>JANFPS010000007.1:0-2400000 GCA_024703675.1 Drosophila nebulosa | reverse complement strand
CCATAAATAAAACTTTTGCCCCACTGTCTGTCTAGAGCCAAAAAAGCGAGTGGTCGATCCTATCTATGGTAAAGGACCAAATGAAATTTCGTTGTGGCGAAACGCTAAAAAAAAAGAGCGAACTGAATGCATATTATAGAATATTGGCATACTCTAACCGAAAACCGATTTGAAAAATAGAAAAAATTTAATCGCGTGCAGAAAATTTCATTGTTTCTGTTTCGCTCGAATTGGGAAAAAATTAAAGTAGTTTCCTTCGTTTTTTTTGTATTTTTTTTTTGTTTGGTTATTGGCAAACTGAATGGCAATGGAAGGTAATCCTGTTTCTGCTTCGTTCTTATAAAGTGCAAGAAATATGCAAATAAATTTATTGCATATTTTGTCTGTGTTAGTATTTTGGTATGGATATGGCTATTTGTGTGTGTGTGTGGTGTGTGTGGGTGGGTGGGTGGGCGTGTGTGTGTGTGTATATGTGTGCTCAACAATTTCAGTAGAGTTGCAACTTTATAGTCAACCACTGAGCTGTTGCACGCTGCTCAAAATACTGAAATAACTCAAACACTGTCAGCACACTGACAACATCAACAGCAACAACAACAGCAACACCAACTAAAAAACTACAACAAAATCGACTAGAACTATGTACACACACATACACACACACACATATATATCTGGCAAACATAAAACAAGGACCATACCAACAACAACAACAAGACGAAAACAAACAGGAGAGCAGCCCCCAAGGGATGCTGGCAAAAACGCACTTTATTATGGTAGGAGATGTTTGAAAATTTTTGAAGCAAGTGGACTTAATTCGAGTACACACACACACACACACACACACACACCTACAAACCAGCAGCTTTACAGTTTGTTTGTCTCTCCTCCTCTACTAGTACTTCTCACTAACAACAACAACAAAAATACAACACAAAAACGACACACAAAAAAAATGGAGGGAAGGGGGGAATATATCCAGGCAAGGAATTTCGATTGGCAACATTTTTGCGTACCTTACTGGGCTCTGTGGCTGGCTGGCTGTCTGTCTGTCCACCTGTCCACCTGTCTGTCTCTCTGTCTCCTGCTGCTGCTCCCACTTTGCATCATCATCATGGGCGTCCAATGGATATTTCGTTTCTTACTTCTTTCCACTTTTTTTTTTCCACATTGCGAATTATTCGAGCAAGTATTTCTAGCCAGCTTAGTAACATGGAAATTTTAAGCCATCCTTCACTACACTTTAGATTTAGCCTGCAGATCCTTTCTACCTTTAATGCGCTTTTTCTTTTTTGCAGATTTTAAGCCTATGCAATTTTTTGTAAAATTGCCACGGATGATCTTTAAAAGAGTTTTAAAGTGAAAAACTTGCGACGATAAAAGGTAAGTTAAAATAAACATTTTTTAAATCGATTTAAAGTAAGTGGATCTCTGGAAAAATATTTAAGTCAATAGGTTATGAGATCGTTTTTCGTTTCTGGTGTTCGTTTCCACTTCGATTCCAAACCAGTTTATTTGGTTTCTAGTCATTGGCCGTTTTTGTTGGTAAAAGAAAAAATAAATTATAATTTTCCCTTATTGATTTCCTATTATATTAACAAGCCTAAAGGCGAAATTAAATTTCGTAATTTATGTGAAGAAATTTTAAAGTTAATTAGTGAAGAAACAAAGAGTCCAATTAGTTGATAAACCTTGTCAATGGGGTTGATAAGTGATGACAGGACAGCTAATAAATTAGGCTAATCATTTTAAGTGAAAACAAAAGGAAAAACCATTCGAAAAGTCGTTCCGCAGACCTCTAAATGATATGAAACGGTTTTGGCCTCGAGGACTTCCCATTCTAGCACTATGTCCAGGAGGATAGATTCTTGTTCAGTATTCATATTTCCATCCCGAAAGTCTTGAATCCCCTTTGTAGTATCCTGGCCTACGCTTATGCATTAAATGCGTCTGACTGTGTGTGTGGGTTGATGGGTGACTTTCTGTGTGTTTGTGTGCAATTGTGTCTCTCTATCTATGCGTGTTTGAGTGTGTCTATGTGTGTGCGTTTCGCAATCTTCAATAAAATTGTTTGTGCTTTTATTTTTGGCTGCGCTTTTCATTTGTTTAAAACGCAAACTATTGTGTGAACGGCAACAAAAGGCAACGGGGCGGGGCAGGGCCAACTGAAGCTGGAACTGGAACTGGAAGGGGGCGGGGGTATGAAGAAAGATGGAAATTGAAAGAGGCAAAATGATGGCAAGGATAGGGAGGAAAGTGTATTGGTGTGTTTGTGTGTGTGTGTGTGTGTGTGTGTGTGTGGCATGCTTTTATGCCTTTTCTGGTTTCCCTTTTACCCAACTCCAAACACCTGCCCACCATTCCTGCTCGCACCCCTCCCCACCCCACTTCTCGCCTCGTGGACACAACTTTGTTGCTCTTTTTTAAAGCTTTTGCAATTGCGCATTGTATTTGTTGGCATTTTTTTATATACCCTTTACTACGACTAGTATTACGGAGCAGTAGAGGACTACGGAGCGTGGTAAGGGAAGGGGGGGGCGGAGTTTTTCAGAGGCGGCCACTTTATTTTCATAGCCGCCTCTTTCACAGCCGCATAAAATGCAACAACAGCAAATTGGAATGTGTAACCGCAACTCGTAGTTAATTTTATTTATTCCCCAGTTGAATTTTTCAGTTTCCTTCTTTTTTTTTTTCGTTTCGTGGTCCGCCGTGCAGGCTTTAAAAATGTGTAGGCAAAAGCAAGAGGTGGAGGGGAGGTGTTTTTTCATGTCGAATCATCGTGTCGTTTGTTCTGGCTTTGTGTTGTTCATTTGTCAATATGATTTAAGCATCAAGCCAAACAAACTCGGCCATAACATAAATTAGTCAAATGCTGTAGATAAATTAGCGAAGGGCCAAAACAATTTTACGGCCCGCTGTCACAAAATGCAACGACCGAGAACGTTCTATGGGACGAGAGGTCCCTCTTGTTCGAGGTCCCAGCCCATTGTCCTTTCCAAATAACTCATAAATGCTGCAGCAGCAGCAGCTGGTTGGGTGGGTGAGTCCTCGTGTCCCTGTCCTTGTCTCTGTCCGAGAGAGGAATGGATCTATCCAACAGCTGGCCTTGCGTGTATCAGTGCCATAAAATGGAACAATCGGAACGAGAGAGAGAGTGAGACAGAGAGTGGGGAGGGGGCCGCCGACCTCTAGAGATACACGCCCGAGACCATTTCAGAGGCTCAATATTAATTGCCCGCTTCCATTTTTTTTTTCCGCAGGATAATGCAATGTTTGCCATACGATTTCCAAATCATGCTGCTTATTGTTGTTCAATATAATCGCTAGCATATTAATTATACAATGCGGCAGCTGCCGTGAGATTTGGCAATGGTCAAATGGTTCAATGGAACAGGTGACCCAGCCCATTCATTCAGCCCCTCTCAGCTCAGGGAGAGGGCGACAATTTTTCCGCCTGCGCAACGGAAATGCAAAACGTTGCCAATGTCCGTTCAATAAAGAAAATTTATTGATAAACAATGCAGCAGTAGCTTCCTTTAAACGCTTGCAAGGACACAGCCATTTCTTCTTCTACCGCTCTTTATATCGTTCGCATACTTTTCCGCACACACACTCACACACACATCGCACAACAAAATTTTGCGCATAAAACCATGTCAAGAATTTGTAATTAAAACATTCTCATGCTTGTTTCGGTCCTTGCCCTGGCTCTGGCTCTGACTCTGGGCCAACCAACTGATTTCTGAATAATAATTCTAGTGCGTCGTGTTGGCCATGACAACAAGAGCAACAGCAGCAGCAGTTGGGTATCCGCAACATCCGCATTCACATCCGCTAGACGACTGAATGGGCGGTCGGGGCCGTTGGGAGACAAAGAAAAGCAATCATTGTAAGCGGATTGCAGAATTGCTTACGTCTTAAGCAGGCACATCAAAGGCTTGTCAGAGGCTTGAAGAGGGCTCTAGCCTTGGTAGCAACTCCTGGGGGGAGAAGAGGTAAATTGAACACCTGTTGGCCAAAATTAATACTCCCATTTCAGTTCAGTTCAGTTGAGTTCAGGAGGTCGTAACCAGGGAATATTTACTCAAATATTTCTCTTTTTTACCACTTCCCGGCGTATCTTAGCATTTGAGTTGCCATGCATTTTTTCTATCCAATAACAGAAATCAATCTAGTTCACCTGCTTAGACCATAAGATTAATGGATGAGAAGGAAGTGTGCCTGATTTTAGTAGAGTATCTCCTGGTCATTTCTTTAGTTCGTCTGATTTCGGTTGAATTGGCAAATGGGAGGCCACTCTGTTTGGCGGCAGCTTTGCAATTTTTAATCGATCCGGTCAAATAATCGGCCACCGTAATGGCAGGATGCTAAGAGAGAGAAAGAGAGAGGGAGATGGGGGAGGGGTCGGGTCGGGATAACTATGGGTAGACAGCTGGCTAGCTGGCTGTAGTGCACAGCTGCAGCGCTTTATTCACGAATTACGCTCGATTTATGTTTATCTCTGAATTTACGAACCTGCATGTCGTCGCGACCGCTATACCCAAGCCCCCCCACCCCTCAATTTCTCCCCCTCACCACCCTACAACCAAACTGATTGTTGATATAACAGCAATCAATACCCTAGAAATGAAAATAAAAATGGAAATTTTCGGCTGTCAAGGATTCTGTCAATCATCAGCCAGCGGCCTTCCATTTAAATTCATTAAATAAGAATTTAATTAAATTATTCTTATATTGCTCTTCAGTTTTCTTTTATCTTTCCATCGCTCTATTTTTGTGTTGCATTTCGATTTTTTATGGGCTCTTTGCCATGTTTACTTTACTTTACTAGAGAAACTTTTGTCATTATACTCAATCGTCTACGGTTAGTCATAAGTCTTTGGGGTGTTGGGAGGGGAATGCATGTGAAATGAAACTTCTTTTGAGTCGTTGCGAGACAAAAACGATCCAAAATTATGTTATGCGAATCTTAATTGGGATAAAAGATCAATCATTAGGTCCTACTTCTTTTCTTTTCTCAATTTCAACTTTGATTTGTGAGTTCATTCTCTAAACTGTCATCAACCTAAAGAACCAAAGTAACCCTGCTTAATACATTTTGCGTGAAGATATTCTAAACGAACATCACAGAGACTTGGGCAAGGATTACACTGACATTCAGGTCCTTTGTTTCTCTCTCTCGTCTTGTCGCCCTTCAAGTCTGCTGTAACTACAAAAAGGAAATGCCATAGAGAAATAAAATAACAAGAATAAATACGTTAGCAATAGAGCTGGTTCTTTATAGGGTATGCAAGGTATACATTTTCGTTTCAAAATATCAAAGTGTATGCTGCATTTGGGACTGCTGTTGCTGCTGTTGATGTTGCCGTTGCCGTTGCAGTTACTGCTGCTGGTGCTGCTGCTGTTGCTGATGTAGTCGCCGTTGGCAGCGCTCTTTTTTGCTCATGTTTTTCGATGCCATTTGTGGGCATTGATTTGGCTTGGTCATTCGATTCGATTTGTTTTTAGCTGGTTGTTGGTTTTGGTTTTCACCAATCTCTTGCTCTCCCTCCACTCCTCTCTCTCTCTCTCTCTTCCTCTCTATTTGGTTCTTTGGCTTTTACTAACACTGAATTTTTATGGCGTACGTTTTAAGTAAAGTCCGGTTTATTGTGAAGTGAAATGCAGCAATTCCGTAAAAGACTTTCGGTGTTTGAATATTTTTGTTGAATTTGGTTTTATGCCTTAATTGCTTGCTCTCAATAAATCTCTACACAATTGAGCACATAATAGAATTGAATGGAATTATTAGTAATAGCATTTACAGGGGCCTAGTATAAAGTTCCATTTTCATTGATCAATAGCCGCAATACCTACAACAATGGGAAAAAACAATGGGCAAAGCCAAGGGAAGCCAAGTATAAAAGCGCATTTGAGCCAACTTGTACTTGATTTCATGCGGAAGTTAAAAATGTTTTGCTCGTCGTTTCCTCGATGTTTCCACAGGAACTGCCTGAACACACACACACACATACACACAACCCATTCCCCTGCCTCTTTCTTGCTTTCTCCACACTCAACTTGGATGCTTTCCTCTTTGTTGTCCAGCATTTAAATGCATTTCATTAATTGCATTCTAGTTTTCGTTCAAAGGCAACTTTCATTCCAATTGATTTTAAATGTGTTCCACTCACGCAGCTCTCTTGGTCTGAGTGACTAATTTTATGCGCTCATTACATGGCATCCGACAACATTGTTTTTTTTTAACTTTTTATGAATAAAAGCCACAAAAATATGACATCCCTCCAGTTGGACAATGCGGGTCCCAGTGGCATAATTAAGCCGTAAAAGTAATTGACCCTTGAGTGGGTAACTTTTGAGCATAATTTACACACAGAGAAGAGAGAATGAGAGAGAGAGAATGAGTTTTTGGTTGGTCATCTCCTCTGACCATGTCACACACACACATGGAAAGCGCAAAACATCATTTGCCACATCATTTTTGCCAATCGTAACAATAAAATCAAATATCAAAAACAACAAACTATTACAGAAGGAGTAGGAGGTGGAGGTGGAGAAGGGGAATAAATAAGGACTAAGCCAATTCTCAGTGAAACAGGAAAAGTTGCCAATGCATTTTATGGACTTTTTATGACTTAAAACTTATGTGGCAAAACGACGTTAGATGACGATGGCAACGGCGACAACGGTTGTGCCTCTCCTTTTGGGGGGTAGAGCAAGAAGACGAGACAAATAAAATAAAATAACAAAAAATCGCATATAAATATAGACAGAGATAAAGAGAGTCAGAGCGAGAGGAAGAGGGAGAGTGAGGCCAGTGAAAAGTATAACAAATGTCATATAAATATGTATCTATGTATGTATCTGTATCTCTTGCCTTTGCTTTTATGAGGTCAACTTTGGTGAGGAGAGGGTTGTTGTTGTTGTCCAAAAGGGAGGCGGGGCTACCTTGTTATTGTTGTCCCCAGTTGTTTGAGTTTTGCCAAAACTAATAAAATTAAATTGAATTGCTTAAAAATTGCCAAAAATGAGACAAAGTGTCGAAAGTGTCGGCGGGGGCGGCAGAGAATTCAAACGGCGCCAATATAGCCCAAAATGGTTATAAGGCCAAAACGCCCGAATGGCCCAGACCCGGCAAACGTGTGCGCATTAAAGAATTTTCCTTTAAATTGAATATAGTAGGCGAGGCAAGAGCGAGAGAAGGTCTTAATGGCAGGCAAAACAACAACAACAAAAACAGAAAGACATCGCGGTTGGCTGGTTGCGGCCTAGGAAAAAGCAGATGAAACGTATACACTAACCGATAAAAAAAAAAATAATGCTGAAACTAATTCACCTGAGCAGATTGAGAAAGATTTGATTTAAGCCTTGCCAATGCGAGGAGCTGAGGCAAACTTGGTATAAAATTCATAATACCCGCTGCTAAGAGGATGAAAATTGAAATTGATATTGAGTATTTTTTGGGCTGGCCTGCCTCCCAATGGGAGGTTGGGTAGGGCAAGGGCGTGGCATTTAAGGGGGTGGTGACAAATTAAATTGCGCAGATTGCCAGCGAGAAATTTGCCGGCTACAAGGACGACAACAAGAAGAAGAAGGATGATGAACATCATCATCATCATCAACGACGACGACGACTAACTGTGACGCAGTTGCTCCTCAGTTTCACAATATTAATGCAATTAAAATCGAATTTGTAGTCACTAAAAGAGGTGGGAGGGTGGTAGGAAGGTAGGTAACATCATCTGCATCTATACATATATACGTAGTTCGATCTATCTGCAATTATATATCCACAACTAGTTTCCTTGTTGATATTCATGTCATCAAATTTATTGATGGTAAACGCATCAGCGTGTTGATAATACAATCAAATCCATGAAAATCATTTCGAAACTCATGAGTTTCTGATGCTGATATATACATATTTCAGTGGATTGTGCTCTCTGTCTGTGTGTGTGTGTGTGTGTGTGTGTGTGTGTGTGTGTGCTAGT
This sequence comes from Drosophila nebulosa, assembly GCA_024703675.1. Classification (NCBI taxonomy): domain Eukaryota; kingdom Metazoa; phylum Arthropoda; class Insecta; order Diptera; family Drosophilidae; genus Drosophila; species Drosophila nebulosa. The sequence continues at coordinate 2,392,009 of JANFPS010000007.1, read as the reverse complement.
GGCGTATACGCAATATGTGAATGACATTTATGCCAAATGAAAAATCTGTGCACAAATTTCCATAATTAGTTAGCTGGTTGCCTGGCTGCCACTAGATTATCGTGGTTTTTTTTCGCCCCCCCCCCCCCCCCCCCCCTTCGCTCTCTTTTTTTTCTCTCTCCTCTCTCTCTCTCTCTCTTTAGTTAGCATTGCACATACATATATAAATAGGAAAAACGAGCGAATTCAATTTTTGACCACAATGTCACGCTTCTGGCAAAGCATTCGACTGGATATACACAAAATTCGGAATTAATTCAGTTGATGAAAAATAATATTTACATAGTCACCAGGGCCTGAGTATCGCGTTCGCTTATCTCGAGGGGCTGTGAGAGGTAGGATGGCGAAGGGAGGAGGAGGGATAGGGAGCGAGCGAGGTGTGGTTGGGGGTGGTGGGTGGTTACCCATATAAAAATAAACAAAATGAGATGCAAGCAAATTAAATTTTTGCAATTTATTGATATTTTTAGTTGGTCAAATGCAAATAAATAGAATTTAATACTATTTTCTCTATCTCCATCTCTCTCTGTTTCCCCTTCTCTCTCTCGCTCTCTCTCTCTCTCTCTAATTTCAATCAATCAGTTTGTCAATAAAATGGGTGTTGCTCGACCAAGCGTATCATTTATTTATTATTATTTCATCTGTGAAATATTTTATTGAAAAAAAAATCAAATTCTAAATCAAATAAAAGTTGCTTTTAAAGCAACTTAAACGGACACAGAGTCCTTCATTCAGTTTTCAGTTGGAATAGTTGGTTGGCTGGTTACTGCTCTGTGGCAAATTAGCATAGCCTAATTGAACACAAAATGGCATCCGATTTCAACATGGCGCAAGGCTATGTCACCCGAAACCCCAGCGAGGACCGCCGTTCCCTAGCCAGAGGCGCGCTACCCAGTTGCCTCTTTATATATTTTTATAGAGAGAAGGGCATTGGGCTGGCTTGGCCCATTGCTGTAAGAGATTCCCAGTATCCGTTTGCAATTTATGGAGCCAGACAACACACACACAACACACACACACACACACACACACACACAGACCGACCGACCGACCCAAGCCAGGACCACACTACGCTGCGGCCTTCTATGCATTCCATATCGAGAACCAAAAACGACTCTCTTTGGTGCTCTTTACGATGATGAATGATCCCTTGAATGGACATGGCCATATGTCATATGCGGGTTAATTGGTAATTGTTGTTAGGCCCGAGACCCGAAATGCTTCAAATTCCTGCAAATGCCTGCAAATATTGAAGTAATTAAAGAAGCACTTCGGCAGATGACCAAATCGAAGACTGATGAAACCAAACCAATTGCAACTAACCAAGAATGAAGATTGAAGGTTTTCAAATGCCAAAGGCAAAAATATTGACAAAGTTGCAACAAAACGAAAGAGGAAGAAGAAGAAATAAGACAAAATTCTCTGTCTTACTCTTTCTCTCTCTCTCTCTCGATAGCAACATTTTTTCGCATGCTGTGGAACATTTTTGATTGCAAATTTGTGTTTCTTTTGCTTCAGCACTTCGAAGAAGAGGCAGATACAGAGAAAGGAGAGAGAGAGAGAGAAAAGGAAGTTAGAGAAAAGAGCTTACCTGTTCGCTTTGCTATCTCCCCCCGCTCCCTTTCCCCGTCATCCACCCAGTTTGGCTGCCAACACGCATTACCATTGATTAACACTCATTCAATCTTTTTGCCTGTTGGTGGTGCACCGAAAAACTTTCTTGCACAGATTGAAATACAAAGTTTTTTTTTGTGTTGAGCTCTCTCTCTCTCTCTCTCTTTTTCTCCTCCTTTGCTTTGCCTCTTCCTTGGGTTTCCAGTTATTTGGTTTTTGCATTGCCATTGCTTCATATATTTCTTCACTTTGCACTTTCGGAATGTTCGCCCAATGGCAAAAATCTTCAACATGAAAAATACTTATATCCTGTGGCCAGAAAGAAGCAGAAAGAATGAAAAATACAAAAATATTTCACACATTCATCATACAGTGCTTATCATATTTATAACCCACCCAGCAGCTTAAACTTTGAAACAATTTAAAAAACATTATTTGGGTTTTTTAAAAATAAATTTTACTTTATTGACAAAATCATGTTTGTGTATCTCTTTATAGAAAACTAAGAAAGAACCGTTATTTTTTGCTGTGTTCTCGCATATTTTTTGTGTATCATAATTATAGCCCACAGTAGCGACTTTCACTTTATTAAGTGCGGAGCAGACTTTTGGATTTACAGACATTGTAATTAAGTAAATTAAGATAATTGTTAAAAAATGACCTTTGAAAAACAATTATCTGATTATGAAAAGGGCCGTATTTTCTCACTTTTCAAGTCAGGAGAGTCTATTTCGAGTATTTCACGAATTTTGAAAAGAAGTCGTAGTGTAATTAAATTTTTTTTAGACGATCCCGAAGAATATGGATAATGGGTAAAAATCGTTTCCAAGTGCGTGCGATAAACGCAAAATTTTTAAGAAAGCCAGCAACAGCCCAACCTCCTATAAAGCTTTGGCCTCACATGTGGGCGGAACTGTGTCAGCTTCGACTGTTTGGCGAGTACTCATGAACTCAGGAATCATAAAAAGGACTAAGCTGACCTAAGCCCCCATGTTGAATCATCCTCTTTTGGCTAACAGGATATTTATAAATGCTGATCCCAACAGGTCATATTTTCTGATGAAAAGAAGCTTTACCTCGATGGTCCGGATGGGTTTAATTCGTATTGGTATAGTTTAAGAAAGAAACCTATGTTTTTTTTAAGAAGAAACTTTGAATTTGGCTCCGTCCTGATTTGGGGAGTATTTCGGCCTAGAAATTCCGTGAGAAACCATTGATTAAAAGTGGCTTATAAATATGAGAAGCACTGTATATACAATAAGTTTTTGAGAAATAAAACGCCACAGAGAAACAAATAGAGAGAGAGAGAGAGCGGGAGAAGTTTTCATAAATCAGCAAAAAAAGAAAAAGAATTTATGCCAAAAAAATATTTGAAAATGTCTTTGGCACTTAAAGTGACCGAATGACCGACCGACTGAAAGGAAGTTTAGAGGTGGTTCCCCAGTTACATAGATTTCAAGCAACTTTCGATGGTGGCCTGCATTTGATAAATGCCTAAACCCCTGCCCTCCTCCCTCCCCCTTCCTCCCCTTTGACTAAACCGTTTTGCCTGTGATGGGTGCAAGTGGGCGTGGCAGCTAATTATAGTGAAATGTGGGCCAGTGCGCAGTCGTCGAAAGTTGTTTTGTTTTGTTTTTAATACAGAGCTGCCAGTCAGAGGCTCAAGTTTCGAGTTCAGCTCCGTGGAGTGAAATTTTTAATGGGCCAAGCGTTTTAATTACTTTGCCAGATCTCACTCTCTCTCTCTCTCTCTCTATGTATGTGTGTGTGTGTGCCTCGGTGTGCGTATGTGTGTGTGTGCGTTTGCACCATGCTTAAGCTAGTGGAACATAATTACTCGTCTCCAGTGCAACTCCCGGAAGTCAACGTGCAACCGCAGCAACAGCAACAGCAACGGCAACGGCAGCAGCAGTAGCATCAACCGCAGCAGCCACAACGCCGGAAAGTAGGCAACGCTTGCAGTCGTAGTGGGCGCGAATTCTGCCATAAACTATGTATATATGAACAAACAACTGTATAAATATATATATATATATATATATTTCTCTATATTTAGGTAGATACATGGCTTTTGCAAACAACAAAAGTTTCCCGTTAGTTGCAACTGCTTTTTTTCTCCCATTTTTGTCGAGTTTTGTTTGAATTTTGTTGCTAATTAATTGCAAAAGTGAGCGAGATTTTTCACATACCCTCGAAATGAGAAGCCCAGTAAAAGAAAATGAGGTAGCTAAGACGTGACACACGCAAGTAAAAGGGTGCCGTTTTCATCCTCAGGTATGCAATAGTTAACCGAGTTCTTGAGAATTGGAAGAGACTTTTGGACTTGCCCTCTCTTCTACGTTCAACTGACTGCCTATTGCATACTGCAGATCAGCCATTGTATTAAGAGGTATTTGAATTGTCTTTAATTTTTTTGAAAGTTTCATCTTACTCTTTATGGCTCGTTCACACTTTGTGTTTTACTTTTGAATTTTCAGGCTTACAGCTTTTTTTTCATAAGTTTTAAGTCTGTTCTCCCATTTTGATTAAGTGCCAAGTGAAACATGCTCACTGACTGCAGCTAACTAACGAACAAACTGACTGCTGACTTAGAACATTTAATACACTAGCGAAGCAAAGTGAAATGGTCTTAACCCCTTGAGGGAATTGACTTGGTTTTGTTCGCGTTTGCGTTTGCGTTTGATTTTAGCCGGCAGGTAAATAATCATTTGAAAGCTAAAGCCAAAAGCCTAGCCGAGTGGAGTTAGTGTGCAAATTTAATATCAAAATGACTGCTGGCGGCTGCTTACCACCACCAGAGAGAGGGATTTTCATTTTGAAGAATTAACAAAACTTGACGCCTGCAAGTAGGCAACACATTTTTGGCTTTAGCATGCAACTCACGTAGAACATTGTGGGTTAAAGAAACGAGGGTTAAGCAAAGGAGAGGGCCATGGGCCAAAGGTCAGAGGACAACATTTAAATGCCCACAACATGCAGAGATAGAAAACTTGCTTTCCCTCTTTTTCACTCGCACTCTCACCCGCTCTTTATGCTGTGTTTGCCATTTGTCGGTGGTCGCTCATAAAAGTCAAACTATTTTTCAATTTCAAATTTCAGTGCAGCAACTACAAATCTTCTTCACCAGGCTCGACTGCGTTCTCTACTCTGCCTGCTGCTGTTGTTGTTGTTGTTGTTGTCACAGACTGACCCACTGGCCATAAATATGTTGCGTGCCATGCCAGCCAGCCAGCCAGCAAGTAGCCCAAAGCATTTTGGCACCCTCCCCAGCCCCAACCCTCCAACTCCCACAACTCCCAACCCTTACCCCTGCAGTAGATCAAACCAAAAACGAAAAGAAAGAACATTTTTTGGTAAAGCAGGAGGAATGAAGGAAAAGAGGGTTGACAACGAGCAATCCTTTTGTGGTGTGTCGCAAGCAGGCAACAACAGCAGCTACAACAACAAGCAAACTGCACAGCACGCATTGTGCTCTTTTTTTTTGTTGTTTTGGCCCATGACCCCAAAGTCAACCAGTCGCATCCTTAGGCTGGGCCCCCCCTTTCCTAAGCCTCTTTCACCCAATTGTGTCTCCACATGAAGTTTTTGTATTTGACGCAAAAATATTCATGGCAAACAACCAACAACGAAACGACTATTGGCCATTTGCTAGTCACACTGCTTTCGCACACACACACACAAACATGCGCACACACACACACTCACACACACGACTCGAATTTCTTTGGCACATATTTCGCTTTCAACTTGTGTTTGTTCTCAGCATTTTGATCACGTTGAATCTGCTCTAAGCCCACTCCTTACCCCACTCGTTCCCACTTGCTCCGATTCAACTTATTGTTAACAACTTTTGTTGGCCTGCTTATGGCAATGTCCAGTTGAAAGCCAAACACCTTTAAATTTAATGCAGAGGGAGAGCGAGCGAGAGAGAGAGGGAGGGAGGGAGGGAGACGGAGTGACTAAAACCCATAAAAAGGAAAACAAATTTAATCGCTCATGAAAAAATACGCTAAATACAAAATTTGCATTTACAATCTGGCGGCTGCATTTGCTGAAATATGGCTGTCGTTTAAATGAAAGCCACCAGCCACCAGGTAGGGAGCATTTGGAGGGAGGGGCGAAGGTGGGCGGGGTAGTCAGACGACAGGTGTATCTGCGCTTACACGAGGGTCGCATAAATATTTACAGCATTTTTAAAATGATTCGTGATGGGAGTTAAGCGACATCTGGCAGCATTCACAGGGCACAAGCTGTGGAGGTGGAGGTGGGGGGCGAACCGAGGGGTTAAGAGCTATGTACATGTAAAACTGCAATTAAGTTGTTTCATATCCTTCTCAACCTTCCTGCCCACCGCATGGGCGTGGCAGTCGTTCTGAGTGATAGCTTGGTAAAATGCAAAATGCCAAAAATGATAAAAAAAACAGAGAAACACAGAAAATTCGTATATAATAATCGAAGAACAGGGCAAATAAAATGCAAGTCATAAGGGACTTCAAAAAAAGGAAAAGAAAAAAGAAAAAGTAAAATGAAAATACAAGCCGAAAGCCATGCCATGATGTGCAAAAACATGTGAACTGCCATAGAATTGAAAATGATTGACTTAAATTCCAATAAAGTGAAGTGAGTTTTCACTTCTCCCTCACTCTTTTAATCTGTCTCTCTTTCGCTCCCTGTCCTGTGCTCTATTCTGTGCTGTGTTGCCTCTTCATTTTCTCGTATGAAATCTCAAATTGACAGACTTTTGAGGTATACCCCAAGTAAATTAAGAGCAAATTGCTACAAATCATCTAAGGGTATCTCTTGGGGAATGTCAAAGTGCATCGTTAGAGAGCACAATCAGTTACAATTTTAATGCAAATCTTGCTAAAAATATCTTCAAAATTTAATAGGTTAATGTTTTTATTCAAAAATAGTGAAAGAGACGATTTCTATATCTTTGATATTCTACTAAGCTTCGTAGATCGACTCTCTTACAAAGAAGTGAGGACGTTCTAACTTTTTGGAAGGAGCAAATCAATTTGTTTCCCTTCTCCATCCTTCTGTCTGCATTTTACTCCTTCCAATTGCTTTGGCAGCCTCTTTGTTGCCTTTTCATAATTGTTTCGAGTCATTGTTCTGGTTTTATATGCCCATATTCGGGATGTCAATGTCACACAAAATATATATCACGCCCGCAAGAGGAGCGGGCAAAGAGGACGGACGGAGAGAAAGGCAAGAACTGAATGTCGACATTTTGTTGCTGCCTTCTAATTCGAGTGACAAGAGGAGCGCGCCAGCCTTCAACTCTCTAAGTGGATGCCTCATAAATGAATGAATCCTGGCAGCGGCATCATGATGTGGCCAACTTAGCCAACTGTAAACGAGCAATAAATACGGGCTCAAGTATCATAAGTAGCTGACTCTGGCTTGTTGTTGTTGTATCTTTGTGTTTGTATTCTTCTGCTCGTGCAGCAAATCGTGAAATATTAAATACGCTTTGTGTGCCTGCTGTGTGAGTGAGTGTGTGTGTGTGTGTGTGTGTGTGGTGGCGGCATTGTTGAAATTAAATGATACCAAATAATGTGATTATTGCCAAGGCCGTCCATCCGACCGACTCGTCTCCGCTCAGTTGATACATTGGCTCATGTCACGATGACATGGCTGCACTTCAGCTCAACTTCAACTTTAACTTCAATGTGTGTGCCTTACAGTTGATGGGAGATGAGGCCACTTAGGCACGCCTGATTGCCTACAAAACATAAGAACAATGGCAAATGTGACTTACAGAGATCGCAGAATGTGTTCCCAGTGTGCTCAAATTTATAATTTCTTTCGGCATTGTCATTCTTGGCATGAAATATTTAGTCAATGAAGGGGAAAATCAAACATGAGGCTTTCCATTCGACTCTTCTCCTCTCCACTCCACTCCACTCCACTTCACTCAGAGGCGCATTTGCCAATTATGTGCCAGGTCATGTGGATGTTTCGCTATATCTTACACAATCTGCAGTAAGACTAATTAAACTCACCCACATGCACACACACACAGACAAAGACGTTGCAAGGGGCAAGAAGAACATTAACAACAACAACTCAATGGGTCATTTTGCAATTAAGCTGCAGTTTCTCACTCTCTCTCTTTCTCTCTCTCTCTCTCTGCCCCGTGTCTATATTCCACTTGGTTGTAACCGAAGAACAAAACTTGATGCTCCATGTATCTCTGTGTCTCCCCCCACCCCCTGCCCGCCCACCAGGCGCCTGCCTGCTGATGATGATGATGAATGAGTTAAGCGGCCGTTGCCATGTAGCTGCACGTCTAATGAGATACTTTTTTTTTCCAATGGATGTATCTTCATCTGCAACTATAGCACATAGCATCGCATTACAGAGAATAGAGTAAGAGCGAGAGAGAGACTGAGCTCAACTGCAAATCATTACTACCGTCACCCCAATCCCCCCTCCCTTCCATCGCGTCCTCCCTTCCCATTTGGCCACTGTCTTAACTATGTAATCTATGGCATGTCGGCGTCTCCGTTTCGTTTCATTTCATTGCAGTTAGGTATCGGTATATCTATCTGAAGATGTATCTCTATCTGTATCTGGATATTTAGCTATCTCGCACATAGAAAATTCCCCATGCGTGCCCAGGCACTAATTGCGTCTAATTGAATTGCAATTGACCGTGAGTTGGCGTATTTTTCGCTCGCTTTTTGCCGCGCGCGGCAACCAGCAAACAGCAGCAACGTCGCTGGTGGCGACTCCTTCACCTTCACATCATCCTCCCCGTAGCCCTCTCCATCATAAGTAGTAGTAGTAGTAGTAGTAGGAGCAGTAGCAGCAGTTCGCTTGATGAAGATTTACGCAGATGCTTTGATTTGTGTCAACGAGATTCTCCTTCTCTTACTTCATACTCAACGCTCTTATTCACTTGACTCATTCATGGCTTCACTCAATCATTTGGTCATGGCGCCAATGAATTGTCACTAACGACAACAATAACAACAACAATAAACCTCACAGCAAACGCAATGACAATTATAACCGCAATTGATTTATAATGACTACAAATTAACCCCAGTAACTAGATGAGCAAAATGTACTAAATTATTGCAAAATAATGTGCAAATGTATTCCCATAATATTATTAGATCTTTTAACTTCTTCTTCAACATAGAGAATCTATTTCAAGTCGTTTATACAAGTTATTTAAGGTATTAACTGGCTCATGGTCAATCTTACAAGTCAAATTGCAAGTTAAAAGGCCCGCAAAAAAGGTTCAACTAAAAAAACTATCCAAAAATGGATTCCATTTTTCATTTTTTCACTTTCAACGCTACAAAAAGGCAATAAAAATGACTAGAAATAGTCTTTAGAGCCGTTTGAAGTAAATTAGCAGTAAATTTAATTTTGCAAACAAATTGTTTAGGCCGATATAAACAAATGACAAATTGTAATACATAAATATTCTGTTGAAAATAGAGATTACTTTGGAATTGGTTCTGGTAAGTCTGCCAAGTCAGCACTCACAAATAATGTTGACATTTAGAGCTAAGAAAGAAGATTATCAGAAAGAAAATTCAACATTTCCTTTTACCTATTCAGAAATGTGTTATCCACTACAGATAATCCTCACATTAACTGATTGCTTCGGTTCGAGTTTCGTTTTCAAAAACAGTTTGATTTGCTCTGCAAAGAGGGAATAAGTATACATATTGTCCCTCTAATCTCATTTAATTGTCTTTGGATTCACATTTCATAGATTTATGCATTAATATTCAATGCGAAGAAATGAGAAGAAATCGAGTTGGAACAGTTAAACGCCTTTTGCATTGGCAAATTAACAACTTATACGGCCAAAAAAAAGTTTCGATGCTAGCCAGAAGTTGGCCAAAAAAGTTCTCAAACACCTGTCCCCACCTGCTGATAACTTACAAAGTTGCTTTTATCTCCATGTCTCTTTCCCCCCCCCCCCCCCTCGCCGTCTTCCTATCTCGTCTTGCAACAATACCTCACACACACAAAATGATTCAAGTTGCTTAAAGGAAATATGAAAAATCGATTGAAGAAACAACCAAAAAAGTAACATGGAAACAGAGGATGAAAATCTTGTGAGCTTTTCAATTTTATGTCACGTTGTTGTTGTTGTTTTTGGTTATTGTTGTTTTGTTTGTGTTGCAAAAAATTTATGTTTACAACTTGCACGTTGGCAGGGCAGACAGGCAGGGAAAAAGAGGAGGCAAAAGGGGAAAATAAAAATAAAAATTGTATTTTTATGATGGCAACTTTTTTTTTTGCAATGCAATAAAATAAAATATTGTTGCAATGCTATGCGAACCCAAAAAGTGTCACTGATATGTCAAACTCGTACAAAACATGACCCAGCCATGGCCCATAAGCAAAAATTCCGAATCGTGGGCAAATGGACAGAGCCCAGACCCAAAGCCAGCCCAGTCAAAAAGAAATGTTACCAGTCAAATATTTAAAGTTATCTTTTGGAGGGAAGGAGAAAACTTGGCAACTTCAGTTGCCGCTGCCGCTGCCACTTCCTCACTTGTTTGTCTTTGCTTAATCTTTTGATAGAAATTTGTATACAAAAGTTGTGTCTCCTGTTTCCCCCTGCTCCCGAGCGAGCGAGCGGAGTAGCAGCTCGTTGTCGCCTGTTGGTTTTGCTAAACAAAGTTTGCTGCATTATTTTTTCAACAAAAATAAGAGCAACAAAAATGGCAAGAATAACTTGACACAAGGTGTTTTTCTTGTCATTGAACTTAAAGGTGAGACAACTGTCTAAAGTTTTGCATCAGCAGCAGCTACACCAAGATCATGATGATGATGATGATGATGATGATGATGATGGTGCATTATTCCATTCCTGTCCCCCATTCTATCTCTTTATCTCTCTCTCTCTCTTTCTTCAGTCGCCTGTGCCTTATCACATTTTGTGCTTAGTTCTTCTCTTCATAATTTACAGTTTGTGTCCCTTGAACTTTTCACTTGATTTACACTTGGCTGACATCGGCATTTGCTTTGTCAGCAACCATTGTCCTTTGTGTTCTGCTGTGTTCTCAGTTGTCCTGATGTCAATGTGATATAGCCCGTCAGACATTGCGTATACGCAACAATTGACTTGCTTCGTCTAAAGCCTGGCTAATTAGAGTCGCTTCGCACGGCCCTTGACTTTTGACACACATTCAACTTGGCTCCCCGATTGTCGCATTTAATTCGAACATTCACATGCCATTAAATTCCTTTATATATGAGGAGGAATGAGTATGTATTTGCCAGACGAAGCTGACGATGACGATATGCGTCAACTTTGTGCAAGTTTTTCATTTGACATTTAAATGCAAAGAATTAATTTGCACAATTAATCAGCGATGCCAGATCTCTAGCTTTCAGATACGAGCAAATTGTGTGGTTCTTCTTGTCATAGAAAACTTTTTGCCTTTGCCAGAAAGAGAGAGAGTGAAAAAAAAGAGAGAGCACACATACACAAAACTTCATTGCAATTAAATTTAGCACAAAAAAAGTTTGGCAAAAAAAAATGTCATGTAACTGTCACTGGCAAAGAGTGAAGTGTGCTCGCCAAAATGTTGCCATTTGCATTGCCACTTAAACACACATAAAGGGCAAGCGCGGTAGGGAGACACACACACAGGGACACACACACACACACACATAATCGTAGTACAACTGTCGGTCGCCGGCACGCAAATCGAGTCAAGTTGAATAGGCGGAAGTAGAGCAAGAAATGCGATTGCCAAATTGAGTTGAAGGTTTCGCTTGACTGTGTTTTGTTTGGCCAACTCCGTGAGCCCTTTGCTGTTGCCTTTCCGCCTCAATGTCGTCGACAACGACAACGACGACGACGACGATGTCGCTGCCGACGTCGTTCCCAGGCACTTGGCACTTTGCTGCAATTTTGTAGTTTTGATAAAATTTCGCAAGCATATTAAAAAGTTTTGCCCAACTTCGTTTTTACTTTTCCACATGCCATATAAGCATGGGTGGGGGCTGGGGGCTGGGGTTTGGTAGTGGGGCGTGGCCTCTACACATGCCACTGACAGCCAAAGCGAAAGGAAGCTGTGCCAGCCACGGCTTGTTTGCTGCCAAAAAGAAAAAAAAAAGTAAGGGAAAAAAACAGAGAACATATAAAAAGCAAGCAGTGCACTTTGCTTTGCTATTTAATTTTGCAGCTCAAAGGCTTGACAAGCTGCTTCTCTGAGTATTGGACTAAAAGGAAAGGAAAAGTAGGAGCAGCCGAAGGAGGAGAGTAGGAGCAAAAGCAGCAGCAGGCAGCAGCAGCGGAGACACATTGCATTTTGTGATGCAAAACTTTTCCTAGCTAAACTTCCTTATGCGAAACAACAAATTAAATTTGCAATAAAAGCAAACACACACACACACACACACAGAAAACTAACATTAGCAGCAACAACAACAACAACAACGATAACCAAATGAAACATTCTTTGACATAATTAACATGAGCAAGATAATTCACAATTTTAATGGTCATAAATTCCATCAGCAATAAAATACCATGCAAAAATTAACTTTCTACCAAAAACAACAACAATTGAAGTGAGAAATTTTAAATATTTTAGCTATTCATTTGCAATGCAATTCAGTTCATAAACAAATTGGCAAAATTGTACTCCTCTTTATTCATTTATCGATTCATTCACTCATTCACACCTCGCCCAGCCATGAAAATCCCAAAGCCAAAAAAGAGAAACCAAAATATATATCTATAATATTTCTATGCCATCATAAATAAATACGGATTATTGAATTGACAAAGCCGAGCTAGAAAAGCAGAAAATGAAAAAAAAAGAAGAAAAAAAAAATGGTTTTAAATTTTTTGACAATATTTTGTGCATTAAATTGTTGACCTATTTGGAGTGGAGAGCCACAGGCAAAAGTTTTATCCTGTCTGGGCCGCTCTCTTCCTCCTTCTCTCTAACGATTATATGCATATAGAAATGGCTTCTCGTTTCGTTAGATTGTTAAGAGCTTGTTAGGAATAATGGCCAAAATCGATGCACACAAGCAGACAGACAGACAGACAGACGGACGGAGAGTGAGTGAGAGAGAGAGACTCAATTTAAAGTTGTGTGCCACTTGACTGACATTTGCCACATTTATTGAAACGATAAGTTTCAAAAGTATTCTTGGACTGCTGCCTCTGCTGTTGTTGCTGCTGCTGCTGCTGCTGCTTGCTACATGTCATTCGATATTCGAAATGCATGCTGACACTGACGTTGACGTGCTGGTAATCAGTTTTGGCAAATAAATAACTAATTCGATATGTAAACGTTTGTTTTGCTCACACAAATTACAACAACAAAATAAAGAGAAAGGCGGCCAACCAACCACACATTGAGTTTGCATGACAAAAGCCAACTACTAAAAAAAAAAAAAAAAACTCGACTATTGTTCGCGCTTGATCCCAGAGAATTGTAGTAGGGCAACAAAATGTGGTCTATCGATATGTACACGGCTTGAACTCTGTTGAAGTAAGTGTAAAGTTTCTCCTTTTTTCGACAGAGTAACTCCAAGTCGTTCTAGGCATTTGATTGTGAGATTGTTTTGCTTTGTTTTTCTTTTTATACGGGTAGCAACTCGTAAATAATATTCGTTTTGTGTTTGATTTTTTATGTCTTTCGGCAGCTAAGCCTAGCCCAGCCAGCATGCCATGCTACATGCCACATGCCACACACACGCATTGTCTGACGATGGGTTAAACAGACCTGCAAAAAAAAAAAAAAAAAACAAAGAATTGACTTCATATATGTATATTGGTGTGTCGATGTGGTGGTTATGCGCGCTATTTCACACACACACACACACACACAATAAAAATGATTGCATTGGCAAATGCTGTCAGGCTAGCAAAATGTGCGCTCCTGACTCCTGCTGCATTTGATGGATGAGTTCAGTGTGAGGGGGAGAGAGAGAGGATATGCAGCAGATGTGACAATTCAAATGCCAAAAATTCACACACACACACACACACACACACACGTTCACTCTCAAGGGTAGACTAATATTTTGAGCTAAAAAATGCAACGAACAATATGCGAAACGGGCGAGACTCACGCGTTTTTATTGAAATTGAATTGTTGATAAGTTTTGTCAACAGCCGCACACACACACAAAAAACACTTTGCTCCCAATCAACTAGCAGGGAACAGAGCGAAATGCTTCTCATGAAAGTGAGCTGTCATAATTGATTTCCATTGTCTGTGTGTGAGTGGGTTTTGTATAAAGTAAAAGCCAAAATAATTAAAAAGAAAATGCCTTTGCCTTTGCCTCTTCAGCAGATGAGATCAGCCCAGATAAAGTTATTAGTCCTTCAAATATCTGAAGCAAATTTAAGCAAAGTCTTCCTCAATTTTCAAGGACGCCTGACTAAATGTTGTAAACATTTTTAAGTGTATCATTTGCTACCAAGAAATCTAGCTTCTAGTGAGTGTAATTTCTATCGAAAAGTTAGAAGAAGAAACTTTATGGCATACGAAAATTCCAAGAAGTTGCAATCCAACTTAATAACTCACTTCTAACAGGAAACATAGAAAGAGATACTCTGTAGCTATCCACAATTCTCAGAAAAATGCAATCTAAAATAGGGACACGTAGGCTCTGAGAAAACCCTCACAAATTGTAGAGCTTTGAGCTGAGTTTTCTCAGAAAGTGAATTTCCAAGTTATTCCCAACTTCTAGCATCGATTAACTTCTTCACAAGTTCCAACTAAACTTTAAATGATTTATAAACTTCAAATGGAAAGGTACAAAAGGAATTTTACAAATCTCTAAATATAACTGCAAGTTTTATTTTGCCTTTTTTTTTTTGTTTTTTTTGTTCACATGAATTTCATTTCATTTGCCATGCAGAATGAAATCTCTTTATTGGCCACTTTTGTTAGCCGGCAGTTCAACAGCCTTAAAACCACAAACATTTGGCATTTCATTCGTTTCCTATGGCTACATCTGCTGCTGCTGTTGCTGCTGGTCAATGTGGCAACATTTGTTGCCAGTTGTGTGCCACAATTCGTTTAATTTGTGGCTGGCGCGCATTGAGAAGAAGTGGACAAGCAGCGTTATCGGCATACTTAGCTGCCGGAGATATAGCCAAATAACCCACATTGAGTCCCCAAGCAGACAAACAACATGTTGCTGACCTAGAGAGAGCGAGAGAGAGAGAGAGAGAGAGAGTCTGAGTCTGCGCAAACGAAGAAGAGATAGATTCTAATTTGTCTTATGATGATGACGACGACAACGAAAACAACATCAACGCGAGAAGTCTGTCCAATTACTCAATAGAGTTTTACCAATTGTTTGCAAAAACACGCGACTGTTGACCATAAAACGCCTAATTCTTGTCGCTGTTAAATGAGCCGATTGCCAGAGTCCCAAAAACATGGTCTTTAATTGCCAGCCAGCTATTTGTCGACTGGCTTACAGCTGTCACTACAGACAATGGCCGAGGCTATATAGAATTTTAGCCGGTGTGTTCTTGCCCTAAGACAAATGGCCGTCTCTTTTTGGCTGCTTCTCTGATGCGTTGCAGACTTTAACCCATTTTGCGACTAACTAGCTTTAGAGCTTTTCTTGCACATAAAAATTTGTCAAATTATGTCTGAGACCGACCTGCAGGGTGGGATGATGACAATGATGAGAATGATGATGATGATGGCCAAAAGGCACACCTGAATTGTCTGCGAGACGGCCTAAATTGCAATTAATCAAGCAGGAAAACAAAACAACAACTAAAGTCTGGCAAAATTTATGGCCAACAATTAATTTGCTCAAGAATCTTAAAGACTTAAATGACATCTATTCAACTTGTTTGCCTTTGATTCTCAGCTCTCACTCTCACTCACTCTCACGGACTGTAACCATTGCAATTTTCAGCTCATTTAAATTGCAAGCGCGTAAATCAAGTCAACGTGCAACATTTGGCTGCGGTTGTGGCCGACGGCAGACTGTGGCGCCAGCCAACAAATCAAGCGGCAAAATTCACATTGCTTGACAAGGCCGCTAAGTTATGACAGAGCCCATAAAAAGTAACACAAAAAAACACATATATACATACATATATATATCTCTAAATCTGTTAAATGCCACAACGAAAGAAAATTTATGTAACTGGAAAATGAATTTAAATACAGTCTGGAAACAAAACTCAAGAGTATACAATTTCAATTGTCATTCAAGTCTCTTCTACACATATATTTCAGCCATATTGAAATTCCATTCCCGAGTCAAGCGGAAAATTAACATTACCTATTCAGGTATTTGACCCAATCCCATCAATACACAAACTTCATTTGATATCACATTTGTGATAATAATTAGTAGACGCTTTTTTCCATATACTCTTAGCTCGCATCGCGCATGAGGCAAAGTCGAGCTCAACCCATCGAAATGCCATCAAGTTGCATAACATTTTCATTATATATGTATATATTTATCCTAAGAGCTCAGACGTTGCCACGCAACGTTTGATTAAATGAACTGCCTGCCTGCCTGCCTGCTCAGTTCAAGCGCTCTTCATTCCACTAATGCCACTCCCACCCGAACCTGTTCCCTACCGCCCACTGACTGTCAGTTTTCCTGTTTTTGCTGGTAAAAACGGTTTGTGCTTTCATTTGGTGACATCTTTTTTTTTTCTTCTATCCTATACCTATTTCGTTACCCTACACATCCAAATGGTGAACGGGTATATCAGCAGTCTAAAAACAACAAACGAAAATTTCAGACAAAACTTTTGCTGCCCTAATAAGTATGCTATACTTATCAGCAATTAAACGGCAACATATGCTGCCCTTAAAAGTATGCTACATTTTTTATTACCATCAGGAAATTAGAATTTACTTGAAATTAAATCACATAATCGATGCAAAAGTCTTGATTACTGTTCAGTTGGCATTATATATAGTATATAGATGGAATTTGCTCTCAATACGAAAGCAACAAGGAAATTTCCCTTATTTATAAAGATCTTGTGGAAAAACGCGATTCCCTTACATAATTTGGCTACAGTCCCATGAAGATCAAATAGTAAGCTAAGAATCTAAATGAATCATTCACATTTACTTTGGAAAAACTTGAATTTCGTGTGAATGCACCTTAAGCTTAGACCAGATCCTAAATTTCTGAAAAACCTTTTTACATTTGCTTGCCTACCTCCCCCCTTTTTTTACTTTTTACCTTCAATTCTCGCAGGGCATTGCAAAGTCGGTGTACATTGAGGCAAAGGTTGATTTTTTTCCTGTGTCCAAGTAGTGGTCGAGCCTTCATAGCCAGTTATTTGCCTCTGCTTGCTTTGACAGCTCGTTGAGCTTATCCTGTCAATACACAAATAGTACACACATGCAGAGTCAAAGTAGAGAAAAAAGGACAGGGCTTTAGATGAATAGAAAAGAGCGAGAAAGAGAGAGAGAGAGAGAGAGTAATAGAGTTTGAGGCAGAGGATAGAGATAGTCCTCTAAGCGCGACTTTAACTGGTTTGGGCATGGCCCTTTTGCGACTGAGATTTTCATTGACTTTGTATTTGGTTTTCAAATTGATCGATCGACTGATTGATTAATTGACACTTTGCACATTAATTAGGCATTTTGTTGTATCACAACCAGACGGATGCTTAAGGGTTTTGCTTTTGGCCTTGGCCTAAACAATTTTCGCCACCTTTAACTCGCCCCATCTGTCTGTCTCGCTCGCCCTCCGATTGTTTGCTTGTTTAACTGCAATTGATGGACTAAGCGTGATTAGAAATCATGACAAGTTGCTAAAAGCAATTTTAATAAAACTTTTTAACTTGCATCTATCTCTATATATGTCTCCCTTTGGTTTAGTATGTGAGCCAAATTTATCACTGATTAATAAACTCATTAGAACTTTGCTTATTTGTTCCCCACTAAGCTGACCTTTCAGGAAAAATCGAATTTGCGTCCCCATGCCTTGGATTTAATTAGAAAAGTTCCACTACGCCTTAACTTAATTGAAGTCAGTTTCAGTCGGTTTAGGCCCCACAAAAAAGTGAAGTTACCAAACTTCAGTAAATATTTATTAAAGCCTCGACCCAAAGATTCACTCAACTCTGTTGAAACTGACAACTTTTGACATATTTTCCTTTTTTTTTCAGTTAAGGTTTGTGAAAAATCCCTCAAGCAACATATTTTGGCTTATGAAAAAGAAAACAAAAAACAAAAGAGAGGAAAATTCCGAAATGTAACCCAGATGAAGACAAAGAATTATGCCGTCTTGCTTGGTTATTAATGAGCTCAGGCCCTCAGGGGCGCGGCAGGGCAGGAGATGCGTAAGAAGATGCCGTGCATTGAGTTAAATTTCAATTTGGCTGTCGCTTAATGAAAATGCATTTGAAAGGTAAAATGATTAATGTCACTTTTTACCGAATGGGATCACGGGTTGCGGGTGGCGGGTAGCAGTTGCTTTTCTTCATTTACGCCTTTATTTTACCATTGTTTTTTCTTTGGGTTAACCAACGTAAAATTAATTAATGAAAAATCTTGACTTTTTAATACCCTAACTAAGAAAGAAACAACAAAGTAAGCTAAAGTATGGTCAACATCTAAGACGACGGAAAAGACTTGTGATCGGAATGTGGTAGCTAGTGACAGTTGACTCCTCTTTTGATCCAAAACTTGTGTGGAACTTGGAACTGTCTTCGAACTACTTCACATAAATCCCTTGAAATAGAAGGTCTCAAATAGAGAAAAAAAACCTTTTTCGTTTTTGATAAAATCCGAGTGGGAAGTAGAGCACTTTGACGCTTCGTTGATAAATATTTAATAGCTTTTGGCATTCTTCGCTTACTTGTAGGGTATACAAAATTCGGCCCAGATGAAATTAGACAGCTTTTGTTTAGAGTTTTTGTTGGTTAGCTGGTTGACTGGTTGGTGGCGGTTGGCAACAGCTGTTGTCATGCCACAACAAAAAAAAAAACATTGCCTCTTCTCTAATCCTTGCCCTTCCCCCCTTCTGGGCTCCCATCGGTTTGGTTTTGGCATACACAGACTAGGTAATTGGTTTATGTGAACTCATTTGGCAATTATTACTTTTTTGTGGGAGTTAATTAAAATATTTAAAAGCAAATAATTCTATGCAGGAAATTAAATTGCTTGATTTCGACTGAAAATGAAATTAGCAACTACTAAAATGTGTTTTATAATTTTTGCATTTGCATTTTGTTGTTACGTTACGTTTTGTTTCGTTTCGTTTGTTTTGCCAATAACTTTATGAAAAGCAAATTTGTTTGCCCATTGGCTGTGTGTTGGTGTTTGTTTGTTTATTTGTTTGTTTGTTCATCGATTGTTTATGTAGTTTCATGCAATTTATTATGGGTTATATGTTTCTAATTACGCGAAAGCCTTTTCCAAATTTCATTTGGCATTAAATATTGATCAAATATCTGCAGCAGCAGCAACGATGTGCATAAAATATTTGAAAAATGCTTAAATGTTTTATGCCAATGCTATAATCAAATTTTGCCACAACAAAATATACAAAAAAAAAAAAAAAAATAGTTATGTTTAGGAATTTAGAGAATTTTGTAAAACAAATTGAAATTTATAACACAAAATGTTTTGCATTTAATTAATTGAGAACATTCTGCAACTGAATTGAACTGATGTGAGCTGCTGGAACTGGATTTCGATTGGATTGCCATTTGCAGTCAGAGTCCATATGCATTAGTTTAATTTATTGTAATTAAAAACTAACATTTCTAAAATATTTGTTGCTAATGGAAAGCATTTACTTTACTTTCGCAATTATGCAAGTGAATTATACATTTTCATAGATAATTCTGTGTCAGAATTTTGAGTGTGTGTGTGTGCTGCAGTTGAGTACATTTTAGCTATTGCAATAAATCATTTTGAACCTGGTAAAGAGCACAGAAAGAAACTTTAGAAGCTGTTATTCAATTGAATTAATTCGATATATATATTAAGTGCAACTTTTGCCTGGAGTTGTGAAAGAAAAATTAAAAGAGTTTAAGCAGAAACAGTCTAAATAGACGTCTTAGCGGATCCGTTCAGGGTCCAAAATCAAGGAAATTCAAAAGGGATTAATAAGCCAGTTGTTAATCTGAGATATTATATTAAATTCTGTGAATAATAGCATAGAGTGAATGTCTGACTTGGTTTAGCTCTTCGTTTAAACTGAGCCGCTTTCTTTCTTTATTCTTCATTATTTTATCTCTTTTCGTGAGCAAGACAGCATACGTCTTGCCCCACCAGAGACAGAGCCCAGAGATCTCACTTAAAAATAGCTGACACGAGAGTGTAAGATATACTTAAAAACTAAAAGTCTATGTAGAAAAGAGAATATTGCTACAAAAAGAATAAAAACTTAATGAAATTCTACAAAAAGGTTTTTTGGTTTTGCCTCCAAGTTAGAATTTTCTCATTTATTTTGAATCCTAATTCTTCTTTGGCTAAGACACTTATTCAGAAGTGTGCAACGCATAGAAGGAAGCAGCTCCAACCATATAAAGTACATATATTCTTGATCAGCACGATAAGACGAATTCATATAGCCATGTCCGTTCGTCTGTTTGTCCATGTGAATCAGCGCAAACTCCTCGTAATCCACTAAAGCTACAGTGCTGCAATTGTATATCATTGTATATCTCGGATTCAGATGGATCGAACCACTATATCATACAGCTCTCCCATAGGACCAATCGGTCAAAAATAGAGTTTTGGATCAATAATTCTGTTTTTTCCTATGAAAAATATATAAATTTTTACATATTTTAGTTTTGTTTTATATCCAAACGTCCATGCCGCATTTCATCATGATCGAACTACTATATCATATAATTCCCATGAAAACGATCGGTCGAAAATTCAGTTTTAGACCAAAAACTTGATTGCTATAAAAATGTATATTTCTGGGTTTAAAACTATTATTAATATCAATGCCAAATTTAATCAAGATCGGGTGACTATATCATATAATTGCCATAAGAATGATTGGCTCGAATACCAATTATAGTCCGAAAAAACAGAAAAACAGCCAATTTAATTATCTTTTTTCTAACATAAACGTTTTTTTTTCTACTAAGTTAACTATAGGTTAGAAAAGTAAAACAAAAAACTTGCAAGGGTATAGAAACTTCGGCCATGCTTTCTGGTTTTTCATTGCCTTTTTTAAAGAAAACTCCTGAATTCGCTTTGCTTATAAGTTTTATAAATCGGTCTGATAAACCAAACTACATGTTTTGTCCTGATTTTATTTTTAAGGAAACGTAAAATTGTACAAATTTGCCCCCCTAAGTATACAATAGACAATCGAACGACATAAAAGAACTATCAATTAAGTCTACAAATGGTTTTAGTTTTCATCTTTTAAGTGAAAGTCAACTTTTAGTTAACTTAAACCTAGTAGCAGATAAATGCGACTTTTGGGCCTTTCACGTGTTTGACCTGCTACAACGACAATACAAGGCCACACACACACAAACACACACACACACGCTCTAAGAGGGACTCAAACAGACCGAAAAGTTGTTTGCCATTCGAAATCATAATTGAACACGCCGTGCGCATAAATAACAAAAATGTTCCTCTATACCTAAGCACAGGAAAAAGTTTTCAATATATTTTTCATCTACAACAGCTAAGAGTAACCTCTCCCCACCCCTTTTTAGGTTATGGAGAGAAGTTTTCTATTAAACAATTGATGTTGGTGTTGCTTGTGTTCATGTCCTTGTCCTTGTTCTTGTTCTTGTTCTTGTCATTTGCTGCGACTACAAATATAAATTATAATTTAATAAGAAAACAAACGCAAAAATTCAATGGCGCCATAAACCATAAAAAGACGCTGAAAAGTACTTAAGTGTGTGTGTGTGTGTGTGTGCATTTGTGTGGGTGTGTTTTGAAAGAAAAACAATAAGCAAACACACAGACAAAGACAAGAGACAGGAGTAAACATTGAAAGCATCTTTGAGAGCGGAAAAACGCGCAGAAAAAAGCATAGCAAATGGCAAGAAATTGCCGCCGACAATGTCGACGACGAGTCGATTAAGTAGCATAAAGTGATGATAAATGCGACATTGAGCAACAATAAATTTTTTGGCTTTGTCTTTTCTGCGTGTGTATGTGTGTGTGTTGATGTTGTTGCTTTATCGTTGCTTTCTGACAGTGCCTGCCATTGACGTGTTTGACTTATTGATGCTGCGTGCCGGGATTAACAATTGGGGCGAACGTTGCGTATGAGTAACGCTGATTATTGGCATCCTGCGTGTGTCTGTTTCTCTTCCTCTATCTCGCTGTATGTGTGAGTGTATTTTTTCTGGTTTATATTTTTGCTGCTCATTCAATTGTTTTGTTTATGGTAATTTGAAATTCATGGGACAGCCGCAGCCAGTCTACCAGCCATCCAGCCAGCCAGCCATCGAGCAAGTTTATTGCACTGCAGACAACCCATTAAACCTTAAATTCAATCAAAATTGATTTCATTTTATTTTTTTATTTTTTTTTTTTTTGTTTTATTGGGCATTTTCTATGTGATGCGCGGCTCAATCGATGTGCCGCCGCGTTCTGTGGGTCATAGCCACAGAACGCATAACCCATTTTCGAAATGTAAACAAGTCTGCACTCTCGTTGGGGCTTTTAGTGTGGGGCGGAGAGTTGTGAGTGGTGAGGGGGGGGGGGGGCGGGGGCGTTAACGTTTCAGCCACATTTTTAGCTTCATTCCAGCTCAAAATGGAGAAAATAACAGGTACAGGCAAAAGTTTTTCCACTTAACAAAAAAAAAAAAACAGCGACTAGAAGAAGACCGACCAAGCAGAACGTGAAGCTGGCAAAAATTGTGTTTCTCACTCTCTCTCTCTCTCTTTCTCTCTGTGTGCGTTCCTCATTTTTTTTTTTTTTTGTAGTCCCTCGCTTTATATTTTTGTTAGTTCTTCTTCTGCTTTTACTTAGCTGCAAGTTGTGGCACTTGCCACAGCTCAGTTCGAGATTACTTTGGTTTTCATTGTGCCACGTTTGTGGTTTAAATATTGTATTAAGTTTGCTGGCCTGTGATTGGAATGCAATGGCCGGCCAGAGTTAGGGCAAAGGGAAGAAGGCACTGGCTCTATTCACTTCACTCTGGCCGCATTTCATGGCAATTTTGCATTATTTGCAATTGAAAAGCTTCGACTCGGTAGCCACTTGAGTTGAGTTTTAGTTGAGTTGTTGGCGCCCATTAGCAGTAGCAACGACCAGAGTCACTTGGTCATTCAGTCAGTCAGTCAGTCGGTTAGTCACTCTATTCCAGCAAGACAGCATCTAGGCAATTGCTTAATTGCAACTTAAGCTCAATTTTGCAACCATCCTGCCTACCTTTTGATCACCTCTGTCCCGCTGGCTAACTGTCTGTCTATCTGTCTGTCTGTCTATCTATCTGTCTGTCTATATGCTGGACTCCCTCTCATGTTGGTTGTTGGCACATAAAATCTTTAGGAAGGGGGGGAAGCTCAGTCATTGCATGTAATGACTGGAATTTGTGGCCCCTGCCTGGGCATAGATAGATAAACAGCCGCACTTGAAAACCCATGCTAAGCCCTTGAGCTGAGCCAAATCCCAGGTAGCCTCAGGTAGTATTAGAATTCTAAATGTGGCTGGGCTTAAATGCAGTTTAAGTGTTGTTTACCCGACTTCCTTCCTTTTGCCAGCCGCAAATTAAGCTTTTAATGCCCACATACACAAGCACACACACACACACACACACCACAACCAGTTTAGATTAAACATCAGAAAGTATAGTCGGCCAAGATATTATATATATTTATATAGAGACAAAATCAAAGTCAAAGTATTTAGTGATGAATAAAAATCAGACAATTTTGACTACCTCTGCAGATGCAGATGAAGTTGCCACTAAGCTGAGGCAAGAGTTAAACACATATAAACTGTGAGTGCAAGTTACTAGACCCTCGCCCCCCCCTCCAAACTCATTACTCCCCACTCTTACCCGCTCTTTAGAGATAATGCCACCAAATCTCTGGTAATGGAAAGTTGTTCCGAATCGTCAAAGGGCTTAATATGCGAGCAATTGCCGTCATTGACTTTGGAGGAAATGGGCTTTAAAACGCCGCCCGAGGGCCTCACATTCGATGTGGCTTACGAGAAGAGCCAACTGGCTGAGGACATCTTCAAGCTGCTGAAAGAACGCCACGCCACTGATGTCCAGGTGCATGTGGAGGATCGTGTCTTTGACTGCCATTTGACTCTGTTGCAAATCCACACGGAATACTTTAGTGAATTCAAATGCGACGATACCATACGAATCTCTTCTGTTGAAGTCACGGCAGTGGGCTTTGAAAAGGTCTACGAATGGATGGTCAACGAGAATGCCTCGCCGCAACGTGAGCATGTAGTGGACATGTATATGGCAGCCCGACATTTCAATATGCACAAGTTGCTGGTGCAATTGTGGAATCGCTTCGATAGTAGAAAATTCTTTGACGAGAAGGCGGCCTTTAGACTCTATCTGGAGGCAGTGCCCCATAATACGGTCATGCTGCACGATCTTATGGTAAGTCGCATACAGAAGTTCTTTCTGCTGGCTGTGGGCACAGAGGAATATCTGGAGCTCGAGCCACAACATGCCCATCTGCTGCTGAGTGCTTCCAATGTGTGCGTCAACTCCGAAATGGAGATCTACATGAGTGCAGTGCGCTGGCTAATGCACGACTGGAGGCAGCGCAAAGAGCACGCCTCCATGATTATGGAGGCAGTGCGTTTCTGTTTGATGCCTTCGTGGTTCACCAGCTCCCTGAAGGGCAAGCAAGCGGATGCCGAACAACAGGAATTGGTCGATAATCCCCAGATACTCAACATGATCAACTTGGGTTTGTCCTATGCGGTCACGTCTCAGTTTATGGACAAGCATTCAAACCTGGCGGAGCCACTGCAGATGCAGAAGCCACTGCCACGTCACTGGATTATCGACGAGACGGCTAGTCATCATCACCAATATGAATGCCCAAATTGGTTGTATCTTGACTTGGCCACGTTTAATCAGTTTCTTCTACGCATAACAACCGAGGGCGGTACCGACTATATGAATAGACTAAAGTATGCCACGCCCCAAACAATAATGTCCTGCTGTCGCAATGCATTGCAGGAGCAGAATGAGAAGCAGCTCCCCTCGATTCCCTCCACATCGCCATCGGCAGGTCTAATGGCAATGCCTAACGCCCCGCCGCCACCTTCTTCTGAATGAATAAAACAGAATGTCCATCGATACATAAAGTCTCAATGGGGGTGTGCTTGTGTGTGTGGTGCGGTGGGTGTGCGTGTGAAATCTCAAAAACACCCCCTGGGGTGTCATATAATTGCCACAAATAATTTCATTAGCCATCTCGGACCGTTTGGGCTTTGGTTTTGCTTTTGCATTAAGCGTTTCCAATTAGTTGAATGGCTGCCATTTTGCTGAATTAATTGTCAACGTTTATGAACTAAGCATTTGGCTTATATCTGCGTGTGTGTGTGTGTGTGTATGTGTGCCTGTGTTAGTGTGGTTGTGTTTACCCCACACACACACACAGACTTTCATTCATTCAGTTCGTCCCTCACACATGCAAATGTCAGTGCCCTTTAGCCTATTGGAAAAATCAGAGAAAAAAGTGTAATACTTTACATTGTTTCAGTAAACACAAAAGCCACCAAAACACAAACAAACACGCACACACACACACACATTTGCACAGTCATAATCAAAATATTGCGATAGAATATATTAAACAAAAAAATGTAACCCAATTAATATGCGGAATAATCAAAATAGCAAAAAAAACACAAAAAGAATAACAATAAACTCAATGAAATGCAAGAGTATACCCTGTAACCGTCATATGTGTGTGGTTATATATATGCACATGATTTTTCTATGCTAATAATATTTAAATTTTGATAAATTACAGATAACAAATGGAAATACAATGGAAATGGAAACAAAGCAAAGAAACCAGGCAAATGCTGAGTGAGTTGACTATTTTTCCTATTTAAACCTAAGCGGGGATGAGGTGGATGGGATTGAAGGGTATTCGAAAAGTCGCTATTTTACCTTATAGCCAGAATATGTTTTTTTATTGATTCTCTGTGATCGACTTATTTACAGATTTACCGCATTTCCATTGCAAATGTTTATTTAACTTTATTTACTTATATATTCGTATATAATTTTTTGTGCTCCAACCGAATTATGAGCGAGTTCACGCTTTAAAACGGTTAAACAAAATGCAAGCATTATCCTTTGGGCTTTCTTTTTTTTTTTTTTTTTTTGGTGGGGCGGGTGTGGTTTTCGTTATTCAATTGTCAGCAAGCGATAAATCAATTATTGCAGATTAAGTTGCAGATTATGAAGGAATTTTTTTGTAAGTTTTTGGCAATCCCTTTCATTTTTTAGCCAAGTTGGCCAAATGGGCCGGGATGAGGGCTGACAAGTGGGTTGGGGGAGGGCGGCTGGCCTTGTCTTGGTTGGCAGCTGCAGTTCAATGCGTAGATGGATGCAAATGAAGATAGATGCTTCACTGGCAGTTGCAGTGGCTGATAAATTGACGCTGAATATGATGAATGAGTTCTCATTATGTGTACAAGCGAAAGCCAGAAAGAAATCGAAAGACGATTAATGAGTTTTCTACCATCTTTCATTACCTCCTTCATTCACCCTTTCCCCTAATAAACAAGTAAGCCAAGTCAAGTCAAGGCCAAGCCGCCGACAAATCAAACTTCAACTTCAAGTAGCTATTTACAAAAGTCATGTTTGCATTTCTAAAAAGTTTATAAAACGATTGAAAGCAGCGAGAAATTTTACGATTGATTTGTAAATAATAAATATTCAGGCACTACTTTTCAATTATTTATTGGCTTATGCTTAAGTGGAATTATGGATAATAATTGAATGCATTTAATATGCATCTAGGATGAGAACAACTGATAACTGCTCTCTGTCTAGAGACAATGAGGCGTATACTTACTTTATTTATTTGACCACTACGAGGATTCTGTATAGGCTGCATGATCCAGCCCTTTAATTAAATTCATTCTCTTAACTGCAAATGCTTGTACCCATTTTTAGTTCTTTCGATTTAATCAACACAAATTTAACAGCTTTATATCCAATTGCCTATGAAGTTGTTAGATTCTCATGGATTTTTTAACAACAAATTTGAAAATTCGTTGTGCTCTTTATTAGCCTTGCAAAGTATTCTTTGGTAGTTTGTGTGTGTGTGTTTTTTTTTGCCCTCATTGAGTGGCTGTCGCTGGTCATTTTTGGGTTGTTTTTACCCTTCCTTTATGTTTTTTCAACGGCGTGGCTACATGTGTCACAGTAACGCCAACAAGACAAATACACAAAATTAAAGTAAACATGTTAAAAACCATAAAAATGCAACTTCAGAGGGAAGCAGCAGCAGCAGCAAAAAATGGAAAAGGACAAACCAGAAAAAACTCGCGCCAGAGAAATCATGTAGAAAGCTTTGGCCATAGCTTATGTGTCTGTGTTTGTGTGTGTGTGGGTGTGTGCATAACACAAATACTAAGGCAATATTTTTTTTTTTTTGGTCCTGGCAAAAGGCGACCAACAATGGGCAAAAGCAAAAAGAGCTAGATGAGGATGTATGTATAAAGGGTGAATGGTAGATGGTGTATGGCCAGGAAGAGAAAGAAGGAGGGTCTGGGATGGTTGGAAGCGAAATATGTGAAATCATGAATAAACTGCCATGTGCACAACATTCAACATTTGCCAGAGCAATGCAGCGGCAGCAGCAGCAACTCTCATTTCTTCTACATCTTTGCTTCCTTTACTTTTGCCGCTTTTTGCTGCTTTTGCTTGCTTAGGTCGTCGTCGTCGTCGTCGTCGTTGCCACGGTGCTCCCTTTGTTGCCCCATATGCTCTTCCTCTTGGCCGCGTTTTTATGCTCCTGACTCTGCTGACTACTACTGAGTGCTGCCTGCCTTTGGGCGGGCGCTTGTAAGCCGACCAAGTTCGTTCCATTGTACAACGAATTCAGCAAAGTAGAACTTGACTTTGCTGTGGGCTCTTCGAGTGCATTTCACTTTTCCGTGGTGATTCTTTCTTTCTCTCTTTGTGTGTGTGTGTGTGTGTTTGTGGTGTGTGTGTGCCTAACTGAGTGTGAAGCGTATGGCTTAGAAAGTAATCGATGACAAACCTTTACTTTTCACTTAAACACAAAGAACCAAAAAAGAGAACAAGAACGAGAACGAGAACAAAAGAGTTATGCCTTTTGATGCTTGATGCATGCAAAATTGTTTATACACTTTGTTTGTCAGGGGCACGTGGTGTCCACGTAGCCTTTGACAGCATCGTTTCACTTGCAGTTTTAACATTAAATCATATGTATGTATGTATGTCCCCCTCGCCCACTCCACCCTCACAAACCGGCATAGTCAGCTCACCCACATGACTGCCATGGATCTCTGCAGTGCAGCACATTTTCCTTTTTTTTATCCGTAGTCCTTGCCTTTTGGCTGCCCCGTCCTTTTTTCTTATCCTTCTAACCAGCCAAGCCATCTCAACATCTATCCGTGCCACCCCTACCCCGCCACCACCTTTCTGCTGTCCCTTCTACTGTGCTGTGGTCCTGCGCTGACTTTTCTTTTTCGCTGCACTTTTTATTGCTCCTGCTCCTGCTCCTGCTGGATGCCGTTTGGTTTGTCCGCTCGTATATTTTTACTCCAGCTGCCATCTGAGCATTAGTGATGAAGGGTGCAGCTTAAAAATGAATCATTTGACTTTTTCTTATTAAATAATTTATAAGAATTAGTTGAGATTTGCATTTTTGTTTCTTTTTCTTGTGCGTTTTTTTTTTTGCCTTCGTTTGTGTGTGTGTGTGTGTTCCTCCCATTTTTTTTTCTTTTTTTTTTTGCTCTGGGAGTTGAAATTTCTATTTAATTTGAAATTTATTACAGGCAATTATACAATTTTTTTTGTTTTGTTTGTTGTTGTTGATAAGTTCTTTTTAAAGTAAAAGAAGTTTCTGCTAAATTGTGCGTTGTTTTTTTTTTTTTTTTGCTGTAGAGAACATTAAATTAAATTGTTGTATTTGTGCTTTGGAAGTGTAGATGGTTAAATTTGGTATTCCTGTTGAGTTGTTGTGGCGGCTTAGAAGAGAGCTCGAGTGCATCATAGGAGAATGAGAGGGGCTGACTGGGAGGCTAACTGGGGGCGGTTGGCTGGATTGATGCAGGTTTTTGGTGGCAAGCAGCTTTCAAAGCATCATTTATATTTGATATGTTTTGCTATTGTTGTTGCAACTTAAGGCAGCTTAGGTTGCCATTAAGGAAAACGTGCCAGGGCATTTTTAAGCATCGACATTGCAGGAGCGGGAAGCAGCAGCAGCGGAGTTAGGGGGAAAACAGAACCCGGGTTTTTCCAGTATTCCCCTTCTGGGCTCGCCCTTATCTCTTTTTTGGCTCCTTTGAGAAGTTCTCAAGTGTTTCTGAAGCGAAAGTTTTTAAAAATTTTTGAATTTCACCCGGCCCAAAAAATTGCAAATGCCAAAAAAACCCTTTTTCCCTCCCTCCCACTCTTAGTATTTGTCTCTTGTATGGGGGCAGAGAGACCCTTTAATTTATATATTTAATTTAATTAATTTTGTTCCCTTTGGGAAATTGAAAAACAAAAACTTTAAACATTTGTTTGCCCCCAAATTTGCAAAGATTTGCATATCGAGTCAGAGTCAGTCATCGATAGCTTTTTGCATTAAATATATACATACATATATATATATTTATTGATTGGCTTTAGAGTCAAAGTGATTGCTAAAATATAATTAAATACACACACACACACACGCACGCACACACTGACTGACACATAATCAGACTCTATTAAAATATTTCACATTTTCAAATAATATCAAAAATATTTGAGCTATAATTAAGAATTGAAGTTTTGCTCTTTATTAACGAGAATGCTTTACTCTAAGTGGCATAGTTTGTTTACAGCTTTCATGCGTAGAAAGAGAGAGAGAAAGAGAGAGAGGAGAGAGAGAGAGAAAAAGAGACAGAGATGAGTTGAGTGTACAATATATTAAAATGCATACAAAAGTGTGCACTGATTTCTCTTAGGGAATTATAAGTAACTCTATACTCTATAGATGTTAGAATATTATCCATACGACCCGTTGCCTGTTGCTTAGCTAATTCTTTGAATTTGTATTGTTTTTTTTTCGTATACGAACATAGTTTATTTTCCATGCCAACAAGTAACATGGCGTATGTGTGATATTAATTGAAAAATTTTAATTGCCTAAAATATCTTATTTCAAAATGGCCTTTAAAGCAGTGTAATAAATATGCAAGTAAATATATATATTTACGCTTTTAGGCAAACAACTTTTGCTTTTATTACTCCATAGAAATTCGGGCGTGTATGTGTGTGTGTGTGTATAGGCAAGTGAAATATGTATATTTTGTATGGTTCAGAGATTGTAAAATATTTGATAAATCAGTTAGGTACACACTTATATATGCAAACACACAAGAGAGATAAGGAAAGAGATAAGTAGAGAAAAAAAAGAAGAAAATGTCCTTTGCGATACGCCAGTCTCTTGCTTTGTATCTCTCGGACCCAGCAGTACTTGGATTTGGATTTGGTAAGGCAACAAAACTTGAAGTTTATCCCGGTCAGCCGCATCAGCAGTTGCCTGGACTGTTTCTGGCCCTTGGCCGAATTGTGGTTAGATTTCTTTCTTTCTCTCTCTCTCTCTCTCTCTTTCTCTTTTGGCCATTTTTATTGTAAGTTCTTATTGTTGTTTTGCTGCCTGCTGTTTGCTTTCTATTCATTTCATTTCAATATGCATTTTATTTGCTTGAAAATGTTTAATCGATTTTATGCAAATCATTTTTATTTCCTTTTGTTGTTGTTGTTGTTGCCCCCTGTCTGTCCCATTGCAAACACTCAAAAACCATTACAAAATAATAATAATAAAAATCTGAGGCCGGTCGGTCTGTCGGTCGGTCGGGCTCTTGAGAGCAATGCAATGCAAATGTATGCAAACAAAAGAAAACTTCCTAATGGAATTTTCCACATGTCGGACATATGCATAAACCTTCTAAACAAACCGTGCCCCATTCCAGCACCCCTCCCCCCCCCCCCCCCCATACACCCCGCAAAATGCTGTGGGCACTTTGCTGTGACTATTTTGTTTGAAAGCACTTCACACACGCCATGTCAAAAAAATGTGTTCGAAAAGAAGTAGAAAAAAAAGAAAAAGGACACTTACCCACATGGTAAAGGAACAAAAAAAAACGCACACAGTGTGAGAGGTAAAGCAGAGTGGGGGGGCAGAGTAGAAATGGCATCAAGCTGTGCCACATACATACCATATTTGGGCAGCGATTGAAATTGAATTTGGCAAGAGCCAACTGGGCTATGACCCAGCTCTCTCTCTCTCTCTCTCTCTCTCTCTCTCTCTGGATCAGGCTAAAATGAATGGCTTTTCATTATAAGCCACACACACACACACACAACGACAAACACATTTCTAAGTAGATTTTGTTGTTGCTGCATTGCGGTTGTTCGGTGCAACAAGCTAATGAGTTTGTGGTTGCAAGGACATTGAGCATAATTGCTTTTAATTGCCATAAGCAAATTATGCATACTTGTAATTGTGGTTGCCGCAAACATTTACCAGAGAAAAACTAAAAAAAAAAAACTAGAGAGAAAAACACAAAAACAAGCAACTGCAACTGCAACAATTTACATACAATTTGCCGCAGTTTGACGACAATAAATCTCTCTCACACACAGAAACAAAGAGACAAACACGCACATAGCACATAATCCGATTATATTGCACTTATCCGATGCAAATATTTGTCATTAGTTTGAGAATTCTTATTTTCGATATTATCAATTATGCTCATTAATTTTGACAGAAAGCCAAATGCTTCTGTCTTATTCACGCGGCGGCAGAACTTTAATTGTTTAATTGAAATTCCAAGAAATCAAATTAGACAAAAAGCAATCAGCTAATCAGGCTTTAAATGTTGGTCGTTCCGAGGGATTGTGGGGGGGAGCACTTCAATTTCTTTGCTGGCCCATCTTAGTGCAAAAACTTTTCACAATTGAAACAATGGCCGTCGCCGTTTCTACGTTGGCCACAAAAGTTTTCCCTGCAAATAGTTTGCCGTCCCACACCAACCCCAAACACCCCTCCACAACTCCACCAACTCATCCACCGCCATTTCTCTTTTGTCCTCGATTTTTGGTCGTTTTGAGTTTGAGTAATGGCGCCTCAAAAACGCAATGGCCACAAAACATGAAAAGCAAAGCCGCTTTTGTTTGTCGGAAGTGGTGAATATGCACTCACACATTCACACACACACACACACACACACACACATAGGCGAGATTGTGTGTGTGTGTGTGCGTGTGTGGGGTGTGATGGCAATTAAAGTGCCCGAATGAAACCGCAATAGGATTATCAGTTCTTTGCAACTGAAAATCAGCATCAATGAGCAGTTAAATTGATTTTCCTCTCTTGGCAACGCTCCTGTTTCTCCTCTCTTTCATTCTTTTTTTTTTGTTTTATTGTTTTTATTTATGATATTATGAAAAGATATTTATTGCATTCAAAATGCATTTCTATTATTAATTTCATTGTTGGCAGTCTCGAACCTAATGACATCTAATCTTAATTTGTACACAAATGATTACAAATGATTTACAATTAAACGAAATGTTTCGACATTTTAATTATTCTTATGATAAGCTTATTTTAATCAGAGATGGAAAAGCAATATTGATACATTGATTTCATTTGGTTACTAAAGAGATTTTATGTTAAGTTACAGAAATTCTAGTTAAAGCAGCAACATTTTCACCAAAGAATGATAATTTCAGAAATCTTTTTGTGCTAAACTAAAGAACCTCAAAAGACCAGGCGAGAACATTTTCTAAAATTCGTTGAACAGTTTCTAAAGAAAGCAAATCGCCTCACCGACTCGAATATACCCTGTACAAATGCGCCCTTTATTCACTCTTCGTTATGTTTCGTTAGATATCTAGTCTTATCTCTTTCTCTCTATCTCTCGCATGCGAAGACCAAACACATACCAATCGCATGCCATCTCACTCACTCACCCGACTGCCGCCCCCTTGACATTGCCTGTAAGAAGTTTATGCCTTTAACTTGGCTATTTCTTATTCGATTTTCATGAAATTTGGTGAGCCGATCCATAATCTTAGCAAATATTTGTGTAAAATGGCAAAAATTTAAAATAAACTTTGCCAACTTTGGTCACTCTAGCTCTAATAGTCTTCGACATCTAGGTGTTCATACAGATATATATCGACTCGGCTGTTATTACTGATGAAGAATATATATACTTTATAGGGTCGGAAACGCTTCCTTCTGCCTGTTACATACATTGTGGCGACTTTAATATACAATGTGTTGTATGCCCCCCCTTAAACCGTTTTTAGTTCTCGTCGTATTTTCCTCTTCTTTATAATATCTTAGTTTTTAAAGAACATTTTAAATTTTCCACCCAGATGAGTACAAAAATCAGCCCCTTAAAGGCAGCCAAAAAAATCTTTTCTACTTTCTTTAATTCTTTCGCTCTTGAAATTCGCATACAACTAAAAACTTTATCATTTCTATTTTGTGATGTTGACAAACTTTATTTTGAAGTCGCATACAAAATATGATTAGCAAGAAGCAAACGGTTGCTTAGTTAGTTACTCAGTTAGTTAGCTCTAAGCTAACCCAATAATTAAGTTGATAAGCGAATAACTAGAAGCAAAATGTATTTGGCCATTTATTAAAGTTTCAAATGGTTTTAATTTGTTGTGTGAGCAAGTTGTGATGCTGGAAAATTGATGAAGATTTTGATATAATTCGTTTTCCGTATACATACATGCATACATTGGCTGGATTTCTATGGGCCTGCATAGTTGTTGTTGGTATGTATTTAACGATAAGTGAGGCCATTTGTAGTATCCTAATAAAGGTGATGCTGCTGCACGGGGTAAATGCGATTGTATATGCTGATAACAGAGTCTCAAACTTAATGACTAGGCCCAGCATTTGCCAATTGCTGGCTGGCTATCCCTATATATGTATATATATATATATATGTATGTATGTGCCTTGAAGTTGTTGCTGTGTGTGCCCGCATGTATTAATTCTAATTAAATTTGTTATTCAAAATGAATGTTGGGCACGTCCTTGCTAGCCATTTTGCAAGTGTTAACCTTTTTCCCGGCCGGCAGGCAGGCAGGCGTTAAGCCTAAGCAAATGGACCAAGTGTCGGACTGGCGACGATTTGCACGAAACTGGGAGGCAACCTTGACATTTTTGCCAGGCAGTTTCTGTTTTCATTACACTAATGAAGTCATGTGCGACTATGCGAATACTCTGTGTGTATGTGTGTGTGTGTGTGAGGGTGTGAGGATGTAGGTGGACGGCCTAGGCTCAAGCAAAACGACTGTCAGACGCATAAAAAGGCGAATACTTACTTTTGTATCCCAGTAGGTGTGTGTGTGTGTTTGTGTGTGTGTGTGTGTGTGTGTGCCAGCTGCGCCTCATTAAACCATTTTATTGTGCCCGGGCACACTGAAGCAGCAGTCTTAACTTTGTCAAAGCTTTACCCACTCGCATATAATTAATGTAAAATGCAAAGTACACATATATTCCGCATAACGCATACGCAGTGTGGCACTAAAAAGAAAGTTTGCCAGCATGAGAGAAATGAGCTTTAAGAGTCAACTAGGGCAGACGAAGCCAGACCGGGCCACAGCAGGCCAAACCCGGTTCGCCGGAGCTAGGCAAAACGGCCAAAAACTCTTGAAAATGTCTGCCAGCTAAATTGTAAGACGACAGAAATATTTCAACAGGAATTTACGATGCGCGCACACTAAATGCTCATTTAGTTTGCACTTTTATTTAGAAACTTCTTTTGCACGTTTGCCAAATTGTCTGCGGTGGCGTGAGCCAACAACAACAACAACAACAATAACAACAACAACAACAATGCAGTACCACAAAGTGCAATAATAATGAAGGCAAAAGGCAGAGGCGTAAATTTTCCTTTGGCTGCAGGATGCCAACGCCAACGCTAACGTCGACGCCAACGCCAACGCCAACGCCGACTGTGCAATGCCTTCACCAAGCGAGAGAAAAATGGACTGGCTGGCTGCAGTCTCAGCCAAAACTATGCTGGGGTACACTCCAACACCCTACACACCTTCCGCCCCGTCGACCCTGGTCAGGTGAGCGAGCCATGTTGTCAGCGGAAGGTAGCAACAAATTTTCGTTCGTTGCAAAAGCTTTTAGCAAATTTATGGCAAGGAAATTCCTTTCGCTTCTGCTCTTCTGGAGAGCGTCTCCTCGAGAGAGGAGCCCATCCTGGTCGTTTGTTTATATCTTCGATGCCCGCCACTTGGCATGTGTACGGCTTTATAAACTTCAAGCGTAATGCACTCCACTCACCAGTTCCACTACACTCCTCCCCTTTCCCCCTACCTCAACCCATTTGAAGCCTCCAGCCTAATGAGGCGGAACAACGAAGCACAATTGAAAATGTTGGAAAAAAAACTTCAGCCCAAGCAACACGCACAATTAATTTAACAAAACAAATTCCAGTGAAATTTGCCATATGCATTTCATCAGAACACAGCTCTAGGTTGGCTTCTTTTCACTTTCCATTTTTCTTGGCGGCTATATCAATTACCTTGGCATGTTCCTCCCAATTTGCCCAACAACAACCTTGAAGCGTTACACACACGTTCCCCCCATCCTCCCGCCAGAAGACTCAACTCACAAAAACTTGGCTGCAACAAAAGTTGATTTAAGCAAAAAGTAAATTTAACTTTTAAGTCATCAACAAAAGCAGCTGCACATATGGAAGATGATACCCTACTCGAGGTATTCACGACCTAGAGAAGCTCCCACAAAGCAAAGCCGAGTAAGTTTGTTCACTTCAGGCATATGCCCCAAAATTCAGTTGAAATCCTCTGAGTTGCTTCTTTATTTAAGTGAAAATTTTATTATGAAAATTACGTTAGTCGCCGCAAAGGGTGTGGTTGTCGTGTGGGGGGGGGGGTGCAAGTATGAGGAGGGGTTTCGTGGTGGAAAAATGCATTTCTGCTGTCTTTATGCTACTGTCTGGCATTGTTTAACTGTCTTTATGTCTTTCTGCATTCCATTGGCAATATCCATCGCAAGTATTTGCATTTAACTTAATTGTGTTTTAAGTAGATTTGTGGCGAAATGTGTATGTGTGTGTGTGTGTGTGAATACAATTCTCTCTGCCTGTTCATTTACATTGGTTTAACTTTTCTTTACAATTTCGCATGAGAAGAAGAAGCACTTTAGAGATTTTTCAAACCAAACCTAAACTAATAACAAGTAAATGTATGAAACAAATTAAGCTATATTTAAAGGGGTTTCCATGCCAACTCGAAACATTTTCAAAAGCTTTCTTAAAGCAACACTTACCTTAAAGCATTTTTCAGAAAATTTGAAAAGAAAGTTGATAAATATCCGCATATCCGACTGATTTAAGGTGCGCTGCATTGAAGTTAACCTTATAAATGCAAAGCCTTAGAAACAAAGCCTCCCAGGCGTGGCTTGTAGAGGATTGTTTCTGTTATCAGTAGCCATAGTAGCATTTTTCACATAAATTCCACACTCGAATCCATAGCCCAAAATCTGTTTCTGTGTGTGTGTGTGTGTGTGTGTGTGTGTGTGTGAAAATGTGTCTGAGCTGAGCAGATTTGTTCTTATTTCAATATTTTGTAGCTCACCTTACTTTTTACACGTGTCAAACTAATTTCACATTTTGTTGCCTTTTACATTTTGCCGCATTTGTGTCACCTGCCTGACAAGCCCCGCCTGCCGCCTGATCACCCGCAACCGCCACATCCCCTACCCCCACAGTCAGATCTAGCATGGTGTGGCACATCTCAATGCCGACGGGCGCATTGAAATTCATAAAATATTTGCACAGCGAAATGGGCTACGAAGGCTACAACGCAGCAGCAGCAGCAGCAGCAGCTTCGGGCGGTGTATTATGTGTCAAGCACGTTTGCATTCAAATTCAAATATTTGCCATAGTCGACAAACAAATAAGCAAAAATATGGTAAACAGCAATAAGCAACGAGTCGCTGTGTGCACCTAACCGTGTTCGCATTTATGCGAATCAAAACGAAAAAAAGAGAGAGAAAAAAAGCATTACACAAAACAAGAAGATGTAATGACATCACCCAAAAGAAGTGCCAACTGAGTCTCTACAATGAAGTATTTTACACGTGCGAGCGACCAACTAAGCTGCAGCCCGCTGCCTGCTGCCTCCTCTTTGAAGATTAAAAAACAAACAAACAAACAAGAGAACAAAAAAAAAAGTTCATAAAAAATGGCAAATCCTGTCTGGGTGAATTGCTAAGATTGCATTGTGTAATAGAGTGCAGACAGGGGAGAGATGGAAATTAATATGAATAACACCCAAAAGCGTTGACTTGTCAATGAATCGATTATGATTTGTGGCAAAAGTATAGCATACTTATGAGCGCACAAAGCCTACGCAAGCCCAAAGAGAATGCCATTCGGCCAAATGTTCAGGCAAATTCGCCAAGAGACCATAAATCTTTCGACTGTTCCCACCAAAAGCAAAAGAAAATGGAAAAAGCTAAAACTGTTTGTCGACCCTGTATGCGTGTGTGTGTGTGTGTGTGTGCGTTTTGGGTTGTTTTTTTTTTGCCGGGCTAGTCGTTTGCCATTTGGCTCTCGCCACATTTACGCGGCCTAATTGCGGTGTCTGCCATAAAAAAGAAGAGAGAGAGCCAAACTATTCTTACGCTTGAAATACTTTTTCATTGCATTGTCGTTGTTGTCTGGTGTAAAAAGATATTTTCCGATAATTTCCCAATGATGGCTGCCAGCGACCTTTCTGGATGAGTGAAATAATAAGCAAACATTTGGAATTTCAAGTTGATTTCAAGTGAACTCCAATAGCTAGCTTAACCTTGCCAATTAATGTGAGAAATGGAACGAGACGGTAAAAGAAATAAAGAGAGTGAAAGAGAGAGAAAACGAAGTAAACTCAGCAATAAATAGCAATAGAAAAAAAATGGCAAAAAAAAAAAAAAACCAACGAAAGAAAAACTCCATCGTATATATTTTTAGTTCACTTGGTCAGTTGGATGTTGGAATTCGCTCGCCAAAAGAAAAGATAAATGATGTTGCCAATGTGTGGCACACACACACACACACACGCACACACACAGAGAGACACATTCAGACATGTGTGGAATGTTTTTGGCCATGTTAGCTGACTTTTTGCAATTGTCCATCTGTCTGTCCCCCCTTTTTTCTCCTGCTCCTTCTTCTCTTCCCAGCAGGGTCATGACTTTTTCACTTTTGACTTGTGTCTGGTTTTTCCTCGAATTTTGTACAGATATCCCCTCAATCATAATCATTATTTCCCTCTCTCTCTCTCTCTCTGGTCTCCCTCCATTTTTTCGTGTTGAAAAAAATTGCAATTATTTTTGATTGTAGTTTAAGGTGCCATGTCTGCATTGCTCTCTGTGTGTGTGTGTGTGTGGCTCAAACCCAGCAAAAGAAAATATAAAATGCCGCACATTTATTTCCCCTCCACTTCTTCTGTCCCCTTCTTCCATTGGACATTTTTGCAAATCAACACCCAAAGCAAAATGGAATTTATTGAGCCCGTCTAGGACCATATATCAGGCGTAGCATTTGTCACAGAGCTGCCGGGTTGAACTTTTGTGCTTATTGATTTTGCATATCAAGTGTGTCTGTGTCTGTGTGTGTGTTTGTGGGTGTGTCTGTGTGTGTGCATGTTGTAATTTTGGCAATTTTAATGTCATTAAAAGCAATCGAGCAACGAAAAGTTGCAAATGATGTGCGAAAGATGAAAATGTTTAGGTTATTTTTTGTATTTATGCAATTTGTGGCAGATGCTTGAACAACCACAAACGACAAACACACACACACACACACGCACGCACGCACACACACAACACACAGAGAGGCACATGTAGTAGATTCATGACAACAAAAACACACGTTGGCATTTTCAATTAAATTGCAAAATCAATTTCCCCAACAAATTAGCATATTTATATTTACATGCATGAGTGCGCCGGCAGTTGGAGTAATGGTGTGAGGGGTATGGTGGGGAGCGCGGGGGAAGTAACAGTGAGTAGGCTCGCCCAGGTCACAACAGGTGCAAAATGGTAAATTGCTTCAAATTAAAATCAGATAACAAGAAATGACTTACAAATACATAAGTTCACCCTGCGAAATGCGAAATGGCAAGTTCAAGTCATCAACGCCAAACAGATGTGCCAAGCAGAAGAGGAAGAACATCAACATCGTGTGACCCCTCCATCCCCTATACCTCTTCCCCTTTTTTTTTTTGTAATTCCAAGTCAGCAGCTTTGTGAGCACGTGCAAAGCACTTTCGCTTAAATATACAATATGCAATACTTGTGGCAAATATTCTGATAATTACGTTTACCGAAAATGGAAACCCCCCAAACCATTATGGTGGGGGTAAACGGGAGGGCAGCTTATAAAGTATTTCACAAAGAGACTTGTGTATTTCATTAAGATTTCTATATACAATTTTCTACATTTCAAGTTCTCGTTTCACTCACAGAATATTCACTTTGGCAAAGTTAACTATTTTGAAATTCAATTTCACTCATTTACATACTACTAGAACTTCCTCCTCTCTATTACCCCCACACATATACATTTTAATTTATTTATACATTTTTACCCACTGCAATGGAGGAATGGGGTAGAGTAGGGTAAAACGAAATTGCCCACACACACACACATGCTAACACACACACATGTGTGTGGCCACAATTTTGGTATACAAATTACAAAATTATACAAATCAACGCCACACAATTGCTTCAATTGAACCCAGACCAGAGAAAGAGAAAAGGCTGAAGTTAAGATCCTGCTGCCTGCCTGCCTGCCCCCACTGCAGATGACGATGATGATGCTGATACGGGGTCCCTGTGGCTGGCAGAGATTAGAGTTACTTCAGACAGAAAATGCCATCAAAGACAAAGCGACAACTCGACACCTGCACAAAAATTATTATTAGGACCAATTGCAGGCACACAAAGAAACAACCCCAACACCAACCCTAAAAGTCGGCAGCAGTCAACTGAACTGAACTCAAGTTGGTGTTAGATATGATGCGTGAGGGCGGGGGCGTGGCAATTAAGTCATTACTTTCTCTATATGTATGTATGTACCTCTTCAATTTTACACTGAAGGCGTTCTGCAGGTGTTTTACAAGTGTGCAAACAAAGTGCCTTTGGTGGTTGCATAAAAACTCGTTAAGCGTGTGTCTCTGTGTGCGTGTGTGTGTGTGTGTGTGTGTGTGCTCTCCCCCATTTGTTTGCTTCCC
Source organism: Drosophila nebulosa (assembly GCA_024703675.1). Classification (NCBI taxonomy): domain Eukaryota; kingdom Metazoa; phylum Arthropoda; class Insecta; order Diptera; family Drosophilidae; genus Drosophila; species Drosophila nebulosa. The sequence goes on along the minus strand of JANFPS010000007.1, from coordinate 2,351,932 downwards.
TGTCTTGACTGTTCTCTCGTATTTTGTTGTGGTTGCAATAAAGGCATGCAAATTTATGCCATGCGTGTGTGTGCGTGAATAAGATGTGTATGTGTGTGTGTGTGTGCCACCTCCTTCTGCTGCCGCTGCTGCTGCTGCTACCATATTTTTGATAAGCAATTTTCGTCGCTCATTGTGTTTCTCTTTGGTGTAATGAAATTAACAAATCATACTCCACCGCCGCCTGCTTCTGCCTCTGCCTCCACCCTTGCATCTCCCAGTTTGATGCTAATTTGAATGGGAAATGTGTCATTTAAGGCGATTATAATGGCTGCTTATCAGATCAAAAGCAAGTGAGGGAAATTATCAAATGAAATAAATGTCGAAGAAGTACTTTGCTGTGCTTCAGTATGATCCAAATGTGGATTCTCAATTTAATAAAGCATCCAAAACTAATTAGACTAAATGTAGAGAGAAGTGCTGCGTTCAACTAATTTAATTAGATAACAAACGATTAGAAAATTTCTAATTTTTCCCCCTAATGAGAACAATTTTTCACTGCATGGAAAATTACGCTCAATGCCCAATAGACCAAAGTCCAGCACGACTTCCAGTCATGCATTATATACCCAAGAAGTTGGACAACTCCTCGCTGCGTGCTATGCGCCGCCTGATGAAGTTTATGGGAATGCTCCCACCGAGGCCTCATCTATCTCTGAAGATACTCTACAATCTTCTAACAATAATCTATCTGGGCATTCAGTTTTACTGGCGCGTCTTTGTACGCCTTGACAAAACCTACCTTTCTGCTACTGATAAATTTTCTCGCGTCGTGGACGTCTTTCACGCCGTGAGCACATTGTTGCCTCATGCTATTATTTCCGTGGAGTTGCTTTGGCGTAATCGCAGCGGAAACAGATGCAGCGACTGAGCAACATGATATGCATTCATCTGGGTAGAGATGTGAAACTCCACGGAATTCGTCCCTACAATAAGACAATGTACTACTCGATCCTAATACGCTTTGGTGCATCGCTAATCTTGGACGTATTTAGCATCATAACCGCTCCAAAAATTGGAGGCGTATTTCTATATTGCCTATATTCGGAACTTGTGTTGGGTCTGCGCATGAGTGAGTTTAGTTTATATACGATTATGATATTGGGCTTCTATCAGGAACTTCATGCCGCCGGATTAACTTTGTTAGCAAGCCTACAGCGGGCGCCCAATGAAACCACGCCAGTTCGTCGCTTGAATCTAAAGAAACTGGAATCCTTCCGTGAGATTCATGGCCTACTGTGGAAAATTCAACGCAAAATTGAACAAAACTTCAAACTAAGTTTGGTAATTTGTGTGCTAAAACTATTTTTGGACATCACACTTCCACCATATTGGATATATGTCAACCGAATGACCAATAATCGGCTTCTGCTTTGTTCCTGTGTCATGTTTGAAGTCAGTAAGCTGTGGGAAATGTTTTACCTTTGTTTGATTTGCACTCGCTGCGGTCTTCTTCAGCGGAAGTTTCGCTCTATTTTCCATTGTGTCACTGAGGATCGAGAGAATCCTGAATTGAACATGGCTTTGCTAGAACTCTCCTCGCAGTTGGGTCAGGAGAACTGTCAGTTCAGTGCTGGAGGATTCTTTCTGATCAACAACAAACTGTTTGCCAAGGTAAAACTAACTAATAACTAACTTGAATCATATAATGTTTTAATGTTGATTCTTCGTGTTCAGTCTGTTATTTGCATTTTCACCACGGTAACCGTGTGTCTTCAGTTGCGATCCCAGTACATGACAAAACTAACTCAGAAGTCTACTAATGAGACAATGCTTTAATATTGAGGCTACTCAGAAATACATATATGAAATATTTTTTAACTTAACTGCACTCATTGAGGGCATTGACATGACCCAATCGCACTTTTGTCAGTTACATTTTTTCTCAATTTTTTGTGCTGTCCGTTTAAACTTTTAGATTCCAGCAAAATAAAATGAGCTTTGTTTATTACATGAACGACATCTCATACTCCTGAAAACTATTTATTAAAAAACAATTCTAGACCAAACTAGAGCATTGGAAAAATAGCGTTTTAAATAAGGCAACTATAAAAATTTAGAGGACATTCAAACTTCCACGCACTTCACAGTTTTTTTTTCATTTCATCTGATACTAGTCGGGAAAAGTCGCTTCCATGGAAGCCTTCCATTGACCTTTGCAATTAGTAACTCTGACAGCTTTTCCATGCCATTAGACAAATGAAAGCGTATTTCGACTTCCTCAAGTGTCAGTCAGTCATGGATGAGATACAAAACAAGTTGGATATCCCCTCGCTACGTAGGTTGCGCCGCCTGATGAAGTTTACGGGAATGCTCCCACTAGGTCCACGTCTGTATCAAAAGCTCATCTGCACTTTCTTGGCGATCCTCTATTTGGGCTTCTTTATATATTGGCGCATGTTTATCCACTACCACAAAGTCTATCTAACCGTCAAGGATCGCTTTTCGAGCTGCATGGACGTTTCTTATACTTTTTGCGTACTTTTGACTTATTTTTTCAACATTGTGGAGATGATTTGGCGTGATCACAGCGAAGAGATTAATAGAGAGATGCAGCGACTGAGCCACCTGATTGACCTCTATTTGGGCAGAGATGTTAAACTAATAGGAATTCGACGCCAAAACAAGACCTTGTGCGGCTCAATTTACATACGATTTGTTGCAATGCTAATTATATGCATATGGACCATTCTAACCACGCAGAAATATTTCTATATGGCTTTTACACGGAACTTGTGTTGCTGCTACGTTTAAGTGAATTTAACTTATATACAATTATGATATTGGGCTTCTATCAGGAACTCCATGCCGCAGGATTAAGCCTGACAGTTAGCTTGCAGTGGGTGCTTGAATATTAGAAGACGGGGCTTTTTTAGGGAGATTCACGGCTTACTTTGGCAAATTCAACGCAATATTGAAAAAAACTTTGAATTTTCTCTGCTCGTTGGCGTATTAAAACTATTTTTGGACATTATGTTTTCACCCTATTGGATAAATCTCAATACTAGATTCAGAAATGAGGTTCTCATGTGTTGTAAGCCAGCCAATTTCTCTTTATACTATCCAAATTCATTACTAACTTTAAAGTTTCATAGATTGCTTAGTATTCGGATTAAGTCAGCTATGGGAAATGTTTTTCGTTTGTTCGCTCTGAACTCGCAGTGGTCTTCTTCAACGGAAATTTCGCTCTCTTTTCCACTGACACAGTGTAGATTCTCTGCAGATCGAGAGAATCCTGAATTGAACACGGCTTTGCTAGAGCTTTCCACACAATTGGGACAGGAGAATTGTCAGTTTAGTGCTGGAGGATTCTTTCTAATAAACAATAAACTGTTTGGCAAGGTGAAAATAGCTTAGGGATTTGCAATTATAATATCTAATTAATGTCAGCATTTCGTCTTCAGTTTGTTATTTGCATTTTCAGCTGCTCAACCATGTGCATTCAGTTTCGAGACCAATACTTGATCAAATAGCCAGGAAAGTCTGCTAACGTCACGACTTTGGTAGATTAAACCAAAAGACATAAATATTAAATATTTCCTTAACTGATCAGCACTTGTCCAATTGTAGCAATCAAATGAAAATTTAAACTATTCAGCACCTTGCAAGCAGTTTAAATAAAGGAAAATTTCATGCCAAAGCTAAGTTAATATGGATGGGGGAAGAACCTTTCTTCTACATCCAACATTCTTATGTCACATCTTCCAATTGGAAGTTATTTCCCCATTTAATTATTTCCAATTTCATTTTATTAAAACTTTCCACTGCACTTTGCAATTTTTCACTCCAATAGCTTTTGTTTGCCATTAGCCAGTGAGTGAATATGAGCTCCAAATGCCCCGACGACCAGTTATGGATCGAACACCAAAGAAATTGGACTTCTCCTCGCTACGAGGCTTGCGCCTTCTGATGAGGTTTGTGGGAATCCTCCCACCGAGACCTCATCTGTCTCTCAAGCTGTTTTACAATTTCCTATCCATCAGCTTTATTATCATTTTAGTTTCGTGGCATTTATTTGGCTACTTCAGTGACGTTGCCCCGAAAATTTACGATCGCTTCACGATCCTAATACACGTTGTTTACTTTATTTGCTTAACGTCTGCTCATTTTATTGTTGTCGAGGAGCTACTTTGGCGTAATCACAGCGCTGAGATTGAGGAGCAGATGCAGGAACTAAGCAACACGATATTCATGCATCTGGATAGGCAAGTGAATCTAAAAAAAATACGTCGGTACAATTCCGCGTTAAGCGCTTCGCTTTTTCTTCGGTTGGCTATTCATCTCATTACGTCTTTGTATGTTGTGCCAAATTCATTCGGACTGGAAATACTACTTATTGGCCTTTATTCGGAACTTGCCTTGTCGTTGCGTTTAAGTGAATTCAGTTTCTATGCGATTATGATATTGGGCTTCTATCAGGAACTCCATGACTCAGGATTAAGCCTATTAGAGGGTCTGCAGCGGGCGTCCATTGAAACAACTTCTGTTCGCCGGTCAAATATAAGGAAACTGGAATACTTCCGCGAGGTTCATGGTTTACTTTGGCAAATCCAACGAAATATCGAACGAAACTTTGAGCTGACTCTAGTTGTTGGCCTGCTCAAACTATTTCTGGACACTGTGTTCTCATTATATTGGATATACGTGAGCTTTGTAACCGAAAATTATTTTCTTTTCTCTTGTAAGCTAGCCAACATGTCGCCTTTTTATTTGAACACATTTAATATTAACTTAATTTTTGTTAATAGATTGCCTAGTCTTCGGTTTATTTAAGCTGTGGGATGTGTTTTTTATTTGTTCGGTCTGCACTCGTTGCGGTCTTCTTCAGCGAAAGTTTCGCTCTCTTTTCCATTGCGTCACTGAAGATCGAGAGAATCCTGAATTGAACATGGCCTTGCTAGAACTTTGTTCACAATTGGGCCAAGAGAACTGTCACTTCAGTGCTGGAGGATTCTTTCTCATAAATAACAAACTATTTGGCAAGGTGACATGGAAGCAATCTCATAAGTTATCCGATATTAACATTAACTTTTCGTCTTTAGTTTCTAATTTGCATTTTTAGCTTTGTGACTGTGTGCATTCAGTTTCGAATCCAGTTTATGGCTAAAAAACCAGGAGAGTCTGCTAATGAGACGATTCTTGTAGAATAATGTCAAAGACATGAATATCGTATATTTCATTGCACTTATTGCACCTGTCTATGTATCGCAATAATATAAACAATTTTTAACTACATATTTCACGCTAAATACGCAGTTCAATAAAGGAATATCTTAAGTTCAGACTGTAGGGCAGCGTTTTTAATCATTGTCGAACCTTTTGCTTGCCAGATTCTATAGCTGAAGACCAACTACTTATGAACTAAATTGAATTTCTTCTTTTAAACCTCTGGCCCGCTCCGATTGTTCTATATTTATTTTTCTCTCATATTATGGATTATAGTTTTTGGCGGATTTATAATTATAGCGGTCCGATAAGTCCAGCTTCGACAAATGTTATGCCTGCAACAACAAAAAGGTTAGAAAATAAATTTGGATGAATTAGATCAAAAACTGATATTTAAGTTTGTGTAGGAACGAAATGACGTACCAAAATTCATAATACCTTCTGCAAGGGTAGAGTTCGATAGAGATTAAAGGGTATGAGAGAACCCCATTTATTCTTATTTAGAACTTCCAACTGGAAATAGTTTTCCCATTTAATTTATTCCAATTTCATTTTATTGAAACTTTCCACTGCAATTTGTCACTCTGACAGCTTTTGTTTGGCATTAGCCAATTGAATGTGAGCTCCAAATGTTACGACGACCAGTTATGGATCGGACACCTAAGAAATTGGACTTTTCGACGCTGCGAGGCTTGCGCCTCGTGATGAAGTTTGTGGGAATGCTCCCACCGAGGCCGTTTCTGTCTCTGAAGCTGCTATACAACTTCTTGCTCATCACCTTTTTAGTCCTTTTCATTTACTGGCGCTTCTTTAGCTACTACAGCGAGATTGGTCCAAAAATTGTCGATCCCTTTTCGATCATCATACACAATTTGTACTCTATTTGCTTTGTTGCTGCACCTTTTATTATCGTCGAGGAATTAATTTGGTGTAATCGCAGCGAAGAGATTGAGGAGCAGATGCAGGAACTAAACAGCACGATATCAAACCATCTAAACAGGCAATCGAATCCGAAAGGAATACGTCTCTACAATTTCGCTGTGAGCACTACGCTTTTTCTTCGGTTGGCTATTCTCCTCATTATGGTTATGTACATTGCGCTAACCCACTACGGATTGGAAGTATTATTCGTTGCATTGTATTGGGAACTTGTATTGTCGCTGCGTTTAAGTGAATTCAACTTGTATACGATTATGATATTGGGATTCTATCAGGAACTCCATGCGGCAGGATTAAGCCTGATACTTAGCCTGCAGCGGGCGCCCATTGAGACAACGCCTGTTCGCCGGTTGAATGTGAAGAAACTGGAATACTTCCGGGAGATTCATGGTGTTCTTTGGCATATCCAACGCAATATTGAACGAAACTTTGAGCTGAGTCTAGTTAGTGGCCTGCTAAAACAATTTTTGGATACTATGTTCTCATCTTATTGGATATACCTGAGCCTTGTGACCAAACATTATTTACTTTTTTCATGTAAGCTAAGAAGGCGCTTTGGTGTTCGATCAAATTGAATATCTACTATATTTTGTTAACAGATGGCATAGTTTTCGGTTTATTTAAGCTATGGGAAATGCTTTTCCTCTGCTTGATTTGCACTCGCTGCGGTCTTTTTCAGCGAAAATTTCGCTCTCTTTTCCATTGTGTCACTAAAGATCGAGAGAATCCTGAATTAAACACGGCTCTCCTAGAACTCTCCTCGCAGTTGGGACGGGAGAACTGTCAGTTCAGTGCTGGAGGATTCTTTCTGATAAACAACAAACTGTTTGGCAAGGTGACGCTGAAGCATATTTATGTATAATTAATCCGATATTAACATTGCATTTTCGTGTTTAGTATGTAATTTGCATTTTCAGCTGGTTAACCATGTTCATACAGTTTCGAGTCCAGTATATGAGTAAGGAACTCAAGGAGCCTGTTAATGAAACGATTTAATGGGATTGAAGTTATTCCTAAAGGTTGCAAATGTTTCTTCTACTTTACTGCACTGCATAAAAAATGTTTGCTTTTCCGCCATTTTGTCGCCAGTCTCAAAATTGTGAATTTTTCCTTTGCTTTCTTAATAAATTTCTGGTTACACCCAGAAAAACTTTGCTAACTCCATTTAAATTGATCGAGTATTTATTTTGCCAATATATGTATGTATGTATTTAAGGCGTTTCCAAAACTTAAGTTTATAAAAAAAACTTTTGTTACGCAACGATGCCAAACATTGCATCAGCCAAAACAAGTGTGACCAACTTGCTCAAGAAAAAGAAACCAAAAATACAACAAAATAAAAAAAATTTAATTCAAATTATAAACATTGCTGAAAATATACGTAAATAAAATTAAATAGAGTCTAATTTAGTTTTCAGTTTTAAATATTGAATTTAATTGGATTTGAAAATGAGAAAAGAAATAATTGGAACTAGGGACATGAAAAATGAAACAGATGTAATATCAATTAAATGGTAAAATCTCAATCCCGAATTATGCGTCGAAGTCTTGACATAGCCAAAGCTCACTTTGTCTCTCTTTCTTTATCTGTTCTTAGCAACCTCTTTATTGACAAGATGTACATAATTTTAACAGTGATCTTAAAATATTGTTTCTTTTAAATATGTATATATTTTAATTTGTGCGAGTGTTCAACTTGGCATTGTACCTTGTAGTACCTTATATCAAATGTCATTATTACCCTTCCCACCCGATGCCAAACCCTTCGCAAGTACGCACAGAAACCATCCACTGCATTTTGCAATATTTCACTCTTTGACAGCTTTTGTATGCAATTAACTAATTAAACATGAACTTCTTTTACTTTCTGCAATGCCAGTTATGGATCAGACACCTAAGAAATTGGACTTCACGTCGCTGCGAGGCTTGCGTCTGCTGATGAAGTTCGTGGGAATGCTCCCACCACGACCTCAATTATCTCTGAAGCTGCTCTACAATTTCTTATACATCAGCTTTTTGATTCTCTTAATTTACTGGCACTTCTTTAGCCACTACAGCGAGGTTGCGCCACGAAATACTGATCGATTCACGAAATTCATTCAAATTGTTTACTTTCTTTGCTTGGCTCTTGCTTATTTCATTATTGTCGAGGAATTGCTTTGGTGTAATCACAGCGAAGAGATCGAGGATCAGATGCAGAACCTAAGCAACACGATATTTATTTATCTGGATAGGCAAGTGAATCCGGAAGGAATACGTCGATACTTTTCCGCATCGAGCAATTTGCTTTTTCTTCGATTGGCTACACTCCTCATCATGTCCATGTATATTGTGCTAACCCAATACGGATTGGATATACTATTCGTTGGCTTGTATTCAGAAGTTGTATTGATGCTGCGTTTCAATGAATTTGGTTTATATACGATTATGATATTGGGATTCTATCAGGAGCTCCACGCCGCAGGATTAAGTCTATTGGCAAGTCTGCAGCGGGCGCCTATTGAAACAACGCCTGTTCGTCGCTTGAATATAAAGAAACTGGAATACTTCCGGGAGATTCATGGTTTACTTTGGCAAATTCAAAGGAATATCGAACGTAACTTTGAGCTGAGTCTTGTAATTGGTGTGCTAAAACTATTTCTGGACACCATGTTTTCATCATATTGGATGTACCTCAATATTGTGACCAAAAATTATATACTTTTTTCATGTAAGCCAATACGTCGCCTCTATGTTCGATTATGTTTAATATTTACTTAATTTTGTTAATAGATTGCGTTATGTTTGGCTTAAGCAAGCTGTGGGAAGTATTCTTCCTTTGTTCGGTCTGCACTCGCTGTGGTCTTCTTCAGCGGAATTTTCGCTCAGTTTTCTATTGCGTCACTAAGGATCGAGAGAATCCTGAATTGAACACGGCTCTGCTGGAACTTTCCTCACAGTTAGGACAAGAGAACTGTCAGTTCAGTGCTGGAGGATTCTTTCTGATAAACAACAAACTGTTTGGCAAGGTAAAAATAGCTATGGGATTCGCATTATTATTATGTTATTAATGTCAATTTTTCGTATTCAGTTTATAATTTGCATGTTCAGCTGCTTGTCTATATTGATGCAGTTTCGTGTCCAGTTTATGGCTAAAGAATCTAAAAGGTCGGCTAATGATACGATTTGATTGGATTGAAGTTACTTACTAATATTTCAAATATTCCTTGTACTTTATTGCACTGCATACATAGGTTTTTTTTGTATTCATCACCTTATCCCACATTTTTGCGAGTGTTTTCGAGTTTTTCCATAATAGCTTTCAGTTTGTAAAAATTACAGAAAGTTTGTAGATGAAACAATATATTAACATTTTACTCCAAATCGGAGGACAAACCCATTTAAAGTTCTCCCATCTAGCAAAGGCATTCTTTAAAAAATATCCCAAAATTTTATGTATTTCGAGTTTGTGCATAATTTTTACAGCTACAAATAGAATTATTTCAACGTTTCTTAAAATTGTACAGTACACACCCTTTAAAAAAAAATATTGATTGGATAAATTTTCTACATTACATCAAATGTCATTAGTAGTTAACTTACTTCGACCACGCCGTGAGTTTGTATACCCTTTCAGTACTTGACTTTTAAATTAGTTAACTACTTTCATGGTCATGCGTGGGACAATTTTCCATTCCATTCTCATCCCCTTCGCCAGAATTCACCTAAACTTTCCTTTACACTTTGCAATATTTCACACTGACAGCTTATGTTCATATGCCATTAGCCAATTGAATGTGCACTCCGACCATTTCCAATTTCAGTTATGGATCAGACACCTAGGAAGTTGGATTTCTCCTCGCTGCGGGGCATGCGCCTCCTGATGAAGTTTGTGGGATTGCTCCCACCGAGGCCTCACCTGTGTCTAAAGCTGCTCTATAATTTGATGACAGTCATCTATATATGCGCATTGATCTACTTGCGCTTCTTTAGCAATTTCGGCTCAATCTACAAAAAAGTTACCGATCGCTTTTCAAACATTTTAGGAATTGGGTACCTCATTTACATGACTTTTGCTCACTTTGTAATCCACATCGAACTTCTTTGGCAAAATCGGAGTGTAGAGATTGAGAAAGAGATGCAGCGTCTAGGCCAATTGATATGCAATAATCTGGGAAAAGAAGTGTATTTGAAGGGAATCCGGCGTTATAATTCGAGTATATACATCGCGCTTTTTCTTCGATTGGCTTCAGTTCTGATCTTTACTACATTCGCCGTCATAACAATACCTGACGTGGAACTTCTTATATATAGATTTTATACGGAAATTGTGTTGACATTGCGTTTAAGTGAATTCAGTTTATATACCATCATGATATTGGGGTTCTATCAGGAACTCCATGCCGCAGGATTAAGCCTTATACTTAGCCTGCAGCGGGCGTCCATTGAGTCAACGCCCGTTCGCCAGTTGAATATAAGGAAACTGGAATTTTTTCGGGAGATTCATCACTTACTATGGCAAATCCAACGGCTCATTGAACGAAACTTCGAGCTGAGTCTGATTGTTTGTCTGCTGAAACTATTTCTGGACATCATGTTCTCACCATATTGGATATATCTTAACATAAAGTTAATGCAAATGCCTCTTCTGTCATGTAAGCCAAAAGATTTGCATTGAACAACAAATAACCATTGCTCATTTATTTTACAGATTGCATAGTGTTTGGATTATGCAAGTTTTGGGAAATGTTTTTCCTTTGTTCGGTCTGCACTCGCTGCGGTCTTCTTCAGCGAAAGTTTCGTTCTCTATTCCACCGTGTCTCTGCAGATCGGGAGAATCTAGAATTGAACACTGCTTTGCTAGAGCTCTCCGCACAATTGGGACAGGAAAATTGTCAGTTCAGTGCTGGAGGATTCTTTCTTATTAACAACAAACTATTTGGAAAGGTAAAAAATAACTTAATAGTTCGAATGATTTTTACGATATTGATAGAGATTTATTCGTGTGTAGTTTCTGATTTGCATTTTCAGCTTTGTGACTGTGTTCATTCAGTTTCGAAATCGGTTCATGGCTACAAAACTGGGAAAGTCTGCCAATGACACGATTTAATTTAATTGTAGTTTCTTAAGAACAGTTTAAATTTTGCTTGCACTTTTCTGCATCTCTTGTTATTCAGCACCTTAAATGTTTTCTTAATAAACCTTCTTTATTCCTTTATTCTTGCTAAAGATAGCTAATTAAAGAATAAGTTCATTTTGCTGTAACAGTTTCTTACCTTAAAATTTGCAGAGCTTCATGTTAAGGCCGAACCCCTTCTTTCATTGCATTACTTAAAATGTCGCTGGCGTTGACGAACTTTGTATACCCTTTCATTTCTGTAAAGTGTATTTACTGAATCACCAGTGTATTTAGCAGTGGACAAGTATTGATCGGCCATTATTGTTGATGGCTTAACCCCCCTACTAAAACTTCCTCGTGCACGTTGCAATATGTCACTCTGACACCTTTTGTAAGCCATTAGCCAATTGAATGTGCACTCCGACCACTTCCACTATCAGTTATGGATCAGACACCAAATCAATTGGACTTCTCTTCGCTGCGAGGCTTGCGCCTTCTAATGAAGTTTGTGGGAATACTCCCGCCAAAGCCACTTTTGATCTGGAAGCTGCTTCACAATATCCTGACGGTCAGCTTTTTAAGTCTGTATGTTCACTACTGTTGGTATAGCGTGCAATATGTAAAAGATTACGATCGCTTTTCGAATCTTATGGGATTTTTATACTACGCTTGCATAACTTGTGGTCACTTCATTATCAACATTGAGGTTCTTTGGCGAAATCAAAGCAAAGAGATTGAGGAACAGATGCAGAGTCTATGCCAAATAATACGCATTCGTCTGGGAAGGAATGTGGATCTGCACGGCACTAGTCGCTATCATCGAGCTATGCACATCTCGCTCTTTCTTCGATTCTCTTCACTTCTGATTGCTGCTCTATTCGCCACTGTAAACGTACCAGGAGTAAAAATATTATTATATGGACTTTATTCTGAATTTGTGATGACGCTGCGTATAAGTGAATTTTGTTTATATACGATTATGATATTGGGATTCTATCAGGAACTCCATGCCGCAGGATTAAGCCTGATACTAAGCCTGCAGCGGGCGCCCATTGAGACAACGCCAGTTCGTCGTTTAAATATAAAGAAGCTGGCTTACTTCCGGGAGATTCATGGTTTGCTTTGGCAAATTCAACGCGATATCGAACTGAACTTTGAGCTGAGTCTTGTATTTGGTGTGTTAAAACTATTTTTCGATACCGTGTCCACACCGTATTGGATTTATGTCAATCTGAAGGAAAAGTTTAAAACCCTTTTGTTATGTAAGCAAGAAAATTCCCACCATTTCACATATAATATTTAATCATATTTCACACAGATTCCATTGTGTTTGCCGTATGTAAGCTAGTGGAAATGTTCTTCCTTTGTTCGATCTGCACTCGCTGCGGTCTTCTTCAGCGGAAGTTTCGCTCTCTTTTCTATTGCGTCACGCAAGATCGAGAGAATCCTGAATTGAACAAGGCTCTGCTAGAACTTTGTTCACAATTGGGCCAGGAGAACTGTCAGTTCAGTGCTGGAGGATTCTTTATGATAAACAACAAACTGTTGGGCAAGGTAAAAATGGCTTAAGAATTCGCGTAAAGAATTTATTATATATATTTTTTTGTATAGTTTCTGATTTGCATTTTTAGCTTTTTATCCATATGCATACAATTTCGCATGCAGTTTATTATTAAGGAATCGAGGGAGTTGGCAAATAATACGATGTTAGTCAATTAAAATTGCTTACAAATATTTAGTATATAGATTCACAATTTTGTCTTATCTAGAACAATCTAATATGCTTGCACTCTACTGTTTTTCTTATTAAATATTTTTATACTCTGTTCTAACTCTTAAGGGTTACAAACTACAATCTTTAAAGTGAACTAACCTCCTCTTGATCTGTTAATCTGAATCATTTTTCTGTAATGAATTTTCTGTTATCATAGTCTTTTTGTTTTAGCCTTTGTGGGGTTGGTAAGGCTCTTTTCTTTACTTTACAAACATGAATTCAATTTTTCTGTATGCCTTGCAAGGGCATTTAAAATGTAGCCCCTTCTTTTAACCCTTTCACCGCACAGTGCAATATTTCACTCTGACAGCTTTTGGATGCCATTAGCCAGATATTTTAACTCCAAATGCATCAAATGCCAGTAATGGAGCAGACACCAAACAAAGTGGACTTCTCTTCGCTGCGAGGCTTGCGCCTTCTGATGAAGTTTGTGGGAATGCTCCCCCCAAACCCACTTCTGGCCTGGAAGCTACTCTACAATTGTCTAACGGTCAGCTATCTAGGCCTGCTAATTTACTATCGGTTCTTTAGCAGTTACAGCGTGAAGTTTATAAGAGTCAGCGATCGTTTTTCCAATATTATGGGACTTTTATACTACGCCTGCGTTACTTTTGGTTACTTCATTAACAACATCGAGGTTCTTTGGCGAAATCAAAGCAAAGAGATTGAGGAACAGATGCAGAGTCCTATGCCAAATAATACGCATTCGTCTGGGAAGGAATGTGGATCTGCACGGCACTAGTCGCTATCATCGAGCTATGCACATCTCGCTCTTTCTTCGATTCTCTTCACTTCTGATTGCTGCTCTATTCGCCACTGTAAACGTACCAGGAGTAAAAATATTATTATATGGACTTTATTCTGAATTTGTGATGACGCTGCGTATAAGTGAATTTTGTTTATATACGATTATGATATTGGGATTCTATCAGGAACTCCATGCCGCAGGATTAAGCCTGATACTAAGCCTGCAGCGGGCGCCCATTGAGACAACGCCAGTTCGTCGTTTAAATATAAAGAAGCTGGCTTACTTCCGGGAGATTCATGGTTTGCTTTGGCAAATTCAACGCGATATCGAACTGAACTTTGAGCTGAGTCTTGTATTTGGTGTGTTAAAACTATTTTTCGATACCGTGTCCACACCGTATTGGATTTATGTCAATCTGAAGGAAAAGTTTAAAACCCTTTTGTTATGTAAGCAAGAAAATTCCCACCATTTCACATATAATATTTAATCATATTTCACACAGATTCCATTGTGTTTGCCGTATGTAAGCTAGTGGAAATGTTCTTCCTTTGTTCGATCTGCACTCGCTGCGGTCTTCTTCAGCGGAAGTTTCGCTCTCTTTTCTATTGCGTCACGCAAGATCGAGAGAATCCTGAATTGAACAAGGCTCTGCTAGAACTTTGTTCACAATTGGGCCAGGAGAACTGTCAGTTCAGTGCTGGAGGATTCTTTTTGATAAACAACAAACTGTTGGGCAAGGTAAAATGGCTTAAGAATTCTCAAAAAGAAATTATTATTAATATATTTTGTGTGTAGTTTCTGATTTGCATTTTCAGCTTTTTGACTGTGTTCATTCAATTTCGAATCCAGTTCATGGCAACAAAACTGGAAAAGTCTGCCAATGAAACGGTTTAATTCGATTGTAGTTTTTTAAGAACAGTTCAAATTTTGCTTGCACACTTCTGCATCTCTTGTTATCCAGCACCTTAAATATTTTCATAATAAATGTCTTAGTTTTCTTTAGTCTTGCACAAGACAACCAATTGAAGTATGAATTTATTGTTGTTAAGTGCAAATCCCTTCTTAACGAACATTCGGTTTGAATGGAATTTTCCATTGCATTACTTCGAATGTTGCTTTATCGTCTCATTAGCTCAAAAAATTCAGTAAGTCGACCCTGGCGAACTTTGTATACTCTTTTTTTCTGTAGAGTGTAACATCTGAAAGACCAGTGTATTCAGCAGTGGACAATCATTGGTCAGCCGTTACCACCCTACTTAAACCATCTCCTACACTCTCAGACGTCGGCGACTTCTTTTACGCTCTGCTCTGAGCATCGCAGCGAGCGGCTACGTCGACGCTCTCGCATTTACCCACACTCTCTCACTAAGCATGTGCTTAAGCCTTAAGAATTGAAGAGGAAGACGCACTGCTGAGAGAGCGCGAGCGAGAGTGTGGGTGAGCGTATGAGCGCCGACGTAGATGCATGCTGCAACGCTGCGTTGCTCTCAGCGTATTAAACATGCATCTCTTTTTCTGACTGAGTGCGTGAATGCAAGAGCGAGAGGACTGGCCCAATTGCTCCCCGCATCGTTGCTGCCTTCTGAAGTTCAGCTGCTCTGAGCGTAAATTAGCAGCAGCATTAGCGGAGATCGAATCAGTCGCTGCCGAGGCATCGCCTCGATCGGTCAGGTGATCTGTAGAATTTGGAAATTTAACGTTGGTAAGAATATCAATAAGTTTCCGTTAGTTCATATAGCATAACGGCATAATAGATATACTTGTAATGGATGTACACTGGCCAAAACAAGAAAATGATATGACTAACTAATTAAAACGTGTCGTTTCAATTATTGTATTACTTATCGGAATTATTTCCACCACAGGGTTATAAGTTTCACTTACGCTGACTTTGACTACAAAATTGTTGTATAGAAAAAAAATGCTGTCGTAAAAAATTTGTAATTGTTCAAATTTTTATATCGCGTTTTATTTTTTTATTTTTAGCCTATAGCCGTTCTATGACAAAATATTGGTCCTCAAACTATCTTAGACCGGAAGGTTTTGTGAAACATTTTAAACATTATTTTTTACTATTAAAAACACGCTATAATTGATTTCTCGAGTCACAAAAAAAACGTTTCTATACATAAAACCATAGAATATGCAAACTTGTGTTCCTTTAAATAACAAGCAAGGGATTCCAATATCCACATTTATGCAAGTTAATTATTGATTTCGCATGTTTCGCAGTGGATAGAGAGGAAAAGTTGTGTGTGTTGGAACAACCCTGCTTATTAAATCAAAGCCAATTAGGTAAATTAGCCAATTTCCACAAATTTGATGTCTGCTCGTGCATAAGCTTAAAGGGAAAGGAAAAGTACAAGCACTATCAGCGGCTGCTGCTCCTCCTCCTCCTGTCTTCATCCTCAACGCCACTCAACGTAAAACTCTTGTACACATAATTATTCATGCTTAAAAATTCTATTATAAACTTTTTACGGATGGCCATTCGGACCAGACCTGAGGAGTCGTCCTAACTGATGCTGCTCCTTCGGTGTGGTTGGTGTGACACGCATGAGCAACCTGTCATAGGCCTAGTTTGTGTACATGTGGGAGAGTGGGCAGAGGGTGTGTTTGGCAATATTGTTGAAGTTTGCGATTGTTGTTGCCACGCACAGATTGCTGTGCAAGTGAGCATACATAATACTCGAAAAATTCTTCTTATATGTGCGCACGACTTGACTTTTGGGCCTAGCTCTCTGTTGATAACAAATCAAATCACAGTGAATGAGTCGTAGATTCAACTCTGCTTACAGCTCATGCGGCAAGTCATAAATTTTGAGAGCACTTCATGATTCCACTATTAAGTGATAAAACAAAAGTATTCTTTCAACTAAATGTTTTATTCTTACAGATTTCTAACCTCGACGCCAGCTTCAATGGTTTTTCCTGTTTGTGGAGTGAAGTCAACAGCATGATTGGGATCAATGAACTCAGGTAAGTCCTTCTCAAACGAATTAATGTTTATCATATATTTACTAATCAATTTCAATTCCACAGATCAAAAGATACTAGTCAAATGGCAAATAACGCATGAACATAGGGAAAAATTGGAATAATTGTGAGTATGATAATACATTTCTAATTCTAATCAATCGTGGGAGTCACATCATATAAAAAGCGTTGCTTTTTAATTGTAGTTCAGTTTATTATTATGTCTGGTTTAAGCTAAATTTTAGTCTGCTTCTGTGAAGTCATTTTGAATGTGCAACGAGCTAATGCAGTATAAATTTTCTTCTTAAATGAACTAGCTCAAAGTACATAATTGAAGAATGTAGTTTAAAATGAAGCGAATCTGTTTTCATTTATCAATTCAGGGTATGAAAACTGTAACACAATTAAGCTTACTTTTGGTTTTCTCTGCTTTTTTGGCAGACAAGATGATAATTCATTTTCCAATTTGACATTTCACAGCTTGCATGTCTGACATATTGACACACTGACAAGATTATGTCCTTATTGACACCCAATCTTTGCCCCTTCTCTTTTGCTTTCATCAGAAATGTGAAATTTGAATTCAATTTTTGAGAAATTTTTGAGTTTTGTTTTGCCTGTATCAACACATTAATTAAATGGGCCCATTGATCCGTTGATACTGTCATCTGTTGGCTTTCAGTTTTCAATTCAGGTCGATTTGTGGATTCCATTTTGTGTCTGTTTTTGCCACACTTTGGCACTTTGGCTCAATGGCAAATAATAAGAAGCAACTCATAATCGTCTCATAAAAATCAGATGTGCACACGCACATTAATGCCAAAGTGGGGGGAAGGAACACATCAAGTAAAGGGGCTGTGAGTGGGTGTATATGTGAGTGGTTTGGCATAGACAATGGCGACGATGGCAGTGACAGACACACACACACACACACACGCACACAGATACGCATACACTTAAGGTCCTTTATAGCGACACGTAGTAAGGCAGTCGCCTGCCACGTTTTGAAGTGCAGGAAGCCCATGTCTGTCTATGTCGCCCTCTCCCTCTCTGTTACTCTCTTTCATTCAATGTGTGTGTGTGTGTGTGTGTGTGTGTAGTTATTACTTTTATGAAGCATGTGATTACATTTTATTTTTAATGCTTTTAGTAAAATGAGGTTAGTACACACTTGGTTAGCGACAAATTAAATTTTTTTTCTCCCATTTTGTTCTTCTTTTTCTTTCACTTTCTGCCTTGACTTGAATTTGTCTCTAAGTTTACTCTTTATTTTTTTTTTGTTCTTCTTTGTTGCATTTAATGTGAATTCTACACTTTTGGCAAATGGAAAATATGCTTTTTCGAGCACAAATATTTGGTTTGCTAATTGTTGTTGTCATTGCAAAAAGAGACAGAGAGAGAGAGGGAGAGAAGAGAGGTTTGAGCTTTGGGCAGCAAACTGATGAATCCCGAAACATGCGCACAATTAACTTCCGCTTCCGGTTATGATTGAACCCGTTCACTGCGATAAGCGATGAGAATGTGCAAACACACAGTCAGAGATAGAGAGAGAGAGAGAGAGAGACAGAGTCTCATACAATTTCAACCATTCAAGCATGCATTGGCCCAAATGTACATGTTATAGTTAACTGTTTGCATATTAATGACAAATAACCCACAATCTGCTAGCCTTGCAGCATCCAACTGGCCGAGAATATCTGTCCCTGTGGCACTGTGTGTGTCCTGTGTGTGTGTGTGTGTTATGTGCAAGCAATCAGAATGAGCGATAAATACTAGATAATATTCAGGATCTGTCCTGCAATTTAAAGTGGTCAACAACATGCAGGCAGGCAGACGGCCGGCCATGCCCTTTCACCGCCCATTCGTGTCAGAGTCAAGAAACACAAAAGCCTTCCTTCTCTCTTCCCCGAAGTGGTGCAGTGTTAAATAGCTGCAAGGAAGTGTCCCCTACATCTGATAATATATTTAACAAGTTCCACGCGTTGGTCAAAGCTTCCATTTATTCATGTGTGACTAATATCCTTGCTGGGCAAATGCCTCAGTTAATAACTAATTGGCTCCTGCAGTAAGTTTAAATACACACACACACACATACATAAAAAGTAGATAAATTGAATAGCTTTTGGCTAAAGTATAACCAATGTATTCATAAATTAAAATATGTATTTTGCAACATACTAAAAAAAAAGACACACACAGAAAACAAAAAAGAAGCAAAAAATTACGAGAAAATATAAAAACCAGCCTTTCACACAGTCATTGCGGCTCAAACAAATTGCAGTTAACCAGTCATTGATGCGCTAAGCCCCAGGCATTTTCAGTTTAATTGCTTTCCCCATCTGTCACAGGAGAGTTCAGATATAAAGCGAGCAAAGAAAACATGGCAGAGGGAAAAAAACTCTGGCTAAAGGAAAATACGTACAGTCAATATCTACATAATTTGCTTTTGCTTTTGCTTTTGCTGCTGCTCTTGTTGTCGTTGTTCTTAATTAAAATAGCAATCTAGCCAATGCCCGTGGCTAAGACGACTAAATGAGGTCAATTGAAAATAATAAAAAAGCCCACACCACCATCGAGTCTGATTCTGAGTCTGAGTCTGAGCCTTCTTTTCTAATGCTATATGCCATTGGGCATATTTATGGATTTATGCTCAATAAGCAGCACACTGTCCACTGCTGACCGACCATTTTGATTTCTATAATCTCGCCTCTGTGTGTTATACATAGATTTTCTGCCTCTGCAGCAATTTAACATTTTTATTTGTGTTTAGTTGGCCTTTTGCTTTTCCCTGACCTACCAACAACTGTCAACATCTTGACTCACTTTGGCAAACGGCCAAATACAGACAAGCAGAAATGAATAAACTACAAAAACATGGTTAAAAATCATAGTTCTCAGGACGTTATTTATATGCTCTATAAGTTGCAAAAGTCTTTGATTTGTCGGAGTTCACCTTACATCCAAGATATAGTAAAATCATCTTGCTGTCATTCAAATTATTCCCTTTACCATTTGACAGCTCATTTTTACGCTTTTATGTTTTTAAAGTCAGTTTTAAACTTTGTAATGGCTAAATTAATAATGGCTAGGCTAAAAAACTAATAATATCCATTTTTAAGGGAAGAGTATAGAGAGCCAACAAGCGAATGTTGACCAATATTTCAGTTCCGTATGCTTCAGTTTTAGCAGCGGCTTTGCTTACCCTTCCGGTGTCTCATAAATTATAAAGAAAAATGTCCAAGACAGCAGCAGCAGCAGCCAGCCAGCCAGCCAGCACCTGATTTGTTTATTTGTGGCACACACACACATATACACACATACACTATGTGACAGCGTGTGTGTTTATTGGGCATGTGTGGGTGATGGCGCCATCTGTTCTAGACGGAACAAGACAAAGGGCACACACACACACACACACACTCACATTTAATTGCCAAGCAAATATTTGCCGAAAACAGTTAAATAGAACAAGAAGAAAAAAAAAGCTCTTCTCTCCCCTTTCTCTCTCGCTCTCTCTCTCTCTCTCTCTTTCTATCGCCTTTCTATATTGCATTTGCCAGTGCACGTACTTAATTATTTGTCAATGTAATTGTGTGCACTGCAAGTTGAGTAGTTTGTTGCTGCAACATGTTGCCAACCCACTGGCACTGACCTAGTCAAAATTCTCATACCAAACGAAAGCATTCAGCCAGCCCGCCCATTTATTCATTCCATTCTATTCGCCGAGTCGTGCTAACACTGCAAATATCGTTATCGAATTGTGATGCCATTGTCATTGTTCGGAAAACTTGTTTTCCCTTTTTTTTTTTTTTTGGCTTTCGCCCATTGTTGTTTTGTTCTGGCATTGTGTGTTGCACCTGCAGAGACCGCCACTTGTCATCCCACAATTTTACCATTTATGTGCAGTAAAAGTGTTAACTGATCTTTGTGCTAAAGTGCCGTAAATTTTTAGTTGCCAGCCAAGTTCTAAGTTCATTCAACGACAACGCCTTTGCAGCACACAGAAACAGAGGCAGAAACGCTCAACGCTCAGATGAACGAAAGAAATGAGCCAAGTTTTACACTATATAAATTTAGTCTTTGTCCAAAGCCAAAAACCATTAGCATTAGCACTTCCAAATGGAATATCTTTGGCCTTAGTCCAACTCCAACTAAAGAAAAGGAAGACCATTGCCAACCATTCGAGTGGTTTGAGTTTGAATTTCTGTCTTGTATTGACTATTTATTTAATAGCTTTTCAATGAAATTGCATATTTTTCATCTCCCTCTGACATGGTGGAGAGAAAAATATGAATAAAGCTCTTCCAAATTGACTTTTATTCATTTCCCTTGTCAGATTGATGAGAAATATGTATATACATATATTTTATATAATTGCAATTGAGTTGTTTTCTATCTCAATTTATTCGTTTGTGCAATGACTGACAAGAGGCAATTTTTAATATTTTGTATTTGTGTGTGTACAGTTTTTGCTTTAGTATTTTCATTTGATTCTTAATTAATGCCACTTGAGC
The DNA here is from genome assembly GCA_024703675.1 of Drosophila nebulosa. Taxonomy (NCBI): domain Eukaryota; kingdom Metazoa; phylum Arthropoda; class Insecta; order Diptera; family Drosophilidae; genus Drosophila; species Drosophila nebulosa. The sequence continues at coordinate 2,330,678 of JANFPS010000007.1, read as the reverse complement.
TAGAGAAACAAATAATATTAAGTTTGAAATTTCCTTTTTTTTTTTTGGTAACCGCTCAATCAATTGAGAGCAACCCAAAAATTGCTTTCTCTTCTTTCAAGTCCTTAACCATAAACGAATTGGATCATTTGCTTGATATCCGAACGCAAATAACACTTTGACACAACATTGTCATAACTCTTCATAGGTTATTTTTCTCTTTTTTTTTTTGCTGCTGAAATGGAAGAAGATGGGAGAGATGAGATGGCAAAAACAAAGCTCGAACTGTTTGTGTGTGTGAGGGTGTGGTGTGGGTAGGGCAATATAAACAAAAACAACAAGGCTAAAGCTTTGCTTTGGCCTGGGCCCTAAACGATTCCTCGTGGCTGCTGCCTGCCACATACAAGTTGTATTTTTCAATATTGTTTTTCCATGTGATTGAAGCACAAACATTATTAGCATATTCTTCCTCCACACGAGATGCTATCTCCTCATCTCCTTCCCTTGGGCTGGCAGCTCCTTTTTCTTACGCCGAGTATATATCTGGCTATATGTATTTGTATGTATATATATTGTACTTCCGTCTACTTTATGCAAACATACATCAATAACCTTGTACATTGTAATGCACTTGTCTCGCCAGGCGCGCGTTCTTTTGTATTTACCCAAGCTCTGGCTCTCTATCTTACTTACTCTTATCGGGTATGGGTATGGGTATGGGTTTAGGGGTTCCAGAATGTGTCTTGGTATGGGCAGCTGCTTCAATATGTTAGCTCTTCTTGCCGTTGGCAGTGTAGTTCTTGTTGGAATGAAGCCATGGCATACCATGACTGGAAGCAGTTCCCCAATCCTCCAACCTCCGAACATATCTCGCTTTCTTTGTTCTATGTTTAGGGCCACGCCCAGTTAGACTTTTGCCTGTTATGCTTTTATCTGTTAACAATATATTTAGGTTATATAGTCCTTAATATGTAAGTACTTTTGTCGCCTAATGGTAATTTGATGCAACTAATTTGATAACAGAATTCAATTTGAAATTTGCCCAAAACTCATGCACACTCTGCATGTGCCTTACCTGCTGACACATGGACTGTCGTTTTGCCTTGCTGAGGTTTTAGCTACACATTAACACACACACAGAGAGAGAGAGAGAATATGGCAGATAAAGTGAGGCAAAACGAACACATTCTGTGGCCAGGACTCATGTAATTTGCAAAAGTTCAAAGTTTAACAAACTGTTACGTGGAAATGCAAATGGCAAATGTACTACCACTTCCTTCACACACAGACACACACACACACACACACACACACACATGTATTGGCCAGGCCATGGCCATGGCCAGCTCAAACGAAATGTAATTTAAACGGCCAAAACAACAGCAACAACAATAACATTCATTTCCCCACTCTAAACTGTAAAACACAAATAACCCATGCAATATTCCGCATGCCGCATGCCGCATACTCACCATTTGCCTCGAGCCTAGAAATGATTACGTATACGCCATGTCTGAACATTTTGGCAATTAGTGCGGATAGTCAGTCACTCAGTCGTTCGGTCGCATCATTAGGCAGTCAGTTTCTCTCTCTTTCTCTCTCACACTGTTTACCATGCGGAAGTCAGCACGGAAACTAAGTTAGTAAACAGAATTATATAAACAGCTGGCAGGGGATCATGGCGGTTAGTGGGTGACGAGGACGGGCGGGCAGCAAAAGAGTCGGATGTTTTATACGTACACAAAATAACCATTTTGCAATATTGTCAATGGCTGCAAATTCATAATGCATAATGCATTGAGATTTGAACAAAAGCAAAATGCAAATAACTTGCCTGATTTTTGGTTGCTCAATTGATTTCTCTCTTTTCGCATTGTCAACTGAAATACCTAGAGGATAACCTCCTTAGATATCCATTCAGCTTACATATTTTTTTATTTCTTTCGCAAATAGCAAAAAATTAATTCTCTGGAGTGGAAAGCAACCAACCGTTGCTTCTCTTTCATTGCTTATTGTGTTTTGAAATACTTCTGACATAAAATACCCTGTAATTCGCCCAAGATTGGACAGGCCAATCGAGAGAGCGAGGGGATTAACCGATTACCAGTGAGGCCCAATGAAAATTGCGAGTCAAGAGTCTCTCACAGCCATTCAGCAAATCTTCTAGTTCTTCTTTATCTTGGAGATTATGATGTTTCGTCTAGAACTTGCCCTTTTATTCTTGCTTGTGCGTCTCTCAATTGCTTGGGCGCCTTTCCACACACACTAATTTCAAATGTTAAGATCTCAAACCTTTACAAGTTGTGCCCTTCCTTAAATTGTGGCCGCCCTTCTTCGGTGGGGATTCTCTCCCAACCGATTACCAGAGGGGCTCAATGAAAATTGCAGCCTGTGGACAGAAAAAGCGAAACAAAAGTCTCTTACAGCCATTCAGCATATCTTTTAGTTTTGTCTAGAACTTGCCCTTTCATCCTTGCTTGTGCGTCTCTCAATTGCTTGTGCGCCTTTCTACACGCACAAATTTCAAATGTAAAGATCGCAAACCTTTACAAGTTGTGCATTCGTTCACATTGTGGTTGTCCTTCTTCGGTGGAGATTCTCTCCCAAAGCGAACTCTATCTACAGGGTACACCTAGGTCGACGACTTTCAGTTTACATCCAATTTCGAAATAAGCCTTTGCTTTCTTGTATAAAGACAGAAACTTGTGGTAAATTATATACTTCAACTTTATTGAAAATAAATCATTTTGGCTCATCAAAGCAAATGTTCTCTAGTGTCTTATGAAGGATACCACTACTCGTTGCCTGTGTGTGTATGTGTATGTGTGTGTGTGCACTTTTGATTTCGTTTAGGTTTTCATCAATTATAGAAAAAGAGATAAAAAGAGTTTCCTTTGGCTGCATCTTGACTATTATTTCAGGCAAGTGAAAAGTGTAGAAAGCTACTGCGCATCACTCAGTCATTCACTCACTCACTTACTTACTTACTTACTTGCTAACCAGTTACCAGTTTTTCGGTAAAACTTTTTAATATGCTTGGAGAAATTTTTTTTTGTCAAAATTGCAAGTTAAATAAGTAAGTACAAGGCAGACAATTCAGCAGCCACCCGAGACTGAGACCGAGTAAAGCAAACACTCAAACAAAATGTGCACGCAACGCTCACACACACACACACACACACACACACACACACACACACAAAGCATAAAGGAAGTGAGTAACAAAAGCGGAGAAAATATAAGAAACGAAACCATCAACTTAATTTCCTGCTCAAGTCAATTCAACTTTTCTGCAATTTGCCTGACAGTACCAGAGAGGAGAAAGAGAAAAAAGAAAGAGAGCAAAAAAAGGTAGAAAAATACAGAAAGAAACTAAAAACTTTGATTGCAATTGAGACAAAAATGAAACTCTCCCCCTCTTCCTTTCTCCTTTTTTTTCTCTAGAAATGAATAAGAGAATGGTTGGGATCGGAAAGGGGGGAAGTGGTTAGCCCCCAAAACTGTGCAACGCTTGCAAATAATAAATGTCCTGGCACCTGGTCTAAAAAACTTTTTGAGCCTTTGATAGCATGTGATGCATTTTATGGATTTCCGAACACCGGGAACAAAAAAAAGGAAAATAGAATCATCTATCCGCTCACATGTCTACTTGGCTCAAAGTGTATTTCATGCAGCTCTGCATTTAATTGAATTGCCAGCCAACAGCAGCAGCAGCGACGATAGGCAATGCCAGAGCCAGAGCCAGTGCCAGTGCCAGTGCCAATGCCGCAGGACTTTTATCACTTCCTTTGGCGCTTCAATAACTTCTCTCCGTCTCTGCCAAGACAAGCAAATTTTTTGGTATTCCCCCCACCCAAGATACGCCACTCAATTCAATCTCTTCCAGCATGCCACTTGGTTGGTTTAGTTTTTTGTAGTGCCAGAGAAAACAATGAAAGGCTGGAATACCTCGAGATAATCAGCTTAAAGAATGACCTATTTTTGAACAATTTTGAATTTTAAATTGAAATTTATCTAGTTATGAATTCCTAAACAATCATTGAATCGGGATGTCACATAAGGACTTCTAAAGCCTTCTGGACAAATCAAATTAATATTCAGCTAAGAAATCTCGTCAAAAGAATGTCACAAAGATGATAAATAGATGTCGCCAAAGTTGCTGCAAATTGTTTGAAGTGTTGCGAATTGCAATTCACAAGTTCTTTGAATCACTCTTATGTGAGTCAGTCAATATTCAGGCAATGTGTTGTATACTCATTAAACTTTTTCAATTTCAAGCCTTTTTAGATGACAAGTTTTGTGGTCTCGTGTGGCAACTCATTAAAGTTGCATGGCAACAAAGTTGCTCGCAACTTAACTTACTCTTTTGCACACTCTGCAACTCACTTGAAGAAGCCACTGACTGACACTGCGAACAGGCACTGGAACTCAAATTGAAACTGAGACAGAAATTTGAAAGTGAAAACACTTAAATGACATGCCATAAATTTAGAATCCAAAATGTACTCAATCTGCTGCAAGTGAAAGCATTCTTCTTCCAAGCCAAATGCAAAATGAAATTAGTCTGAAAGTAACAGGTTAACAGGCTTCTCAACTTGGCCAACGAGTTTGTTTGCTTGGATGTCGTTCTTGGTCAAGCTTACAGTTGACTAACTAAAAGTGTAGTTCATCGTATCGTGCGTACAGTGCTGTCCATGTTAATAGGTGCGCTCTTATATTTGAACATAACTTTTTCTACTCTAGCAAACTCTAGTGTAATTCGATTTGAGCGAAATACTGGTGTCCAGATTAATAGGTGCACTCTACGCAATCCCTGTTTTTCATTAAGCTTTCTCCTAATTACCAACGAGTTAATCGCTTGGATGGCTTCTTGCTGTCGTTGACACTTCGCTTAGCTGTGAATCTGGATAATTGAGGGCGTATCTATTCATTTGGGGATGCACAGTAATCAAGTTTGTTAAGCCAAATGAACAATCATTCCCAGGCAACCTGTTCTTAGATTAGCTATATGAAAGATCAGGATCACCAGGACTTGCTCCAAGGTGACGAAATTAAACGTTGAGTATTGATAAAAGTTGACCATGAACAACAAACGTTGAGCTCATTGCTAAATTTAACCGTGAGACTTGACAATGTTTTCTGCCATTCTCGTCCCTCTGTTGATTTAGCCAATTGGGTTTTTTTCAATTTTGTAGCATTTAATTAATAGGATTTTCACATTTGGCTTTGATTTTGAGCTAGAGAGCAGCTGGCCTGGCGTATAGAGTAGAGAGAATCACAGCCAGAGCAGCTGTCGGTTGTCAGTTAACCTTTGATCCCGTTTAATTATAAAACGCCGCAAATTATGTCACACCAAATTTGCTTTCGCCTCGACAGTTGGCAGCTGGCATTTGGTTGGTGGTGTGCGGTTAAAGCTGGATCCTGAAGCTCTTACTGACACGTTGTCCTTGTTGTCGAGGCATTTGCCCATTTGTAATGGAAACACCCAGCATATGTGTGCGTGTGTGTGTGTGTGTGTGTGAAGTTTTATTTCTGCTCAGGTCAGGTGAGTCGCAGTGACAGTCAAAAGTGACACGCACACGCACATATTTAGGCCGGGTCGAGTGGGCTGCTAAGTGTGTGTGTGTGTGTGCGAGGGTGGGTAACGGTAACTGATGGTAAGAGCGTAACGAAATGGAGTGGAGTGGGAGGAACAAAGGCGGATCCTCATTTTGGTTGACTGTGATAAGAAAGTGTCAACACAAACGTGACAAAGCTACAAATGTTTAATTTTTATGACTGTGGTTGGGTTCGGGTGGACTCCACTCGCCTCGACTCTCTCTCTCTCTCCCTCTCTGCGGTGGTTTGGCGCGTGCCTTGCCGCTTAACTCAACTTATTTACAGTTGGCAAAGGATTGGCGTTTGCCTCTTGGCCACATTTGGTCAGTTTTTGTGCTGAAAATCACGTTTTTACCGTAAACATGTTGCAAAGTTCGCGGCTGTTTTATCTTATGTGTGTGTGTGTGTGTGTGTGGGTGGGTAGTTGGTTGGTCGGTCGGTCGGTCGGTTGGATAGAGAAAGCCAACAAAAAAACGGACCAGGCCAAAATGGCAAGAACGTGTGGCGGGGGAGGAGAGCAACAGCAGCAGCAACCGGCAGAGTAAAATATTTAAATTTAGTTTTTAAACAAACAAACTCACAATTTTAATGAAATTTATTCAGCCCCTTTATGGGAATACTCTTTTAACTGGCAAAACTCTGATGAAGGTAATAAAAGAACACGTTAACTGATATTCGATTCAACCTAACTTTAAGCGAAGCGACTAAAGTTCATGTCTAGTTGACCCAGTTCATAGAAAGGGTATTAAAACATTGTCAAGTCAAAAAATGGGATTTTACCATATACATTTGTGGTTTTTTATTTAATAGAAATAGAATAGCAGAGAGAAAGAAAGAAAAGAGGAAAGAAAGACGAACAGAGAGATAGAGAGAGAGAGAGAGAGAGAGCGAGCGGAGAACATAACAAATGGTTAGAGACATCAGGCAAAACATTTCATTTCAGTTTTGTAAGCATTTTTCCTCTTGGCTAACTTAATTTCTATGCAAGTTTTTAGCCAGAAAGCTGCCTTTTGTTTTTTTTGGCTTAAAATTTTTAATGCACACATGCAGAGAGCGCGTCGGGGAGAGAGGCAGATACATAGATGGCGAGAGGAAGAGCCATAGTCGCATACATTTGGGCGGGCATAATGAATGTGCAGCAACATTTTTGATGGCGCCCGCTGACAACAATAAATTACTTTTGGCTTTAAACGAAAACCATTAGCATAAAACTTGGCAACAACAACCACCACAACAACAACCACCACAACAACAACAGCAACAACAAGAACATCCTTTTAACGCTCATACTAGAAGGCATACTAGGCGTATGCGCAATATTTGTCTGGCTCTACAATTTTTAGCCAACAATTTGCCAGCACTTACATGATTAAATTGCAGCCTCGATGATGGCGTGGCTAAAACTTTTCAAATAAGTATGCGAGCCTTTTAATTAACTAACTTGCTGCCACTTTGAGGCAGTGGCAACAACAGCGGCAGCAGCATCATTTTTCTGGTGTTGGTTTTGTTTCATTTTTAATATATATTTGCTGCGAATATAATTTGAAATTTCTCAGTTTTTCATTTTGCTCTCTCGCAAGCTTTTATTAAGCGTTGGCATAATTTCATGCAGTAAACTTGCTAATTGCGCCGTCTTGCTTCCTTTTTACTTGGCACTTTCATGCACTCTGCCACTTTGCTAGACTCCACACCAACTCCACTCGACTTCCACTCCACTTTTGGTCGGCCCCTCTTAGCAGAAGCTGCCAAAAAACACAGAGACCAAAAGACGTACGTAAAATGTAAAGAAAACCCAAAACTACAAACGAGAGAGGAAAAGAATATGTATAAAGAAAAAGGAAAAGGGTAACACAGACAGCCAGCCAGACAGAAGAAGCAGCCAAGCCACAGAAGGAGAATTAGTTGCCCCAAAGTGTTTTCCGTTTTTAATATTTCCTACAACTTGGTCAAAAGTTGCTGCCGGGCCACTTTTGGGGCCACTTGGGCCACGGTTCGTTGCTGTTGGCTTGACTTGTCCTGTCCTGTCCTGGTCCTTGGTCACTTGCCTCAATTTCCGCTTTTAATTAAATGCGCATTAGGCCAGTAGTCCCTGCTCAGACTGCCCAGACTCTAAGCCAAATGGCAGCCAGTGGCCAGCCACCTGCGAATGGCATTGCATTTACCTCACTCACTCACATGGGGGCAGTAGCCCCTCCCCCCTATTAAGCGAAAAACGCGACAACAAATCGCACGTAAATTGCATGCCGTTAGTTTTAAAGTTTAAAATTAATTTTTCGGCTCAACAAGCCAGAGAGAAACTCTCTCTCTCGCTCTCTCGCGCTCGCTGTGTTCTTAATAGCTGTTAATATTTATGAACTTTTAGTTGCAACAAAACGAATAAACAAACACAAACAAACAAACACAAACAGCACAGCAGCTGCAGCTGCAGCCAATGTGTTGCCAATATTTAACCAGCCAGGCTATGTGCCTCACATTTCAATGCACTTTGTTGGCCACGAATCGGCGCCCAAACCGATGCGAATGTCAAATAACTGTAAGCATTCAGGCGTGAATTGCCTTTTAATTTTTATAACTCTGAATTTAATAATGAAACAAAAGGCAATCCAAGCGCAATTGAGTGCTTCACAATAAGTCAAATTCTGTTGTCAACCAAATACCTAACGAAAGTTGTTCATGAGAAACCATTTAACCCAACTGCATTCAGTCAAACTTTCAACCACACTTTTCCCCACAAACAAAGAGTTTATTTTTGTATACACATTATTATTATTTATCAAACATTAAATAAATATCTATGGTCCGGGACTTATCTCTAATTCCTTATCAGAATCACAATCGGAATTTTAACATTCCCGCCGCTTTTTCTCATGTGTTTACTTATACCAAATTTAGCATTTGGTTTTGCTTAATTGTGCTAATTTTATATAAATAAAAAAAAATTTAAAAAAAAAACAGTTGTTTAATCACTACCAATTTTAAGCGTAAGTAGTAAGAAATCTCACTCGCCAAATGTTTACTTGGGTACGTCTTAAAATATGAAATTTAGAAGCTGTTATTGTTAGTTTTATAAATATTCCACTAGCTCCACGCGTGGTTAAATATCTTGTTAAGTTCTGCAAACATTTCTGACAACGATCTAACTGAAAGTAGTCCAAATGAATTAATTTTTTTCGTTGCTTGTCAAAGTGATTTGTTTTCAAAATATTATTTTAAATTCCAGTGGCAAAAACTGTTCAAATAGTTCTCATAATGTGAAAAAATGGCTAAATTTTCCATTTCGGCTAGCATTTATTTGGTAACAATTTACATTAATATATGAAAACATTTGTTTGTAAACCGAAAGATTTTTAAAATTCATAGCTTGCCCATAAATCTTCATAGACTAGAGTTACCTTTTATTGGGTTTTCAAGGCGTATGCAGTCGCAATTTGTTGAGTCATTATGAAAAAAAGTAGTCCATTGGCTAAAACAGCTGACTACAATTTTTTTTTTAGCAACAATTGAGTTAAACAAATATTAGTTGACATTAATAATAGACACGAGTGCGTTAGCCTCAGTTAAATAATAAATAAACTGGATAAGTTTAGAATGATGAGAGTAAATAATTCAGAGTCCCTGATAGGATAAATATTTGCTAAACAGAGAATCCATTGTCGCTGTATTTGCTGTAAATAATTTAGATTTAGACAATCACTGAAGATGAGTTTGAACTTCAGAACAGTCTGTTGCAAAATTAAGCCTATAAATTTCTATTCAGAACCGATTTTGCATTGTATTCGTTGTCATAAAATTGGCTTAAATGTAAACTTAATAATTTTAGTTAACTAAACAAGTTCTTAATTCTCTCTGACGCAATAGAAGACACATATCAATATAATGACATCCATAAGAATTAATATTTTCATTAGATTCAATTGCAGCAACTGCATGCGGACCACAGCCAAGTCTGAGGGCGAAATGTGAAATGAGTTTTGGGTGAGTTTATTAAAGGAATATTAATCGCTACTTACCCTCTTGACGTCTCTTCTCCAGCAGGATACGCAATTGAAGCTCTGGCTCCCATATGGCCTCCAAATCGTCCAGGTCAAAATCGTAGCTCAAAGTGCCGCCTCTGCCTTCGTCATTATCTTTGAGGCTCAGTCCTTTGGCTGTGGCGGCTGCTTGACCTCCGTACGGCAAAAATTGAATAAAACAAATCAAGCAAAGTAACCCGAACCGATACATTTTGGTTATGACTTATGTCTGATCGAGGTCTGGGCTATATCATCCCAGCGAAGGCCGACTTTTAGCTCATGAAAATACAGGTAAGTTAACATTTGTGTAAATATTTATTAGCCGAATTTTGGATGAATGTGCTTGATATGTGCGCCACATACAAAAGCCTTGGCCACATTGTTTTATACCCTTGCAAAAGCGGGTATATTCACTCTGGTCAGAAGTGTGCTTAGAAAAGGCAAGTCGGTCAGTCTTTAAAATAGATATTAAGAAGAGATGGTCATCAGTTAGATTCCATTGGAACTTTTGGTCCGAAAAAGAAGTTTGACTTTAGTAAACAACAGAAAATAAGTTAGAACCTGCAAGGGTATAGAAACTTCGGCATGGCCGCCCCTTTGGTCCGCGACACGTGCCATAAGAGACTCTTTAAGGCGTAGCCGTACTTGTGGGTGGGGCAATTGTAGGAGTGGGAGTAGCTGTCGTTGTTGTTGGTTGTAATGGCAATGGTATTGGTTTCGATGTTGTAGTTGTCAAGTCTTCTATTATAGCAGACGTCTGATTTGCAATTGGTTTCATTTGCTGCAAACTGGGAGTATCCGTTGTAATGGCCATTGGCAATATCGTGTCTGTCCTCGTTGTCGTTGTCGTTGTCGTTGTCGTTGCATTGTATCCATCAATGTCATTGCCGCCGTCATCGCCGGCACTGAAGCTGCCCATTAGACTAAGCAGTCCCTGTGAAGCACATAAAGCTCACTCTCAATCTCTTCTCTCTCTCTCTCTCTCTGGTTGTATCATTTTACCTTTTTGAATTGCTGCCACAGCCCATCGGCTGTATCTGTTGCATGTTTAAGCGCTGTGTCCACTTCATCTGAGCCTGCCCCCGACTCGAATGCTATAACCGTTGCTGCCGTTTTATTATTGCTCCGGTCGTCGTCGTCCTCTGTTAGACCGGCCAAGTATTGCTTCACTCCACTTATTGCCTCGCCTATGAAATCATTATTATTGCCAGTTGCATGGTCCTCAGCATCGTCCTGCAGCAGCTCAAAGAGTTCAGCTCGTAACGGAGTGGCCAGATACACAATGGCCCACAGCCATATTAAGCGTTTCATGTTCCCCAATAAATTTTGTTGATTTTTAAAGTGCAATTCTAAATTTATGTTGAGACCACCAACCGTTTGGCTCGAGTGTCTAACAAAATTGAGCTACACTTTAGTTTTATTCTAAAAAGAGCGTTTGGCTCGAAATCATTTTGCAATTGAAAAATGTCATTGACCCAAAAAAAAAAAAAAAACAAAAAAACACATAAGAACAAACGAAGAATATGTATTTTAAAACATCTGTACAAATGTCAAGCCAATATAGAAGAAGGCCCAACACCCGAAACACCTGACCCTTCAAGGTCAATATCTAATCAACCAAATGTGGGTGGGCTGGCCATTTGCTGATACAAAATATTTGCCAAACTGTCAAAGGTAATTGAATGTTTTTTCTGCTATAACCCCGAAAGTGTCCTTAGTATCAAGAACTATCCAGGTGTTCAAGTGGAGAGTAGAGGGAGGAAAAAATCAAAACATCGATGGAAGTCCACAGAAACTTTCAACAGACAAACTTCTTAGGAAAACCCTTTCAATAACGTTGAAAGCCTTTTCTTTTACGTATACGTAATTATCTCTTGGTTAAATTTAACACTTATGTACATAAGTTGCGCTTTTATTTCGACATATAAATAATTAGCTGCATCGAGAGTAAGCTCAATTAATTAAGTTATTATATTTTCGCCAACGTCATACAAAAGCGGAATTATCGTAGTTTTCCAGCTCTCTTCAAGGCCAATCTTTACCAGAGTTAGGCTCTTCTTTCATTGCATTAAAATATCTTTCACTTCCACTTTCTTACTTATAAGCAAGTGAGGAATAGATTTCTGGGTGGTGGGAGTTTGCCTGTAATCTTTGTTTAATGCATATTCTTCAACTACAATTGAGAAGGGGGAGGAGTGGCACATGCCAGATGGCTGACGAGGCGTATAATAAGCTTTAACCAATCGCCATTATTCTCTGACTCGCAGAGAGTTCTGCCTTATGCAAATATAATGATAATTTTGCATACATACATAATTCTCATTTGGTCTAAGAATTTATTTTAATTAAACAATTTTATCTACTCGTTACATGAACCAATCATTAAACGGCTTTTGATGCTTACTCTCGACTTACGATTTTCGTTTAATTTTCTTCAAGCACAAATCATTAGGTTATAAGCTAACTGCAAAGACAACATAATAAAAGACACAAGTAACAACAACAATTTGGCATCACAAGTTGCCCCACAGCTCTCTCTCTCTCTCTCTCTCTCTCTCTCTCTCTTTCTGATCTACGAGTATGTCACTGCAAGTGTCACATAAATTACAAACGGAAGCATCAAAATGTTGTCAACTCGAGCTACGACGAAGAGAAAACGAAGGATTTTCATGGTTGTGAATGGTGGATGGGGGGATGGGGATGGGGACGGGTATGCGGATGAGGTTGGAGGATGGCAAAACTGTTTTTCCTTCTTGCAACAACACACAGCCACAGACTAAACTGAACTGAACTGAACTGAACCAAGCTGAGAGTTGAGTAGAGTTTGAGTTGACTTGACTTGGGTTTTTGGCGTTTAGTTTTTGCCACTTTGTCTTCATCAGGACGGAAGGTTTATATGTGGGCTCGGAAGGGGTTATGCGGGCGGGGAGGGGAAGGATGACGTTGGTGGCCACAACAAGCTCATCATAGCCATCGACGGCCGCATCATCTTCATCGTCATTTTCGTCGTTCTCATCTCTTGTCGTCATCGTACATTGCTATAAACATCAATTTAGCAACGAAAATTGGTTTTCTGATAGCTGCACACACACACACACACACCAATACACGTTTTGAGCCAAAGAAAAATTGTTTTTCGCTTTAAGTGACAAGCAGCGAAGGCAACAACTCAGTCGATGTCGTCTCCATTTTGCTTTATTTCTTTTCAAGTGTTTTCTCTTTTTTCTGTGTGTGCAAAAATAATCAACCGAAAATTGTAAAGGAAATATAGTTTACAGTCAAGTTAGTTGCATGTCCGTTACCCCATCCCTCCATCCGTCCGTTCGTCTGTGTAGAATTGCACTCAGTTTGAAACTTTTAATTTTGGAATTTATTGAAATAAAATTTTGTTTTTCTTTTACTCTTTCCCCTCTGCTGCTATCGTAGAGCGCACATGTTGTAAAAACCCGCAAAACACATAAATTTATCATGTGCCCCCTAACCCGCCGCCTGGGGAGGCGTCTGAATAAGACATAAGAATTGTGAGATTGGGACGATTGGTGGCCCATCCTTCTGCCATAAACCACAAATACGTTGCACAAGCAAAGCTGTAAAGGGAAAATTATTTAAATTTATGCCTGGAAAATATCAAAACCGAAAAATGTACAAACCAAAAAAGGAAAAAAAGGAAAAGAAGAAACATAAGTATAAAGTGAATCGAGTTGAGAATGTGTGTCAAATGAAATTTCGTTGAAATTTTATGCAAACCTCAACAAATTGTCATTAAAAGCGACGACACAAACACACACACACACACACACAGAGAAGGAAATGGAGGAGCAGTAGGGGCCAGGATACGACGACCAGGACAGGATAGGACTAAGCCATAACACACAGGTCCGCCATTTGGTTGGCCATATTTATGACGTGAACGACAAGACAAAATGGACTTCCGCACATTTAAGGCATATGAACGAGCCACACATTGAGAGGTAGGCAGAGGGGACAACGTGTTGTTGTGGGCGGGGAGAGGGGCAAGGGAGGCATTTTGCATTTTAATAGACTGACCCCATGCAAAACGCGAAAAATACAAATGGCTAACGGGTTGTATATGAGGCTTTTGAGGGGGGAGCGTGGCGGGAGCAGGCAGGGGAGGAGCAGGGGTCCTTTCATTTGCATTGCAAATTTTCACAATTTCACAAAAAAAAAAAAAAGGAAACTAAAAACAAAAATAAATATATGCCGCCGCCTTAATGACACCTGGCAAACTGGCAAACAGTGCTGACATTTTAGCCACAAACAAAAGCCTTAAATCCGATCCGATCTCCCTACATTTGGCATTTTTCGCATATATATATTCACTCTCTAGATTCAAGACTCTGATTCATATTAGTTAATAGGACAAAGAAGAAATTATCCTTTAAACTCTTTTAGATCGTAGAGAATCATTTTGGGCTTAAATGCTCTAAGCCAATAGGGAAACGCATGAATTGGGCTTTGCTGCTTCAGTTTGGCTTAATCTTTATGTGTGCTTCTCCTTTTTAGATAGTTCAACTCGCAGTTTGTTGGCCCTGGCAAGTTCTAAGAAGTTTTCACTGCTGCCGCCTGCTTCAGTAGTTGGAAAAAGTATTTGGAGAATTTATTAGTGTCTGATTCGCGATTCTAGGGGAAGCAACGCCGCTACTCTAGAAAATAGTTTCGATTTTGGCTTTATCACACTTTCATAATTGTAAGCAAATTAATATTTAGCCACATTCTTTTGGCAAAATTTCCACGAAATGTTGTGGCATTTCTATTCCCACCAAACCGGGCGGACAGGCGGACAAACGGACAGCTATCAACACCCTCTGGGGACGGTGATTCCAGGAAATTATATACTAAATAGGAAAATAATTTTTGTTTTCTTTTTTTTTCTTCTTTGTGTTTTAGTTGGCGTGTTGTTGTTGTTGTTCTGCTTCGACTATGTTAAATGCAAATTTATGCCTGTATTTGCTATGAGAAAGGAAAATGTAAGAACGGAACGTTTGTCTTGTTAAAGAAGTCAGAAGTAAGCCTCTGAGTTGGTTATTTAAACGCCTCTTCGACTGCCAACTATCGAAAAGGGTTATCAACAACAACAACAACAACAACAACAACAGGGCAACTACAGGGCCAACAACAACTATTGCCACATGCCACTTGCTGCTGCTGCAGTCGACCAAAGACGACGAAGAGCAAAGCTTGCAACTTATTGTTGTTATCGCTTTTTGCTTGCACTTCCTTTTGACTTGTTTCGGTTCCCTTTTTATGGCCACTTGGCTGACTGCAAAACTTTTTGGCTAAGTAAAATTTATGTTCGTTTGTTTTTTCGATTCGGTTTTCCATCTTTTCATTGGATGCTGCTGCCAACAAATGTTTGCTTTTCGATTTGCAAGTTTCTCTCTTTAGGTGCCGTCTGCAGGGGTAAGGGAAAAAGGCAAAAACCGTTAGCTAAAAATATAATTAGCCATTAACAATTTTCATTGCCTACATTTGAGCGTTGTCCTTGTTATTGTCTGCTGTGTGGTCTGTTGCCAATTTCTTTTGGGCCAAAGTTTTATGCTTTATTGCGCCTGGTTTTAGCCTTTCTTTGGAAAGTTTTATTTTTTTTTTTTTTTGCTTGACGCGCTCAATAAAGCAATTCACATTGGCATTGGCCCGGTCCGAACCGTGGATTGTAAAGTTGCGAAACTTTGCCAACATTTGTTTTGTGTCTCTTTGGCGTCTGTTTTTCGTTGCATTTTTTGTTTTGTTAGTTAGGCGAGTTTTATTTTAGCAAAATTCTTAAGTTTTGAGGATGCCATTTGCGGTTGCTCTTAAGTTCAACATAAATCTCCCTCTCTCTCTCTCTCTCTCTATCACTATCTCTCTCTCTTTTTCTCGGCATGTAAAACGCGCCCAGGTTCATAAATCTATGGCCACGTTAAGTGAAACATGGCCCAAACATGACGTCCAACAAGCAAAAACGACAACTGCATTCTGATGGGCCATAAAAACTTCAACCCAGCTAAAGAGAGAGTTTCTTAGCATCTTCTTTGGCCCGCCCCTCATAGACTTTGGGGGCGGGTGCGGCTAATGCAAATCACACTGCAAACGCTTCAAGCCACGCCACGCCAGCTGCAAACACTGGTCCAAATTGCTTTCATGGAGCCAGTTTTTTTTGTTTGCACGTTCTCAGCATAATTTAACATTTATTTGCGCTCATTACATTAACATCAACAGGCCACAGTGGCAAATATGAATAATTAACACTGATGCGCCAGGGATCCCATGGATCCATGGTGAGCAACCATAGCAACTCCCACAACCATAGACGTGGGTCGAAAGGAATTCACAAGAAACTGCAACTTGCAACTAAACACTTTTGCAAAATAACATTTCATTGCATTTCATTATGCATTTATGTAAATTACATTGCTAAGGTTAATGAGGGACTCTTTGAATGCTTTAAAGCGATTGACATAAATAACAAATTAACAAATTCAACTTTTAATGAAAGAAACGTATACAAAATTGAACTCAGTTTCGCTTTGAATTCCACATTTGGATTTGATTTTCCCTTCATTAACTTGTACAAACCAAATTTAGCATTATATAATATTTCTATTCAAATTCCGTATATTATTGCAACTCTTAAAGACTCACTTAACTCGATATTCTTAAAGAAGTGAGTCCATTCAAACGATCTGCCATCATTGTCAATGACAAATAAGATTTAAAATGAGGACAGACTTTAAATAAATTTATATTTAGTAAGGTAATTGGTCAATCACAGAACTTTAAAGGACTTTTCCTTTCTTCCACAGCTGAGCTCCATTTCTTCAGGCGCAATGGAATCGGAAAAGTGCTGTATGCAAAGCCCCTTTCCCTCTTTGAACGGCTCTGACCCTAAATAGGCTGCCGAGAAGAAACTTAGTTTCCTTTCACTAAGCTGGTAAGTGGCTAACATTTAACCAAATAGGGCTTAAATATAAGATGCAGCCACACATTAGAGATTTCTGTTGATTTTTAAAGCCTTTTTGCATACATTCACCAAGTTTTGAGCATTATAAATTGGAAATTTGCCCGATATAAGCAGAGAAACATAAGTGGAAACGCATTATCGATTGACATAGAAAACATTTATTCATTTTATTGCATATGTGTTAGTGAGTGAGTGTGTGTGTGTTTCTCTATGTTGGTCTGTTTGACCGCCTTACTGTTTGAGTAATTACACGAACTGCATTTTATACATATTTCGGATGTAAGGCGGCGGAGGAGAAGAGGGTTAAGAGAGAGACATCAACCAAACCATCAACCATGCAACCATGCAACCAACTGACCGCTAGAGTTCGATTTGTGGCATTTGTTTGACAATGTCCGTGCGCAATAAATTTGCCATCGCCCACAGCCACACCCACTTGTACTTGCACATGAAAAATCGAACATTGATGCCGTCGCGTTGACAGACGCAATTTTGGTCTGAAATTGTAATTGGGTTAACTTCAAGTGTGCGCCTGTGTGAGTGAGTGTGTGTGTGAGTGTGTGTGTGCTTGGTGTTGGTGTGCGCTAATTACCATGTTCGTGGCAACTGCAGCAGGCAGGCAGGCAGGACTAACCCCACGATTCACGGCCATTTCGAATTATGCAAAATTCCCCCAAAAGTGTAGCGAATCATTTTGAACGCGCAATGAACTCATCGCCAATGTGGAACTTAATCAAATTTTGCAGCACAAAATGGCAAACTGCAGACGGACGACAAGGACGACGACGATGCGGAGGCACGTTTTCGTTTCGTTTCGCTTGCGCCCCCTCCTTCCCGCAGCAAAAGTTGTTGCATACTTTGGCGCGCTCGCTTCATTTAACTAAGAGCTACCAAGTGGGGGGTGGAGAGAGAGGGGAGAACAAGCAGCTAAGTGGTAGCCAGGGCCAAACGTTGACACATTTACCAGGCAGCAGCAGCAGCAGCAGCAGCTCTCGTCAAGCTTCTTCCCCCCCCATTCCCCATCGTTTATGGCCAACTCCTCGCCAACAACTTTCTTTCATTCGGCATCATTTCTTTTGCTTTCTTTCTCGTTTAGTTTGTTTTTTTTTTTCAGCGTTGGCTTGTTGCACGCTTCACGCTGGGCAGGCCACGGGACGGCGGCGTGGCACGCTGGGCATAAATCAATGGCAACGATCTTTACGTGCTGCCTCAAAAACTTGCTCCTTTTCTTTAGCTCTGCCACGATTTTTGCCATCTTTATAGCTCGTTGTGGCTTCCGCCGCCTGGCGGATGTGTGTGTGTGTGTGTGTGGGTGTTTCTATATGTGTGTGTGTGCTTCATTTTAGTTGAAAATGCGGCATTAAAATGCATTTGGCTTTCAATTTACTCTCACTCAAGTAATATTTTCATTAAGTGTGTGTGTGTGTGTGTGGGTATGAGTGTTTGTGTGTGTGCTGGCCACTTTTTAGCCATTTTGGCCACGTTCTTGCTGGCAAGCAGCAGCAGCACTCTAAATTGTTAATGAAATGTTAAATGGTTCACAATTGCCCAAAACGAAAAACACAATTCCATTGCCGCCTTCCCCCTGCTGCCTGCTGATTGGCCATAATGAGGCTCTGGCTGCGGCTAGTTACGCAACAATATAAATTAATAAGCAATTAATTACAAACTGTGGCACCTAACCGCCCCTTCGCCTACTCCCTTTATATCCCCTTAGGACCGACTGAGTTCAAGGTGTTTGGCACATGTGCCATTAATTGCTCCATGGGGAAAAGAAAATGATTGGCTATGATGCTTTTTGGGCCTAATTAGGCCACAAAAGAAACTTGCAAGAAAATCTTAATCAATTTATGACTTAATTCACAATTTATTGTCTTTGCCTCCTTCCTCTCTCTCTCTCTCTCTCTCTCTCTCTCTCTCTCTCTCTCTCTTATCAGAAAAAAGAGAAAACAAATCAAACAACAAATTGATGAATTTTCAATGCAGCCAACAAAACAAATCGATTTGTTGTCGACACACTCAAACGAAACGCACAAAAAAAACAAAAACAAAACAAAACGAATGAACGATGCGTTTTAAGTGCCATGCAAATGACAGAAGAGTAGAAAAAATTTAACATACAAATAGACAGCTGTTGATAACGTCCAGAGAGAGAGTGAGAGGGAGAGAGAGAGAGAGCGAGCGAGAGAATGGGGAGCAGGAACCGAGAGAGCTCCAAGACACAAACAACAAGAACAACAAACAAACATATGTTGGATTCCCAAAATCCCATCACGCCCTTTACTATGCCGCCCCATCACGAATCTGCCGCCTTCCGCCTTCTGCCCCCCCCTAAAAAACTACAAATGCGCTTGTAGCTGCTGATCCTTTTAGCTGTTGAATTGCAAATTGTTTGTATATGGCGTCAAACATTTGTCGCTTTTGTTGTTGTTGTTGTTCTTGCAGTTATTGCACTCTAACATAGGATAGGGCATAACAGCTATAATAAGCAACATGTCGCAGTAGGCATAATAAACTGCGACAAACAAAATATATATATCCCCAAATCTCTAATAAAAAAAAAGGAGGTGCGGCTTTAAAGCGTAAGGAAAAATATATCTAGAAAAATTAGAAACTAAAATAGATCATATTTAAGCACAAGTTTTTATATCTTATTAAATGAAAGCGAAAAGATACAAATATTGGAATATATGTACAACTTGATCTCTAAATCAAATCGACTACAAGCTGGCTTTATTGATTGTGTATCCATTTGTTTTTGAGTTATGTTGGTTCCAGAAATTGCAGAGAAACTTTGATTAGTCTACCAACTTGGGGATGAGCATTAGTTACTTAGTAGGTTAAGCGGGCCAAAATCAATCAGTGGACTGGACCACACCTTTGATAACTAATCATTTCGGTTACCTTGGGTAGAGTATTTCAATTGCTGCACTTACAGTTTTGTAATGTCCTTTTGGGTTCCTTCATCCACGAGCACTTGCTGACAGAATGTCCACCCATCTGTCACAGCAAAAGCAACAAGAACAACAACAACAACTTTTATCCAACGGCCATGCAACAGAAGCATCAGCAGCAACAGCAGCAGCAACAGCTTTCAAAAATTTCTCTCATTTTTTGGGTTGGGCTTTAGCCTTTTTTTTCGTTAGTATTTTGTTCCTGTTTTTTTTTTTTGTTTTTGTTTTGCTTGTTCAGTTTGCCTTTACATACAGCAATTTGTATGATTTTCAGTTGCAGTTTTTTATGTTGTCAAATGTTTTTTAATTTCATTCTTTTCTCTTTCCTTTTTTGTCCGACGCCCTCTTCCGCCGCTCCATTTTGTTGCTCGTGTCTCTTGTGAACGAGCAACAAATTTTAAATGCACAGCAAATGGCAAATGAGCAAGTGCATTGTCAGTGCGAATTATTAAATTGCATTGCGATAGAGTAATGACAACTGCATGGTGAGGGGAGGATAGGGTGGATGGAGGGGGGGGGGGATAGTGCTGGTAGATCCGCTTAATGGTCTGGCCATGTCGTTTAATTTCTGTTTTTGCCCCAGCTTTGGCAGCATTCTGTTGCATTCTGTGCGCTAAATACTTTGACGTACGCTTTTTTTTTTTCTCTCCCTCTCTCTCTCTTTCTATCTCTTATTCTTCTCTCTCTCGCTCTCTTTGGTCTTAGCCTCAGGCATTCGAGCCATTTGCATTTACATATGCGCATTGCATTTAATTAAAATTTGTTGTAATGCTCAAATTGCCGGGAAATGCGGCCATAAAGCAGCTCACAGCAGCGCGAGGACAACTCGCTTGATTGTGATTCCAATTCAGATTCTGATTTAAATGCATTTTATGTTTTTCCATTTTACTATCTATCCATAGCCGATGAATGTGTGTGTGTGTGTGTGTGTGTACATACGAATGTAATTTATGCTCAAAACACAGTAATTTATCGGACTGTTTATCAGCTGCGGCTGCGGCTGCTGCTGCTCATTATAACAGAAATCTGCATAAATATAAAATATTTAACAACACAAAAAAAATTATGCCAAATTATGATAAGAAATTTTTGCCCTTTTAGCTAGCTAATGGTTTCAATTTCTCTGTGTGTGTGTGTGTAAGATAACATGCCAACCATCAATAATGCAAAATAACTATTCAAAATACAAGGAGAGTGGTGGAGTGGCCCCTTGAGAGATTCTAATGATGAAACAATTCATAATAAGCTGCCTCTCTCATAAGGGGGGGTGGGGGAGAATCAAATTGATTAAATCATTTTAAGTTAAATTCTCAATGCAAACTTAAACTAGGGGTTGAAAATTCCGCCCCTGGTGAAGAAGCAATTAGGCCAATAGACTCCAAGTTTTTGCCCAACATTAAAACTAATGCGCCGAAAAGTAGACTATGCTAAATGAAAAGTCAACTTTATTGCTTAAAGTTGGTCGTGGCCGAATGGAGAAGGGGGAGAAGGGGGGGATCGCACAATGGAAATGACACAAACTAACACATTAGGGTGGCGTTTCCTTTGCCAAAGTTGCTTGACTTGATTTTTGGGTTGCCAACAAAACGGAGACGGAGACGACAACAGCAGCCGGAGCCGGAGCCGGAGCAGGAGCAGAAGCAAACAAATAAACTGACAGACACTCGTTTCCGTTTTCAAACAAAACAGACGCCATATTTAAAATTCCAAACAGCGCACAACAACAACAACAAGAACAACATTAGCAAAATTTTGCCATTTGCTGCTAGCAAAACTTTTGCTTTGCCTTTTTCCAAAAAGTTGTTTTTCACAGCATTTCTCAGACGCTGCCAAAACAAAGATTCCAATTTTTTTTTTGGGGTCGCGCTATGATTTTCGAATTAAAAACGTTTGATCAGGTCAGCTCGGGTCAGGTTCATTGAACGCGTTTCGCTCTGACATCAAATGAGCATAAATATTATCGACTAATTGTTCTCTGGCACTAAGTTTGCGATGAATAAAAATTTGCAAAGAGAACTACTAAGAATCCCAATAAGTGCCACCCACTGACCTCTATTCTTGGCAACCCCCGACACAGTCTGCCCAGGGGCGTAGTTAAAGGACATTGGCGAGCATCGAGCTCCAAACGTTTTGTCTTTATCGTTTGCATTTCACTTGACATTCGCTTCCGAAAGTCGTTTCAGTTTGAGAATATTTCTCTATCTCTCTCTTTCTCTATGTATTGGCAAGTAACATTCAGGATGCGCCACTGTCAGGGGAATGGGGATTAGCTAGCTAGCTAGCTGGTCATTCTGGTCTTTGCATATCAAAATTTATCATAAACAATTTCCATTTCACTTGAAAGTTGCTGACCAACCAACCATCGTGACTTCCGTGCACCAGAAATGAAAGATTTATTTTAGATTTGCCTGATGAGATAGTAGAGTGGTGGATTGGTGGCCGAATGGTGGGGCCACCTCTCGATACAAAGGACACGTAGGCAAATAAAAATGCCACCGGCGTGTGTGTTTGTTTAAGTTGTTACACAATATTAAAATGATTTATGTTCAAAAACTGAGCTGACCCAGAGACGTACTAATTTCATGAAATATGCAATGGAGCCCAGTGAAATGAATCAATGGGCCGAACATTTGACTAGACGGACGAACAAAAAAGTGGTGATGGCAACCCTTTTGAAAAGGGTATCGAGAGGAATCTATAAAATGAGTGGACTCGACAGGACTCGCCGCCGCCGCCGCTGCCGTCAGCCATACATACATGCCAATAAAATATTTTATCAGATGTACGTGTTGCTATTAGACGCGGTGGAGCCGGTCCAACCTCCCCCACTTCACCCACTCCACCCACTCAGTCGCTTGTTTCTACTCATCCTTGCACGCACGCATATCAAATGACTGTGTTGATGTGTTGAAAGCCCCCAGACGACTTCAAGGACCATCGAGAGTGCGAATGTGTGAGTAAGTAACCCTTTTTTACGGCTGGTCAGCGTAGAAGAGATCCATTCCCCCTTCGCCCCCTTTCACACTCCACTCCCTCTTGGCATTCCGTGGAGTGGTCTGATTATGCCTTCTATGGCCGGCCATAAATTTATATTGAAAGACGTGCGCTGTTAATCAAATTAAAGCGTTTGATTAAATTTTAAATAAAATGAAGCGCAGCATAAAAAACCAAAAAAAAAAAACAGACGAGAGAATTGAGAGAGAGAGAGAGAGAGAGACTGCAGTAAAATGTGGAAATTAATTTGTGAGCACGTGGCGTATGCGCAATATTCAATTTATGTATGCATACCGATTATTAATTAAATTTCGGTTTTTATTTATGCGCGAGGAGGGAGGGCAGTTGGGGGGAGAGCGGCAAAGGAAGGTACTTAAAGTGCAAAGTTTATAACTAAAACGTGTCACAAACTACTCTTAAACGGCGGAGCGGAGGGGTTCATTGAAAACTTCCTGAAGACGACGACGTCGACGACGACGATGAGAACGGGGACGAAATTTGCTCAAGTGTGTTGCGCACTTTAAGGCGCTTAACGGGCCAAACTGAAGTTAAATAACAATTTCACTGCTCATTAACCCTAATTTGTATGTAAATTTTTCGGATGCCCTGCCCAGTTCTGCCTTGTCCTGCCCTTGGTTGGCCCTTTTTCGTTAGTGTTCCGACCGGTTCGCCCTTTACATTTTAAAGGATTCCCCGCGAAGGCCATTTTGTATGTTTTTAAATAACGCACATGAGAGAGAGGGCCCCAAAAAGCATCAACGGCAGGACTAGCTAGGAGGGGTAGGGGTCCAGAGTAGGGGAGAGAGTTTCCCATTTGCTGCTTCTGCGTTTCTTGTATAGTCAGTCAGCCTGGTCAGTGCCTGGTAAAGTGCAGGAAGTGCGATGGATAAAAGTGAAGAAAAAGGAGTAGAAAGAGAAAGATTGTTTGCCCTCAATTCATTTGCTGCTTCTTTTTTGCTCGTTTCGTTTTGTTTCGTTTCGTTTCGTTCTTCTTGTTCGTCTTCCATTAATTCATCTGCCGCCGCTATGCAAACAAAAGACACCACACAAAATGGACTTTCGCCCAGTCATGATTGGGTTGTTGTTGTTGTTGTTGTTGTTCTTGCTGTTGCTGATGTTATTGTTTCACCAGACAATGTTTGTGTGCGTGTGTGTGTGCGTGTGAGAGAAGAGCATGTGCAGCAGATACAATTCGCAAGAGGCTGCCAAATGGCAAACGGGGCAAACAAGAACTGACAGCATCCTTTCGGACCAGGCAAATTCAATAAATTACGCCAACGACCATTAATTATATTTTAAATTGCAATGCCACACACACACACACACACACACACACACACACACACAGAGAGAGAGAGAGAGAGAGAGAGAGAGAGTGAGAGAACAACTTTTGCTTTTGTTTCATATGAAAAAGTTGCACTCATTCACCAGGCAAATTGTCGCAGTTTATCTCGTACGCAGTTTCTGTTGCTGTTGTTGTTGTTGTTGCTGTTGAAAATGCCACAACAAAATAAACCACTTGTGCGCACCATGCACCACAACGGGATGAAAGAAAATATGAGAAAAAAATAAGGGGCAACAACATCATGCCACTTTGGCTGACTGCTGCAACTTGGCCTTCAGTCAGTCGCTCGAGCTGACCATTATTAACGCCTTGGCGTCGCATATATATGCAACGATTCCAACTCGACCCGACCCGACTCGACCCAACTCAACTCGGCCTGCTGACAATGGCAGCAGCGTGTCATTAAGTCGGACGTCGTCGCTGACGTGTTAACTGTGCAGTGCATCCAACTTTTAATTGGTTTTAAGTCACAAGTTAATTTCCATAAAGCAGAAAAACAGACAGAACAATAACAAAATGCACTGAGCGAAAAGACTTTACTACCTCAAGACGACTTGTGCTAACAAATCCTTTTTTTGCTATTATTCCATTCCTCCAGAAATTAGTCCATGTTTTGTGCTCTTCCTACGAAACGAACGCCAAGTTCGCAGAGCTTGGACAACATTGAGGCGATTTCTTCATTAAATGTCTTTGTTTTTTTAAATAAGCTCTTTTAATTAAATTAAAAAAAATCATTTTTAAAAATCACTTTTTTTTTTAAAAAATCGAAAAGTACTTTTTTTTCTCAAGCAAATAATTCTTTTATTACAGCATCTCCGAAGCACCTTTCAGGTTCTGATATTGTCAGTCAAAAGGATATTGGAAATTCTTGAATGCAGATCGGTAATCCTGATCCTGGAGAACCCGAAAATGGATGTCCTGGCGAAATCGGTAAGTATCCTGCAGAGATATCGCTTCGAGAAAGTAATTATTTTTTCGTTTCTTAGCTCTAAAATCCGTAAATCCTGCCGCATGACGAAAAGACATGGGTTTCTAGGATGTCCTTGACGAACTCTATCGACTTTCATAAAAAAAAGTATGGGTCATCTCAGGATGCAGGACAGGATTTTTGAGAATAATGTCCTGTTTCTTGGCCATATAAAGGACTTTCCGGGACCTACTAATGCCAGTTGACGGCGCTTTACCAGGACTTCCATCTGGCCAAAGGATATCTCCATCGTCCTTCAAATAGCCGAGATATTCGCATATTTCGACTTGTAATTTTTCGCTAAGTCCTGGAAATGCACTAAACAGGGAAAAAATCGTAAAAAACGCGAAATTCTTGATATCTCAGCTCCCCGCAGGACTATTGGTGTATCCTTTACTCAGATGATAGTCCTTGACGAGACGAGTCGATTGACACCAATTTTGTCCTGATCCTTTAAAGGACTCGCGAGATATTCGCTATTTTTGTTTAAGCAAAAATGTCCTTTTTTTCAGCTCCCAAAAGAACCTTCCAGGATCTGATGGTGTCAGTCGTTGTGGCTCATCAAGGACTTTGATCTGATCAAAGCGCATTCCGATAGTCCTTGAAATGGCCGAGTATTAAGGACATTTATGGTTTTTTTGCCACAAAAATGAAGGATAATTTTTTAAAGGATAATGGAAATCCTTGAATGAAGATCGATAGTTTTGATCCTGGCGGTATGTCCTGGCGAAATCGGTTAGTATCCTGCAGAGATATCGCTTCGAGAAAGTAATCCCTTTTTCGTTTTTAGCTCTAATATCCGCAAATCCTGCTGCAGGACGAAAGGACATGGTGTTTTAAGATGTACTTGACGAACTCTATCGATTGGCATCAAAAAAAGTATGGGTCATCTAAGGATGCAGGATTTTTTTGGAAAATGTCCTGTTTCTTGGTCGTCTAAAGGACTTTCCAGGACCTATTACTGTCAGTCGATGGCGCATCACCAGGACTTCCATATGGCCAAAGGACATGTCGATCGTTCTTCAAATAGCCGAGTTATACGCTTTTTTCTGATTTTTGGAATTGTAATTTTTTTCTAAGTCCTGGAATTGCCCAAAACGAACGAAAAATCATAAGAAACCGCAAAATCCTTGATATCTCAGCTCTGCGCAGGACTATCGGGATATGCTTTACACAGATGCTAGTCCTTGATGCGACGAGTTGATTAACACTAATTTCGCCCTGATCCTTTGAAGGACTCGCGGGATATTCGCTATTTTTATTTAAGCAAAAATGTCCATTTTTTTCAGCTCCCAGAAGGACCTTCCTGGATCTGATGGTGTCAGTCGATGCAGCTCATCAAGGACTTCGATCTGACCCAAGCGCATCCTGATAGTCCTTGGAATGGACGAGTTATAGGGACTTTTATGGTTTTTTTGCCACATCTTAGCCATTTTTGCGACTCACCCCCTTACAAAATGAAGGATAATTTTTGGAAGGATATGGAAATCCTTGAATGCAGATCGATAGTTTTGATCCTGGCGGTTCATAAAATGTATGTCCTGGCGAAATCGGTAAGTATCCTGCAGAGATATTGCTTCGAGAAAGTAATCCTATTTTCGTTTTTTAGCTCTAAAATCCACAAATCCTGCCGCAGGACGAAATGACATGATTTTCTGGAATGTCCTTGACGAGCCCTATCGATTGGCATCAAAAAAAGTATGGGTCATCTAAGGATGCAGGACAGGATATTTTGGAAAATGTCCTGTTTTTTGCTCATTTAAAGGACTTTCCAGGGCCTTCTTGTGTCAGTCGACGGCGCATCACCAGGACTACCATCTGGCCAAAGGATATCGCAATCGTCCTTGAAATGGCCGAGATATTCGCATTTTTCTGTTTTTCGACTTGTAAAATTTTTGCTAAGTCCTGGAAATGCTCGAAACGAGGAAAAAACCGTGAGAAAACGCAAAATCCTTGATATCTCAGCTGTCCGCAGGACTATCGGGATAAGCTTTACACAGATGATAGTCCTTGACGAGACGAGTCGATTGACACCAGTTTCGTCCTGATCCTTTAAAGGACTCGCGAGATATTCGCTATTTTCGATTAACCAAAAAATGTCCTTTTTTTTCAGCTCCCAGAAGAACCTTCCAGGATCTGATGGTGTCAGTCGATGCGGCTCATCAAGAAAATCGATCTGACCAAGGCGCATCCTGAGAGTCCTTGAAATGGCCGAGTTATAAGGACTTTTATGGGTTTTTTCCGAAAACTTGGCCATTTTTGCGACTCACCCCCCTTACAAAAATGAAGGATAATTTTTTGAAGGATAATGGAAATCCTTGTATGCAGATCGATAGAGTTGATCCTTGCGGTTCAGAAAATGCATGTCCTGACGAAATTGGTCCATGTCCTGCGGAGTTATGCGCAATTTAAGGTTTATTTTATACGTTAATTTAAATTTTTATTAAAAATTTGTAGCATACTTTTAGTGAATTTTGTAATGAAGGAAATTTAACAGAAAATTTGTTGCTGATTCATTTGGTTTGGGTGTTGTTGTAATTGGTGTTTTTCTTGTTGTAATTAATGTTGCTGTTATTGTTGTTGCTGTGGTGGTTGTTGTTGTTGCTGTTGTTGCTCAAAAATTCGAAAAAACGAACCAGAAAAAGGTGAAGTACCAGGCGAACAGAAATGCTTAGCAGGTAGATGATTTTTTAAAAACTCATATAAGTATGCAGCACTTTTTTTGCAAACTGGAAAAAATTTTAAATCATCCACCTACTAGGCACTTCTGTTGGCCTGGTGCTTTGCCTATTTTTCGGTACAAATTTGCGACTCTCGCGGGCTGAAAATTGGCCGGCCGTTTCGCTTAAAAATCCAGCTGAAACACCAGGCGAACAGAAGTGCCTAGAAGGTGGCTGATTTTTAAATTTTTCGTTTTGAATTTAACGCCCGACGAAAATTCAAAAATAGCCGTTGCGAAAAAATTTAAAAATTTCCGTTGCAACGAACGCAAAATTCGTACTGCAAAAATAGTGAAATACCAGGCGAACAGAAATGCATAGAAGGTAGATGATTTCTTCGAAACCCATATAAGTATGCAACACATTTTTTAAATTTTTGTTTAAATTTTATTTAAAAAAACCTAAAAATAACGGACAAAAATCTACTAAAATTGAAAATTACTAGGCCATAACTCGGCCATTTGAGGGACTACAATGATGTCCTTTGGTCAGATCGAACTCCTAGTTGAGCCGCAGCGACTGACACCATCAGATCCTCAAAGGTCCTTTAGGAAGCTAGGAAAAAAGGACCTTTTTGTTAAACAAAAACAGCGAATATCTCGAGAGTCCTTTGGAGGATTACCTTATCCTTTGGTCGGATCGAAGTCCTAGTTGAGTCGCATCGACTGACACCATCAGATCCTCAAAGGTCCTTTAGGAAGCTAAGAAAAAAGGACCTTTTTGTTAAACAAAAACAGTGAATATCTCGAGAGTCCTTTGGAGGATTACCTTATCCTTTGGTCAAATCAAAGTCTTGGATGAGCCGCATCGACTGATACTATCATATCCTGAAAGGTCCTTTAGGAAGCTAAGAAAAAAGGACTTTTTTGTTAAACAAAAATAGCGAATATCTCGAGAGTCCTTTGGAGGAAAACCTTATCCTTTGGTCGGATCGAAGTCCTTGTTGAGCCGCATCGACTGCCACTATCAGATCCTGAAAGGTCCTTTAGGAAGCTAAAAAAAAAGGATTTTTTTGTTAAACAAAAACAACGAATATCTCCAGTGTCTTTTGGAGGATTACCTTATCCTTTGGTCAAATCGAAGTCCTTGATGAGCCGCATCGACTGACACCATCAGATCCTGGAAGGTCCTTCTGGGAGCTGAAGAAAAGGACATTTTTGCTTCAATAAAAATAGCGAATATCTCGCGAGTCCTTTAAAAGATCAGGACGTTATAAAAGTCAATTAACTCGTCTCGTCAAGGACTATCATCTGTGTAAAGGATATGACGATCGTCCTGCGGGGAGCTGAGATATCAAGGATTTTGCGTTTTTTTACGATTTTTCCTTCGTTTTGGGCAATTCCAGGACTTAAAAAAATTACAATTCCAAAAATCAGAAAAAAGCGAATATCTCAGCTATTTGAAGGACGATCGACATGTCCTTTTGCCAGACGGAAGTCCTGGTGATGCGCCGTTTATTGACATTAGACCGATTGTTTCAAAAAAATCCTGTTCTGTTCCTTAGATGATCCATACTTTTTTTGATGCCAATCAATAGAGCTCGTCAAGGAACCCATGTCCTTTTGTCTTGCGGCAGGATTTGCGTATTTTAGAGCTAAGAAACGAAAAAAGGATTACATTCTCGAAGCGATATGTCTGCAGGATACTCACCGATTTGGCCAGAACATTAATTTTTGGATGCATTTCTCCAGGACCAGGACTATCGATCTGGATCCACTGATGATTGTAAATGGCTTTTAGGTTTTTCTTTCGATTGTTTTGTAACTGAAAAGAAGTTAGTAATGGGACAATTAGTCAATATTTCATTGAAATGACTAATGTAAATTAAATTGAACAGCTAGAAGGTTTTCGAAAATGCATTTAAAGGCGAATATAGTCATTTCTACAGGGATTTCCATTAATTATTTATTGGTAGGTGTAAATTTCAGTTAATTCTGTGTGTGTTTTCAGTTCCTTAAGTGTGTCTGGTTCTCCTTTCACTTCTTGGCCTTGCCGCGTTTGCCTCGTTTGGGTTTCTTCTTGAACGGTCCCAGGCCACGTCGAACCATTGTGCCACGCCACCAGGCCTGCAATTTGATGGCGCACTCCATGCGATGCACTTGGAGGTCATGCAGACGCTGCTCCTCGGCCTTCTTGGCCTGATAGTCCTTGACGAACTCCAAACGCTCTTCGTAGATTTCGCGATGTCGCACCAGGAGCTTCTTCTGCTCAAGAATGCGGAGTTCCCAGGACTCGGACTCGCGGTCGACACGCCGCAGCTCCGAGATGTAGCGTTGCTGCCACTCCTCGATGCGTTGCCGCAACTCGATAATCTCGCCACTGCGAAAGGCTCTCAGCTCGCCACTGACCCGCTCCTCACGGGCCAGACGCTGCTTGTAGTCGAGGATGTCTCGCAAGTAGGCTCGCTCGGCATTCTCGCCCCAGATGTCGGCCTGCGTTATGCGTCCGGCCTCCCAGCGTTGGACCAGATTGTATTCCAGGTCATTGACCCGCGACACGCAGCGCAGATTGTACTTGGCGTCTGCTGTCCGCTCTTCGATGTCCTTCAAACGGTCCACACTGTTTTGTTTCTCCCTCTCTAGCTCCTGTTGAAGGAACTTTAATTCGTCCTTAGAGCTCTGCAGCTCCTTAAGGGCTTCCGACTCTCCGCTGCTGTTGCCATTCAAGGCGGCAATGGCACGATCCAAGGCGCCTACATTCGTCTCGTCCTGCTCGGTCGCCTCCTTGATGGCTGCCTCGAAGATGGCACGTAGAGCATCCATGTCGCGCTCAAACTTTAAGGAATTCAAGATGCCCTCGTCCAAGTCCAGGTCATCATCTCTTTCGCCCTCGCCCAGTAGCGATTCCAGACGAGGCAGCGTCTTGCCCGTAAGCAGAACACGTTCCGGCTGCTCCTGTTCGCCAACGGAAGAGCTGCGACGTCGCCGACGCAAGGAAGCTGGCAACGAGGGCATTGTCTTGCTTAGATTCAAGCGCTGCGAACGTTGCTGGATCACCAGTTTATCCAAGGTGTCCTTGTAGGTGTACAGAAGTAGCACTTGACGCAGCTCATCGAGATGTCCTTGCGGCGGCAGCAGCGACATGGCCGAATGACTACTAACTAAACGGGGAACTAAAACACAAAATCCAATCCAAATGCACGCCCATGAATATCAATATCAATCGGTTTTTGGGTGACCCAGGCAACTGTTGCCTAGGACTCCATACACCATTCTCTCTCTCTCTCTCTCTCTCTCTCTCTCTCTCTGTGTGTGTGTGGAGTGTCGACATGTCTCTCGCTCCTCCATTATAAATGTTTTGACTCTGCCCTCTTTCAATTTTTTGCTGTCGTTGTCCTCGACGTTTCGTTTCGTTGCGTTTTCGTGTGAGAATGCCGCATTCATGGAATTTATTTGCCTTTTCTCTTACGTTTTTTGCTTCTTTGTTCGTTGGGTTCGTTCACTTCTTGGCCGGGGCGCATGTAAGTATGTGTACTTGCCCCCATTGCCCCCCCCCCCACCCCAACCGCCTCACTACTGCATGCCTGCTGGCTTATATGTTTAACCCAATAAATGCTGCGCTGATTGCAAGTTAAATTATTGGCACACAGGAGTCAGGACTCCAGACCCGCATTACAATTAAATTATCGCATTAACCGCAAAACCTGCACGGCGGCAGGCGCCGCTCATGGACACCCGCGGCGACCGTGTAAAAAAGTGAAACAAGGGCAAAGATATATCTACATATAAGTAGCGAAAAGGATATCAGACATTGTGTTACCTACTACGGACAGGCAGAAGGACAAGGCGAGTTATTTTTGATCTCAAAAAAGGACATAAATGAAAAAAACATTATGGTGTGCCATCGAATCTTTCTTTTGCACATTTTCATTTGGTGTTTGGTTGTAACTTACCTGGGCTAGAGTCTGATCAAGCAGCACGAACTAGGACGAAGACGACCTTGTCGAGCTCTCTCCACCTCGTCTGAGAAAGCAATCCATGTGACCTCAGGAACTGATCAAAAGAAAACAAAAAGGATTACTAATAAGGCGGAACTTGACTGAAACTAAACTACAATTTACCTCACAGAGAGATGACTTTTGTAGAGTCCTTTCTTGGCCCTAGCATCTCGTGCATTAAGAGTAACTCGAGTGGTCAATGCACCAGCCAAAGACAACGAACAGAAAAAGGCCAAGCCGTCTGTGAGAAATGGCAGAATGAGCTATAATTTAATGCCCGCCGCTGTCTCGCACACACACACACACACACACATTCGCAAGCTTATTTAACACTTGGCGTTGGCTTCGCTTTCAGCGACCATTATTTTTAATAGACTCGGAAAAAAAAAAGAAAAAGTTTTCAGTTTTCTACTTCATTGGCTGCAAATCGGCAAAAGACGCGCTACTGCCTCGGGGTCAACCCATTGGTACACCACCTCCACCCCCACCACCATCCCCATACCCATCCCAATCCCCATCCTTGGTAAAGAAAGAAGGCAGCCAAAATTAAGTGCCGCAAAAAGTATGCTGTGCGGCGCCTGATAAGCACACACACACAGACCAAACCAGCGGGAGACGCAAGTTTTGGTGCGGGGGAACGAGGGGCTACGAGCTGCTGAATCCTTTTCGCCTGGCAATTGCAGCAAAAAGTCATACACATAAATTTGCAACGGCCAACAGCAAGGACAAAAAATCAAAATTATTTTCAATTTCCATTTAGTTTAGTTTTTCCCCCGCCACCATTTTCTCACCCACCTCTCCTAACCACCAACTACCCTTCTCATGCAAATTTTCGATTATGACAACTTTCCGTTTATAGTTTCGGCTATGGCAAGCAACGTTATGGAAATCGAGCGCACTCGACTAATATTCATTCTGACTGGCACGCAAAACTTTTTTTTTTTTTTTTTGTCTGCTATTAATAGCGTCAAGCATCAAGGCCTTGCCTGGCAAATCGTTTCCTCTAAATAATAAATATGCAAATATTGCCTGTCAATGCCACACAGAATGCCGCGAGAGAGAGGGGGAGGGAGAGAGGGAGAGGGAGAGAAGGGGGCGAGCCCGCAAAATATTCGCCATATCACTTGAACAAGCGTCAGCTTCATCCTATATAAAATCAATCAGTCGTATCACCCACCATTTTGGACGACGATGCCCACTGAGGCATGAGACATGAGCCTTCCACCATTTTATTTGTATCCTGTCAGCGAGTGGCATATTCCTTTGCCAATATGCATTTTTAGTAGTTTTTAACAGGCGAGTTTTCCAGAGTCACCCTAACCGAACGCCAACTAATGGATAAGCTCATATGTTGTCCTGCCGCTTGACACACACAACTGCGATAAAGATCGGTATTAACTGCCAAAGGACTCTCTTCCCAAGGGACATATGACAACAAACAGAATGGCAACTAACTGTCTGAAGCCTCTTTCTTTCTTGTTCTCCTTTGAGTGAAATTCCTAGTTCTAGTTGGTGCCAAATCCTCCGCTGATATAATTAACTAATAAAATTTCAATTAACCAACAGATTTCAATTCGTGCCAAGCTTAGGTCAGGTCATGTGAGGCCAGCTCCAAAAGGAGTACTTTGCTTTCAGGAAGTAATGCTTCAAGTTCATTGCAATTGTTTTCTTAGAGACATTAAAGGGATGCCATCCTTATACATATGTCCTATGTGGCTATTAAGCGCTACCCAAGCTAACTCCCTCCTGCTCTCTTCATTCCTCTTCTTCCTTTGGTGTTTCTTTTCGCTCTGATAACTGACCGCACTTATATTTCTGGTGAACCGTTTGCATCCCTCGGTTGAGTATTCCTGGCGTTTTTTTTCTGTTTTTATTCCACTTGCTTTTCGTTTTTGAGTCCTTGCTCTCCTCATGTAAATAACCCAAAAAATTTTATATTGCGAGCCGCAACCACGACACCGTGACAACGGCAACGACAACGACGGCGACGGCATATGCCAAGCGGAGCCAAGTCAAGCAGGACGTGCCAGGGATGAATTCTGGGAACGGAACGGAACGGGTCGTCACAATGTTAGCGGTGGGCTAGGTTGGTGGGTAACTCACAGGCACTGGTCACTGGACGCTGATGTTGGCACTGGCTTTGGCTATGTGGCGACTGTGTGAATATGTCAGTATGTTGTTGTTGTTGTTGTTGTTGTTGTTGTTGTTGTTGCTCTTGTCTGCGGCTGAGCGAGTGATAGACGCTGCTACCATTAATTCACATTCAGGTGCCGCACGCTTGGCTGAACAAATTTATCTGTATGTGTGTGTGTTGGTGTGTGTGTGTGTGTGTGTGTGTGTGTGACAACAACATGTGTTTTCACTCGTCCTAGCTGAACTCTCGAGGAGCTGCGGTCGTTCGTGCAGGCAAATCTCGTGCAATGCATGATAAATGCTTTGGTCAGTCTCAGCCAACGAGCGAGCGACTCTTTCCGTATATTTTTTTTTTTGGTTAAAAGTTAAAAACTTCCCCTCCCTCCCCACCATTAGCCGCCATCTATACCCTGACCCCCTCAGTAACTGACCTACTTGTGGGGCGTGTAATTAGTGCCCCGGACAACAGCATACGAAATTCATGAGGCGAAAAATCGAAAGTTAGTTGTCGCTGCTGTTGCTGTTGCTGTTGCTGGCGTGCTTTTGGCCCACAGTCAATGCGTGTCGCATTGGGAGACAAAGCGAAATAATCAACAACTTGGTAAAATCAATAATAGCCCATGCCAAGCAACCAGCAACCAAGAAAAACAACTATTCAAAGGAGCCCAGAGCAGAGCAAAGCCACGTCAAGACATAATACAAGGAGTAACCATAACAACGCGACTCAATAAACAAATGCCACACACACACACACGCACACACACACACACCGCCACTTAATGCGGCTATTGAAATAAAAGTTACCTCAAAAAATAGAACACACTCAACCACCTAGCAAGGGGTACTACCCCGAGAATTGTGTCAATAGTCAGAGCGAATACGCCAGTTGCCAGTTGCCAGTTGAGTGAGGACTACGAAAGGCAAAGCACGATCAAACAATGTTTCCCCAGGCCGAGCTGGAGAATTACAAATTGCAGGTGGAACTTCTGCAGGAGAAACTGCAACGCAGGTGAGCAAGAGCAAACAGATGCACCTAAAGAGAAGGATTAACCCGACTTGTCTTTACAGCGAGGACAATCGCCAGCAATTGGAGCACAAACTGGACAAAGTTCTACAAAAACGCCACGAACTGTAAGTAAAGATTCACTCCTCCATTCCATCTCTCTCTCTCACTTTGGTTTCACTTTGGTTATTTGCAGAGATAAATCTGTGCGTCAGAAGAATCGTCAAAAGTATCAGGAATTTCTGGAGGAGCAGACCAGACGAAATGAGAGAAACAGAAAGCTGGTCCAGATGCTGGAACGTGTCGACGAGCAAACGGCCATTATGTCACAGCGAAGTGAGAGACTCAAAATGATGAAGGTGAGTGAAAAAGGACCAGCAAAAGGAGCGGGAGAAGGAGCAGCAGCGAGAGAGATTGACCAACTGTTAATCGTTTCGTATCGTTTTCCCAGCTGCAATATCAAATGTACTTTGCGAAATTGGTACAGAATCAAACATTGCGTTGCATACAACACACGACAGCAGCAGCAGCAACGGCGCCTCCAGGTGTAGTCGGTGTCGCCGGTGTTGCTGGTGTTGCTGGTGTTGCTGGTGTTGCTGGTGTTGGCGGAATGGGGGGAAATATGGCGACAATTCCTGTGATATTGCAACCGCAGGCCAATCCAGCAGCTGGACAGACAACAACGATGACAAGTGCAGGTGCGAGTGGAGCTACAGCTGCAGCTGGAGTTGCTCCATGGACATTTGCCATGCCATTTGGCATGACAACCCAGCAACAACAACAACAACAACAGGCAGCGGCAATGGCTGGTGGATTGGGGGGAATGGTATTAACACCAACTCAGTTTGCCACACCAACTCCACCTACGGCCATGGCCGCCCCCTCCAACGCACAGAGCATATATTATCCTGAGCTTTATGGCGGAGTTCCTCTGGCTACGTCCAACTTGTTTGATCTGCGCGCCACATTGCGCGCCTTTGATAATGAGAATGCCGATTTGCCCGAGCGAATGGCCACACGATTCAATATGGAAGCACCATCGGCATCGGCAACGGCTTCTCAGGCGCTGACAGGTGATTATCGGCCTGAGCCAGCGATGCCAACGCCAACAACATGCTCCACGGATACAGGCAGAGACAAAGGTGTGCGGCAACTGAGCAGCACATCCTCAACTTTGGCCACATCCTCGTTGACATTTGATAAATTGCCAAAGACGTCGTCGCCCACGCCCACGCCCATGCCCACGCCCACACTCACGCTAGCTGAGTTGCCTGCTGCTGGTCTTGGTCCTGGCCCTGGACAACCGCAAATGCCACCACTTTTCGATGAGCAGCAAGCTGCCTGGATAAATTCACGCGTGACTAAAGTGGAGCATGAAAAATCACCAAATGTCGTTGGCCATAATGAGCCAGGACCAGGCCAACAGGAGCAGCAGTCGAACAATCTTCAAGCATACTTTGGTGAGATGAAAATCGATGAGCCAACCGAAGATAAACGCGAACTAAACGTGCGTACGGGAATGGGAATGGCAATGGGAATGGGAACAGGAACAACCACACCAAGACCTAGCCAAGTTGGCATCAGCAACGATTTACTGGAGGAAGTGAAAGCCAGTCGAGCGGCTTTGGAAATGGCAGCGGCTGCGGTTGATGAGCAGCTAGCAAGAGGTAATCAATTGTCGCCTCCGCCAGCTTCTGGCGAGCAGCTAAAGCCGGAGGAGTCTCGTCTGTCGATTGAGAATATTGAAAATGCCATTTACGGTGAACGTTTGACAGGAGCAGCAGCAGGAACAGGAGCAGCAGCGGCCTCAATGCCACCAACAGGGCAGGGATTATTGGAAAATTTGGTGACCAACAACAACAACAACAACAACTCGTCGGAAGGGGGCAAAGAGGAACTCGACTCTGCGGTGGCCCATGGTGGGCCCGAACCACTCTCCGATTATGATCCATACGAAACGGCCAGTTACAGTGAACCAGTCGAGCCCATTTATGCCAGCATCGATTCGAACCATCACCAGCAACAGCCACCAGTGGTGGGAGGAGTGGCAGCTGGCGAGCCGCTTTACAGCGAAATCGGAAATCCCACAGACTATCAACAGTATGGAACGGAAGGCAGTGCCGCCGCGTCCGTGCCAGAGTCGACTGGCCACTCAGAGTCCGAATCCGCGCAGGAGTACTCGAATATTGATTATGGTAACTATGAGACCGACCAGCAATACGCCTCCACCGGCTATGATCCCAATGCCTATCCGGGCTACATATACGATGAGGCCACTGGCCAGTATATAGCTGATCCCAATGCTGGGCCATATGCGGCGGATGCCAGCTATGCTGGTCAGGAGTATGATGCAAATGTTGCGAATTACGACTACAATGCCTACACCGAGCAGCAACAACAGCAACAACAGGAAGCCTATCCGATGACTGAAAATACAAACACAAACGAACTACCAACAGAAATGGAGTCAAGCACAAATGCTGCACCGCCCACAAGCAATGCCAATGCCAACGAGGTAGCCGCCGCCAAACCTGTCAAACCCACATCGATACTCTCCTCGACAGACAAACAAGTGCCGACTAATGATGCGCAGCAGCAGCAGCAGCAGCAGCAGCTAAAGAAGAAGAAGCGCGTTAATTTCGTTGACAGCAGCGAAACGGATGATAGCTCAAGCGCGAAACCAGCCCCGGTTGCTGTGACTCCATCATCATCATCCCAGCCACAGCTACAGCCACAGTCAGCTTCAGCTACAGCTCCGACTCCTACTCCCTCAACAGCCACAGTAATGGAGGGAGGAGCTGCTGTTGCTGCTGGGAGCGAGAGTGATTTCGATTTTTCAACAGGCAGCGAGGCGAAGAATTAGAACAAGTTGATAAAACAGAAAAAAAAAACGAAAAACGCAAACGCAAACACAAACACAGAGAGAAAAGAGTGCGAGGAAGGAAAAGTCGAATTTCCAGCTCTAATTTGCTGCCATTTGGGCTAACCAATGGGGCAACCAATCGAGCATTTCCATTCAAAGTGACCGCTTTCAATTTATTGCCATTGCATTTCACTCTCCCACTCCCACTTCCACTCCGACTCCCCCCCTTTTATGGCCTGGAAATGGCAAACTTTTTCGCTCTCAGAAACGCATATTTGATTTCTGCAGGGAATGGATGGATGGATGGAGGGGGGGGATTGGTCTCTTTTGGTGGTTGGTTAATTTAATTATTTTTTGATTTCCGCCACAAAAAAGGGAAATATTTATATGTCACAGTAAATTGTAGGAAATTGTGTTTTGTGGTTCTTTTTTTTTTTTTTTGATTTCAAACGAAACAATAAACCAAAATTTGAAGCAAATCAAATGAAACAGAGAGAAAACTAACCAGAGAAAGAATGCTTTAAGTTACGCCCTTTTAATTTGCGATTTGTCAATATATTTCGAGTTGAAAATTAATAAAAATGTAAATGAATTATAATTCAGAAATTGTTCAACAGTGCGTATACACAATATCTTCATATTGGTGCATTCAACATATTGGCTTTTTACTACCTGAGTAATAAGATCAGCGACTGCTGATGCTGTTGCTGTCGCCGTTGCTGCTGCTGCTGACTGTCAGTCCGCAATTTGTCAAAAGCGGAATTGTCTCTTGGCCAACTATGGTTAACTCGACCATCTCTGGCTCTGGCCAGCAATGACACTAATTATGTGCAGCGGGGCGGCAAAGGTGGGCGGTGTTCTCCCATCGAACAGGTTAAAAAACATGCAGCGAATGCCTGCGAATTGCTTGCCAACTTAATTGAAATTATGCCAGTAGAAAAACAATGCAAGAACCCTACACACACACGCACACACACACACACGCACACGCACATTCATGTGTATATAGTTGTTGTATGCGTGCTCTTTTGGGCATGATGTTTTCGCAATTTTAATTTGATTCTGAGTTAAAGCGCTGAATGCATTTATATTTTCATTTTCGATTAACGACGAAGCGCGACGCAACTGTTGCTGACATTTTTCCATCAATTTGAGTACGCATTGAACTACGCCCACTTTCGCACGCCCTCCACACACACGCACACACACACATACACACACTGACACTCATACACATCGAAGAATATTTCATCAACAGAGTCCAGAGTCAGAGTCAAAGTTAGACCCTTAAACAACTCTTTGAATACTCAGAGCAAACATATTAAATTTCATTTCTTGCATCATTTAAATATAATTTAATCATTGCTAAACTAAAAGTTGATAACCAGAGATGTAACTCTTAATTTGTGATAAGATATTTTCAAGTCTTAT
The DNA here is from genome assembly GCA_024703675.1 of Drosophila nebulosa. Taxonomy (NCBI): domain Eukaryota; kingdom Metazoa; phylum Arthropoda; class Insecta; order Diptera; family Drosophilidae; genus Drosophila; species Drosophila nebulosa. The sequence goes on along the minus strand of JANFPS010000007.1, from coordinate 2,291,780 downwards.
GCCAGTTTAAGGGCAAATCGGAGAAACAGAGTGGACCTCTTTTGTTTCAAAATCGTTTTGAATTAAAATTTCATACGCGGGATATACAGGAGGGAGCTTTACAAGAAGGTGAGAGAGGAGCGCCCCTTAGAGAAGATATTAAGCATATTTCAAATTAAGCATAGGGCAAATCTCTCTCTCTCTCTTTCTCTTCTATGAAATTGTAGCAGATAATTTAACATGGATCGACTCAGAGAATTAGAAATGTATATACGTATATAAGGATATGTCTCTCTCTCTATATATTTGTGGTATCAATTTCTATTTTAATTTAAAATGCGTGTAAATTTCTATACTAACCACTTTAGTAATTTATATATCAAGTTTTTTTTTTTTGTTTTTTTCGTTACTTTATGCCGCATTATTCAATGTGTAATTAAATCATTTAATTGACCTGTCGGAATGTCCGCCAGCGGCAAATGTCAATCAATTTTTGTGGTTCGAGCATTAAATATTTATAACCAAAAAAAAAACGATGAATACAGGCAACAAACAAACAGTTGAATATTGATCAGTAATTGCTGGCAAATTGTCCACTTTTGGGTCCATCATCGGGCTCACTTTAGTGTTTTACATTTTTTTGTTTTTCACTTTTTAATGAGTTGCAAAATAAAGCGAAAGCGAAAGAGAAAGAGTAGGAGTGGGGGAGGGGAGGAGATTCATTGGTAGAATGTGAAACTTTTTCAACAGAAATTTCCAATTAAATGTAACACAGAAACCTCAAAGGCAAATGGCCTGGCTCTCAGACAAACAAATTTCCACCCAATTCTCTCAGTCCCAAACAGTTTGTCGCTTGAAAAGCAAGCGAAAAAAAAGGTTTTAAATTCCCGCTAATGAGGATCAAGGCACATTCCATCGCCCAGTTACAGTCCCAGCCCAGGCCAGTCCATTCAGCCAGCCATTTCGTTCGATTCCTTTTTAGCCATCATATCTCAGTTGGCTAATTGTAAGCTCAATTTACAGCAAAAATCAAAATGTAATTTTTGAAATTTAATCTCAAACACTTGACGCCAAATCGACAGAGAGACGGGAGGGAAGGGGAGGTGGCAAGTATCTGTAAAATGAGGAGTCCCCCTACTCCGAAGGCGAAGGAGATGAAATCTAAGGCTTCTCAGTGTATCGAAGGACATTAGCATAAACATAAAGCTTATGGAAAAAAAAAAAAACATAAAAAAATCAGATGCTTGTCAATGACAATATTACTATACAAAGTAAGAACGGGTGTGTGTGTGTGTGTGTGTGTGTGTGTGAGTGTCCTTGTCAGCATAATTCCAAAATAAATTGCAAAGCAAATCAAATCGACACGTCGCAAAGGTACAAGGATAAAGGATTATAGCAGCTCTGCTCCCTGCTCTTCTCCTTCATCTCTTTCTCCGCCGCACAGTGTGCATAATTGAGTGGCGCTTATTTATGCACCCCTGGTAAACGGAGAGAGAGGGAGAGAGAGAGCAAACAATAAGCCAACCCTAAAGCAAAAGCAAAGAAAAAATATAATCAGTGCTGAAATTCAATTTTGAAATAAAACGCAAATCGAGTAGCGAAATTTGTGTTGCCATTGAACATATGCACATCGTATAATATATATATATATATATCGGGTTAGCATAGAGAACCCTCGCTTAGTTACGTACATAAGTATGTGTGATCAGGATAAGTGGTGAGAAAGAGGGACAAGGGGGGAATGTTGAGGTACTGGTATTCGGTTTGCTTCAGTGCCTGCCCCGCATTCAAGCAGAAGAAAAAACAAGCAACGTGCTGGCACACACGTCGTATGATTGACGTTTATGCAAATGACTTTCCTTCTTTCCCATGCCGAGAGATGAAAGTGCAAGGGAAGCAGGAGGAACAATAGAGAGAGAGAGAGAGAGAGAGGGAGGGAGGGAGAGAGGGAGAGAATAGCAGAAAGAGGGTTCGGCTAGATTCTGATAATATTTATGGAGCAGTTATTGCATAAATAAAATAAAAACCGAAACATTGTGTGGCCCACAACAATTCATACTACATTGGGGTCGACCAGTCGAGCATTTCTTTCTTTGCTCCTTTCTCTCACATCTGTCCATTGTAACGAATAGCCAAAGGTCTCAGATCTAAGCTGTAGCTTGTTATGTCCTATTTTATGAGCATACTAAATAAATTAACTCTCATCTATTATCGATTTTAACAATAAGGAATTGATCGACATTGGGTCCAGTGAGTCAGTCAGAATTTAAATTGATGTTTCTTCATAGTTAGCCGATATGGAACGGAATCTACAACCACAACAAGTCCTTTCCAGTTCTAGCATACTCCATCTGAGATATACGCCCCAAACAGAAAAGTTTCTCCAACGTTTTAAACTAAAGTGTAAAGTTTCTCTAACTACTTTTCCTTTTAAGCTTAAAGAACTTCATCCGCATCCGCATTCGCATTCGCATCCGCATTCGCATTTGTTTGGCAATTTAATTTGCTGAAGCTATCGCCTAGCTAAGCTAAGGTGAGGCACGGGGCATATCAGCTTCAATATTTGTAGTTACTCCTTTCTTTACAGGTTGATATTTTTTTTTTGTTTCTGTTTGTGGGAAACAATCCTTTATTTGCCCATCGAAAAAGGAGCGAGGAGCAAAAAGTTCATTGGCCAAATAGCATTGCTTCCTTCCTGCCACTATTGCCCCGACTCATGTCACTCATTTCGGCTTCAGTTCATTGTTCGTTGGTTGCATTGACATTAACGCTAATTGAAAACATGAAATGCGATACGCTGAGTAACTTCAGTCGAAACTTTTTTATGCCATCTCCGGGTGTTACGTGTCCATGTGTGAGTGTGTGTGTGTGTGTTTACCTGTCTCGCAGGATTAGTGCACGTGCAATGCTTTCAGCCCCATGCCAACTTTCAGTTCTCATTCCCATTCCTCTCCGTTTCACTCCGTCCAATTTCATGGCATTTTCATGGTGAAAAGATAACAAAACTTTTGCGTCATTTTGCTGCCGCCGCACAAGAGAGTTTTGCCAGCGTTTTTCCGCTAACTTATTATTGTTTAAATATTTACATTGACAATGGCAGCCTTGTTGTGGGCAACATATGGGGCTTCCCCTACTTTTGAAGTGGGTTAAAACTTTTGCTCCTTCGACTTGGCATTGTCAAGTAGTTGTCGTCTGGTTGTTGCTTCTCCTCCTCCTGCTGCTGCTGCTTCTTCTGGCTCTTAAGACTTCTGCTGTTACCGATATGCATATGAATTCCAATGGGATTCAAAGCGAAATGACAATTCTTTGTTTTTTTTATCTATTGAACAATTTTCTAGTTTTGCTTATTGCTTAAATTTTCTAGTATTAGTCAATTTGATTGGAATCTCTCTCTTTATGTCTCTGTCTTTCTCATTTGGCAATGCAAATTATGCTGATGATGTTTGACTGGGAATGTTTATGCTGATGCTGATGCTTCTTTCTAACGCAGTCGCTAATGCTGATGTTGGAAGTGGCTTCGGAATTGGGTTGGTTGGCTGTTTTGACTGTTTTCACATAAACATCACGTCGGTCACGTTCCACGTTTGTCCGTTACTCTGTTACATTACAGTTACAGTTTGAGTTTGCCAGTTCCTTTTTAGCACTCAGAATTACCCAGTGGCCAAATGAGCAGTGGAAAGGGTATATGCAGTCAGCCAAAAATGTGTGTAACAGACAATGGGAAATAATCTGATTGTTTATGAATAAAAATGGTTATGTCTAAGGCTGGGATATGTATAAATAAATATACTTAAAATACAGAACATATCGTCAGTAGAGATAAATAAATGTAAAAACATTTACCACACATAAAGGTATAAAAATATAGTCAATGACCAGATATCTAACGACCAACGGATGTCAGGTTAAAAATAATTTAAATCCCCGATTTGCTGGGACGCGACCTTTTTGGCGATCGTGTCATAGAGTTTAAGAATCACTATATAAGCAGAAGATTTTTGTAAATAAAATCGGTTAAATATTTGAATTCACTAAATAAAAATTGGCTTTTATTTTCTCTTCCCGACATCCCTCTCTTCACTGATCACTTTAAGATAAGTTTTGATCCAATTCTAGTCAATATGAGCAGATAAGTGAAGCATTTAAGAAGTTCTCTTAACAGGCTAATATTTTTGATTGATTCAAATAATTCTAATGGAAAAGAGGGTATCTGTTAGTTGGCCAACATGGGATAATAATATGTTTTTTATTGTTTCACTCGCAAATATGTTATAGCTAGTTGTTGGCAGCCAACTCTAGCAGGAGGAGGTGGGGAGGAGGAGCCATCCGGACACGTATGACAGTTTTACTACGATGGCAAACAATGCTAATAATCATCATAATGCTTTTGAAGTGTCGCAAATATTTGCCAGAGACATAAACATAAATCAGCTAGGGTGACGTCCACTACGAGTAACGAGTAACTAGCAACAACTACTAAAACAACGACTAACTGGCAGCAACATGAAGCTATGAAGCTATAACATGATATTAAATTTACGTTCTGACCCATTCTGGCCCATGACTGCCATCATGGCTGGGTGGAATGTGCACATACAATTTGCAATCAGGCAAAAACTAATTTGCCTAATAAGCCCCAGGCCAAAAAGGTTAACCAAATTGAGAAGGCAAACTCATCTTGAGTCTTGAGTGGGATATTTCGATGACAGAAACAGAAACAGCAACAGAAAAGGAATCCCTCTGCAGCTACACCAATTGAGGAATGTCAAATGAGAGAAGAATTGATTTTCATCGATTCATATTCACATTTACATGGATATGGCACAATGTGTGGAAGGAACTGCCGCCTACCATCTACCCTCTACCCATCTACCTGATGTGGTCTGCCCTTTCTGCATCTGTCTCTTGTGTGCCTGCTATTTCTGTGTGCGTGTGCGTGTGTGTGTGTGTTTCTTCTCTCTGCTCTTATTCATTAAAATCAAAGACAAGTGCTTTTTGTCTCAACTTGAGGGCAAAGAGTTCGGTCTAGCTGGTCTCTAGTGCTCCGTTTCGTAGCTAATCTCAATTGTCTTTTGTTGGCAACATGGCAAAAGATACACACATTGTATTCTGTCCATGTGTGTGTGTGTGTGTCGGTGTGAGTGTGTCCTGCTCCTGACAACCGCAAGTGTAGATGACTTTAGTTGGAGTCGTAAGCGTCACAGACATGATTAGATCCATGTATCTTGCCACGCATAGACTCTCTCACCTATCACCTATCTCTAAGTTCAAGCTCAATGACGTTGTATCAGGACCCCTTCACCATATATTGATAATATTCTTATCCCTGTATCTACAGGATTGTGCGGAATTTTCACTTTTATTGTTTAAGCTTTCAGCACAGATTGTGCGCGTATTATTGAAATCCCTTTTGTGTGCCTCGAGGGTACAGCACGAGCCGCCACACACACACACACACACCCACACACCCATGTCACGAGTCGAGCTTCTCTTTCTCTCCCTCTCTCTCTGGTTTAGGCAATGCCATTACCATTACCCAGCTTCAATGGTTCCCTCTCCTCTGCGCAATTCTCCTGCTCCTACTTCGGCTCCCTCACTTGATTTGTACAAAACAAAAGCCTTGCCATTCGCAAAGTTATTTGAAAGCATTGATTATATATTGATAGCAATGGCAATGGCATTGCCTTGCCTGAGAGTCTTACCAACAAGTCAGCAAAACCACCCAAAGAAACCACCAACGAGCAACCGCTAACCGCGTTGCGAACCCACAGACAGAACTAAGTACACCAACCGAACAACCAACCAACAGCCGCTTCCAGTCCACGACAATTGATATTTCCTACAACTTTCAGTTCGCTTCGTTCAAATCCTTGTGCTCTGTTCTGTTCTGTTCTGTTTTGGCCGGGTGAGTGAATTTGGCCAACTGTATGGGTTGATAACAAAATGTTTATGGCATTTGCCGTGCCTCGCCTGACCTTCTCTGGCTTTCTATCTGCCTCTCAATCTATATGCAATCAATTTTACAGTTGAATTTATACTCCCATTCGCCCCCCCACCCCATGACGTGTATGTGTGTGTGTGTGTCTCAACTGTTTCTTTAATGCTCCGGCAAGGAGCAAGGTTTTTAGCTTAATGCAGTAACTACTTAATCCCTCTATAAATTGATTTCAAGGCTCTTAGCACTTCATATGAAACGATTCCCTGCGCTTAACTAATCTCTAAGTAATTATATTCTTTTGTTCCAATCTAAAATTTTAATGGATATCCTGCCCACCGATGAACGATCTTGTAAATGTTTCTTCTCTGGCCATTTTCCACTTAGATCTTTAAGCCAAACTATCTTTTATCTGCTGGTCGCACAATGTTTTGCAATAATTGCATTATATTTATCTTAAATATTAATTAACGCCAAAAGAACAAAAAAAATAAACTTCATTTAATTTTTTGTTAATTTCAGTGCTAATTGAATTACATATACACACACGCACGCGTAACTGTCTGTGTCTGTGTGTAAGTGTGTATGTATTAAAGTTGTTTCCATGGCAAATGGCACGTGGCCGAGCCTCAAAACTCCAACTCCAGGTCAGAGAGACAGAGAGAGAGAGGGAGATTCAGAGGCAGGGACAACGGGGCGTATGAGTGGCATTGCAATTTAATGCGCCATGGCCACGGATATCCGTTTAATGGCCATGAATACATAAATAATAAAAATGTCTATTTGTTTATTGTACACACACACACAAACACACACACACACACAAACACTCATACAAAGAGCAAGGGCGAAAGAAAGAGAGAGAGAGATAGAGATAGATGGCGGGGACATAGCTTACATTGCCTTTTGCTCTGAAATTTATTTACCTTTGCAAGTGAAATATATCGAAGGGATATATACATAAATATATGTATGTATGTACATACCTATATATTATATATAGATTCCTGTTGTTTTTTTTTTGTTGCAACTTAAATGCAATTTAAACAATGCACAGCAATATTTATAATAAGCGTAATAAAATGCTATATGAATAACTATAAATAAATATTGTATGCAGTGACTATCTCTCTCTCTATCTCTCTCTCTCTCTTTCTCTCTCTCTCTCTTTGAATGCGATGTGAAAAGATTGCCTTTTGTGTTTGTGGCCTCGTGAATGGCCAACGCAATGGACAGGAACAGGGAGAGGGACTGAAATTGGCAATGGAATTGAGTGAGAGGGTATGAGGAGAACTTCCGTTTTCCTGTGGCTTGTTAAAAAAAAATTATATAATTTTATTGTATTTTCAATTGTTTGTTGCGTCACCAAAGGAAATAATAATCCAAACTCATTGTTGCATAATAATGACCGCTAATGGAGACCCAAAAACTAAAAAGTCAAACCCATTCCCGCTAGCCAGAAATATCAAAATTGCTCGGTCGAGACTAAGCAAGAAGAGGAAATTTTAAAAAGGACTTACCGAAAGAAACTGCTGTTTCCATTATCCATTGAAATGTGTGTAATTTTGACACTTCTCTCTAGTTTGGCTATCTAAAAAGATAAAAAAAAAGGAATTGAAAGAATTTTATTTCATACACAAATTGCATAACACTTTAACTCTCAGCAAGCTGTAATTTAATTAGTCAAGAAAAAAGTAAAACGAGTAATGGAGTAAATAGATTTCATTTCTTAAAATTGATGGCCTACATCTGAGCTTCCATTGGCCCTTTCTGGCACTTAAAGCTGGCATCCAACTTGTACTAGGATGTCAATTTGTCCTAGATAACCTAATCAAATTTGTTTGGCACCGTGTGAACTTCTTCTTATTCGCTCAGCATATTTAGATGCAGAACACTTTATGCACATGAAGAGATCCCACATGATGATTCCAAGGGATTGAAGGGCCACTGCTCATCCTCTCATTCTCGGCCTATATGTAAGTGTTAGGACCGGAGAGGAGGCAAGTGGGGTGTTTAGTGGGCATTTGCAAGCTGGAGCAAATTAAAAATGCCATTGGCGTCTGTCCAGAATGCAAATGCATGTCCATGTCATAGAGTTACACAAAGTGCTTAATCAAGCTTAAAAGAAAAGGACTTGAAAGAGCAACACAAGCCACAGCTACACACATCCACACACACACACACACACACACACACACACACACACACACCCACAGCAGACCAACAACTGTATAGTATGTCTCACTCATTGAGTGTGCAAAGTGAAGTGGAGTAGTTTAAAATTAAAAAAAAAAAAAAGGACACTTAATCCTGTCAATGTCTTGCCGCGCTAGCGCTTCCCCAGCCAGCCAGCCAGCAGCCAGCGTACGAGAATGAGCATTGGGGATTAGCAGCCATGGAAAGGGGGAGAGTGCGAGATGAAATGACGAGAAGGGGAGTCCCCTCTCTTAACTGGGTCTGAGGGTGTTTTCATTTGATTTGGCTTGTCCTCATGCATATGTGTGAGTGTTTGCGCATTTGTAGCTCACAAGAAGTGCAATTATGTGCAAAAAAAGCAAAATGAAGCAAGAAACTGGAGCAATTGAAAGCGACAGATGGATCTGGAGTGGAGTGCTGGAATGGGAGCTGAAGCTGGAACTAAAGATGGAAATGCACATTTGCTGATTGCCGGCCATGACAAAAAGAACGGAAAATAAAACAAAACCAGAAAGTCGTGATTACTTCGGCCATGCCGAAGTTTGTATACCCTTGCAAGGTTTTTCTTTTTCACTTTCCTAACGTAAAAAACCATAAAATCTTTTATGTAAAAAAAACGACAATTAAATTGGCTGTTTTTCCGACCAAAATTTCTATATGATACAGTCGCCCGATCTTGATCACATTTGGCATTCATATTAATGAGTATATAAAAACTAACAAATATTAATTTTTATTACAATCACTCGAAAAACACGGAAGTTTTTGGTCTAAAACTGAATTTTCGACCGATCGTTCCTATGGAAGCTACATGAAATAGTTGTCCCATCTTGATGAAATTTGGCTTGGATATAAAACAAACTAAGATATGTGAAATTTTAATAATATCCCATAGAAAACAACAAAACTCTATTTTCGACCGAACGTTCCTAAGGGGGCTATATGATATAGTGCTCCGATCCGACTGAATCCGATATATACAATGCCTGCAGTATATAGAAACCTACATGCAAAATTTCAGCACGCTAGCTGCAGTGGTCTAGAAGGAGTTTGCGCTGATCTAGACGGAGATGTTCGGAGATGTGTCCTTCTATGCGCTGCACACTTCTGACCAAAATTAATATACACTTTTTGCAAGGGTATAAAAAAAAAAGAAACTGGTACATATTAATTCGTCTGACAGAACGGGAAAAAGGCTTTTAGTTACTCCTTAAATAACCTGCAAATCTATCTCAAATGTATCTATCATTCTTCTTCTGGGAAGCACAGAAAGAAAATGTTAAATCATTCCGATTTAACGTAATTTGGTAACGATTTTTAATTATTGCTCAAACTTCTTTTCAACTGACAACCCTAATATACCCTAATACGCCATGTAATACAGGGTATAGAAACAATTTAACCCCGCCTTTTGTGAGTTGTGAAGTGGAAATTGCTCATATGCATATGGACATACATATATGCCGGGGTCTAAGTAGGTCCTCGTCTCGTATGCACTCGCATTTGTTTATCCGGCATCTTATCAAAGTGATTAATTAATGGCAATGCATTCAGCTAATTAGGCAGACAAATCGAAAAGGCTTTTCAGTTGAAAGTTAAGACTTACCGACTAGGGATGGATGGTCGTTATTTGGGGACAGCTGGTCCTTATTTGCAGGTTCTGTCCATTTTTACGCTGATTCCTCCGCCTGGCTGCTATGGCAGGAGCACTCGCCTCCGACTCCGGTGGATTGTGGCCTTTGGCTGCTATGTCCTGGGCACTCTGCTTATGGGAATTTACACAAATGGCATGAATGTTGTGGCTCTCAATTTGGAAACGGATTTTTATGCACTGGAGGATTTCACCAAGGTTCTGGGCCAGGCACAAAAGGGTTTTCAGGCATTCTTCCTCCTTACCATGCACTTGAACATGGCCCTGCAATATCGACGGCTCGTCCACATTTATGTGGATATTTATGATCTGGAAATGGACGTTGCGCATACGACTCGTTGCAATCAGCCGACATTCTTCAAGTTGCGACGTCGCCTGTTTTTTAGCTGTGGTTTGTGGTTCTTCACCCTGATGCCGGCCTACTCCCGCTTCACATATCCGTCACTGACCTTCTTGTCCCAGTTGGTTAAGGCGCTAACTGCTTGGAACATGATTGTCTTGCAAAGCACTTGTGTGGCCTATTGTGTGTTTGTTGTTCTAATACATGAATTTCTAATACGTTTGCATTGCACACTGAGACAACTGCAAGACGAAGTGGCCGATTGCGGAACGCCTGACATGCTGCAGGCTCTGTGTGTGGCCTTGCGACGAAATCAGCAGCTTTTGGGCAGAACTTGGCACTTGGTAGGTGAGATCGAGAAATACTTTATGCCGCCAATGCTCTGTCTGTTTCTCAATAATGGAATGGCTCTACTTCATGTGGTCAATTGGGCATATATCCAAGCCCTCAATCCGAACGATTGCTGTCGTTATTGTGAGTGGTTGAACAGACATCTATGTAGAACAAGAAATTTAATGTTTTCCTTTTCAGGGCGTTTCGGCAACATGATTGTCCTCATTCTCAATGTTTTAATGCCCTGCTGGGTGGCTCAACGTTGCGCCGACGCGGTAGGTAACTAACTACTAACTACTGAGGATAGTTGTGACTTCCATTCCCATATTTGCAGTATAAGAGATTCCTCTGCACCATAAATAATATACGTGGGCGACGGAGTTTAGCCAACTTTTATATGCTCACCTTGGGCTTAAGGGAGTACAGCTTACAATTGCAGCATTTGAGGCTGCGTTTCACCTGCGGCGGCTTTTTCGACGTCAATCTGAAATGTTTCGGAAGCGTTAGTTAAAGATTTTTATTCACTTGGCTTGATTCATTGCTAATTCTAATTGCAGATGATTCTTACCATAGTCAGCTACACCATTATTCTTATCCAATTTAAATTGCAGTCCCTTGTGCGCGCGTCGAATCATTCAAATGTAACGGTGCCGGCGGATAAAAGCTGAACAAAAGCTCTCCACTCACCATTCACACGTCAACGTTGGATTGGATGTTCACTGTTAAAGTTAACAGAGCGAAAAAGCTTTAGAGAGCGCAATGTAAGAAACATTTTGAAATAAAATTGACATTGAGGGATTGTTCATGATATTGAGTATATATATATATATTTAAATGGGTTAGATCTGATCATCTTATTACGAAAAATACCCATTGTGGTTTTTCATATTATTTAAACTATTATTGTTAAACTTATTGCAAATCCTTCAATGCCAATTACTGTAGATCTTATAAATAAACTTTATACAATCAACAATTTCATATACTTCTTGGATAAAGTTGTACTCTCAAAATTGCGACAATCGAACTTAATGACTACTTACTAAACTAATTCACCTATAACCTACTGCTAAATATCTGCCCACCTAGATCCTTCAGTGCTGCCTATGTACGAGTATAGCCTAAGCCTGCCTTACACACTAATCGATTGTAGATCTTTTCAATTGGATTTAATAGCTTGCTTGTGAAATGTTCAGTTGCGTTCATTATTTGTTTGGATTAGATTTCGATTTGATAGCTTTCAATTGATATTAATCACAGATTAAATAACTGGAATAACTTTTTGTTTTGGAAGTATGCACACAGATGAAAACAGATTCATGTGCTTAATATATACAGATACAAATACAGATGATATATTTAACTAGTGTGAATAATTAACTAATTAAAAACCACTCAAACAACCAACCAACTAACCAGGTAAATAATTCTCATCTAGTTCCACTTAGTTTAAAGATATACATAATGCAAAGATTGCAACATTGCCGCTGGCAGTGTCACATTTACAGCGATTTCTCATACTTATAAGGCACGATTACAACAATATTCAATATAGATCAACTAAGAAGCAAAAGATAACCAATCATCTGTGGAAGGACACTGGAGGTTCATACAAATATATCCTAGGACTTATCAAAACAGACCCATATTATCATTTATATAGCTTAACAGATAGTATAAATATATAAAAAGACACACTGTAGGCAGGAGATAATTCAGCAGTAGGTTAACTATTATCCCGTCCCATGCTTTCCGTTCTCGAAGAGGCCTTTCTTGAAAAAAGACGACAGCTGGACGAGAGAGGCCCGCGTTAGGCCCGGTCCCCCGGGCCCCTCATAAATCGGGCATTGTGGTATTTTGGAGCAGACCACAAACAGGCGACGTAAGTAGAGTTCCAGAAGACGGCGACGATGCTTAGCCACTGGCTCGCTGTTCGAGGCGAAAAGCTCACGCCGTGGAAAGGGTAGGGCGGAGATCTAAGAGATACAAAGAGCTTTAGCTGACTTGAAATACTTTCTGGGAATAAGCGAATTCTTACCTTGGCTCCGTAGCAGTGCTTCATGCACAAATGCAATTCACGGAAGCGACTGTAGCGACGCAGTATATTCAGTTTGCCATCGGGCAGGGCTATGCGCACCTCGTATTCGTAATGGGTCTGCTTGCCAGCTCCACGCATCACAAAGCTGGGAATGGTTATGAAATGATCCCCCTGTTCGGCTGCTACAACAAAAGAACAAAAATTTAGCCTTTGGCACTGAGTGGAGAGGGAAACTCATTGTGAACTCACGAAATTCTCTCATTGACGGACACGATCTGGTCATACTAGGAGCATAGATCTGCGACGTGGACTCTTCCATGCTGGTAGGACTCATCACACTGGAACGCATAATGGAGCTGGCCAACTCATACTGCCGCTCCATGCCGGCACGTTCATCAGCGCAACACCGGGCATGCGCCTCCAAATCCTGCACCGACTGCAGCATTTCCTGCTCCATCTGGATGTAGCGTCGCTGTAGATCTTGCAAATCGGCGATTTGCTCATCCAACTGGGCCTTGTTCACATCCGTTTCGAGATTTTTCATAATTAATGCCTTCTGGGCGGCAATCCTGCGGCGCAGTGAGTGCAATGGACAGTAGGGACGCGTCATGTCCGAGTGCCGGCCTAGCTCACAGGAGGAGCAGGAGCCAGTGTCCTCATCACTGGTTCGTAAACTATGTTTATAACCGCTGCCATGACCATTTGTCAGCATGGCCTGATTGCGGCTATCCAGACACACTCCACTGTCACTCATTATAGCCTGCGAACTGGGCGTGGATGAGGGAGCTCCTCCAGTGTTGCCGTTGCCGCTGCCGCTGCCACTGCCACTACTTGGGCCGGCTGTGCATGTGCGAGAGCCATCCTCACTGCTACCAGAAATGTCATCCTTACGCGTGTCCTCGGCCTCATCCTCCGCCTCACATGAGCAATTGCTTAAGGGCGTTTGCTGACCCTCGGTTATGGTAGGCGATGAAACGAGCGAGAAATTTGATTGGGCCGTATGGAAAGTATCACAGGTTTCGTATGTATCCGATTTGGAGACATCGTCGCCATCGGCATTTGTGCTGGTCGAGGTAGACATGGACATTGACTTGTTGCCCAGAGGCAGTTTCATATTCTGCTTTCTGGCACGCATTGCCTGTGACTCGGCCTCACTTTCAGCACGCTCCTGGCGCAGGCGTTCCAGTTCGACTTGAATCTGCAACATGGTCTCATCGACTTTGGCTATTTTACTGGTGCTGGCATTCAGAATTCGCTCCTTTTCTGCAATTTGTTCATCCAGCTTGCGTATTTCCTCATTCTAAAAGAATATAAAGGATTAGAGTCAAGTTAAATAGAATGGACACACTGCTTAACTCACATTTCTTCTGACCGCATCCTTGATAAATTGAGCAGCAAAGAGTTCCAATGAATCCGAGACCTGCAGCAAGAGTTCATCATTCAAGGGTGTTCCTTCCTCAATCTTTAGACCCATCTGGGAAGCAACGACAAATACTTTTAACTGATATTCCGACTCAAATCTAAATCGCTAGTCTAAATTCTAAGTTCTAAGCCAAAAAAAAAAAAACCATGCAAAAAATAAACAAACCTCATCCAGTTTGCCACAATCTTGCAGTTCCTGCAACTCTTTCGCTACATACTCAGAGAAATCGCGTTTCTTTGAGTCGAGCTGAGTCTGAAATGCTGAAATTTGTCTACACACAATGTCGATCTAAAACGAAAATAAAAAGCACGTAAAAAGAAAACGTAAACAAAAATATAAAGCCAAAATTAACAAAGAAAATGAAATTATGAAAACGGCGAGAAAGGCAGGCAAAAAAGAGATGCACACAAGAGTAACAGACATGAATTGAGATCCCACCTGAACTTTTTCATTATTCTTTTCCCATAAAAGCATATCCTTGCGTGCCAGAAGCTCCTGTTCTCGGCAATTGAGCAGCTGCAAACTGTCCATTTCCTCCTGCTCCAGGCGTATTAGCTCTTCGGTCAGCTTTCTCACCTTGGTCTTATATTGGTCATGCATCTGAACGCGTTCCTAATAGATAGAAAGATACTTTAGAAATACTTCACTTATGGCTACTTAACGAACTTACGGAGTTCAGCTGCTTTAGGGCATTCTCAATGGTGTCTAGTATCTTGCGATTCTCATCCTGCAGCTCAGGATCATCGCGGGATATTGGGCGTTGGGGATAGTATTGTCGTTCGGGTCGTTTGTAGGCCGATGTGGATGCATCTTCGTCGGAATAAATGCTGCTGGTAAGTAGGTTTTCCCTCGATGAGGTAATCAGGGATAAACGCGACATATCCAACTGCGACCGACTCAAATCCTTGCGCAACTTGGCTGCTTCGGCGGGATTGTTGAAGCGAAATATGTTTGTGCGTCCCAGCAGGATGATGTCGCCCTGCGATATCTGCTTGGGTTCGTCTATCAAATGCGCATTGACCCAACACTGGGCCAATGGCCATGGATGCAGAGTGACCACGCCTCCCTTCAGAACAATGCTGCAATGCTGTTGCCTTATGCCATCGCCGGCCAATTCTATGTCCTGGGCCACCTCAGCCTCCTCGGTGCCTATGCGAGTTTCACCCTCCTTTAGGCTATATAGAGTTACTCCCGTGGTCACATCATTGTGGATGCCAATTAGATGCGGCATCTCCGAGTCCAAGACAACGCCCACTCCGGATTTGCGTAGCCCCAGACTCTTTTGCTCCTGCAATATCGATTGCGCCACCTTCCATTTCTCTGTCCACTCTTCGGTGAGAACTTTCTCCTGGGCCTCTTTCTTCTGAAGATCAGCCAGAACTTTAAGCGAGGGTTGAATTGAGTGCTACGAAAATAAAGGAAATAAAGTGAATCATGTCGAATAATTAGAGTAAATAACTCACAATATCGCCTGTTAGCATGGACTTGAGCTTGTTAATCTCCTCTCGCAACTCGCGTATCAATTTCACATTGGCATCCTCATTAACCGTGGGCTTGTTGATGATGTTCTTGGCTCGATTGGCATAACGTAGCGTACTTAACGTTTCGCTGTAGTTGCAATCCGCTGGCGACAAGGCGGCTATCATAATTGTCTTACTATTCCCGCCCAAGCTGTCCTTGAGAAGCCAGGTAAGTATGGAGTCACGATAAGGAATATACAGCACGCGCTTTGAGGCACTATTCGGGGTGGTGGCCAGCGAGCCGGATGATGTGTTACCTCCACCTGTCTGCTCAGCCAAGGCGGAGATGACGCTGCCCAGCGTGACCAGAGATTTATTGATATGGGCTCCCTCTTTCAAGCGCTGGCCCGTTGCTCCCGTTGCGTTGGCCCGCTCACTAATCAGAAAGAAACAAGGAGTAAATCATTTCAGGTGAAACTTTTTAGATGCAATGTGCTTCATGGTCCGCTTACGCACCTGCCCGCCAAATCGACCAAATGAATCTTCGAGACTGTCTCGCTTGGCATGTCATTCATGAAGCCGGCCTGAACAAACGTAATCGTGAAGATGGCGTGACTCCGACTGCTAGTGTCGTTCATATTTGTGCTCGCCGTGGTGCGTTGCGCGTTTCCCCTGGCAATGCACTCCTACGCAAGGCAAAGACATTATTATTATTTATCTACATATGTATATGCATGGTGTATAGGTATATCTCACCTGTATTTCATCGAAATCGGACACTGCATGCTGGGACAAATTCTCCACATAGGGTCCCAGACTGCGATGCTCTCGCACGCGCAGGCCATGTCCTGTGCTCTGGGCTGCCAGCAGATCCTTGACTCGTTCATTGTAGATTTCCAAGTAGCTGGCATGCGTGCGATAACCCGTTCCCGACTCCTGACCCACACGCATGCGCCTGAAAAGCTCCTCGCAAATGCGTGGAATCAGCCCCGGATTGCTGGGCGTCCCCATCATGGTAAACGTTTTGCCAGAACCCGTCTGTCCATAAGCAAAGACGCAAGCATTGTATCCTGCCAAGAAAAAGTTACAACAAGTTAAGAGAATTGCGCTTAACTCTGTGTGTCACTCAAGCGTGTCATGGGAGTTAATTGCGAAGCAAACTAACTACTCGCCAGTTTGTTGTCAGGTCATGTCAGCAACGTCAACCGTGAATCGGGTCATGTCAGTGCATAGCGCAAAGCTGCCTTTAAACGTTTCTTTGACTGCCACCTGCATATTTAGTGTTGACCTTAAACCTAAAATTTATTTGGTAATCTTCTTTTTGGCTCTCACTCGTTACCCTACGACTGTTTTCGTAAGCAAGAACAGAATTACTATGTGCCCAGACCAGATGTGTACGGATGTGTACTTCTTTTGAGTAGATAAGTTCTTATCTGTATACAACTAGGGAACTCTCACAAGATCTTTATGAGCTGATAATGACAAGATTAACATGAGTAATTGAATGTTTATGCACTGCAAAAAAGCTGATATCACAGATTACACACAGTCTGGTTAAATCAACAGTTTAGCACAGACTTTTGCACCTGCAGCTCAGGTGTCTCAACTGACAAACGACAAGTGACAAGAGAGCGAACAAACTTTCCCTAAAAGCGCCTAACAATTGTCTGGGTGAACGTATTACATATCATTTCATATCAAAATAAGGTGACTGAAGTCAGTCTCTTGTGGACCAGGTGGAAACCCCATTTGCAGTTACATTTTGTACTGTGTTATTTCCTCGACTAATCTCACGGCTCTTCGAGCTTGGAGCTTCGTAATTTGATACTGAAAGCGTGCCTGAGTCAGTGTCAGATTCAGATTTAGAGTCCGAGTCGGAATCGGAGTGAGCTAAGTGAACAGCTGTTCCATTTGGCTTGGCGCTTTTTGTTTAGACTCTAGAGTAGTGGGCGAAAGTTTTTGCCAAACAAAACAAAAGAAAAATTAGAAGTGAAAGCGCATTAAAAATTTACGCATTTTGCCATTTCGAATGCAATCAAATTGCTTCGAAGCGGGGAGTCAATTAATCAACGCGCTAACACAGTGACATTGACAGAGGGGGGTGGGTTGGGTGAGGCAGCTGGTGGGAGTCTAGTCGTACTTTTGGCCACTTATTGATTACAGGAACGAAATCAAGTGGATCGCTGACTGGCGGAAATTTGCACTCATACAAAAAGCGATTTGTATGTAAATTTACATAATAAGTGGGCAATGGAGCGAATCGTTTTGAGTTAAGGCTTTTATTTTTAGATCTCAGCCCGCAAAATGTTTATACAAAAAGAAAGAAAAAGAAAATTCGGGAAACAAGAAATGGAAACTCGCACCAAAGGAAATATGTAAACAAAACACAGTGCGGGAAAATCGTTTCTCTGTCTGAGTGTGAGTGTGAGTGTTTGTGTGTGTGTGTGTGTGTGTGTGCCTGAGGCTAATGGCATGCACAGTATTCAAAATGTAAGCAAAGTTAAGTCATGGCCCAAAATTTATTTATACCAATAAGCCCAACTTTGGGTAAAACAATTAAGATGTACCTCAATCTACTAATATTCTACACGAAAGGCAATTCTGAAGAGACACATCCGATCAATGCGAACTTTTAAGGTCCCTAAAAATGGTCCTTTGCTAAGAGCTTTCTGCAATATACTTTATCACACTTGAACTTATGCAAAAACCTAGCCCATTGAAAAGGATTCAGTTTTCTTAGACTTAATAGCTCAGTTTAAATCAATCCTCAGTCTGATTTTAAAGCTGCTAAATAAGTCTAAAAGAATAGTTACTTTCGATTTGCACTTGGTCCACCCTAAAGTACTAGATGCCAATTTTATTTGGAGGTTAATGTGTCATTAGGCACCACCCTAGCAAGATTCAAATTCAAAGTAAATACTTTGGAAATGATGTCATTGTCCCCCTAACTCACCTTCATAGGCACAATCGACGACATCGTTGCCCAAGTCACTGTAGACCTGCTCCTGGGTGGCAAAATGTGAATCTTCTGCATCGAATGACCAGTATGAATAGTCAAAGGTAAAGTCATGATGATTGTCTCGTCCGGCATCGCGTATAGATTGCAAACGTGGTTTCAGTAGGCGTGTCTTCTTTGCCTCCATTTCCACAATAAGCTGAGCGTCCATATCATTTTCCCTGCGGATAGAAAGAGAGAAAATGGCATTTATAGAAGTTTATTTATGGAAATCCATTAATTGGCCTTGGCTCGAGCCTATTGTTAACGTTTTTTTCTTTTTCTGTTATTGTATAACAGGAAAAATAGCAATAAATTTATGGCCCCCCTTATCCCCATCTCCTCTCTTACCAAACCCTTGTGGCTTTTCGTGTTGTAAGCCTTTAGCTGACCTTAAATGGAGGTAGAGGAGGAGATCTCTAGTCCGATCAGTCACATGATTGTGAAATCATAGAACGTCAATCCGGTTTTCAGCTCACAAAAAAAGACTTGGCAAAGATAGAGAATGAGAGCAGGGGAAGAGCAAAGGGAATGTACTTGATTGCAACATCAAAAAGAAAGCGCTACGTAAATAAAAGAAAAACTAAACTAGCTCTGGGCAAAGCACATTAACATCGAGGAGCAGGAGGAGATGGTGGATGGTTGCATGCATGTAGAAGGAGGAACCAAAGACTCGAGCCGAACCGGTTGACTTGAGTTCATAGAGCGAGCACCCACACAACATAACACAAACAGACACAAACAGACACAAACAGGCACATATGGTGGAGCATCATCAGCAGATGCCACCCAATGGAATGACTCAGTTGCAGTAGAAAAGAATAACCACATTAGTCTACCCTAAATTGGGGTATATCTAATTTTTTTCGCCCATTTGGTGATTCAATTGATCATGAAATCAACGTATTAAGAAGCGGCCACAATCTGAGCGATAAACCACGGCATTTTCTCTAACCGATACATAAGTTCATGCTCAATGCCACTAGAGTGGGTTAGAGTGGGTTGGCTTATAGGGTGTTTCCAAGTCGTTGCTTTTATTGGAAACGAAATTGTGTTCTTTTTTATATTATCGTGTCCCATATTAAAAACGACAATTTTAGGTCGTTCCTCTTTGCTAGATTCCCCCATAAGAGAGTCGAGTTGAATGTTTGTGCTCCACTTTAGTAGAAGGAAACTCTCGAGTGGTTTTAATTCGTTAATCTTGGAGACTTGTTGAGCCGACTTAAAGGGTGTTCTCCCTTTTTCTCTTTGGATCTCTCTTTCTCTCTCTCTCTCTCTTTTTCTCTTGTCCTCTTTGATTTACTTCTCAATTAAAAATTCACGAAGTTAGCCTTTAAATACAACTACAAAAACTTAGTCTCTGACTCATCATCATCATGAAAATGGCAAAATACCAAAATAAGCAAAAAAAAAATTTGTTTGTTTAGTTTCGTGCAGAAATGATTAAATACATATTTATTTCTCTCTCCCCCTATCGCTCTTCCTCTTTGTCTCCGTGTGTGTGTTTCTCACTTGCTTTGTGTTGGAAGTGCTGAAAATCACAACAAAATTTTTGTTTTTGGATGCAATGTGTAATTATATTTTGATATAATTTTTAGTATTGTTTTCGCATGAGTTTCGGGGAGCGCAAAACGAGAGCAGTCTGCCATGACTAACAATGGATGATGTCACAACTTCTTCTCCTGCTTCACCTCCACCTTCCTTTGCTTCTCATTCCCCTAATTACAATTACAGGGTACTAAACTAATCAAAAACAATCAACTCAAGGCAAACTCCTATTTATTAAGTATCGAAGAGAGTATTGAACGGATTGCGGTAAGATGAATGACATCATTACCCATTCGTTCCGTCTCTGCATCATCATCATCATGTTTTCTTTCTTTCTTTGTTGGCCAAAAAGTAACTGTGCCAAAAGCAATGACCGCTTCAACCAGATAGACAAAGATAAAGACATAAAGACAAGAAAAAAAACAGCAGGAAAAACAACATAAAAAATTTTACAAAAATATATGTTTAATGGGGTCTTAAGTAGCCAACAAAAGCAACAATAACCACGGGTTAAACCCATACAAAGGTACTTGATGAGGCCGCCTTTTGTTTAACAAATCACTTCACAAAGCAAAAACTAAAATAATGAGCGAAACATTTGCGCGCTTTATGTTCGGGTTACAACATTCAAGTACCCTGCATATAGAAGGTTAATATAACTCGGTTTAGATAGCATTTGAATGTCTATATTATATATTTTACCTATCCTATCCTGAAAAGTTTCAAAATAATTTGTTTTTCTAATATATCTTTTTTTTATTTTCTGCGAATTAAATAGGAACTGCCAATTTTGTTTATTTATTGGTCCTACTTTGATTTTATTTCAGAAACAACTAGGTTAATAAACATCATTAATATGAGTGACGATATTTGAAGATAAACTTTTAAAAAAATCAACAAGTGTATGTAAAATAACCAACGAGTTAATACTCAAATTGTGGCAATTTCCCTGACTTTTACCTCTTATTTAAAAGCTTAAATAAGAGGTAAAAGTCAGGGAAATTGCCACAATTTTTTATGACAACAATTGGTAGATTTCACGCTCCCCCGAAACGACATACCCCACACCTTTAAGGTGCAACAACTGAAGCAATTTTTCCATAGCATATGGGCATTTCAATATGCCTTTCAATCCGCCCCTTTTATTAAAGGGTATGCACAGATATGCGAAACGCTTAAAACGCTCAAATAGTGAATGGATTATTAGAATTTTTTTAAGATTTCATGCAACAGCGTTTTAGAGAGGTTAGAATGGTAGAAGAGGGGCGTACCCACCCAAATTCCCCATTGGGTTAATTCCATAACTTACCGCGTGTTAAAGGGGCGAACCCTAACAGCAACCTTGAGCGACGACATTTTTGTTGTTGTTGATTATTTGGTGGATGTTTCTCCTTCCCGTCAAGTCTCTCTGCAGTTATGTGTGCTCCGTGAGTGAAAGAGGGATGGGGGCAGAGGTATGTATGTATGTATTTGTATGTGTGTGTACTGTAGTCCAGCCTGTTCTTGCCTGACCAGTCTGTCCCCACTGGAGCCACGTAATTTTTTTGGTCAAAATATATTTCACTCGTTTCTTGTTGTTGTTGTTTTTGTTGTTACGTTTTTTGTTAGTTTGCTCTCTCGTTTGTCTTTTTCACCTTGTTGGCCTTGTTTCACAGTTTGTTTTTCTTTTCATTTTCTTGTACACCGTTATTTGGAGCAGCAGCGATTTCCTTCCCCCGCCGCCACCTCTGCTACTATCCACAAGCTGCTGCTGCCGCAGCCAACTGCACATAATAATAATAATTGTGCGCAATTAAAGTTGGATTTGGATTTGAATTGGAATTCGGATTCACTTGTACAGCAACTAGCACCTTTGCCAGTCATCACCATCGTCATCATCACATCATCAATTCCAATTCCAATGGGGCCTGCATTTGCATTTGTATGTGTGTTAATTTTCCATTCTTGTCAAATGCTTTTGGGCCCGCATCTTTTTCACTCTCACTAACATACACTTGCTGCGGACTTATCTAACTGTTTGCACATATGTCGCATGTATATTTTAGTTTTTAACTTGTCGAATTTATAAAAACAAAAAAATTAATCAATTTCCGACGCGGACCGCACTTCTGCACGCTACGAAAAAAACAACAACAATGAAAACAGCGGGAAACAAAAAAAACAACATTTATAAAACAGCGGGAACCCGCGATTTGGTCCCTACATCCCGCTATTTGAGCCGATTCTAGGCTGAGCAAAATACTGGGAAACAATAACTCCCGCTATTTGAGTTTAAGCATTTTTCAACACTATTCTTGACAAATCTAGTTTTATAACGGCTCAAATCGTTTGAATTTCATTTGAAATTGAATTGACTGCGAAACTATGTTCAAATCTTGAAAATTGTATTAATCTTTATGTTAATCTCACATTTATCAACTAATTAAAGCTCTTATTGATATGTATATGTCGAATATTGCATTCCAATCAGTATTCTTTCACACATAAGTGTCAGCTTGGTGACACCATTCCAAGGCGTATTCATATCCTAAAAATGTAGCCGCATTGAAGGGTATGGCTCGGGCCACCAACATCCAACTGCCACGAAAGATACTCCGCCATCCGTAGGCCCGATAATTCACCATAACACAGTGTATAATGCCGCGAAATTTGTGATTCTCATCGGCCTGCATAAGGGTCTTCACCACATCGAATGGAATGACACAAACCCAGGAGATGACACCAGCCCAGGCGCCAGCCATAGTGGTGACCAACAGGCTAACATTTGAGCCATCCGGGCGATTGCGACGTCTACGCACAAACTCCGTATTGTCCAGATAGTCGACACTGTGACGATAGGCGAGCATATAGATGCCATAGGGCAGGACATCCCTACAAAGCAAAACAATTAGAAATTTGAATTCCAAAGATTATTAACAAAGACCTACCGACACATCATGGGCAGGAGACCGCGATAGAGTCCCGAGATGCCATCGTTTTTCAGTATTCGCTTGACGGTGCCAGAAAGTGTACGTCGCTGTCCATAGAGATAATCATTGTAGTCTAAAAAAAATTGACAGAAAATTAATTACTCATCCAATCAAATGGTGATCCAAACTCACAGCAATGCGTTTGAAAACGCACTTTGATCAGTTCCATGGGACAAGCTATAAACGATTGCACAAATCCGGCCACTGAACCGGCCCAGAACATGTTCTTGTACTCCAATTGTTCCCGCTGATAGTCGCTGTGGCACACCTTACGCAGCTGCCTCAAGTGGTTGCCATAGACGCCAAACAGCAGCGAATTAATGGCCCCCGTCGAGATGAACGGAAAGAACATGCCCCTGTAAAAACCGTTTATCTTTAAAGTGTGTGCCATTGACCTCTCCGCCAGCTCCTGCTCCAGCTTACCCCATTGTTGCGGGCGTAGATCTGCTGCACAGCCGTCAGCACCGACGAATTGGAGGCCTGCTGCCACACCTTAATCGTATCTAGCGGATGGGCCACTACCACGCCACAGGCACCTGAAAAATTAGCCAAAAATATTTAATTAATTTTGCTTACAATGCATCAAAATGTATTAATTGAGGCACAGCATCCCAAGCACATGGCCCACAATGTTGGCAACACAAGTTTGCCAAAAATACGCCTCAGATCAGGGGCGCCGTCACTGAACTTGACCGTGACAATACGAATGGGGGCGGGGGAGCGCCACCTACAACACAATGTTGTATCTCAACCAGTCGGCAATTGCGTCATCCATCCGTAGATCGACTCTATATTAAGTAGAGCTTAATTTCGACAAACTTACCGCCAAAGCAGCCAGCCACAAAATCACAATAGTTTTCCCACTTCATTGGGCAGGTGGTTCGCACACAATAAATGTCCCCAAATTGATTTTTCTTGCACTTTTTATCCGCTCTTGGCCAAGTCGGAATACCAACTGACACTGACCAAGCAACCGAAAACTGCAAATGCAATTCTGAAAAGCTTTTGTTTCAAAGCTTTTTTGGCACTGCACACTGCTCTGAAAGGGCTAAGAACCGAAACGAATATTAATAATAAATATTGGAATAACAACGTGTTAAAAAAGTGACAATTCTACAGGGGGGAATTAGCCCTCTCCTCTTCAAACTGTTTTAATTTTAGTTGTTCAAACGAATGTCTATAGAATTGATAGATTGTCAAACATATGTATATCACCATTTTGTAAATAAGAAACCATTTCTTTTTGTAATTTTATTCTTTTTTATTAATTAATTTTTTTTTTATTGTTGATTGATCTTCTTTTGCTTCTTCTTTTCTTCTGCAATTTCTTTCTTTTTATCCTCATTCATTAATTCATTCATTCATTCATGTTTTATCTTGTTGTCTCCTTCTCATTGTTGTTGTTTTTTTTTCTTTTTTGGATTTTTGTGTTTTTTTTTTGTTTGTTTTTGCTTTTTTCTGTTTTTGGTTAATTCTGCTTGCAGCTAAATAATTTAATTTTTTTGTTGTTCTTATTTTTGTTTGTTCTTCAGCGCATTTAACTGGATTTTTGCTGCCCGTTTACCGTTATTTATTTTTCACTATCAACTTTACATGTACATATGTAGTTGAAAGCAATCAACTAAACGTCATTATGTTTATACATATATATGTATATGTATGCATGTAAGTGTGTGTGTGTTAATAACTAGATTCTTTTTCTTTTCACATATATAATTTTGTATATATATTTGTTTTCTCCTTTTTTTTTGATGTGTAGTGTAAATTACTCTTTATATTACTCTCAGCATAAGATTTTGTTTAGTTGTGTGTGTGTGATTGGTTTTAAAACTGAACCAAAAACTGAAAATTAATCGATTTGCGTTGCATAATCAGTAATTCTTCTTCTTATTTTTCATTTGTTGTGTTTTCTGTTTTATACAAGTTCAGAACATAAGAAAATACAGCATAATTCACGTTTAGTATCCCATAGTACACATTCATTATTTATAAATATTGTTTAAGCGCTTTAACCTTATTTTGCATTTTTCTCATTCGCATCATTCTCCCTTCGTCTTCATCTTCGGTTTGTAGTTGTTATTTTTAACATGCAATATTTGTTAATGCGTTTTGCTGGTTTGTTTTGTTTTGCTTTTTTTGTTTGCATTTTTAGTGCACTTTTTTAGTACAGGTTTTTTTGCTTGTTTGTTTTGTTATTTGTTGTCTCTAAAAGTACTTAACGAGTTTTACGCTTTAGCCTGGGCATCTAAGCCACGGCCAATTAAATTTTAACATGCTTCATTTTGTTTGTTTTTGTTTTTGTTGGTTGGTTTATACATATAAATACATAAAACTATATTTAAAGTTACAATTATAAGAGTCGAAAGCAGACTAAAAACATTTAACTCAGAGTGCAACAAAAATGAGAAACAAAAAAAATATTTATATATATAGATATATATGTATATATACCACTGTGACTTTTATATGTCTAGATTTATTTTATTTTAACAATTTGAATTGTTTTTTTTTTTTTTGTTTTTTACAAATTTTCATCTCTATTTTCTCTTCTTCTAGATTGGCATTTCTATGTGAATTATCAACGTTAACTGGAGAAAAAGAGACAGATGTGTGTGTGTTCGCGAGATTGCTCCATCGGATAACTGTTTAACGGATAAAGGATAACGTGAGCTCAGCTGTTGCAAAACCAGACAGTTAGACTAAGAGAGAGCGAGAGTTGAGAAAAGTTTTCATTCGGATAACGGATTTGTAGACACGGATAATAGAGATAGCGGCGGATAGAAGACAATTGTGAGAACGTGGAATGGGAAAGTATATAAAACTATAAGTTGGGTTCGCATAAACCATTGCCACGGTCAGATTTAAGTTTAAACTAACGCTTACTGTGTAATCCGATTGAAATCCCAAGCAAGTACCAAAAATCAAAACCAAATCCTGCCTTCCTGCCGTGCGTGTTCGTTTTTTAGCCCGTGAAATCGGGCGCAGTTTTTGGGGTTGATTCGGTGTTATTATAAAGGCAGTTAAGGCTTAATGCGGCGGCAATATGTCAATAGGTTCTATTGCATTATTTTGGGTATATAATGTTCCGTTGTTATTCTTGTTCTTTTTATCTCAATTACACACTAATATAAAGATGCAAAACATTCTTACACACGTTGCTTAGTATTTAGGCCATAGTTTGTTCAGATATTTAGATATTGAACCATTATAATAATCTATTAGATGCGTTTTTTTCCATTTGTTGTAAACGGTTTATCGGTTTTCGGTTTCGTTTTGGTTTTTCTTTTATAATAACGATAACTTTTGTTTGATTTTGTGTGTGTGTGTGTTCTTTCTCCTCAAGTATGCGTAAATATGTATTTAACTCACAATTCACAGACACATTTAATTTTTTAGATGATCTCTTGTAGTTTTCGGATTAATATTTTTGCTGCTCTCTAATCATTCTAATATGGAAACATGTGAGTTAAGTGAACAAACATACACACATACACATAAGTTGTATAATATAATATATGTATATATAAATTTCATATATTTTCTTACTATGATAGTGCGCCTAAGTAAGTGAATGTTTTTTCCCCCCTTTTGTTCTTTTTTGTAGAATCTATGAGGGTGAGACGTGAGAGTGAGGGGGAGCAGTCATTTCGTTTCTTTATTCATTTAATTATTTTGTTTTTTATTTGTTTATGGAGTTTATTATTTCTTTTATTTACAATGAAAACGTGTTGCGATTGTTCAGCGAATCGATTGAAAATTTGTGCGCATTTTCCCAAAAATATGTTCGTCTAGCAGGAAATGGGAATTATTTCGAAATAGGGAATCTACACTTGTGTTAGCATAACTGCTGCCCCCGTCAGATATAAATAGATCGGAAGTTGTTTAAAATTCCCATAAATAAGGTAACCTCAGACTAAAGTTCCCTGCTTAAGTTCGCCAAAGTTTGTGGAACTATATATATAATATAGTCATCTTATTTCGGCGAACGGCCAGCAAGCAAATGCAGTTTATCCTATTAAAATTCTTTGAAAATCTAGACGATTTAGGATCGACCGACAGACAGCATAGAAAATATGATTACAACAACCAGAGAAGTATTAGCCGAATATTCATTAAAGTATTTGAAAAAATTAAGAATGAGTGTTGCTTTTACGCATGACGCAATAAAATAGAATATTTCTAATTTGAAACTCGATTTGCGAGACAGGCGGAATAACAGTTTAGGAATCAGAATTGAGAACAATTTCATTTTGTTAGCGAATATTATTTGAGTGAAATGGTCTTTAGATTTGAGTTTTTAGATGACTATGTCTAAGCTGCTTTCTCCTCTGTATACATACATTTATATTTATATATATAGACTAATACCACTTGAACGTTTACTTCGGTTTATCATTTGTTTTTTCTTTTTATCGTTAACCTAATAAACATTTTTACAATGTGTATTATTTAATTTAGCATTTCTTCTTAATTTCATTTTCCAATTACTACGCATGCTTAGAGACATTATTTCGCATACTTAAATACATTTATATTGATTATACTATAAATATATATATATTTATATAATTTTTTACGTTACTTTTTAATGTGTGTAAATTTCATTTCATTTTCGGTTGCCAATTTTTAGTATTTTATTTTTTAGTTTTGTTTATTTTTTGTTTTAGATTTTTTTTGTAGGTTTTTTAGTTTTATATTTTTCTTGTGGTTTTTTGTAAGCTAGATTCTGCTCCCCCCTTGGCCCAACAAAATGAATTAAAATTTTAAGCTTAGTTTTTCCTTTTCATGACCATTATGTTTTCTTTTGCATTCGGTAAACGTTTCTTTTTTTCTCATTATGCTTTTTGTTGTTGTCGTTAGAAAAAAGATGGTGAAAGTCGTCGTGAAAGCGTGTACAACACTTAAAGCTAAGTAACAAAGATTTTCCGCTTTATGTTTTATATATATACTATATACAATCGTTTGAGAATTTATCTCATTTTCAGTAGGGCAAAGGGTGTTCTAACGAAAAAAAAAGACAGCAAAAATCTTGCAGAAACTTGGACTAAGACACACCGTTCTAGATATGGGGACGCACAACTGCTTGAAACAAAACCAAGAAAAAACAAGAGTTAAATATACGTATAAAAAAATTAAGCGCAGTTTTTCATATTTTTTTGTTTTTTTTTTTTTAAACACTTTTACACATCTATAGTGAATATTTTGTGTGTGAGTGTGTAGGCGTGGTGTGTGTTTGTGTGTGAGAGAATTTTGGGAGGGGATGGCTGCTCTTTTGCTAGGATTAGTAATATTCACTTCTCTTGCTGTGGCTGGCTCTGGATCAAAGTTCAGCTCCATCACCGTCGTCATCAATCAATCAATTATTGATCATTGATCATTTTTTAGTTTTGGGCTCTTTTTTGCGTTCACTTGCTAACATTTTTTCTCTTTTCTTTTATTCAATTTGCATCTTTTTCTTCTTTTTTTCTTTTCGCTTAAATTAATTAATAATATTTCTTCTTCTGTAATATATATTTATAATATGTGTGTGTGTGTGGGTTTGTGTATGTGTATGTGTGTGTGTGTGTGTGTGTTGTTGTTGTTGTGTATACTGTAAGATACATTATTTATATATTTATATAGATTTCTTCAGAACAAAATTCCACGTAAAGAATTCATTTAGTGTAACAGCACACACACACACATCTATATTTGCTGCTCCTGTTCCTCGTCATCGTCCTGGTTGTCTCGCATAACAGCTCTCTTTAGCGCCAGCTTGGTTGGTGTCTTGCCAAACGAGTATACATTTTAGTTTTTTATATTTTAGATAGTGTTTGTTTTTGTTTTCTTTTGTTTTTAGCATATGTGGTTTTAGTATAACTTTTTCTTTTTGTTTTTAAGATATATTTATGTATATATATATATATATATATCAATATATATAGCCAGCGGCGCAGCAGCGATTTCATTTTATATTCTGTGTTTTCTTTTCTTTTTTGATCCCTCCGCTTCTTGCCGTTATTTATTGTTTAGTTTCGGACGCACTCTTTGCGTTACTTAGTTTTCGGCCTTGTCCAGTTTGATTTTTGCATTCGCTGTCGCAGGATTATTGTCAGCGCCGCTGCTGATGCTGCTGCTATTCGACTGTTGCTGATGAGAGTTTATGGCGGCGGCGGCGGCTGTGCTGGAGGGCTGCAAGGACGATGATGATGACGACGAGCCTGTTGCCGCTGATGTGCCGCTGCTATTCGCTGTCGCAGCGCTGCCGCCCGCGGCACGCCCGCTGGAACGATTGGATTCAAGTTCGTGCAACTTCTTCCACAGCTCCTCACGATCACGTTCGCGTTTCTTTTCCCTAGAAAAACATTGGACATTGGATTAGAGATGGCGATAGAGGTCAAGGGTTACAATGTGAATGTTTACTTTTGCCTCTCCGCCTTGTAGCTGGAAGTTAGCTCATCGAATAGCTTTGAGTTCATTTCCATAAACGTTTTCAATACATTGTAGACAAGCGCCACAATGGTTTGATTCCAATGCTCCTTACTGATGCGATACAGGGCTGGGAACATAATGGGCATAATGACCGCATTGTTCTCCTCAATGAGCGACATGGCATATTCATTGTTCCAGAGATAAAGAGCACGCTCAGCCACCTATTGAACGATAGACGACAATTATATAAACCGATCTTAGAATTCTCTATCTCTCTCTCTCTTTTTCTCATCTCACCTGGAAATGTGGACTTGATACGCATTTGGCAATCTGCCGGAACAGGGGCTCTTGGATTTTTACAAACTGTGGCGGATCAATTACATCCAAGATCTCTTCAATTTCACCCAAGAACATGACCTCCTTTTGGGAACAGGTCTTTGGCCAGAATTTCAATAGGCCACGCACCACCGGTTCAGTGAGGAATGGATCCTTCTCCAGGAATTGAACAATGCAATAGGCCAGCTGAGCGTGATAGAGCGACAGGCATTTGACTTTGTGCAGTGGCAATAGAACCTTAACCAGAAATTGTTTATGCTCCGCTTTCAGTGGCAAGGCGAAACCATTGATGATGCTAAACGAGAGAGCAGAGCATTAATTTGGTGGTTGCTTTCTTCTACTGGTAGTCGCCTAATCTTCTTACCTGCCAAGAATTTCCAGCAACTCTCCAACGCCATTGAAGTGCTCCGTCTCATAGATGAATCGCAAGAATATGTTATTGATCTGTTTTCGTATAAAAGCGCGTAAACCTAAAAATTTCCCATAGATGCGATGCAACACCGTCTTGAGAAAGTCACGTTCACGAGGATCCTCCGAATCGAATAGTTCCAAAAGCTGAAAGGTAGAAAGAGTAATCGAATGAGTGAGAGGTGAAGAAGGAGAGGGACAAGTTTATTCGATTTACCTGAAGTACAAACTTCTGATCGATCACACGCTTGCCAATGGTCGCTTGAAAATCTTGGGATTCAAGGAAACGCAAAAATACCTCATAGACCAATTGCAGATGCGGCCACGATGCCTCCAATGTGGGATCATCTTCTTCTGGATCAAAATCGGGATTCTCACTGGGTGGCAATGTTCGAAATAAGTTACATGATATCTGCAAAAAAAGATTCATTCAAGGGTTATGCAAAAATTTTAAAAGTACGAATAGAGTAAGTAAAATTATAAATAACCGATGATATTTGATTGAAAACGCAATTTTTAAGGGAATATATCTTTTAAAAGTGGGTTATAAATATGATAAGCACTGTAGCATTGCTGAAGCTCCGCTCACTCACCATGCGTATTATTTCGGGATAGACCGGCTCCGTTAGTACACCGCGACCATGTGTTATATAGGTGGATAGATCATTAAGCGCGGCACGTTTGATTTCCTTGCCCTTTAAATCCGTCACAGGATCCATAAAGTCAAATGATACGCAACACTGACGCAATTTACGTATAAATAGCTCCTCCTGTTCAAGGCTGGAGCAATCGGCTGCAAGGAAAAAAGATTGAGCATGAATAAAACAGATTTCTTTTTCAATTGTTGGAGGTTATATTTTTGTTACCTTTTAACGGCGGCAATTGCTGCAGCTCAACATCTTGGGAATTTCTGTAGCGCGAGGAACCTTGACTCTTTTTACTCTTCTTTTTGAGTGAACGTTTGGCGAACGGGTCGATTCGATCCACAAACGTGCCCGATGACATCTTTTCAGATTTGGGTTCGTTTGTATCGATGGTGGCGGCGGTCTCCGTGGCTGTCTGTGTGGTATTCAGCTTGCCGGCTTTTATTTCACGATTATGAGCAAATAAAAATTGTTGTTTACTCTTCGGATCGCTGGCGGCTGTTGCAGCTGCGCCTGCGCCTCCTCCTTCGCCTCCCTCGCCTCCTCCCACGTCGCCCTCGTCGCCGTCTTCGTCGAAATCGCTGTTGGGGATTCCGACTTGAGCTCCTGCAGAAGTCTGACGTTTGTTGCGTGTCCTGCGTAGCCAACCAAAAATTTTATGTGTTATGTTGGCGACTTTCACAGTTGAATTTGGCGTTTTGCAATTGTTGCGGGCTAAACCCCGGGCGAAGTCTAGCTTCCGCCTTTCTATGGCTCCCTTATCCACCGATGCACAAGATTTACGTAGATTGGGTAATCTCTTTCGATGCTGTACTAGCTGTTGTTTTTGTTGTTGCTGTGTAATGTTAATGGCGGTATTAAAGCGATAGCGACTTATCTTGACATCTATCAATTGAGAACACGGGGGAGATGTGGAGAAGAAGGAGAAGTGGAAGTGAAATAATTTCTTCTACTTCTGCTTAGCCGGGCTTAAATTCGTTTTTTCACTTGTATATACACTGCAAATGCAAATAGAGGAAATGTTTAGAATTCTTCTCTCATTTGTAGCTAATTAAGGCAACTTACCTGTGGCACCTGGACTCGGACTCTGATGATGGTTGATGGTGTTGGTATACAGGTGTTTTTTCTGTTGTTCTCTGGTTTCATGGATGGATTCCTGACTGATAATACTCTCTCTTAATCACACACGCTTAGCTTCTATATATTCTCTCTCAGTATCTCTCAATGGCACATCAGTTGTTGTTGCTGTTGTAGTTGTTGTTGCTTCTCTATTTCCCTTGGTCTTGCGTTTGCTTGCTTTTTGTTATCTATTATTGGGTATTTGGCATCACATGGACGACATACATACGCAGCAATCTGCAAAAGAACAAAATTCGCTTATCAATAAAAGAAAATACCTAAAAATTGACAGAAAATGGTAAACTAGTGATATTTTGTCCAATATCTAATCACCATTGTCTTTCAGCTGGAACTGGGTGTGTGTGTGTGTGTGTGTGGGTGTGGGTGTACGCGTGTGTGTAGATAATGACTGTGATTTCTCGCTGGTGAAGCCATTTGTTTAGCTGAGTTGGCTGACAAGTGGAAACAATTAACCAAATCAACTCATCGGCTAATTAAACTTAACTAAATGCAAATCTGTCAAGTTTATGGCAAATAAATAAAACAATTGCTTACCAAATAAGCTTTACCCAATACAAAAGAGAACAGATTTCATGGAGTAAAAGCTTTTACAGGTAAAGAGAAGGAAAGAGGTCACAATTGGAACGAATTGGCTAATATAGTCTGGAATTTAGTTGACCTCCAATGGCTATGTGGCCACAATTGCAATATTTAAACATGTTTAAATCGATTTCTAGCTCTCTAGATGGGCTGCCAAGTCGAGCCACATGGAAGTAGATGCTGCTTGCCCTGACATTTACATTTGCCAAAGACGGAAAGATGAAGGAGAGAAAAGAAGAGGATGAACAAATAAAAATTTCTTTAAATTAAATTTACCTTTGACTGGTTTAAATTAAGTTAACACCCGCGTACGACTGGGCCAAGTCAATGAACGGAAGTTAGTCGGAAATGAAGCGTAAGATAGGAGGTCGTTGATGGGAGGAAAAGAAGAGGAGTAGACGTGGGCGTGGGCAATAAAACGAAAATGCATCCTGTTGGCAAAGGCAAACTCAATTTCATGCAACACACACACCACCTCCATGTACACACACACACACTCACATCGGGAGAAGAAAAATTGTAAAAAATTTTCACTCTAGGACATAACGGAACTTGTTGGGTTATTCAGTTAGACATGGACACAGTCAGAGAGAGAAAGAGAAATTATTGCAAGTCCAAGCGGGCTAAAAAAACATGTTAAACATGTCACACTCACACGTCCCGGAA
This sequence comes from Drosophila nebulosa, assembly GCA_024703675.1. Taxonomy (NCBI): domain Eukaryota; kingdom Metazoa; phylum Arthropoda; class Insecta; order Diptera; family Drosophilidae; genus Drosophila; species Drosophila nebulosa. The sequence goes on along the minus strand of JANFPS010000007.1, from coordinate 2,258,729 downwards.
TGGGTGTGGAAGGGGGGGGACAGGGAGACGAACTCCCACATATACATATGAGCCAGTTCGTTCCGACCGACCACACGGCGTATGAGTGACAAAACAGGTAAATGTGATCGACTAAGCCAGCTGTTGCGGCTGAAATGGAGATGCGTGGGCGCTGCCTTAATATATGCGCCTCTCTCTCTCCCCACTTTTATCTCTCTCTCTCTCTGTTTCTTCCTAACCGGAACTCTGTGTAAAACTGGCAAAAAGGCAAAGTTGTCTCCCTCTCTCTTTGTGGCAAAGCATTTTGCATTTTACTTAAAGTTAATCAACTTTTTTTTTGCTTTGTTGGCCAAATTCAATTAAACAGTTTTTACTTAACAGAAGCATGCAGAGCAGGGAGGGGCGTTAGGCTAGGCCAATATATTATGCTTTTTTATATTATATACCTAGCGAAATACATATATATATATATGTGTGTGTGTGTGTGAATGTGTGTGGAGAGAAGCGAAACGTTTGCCGTGCCCAAAAAGTCCCAAGACAAATGACCACAGCAACAAAAACAGCAAAAATAATGGTCAGTAGACCATTAGAGGCGGCTTTACACACACACACACACACACACACGCAGACACTCACATATGACCTTATGACTTTATTCAACAATATAACATACATACGCCATGTAGTACACAATATATGACCAGTGTCTATCTCTCTATCGTGCTCTCTCTTTCTCTTACATTAGCCACCAAAAATAATGAGACAAGTTTGCATTGTCCCCCCCTTCATAGCTTAAATGAAAATTCATGACGCGTGCCTATTGATTTTTTTTTGTTCTTTTCCACCCATAATCGATATTACCTACGTTTGAGTATAAATATTGCAAACAAATGATGATGACACCTTAAACTTGTGCGCTGCCAACTGTCCATTTCTCTGTGACCCATTTGCGCCTGCCCTATCCTCTTCTTTCCTCCCCTGCCCACTTAGTCGTAATTTGTTTTGACTTTTTAGTTCTCCGCACCTTTGTTGGGGCATTCTCTTTCACATTGATTGCTGTTCGTATTTGATTTGTTGATAGCCTCCACTTAAAGTGGCTATTTTAACAATTTTCACCTACGTATTTCCACTTAGAATTGCAAATGTTTGTTAAATACTTTGACAAAACCAATAAGATTAAAATTTTAAAAAATAAATAAATAAACAAAAAAACTGGAATAAGATTAGATTTATTTTTAACAGTGCTAAAGCGTTTAATCAGAGTTCTTTCGGAAAAGAGGAATATGGCCAAGCACAAAAATTTTATTATCTGTGGATAAACTATTTATAAAAAGGGATTTCCCATTTCTGAGAACAACTGAGTTAGTAAGGATACCTTTGAATAACTCAGCGAGTGAGTCAGTGAACAACTGAATAAGTGAGCAAGTGAGTTTTATAAACATATTTAAAAGCCCAGAAGAGGTTAACATAAGGTTAAATTCTGTCAATCGACAATGGCTTTTCTCTCTTAAAGGTATTTAATCATCTTTTGCCTTTGGTTTTGAGTTCTAAATTTGGTATTTGTGCTCTGACGTTGTCCTCATTCAATTGGTCAATAATCTGAAATGTCTCGTAAGTCGAATCACGTCGTAATTTCTACAGTGAACATTCGTTTCGTTGTTGTCCTTGAAACAGGGTTTCCTCCCTGTTGTTGATTTAGTAAAGGGCATACATACATCTCTTTACCCTCCCCGTCCCCCACGCTCTCACCACTCTGGGTCACGGGTTCGTCTCCCTTCTAAATGCGCCTTACTTCATTTACGTTGTTCCTCCTCCTTTCACCGAGCGGTGAGTGAGTAAGTGACGACGACGACGCCGTCCAGTGCAAATATTTAATAAATATTTTTTTTTTTTACTTCTGTTTGATTTGAGTTGAGTTTTGTTATTATTATTTTTGTTGTTGTGGCAATTGAGAATCACCGTTTTGTTATTTCAATTGCTTATCAAATGTGCATACACACACACACACACACGCACACGAATATACACACACACACACACTTTTGATAGATACATTCCATTGATTGCTAGTGACAAATTCATTTTTTGCACCTCTTTGACCTTGCCATTGGTTGGAAGAACGAGACAAGTGTGAAATCTTATTTGTTGTTAATTATTCCTCTCCTTCTTTCTTGATGTAGTAAAGGGAAATTGCGCACTATTTTCTAGTAAATTTTCCTTTACTCTTCTTCTTGTCATTCACATCCTTCTTTGTGGTCTCTCCCTATGAGTACTTGAAACGTGTCTGAGACTAGGGGGAACTGGAATTGAGGTTTGGGGCAAAACTACGCAGTAAAAAACATTTTTTCCATGAATATGCCTCAGAGCCAGATGCATGTGGCAAGAGACAGAAACAGAAACCAGGAAGGGATAGGGGGGGATGGATGATGGAAAGAGTTCAAGGGGAATCAAGAGAGAGATGGCATCGTCTGTCCTAGCTATCTCCATCGCAGTCATCCAAGCATGACACAGCGAAGAAGAGAAAATTCGCGCCGAGGAAAATGTGAAAATTTTTACACAAAAATGCATTTCAATTTTCCAAGATGTTGCGTGTGCGTTAGAGCTTTTTCTTCTTATTTCTCTCCTTCCCTCCCCCCTCTACTTATATGCAGTATTAAAAACTATTGATGCTTAGGTGCGTGTGTGGGAAACGGTGCTTCGGGCACGCCCACAAAATGTGGTTGGTTTCAAACAAAAATCCAATTAACTGCCTCCTGACAGCAGCTGCTCCAGACCTTGACCCCCCATTCGATCATCTTTCGCATGCCATCTCCATTAGCATAGAAGCAGATGGTTCTATAACCCTCTCTCTCTTTCTGCATTCAGCTTCGTATATCAATCAAATCAAACTTGCGAATGCATATTTACTCATAAATTTCACAAGATGAAGGGAGAGAAGGGAGTGAATGGGGTGCATCTCGGTTCGATCCATGCATATGTATTACATACAAGTAAAATGCACTTTTAAATTTGCATAAGGGGCGAAGGAAAGGGAAATGGAACAATAAGTTTTATACGATTTGATGCCACAGTCCCCCATCGCGCATTCATCCCTCCTTCTTTCACGCCACACACACACACACACACACAAAACGCACATCATAAGGAAAAGCGTAACACACCAAGAAGAAGCGAAAGTTTACACAATGTAAGAGCACTTTGGTGGCTGGGCGGCGGAGGAGGAGGTTTGGGAGGTAGAACTGGAGCTCTGCGTGCACGCCCTTAAGGCAGCTAGCAACAACAACAACAACAACATTGTGTAAATGTCATGAGTGAAAGTGAAGAGGGGAAAGTGGACGAGAGACGGTGTATGCATAGAAGGCGAACGAGAAAGCATGTACTGTAAGCTACTGCTTTTTGGTCATAATTCTCAGTACTCAGTGCATTTATTATTTGTTTTTTTTTTGGTTTGCTTTGCACAAAGGATACACACGAACACAATACCCTCCCCCTTCCACCAAAATACGCAGTTCTCAAAAGTATAACCAAATTTTTAACGAACATTTTTAATGGGAATTGGGTCAGTTTCTTTGACCTCTGGGAAATTATTTGATTTTTTAAAGAGTTCTTTTCATCTTCTCTCCATTTCATATTTCTTTTTTTTTTCTTTAACGTTATATTTTCACAATGTTTTAGTTATAAACTAGTGTCATATGATTTTTCATTGCTATAAATGATGAAAGAACACACAACCTAAAGGCTATAACAATCGTTGCAATTGTTTACCCAGAGAAGTTTCTCAGCCCACTCAGCAGCAGGAGCAGCGGCAATCGGCGGCTGTGGTTTGCTTTGTGGATGGCAATTCAATTTCAAAACTTGCATCAGTTGAGGCAAATAAAGGACTAAATCAAACTATCGATTGACTCTCCTCTAGGCGAGTGCAAACATGAGATACGCATGCAGTAACCAAAGTTGAAAGAGTGAAACCTTTTGACTGAAGGTATTAAGCTAGGCAAACAAACAAACTATGAGAGAAAGAGGGAAAGGAAGAGGGGAAGTGAAAGGAGAAGCACCTACCTATTGCAGTTTATTAATTGCAATGGGCAAACAGAGTGAAAGACGATACCCAGCCAACCAGCAGCAGGAGCAGCTCGGGAGTTGCCTTTGAACTAATTTCAATTAAAAGAGACGCCCCTCCCCCACACACCTCAGAAATGCCATAACATCCCACACTAACACACACACATACAAACTAGTTGGAAATGGAAGTAGCTCACGCAATGCGACACAGTGGGACAATGCCACACGGACTAACGGCATTTTGTGTGTGTGTGTAGCACGAAAATAGACACAACACGAGGCAGAACATGCAGAATGTATGACTTCTATTTTTGGTTAAAATGTTCGTCAGCAATGACGAAAGAGAAATGCGGGTTAGATGGGTTTGACATAGATGACATAGGTAGGTGGAGAGGGAGGATAATCACACTCTGCCCACTCACCCACACACTCACACTCACTTATACACATTTTGTTGAAAATTAAGTGCAATCTTAATTGAGAGAATTGGAAAATGTAGAAGGAGAGATGCTACTCCATCCAATTGCCAGGAATTGCTTGTTGGAGAAAATTTCTTTTGCCCTAACTGGGGCATAAATCGATTCCTGGTATAGAATTTGCTCCCCGAAAAATTCATTAGAATTCAAGCAGCTGTCATCATATAATTTTACTTTTCAGAACGGGCATGTGGCGGGTCAAGGAAATAGGAGGTTGAATGGATGGGGGAAATTCCTGTGTGATCATTTCGTTTACATAACCTTTCCCAAGCGCCAATTAACTGAATCCTATTACCACTTGCAAAAGAGAAAGTCACGAATTAGTTGACCAAAGTACACACAACTAATTACATCAGCTGTTGTCGGTGAAAAAAGAAAAACAAATAGCACATGGAAACATATGTATATTATATTTCATTTCTCTTCTCTCTTCTTTCGCAATATTAAATAAGATTTCCCCCTTCTTCTCAGGGGGGAAAATGACATATGAAATAAAATGACATATGACGAAATCGTAAAGCCAAAATGACAACCAAACGATACGAAAAACCAAATAAAGACAAAGGCAAACACGGAGAGACTAAGAGACAAAGACAAAGGCGAAAGTCAACAAAGCGCAGCAATCACCGCAATTTCTTCAATTTAATTAAATAATTAAAACCGAAATGAAATGTAAGAAACAACAAGCAGAAATTTAGTAAGTACTCGTTTTTAGTACTCTTTCAAAGTTATGCTTTTCCATGTTCTACACGACTTTAATCTTATTGAAACACCGTCTATGTCCTCTAAGGTCAAAAAGGTAGCCACAATTCGGCTTAAAATGTTACCAAATATTAAAGTAGAAACATTTGTTTATTTAAAAATTAGTTGTTCAAACTTTGACGCCTATAATATTGAATGTTATGACAAAAGTTGCCGATTCAGTGCAACCTCAACTTGAGATATATCTGATAAATAAATCTTCAGATCTTCACCTAATAAAAAAAAACTTCTTATAGGCTTACAACGAATATTGGTTTTAAAATGTTTTTTATGACGTTTAAATTTCGGCCAAAAATTTCACCAGACATTTCCATCGGCAGTCCATGCGCTTTTAGCATATGCCAATATCTATGTCAAGCACAAAAAAAACCATGGAAATTTTACATAAATTAGGAGGGGAAAGTGTACCTAGGCCCTTTCTTTCTCTCTCTCCCTCTGTCTCTCTCTCTCGCTTGCGCACTTCCCCTCTATATCTAGCCACCAATATTCTCTCTCAATTTCTTTTGGTTTTTTAATTAAGTGATTTCTAACAGATGATAAGCTCGTATGTATGTTTGTAGGCGTGGCAAATCAAAAGGTATGACATAGACAAAAAAAAAAAAAATTGCCGCATAAACAGAAGGTGGAATTTATCTAACTTGAAGATAAGATAAGTCTCTCACCTTACATCAGTTTCTATGCATATAAAGATTGTAGATATCAATATATATACATATACTTATACTTATATATATATATATATACATATATTTGTAGATATATCTTCAGGGTCATTATTTGGTTTTCAGTTGGTAGCTTGTCTTTAATTATTGATTGCTCGATGCGATTTTATTTAATAACTGTCACCTGTCTTCTAGTGTGTTAGAAACTGAGTTATCGATTCTATATACGCACAGGGAACACCTCACCTCGAACCCTTTGATTCGGAGTGTAGACTTTCGAGATTTCCCCTAGAGATAGCCACATTGGGTTGGTGTCGCATGTTCCCTGCTCTATGACCCTATTTAGAGGCATTTGATTGGAATTCAAGGTCATGTGATGATTATTTCATTCATTAGACATCAGCATCAGCAGCAGCCATAACAATTTTCGTTTCTATTAATATAGAGGAAAAATACAAATAAGAAATTCTTCATGCGAACACGAAGAACAGAACAAACTGCTGCTGCACTTAAGAATGGAATATGGCCAAAACGGAAACAAATTTCCACCACTCCCACACTTTTACTTTCTCTCTATCTTTCCCTCTTTCTCTCTTTTGCCATGGGTCGTAAAAATATCAGCAACAACATTTTTCTTTGCCATACACAAATTGCCAAATTTTCAGCCTCATTGGGGTCTAAAATTATATCATAAGCAGCGTCATCAATTGCAGCCCTCTTTCCCTGTACAACAAAACATCCACCCTCTCCCCCTCAACACCCTTTAACTAATTGAAATTAAAAACAAATGTTCGCCCAAAATAATTTAACCTGTAAGAGTTCTAAGGACATTTTTCTATTGCCTGTTGCAAACGTTTTAATCTTGCTCATATAACCCTTTTCAACATAGGGTATAAGTAGGTGAGTCGGCATAGAAAAACTAAATTAAAAGCACAATGTACATATACATATGTTTTCGTAAGGAAAGAAACATCAAAATATTTCTACATATTTTTGCAGTAAATCGAGACCAAAATGGTTTTTTTTTATATATAGACAGACTTTTGTTTCTGTTTCTCACAAGACAAAAAAATGTATTTTCTTGATTTATTTCAAATCATTTGGCGACCCATATTTTTCGAAAAAATTGACATCCCATCTCTCCAGCAACGATTGGGGATCGACTTATGTCTTTTCGAAAACGTTGTCAAATGGTTTTTCGTGTAAAAGAAAAACAAGAAATGATGGGAGCGGAATCTGGCCCAGTAGTCACCATCATCATCATCTAATTATAATGAGAAATATTTGCCATATGCTTGCCCCTTTTCTCTCATGAGAATGTGTGATGACATGGAATCGCTTACGTACATGCATAACTAAAAGAAGGGGTACAACTTGGGCTCGGGCACGGGCACTCGGGTCGTCGCCTCTAAAGCATTTCATCAACGTACATACCATAACTCAGTAGATTCTCTCACTAGAGTCGACAGAGAATGAATAAAAAGCAAATAAACAAAGAAAACAACGAATTCAGTATACCCTTCAGTAAGAAATGGAAAATAGATATTAATGATTTTTGGAATTCCAGTCCAGGTCTTATTAAGTGTTACAGGCCCAGGTGGAAAATTGGACTGAGCGGGTTATCGTAGAGTGCTCGTACGGATAAACGGTAAGTTGAAATGTTGAGGGAAAACTTTTATTTCGATCTGTGAAGAAAAGATTCAGCGGGATTTCACTGTGCATGCAGCTTTGTATATTTGTACTTGGGATGTATCGAATTCTTTTTTCTTCTTTTTGTATTTGTTGTTTATAATAAATCAGATCAAGAATGGAGTTGAAAGAAATATGTGTATATAAATGAGCTTTATTTTTAGAGCACACAACAGGCAGACAGACATAAGAAAAAAAAAAGAAAAGAGTGTGTGAGAGAGAGACAGGGATTGATAGAGAAACCCCCAACAAGAATATTTGCGGTTTAGCCAGTGGAAATGAAAATGCGATGCGACTGGGTAAGGGGAAGTTGAACGTGGAAATTAGGGAAACACTGAAAAATACAACAACCATAATGACAGCTATACAGCCGAGAGATAGAAAGAGACAGGTAAAGAGATTTGGAGCAAAAGTGAGGTCAGTTATGTCAAAACAGACATCAACATGCATTTCACATACTCATAAGAGTGTCTCGGCGTATGTGTATGTGGTTTGGTCATTAAAAGGTTAGGTTATGCCCGTCAGCAGAGCGAAAATCAAGCAAGAAGAGGCTCCAGAGAGAGAGAGAAAGAGAGCGAAAAAAACGAGCATCACTGGTTGATGGCAAATTGACTTTTAGCACGCTTTTTAACTGCTGCAACCAGCCACAACCTCAACGTCAACAACAACATTCAGACTACGCGCAGGAGGAGAAGAAATGCGTTTTGCCGGCCCCGACCAGAGGCAAAAGGTGAACAGACGCAAAGCAGGTCGCTTATAAGGGGGGTTAAAAACAAAAGCCAAAGTGTCGAAGAAGAAACAAAAGTTTATAAAGCCTGTGAGGGATTGGGAATTAGTTTGTAGATTTACAATTCCCAAGTTAGTTATATCGCCGTTTTGGAATGATGACGAGAGAATGCCAAATAAAAGGCATTGCAAGAACAGGTTCGTTCTAATTGATTGAGTGATTGTTGTACATATATCTTTCTGACTGACGTGAATAACCTGCTCAACACATTAACAACAGGCTACCAGAGCAGATCTCAATTCCAATTGAAAAATTCGTTAAAACGAACCCCAAAAATTAACACAAATGTGTTAAAAAATGCTTTTTGTATTTCTTTTTCTTCTTTTTGACAGCTGGTGACAAGGTCTCGTCTCATCTAGCGCCTTTTTCGTTGTTGTAATAGGCAAATGTGTGTGAGTTTACCCCTTTATAATAATAATTTCAATTTCACAAACTAAATTTAATCATAATTTATACGAGCAGCAACAATAAGCACAGCTTTATAATAATAATAACTTATATCACGCTGTAGTTCTCTGATGCTGATCGTCGCCCGTTGTTGACGGGCGCGCATTGTCACATTGAACGTGAGTTTTGTTGTTTTTGTTTTGTTTTTGCGCAATCAATTTGGAAATAAACAATACCTAAAAAAAAAACAAACTGAAAACAAACGCCTTAAAAATTTTAGCGCAACTTTTGTTTCGTTTCCAGTTGAATGATTCTCCTTTCTGTCTGTCTGTCTGTATCCCCCCCTCTATATCTCTCTCTCACATCCACCTTCTAACTGTCTCTCCCACAACTTGTAAACAAGTTTGGTAATTTGTTGTTATCATGACAATTGCGTTATACATTTCTTATTTCTTAAAAGCGACTGTACTGCATCATTTACTTTTGATTAAAGTTTTAATTCCAATTCCAATAAGAAGTATAAAAATGAAATTGAAATATCCCACTACAAAAAAAAAAAAAATGGCAACTCTGTCAAGTCTGATTTGAATTCTCTGTGGGCAACTTCCGTTTCATACCTTTTTTTTGTTGTCAGCTGAAGTCTGCTGAAAAGAGAGAAACAGTTTGTCTTTTTTCTTTTTTGTTGGTTGTTGTTGTAATCAATATTGGTTGTTGTTTTTGTTGCTGCTTATATTCTGTGAATAACATTTGACATAATTGAATTAAACCAGTTTGCACTTTTTTTTATTTTATTTATTTATATTTGTTTTTCCTTTTATTTTTTTTTTTTGTTTGTGTAATGATGGGGGCCAAAAGGGGCCAACACATGTAAATACGCAAGCGACGACAGACGTTGACAGTGACTGCGACGGCGGACTCGACGTGGGCAGCGGGTGGGCGAAAGAGAGAGAGAGAAGGATGGAGGGAGATCTTGTTTAAAGGCGAATGTCGATGAAAAGCAAAACAGACAAAACACACTACCAACAGCCACCCGTGTCTGTGTCTATGTCACAGTGTGTATGTATTTGAGTGTGTGTTGCGTACAATGTAGGTGAAATATAAGAATCTAATAGGGAATGCCAATTGGAATGACGTGAGAGAGAGCGAGCACAAATAGAAAGAGGGAGAATAGAAGACGAAAGTGAGGTGTGGGACAAGATCACCACTAACGAAAGGGAGACAACTTTAAAGACGTTTTTCATTTTAATTTTTGTTTTTGCACAAACCAAACGATTAGATAACTTTATTTTAAAACATAATTCTTAACACTCTCTCAGCACACACACATACGCAGATAGACACACTTAACATACATAAATATATGTATCACACACACAAACGTAAGAGTCTCTTCTGCGGGCCACAAAATCGATATTCTAAAAATAATATAAGTAAAAAAAACTGAAGAAAAAACAGAAAATAAAATATAAAAACCCAAACGAATTTCAATTGTAGCGGCCGCCTGCTTTGTCTCTCTTCCTCTTTCTTCCCCTCTTACTATATAACACACACACGCTTACACACCGACAAATGTATTTGTGCTTAAATTTACATATTTATTACTCGCTGCATTTACTGCGCACTTTTCAACAATTTTGCATTTGGCAAATCAATTTTTTGTGTTTAATTCTTTTATATCTTTATTTTTTGTAGCAATTCCTTTTCGATTTTGTGATAAAACAGATTGCGTTCTATATTTTAAGAATATTTGTTTTGTGTATGTGTGCGTGTGTATAAAAGATTTCTTTATATCTTTTTGCACCCAACCGACGACGACAGCGGCGTACGGCAACTAAATGGGGAATCGTCGTCATAGTCGTCGTTGTAGCTGCTGCTGCTGCCACAAAGAAAGCCGATTTTTTCGGACAGCGCTCTCTACGCTCCCTAGAAGTGTCTGTGTGTGCGTGAGTGTGAGCCCCAAACGAACAGAACAGCAAAGTAAAAGCCAAAATGAAGCGGCTGCCTTTTAAACTAAAATATGGTCACACTGGCCAAGTTTTGTAGGCGACAGGTGGAGAGAGCAAAAGAGAGCGACAAACACAGTTTGAGAGGAATTGTGACCAGCTGCAATTGTTGTTATTGTACGTTCACATATAGTAAAAGTGGCCAAAAAGAAATAAACGAAGAAGGTGTAGTAGAGATATTCCGAACGTTGGGGTTGTTGCTTTTGTGAATCACTAGACACACACACACACACACATACAGAGAGCAAGCCTCCCCTTGCCGGAGTGTGTGCGTGTGTCAGAACAGGCCCCAAAAAGTGAGTGTGGTGAGTTTTTGGGTCTTTTTGAGAAATAATTTTATATACAAAATGAACAATTACATATGAACATAAATAGATACAAGCGAAACATCAAACACACAGACTCTGTGTGTGTGTTTGTATGTTTGTGCAGTTAATTACTTGGATGATAACAGGACTCATAAAAATTAATAGCTCATAAAGTGAGTCAAGATGAGAGATTTTTGTTCTTTTTTTTTTTTGGGTGTCTGTCTGTATGTGTCTGAGTGTCTGTGTGTTCGTTTAAGCATTGCATCAGATTGGGGCAGAAATTGTTATTAACAGCCGGTACTTTGCGGCTATTAGAACAAGAGAAAAGATTTATAAATGAACTTCTTTAACATTCACACACAGAACTTGCACTCACCACAAGAAATGAATTATTTAAATTTTTGCTCTCCCAGGCTGTGCGCGTACTCTCTCTATCTCTCTTTCCTTTGCTTTCTTGTTCTCTATTTTGTGGTTTCACTCTCTCTCGCTCTTTCTTGAGTTGCAGAATTTTTAGAATTTGGAGAATTTATATTCTTTTGCTTTTCAAGGGGGGGGGAGGGTTTTGTTTTTTGGATAGGTAGCCTTTGCAATTATTTGATTTTCCTTAAATAATTTTTGCACTTTTGTTGTTGTAATTTTTTGAAAAATTCAAGCGAGAAAATTCACACCTTTATTTCGATTTTATTAGGAGGCAGCAGCGCAGCTGCCATGCAAAGCGCGCCGCACGTACATACGACATACACACACACACATACAAAAAAGCGGTGACAACGACATTCGCATTTCTTTACACCACACACACACGTACGCAAAACACTCACACACACAGCCTTCTTCTTGTGCAGAAAGATTTTTTCACTTGTGATTATTGTTGACAATGATCCGAACACTTGATTGAATTTCAATTGCAGCACATGCCGTTAACCTTTATTGATCCTTTGCGTTCAGTTAATCCAATCGGTATAGCTATTTTATGCGAATAATTCAATATTTTCGAAGCGGCAACTAGACTTTTTCACACAGAGATTTTTTTAAGATGGCGTATCACACTTAAGTGTTGGAAAATACACAAATACATAGTGGAATCACATATCGATAGTTATCGCGACTATCGATAAGAAATCTAACCTTATCGATAAGTAATGGGGAGCCACCCGAGTTAACTAGTGGCATCACTGAAAATTGTAGCAAATATCACAAAAACCAGGGCGACGCGAACGGGAAAAAGAGTGACTAATATATAATTAACTGTAGGCAATTTGTTAAAAAGCGAACCATTTACGAATTGGAGCTAATCTCCCTCCCATTGGCTGGGCCTTAGTTATACCAGAAGCAGCAATGTCCTCGCTGTCCGCATCGGCGGAGAATGTGTCCACCCTTGGCATAGGTAGTGGAGGAAGTGGTCAGGATTCCAATTCGCATCATGACGGGGGCTCGAGCATGTGCCTCGAACTGGCTCTGGAAGGCGAGCGTTTGTGCAAGGCAGGCGACTGTCGGGCCGGAGTGGCCTTCTTCCAGGCAGCCATTCAAGCTGGAACCGAAGACCTGCGTACCCTCTCCGCCATTTACTCACAGCTGGGCAACGCCTATTTCTATCTGGGCGACTACGCCAAGGCCATGCAGTACCACAAACACGATCTGACCCTGGCCAAGTCCATGAACGATAAACTGGGCGAGGCCAAGTCGTCGGGTAATCTCGGCAACACGCTCAAGGTTATGGGTCGCTTCGACGAGGCGGCCATTTGCTGCGAACGTCACTTGACCCTGGCACGCCAGCTAGGCGATCGCCTTTCCGAGGGACGAGCTCTCTACAACCTGGGCAATGTCTATCACGCCAAGGGCAAGCACATGGGTCAGCGTAATCCGGGCAAGTCCAGCGATGAGGTAAAAGAGGCCCTGGCAAAGGCTGTGGAGTACTATCAGGAAAATCTCAAGCTAATGCGGGATCTGGGTGATCGCGGGGCCCAGGGCAGGGCTTGTGGGAATCTGGGGAACACATACTATCTGCTCGGCGACTTCCAGTCGGCCATTGAGCACCATCAGGAGCGACTGCGCATTGCCCGCGAGTTTGGGGATCGGGCAGCAGAGCGAAGAGCCAACTCCAACCTGGGCAACTCTCACATCTTTCTCGGCCAGTTCGAGGACGCTGCCGAGCACTACAGACGCACTCTAGCCCTGGCCATGGAGTTGGGTGAGCGCGAGGTCGAGGCTCAGTCCTGCTACAGTCTGGGCAATACCTATACACTACTCCACGAGTTCACCACAGCTATTGAGTACCACAACCGACACTTGGCCATAGCCCAGGAGCTGGGCGATCGCATTGGCGAGGCCAGGGCATGCTGGTCTCTGGGCAATGCTAACTCCGCCATTGGCAATCACGACAAGGCGCTACAATATGCCGAATCCCACTTGCAATTGGCGAAGGAGCTGCATGATCCCGTCGGCGAGAGCACCGCGCGGGTGAACATCTCCGATTTGCGCAAGTTGCTCGGCCTGCCAGAGGCGGAGCATACGACCACAGAGGAGGAGCGTTCCAGTAACTCGGACCACTCGGTGGCCAGTGGTCATCATTCGGATAACTCGGAAAACTCCCAGGGCAGAATGGTAACTCCATTAAGATCCATTTTGCCCCACATGGATTCTCATGATCTTTTTTATTTTGTGTCTTGTGTCTAGGTGCGGGTGCGTCGTCAGAGCATGGAGCAATTGGATCTGATCAAGATCACTCCGGATGGAAAACGCTTGCAGGAGGAGAAACGCAAACCGACGGTCAAGGAGGATGACTTCTTTGAAATGCTCTCCCGATCACAGTCCAAGCGCATGGATGACCAGCGTTGCTCTATTAAGATCAATCCCGTTGGAGGAGCTTCCACAGCTGCGGCTACAGGAGCCATTCGCAAGCCGTTGGTCCAGCAGAACTCTCTGTTTGTGGATCCAACCAATTTGCCCGGCCTCAAGTCACCCACATCGGGCAATCCGCCATTGTCCAGGAGTGCCACCACCACCCAGCAGCCAGATGATGCTTTCCTCGATATGCTCATGCGTTGCCAAGGTTCGCGTCTTGAGGAGCAGCGTTCCGAGTTACCGCGGCCAAATGTAACCATGGATGCCGAGGCGCCACAACCTCCCCAGGCATCCGCAGCAGCTGCAGCTGCAGGAATAGCCGACAATCGTGGACAATCCGGTCGTGGGGCGACTGTGCCCGATGAGGACTTTTTCTCGCTTATCATGAAGGTTCAGAGCGGTCGCATGGAGGATCAGCGTGCCTCCATACCATTTGGCGGATTTCGCAATGCCAATAACAACAACAACAATAATAACAGTGGAGCAGGAGCAGGAGCTGCCAAATAGACGTCCACCCTAACCAACCTCTAACCACAAAAACCCCCACACTTCTCATCCATCCCAATTTATATTATTCGCCAGTCCATATTTGGACCAAGCTAAGCTCTAATCCCATTTACAACTAATCTACATATATACTAAATAGAACATTTTTGATAGCATTTCTAAGTGAGTTGAGTGAGTAATCAATCAAGTAGTAACCAAAAAACAAAAAGCAAACGAAACCATTAGGGATTAAAGCTCTTCCAATCCAATCCAATCACACCCGTTCCAATGGATATTAAAAGTGTTTTCAATAACCTTTTAGCTTAAGCCGATATTAACAAAATAGTCCACAAAAAAACTTTGCTCAACATGATGGAATATAAAGTAATTATTTACCATTACGATATCTCCTTCTAGACCATTGATAACTGATATTGATTGATCTTCTATATATATATATATTTATATATATAACTATTGAAACGAGTTCACCAAAATTCACTAAAGTTTAGTGTTTTCACATTAATTGTAAGTTATATGGTCTGAATCACTACTAACAACAACAACAACAAAACAAAAATACTAATCAAAATGGCTCAAGAAACGAGACAAAAAAGGTTTAGAAATGGGTAAAATTACTTCCTATTACTATTCTCTCTCTTTCTCTCTTATTTTGAAAATATCAATTTATGTGGAAAACCTAATGGTTTACCCATAGTTTTTAAGAATGAAAACGATACAAAACTCACACAATGCACACAAGTTTTCCAATTGTATCTGAAAGTATTGCATTTTTTCAAATTGAGACTCTAACAAACACACACACACAATTAGTTTTCTAAGAAACTTCGTATAATAACAATTTTTGTTTAGTTATTAGTTATTACCAAAATGCGTTCCACACAAAGGTTTCTCTTTACGACCAGGCGGACGCTTTTCCAATACGTATTACAGAAATATTGAAAGGAAAGAAACAAAACGAATCAAAGCGAAGCGAATCGAATCGGATCGGATCGCTAAAACCGATTTCAAGTTGCATGAAATGAAGCCAAAATTTATAAATGTTATATGTACGTTTACGAAGCTAATGATAATTGATAATGATGATCCACACAATGATGATGATGATCAAGATGATATATACCATTTAAATATATATATATATACATATAAATTATATGTAATGTATTATTAAATATTAAAACCCAAACTGTTTGCTGACACAAGTTGCAATGAGTTGTCTTTATATACGAATGACAGAATATTGGAAGTCAGGCTTGGTTCCAATTGCTGGAACTAGTTCGAGAACAGCGGAATTAGAAAACTGTCTCTTTGAAGTTTGGAGTGTTGGAGATGGTTTCTCTTGCGGGAAGTGATCTTTCCTTTTTAAAGCTATTCGATTTTAAAGCTTTATTTATAAATTAATCGTCTTAAGCTAAGTTCTTGGCTTAATTTCGGGGATTTTGCTAGAGCAAACAGATTCGCTAGATTCCTTTCTATGTATTTGGTATATATTTGGTGGAATCTATCTAACCCGAATGTGGGCTGGAGTACCCCTAATCTTTATTTACAATTTTTTTTAGTTCCTTTTAAATAACTTAAAAACAAAAACAAATCAATTCCCTACGCCTACGCCTTGACTCCGCCCGCCCCCTTAATACTCTCTGCCGGATCGCCGGCTGCCATCACGAAAATGGGAGCCGAGTAGTCGAGAGCCTTGTCCCCGGCGTAGCCCGTGCCCGGATAGGCATTGTAGGCATTCTGTTGGCCCATTTTGTTGCTTCTTCCGCGCTTGAGCATCACGTAGACCACAAAGATGCTGACCAGAAATGCCGAACTGGTGGCCATGATGAAGAGGACCAGTTGGATAGACTCTTCCTGGGCCGTTGCTGCCTGAGCCAGTGGTGGCCCAGCACTGCGATGGATAAAGTGGGAGCGCGTGATGTCGGGGCGAAAGTGTCCGTTCGCCAGCTGGAAGTCTCCAACCGTAATGGCCTGTTCAATGGCAAAGGCAATGTCCACCTTGTCGGCCTGATGTAGTTCAAAGCGCACAATTACGGAGCCATCAAAGTTCTCCTGGACGCGCAGGTTCTCCACCGTTTCGCCTAGGAGTTGCTGCAACTCCAGGCGGATTGTGTCATAGACATTGCGGACACTCTTGCCGCTCGTATTGGTCATGTGCAGCTCAATGGACACCGCTTCGATGGGCACAGGGAGGCATTTGCGATCGCCCTGGCCAAAAACTTGGCTAGCCTGGAGCTGATTGCCTGCGGCATCGACACACCAGCAGCTGCGCCCATTACACTGTAGGGGACGGAAGGCTCCTTCCTCGTCACAGATCACCGGAAAGGTGGCCGTCTTGGCCAGTGCCCGACAACGGGTTGTCTTCAGTTCCATGGGCTTGAGAGGTGGCAGCGATTCCACCGATAATTGAGAGTCCAGCAGTGAATTGGCCATTTCGAGGACTCTTTCGGTGGCTGTCAAAGGCGCCTCCAAGGCATCAAAGTCCAGATCATCGTTGCTCACATCATTGAGTTGGGTCAGCTGACCAATTAGCTGCTCCATGAGGGGATCACCCAGATCAAAGTTCTTGCGATTACGAGCCTGGCGACTATTGCACACTGGTTCCATATCTCTGGTCAGACTTCCCTTAAGTGGAGCTCCTTTCTTGTCGGCACACCAGCAGACGCCGTATGGACTGGTCAGTTTCTGCTCTTCGGGAGCAGCGGCAAAGGCGCGACTAACAATCTCTGTGGGGGCCGTATTGACCCCCGGCTGGGGCTGCTTGCCCAGACACTGGACGGGACTCCAATGGCCGGTAATGGGATCACAGCGTGGCTGGAACCAAACAGAGGAGGACGAGTGGGCACTTCGCTGGGCGGCCAAGCTGTTCTTAAGCTTCAGTCTCTCGCATTGGGTGAGCACTTGAAGAAGAGAGAGGGAAAAAATGTTAGTCGAAGAAGGAATCGAGAGGAAGAGTGAACTCACCTGGACACACAGAAGTGCAGGCCAACTCATTGTGGAACAGATTCTTGGTCTGACAGGAGGGAGCCGACTGGGCATCAATCACCACGGACACGCACTTGTTGGCCTTAGGACTGAAGCGATAGCGGGTGGAGTTCTTCTCGGTGGAGCCGCTGGCGAGGCAGCCACTGTCCATGGACTCAAAACAGACGTCGCGGGTCTTGGAACAGCAAACGCCTCGATTGCTAACTGGATTCAGTTGGCAGGAGTGGGTGGTGGGGCAGGCCTCGTGTTCATTGTGGGGACCGCAGCTGACATCAAGCTCGCCCTGCTGCAGGGGATTGCCCTCGGGGCACACGGAAGCACGTCTCGGCACACAGATGGGCATCTTGGGACAGGGACTGTCCACGCAGTCCACGCTAATCAGTTGGCACTCCTCGTGGCTGGCGCAGCTTAGCTCATCGCAATAGTTTCGGCACTGACACAAGGGACAGCCCTTCTCATCCACCTGGTAGCCACTCTCCGCACACTGAAGACCGCACTTCGTGAGTGGGGGACAGGCGAAGCTGGAGTTCTCCTTGCAAATGGGCGTGGCGGGTAGATGGACCCTGGTTCCTGGCACAATGCTTCCATTCTGCCGATCCACACACCAGCAATTGCCACTCGGAGAACACTGGATCTGTTCCCACCTGCCATTTTCCGGCGAACACTGGGCCACGGACATCTGGCGAGCCGGGATACCCAACTCCGAGCTCTGATGCAGTTGAATGGCCTGAAGATGCTGGCAGGCGGTCTTCAGCTGGGGCTCTACACACTGAGTGCCACATCCATTGGAGCAGCAGCGACGTGTGCCCTCACAGTGGGCATCCGTGCGGCATTCGTAGGCACAGGTGTTGGCATCCAGGTTGTCCGGACCCGGGGGCACCAGGTAAGGACATTGACCCGCCTTGCGAGGCAGACAGGCGGGCACTGGGGGACAGTATTCGCCCTCGCAGCTGACGTCCACAATGCGGCACTCCTTGCCGTCGCCGCAGCTGACATTCTCGCAGGGATCGCGGCACTGGCAGGCGGGACAGCGGGTCTCGGGGTCCAGGGCAAAGCCGTACTCACATCCCATACGGCAGGTCAGATCCAGGCAGTCCAGCTCATCCCGCAGCTGGGCACAAGTGTCATCCGTTACATTGAATCCCCGCGAGCGTGGGATTTCCGTGCCAAAGCTGTCCACACACCAGCACTGCTCCACCTCCATCTCGACCAGTTCATCCTCCGCTTCCGAGACGGGACGTTTGGTGGCCGAGGCCACTTTCTTGTACTCCGTCTCGAACAGCTGACCCAATCCCTGCTGACGTTCTGCGCCCAGGTCAATAACCTTAGCACTGCGAGCCATCACAGGCTCAGCCACCTGCACCTTTAAGGCACTGTCGTCCACGCGGTAGAGCTTCAGGCGCTCGGCATCCCGACGTGATCGCTTGTTTAGGAGGAGCATTCGCATTCGGCGAATGGTGTTCTCCTCGAGTATCTTGCGTTGCTCGGCCCGTGTGACGCGGATCTTGCGCAGTTGGCACTGTCGGGCCTGGTAGTCGCCATCTTCGTTGCAACGCGGGGAAGGCACAGCCAATTGCATGCCCTCCTCTGTGCCCTCCATGCGTTCCGAGAAGTCTCTTAGGTACTCGCACACTGCAAATGATCAGTTAGTGGATTGCTATTAGGATGGAGATTGTCTACTCACTGGTCTGCTGACGTCCTGTTGCCTGCTGATCCTCTCCTGGACTGCTGGCGGTGCTCTCCTCTGGCAGGGGGCAACACACACTCTCCGTCTCGCGATGCAACTTGGTGCATTTGTATTGATCCGGGCACACAATGCGATTACTCATCGATCGACCCTGCTTGGACTCGGCCTCGGGTGCAACATCGAAGAAGGCTGTGGGTTGGAAGCTGCGTCCCTGGCGCTGTTCCTCAAAGCAATACATCACCTCGCCCGTCACCGTGTCCGACAGGGGAGTACCCACATCACAGGGATTGGAGTAGGCCAGGTCTGGCTTGCAGACGGGCCAAGAGGCGCACAAGGAGGAACCGGACTCACAGAGGGGATCCGTGGCCACTTCGCAGTGGGATCCAATGGAGCATTTAAAGCCCTCGCAGGGCTCGGAGCACTCGCAGCTGGGACAACCATTGTGATCGTTCTAAGAAGAGGGGAGCAAAGGCTTACAAATGGAAGTGAGAGATTGGAGAAGGCCTTTTGGTCACTCACCTTGAAGCCATATTCACAGACAGCGGCGCAGATATTCGTGTCGCACTGCTCCATTTGGACACTCCGGGCATAGGAGCGACTGATCATGTTCTCCCAGCCATCGCAATTCACATTATTCGCTGCGCCCATTGTCTCCTTGATCTTGTGTCCTGTACGGGGATCCACACACCAACAGACCAGGCCATTTCTCGAGCACTGCCTGGGCGAGAACTGGCCACCTGGTCCATTGCAATCGGGCACATAGCCGCGTCCCTCGCGTTCATTTACCGAAAGCAAATCGGCCAGAGCCTTCGCCTGATGGCATCCCGTCACATTGCTCGGCTGCTGGCAATTGAACTGGCATCCCTTGCTGAAGCAGCACTTCTCCATGTTGCGGCACTCCAGGTCGTGCGAGCAGGAGGTTCCACAAATGTAGCCAGTACTCGGGCTGTAGGGCGTCTGGTCGGGAGCAGGGCAGATGCCAGGCTTCTGGAAGGTTAAGGCACTGGGACAGCAGACGCCATAGTCATTGCCAGACTCTACCATGCACTGGTAAAGCGGTGGACACTGCGGCTTGCCCGCCTCCTGGCCACACAAGAAGGGCCTGGCACTATCCTCAATCGACAGGGGCATTCCAGCTGGGCAGTAATTGGCCAAGGATCGTGCCTTCTTGCAGGTGGGCAGTGGTGGACAGGGATCTGACTTGCACTGCACTTCCTGCAGCTGACACGACTGTCCATTGGGACACTCCAGACCGTCGCAGGGATCTCGACAGCGACACACCGAACATCCAGTTTTCGGATCTCTGGCAAATCCCGAGGGACAGAACATGCGGCAAGCCGATGCCGTGCAATGTTTCGGCTCCTCACATCGCACTCCAGCGCGACTTTCATTACGCGTTCCCGGCAACTCCACGCCGTACTCATCAATACACCAGCAATCCTTGCCAGCTTGCTCATTGCCACATTGAATGGCATCGAAATCTCCATTCTTCAGACACCTTGGAATTCGAATGGCCTTTACTCCGCCCTCCAAAGCTTTGGCTCGTCGGGTTTCCGCCCTTCTCAGATGTTGGCATGCCGTCAGATTAGCTATCAGTAGAGAAGTGACATTAGAAGATTGTCATCTTTTCTACAAGAATTCCCCACCAAGAATAATCTAAGTTGATCCTCTCAAAATTCTCTTTCAAAGGTTTTTCAAGACTATTTTCGTAAGGTTGAAGAACCCTTTCCCTGGTTTCTAGCTGTTCCTAACAAAGTTTCCATTTTTGCAGAGCTTTCAGTGGCCATTTCGTTTGTCTTTGTTCAGTTTTGTGAAAAGATTTCCCTGCATTCGTGAGTCTCGAAGATTGATGGTTGTCGTCGTTGCTGCTGACACACTTTCATGTTATTCAACTGCGAAAACCCCAAACCAAATGACTGAAAACCTAAACCCAATCGACAAATGGTCGCTCGCTACCTCAATTTCACTTTTATTTTTCGAACATGACGCGTGCTTTGAAATTCATATGGAACGGCGAAAAAAAAAAAAAACAAAATTGAAATTAAACAAATAAAACAAACAAAAGCGTATAATATTATATGGAATTGGCCAACGGCAGTAACATGGCTAAAAATTGTTGTCTCAGGGCCAAAATTAACACATTTGAGTACTCTTTGTATGCGAATGGCGCAAAATTGTTTGCCTTGTCCAAGTCTCAACTTGGTAGCGGGATGCTATGAATATTCTGCTTTGTTTGCAGATCAGACGACGACGACGACGACTGCGACTCTTCCAACTTATGTAATAAAGGGGGGGAGTCCAAGGGACAGGGGCACACGCAACGTTTGCCTTTTCGGTTGAAGTCATTTGTGCCGTTTGGCCATTTCCTTCTATGCACTGGTCGATCTCACATTTAATGCAGCTTATGCAATTTTTTACCCTTTGGCTCATTAAAGTACAAAATGCTTAATGTTTGACCTTATCACAAAGTTCGCATTTAACGATCAGTGAAAGCTTAAATCTTAAATCAAAACGAGGAAAATGCATTTTCTGCAGTTAAATATACAAATATTCCTGGACTTTTTAATATATTATCTAAATGTGTTTGCTTTTTTAACAAACGACATTTTATTGAGTTTCTGAGATTCTTTATTGTTCTTCTATTCGCAATGACCACTTCTTGGAGACTAGAAGAACAACGATGAATCTTAGAAGCTAAATGAATCAAATACATATTTTCCATTCGAATTATAAAAATTACAAAAACTTGTCTATAGCTTTAATCTTTTGCAGGTCTACTCCAATCTTATGATCAGCGGAAATAAATTGTAGAGATATCTTTTCCTAAATTAGAAAGACGTGTGGAAGATTTGGTTGGTTGGTGAGCGTATTTCTAATGACTTTTGTCCATTGTATTACTACGCCCCTATTAGCTTATAGTCGAAGAGTCAGGAGTCGGGAGTCAGCATAGTCACGACGATTTAATGTTTAATGAGTTTTGTTTGTTTGAGGCCATTTTGCAGTTTTCTCCACGAAATTGAATGAAAGTTTTTTGGTGAGCTGTGAGTATTTATTACAATTCGGACTAAAATAATTATTATTGCCGTATTTCAAATGAAAATGAAGTTTGTGGTGAATGAAAACAAAAAGACTCACACACACAGACACACGGCAACAGAGAGTTGCCTGACAACTGGCAATTAAATCGTAAAGATAACAAACCGAGGCGTCGGGTTATTCTAGCCCCCCCAAGACAAAACCAAATCAAGTTTGTCGCTTAAGTCTTTCGTTTCGTTGTGTGTGTGTGTGTGTTTGAGTGTGCTTGTGTGTGAGTAGGAAGGGTATAGAAACCGTAACGAAAACGAAATCAAATAGAAGAAAACTGGAAACCTAGAGACAACTCCACTCTAGCCATATTGTCTGGCCAGACAGAGGCAACAGGCAGGAGAAGCTAGGGGAGGAGAAGGAGGGGGAGGAGCTAGCTGACTGACTGACCGACTGACACAACAACTGTAAGCTCAAAGTTTCTTTAGCCTTTTGTTTCCCTTTTTTTTCATGCTCTTCTTGCAAGTCTTGTTGTTGTTGTTGTTGCCGTTGTTGTTGCTTGGCTAGTCTCTTAACGGTTTCGCATTGCTAAGTCCATTTGAAGTTCGTGCTCTGAGCTAAGCGTTTTTTAATGATGGCGTGCTATATTTAGCGCCTTTTTTTTTTAAGTTGCTTTTTTTTTTTTAGTTCTACACGAAAATTTCAACACAAAACGCTAATTACCCGGCCGCAGCGCACACAACTTTTGCAATTGCAATTGCTTTGCTCTACATTCAAAAAAAAAAAAACCGAAACACCGAAAAACCGCCTCCAAAGCGAGTTCATTGACCATAAACAAAAAGTCCCAAAAAAAAAAAAAAAAAACAAAAAGAAGACATATTTTCTAAAAAGTCATTGGACTCGCATACTCACCATTTGTACGCTTGGCATCCGAAATTTGCAGCATAAGAAATCCCATGAGCAGGCAACATGAGAAAAGTTTGAGCCAACGTTGATCACATTGGGCCATATTGGCAGCGCATACAAGAAGTCAAAACCAAAACCGAAAACAAAAAAAACAGCCAAAAACCGAAAAATTTCCTGTTTGTGGCAGCTGCAAAAAAAAAAACAAAAAAAAAAACCAAAATAAAAGAAGTCAGTTTTGGAGAGTGAGAGAGAGATCGAGCTAGCGGGCAAGCGATCGTTGGGTGAGTAATTTCTGGTTACGTTTGACGTCACACAGCATTTCGGTGGAGAGATGAGAAATTTAAATATTTATCTATGGTTAGACACTTTCACTATCATTTCACATACACACACACACACAGATACAGAGCTTGGCTTTGTGGCTTACATTTGCATTTGATTTAGGCCTGGCCTTTCGGGAAGGCAGAATCATTATGTAACATGTGAAAATCATCATCATAATCATCATTGAATTAGTTTTTAAACTCGGGTCATGAACTTGTCTTGAGTTAAACTCTTTTACTCTGTGTGTGGTGTGTGTGTGTGTTTGAGTGTGTGATTAATCAGCTCGAATCTTTTGCACTAAGCTGCGCTTTCACTTTGCCAAGTCAACAATTTATGTTTGCCTGCCTTCGCCTCCTCCTCCTTCTCTTTCTCCTCTGCTAAAATTCACTTTTTCCGGTCCATTGAAATAGCCTGGCCAAAGACGAAGCCAAAAACCGACAAAAAAAAAAAAAAACTTTAATGACAAGCCTCATGTGAATGAGGATTGGATTTTCTCTCATTAGGCCGGTTAAATTATATAATGCCAACTTTTGTTTAATTACCGATTTTTGGTGAAAATTCCCTTATTGGATGTTCTCCACCTTCACACTCAGAGACCAAACGAGGCCAAAATTTCCACCTTAAAGAAAAGGCGTGGCAACTTGAAGTAAATTTCACCCATGAAACCGAAAAACTTTTAAACACCTTAAACTCGGTCTTTTGTTGGTGTTGTTGTTGTTGTTGTTGTTGCAGGCAGTTTAAGTCAAGTGTGTGGTTAATATGTATGTTGACCCTGCCACATTAGCTTGGCTACGGTTGGCCTGATAGGGCATGGGCAGGGGCATGGGCATGGCCAGGGTAGGGCCATAAAGTGACAGTTATTAGAGTGTAAAGTTTAATGATTGGTGAAATGAGGTCACATGTCAGCTAAGAGGATTATATATGTAGTATGTAATATGTGTGGCAAGTACAACAGAAACAATTTCAGAAAAAATCAGCTTAACAATTTTTTCATTTGTGAGAAAAAAAAGCTGTATTTTCCCTCGACTCTTTGGAATTGCTCCAAATTTTCTTCTTTGTCTTCTGGTTTGTTCGTTTTTATTTTTTTTTTTTTTGGCAAACTTTAGTTAAAGTTTCTGCTACAGTTATTTTTTTTTTTTTTTGTCTTGCGCCAGACTTTTGACTTGGTTTCGTTATGTGGAGCCTCCTCCTCCTGAGCATAACGGTGCCAGCATTTGCCATTGCGCAGTTAATGTCGTCGGTCCGAAATGATAATAATAAAAGCCAGTAACCACCATTCCAGTTAACGATGAGTAACTAATATTTCGTAATATTTATATGGCATTTTGTTGTTGCTGTTGTTGATGTTGTCGTTGATTTTGACAGTGAACAATATATTTACATATTTATCTTCACATTTAGAATCACATTTAAAATGCCAAATGCTTTTAACCTTAAGTTCTTGGCAAAAAACACAAATTAACACTCATTAGGAGAATTTGGTTTCAAGTTTTTCAATTTCAGTTTCAGTTTCCATTCAATTTTCCTATTGCTCAACACAAACCTGTTTCAATATCCAAAAAAAAAAACAGCAGCTAATCCGTTAAAAAGTGAAATTATTTTTTAATGCTCGATTGGTTTTTAATTGAACTTTTTTTTTTTTTAGGATTTTTTCTCTTTTCGTTGTTGTTGTTTTCTTGTGGTGCTTTAATCCAAGTGCACACAGAAATTTGCAATTTTCACAATTTCACTGGGTTTTACCCACACACAAAAACACTCACAAACAAACACTCACCCAAAAGGGGCCCCGAAAGACACCAAAAATTGTAGTTTTCACTTTAAAATTTCTACGAAACGAAACGAAGACGAGAAGACTGACTGAACGACGAAACGAAACTCGACTCGAATTGAAACTCTCTCGTTATGCGACAATTCAAAAAATTCGCGTGCAACTTCAACGGCTGGCGCGGCTTATTTGAGCTTGGTTGGCTTTGGCTCAGCGCCATGGTCTGGGTCTGGTAGCAGCAGCAGCAAATAATCGATAACATAACCGATAACATTTGCTTGTTCGTATCGTTAGGCGCGCGCGTAACGGTCACATCGGAAACGACTTTTATAACTTTTTGAAGAATTAGAAACAAATTCCAAGAAAAGAAATTGGTTTAGATTTTACTACAAATTTCACCTCTACCAATCTGTCAGTTGGCAATTTATCAATATAACTCTCTTTATAATTTCTAATTAATTTACTAATATTTGGTTTGCTTTAAATCGTTTACTATTTGAGCCACGCCTTAAACGTTATTTTCCATTGAAAGGTAGACAACTTCCTCTTCCATTTGGAATGTGGGAAATTGTTAGAAGTTAAATTTAATATTTAACCACTCTTATTAGAGCTGTAATCTTTAAAGTCAAGAAGTTAGATGCAACTAAAGTTTTCGATGAAACAAAATCAGAAAAAATATCTGAGGCTTATGACTATATGCCTATTTTGTTGCCTATAACTAAAACATTTCATTGATTTCATGTTAGTTGAAATTCCCTTTTGATTTATATGACACTTGCTAAGATTAGCGCTTAACATTAAAGGTACTCGCTTTGTTGATCGATTAACCAATTGTGTAATAGAATTCTTAACTAGTTTAACGTTTTCTAAGTTTCGAAGAATTATATACATATATTTCCATATTTTAGCAAAGGCCTAAAGCCCTTTATGCGGGAAAGCAATTTAGGTAAATTACTTCACATTAAAGTCAACTAAGGTCCACTTATTCATGCTCCAATTGGAGGGACTTCTTGCATTACGAACGGCGGTTCTGGGGCCACAGCTTGGGGGCAGTTCCATTTCCCCACATATGAATCACAACTCAGATTTAATATCTAATTATTATGAGTTGCCATAGTTCACTTAACCCAAAGCACACACGACCTTCATTGGCCAGAATTAATTCGACTGCTTGTAGCTTTGGGTAAAACCGCATAACTCGAGCTCGCACTTTTGGCTGAGTCAGGCTCTGGCCTAGGCATCGTACTCGCCGCGT
Source organism: Drosophila nebulosa (assembly GCA_024703675.1). Classification (NCBI taxonomy): domain Eukaryota; kingdom Metazoa; phylum Arthropoda; class Insecta; order Diptera; family Drosophilidae; genus Drosophila; species Drosophila nebulosa. The sequence goes on along the minus strand of JANFPS010000007.1, from coordinate 2,232,317 downwards.
CTCGTACGTCAGTGGTGACAGACAACCAAGGGCATTTAGTTTTATAAACAAAACCTTTTGAGTAATAATGTTTTCGTTTCTTTTTGGTGCAGCTTCCGCTTGGCATCGCAAATTTCGCACGCTTTTTGAGGCTTTCTTTTGGTAATTTCATTAATGAAATCGTCTTCATTAAATTAAATGCGATGCCTCGAGTTCCGTGACTGAGAGAGTCACGCAAATTGTCATCTGCTGCTGCGAAGAGCAAAGAAAAGGAAAAAAAGCCAGCCTAATGACAGCATCCGCAGATGCAGATGATGAAATTTAGTTTGATCGGAAACCCCAAAAATACTTGCAAGAGGCACACAAACTGTAACCAGCTTACTGCTTTTTTTGGCCTTCGGTCGAATGTTTAATACGCTTTCAAATTGGGTTTCCGATTAATAGTTTCTAGTATGGATTTTCAATAATCAAAGTTACAATAATTGTGCGTGGTTTTAAAATCTAAAAACATCGATTGCAATTTGAAGCTAACCATTTTCAGAGACAATGTTTTTAGGGTTCTAAAAGGGACTAAAAGGGACAACAGATCTGGATTAATTAAATGCTTTTAGGAATATATTCGTTAAGGGTCGCGAATAGATTTTTAGATTAATAACTTGTTTTTGTTTTAATTTTCTATTTTACCAACAAAACTCTCAACTTTGCAGGCGTTTAACTCAGTTACTTCTCGGACGATTATGAAAAGTATTGTCTTTATATTCTTCTTGAAATCTGAATCATTTTTTTTTTGGCTTTGAATTTGGAAGAGGGGCTATGTTTATGGGTTACCAGCTTAGCTTAAATGATTAATTTAGCAGATGGGAAATTAAATGAGAAAAGTTCAGTAAGTTACCAATAATCAACCATATATAGGTAACATTAAATTAAATGATATTATTTGACAGGGCAGAGTGTATTATATCGATTAAAAGTAAATCAAGTCAATTCTACAAATAGTAAATTTCATACCTTTTCTCGACCATATTCGGTCGATTGAATGATCGTTGCGAGGGTGAACATAAGTGATTTAGAAAGCTTGACAAAAATGTATTCTGTTTGTTGCGCAGCAAACTGCTTTCCATTATGAATATAACCCCATTGATTAAGGGTATTTGGTTAATGATAGGCAATATAGGCCAGCAGCTCCTTTCATGCGAATCTCGACCTGAATCAACATTTACATGTTTTCAGTTTTCAGTGGACGACAGCCGCGCCCCTTCAGTTTGGAATAACTCGCTTGACAACATCGAACACATCGGGCAGCGGGTGAAAGTGAAAGTTCTGTGTTTCCGCCTTATCAGCCAAGCCATTTCAACTGCAAAGACATATCATCAAATTTTGAGTGTTTTTTTTATTGGTTAATAAACTATATATATATTTGATTTTTATCTATATATCTTTTGTTGCTGTTATAAGGGACGTAGTATGGGGCGAGGGAGGACGACAAGGGAGAACAAACAAGTCTTCGTTTTTCGATTTGAATTTAATGAGGGTAGGAAACTCGACTGGCAAGTATATATATTTTAATATATTTTTGTTTCATATAATTTAAGTGTGTCTTTAAAAATTATGAAAGCATTTTACAATTGAAATTAGAAGATATAGATTGAGATATATGTATGTATATATATATTTGTAACTTTACAATTTTCTGTTTGCTGTTCATCTTGTTTGTTGTTGCTGTCTCTAATCTGTGTCTTTAAAAGTTTCATATTAACTATGTGTGTTTGGTTTTTTCTAATCGGTTTTGCCTTTTGATTCTAACTGTTGCTTCATTTGTTACTTGAGAGTGCCTTGTTAAATGTTGTTATTATTGCTTAATCTTCTCAGTGTGTCTGTGTGTGTGTGTGTGTTTGCCTAGTGGAAACCTTATGCAGCTATTTGAATTGGTTTGAAAAATAAAATTGAAAATGTTCTAAATTGAATTTTGGGCGCATTCTCTCTCTCATTTTAGTTAGTTATATGTATAATGTATAACTACTATTTGCATTATTTACGTATATATATTTACAGGCGCATATAAACTTTCGCTTTTTCGATTTCTTCTGGTTCCTCTTTCATTAAGTGTGTGTGTGTGTGTGTGTGTCTGTGTGGATGTTTGTATATTCCTATTATTTGAACACAATATTGCATATTTTACTTATTCATTTTGTTCTCATTTGTTTAAAAAACATCACTTTTTGCTAAAAAAAAAAACAAAAATAAGCAAATCAAATCAAATCAATTTCAAAACGAATTGAATAGGAATAAAAATAAAGAAATGTCTTTTGTCTTGCATTAAAAAATTCTAACAACATGCTTAAGCTTATGGTGTAAAATACATATATATATATATATATATATATCTATATGTATAGACTTTTTGCGTTATAAATAATAAATAAAACATTTTAAACTATTGCAACGCTACATACGAGACCTATTAACTATATCAAAATTGTTGTATATAACTTGTGTGTTTTTCTGTTTTGTATATAAATATGTTCTTCTGTTTTTCTGTTTTTGTGAGTGTTTGGTTTTTTTTGTTTTTTATAATTATTATTAATCGATTATTATTTAGACTAATGCTTTAAAGTAGTAATAACTGTGGATTATCATCATCAACTTGCTAGCTGCTGCTGCCATTTTGTGTCTGTGTGTGTGTGTGTGAGTTTAAGCTGCTGCAGTTGTTGTTGTTGTTCTTGGTGGTAGAAGAAGAAAGTGTTGTTGTTGTTGCTGTTGTCCTAAATACCTAATTATTATCAATAATAATAATAAATGTATTATTATTTTTTAGTTTATTGTTAAATTATTTTTTTTTTTGTTTGTTTTGTTTTTTTTTTTTTTTTTTTTTTTTTGTCTATGTACAACTGTCTGGATGTTGGCTCTGCTTGCGTTTTGATTTTGGCTCCTTGGGATGCTGCTCCATAGACGGACGACGCGGATTACCAAGCGTGACTAAAGCGCTGGCCACAGCCAAGCCAGCCGATTGGCCAGCAGGCGCTTGGGATAGGCCCCCTAGAAAAAAAAGAGACAATTGGAGAGTCAACGACTTAGTTAAAAGAAGGATTTGAGCATCCAACCTGTGGGTAGCCGGACTAGAAGCGAGAGCACAGCAGCTCGATTGCCACTGCAGGGCTCCAAAGCAATGGGACTGGGACATTCCTGCAAGTAAAACACACACAGAAAAGCAATTAAGAGAAATTTTCTTAAATTTTCAAGCATCGAACTCACCTTTTTGCGTTTCTTGGACAAATGACCGATGCCCTCCAGTGTTAGGCTTAGATCAATACTCTCACGGTTCTCAATATCGACCAAGACCTGCAAGAAGAGTTACGATCAATGAGTAAATGCAATCCCTTTTTATGTCAATAGCTATTGTCTACCTGGGAAAAGGGTCGACTAGCCATCTGTTCCATTTCGACAAACAAACGTTGCCTTCGCCGGAACATATCATATTTTTGCTTAATCTTCCACAGAACTGCAGCCATTAGCAGCAACAGCAAGAAGCACGAGGAGAAGGTAATGAAAAACTGCTGCAAATTGAGCTTAGGATACTGTGAGAAGGCAATCTGTATCCAAATGGGTGGCTGAAAGTCATGGACAAACACATAGAATGTGGTCAAAGACGTATTGTCATCCGGCAAGTGGCCAAATTGGTATTCGGTCTTGGGAAAACGATGACGGAATGTCGAGCAGTTGACGCCCACCAAAATCAGCTTCTCCGGCGAACCAGCTCGCTTCACCGAGATATCCATTTTGGCCGGCACACTGCACGTAATTGTGAAATCCGCATCGATCTCCGGCTTGCCGGGCGAATTGCGAAAATTGATTTGGGTAAAATGACGATCCTCCTTCTTGGACAAATTGAAGGTGAACTGGTAGTCAATGGTCAGTTCATAGTAGCAAGAGCCCCTCATGGGATCGCCGTGATAATGATTCTGCGAGTCACACTTCTCGCAATGATCTCCTACGATACCCTTGGTGCTGCAATAGCATTTGCCCGTATCCGGATGACAATAGTCGCCCTGATTGTTGCACTCGCACCGCTGACACTCGCCCCCATTGATGGCATTGCCCCAGTAGCCCGTGCGGCACTTCTCGCAATGGGCCCCGATTGTTAAATTGTTGCACGGCTGCTCGCAGTGCTGCTGGTCATTGCAGTAGGAGTGACCATTGCAATTGCAGCGCGGACACGAGGTGAAGAACCAATGTTTCAGCGCACACTCCGTGTCGTCGTAGGGGGCCAAGGCTCCGCCCACCACACAATTGCCCAGACCAGTGTTCGAGCCATTATCACACCAACCGCAGGCAGGGTTGTCGAGGCACTGCTGGCAACTGTTGTAATAGCCGCACTGAGCACTGGACCTAGCCGTCGTGCTCCACACGTCGTGCGGGGTCTTGATGGGAGTGGAGCGGCACTTGGAGGTGAATGTGGTCCACTCCCGGCACTGGCCATAGGGAAAGCTCGCTGTGTAGGCATTGCGATCGACACATCGCTTCTCGTTCTGGCACCAAATGCACTCATCCTCGGTGCAATTCTGGCAATTGGTCAAAGTGGCGCACGCTGGCGGACATATAAAGTCTTCCAGGGTGCGATTGTTCACTGTACCGGCTGCTGTAATTGAGACACTGCGACAACGATTCTGCTCCGTATCCCATTTGCAGGCCACATTCGATACACAGGCTCGACAATTGTGCAGCTGCTCGCACACAGCTTGCACTTGGAACTCCTCAAAGGACGGACAGCTCTCCAGGCGTTTGGCATTCAGCGGGGGACCTACAGTGCTTACTGTCGACTGTTGAACCGCCGCCGCCAATTGCTGGTGCTGCTGAGTGGACGACTCGTAAAAGACCGACGCCACGGAAGTGGTCTCCCGGCAGCGTTCCTTGCTGCATACTCCATTCCCGCAATAGGTGCACTCGAAGGCTGTGGACACACACGACTGGCAATTGCTCAGTTCCTGGCAACGCAGCACATCGTGCAGATGCTCCGATGTCATGGTCAGGCGACTCTTGGAAGGACATGCTACATAGTCGTACTGCTCCCTGCCATAGATGGCAGATCGTTGGACCTGGGTTATGGAGATGCAACGCATTTTCTGCACATCCCAAATGCACTTGACTCCGGGTCGGGCGCTAGTACATCTCTCCTGCTTTGTATAGAAACTGCACTGACCCGGCTCATAGCGTAAAATATCGCTCAGCAATTGTCCATTGAATCCTCCATAGATATACAACGAATCCTCGAAGACCACCGAACTGTGTCCAAATCGAGCCAGATCTGCCTGGAGATGGCCCGGCATGGGATGCAGGTGCCAGGAGTCACAGTAAACATCGTAAATGAGCAGATCCTGGCTGTAGCATTTGGCCCCGTAGCTCTGCGAGGTGTCGTTGTGCGTATTTCCGCCAAAGACCATCATTAGGCCCTGATTAACAAAGTTCGCCGTGTGCAGAAGCCGTGCACTGGGCGCCGCCGACAACATGGTCCAGATGCGCGTCGCTGGCTCGTAGGCGTAGAGACGCGAGCTCAGCACCTGGCTGGACTCACTCTCCGACACAATCCCCCCGTATACATAGACCTTTTCGGTAAGGAAGTCATAGGCGGAACTGTGGCCATAGCCTCCCTTTACCACGTAGCCCGAGGTCTGGACAATGCGCCACTCCCGTGTGCCAAAGTTGAATTCCTGCACTGTGTTCAGGTAGCCATACTGGGGCGAATGCCCAAAGATGACCACCATATACTGATAGTTGTTCTTGTCCCCGAAGCCGGGAACCAAAGTGGCCGTGTGGCCAGCTACATTGAGGGGTCCGCACATGGTGGCGCCTGTGGCATTGCACGAATCTGTCTTCACAGCAATCATTTCCCACGTCTTGGCCGACACATCAAAGGACCACAACTCATTCGAAATGCCACGCCATTTGACCACGCCGCCATAAAGGAAGATCTTGTCGCCGTACATCACAGTGGAGGCGCCGTAGCGTTTCTCTGGCGCTCCACTCCCGTCCTCCGAATGCACTGTTTCCCACACATTGCCATTGAAGTCATAGGTGCTCATTAGTTCGCCACGCCCGTACGATTCGCCGCCAATAATGTGAAGAGTGTCGCGCCAAACAGCCGCGCCATGCGAGGCGGTTCCAGCCGGCGAAGGCGAATGTTTCGGATGCACTGTACTCCATACGCCGTGGGCACTGATTTGACTGCAATCATCGCCGCCGTATCCCTCGTTGCAAAGGCATCTAAAGAGGGAGGCATCACATTGATTAAATGGCTCTTAATTGGTTTAATTTTCATTTTAAATTACATGGAAATTGTTGCGAAATCATTGCATACGAATAATCTTTGCAATATCTTTTGCAAATTTATAAACAAACATTAAAAATAATTGCATTTGTTTGTTTATGGTTTATTTACGAGATTTACTTTTCAATTTTTTCGATATTGGCATTTGACTATAAATAATTCTTTTGGCGATTTGCCTGCCATTTTGATCAAATTGTAGCAGAAAATGTGCATTTTGAGATGTTGAAGAAAGTTGTAATTTTAGTTAAGGCTAAATGGCAGAGAATGGGCCAAAAATGGTATTCCCTGCGTTTAATTTGGCCAGAAAGTAGTCCTTACAAATCACTTTGTTCAAGACGATCAGCCAAGACACAGTTGACGGACTGCTGAACTTTCTAAATCGTATTTAACATTATAAAAGCTTGGACGGTGTCGGGAACCTTTACTTACCGCTCTTGATCTGGCCTACAAATGCCATGATTACGCGATTCAGTGCAATTGCCTGGACAAGCAGCCACATTGCAGGCTTCTCCTCTGTACATGGGATCGCAAAGACAATCGCCATCGCGACACTTGCCATGCCCGGAACACTCGAGCTCTGTGTGAAAGAAATGATGGTTAACCCAATTTGATAATCGTTGAGAAATCTCTCACTCACCATCGCTATCTGTGGGACAACCATTCATTTTGTACGTGAGATTAAATCCAGACATATTGTACGCATCATCACTAAAGAAATGCACCAACGCTGTTCCAGATCTGGCTATAACCTGTGGCACACGGCGTATGGAGAAATTTCCCCTATACATGAGACCACTGTGAGATGGAGAGAGGAAGAGAAATTAGACGAAATTTGATAGAGAATCTTATCGACTTACCTGAACACCGCAAGAAGCGGTGAATCTACACTATCGCCATCGTATATATACAAATGATCCCAGCCGCATTCGGTGGCGAATTCGCGTAGATGTATCCGGATGTTCGAGGCGCGTGGCGGATTTGCATTATGCCGTCTGCCCCAGTGTGGATGGCGTGCATCGATTAGCCAACTGCACTTGACACTCACCGAATAGTTGCCCCAGCCATCGTGTATGGTGCCCATCGGATGGTACATGCTGCAGGGAGAGAGAGATAGGAGACAGAGAGAGGGCGGAAAGCGCCCACAGGGCCAACAATTAGCATACGAAATGAGTGTAAAGCATAATCGAAGTGGCAAAATAAATCAATTTCACTATCGATTCATCAATGGACGCGGGCAAACCAGCTAACCGACCAATCGTTGGCATCAATTTAATGTGCATTACATATGGAAATGTTGGTTCCCCCTTGCCCCTCAACCCCCTTCTAATGCTGTACAAAGCCAAGATAATTGAATTTCTGCCGGCCAACGGAAAATGCAATCTCAAATTGATGGAAATAGAGCTGGCAACGGCCAATGACACAGACGGGAATGGGTATGGGCATCGGCATGGATAATGGGATGGCAGCGAAGCCTCTCAACTGTCTACAAGTTAAAGTCATTTTCACTATTTTCTTATAGTTATCTTATACCCTTCCAGAAGGTAAAATGAAATTCAGTCAGACAAGACAAGAAAATATGAGTCATATTTTTAAAAAAAGAAATCAAAGTGATTTTTTGAGGGTCATTTACATGTACAGCGCCATTTCATTAAGAAATTGAATGGCAGTTAATAACAAATGTAACGAGGCAAATCGACTCACAACATGATGAGAAATCGAAGTGATTTTGCGAGGGTAATGGAGGTCTTTGCAAGGGCATATAAACTTCGACCTAGTAAACGTTAGCTACTTTGTTAATTTTTACAAATGCTCTTGCCTAGGTTTAAGTTAATATGGTGATGTCATTCAAAAGAAAACTATAAAATTGCCGGCATCTAAAAATGTAGAAACGCCTACCGGATACCCTACTCAAAAGAAAAAGCGTTTTAAACCAAAACCAACCAACCAATCTGTGCGTAAGTTCTTAAAGAAAGTTCCTTCAAACATTTCACTTTAAACTCTTCTTCAAGTTGTGACTGAGTTGGAGCCAATTAACAGACAAATCTCTGCACTCAGATTACATGCCTGGGAATGGCCTTTGGCTTTGGCAGGGAGTAGTTGTTGCATCAAGTGGATCCGACATATGTTTTCTAAACTTGAAGTAATCATAGAGTGAGGCTAACTGACTGACTGAGAGTGGCAAGTGGGTGGACAGATGGATGGATGAATGTACCTGGGCCATGGAGTGGTGGGTGGTGCAGTATATCAAGTGGAAGACGGTTGCTACAGTCTAGGAAAAATCAATGCTGGGCGAAAATGATATATTTATACAATTATCGACTGTTCAATGAGTCAGAGCGAGAGAAAAGAGATACACAGACACACTCGGGAAGGAAGAAGGAGAATGATATGAAAAAAGAGTAGCAGGTGACCACCAGCAAGTGCCAGGCAAATCGACTCGAGGACGAGAGACTTCAGATGTGCAATGGCTTGGAATGCATAGATTTAGCATGAGAGCGAAACCAGTTTAAAAAGCCGGTGAGACAGTCTAGGAGTGTGTGAGTGTGTGTCTCAGAGAGTGTGAATTGCGTGCAAATCCCAATAAACAGGTGGGAGAGCGACGAGTCAAACTAAACTAATGAAAATTCATAAGTGCGATAAGCGAATACAACAACTCTTTAGGGCTCTCTGATAAGGGAGTAAATACATGCGAGGGTTGAATTCAAAGTTTCTCAGATAGTCATCTTTCATCTGACTTGGAAAATGCCTGCTTCCCAATATGACCATAAAAGTAGCTAATAAATTAGAAGTTGAAGAAAAAAAGTCATTGCAAGTTCTTCCCCATTTTAACACTCTTTCTTGAATTAAATGTACTTCCTTTTACTACAATTGTGTAAACTTTTTGAATAGCCCTCGCCTCTATATATACTCATAATAATGTACGTAAGTTGTTCTTATCAGTTGATATTCATGTACATATAACTAAAACAAGCTGCCTAAAACTTTGAATATCTGATTTGTCGGAGAAAAAATATATAACTAAGTATTTACATCACATGAAAACAAACAGATATTTTGTTTTATAACTAACTATTAGTAGTATGCACTTTTATATACATATAGATACACGCACACATATATACATACACATGTCTATATACACTTGTCGTGTATATAATTAATTCTTGTCAAGATAGAACGAACTCGTTCTCTTATCTTGAGCTGCTTTCCCACTGACTCTATCACAAATGCCCATTATTATATTGTACTATAAGAGGGATGATATATAAACCACTGAGTCGTTTTAATATCGGTTATACCGCGTCGAATTCTCCCTCTGCTCTTTCAAGTCGCCTTAATTGCCTGTAATTCAAAGATAAACTTTTACAACACACATTGTAAGAACTCCTTTGCTTAAGGCTTATACTTCGACTATATCGACATTTTTTTTTATAGATCTTCACTTGGGGATTCGTGGTATTCGTTGGGGATCCTACGCAACGCAGAGCATTTTACGTTTCGACACCTTTTCTGATAGTTTGAGCTCAATCGATTTGCCTTACTCTTTTAGCTTTTACACTTCTAACAAAGGTAGATGAATTTTCAACTTTTTCTGACATCCTTGAATCCGATCTGTTAAATATCGGTCCTTTTTTGAATCCTTTGAAATCGACCCGTTGAATTTTACGACTTTCAAAATATTTTTTAAAATTCTTTTGATCGATTCAAAAAACATTTTCAAACCATTCCTAACGTTTTTCCACCCGCTCCGTAAAATTAATTCAATTTGCGAATCATTTTTAAAAGCGAATTATTTTCAATGTTTCAACATTTTCAAACTATTTTTAGTGATTTGAAGTCCATTCTGTCGAAGCTTCGTCATTTGCAAATCGATTTTGACATTTTTAGCAGTTGAGGGTTCTAACAATTAAATGATCTGTCGTCACTCATATTCAATACGAAAAAATATCGTATAAATATGCAAATTAAATGTCTTGATAAATCGTAAAACATGGCAGATGCAGCCATTGTTATGGCATTCTATATTGGATTTTAGATGCCAAATTAAAGCGAATATGCTCGGTTTTCAAGGGTATCTCATACAAAAATGTGACGCTGTTCAACGAAGCAAAAAACTAACAAATTCTGATTTTGACATATGTATAACAATATATTTGCCTTCTCCCCCGTCAGCCATTCCTTCTTCTTTAACAGAAAGATGCTGTACAGGTTTGGTTTGGCGATTGACAAGTTAAGGTCAAAACCAGGCTGGAAATTAAATACATAATCCGCATTAGAAAGCCAAAGCCAAAGCCAAGTCAAGTCAGGTGAAAGAATGCCAAGAGTGTTAGAGAAAGAGGGACGCAACGAGAATGGGTGCTAATGGGAGCGAATGGAAGAGGTAGTAGTAAAGAGAACCCGTCTAACGAGAATGGCCAGCAGCCAGCCAGCCCCAACCAGGCATGAGCTGAAACTAAACCGTTGCTTGACACAAATAGGCCAACAAAAACGACACACAAAAATAAAATAATAATAAAATACAAACAAAATGAGCGGAGAGATGAGCAATTTGGGTGATTTGGATGATTCATGAGCGAACGAGCTAAAGAGCGGGACTTGGAGCATGGAGGAGAGGTCATAACTTACCGCACTTTACCGCCGCAGTATTGACACTCGGGTCCTTGCCAGCCATCGGCGCAGAGGCATTGCCCATCCTCCTGGCATTGGCCATCGTTCTGGCAGCGATTGCCATGGGCTGTGCAATTATAGGCGCTGGCACGATGTAATCCGCTGAAGCAGCCATGGAAGAGCAGCAAAGCCAAAAGGAGTAAACATTTTCGCCTATATTTCGCATTAAATGTGGGCGTGGTGGTGGTGCAACGCAAACTCTGTCGATGATGACTTTGTTGTTGTTGCTGTTGTTGTTCTGTTGCTGAAGAGGAGGAGGATGTGGACGAAAAGCAGTATGAGGAAGAAGAGGCATGTTCCTGTCGTTGCCGTTGCACCTGCTGCTGTTCTCCACCACCTGCATGCTCCACCAGGCACATAATTCTCTTCTTTTTTTTTTTTTGGAGTAGACCTTTAGCTGACTTTGGGACCCGTTTCACATTTTTCCCCCCGCCCCGGAGCCCGGCTAGCTACTACGACACGCACTTGCACACTAACACTCACAAAAAACTGCAATTTCTTTGCTATTTTCACTCTTTCTCTTCCCCTTCTGATGTCCTCTCGTCACATTGCACAATATTTTTCCTTTTGCTTTTTCTTTCTTTCGTTTATTTGCCTTGCACACCCACGCGCACCGTATTAAACACTAAAAAATTATGCTATTTTATGCTAAATACACTAACAATTAGTAACGTTCACGCACACGCACACACACACAAACATATAGAAAATTGCACAACTCGATGGCGAGGACCGAAGAAAAGTAAACTCTGAGCAAAAGTTGACAATTTTCTTTATTATTGCACGAATAACATATTGTCTAGTGTTGTAAAACCTTTGTAAGCAGTGTTGTAGAATTGCGCGAGCAGCGTAACCAGATCGTCGCTATGTGGGTGGCGCCAAACACAATTTGAATTCAAATATTTGAATTAAAATCAGTGTGGCCATTTATTTTCGTTAAGCTAGTATGACACTACTTTGACTCTAGTCCGAAATATCAAAAGAAAACCATTTAAAGTCGGAAAGGAAAAAGACAGAAATAAGCAATATTATTAATTATTGTATTGGCTTCTTATAAAGTTGTTAGGTGCTAGCGGAGAATCCGGAACGGCTGGTCTATTTTTAAGGCGCCTTGCCTTGTCCGTAGACTGTTGTCTAGCATGTTTACAGAAAAGAGGTTTTGATGGGCAGCCAATCTTTGGCCAATCATTATGGACTCTTCCGAAACCAGAAATGCAAATGTTGAGCCTGGAGAAGTCGACTAAAATATGAACATTTGGACAGGGAAAACTATAACAGTAAGTGCTATAAGTTAAGGAGATATGTAGGTATTCTAAAATGGAAACAATATTTATTCAAGGTTCGAGTCGAGGCGTTGGGTTAAACGTTGTTCTGTCGAACTGTTTAAAAGGCTCCACCACTGTGTTCTATGGGATTAACATGTTAGAGTTCTGCTGAACTAACAGTACTTTCTGCAGGGTAAAAGCTTTCGGGAGTGTATTTTTTTATCTGCTAAATTTTTTGCAATATTTCTGAATGAAACAATTAACTATTTAGAATAAATCATTTTAAAATATTTAAATTTTAATGACAACCAAAGTATTTGCATTTCCTTGCAATCTTATGTAGGCTATTAAACGCGCAATTGAAGGGAAAAAAATCAATATACAAACATTTCGCCAGTCAACCGCTGTGAGAAGAAAGCGCGTAAATTCCGTTAGTTTGACAGTGAGTCTTGGCCAGTTTCAGTGATAAGAGGGCGCACTCCAACGACCACGATGAGAGGGAGAGTCAAAAACTCAGGGCGCCTGCGCTCTCAGCATATTGGCTATTCTTGAAAATGAGCCAACAACTGTTTCTGCCGAATCGAAAGGCAACGGCAACGGCAACGGCAGTTTACATTGGCAAGTCGTTGTAAGCAGTTTGCGGTGGTTCAACGGTTGGCTAACGGTATTTCTCGCGTGTGTTTTTGCTGTGCGCGCGTGTGTGTGTCTGTGTGCATGTGTGTGTGTGTGTAAGTGTCTGCGAGCCTAGCAGAGTGAAAAAAAAGGAGAAAAAAAATTAAGAACGTAAGCTTTAACAATTGCCTAAAAACACACACGACGACAACAACGACCAGGAGGAGGTGTAAGTGTGTGGAAAACGATAATTAGATTGACATCCACGAACGAGTCCACCAGTTTCATCCATCCAGCAGCATTCGCAGACGCCACCGCAGACGCGCAGCACAGGTGAGTTGTGGAATTTCTGCCATTGTCCATGACTGGGCGGGCGCAATCATCGTCCTTTTTTTTTTCTTTGCTCCCCGTTTATGGCGAATATTAGCCCCCAAAGCACAGACACAGACACACACACATATATACACACAACTACACAGGGTTTTTTGTGTGTTTGTGTTTGTTACGGAGGTCGTCGGGTGCGACCACAACACATTGAATATTGCACGAACTAAAGCTCAACGCATCATTAAAGTCTTTCGTATTTGCATTAACTTAATTCATAATTCCAAAAAATTACTCACGCACGTTTTCGATTAGTTCGGTTGCCGCTGCTCCGGCTATTGCTGATGCTACCTAAAAATAACATGTCAAAATCGATCGATTTAACGGAATGCAGTTAAATACACACCCTACCTCCTTCATTCCCTCTGCCAAAAACACACAACACGAGTTTCTACCTGCTCAATTTCCATTGCCTAAAATTTCAACAAATTTTCAAAATGTTATCAGAGCATTGGGAACTTTTCAAACAAAGCTTATCTCACTTAAAGGCTCTATCTAAATCCTCTAAATTAAGCAAACAGTTCGTTCGTTTTTATTTTAACAATTTCTTTTGCATAAGAATTTCGCAAGGCAAGCCAGAGCAACCTCTTTTCACATAAGCAATATTAAATGTTTCTATCTGAAATTGTTTTTTGATTGCAAAAGGAATTTGTTTGATTTAGACAAAAAAGAAATAAAATAAAAATAAATACTTTACGAGTAGGGTTTTTTTTTTTTTTAATTTATTTAAGCGCTGAATCCATACATACAAAAATAGTATCATAACAACACAGATAGATAATTTACAAAAAGGACCAAACCCCATTGGTATTTCCACGGGGTCTATAATTACGAATAGAGTAGATTTTAAATTGGGTCACTACATGCATCAATTCATATATTAGACATGCCATCTCCTCGACTTCTTAAAGCTAACTAGTCCTTTAAAGCACCTGTCGGTCAACTTTGCCTTTTCGGTAAATTTTTTATTAAAGTCTGATGTGAAAAAATGAATTAAGATATGTTTAATCTTGCAGAAGAAATATATTTTTCAAGTTTAAACTCTTAAAGTCTGCGATCTAGATATACATATAAAAATTTATTCGAACGATTCGGCAAGAAAAGGAAAGTATGTCCCATTTCACTTGTTAAGACACGTTTTAAGTTTATTTTGTATTTATTTGGCCTTATCCGAGCTTTCACTTTAGACGAACTACTACTTGTTCGAGGTTTCTCCCAGTGTATACATTTTATAGATTTCACACACATTTTCATTTTGCATTAAGGAAGCATCGCGCCGCTAAGGAAAACTAAATCGCGGCATTCACAAATTGTTTGCCGCCAACTGTGGCAGATGCAGGCGACGCCTCCCACTCGCCCGTTGCTGGCCGCCTCCCGTCACTTGCGCCACTTTCTGGCCAATGTCTTGTTCTTGAGAAATTTTAATTTTATTTTTAAAACTTTTATTTTTGTATGTGTTGTGTTGATGTTTGTTGTCGTTGCGTTGGCGCTGGCTCTAGCTCAGAGGCGACGACGGCGACTGCGGCGGCCTTCAAGGTCATTTTATTACATTTTCATTTCGTTTGGCTGCGTTTTGCGTTGGTTTTTCATTTTTTAGTTTTAGTTGCATTATATAATTTGAGATGATAGAGGGAGGACAAGTTCAAGTCCACAGTTCTGCGGTTTTTCATCATGTGTGTGTGTGTGTGTGTGTGTGTAAATGTTTTGCCAATAATTTTGCCATTGACAACAGGAGAGTCAGCGGCATTTTGGCTCACTTTGTTAGTGTTTACCTTGTCAGTTGTTGGTCGATGTTGTTATTGTTGCTTGATTTTTGCATAACAGCAGCAGCAGCAGCAACATCAACTGCGGCGGGCGGCAAATAATGGAAAACTTGTTTATATAGTCAAGGAAAATCATGGAAAAACACAACAGTAACAGTAACAACAACAACAACAACAATAGATGGACGTAAAAGCGCACCCGGCAACAACACGAGGAGAATAAAACACAGCGCCATTGGGGCGCACAATTTTCTCCAAACAGTTGAGTTAAGAGCGGGGAAACAAATTATACGACACACCCTCTGACCCCCCTCATGACGCCCCCCCCCTGGCCCATTCTGCCCACCACCCCCTTGACGCACATAAAGTCAATAAACAACAACAACACATGAACGGCAGCAATGGAAAAACAGCCCGTCAGCCGGATTTTATATGGCATTTTCCCCACCACCGCCCCCTTACCACAATTTTCCACACACACCCATTATAGCCTAGGCGGAAAAGATCTTTGTCTCTCTCTCTCTCTCTCTCTCTTTCTTATCGTATTTGTCAATGTTGCTTTTCTTGACTGTCATTCTGTCATTTATTTCGTCATTTATGCAAAAACAGAAAGAAAAGAAAACTTTATTGCTTTTTCTTGTCTTCTTAGCTTTCAGTTCAATTCTAAGGGGAAAAGGCTTAAAAAAAACGAGAGGAAAAATAATACATGAGCAAAAAACATGGAAAAAAGCTTGCCAATTAAATGCATGCGAAAAATTTACGGCACGCATTTCTTATGTTCGCTCTGTTGTGTGTTTTCTTTTTTTTTTTTGTTGTTTTCAATTAAAGTCCCAAAGAAGGTTGGCGGGGGCAGCAATTATTTGGAGGCCCAGAAGGCACATCCATATGACCCATAAGCTTTGAACTAATTTCAGCTTCGCTGATTGCCTGGCATGTAAGATAATTATGGGCAAACTTAAAACACAAAGCAACAGTAGCAAGTGAGGCGGAGCCATACGACAGGCAGGGGCAGGGACAGGAAGAAGGCAAATGAAAACCGAAAAACCTGAGCCCAAGATTCTTGTAAATGTATGTGTGAGGCGATGAGTTGCATGCATGACTGCGTTTTCATTAGTAGCAAGTGCAGCAGTTCAAGGACAACAAGGACAGCAACTGAACAATAACCATTCAGCAAACTTGGGCTTAGGCAAAAATATGTATGTAGGAAACAATTAGGGATCAAAAGCGAATTGCCACATAATGGATAAGCTAAAAGGAAATGCGAAATGAAAAGAATGAATGTTGCTCATCTAGGCAGCAATTTTTGGCGTCGTTGGACAACTATGTCATAAGTTATAACAATGACGAGCACACACCCATCCCCCACCTCTTATTCCCCTTATAAGTACATAACCGCCTCGCAGCCAAACACCCAACGAAGAAAAGGAAAAGCAAAAACAAAATCAACGTCATGTTAAGCCCCTTAAATGCCAACTGCGTACAATGGTGCGTATACATAATCCCATTTTGGCAGTTTAATTGCAAAAGAGACGACAAGAGAAGGAGAGAAAGGGACATTGCTTATAGGAATGCTAACTAACATCTAACTAAAGTTTGCTTTGTCTCTTAGTGTGTCTATGTGTGTGTGTTTGTTTGTGTGTTTGTTTGTGTGTGTGTGTGTCTGTGTTGCTTCCTTCCACATAATTAACTTTTAATGGCAAAGCCTAAACAAATCCTTGCCACGAGCAAGACCATTGCCTACTTATTAGGGCAAAGGGCCTCACCTAGAGTCTAACAAAGAGTATTCAGTAGCGGGGCCTCACCTAATATTTCAATTTCATAAATAACCGAATAGAAGCAGATTCGCTTATATCATAACTTTTTGTTAAGAATTTATGAAATATTATTACATATTAAAGAAGTTATCAGCTTTCTTATATAAAAAGAAAAGGCAACAGTATTAAGATTAAAACCGCATTCATTCTGCCTGGGGACATAATTCAATTAATTTTATTTGTTATAGAAATGTTAAATTAGCTTCTACTGACGTATCCCACTTTAAGTGATTTGCTTAAAATCGTACCTAGAAACCTACGCTTTCGCTTTTACGAAAGAGCATAGGACCATTAGCCATAAGTGATAACACGCAAAATAAAGCAATCCGGTTTTTTTGTCATCTCTGCCTTCTCCACACTTAGATTTATGGGGAGTCTCGGTAGATCAAGGGTCAGATTAGTTGCTAACACACAAAAAGCTGAATAGAATTCGAATAAAGAAAATTTGTATGTTTATTACTTCTCTCCATCTATACTTCAATCTTTAATACATTCTATCTTTAAATCTAATTCGTAGCCTTCATTGTAGTTCCAAATGTTCCCAATCAATGTGTTTATTTATTTTTGCAAATCGTTACCATCAATTGACAGAATGAGAATTTGTACAAGATATCTTAAATATTGCTGCCAAAACGTTTAGTAACTAATTGAATTTCTCTTAACTTTAGCTATGTGTATGTATGTATGTACATACATTCGTTGTAAATAGAATGCAATTTACAAATTCCTAATTTGATGACAATATCTAATCGAATTCACATAGAAGAAGCATAGCTCATCCTCAGTTTCACATAACATGAAAGTTGAATTCATAATTTCATTATCTATATTTTAATTGATAAATAGTTTTAGTCTGTCATGTATTTTATGTATTAGATTATTCATAAAATGTTTGATTTCATTTTGTTATTTAATTGCATTTCATTGTAGAGAGTAGGAAAAACTAATGAATGCATTTCATGGCCAAGAACAGAAGCCGAAATTTTCAAGGGAGGGGGTGTTGGTAGAGGGTGGCCAGAATGCATATTTCATAAATCTAGAAAAAGAAACAGACTGACACAATGACAGCCTGTCTGACAGCGGTTCAAGTAGCTTCAAGCTCAGCTCAGCTCAGAGAAATGAATGAAAATTGAATTTTTAAAGGCTCTCCCTCTGTCTCTGTCTCGCCCTCTGATTGTCTTCTGCTTTTCTGTTTTAAGCTAAGTGGCAAATGTAGCACGTAGCAGCTAGCAAATGGGCAATCCTTTATCCTTGCAATGGAAAATGACAATTGAAAACCAGTTGACGTTTTATCAATCTTTTAGCAGGTGAAGGTTGCGAGAAGAAGAGAGGAAGAGAAAGTATTTTTATTATAGTTCCAATCTCTCCACCAATCGCTCTCTATGTTCTTGTTGATAGAGCACCCCCGGGGCGTATACGCAATCAAAAATTGTATATCACATGACAAATTCAATCAGACAAAGCACACGATATAATTGAAGTGACTGCGTAGGAGTGTGTACGAATGTGTGTATGAGTGTGTGTGTGTGTGTGTGTGTGTTTGTGTGCAGCAGCACAGCCTAAAGCAATCCAAAGACAAATGTTGATGGGGTCTAGACCAAACGCACAACTCATTCAGTGAGTGAGTGAGTAAAGGCCCCAGCAAAAGTCAGCCCTGCCGGCAAGTCATATCAATTATTCAAGGATAATTTGAAACATTGTCGTACGGTAAAACAGAAAATTCTGCACAGGATTTGTTTGTTTGACTTTAGCTACTTCCCCTCCTACAGTCACCTCCTTCCCTTCGCGCTCTCGCTCTTTCTCTCTCTCTTTTTGTTTAGGTTGTTCGCCTGAAAACTTTTTGTAAATTATTTAAATGAGCGACCGAGAGAAAGATGACAAATACGAGAATTCTGTTGATAAACTTTCTTCTTCTTCTTGCTTTTCACAGTTTGCGTAGCTTTTATTGTTTTAAATTGGTACAAAATGCAAGAGTTTTCTATGTGTGTGTTGGTCCTTTTTTCATCTTTCCATTTTCAGTCATTTGCTAAAAAGCTTTTCTTTTTATGATCCATACGTGGTTGTGTGAGTATGAGTGCAAATTCGAGTGTGTGTGTGTGGGTTAGTTATCTCTCTAAGGGCATAAACAAAGATAGAACATGTTCACTTCTGCATACGAGGGTTCAACTGGAAGTTACAGCCATCTACCATTTGTGGCATTCTTTTATGCAACAATTTAATTATTTTTGGTCTAGTTTGTTTTTTAAATATTATTTCAACTTTAAGATTTAAGATTCATGACCAAATTTGATTAAAAAATTGTAAACGATTTTTATTTGGCTTTTCATTTAAGTGTCAAGATTTGCCGTCGTGAAGCTAAAAGCTTCTGGGCTGTCTTGAAGTTACTTCCTAGAGGACTAAATCAAGCTTCACGAAAAATTCTAGTTTTTTAAAGGCAATTGAATGTTAACTCGATTTTCATTTGTTTTCCAATTGGGAAACGGCTTCTTATAATTAATTTTTCTTTACAATACAAACGACTATATGTCTTTGACTTTCTTTTTCTTCATAAACTGATCAGCGGTGAAACTATTACCAATAGGCTAGTCTAAACTTTTCTGTTCCCTCTCGTGGTTTAAGAAATTTTTTTCCTATTTACTTTAAAGGATGACTGTGGCTAGAAAAAAAACTCAGCACAAAATATTCTTCTTTGCCATAGTTCGCCCATTCCCACTGCGGATCTTACGATGATAAATAATGGACTGAACAAGAAACATGACAAAAACAGTTTGCTTACAGAAGAAAAACAAAAAATTTAAAGGGTTAAAATATTTTAAAAGTTTTTGTAGGATAGCCCCTCGCGTAGGGGGCAATATGCAATCAGGCGAGCGGGCCATTTAAGCGCCATTACCAATTAGCGTGGCCGTGTCCGTGCCCAACAAAGTATGCTTCAAATTATGCTGTTGTATGTAATGCAATTTATGTGATGGGTAGGAGAAGGGATAGCAAACATATGCCCACAAATACACACCACACACACACACACACATACATGCACACTGATATGGATGGTTGGTAAAGGGCCGCAAGGCAAGTGTGCGTCAAGCTGATAAGGCAGAGCTCCATCCATCCATTCATCCGCTCTCCCCCTCCCTATCCCTCTCTCTCTCTCTCTCTCTTCGTCTCTCATCGTAAATTAGTTATTGGCATGTTATACTAAACGATAATGAAACTCTTCCCTCTTGCCGCTCTCCTTTCCCTCTCGATTTCAGCAACATGTGTGAGGCATAAATCAACAACATCAGAAGTAACAGCAACTTAACTGAAAACTTGTTGGTTTTTCTGTGTTCGTGTTCGGTGGTCGGACAAACGGGTAAAAGATGCATTTACATTTCGAACGGAACACCAACACGAAATGCGACTGCACAATACTCTCGTTATCATGGATGGGAAAAGTACCAGATGACATACCCGAGGTAAGTGTCATTAACTTTTAATAGCCACACATAGTCCATTTTCTGCCCTGCCCTGGCAACCAGTTAATATCCTTAATATTAACACAATAAATATCGACATTGTCCATTAAACTGTCCGGGACACTTTAAACAAACAATTAAGAATGCCTGTAAGCCATTAGACAATGGCCAAGAGATCAAACCAACAGCCCCTCCGGGCCGGCCCACTTACCACATGCCGCTTCTGTCCTTAAGGCTCGAGGCTCGTAAATTGACGAATTGAGAGCCACACTGGGATAAGTGATTTGTGGTGTCTAGTTGAAACTAACAAAATCCTTCTTTAGTTGCATTTACTTCAACTAAAATGGAAAACCAAATTCTCAAATGTGTCGATTAAGTGAGCATAAGTAAAACTTCAAAAGGAGGGAACCAATGGAGGTGAGAAGAAGAGGTTTGAAACTGCTCTACATGGAGATAAATTCAGTTCTGTTAGTTAGGTGCTAATGAGTGGAATGTCTCCATAATGATGGCAAGAATGAAGTTCAAAGTTAACAGGCCCGTCTCCTGAATGTGCCACGAAAAGGTCCAGCCTTTTTTGAGTAGACGAAAGACTGTTGGCTACTACTATAAAGCTAAAACTAGTTGTAAACGCAACTGTACTCGCTTAACGAATACAACTTTAGGAGGGAGAACATTTTGCGTCCAACTGACAAAAATTGGTAAATGGACGCTTTCCACCAAAGACTTTTCACAAGGAGCTATACGCCCTTCGCCTCCTGATGACCTTTTTAAACAAGCACCTGCTCGACTTTTATTCCCAGTGCATTTTGCAATGCACACAGAGAAATATGATTCACACCGGAAGTGAATTTCCGCCCATTTATTTAATGTCTGGAGCGTAGTGTAAAGGGCTTTGCTATCGCTGCCCCATCCTGGGGCAGTAAACGTGGAACAGGTAGGCCGAAAATTGATGCGGCTAACGAGCCACATTGTATTAATTTTTGGGTCTGAGTTTCAAGAGGGGGCGGGAATGGAGGTGTTTTGTTGGTATTCGTTTGGTTAGTGTTAAAATTGATTTTCTCGAGCCACAACGTGAATGCTTATGAAACGGAGAAGCCTTAACTTTTGCAATCATTATGTGAACGAAAGGAGCATTCAATGCTTTGGCATAACAAACACCATATAATCCTTTTTATATTGAATATAAAAATCCAATCACGTTTCGTCGTGTCCTTCGATGGGGTCCTCTTTAAGCAGCACATCCTTTGGCTCTTTTGTAGCGCAAAATTAAAGTTAAGTGGGTGCGGCCCCCAAAACACACACACACACAGAGACTCAAGTGGTGGTCCAGCTTCTCTGTGCTTCCTTAAGAAAACCCTTTGTAGGTGGCGGCAGTGAGCAGACACAGCAATAAACTCGTTTCTTGCGATTTATTTAACAGTTTTCAATTTTATTTTCAACACTCGTGTGCGTTTAAGTGTGGTTATGGGCACGTGTCGCTGTTTGCCAGTGGTTTCCATCCCCCTCTTACCCAATTTTATTCCTCATGTTCCCCAATTCCATTTCCATTCCGATTCCAATGATGAGTCCTTGTGAGTTGCGTTACGTTGCGTTGTGTTGCGTTGCGGCCTCGTTTCTTGTTACGCCTTTGCAGCAATTTACGAGCACAACGATAAGCTTCTCCCCCGTTGGTTATGACAGCAATTCTCTTTTGAGGAATTTGCAGTTTTGATAAATAAGCATTTGCTTCCGCTGGGAGTTGCCCGCCTCTTCAAAGAGCAAGAAAACTCTTTAAATATTCCCTCAGTGCATTAAATGTAAAAATATTTTGTTTCATCATTCTTTTGGATCATAATATTTTAACAGTCACTTTGCCCATTAATAAAATATTCCATATTAAAACTCTAAGAGCATTGGCTTTCTTCTGTCACTTCTTCTTCTACTTCGGCTCTTGGCTGTCTCTCGGCCTTAGCCTTGGCGAGACTTGTGCCAGCATTTCGCATAAATTGACACAACAAATTGACGCATTTATGCTCCGCTGTCAGCCCCAAAAGAAGAATGGGCGTAAAACTCAAATCGTAAAATGAAATTCGATAGCAGTCCCACTCACTCCACTCCATTACACTTCACTCCACTTGTATCCCTCGCACATGTGGACATGGTTGACACTCTTCATCGGTCGGTCATGTGGGGGATGGAGGGGGCAGACAAATCAAAGCCTCGACACAATCAGCAACATTGCATAATGTCATTGTCATTTCTCCTTTACTCTGGGCGTGGCATTTGCGGTGGTGGTGGTCGTGGTGGTGGTGGTTGGTCATTATGCAAATCTACGTGGCGCACGGCTAAATGAAATTTAATGGAAATGAAGTCTATGGCAAATACGGGCATATGTATGAATATGGTTACAGGGTACAAAAGGTTAGTATACATGTTGCTGATATTTTGTACTCGACATAATCCGTTACAAGAAAATTTAACCCAGTGACCAAGAGGGCAAAGTAAGGAAAATGAACTTATATCGTCTTTATAGGGGCTAGAAGTCTTACAAGTTCTTAAAGAGGGGCAACAATAACGAATTTGACCTTTAGCTAACTAATTAGCGGCTGAATTTGGCGGCGGGCTTGGGTTACCTTTATGGAATATCAACATTAATGCTTCCTTTTAATCATCTAAAGCCATTTAATTCAGAAATTTGCCAAGAAATCAGTTTAGAAATTATTCTAAATTGTAGCTGTTCAGCTACTAAGATTTGATGTCTTTAGATTCTTTAAATGCCAAAGATCTCGTTTGGTCTTAGGGAACCAACAATGACCTCATCCCTAGAAAGCTTCAACAAGAACAAAAGAATTAACAAAATTTCAGGAACTTGTTTATAAGTTGTAGCGCTAGACTAAAAATTGGACTGCATATGTAAAGTTATGGCTAACACAAAATATGGCGGCCCAAAGAAGCTGGAAGCGTCACAATGATGACCCAGCTGACGACAATCCCGTTTTAACCCGCTCTATCTCTGTTTCAGATTTGAATGATCGTATTTTCACACGCCATGTAGAATTTCCATCAAATATGCACATTGTCCGCTGTGGACAGATTGCAAATAAATAAATGAAAGCAAAAAAAAAAAAAATATGTAAAGTTATGGCTAACAAAAAAATATGGAACTCGGGCTAGGAAGATTTAAGACACATTTTGTCATTGAACTTTGCTTTTCCCAAATACGTGATATTACGCAATTACCATTTGATTTAGAGACGTTAGTCAGTCCCGGCCATCAAAAGTAAGAGTTAAATGGGCAAAGTTTAAATACTGTAGATGGAGGGAGTTGGTCTAAAAGATTATATTTTAAGCGTGTTCTGTAAAGCATAACTGCCAAAGAGTTCACTTTTTTAAAGTTTACTGTTTCTAGTTTATTTTGCCCAATTTTCCAAATGGTATTCAACTTGTCGATCAAAGATTTCTAGTTTATATTAAAAACGAAGATGTGAATGGCATTTGTGGCTAGTAATGGTGGATAGAACGAGATATCTTCAGAAGTGTATTTTGCATATTTATGGCGCATGCTGAAGAGTATGCTACAATTTCTGTATATTTGCTATTTCTTCGTTTACAGTGGCACTTTTCATACTTATTTCTGAAATGGCTTTGGCGTTTATACAACTTTTAATAATGCAAATAAATGGCAAAAGTAAAACGAATGAGGAAAAGAAGAGAAAAAACAGTGAACGTCCAACTGGCAGAGCTCAGCTGAAGATGAGTGCTGATCCTGCTTAAGCGAAATGCTTCGCTTAGCGTAATTAACTTGGTAACTGTTCAGAAAAAGTCGTTGGCCGTTGGAGCGAGTGGGCGGGGAATGGTTTAACATCATTAATATGTCCTGCTTGCTGCCTGTTGGCTGACGTTGGACAATTCTCGCGCACTCTCTTTTAATTTTTGTTTCTTTTCGTGCAGTAAAAGATAATTGAGTTCTTTTCAATCTTTGTGGGAACGAATGAATGACAGACAGACTGACAGACGGACAGACGAACAGATGGACCGACCGACAGAGGCTGCTTGCTGACCACAAAAACCACTTGGCCATAGCCCTTGGGCTAGTCGTCTGGCTAATTATGTGCACTAGACTGTGCTTTATGGTCCGCGTATTTTTATGCCATTCGCACTGGAGATTGGGGTGAGGTGGGCAATAGGTAAGGGGGAGGGTAGTTAGTTCGTTAGTTATTTGTGCTCATAAAAATGCCTAGCTACAAAAATGAACATCTATCATATGCCTCTTTCGAAAAAAGGACTTTTACAGTCCACCCTAAAAGTATGCATCAAAAAAGAGGAAAACTAATTTACCCCGGCAACAACAACATATATTAAAAAGAGAGAAGAGAGACAAAACACAACATGCTCACGCGTAATAAATGTTCTACGTGCTTTCAGCGCGGTACCTTACACCCTCGCTCTCTCCCACCTCACCCACTCCAATTCTGCTGTTTAAGCTTATTTAAGCAGAGTTTGTTGTTACGCTTGTTGAACAGGTGCCGATTACAAGTGCCAATTTTACCGCTGCTGGCAGTTAATTGAAAACTTTTTAATTGTTTCGCCAGCAGTGAAAATATTTCGAAATGAATTTGGCTTAGTTGCTTAGGCAGAGGGTGTGATTTATGGCCTCATGCCTTTAGCTTTGCCTGCCGCTGACAGTTTCAATTAAACAACAGCTTATGCTCTATAGCTTCTGGCGCCGAGAGTCCTTTTTTCTCATCCCCCATCCTCCAGCCCTCTAGACCTCCATTCCTCCAGTCAATGCGATTGAATCTGCACTTTGTTTTGTTTGTTCTTGGCTTCAGCCTCCCTCTAGTTCTGACCATTGGCCACATCAGTTCAATCATCTCTCTTTCACTCGCTCTTTCTCTCTCTCTCTCTCTCTCTCTCTCTCTATCGCTCGCTGTCGAGGACTCTTTACACTTGGTTGACTTGGCTGGCTATGGCTTTCAGTTGTGTCATTGATTGGTTTGCCCAGCATTTTGTTTGTTAGCATTGGGCTTCAAGCTTTTGTCCACGTTGTTATTTGTGGCCTGTGGTTTTTTCCCCTATCCGACCCACCTCCACCCTGCCATCCTATGGCTAACCACTTTTCTATTCAATTGTTGCATACTGGAATCAATCAATCAATTATGCAACTGGCCCAGTCATTCTTATTGCATAATCCACAAAAAAAAACAAACACATAAGAAACTTTTTAAATCCAATTTCAAATAGTTTGCTATTTTGATTTTTAAATTATAAATATTATAGGAGAATTTTTACAGAAGGTAAAACTTCCTCTGCTGTTTTCTTACTAAACTTTCTAAATAAATAATGAATAATTCTTTATAGGAAAATTCAACTGTCTATTTAGAGTTATTTCATTTTACTTTTACTTGCTTATCTTTGCTATAGCCACTTTCGTTATTTTCGCTTTCTTTGCTTCTTTGCTACTAGTGAAAAAACTTTCGAATTTTGCATTTCCATATTATCTATCTATGTGTATGTGGTTCAATAAATCTTATCAATAAATTCGCAGTTAGATGAAGTTTACAAAAGTCGTTTGCCTTGAAGGCCAACCATTACTTTTAGTTCGTCTTTCTTGTTTTCAGCTACTACTTCTTCTGCTTTTTTCTGCTCATTTTGTAGTTGGAAAAGAGTTTTTTCAAGTTTATTATGAGCAAACTTCAATAGTTTTTGTTGTTGCTGTTCGACTTTTCTCAATAATTTCCTTTGAATTTTGTTCACGTCGGGAGAGCCAGTCAGCATTATGTTTCAATGGATTTTTATATGTATTGTATGTTCGTTGTCTGGGGTACACTTTATACTCTGTACTGGTGGAGGATGTCAGTTGCTATGCCAGCAGCTGCTAGCTCCATGCCTCATTTGTCAACGCAGACTCAAGTACAGCAAATACATATGCAATTATATGAAAAGCATTTTCAAAAGGAAAACGAAAAGGAGTGAGAGCAAGGGAGAGAGAGAAAGAGAGATGTTACGGAGAGACAGGCAGAGACTTTCACAGTTTTGTGTCTGTAACAAAAGATGAGCTGCACTTGAGCATGCTAAAATGCGTTATTAAGTGCATAAATATGCAATGTGCAACCTCTGGCCCCACACACGCACACACTCAAACACACACAGACGCACACACACACACACACAGCATAAGCACTTGCACTCAGGTAGACTCAGGTGAGTTGCTTTTGGAAAATTTAATAAAATGCAAATGCAAATGCAGCACACCCAGACATATGGGCCACATGTCACGCCCCTTTTTACCATTGTCACCCTACTCCCCGGTTTTCCCTCTCTTCACTTAGTCCCACACGCTAATGAGTTGAGTTTTGTCTCGGTCTCGCCACACAAAGAGAAATATTGGTAAGGGTTGTGTGTGTGTGTGTGTGTGTGTGTGTATGTGCCGACAATGAGCATTCTATGAATTATGCAGACTGTGAAAAGGGAGAGACTGGGGGAGATGCACATATCCTCCCACACACATCCTCCTCTTGCTCCTTCTCGCCCAAATTGTGCTAATGGCAAACACGAGAATACTTTTTAATTATTTTAAATGCAAATGTGCAAATAAACTAAGCAAAGAAACCAAAAAAAATAACAACAAAAAATAAAAGGCAACAAAAAAAGAAAGAAAAATCGATACAACTTTTTTGGGTTGGCATTAAAAAGGATCAAAAGGTGGAACACGTGCGGCCAGCCGGGAGGCGAAATAAACACTCACACACACTCGCACGCACACACACACACACACTCATCCTTGTATATACATATGTAAGCCAAAGCCAGAGCCATAAAAGTTGCCATTGCCATTGCCTTGGCTTTGACAGGGCAAGAATGGCAAACAGAAAAAAAAAGAACTGAAGGAAAACGTAACGAAAAGAAAACTCAAACAACAGTCAATCCTCCCTTCCCTTCCCTTCGTCCCTCTATCTCGTTATGCTCTCTGAACTGAATTGGAAGGGGGACGTGGGTGGCTTGTGGGGTTGGTCTTGGGTCTAGCCAAGCCTTTCACACCTACGCGTGCTTGGCACAAGTGGCAAAATGTTGTTACGTGAGCATTAAACCATATTTTAAGTTATTAAGTTATTGACAAAAGCACACGTCACCCTTTCGTTGTTGTCTCTCTCTCTCTCCCCCTCTCTCTCTCTTTCCCTCTCTCGCTATCTGTCTTATGACTGTCACCCATTGCCAAGCCAAAGAGGACGACACGACACTTGTTTGGTTGTGTGTGCTGCTGTTTATCCCCATATTGTTTACCATGCCACGCCCAGTTTATACTTTCACACACACACATACACACCGACAGGAACACCACAGAGGATACGCCAGATATACTTGTACACTCGTTTAATGCCTGAATTATATGTCTGAGCATAAAAATGACTGACAAAATTTCACTTTAGCGACTCTGATATACCCTGGATAAAGAATTCGAAGAAGATATTGCCAAGAATTACCAAACCTATGCTTTTTTTTATATAACTCTATCTATGGATTGGTCCTATGTATATCTCATCTTTAGTTTGTTCAATTTAAGGGGAATGCTTGGTTTATCGAGATCAATAATAAGTACAGTGAAAATTTATCATTAAGCCTCCTAAAAGACCACTCTTTGCCATCAAGTTGTTGGCTAAAAGTATTTGGGATCAAGATATTGCCCTGTAAAATGCCATCGTCTTTATACTAGATGCGAATTGAATATGCCCCAACACATTGCTGCTGGGTAACATAAATGTATGTTGAGTAAACTTTGGCCAGGCCGGCCATACGCATAAAAAGAAATTTTCAATTTTGCCCAAGCTGCTGCTGCTGCTGCCACAGGCGACTCGCCTGTTCTATAGTCTGGGACCCACAAATTGTTACTCGTTTCATCTGATGGGAACTGCTGCAAATGTTTTTGGCTCTGTGTTAAATTTTTGTTAAACTTCAGTTGTAAATTAAACATAAATATTGTTATATAAGCTGGTCCCTAAGGGCAGCTACAACACACACACAGACATCCACACATTTACACATTTATATATCTTTATGTATAGTGAAACTTTAGCTCCATCTTTATGTTCAGTTTTGTCTCAGACTCTTTCTCTCTTCCCTCTTAGAATGGGTCCAGGTCCAACTTGTTTCTGGTTTCGTCTTTTACTTTTCTGACTTTGACATTTTGCTGTTGCATACTTCCAGGCGTCTTCTGGAATTCATGACTCGTTTGCGTGTGTGTGTGTGCGCGCTTACAGGTAGCACACAGCATTTTTATATTGCTTTGTCGCTCTGCAAGTGACATCAAACAAAGCAACATTGCTTACAGCCAGACATACATATGTATGGCTATATGCAGAGACTTGTGTATATATTATTACATTTCCTGGACCACTGCCGAGAGCATATTGCTAGATAAATTGCATTTTGCAATAAATTGCAAAAAGCAAAATGTAACTGTAATTGCATTTTTCATTTCATCTTTTTTGTCAAAAACACAAATTTCCTAAAACTCATTGGACTTGTTGATGACAGGGTTTCGCCCTTAATTGCATTTGTGTATCTATTTTCAAAACTAAAACGACAACTCCCATTGACATTGTTGACTATTTCTGTGTGCATTCTCGTTTTGGACATAAAGGCCAATTAAATGTGAAATAAAATAAAAATAAAAAATGTTGGTATTTTATTTTATTAAATTTTTTTTTAAATATTTAATGATGCGTAAATGTTGTTTTAACTTCACTCACCTGTGTATTATTCGGGTCACTCGCCAGGTGAAATCACAGCACAGCACCGCTGCAACTTCCTATTCACTCTCTCTCCCTTTAACACTTTCTTCTTGTACAACACTGATGATAATGGGTATAAGTGTTGCGAAACTAAACACTGCTTACATATAATTTTTATCAGAACTAAAAACCTTGTGAAACTTTTACAAAAAATTTAACGGAACTAAGAATTTGGTTTCGTAGTCGCCCTAATGCTGCCATATATACATACATACATTTATCTCAAACTATTTCATATAACCTCCTAACAGGTTTAATATATGTATCTGTTTTTATTATTTCATGAGTTATTAAAAATTAACCTAAAAATCACTTACCTTTTATTCCTTATTCCTCTTAAAATATTTTTCCATCATTGTTTTGCAATACAAATTATAATACTTATTCACAAATCACTTTCACACACACATTAAAAAAAAAGAAGAAAAAACGCTTTTGGATTCACAACAAGTTGAGCTTCGACCACATGCAAACACTTACACACACACACACGCTCACACATTTACACGGCGCCGGCGGAGTCTTAAAATTTTCGGGGCACCTTCGGCCCCACAAAAAAACTTTTCGCAATTTTCAAAGAACCATCGAACCGAACTTAGTAATAGTAACATTTAAAAGCTGCTTGCATTAACGTTGTGAAGATTCAACTTGTTTTCACTTTTATTTAATAACAACACGCAAAAAAAATTAAACAAAAAGGGAATTTGCGAAAAAAACGCGGCAACCGACAAAGTAAAACTGACAGTGTTGCCAGATTTTTAAACTAGTTCTGCTCAATTATCGTCAAACCATCAGATTTGGCTTGAAGCTAAATCTGATCGTAGCCTATCTGCTAGACTTTGGCTTTAAGCTTATAGTGACAGTTGCTTTACGTTAATGGCCGTTAAGAATTCAAAATTTGAATTTGAATTCAAATTCGAAACACAGTTCTTGCATTTTGAAATATTTTTTTTCGGGTTTTAAAGGTAAACTTACTGTCCAAGCACCTTAATAGCTTTTCTTACAAAAATATTGTTTTGTGGTTTCAGTAATGGAAATATTTGCCATAATATTTATTTAAAATCGACAAAAGTCTCCCGAATTGCCACTGTTTTCAGCGAACTACGTATGTAAGAGCCATAAATTTTCTAAACAAAAGACACATTTGGGTGCTATGTGGCTTAATGTCCAAGCAAATAAACAACACACTCAGAGTCAGCGCCAGTGGTGGGGGAAAGGAGTGGCAGGCGGGCGAGGAGGTGAGGTGGAATGAAGAGACACTGTCGTCAGTTTGGTTTTCCAGTTTTGTTTCTCGTTTCTTTCGTTACTTTATGCCTCTTACTTTTCCATCCTTCCTTCTCTTTTTACGCTTTTTGTTGGCAATGCCAAATCAACCACCGCCAACGCAGATAATTTGCCACAGGGAGTTAAGTTGGCCAGGACTATCAAGGGTGGGTGCGTGTGTATTAGTGTGTGTGTGTGTGTGTGTGTGTGTGTGTGTGTATGGGTCATGGGCTAACCCAACGCCCTGACCTACTTTTGTGGTAACTTTTTTTTTTATTTCTTTCAATTTGTTAGTCATGTTGACTGACTAACTGACTGACTGACTGCCTGACTGAGTGAGAATAGGAGATAAAACAATTTATTCCATAAAATACAAATACCAAGAATG
This sequence comes from Drosophila nebulosa, assembly GCA_024703675.1. NCBI lineage: Eukaryota > Metazoa > Arthropoda > Insecta > Diptera > Drosophilidae > Drosophila > Drosophila nebulosa. The sequence goes on along the minus strand of JANFPS010000007.1, from coordinate 2,201,633 downwards.
TTGCACTAACGTCTACTCATAAAGCTTTCAATTCTTTTAGCTAACTGCAAAGATATAGTATGGGCTGTGCCGCCTATATATATATATATAGTTATATGCCTATCCACATCTAGTTGTCTATATTGTGCAGGATCAATAGGAATAGGCCAACCAATGCACCAAATCCCACATCCAATTGTGGCAACGCTGCATTCTTCTCATCTTTGGGCTCTATGACATGCTGACTGACTTGAAGAAGTTCCATATCCTCGGGACGAATGGGTCTTGTCACTCCATCGTCATCATCCTGACTATCGTCTGCCATATCGCTGGGATAGGGCGGTTTGTTAGTTGTGCCCTTACCCAGCAGCAAGGCCAACTGTATACGCTGCATCGGAGTGAGTAGCGGCCCTTGCTGTGGTGTTCTGGGTCGCTGCCAGTGTGGAGGCGGCAGGAAGGGCTCGTAACTGGATGGTACCTCGTTAGCACGATAGCCATAGACAAACATTTGCACAAACAGCGAAGTCGTATTGAAGTCGCTAACAATGGCCTTCAGCGTGTTGTTCGAATAATGACTATATTCCGCAACGGGAGCCATATAGTCGGCCGATGTCGATTCCTGTGTCGTAAAGTGCTGCAAGAGTAAATGTTATTAGAGTTAGCGCTAACTCAAATAAAATTCAACCCAATTCATGGTACTCACATCGTAAATGACAAACTTCACATAGGTTATCGATTCACTGTCTATATAGTAGAAGATCACCGAGTGATTGGTTGGCGCCTTCGACGCATCCGCCGATGTTTGATATGTCTCATAAACCAATCGATCGCCTGAAAACATATAGATTAAGGGAGGACCAATATAAGTATAGGTAGAAATATTTTATAATCGTCAAACAAATAAAATAAATAGTTACAAAAATCGAAAAAAGGTTAGTAAGATCTCCATCTCTTACCCTCTTGTCTGTGTCCGATTTCAATTATTTTGTCCGATTTCTCATTCGATTGATCTTCGTCCTGAGTTTCTTCTTCCAAGAAGCTTAACGAATGATTCTTATAATCATCATCGTAGTCATCCTGATTGGAGTCGTCCCCTTCATCGAAACTATTGAGCTCATCGTAATCCGGCAAGAGTTCACCCTCGAACTGTTGATCCCGATTGATGAGAAGCGAAGGATTCACATTCAGCATGGTCTCATTGAAGCCAAATATCATAATTGTTACATCAAAGGCCTTTGGGTGATTCGGACGATCTGTTGCTGTTGCTGTTGTTGCATTACCATTTTGGCCAGTCACCATGCCGACAATCAATTGATTGATATAGCTGAATTTTACCTCGGCCAAAATGTTCTGCAAAAAACAAAGCCAAAGCCAAAACCAATAACACAAAAATTAATTAAATCAGTTAATTTTTTGTTTATTTTTCCAATTACTTGGCAAGTCTTTCGATTCAATGGAGCATACCCAGACCGATTGGTCCATGCATGAGTGACTGGCGGCTGTCGGACTGACTGACGGACTGACTGACTGCTCCCGACTATGGCCCATCTATCAACAATTCTTTCCCCCTCCACCAGAGCACACACTTTGCATAAACTGTTGTTGTTGTTCTTTTAGAGCGTGTGCGTGTGTGTGTGTGTGTATGTGTGTGTACTCATAAATTGAAAATGCATTTTCGAATTGTAAATTGTGAAATTATTTTCCGAAACACGTTCTCAAACCTTATTATTAGCTAAATACTTATTCATTTCGTTTTATAAGCCTTCTGCTAAGTTGTTTTTCTTCTGTGCCAATTATCGTGCCATATGTCCATGAATATATATATATATATATATATATGAATGTACATACATATATATGGATATATTAACATTTGGAATTGTTGTTACGTTATATTCATATTACGAGCAGCCGAATTTGAGGGCAATGCAAGGAATCGACAAATATATCTACATAAATCGAGTAAAAATATGTTTGTTTGCAACCAAAACATTGAGAATGTGCCGCATATGCCACAAATATATGTATATAGTATGTATGTGTATGAATATCTAGTATTTATATATCTGACCGAATGTTGTTGTCCCCTGCAAATGACGACAAAATTCGAGAAAAAAAAAAACACAACAAGAAACAAGTAAAATTCGTATCTATTTTGGTCTAAGAATATGCGCAAAAAATACACGAAAAAAACACACATAGTCTTAAGGGCGTCGACTTTGAGTTACCCTGTTGCACTGACATGAACACCCTCTATGATAGCACTTCCATAGTGTGGATCTCTGATTAAAGCTTTTGTCAATTCTTCCCCTCTCTTTTGGGCTCTAATAAAGACTCTTCAAGATTAGAAGCGGTTTTTAGTACGGGAAAATCTACCAATTTCTTCGCGTTTGATTTCTATCTGCCTCCTAACATACCCATTTACCCTCTATTTGCATAGAGGGTATCTAAATACCATCACGAGAGGTCACAAACTCACTTCCTCAGACACGATTTCGATACACGTAATTGGCTCGGCAATCTCATATTGAAATGTCACACTGGGCTGCTCATTTAAGCCGGCTGGACGTGAATGCTGCACATCCTTGAGGAGCAACTGATCGCCGGCTATGCGCTGACCAACACCAAACACACTTCTCGCCTCGGCCACGCGGCATTCCTGAATCAGAAACTGGCAACCCACAAGGAACAGTAGACAAACGATTTTTGTATACATTTTGTCAAAAATTGTTCAATTGAAAAGCATTTTCCTTCTTCACGCTCAAAAGTCAAACACGCCGCGGCAAACGAACATTGGCAACTGACAACCGAATTGTGAATGCGAACCGCAGCTGCTCTGGGGCTCTGGGGCTCTCCACTGGCTGTTGACTGATCGATTCACAGAGAGCGAGAGCGAGAGGGAGAGAGAGAGAAAGGGTGAGAGAGCGATCTAGAATCTCTGCATTTCGATTTTGTTACTTTTTCGGTTTATGTATTGTACTTGACCCCAAATGCTTGATATTGAGCAACTAAGAAGAGCATTCATTCTATCCTCCAGTCACTCAGTCAGTTTGTTTATCCATCCATTTTTGTCAACGACCCCAAAAATACATAAAGTCCATGTCGACCAACCGCCCCCCTCTCATAAAGCAAACAAACAACCTTTTCGCATTGCGTTTAAAATTGGCCACAAAAATGATTAAAAATAGCCCAGCAAAATAGAACTGAATAGAAAATAAATCATCTATTCTGTAAGCAAATGAAGGGTATAATGCTTTACGCCACAAATTCAACCGAAACCAAATACAAACTCATACAAAAATCCATTCTTGATTATTCCATTTTGTTTATAAACAAATTAAATGTCGAAAAACAAAAAGGAAAAATATGGTTAAGAAAGCTATTTACCTGTTCATCAATTTTTAGAGAGAGAAAATTGTGTAAGTCGGTGTTCAAACTTGAGAAAATCATATAACATTCAAAATTAAGAAACATTTTTTATACAACATTATAATAAATGACATACCGAAATGACAATTTCTCGTTTAATATGCTAAATTGGGCACAAAGTATAAAAGTTTTATGGCTTAGAGATTCTAAACAACTTATTAGTGATAGGATTTCGCAACCTTAACGACTTTATATGAATGAAAACGACGCGAAATTTCTTTAAAGATTTAACCACTAGAAAGGATCGGATCATTAAAAGTAGGGGTCTATTTACTAATAATAATGCGAAAAACTTTTTAAATTGTTTCAAAAAGTCAAACAAAATGTTATCTAAGCTGACATTTTGCCAAATCCCAACAACGGTTTCCATTAAGAATCAGTCGAAAAAGAGTAAATCTTATTTTAATAAAGTAAAATCGGGCCCCTCTCTAGCGCTCAGTTCCTGAATCGCTCCCAAATGACGAGCCGACACATGTTAAATACTTATATTTATTTTGGAACATATCCAAATCACTTTTAATCAGACAGATCTTTTCAGCGCAAATAGTTGCAAGAGACTTTCAAGCGTATTTATTATTCTTTTATATTTTTGCTTATCGATTTTTTATTGTTATATTAGGCCGCTTGGTAAACTTTTTTTGTTGTGTGTATAAATATTTAATTCATTAAACGTTTATTTGCATTAATTGTGCGTTTGGCCACAGTTAGGTTCATTCGCCAGATCCTGGCTAAGGATTAAGGGAATGAGGGAGACGGAATGAGGGCGCACACGGATATGCATAATGAGTTTCAATTATAGTTAATGCATCCAAAATTGGGAGGAGAGCGAAAAAGAGTTTAGAGAAAATTCTGGCAAAAATTGGGTTTATTCAAAAGTGTTTAAAGTGTGTTTGCTGTGTGCGTGTTTGCGGTGTGTGTGTACTTTAACATTTGAAATAGAGCATGGCAATGCAGTTTTTGGGGTTTGGGGCAGCCATAATTTATGGTATCATGTTGTGCGCACTTCTGATTACCATCTCGCTGAGAGCCACAAATTCTTTGTGTGTGTGTGTTTGCATTTTGCGCAACTATGCAACAAATTTTGTGCAATCGGAATTGCAATTGCAATTGCTTTAAGCCACGTTAGACAAGCCAGAGCAATGCCCGTCGGATGTTGTTGGCAGTCAAAGCAATTTCCGAATTGCACACGGACGAATGGTGGCAGAGTGTTGACAGGATGTCAACGTGGCAAGCAGTTAACAAGTTGCAAATAGCACTAACTAGAGGAAGCTGCTGCAGTTGCAAGATGCCACCAGCTACTTCATGACCGGCTTACTCAGCCCACTTGTCTCTCAAACGCCTCTGCCTAATGTCGCCTTGATTGGGTCTCTTCCTTGTTGCATTTATTAAATGAGATTACAGCATTTAAGAAAATTGAATTGCCAACTAAAATTGACTTAAGCCAAAGTGAATTTCTTCGATTTCAAGCATTGTGCATGACGATTTAAAAATAGTTATATCTTACTTTTATTTTCAAATAACTTCAAAAGCAGAAAGCCTAATTAAAAGTTCAGAGATTTAAGTAACTTTCGACCTTTTCATTTCACATTGTGTTATAGAAAAAGCATTTTCAAAACATTTTAAATAAAAAAACAATAAGCTTTGTGTTTTTTCCAACATGGAAATCCAATTCAACTCAAATTTGTTAGCAAATTTAAGCCAAACTCAGTTTTCTAGCTTTTGAATTGCCATCGCCAATAAGAATTTTTATGAATTTAAGAAAGTTAAGACTTTTCAAACAGTTTCTAATTTGACTTAAAGAATTTGTCCCAATTTTATAAACGACACGAGATGAGATTCCCAACTGCAAAATTCTACAGATCGAAAGCTTAGAAGAGGAACAAGATAAGCTTTAAAGGAAACATTTGAGTTTTTAGTATCTTAACAATGATTCCAACTGGATTTGGCTCTTTATTCCAAGGGAAATAGCTTTGTATCTACAAGATACGTTCTTAGATTTTGGTTCGCATTGAATAAACGTTTAATATTTGTTTTATATTTATTGAATTGTTTTCTGCAACTGAATTCACGCTCTATTTGGGTTATTATATTTATATATTATTGTACGATTGACTGCAATCGATGTGTAAACAAAGCTGCTTGTTTGGAGAAAATTCGAATATTTTTCCAAAAGTGCATTTTTAGTTGTGCCACTTATTAAATTGAAAAGAGCTAAGGAAATTGTAAGGCGAATGACGACTCTGCATGGCTGCTTTTCGAGCATCTCAAGTGTTTATTTTAGCCAAAAGGCAACGTTTTCATCGTCTTTATGGCCTCAAGTGGCCAAATGAAAGGTTAATAACACTTTACACAAAGAAAACTCTGCATTTAAATTTGAAATGTTCTCGAAATGTGTTTTTTGAGCGAATGAGCGCCCATAATGAGGCAATCAATGGCCTGTCGCAGGCAATTGACATTGGGCCCGCGGGCTGTCTGGCTAACTGGCTGGCCAGAGAGTCTGTTCAATTATATAATTGAATTTGCCATTGTAAGCAAGGGAAACATCATCGCACATCAACTACAACATATTGCACATCAATCGGGCTAATAAAGCAATTAACTTGTCCCACTTGTCCATGTCCAAGCGAAAAAAAAAGGAAACGGAAATTACAAATTCTGCTGCGTTCTTGTTGCTGCTGTTGCCGCTGCGAGGATTTAATTTATGCCCCACAAATTGGATTTGGCGTTGAAAATGCCCATTTGGCTTAGCTCGGCTTAGCCGAAATAGCTTTAAAACAAAAAACCCCCCCCAAAAAAAAAAACTCCGGAAGGTAAAGCCAAAAAGAAAAGGCAAAGCATAAAATACGCTTTGAAAAATCTCTGTTAAATGTAATGAACTTTGCTTATCGCCGCAGCGCAGCGCAACGCAACGCTGAAATGTAGGCTACACTTTTTTTCTGTGCTGCTGCTGCTGCTGCTGGAAGGCTTGAAAAACAATCGTCAAAGCTGCCAATTGAAAGGAGAAAACTTGCTCAAACTGAAACTGCGGTTGAGTGCCACTGCCAGTGGCAATCTATGCCAGCTGAAGCTGAATCTGCAGATGATAAACAGTCAAAGACTTCCGAGAGAAAGAGAGATGAAAAAGATGCCGCAAAGCAAAGCAGAAATTGAGTGAAATGCGGCCTCGAAGTAGTAATACCTTTTAGTTCTTAGAGCTACTCACATACATTCGCTTTAATGTAAATGAAAATTGTAATTAGAGATCACAAACTGAACTACCTAGTCAAAAGAAATCTTCTCAGCGGCACCTTGAGATAATTCATCTTGGGATTCTACTTGGGTTTTAAAAATCAATCAACCTTTTTGGATAAACACTTTTGGTTTAAATTTCCGGCCCCCGAAACGAATTTGCCGCCCCACTGTCGATTTGTGGCAAATGTGTTTCAATTGAGCTGACTTTGAGCATGTGCCTCGGTTTTTGCCTGTCTCTGCCTGGCGGTAATCCATTTTACAAGTTTTAGCAGCCAATTGAGTTGGCATTGGCGCCCGCTTAGGCTAGATGCCAAACAGTTGGCAACAGATGCAGACACAGAGTGAAATCCCATCATCGTACTCAACGGCCGTTTTGCCATTTTCCATTTTCAATTGCAGGATGAAGGCTGGAAGCTGAATCGAACCAACTATTATCAGGAGGGATGGCTGGCCACGGGCAACATACGTGGCATTGTGGGCGTGACATTTACCACCTCACATTGCCGCAAGAATATGGACTATCCGCTGAGGACCAACTACAATTTGCGTGGCCATCGATCGGATGTAAGTGGCTTATTGGAGGCCCATTGGAGGCCCATTTAAGGGATTGATTGCAAGTACCAAATTTGTTTACTTTCCCTTCCTTGCAGGTCATTCTGGTCAAGTGGAATGAGCCGTATCAGAAGTTAGCCTCCTGCGATAGTTCCGGCATTATTTTCGTGTGGATCAAGTACGAGGGTCGCTGGTCTATAGAGCTAATCAATGATCGGAATACGCCAGTGACACATTTCTCGTGGTCGCACGATGGTCGCATGGCCTTGATTTGCTATCAGGATGGCTTTGTTTTGGTAGGCTCGGTGGCTGGCCAACGTTATTGGTCGTCCATGCTGAATCTGGAATCGACCATCACCTGCGGCATATGGACCCCGGACGATCAGCAGGTCTATTTCGGCACCACCCAGGGCCAGGTCATAGTGATGGACGTCCATGGGGCAATGGTGTCGCAGGTGCAGTTGTCCAATGATGTGCCCATCACATCGATGGCCTGGTCCTGCGAGAAGTTCAAAATGGAGGAGGGCGAGGAGACCGAGCCCGGTGTGACAAATGCGGCCAAGCGATCCTTCGTCTTGGCCGTTAGCTTTCAGAATGGATTTATCTACTTGCTTAAGTCGTTTGACGACGTTTCACCCGCACATATCAACACCTGCCTTAATGGCGCCCTCGGCATGGTCATGGAGTGGAGCAATTCCCGGGAACTGCTCGCTGTGGCCGGCACAATGCGCACCGGAATGGACCACCAGGATCATCTCAATGGAGGAGGAGGTGGACCGCCACCGACAAGCACCACCACCACCACCACCACCACCAACAGCACCACCAACAGCAGCTACAACAACATGGTCAAGTTCTATACGGAGACGGGCATGTGTCTGTATCAGGCTCACATTCCCTGCAGCAATGCCACCGTGTCGGCCATTACGTGGGGCCACAACGATAAGCGCCTGTTCATAGCCACGGGAACGCAGGTGCACATAGCCTGGGTGTCGCGTCGGGTGGCCTCGTTGCAGTTGCTCTGCCGCCTCGAGATTCAGGCCAGTGTCGGCTCCGAGACGCTGTTGCCACTGTTGCCCTTGCCTTCTAGGATTAAGTCTCTAATTGGCAATCTGTTTGCTCAAACGATTCGAGTGAGTAAAGATCTTCCAGCCTAGTCGACTCTCCCACTCATTGGCTTCTTCCTTCTTGCAGTGCTGTGTACCTGATCTGAAGTCATTGCGGGACTTTGTCTCGCGTCCTCCACTCTGCTCCACGCGTTTGCATTGCACAATGATTCGGCATGACGATGATTCCAATCTGAGTTCAGGCACCTGCTACACCTTGTATTTGGAGTATCTGGGTGGTCTGGTTCCCCTGCTCAAGGGCAAGCGCACCTCAAAGATACGTCCAGAGTTTGTTATCTTCGATCCGCAAGTGAATGGTGAGTTGGCCCCCACTCTCTGCGAGTTCCTCTCCAATAAAGAAGTTCTTGGTTTCTGACAGATGCTCCTTTGTACTATCAATACTCTGGGGAGGCTAAGAGCTCGTCGGGCTCTAGTCAGTCCACCACGGGGAATAGTGGACGCACCGACTCTTCGGACAGTGATTTCGAGGAACGTTCCCGCTTTGGCTCACCCCGCACGCCGCGCAAGAAGCGGGTACGTCCCAAGCGAAGGAATCCGGGGGGAGAGCGACTGAATAACTCGACGGGAGATCCCGATAGCGTGGACGAGCTGGCCTATGTGGACACCTTGCCCGAGGTAAGTAGCAACCAGGCCGAGCAAGTCCAGCCCAGCCGAGAGTCGGCATCACATCACAATTTCTTATCCGTTTTCATTGCATTTCCGTTTCGATTGCTCTCTCAAGCAGGAAGTCAAACTGGTGGAGGTCACCTCGAATATATGGGGAACCAAATTCAAAATCCATGGACTTGCCAAAACCGTCCCAGCCAATTTAGGCCAAGTAACATATAAGACGTCCCTACTGCATTTGCAGCCGCGTCAGATGACGCTGGTCATTACCGAGCTGCGCGACGATTTTCCACCTGGTCCCGATCCCACATTCAATCCGAATATCTTCTCCGAGGATGAGGATGAAGCCCAGCATCAGCAGTCACACCAGGATGTGCCACAGGTGAATGTGACCACATCACAGGATCTGTCCAGTGGGCCAGTGTTGACTGGCGGCCTGAAGCCACCAATTATGCCTCAGCGCCGTCTGACCGATGGCCCTGGTGCGGCTCCACTGATAGCTCCAATGTCGCCGCGTCCCAATCGCTTGCTGGCACGCCACAAGAATTCGCTGACAGTAAATGGGGCAGATCGATCCAATTCTGGTGGTACTTCTGGTTCCTGCTCTTTGGCCCGGGCCGAGAGCTATGACGATGATTCCTCAAATGAATCTCAGGAGGCAGCAGGCACTGCTGGACCAGCCACATCCACAACTGTTCTCCTACACCAGGCACCATCGAATGGTGGTGCCGGAGCGGGTCCAAGTTGCAGCAAGACTATCACACGTCCCAAGACCATAAGCAGTTTCAAGAACAGCTACAGCCGCTCCAGTTCGAATTCCAGCTGCCAGTCCCGTCATGCCATCTCTCCGCTCTATTGCGACGGAGCCGTACCCACACTCCAATCACCCAAGAATGCTGTGGCTCCCTCGGACATCATATTCGAGAGGCCCGCCGTGCCCGCCGCCGGCCAGACCACCCTTATGTCCTACTCCAGCAATGCCGACTATGCCAACAATGTGGTCCAGGTGAAGAATGCCCTCATGTCGGAGCCCATACGTTCGGCCAACAGTCATGTGAATCCAGTGCCGCTTAATCTCAATCTCAATCTGGAGCGCATGGATGCCAGGGTCAAGTGCATGGCGGCTGCAGCTGGCCCCTCGACCTCCAAACGTCGGGACATGCTCTACATCGACGAGGAGACACAGTCACCCACAACCCACAACAACACGTCCATGAAACGCACTCCAACTGTTGTGTCCATAGCGCCAGCTCTGCCGGACTCCATAACGCGCAGTTGCAGCGTGGGCTACCTGGACTCGGTGGCCATCACTCCCTCAGATGAGGCCTTATCCGCCCTCCGCAAAGACGCCCCCAATAAGCGTTTGATTCTTGTGGACAAGCGGCGCAATCGTCGCAAACGCCAGCCACTGGACGAAGCCAAAGGGCGGCATGTGAAGCTCCAACAGACGGGGAAATCCAAAAGCCTGGACTCTTGCGATCTGCTGGCCCTGGCCCAAACGAAGCTGTCCAGCAAAGAGCATGAACAGGTGGTCAAGAAGCTGCAAGAGATCTCGGACAGCAGTGCCTGCAGCAGTGCGGCCAACACCTTGTGCTTTAAGTGTCGCAACAACATGAATCCCAGCAGTGCCTGCAAGCGGTGTCAGCCAACCGGATCCGGTGCGGGTCTGGATGAGATTACCTCCGCCAATGTTGTCGTTGTGGAACCAGCCAAGTCCGAGTCCAAGGAATTGCCTGCCGCTGCCGCCACTCCCATTAAGTCCACGCCAAAGAAACGCTTCGATGTGATCACTAGCTTTACGGATTCCCCCCTCTTCACGCGCAAACATCGCTTTGGCTATGGCCGCAGCAAGGAGCCGGCGAGTGGCACAGAGAACTCCACACCCCTGCTGGGCAGGAAACAGGACAATGGCTTTAGTTTCGTCAAGCAGTTGTCCGAGGTGCGCTGGCGACGCAAAGAGGCACCCCAGACATCGGCCGCCCAGATCAATGGGCAATCCAGCAGTAATGCCAGCACCCTGGAGAGACAACCAACGGACAGCCAAGTGGCCGCCGCCGCAGCAGCAGGAGCAGCATGTTGCCCTGTGGAGGCCACACCCGTAGAGGCCAAGGCTTCTGTTTCACTGCACACACAGGTAGGAAGTGCCCCTCGTTCTCCCCTCTTTCGGTTATCACAATTTTACTCTTTAGGCTTTAACCACCTTGGAGAACATTATAAGTCGGCTGCGGGACTTGGATGAGGGTCGCCTGACTCCGCCCTCGACACCACAGCGTTTGCCACGCAGCTCACCCGCCTCGCCGGCTGCCAGCAAGAAGAACAAACGCCAGCAGAGTAACTCACCCATTCGCCATATACTCAATTCCCCGCTTCTCAATCGCCGACAGCGCAAGAAACCGAGCATCATAGAGAGCTCCGATGACGAGGGAGGCAATCAAACGACTGGCTCTGGTGAAGATCTCAATAATGCGGGCAATGGCAAACAATATCGTGATCTGGAGACATTCCAAAAGGCCCAATTGCGTCAGAAGGTAAGCAATCCGTCCCAAGTAACTCTCCCAAGTAACTTTCCCAATTTGACAGCTAAAACGTGGCAAGATCGAACCAAATGGCAATGCCAGTTGCACCAATCCAGCGCCAGTCCGTCGCGAGTTTGTCATGCACAACAAGGCGCCCATGTGGAATGAGATGAGTCAGGTGTATCAACTGGACTTTGGTGGACGTGTGACCCAAGAGTCGGCTAAAAATTTTCAAATTGAATTTCGTGGCAAGCAGGTAGCTATAAAAAGAATAATTTAATCTACATATGTATATAACTTACCTCGATTGATCTTCCAATTTCTCTCCCTCTCTCCCTTTAAGGTAATGCAATTTGGTCGCATCGATGGCAATGCCTACACTTTGGATTTCCAGTATCCTTTCTCCGCCCTGCAAGCCTTTGCCGTGGCTCTGGCCAATGTCACTCAGCGTCTGAAATAGATATCAGATATATATATTATATATATATATATACATGCGTGTGCTAAATTGTGTAATATCCGCCAGATACATATATATATTTTGCTTTTTTGGCCTACATATATATTTTTTATACCACAATGTGAGGAAAGGAGGAGAAGAAGGGCGGCGAAAGGAAGGCGGCTTGTTTTTTAATTTGTATATAATGTGTATAATTGTGTATTGTGGTTTCTAAATACCGTATACCACCAAAAGACAACAACAACAACTAAAAAAATCACCAACAACAAACAGCAACAACAAACTTCAAGTCCGATCCATTTTTTGTGCAATATTTGTATGACAATTTTTTTTTATTTTTTGTGTTTATTGGCCGAGATGGAAGTTAGTTTAAGATCAGATCAGATCAGATCAGATCGGATCGCGATCGTTAGTCGATTTTTAAAACTAGTTTGTACGAAAGAAAGAATGAAAGGATGATAATGACAATTGGAGCAGCCTTTTTTGCCTATGATAGAGAGCTTCGTTTTCGCTTTACTCGAGATTTAAGTGCAATAATAATAATAAAAATAATATGAATAATAATTATAATAATATTCCTTTCGTTAGAACTTTTTAGATTTTAAGCAAAACACTTTCCAAACAACAACAACAACAACAATTAAACTGCTTTAGCAAGATTAATTATATAAAATTACTCTTAATGCTAGCATATTTTTTATATACATGCATAAACAATATTTTCAACTAATTGAATGTGAACAACAACAAAAACAAAAACAAAACTTTTGTGCTTTTCCTCTCTTATAAAAAAAAAAAAACACATTTTCGTAGTTAGGCTTGATTGATTTAAAAAAAAATTCGTTAAATTGTAATTGTTGTGAATATCGTAAAATACACCAAGAACAAAAACAAAAACCGAAATAATTCAAGAGAAATAAATGTGAATAAAAAAAAAAAAACAACTAAATCCGAGAAGTTTAGCTATTTACAAGGAATTTCATTTATTGATTTCAATTTTGGGTCATCTCTTTTTATGCCTTTCTTCTATTGCTATTTCGGCTTTTTCCCAATCTGGAATGGTCTTTTCCTTAATGTGCCAGGCATCCGTTTTGGGTCCCTTTGTCTCGGCTAATGAAAGACATTTAAATAAGCATTTAGATTTAGATGATTCAGAATCCTCCCACTCCCCTTACTCACAGGCCTTGAAACGCTTAACACCATCCTGCATATCGGTTATCATGGCGGATGAGACATTCATGATCTCATTATTGACGGCCGCATGGAAGCCGGGACGTTCATAGGCATTGGCATTGGCCAGCACTGCCTGGCGATCATGTTGCAGTGAGGACATGGGAAATTTGGCTATGGAGAATGCCAAATTTACGGCTTGACCCAGAGCCGTGCCTGTGGCCACCATGCGATTGACTAGGCCAGTTCGGAGAGCTTCCCTAGCATAGACACGGCGGCCAGTCTCAATGATATCCACGGCATGGGAGTAGCCAACAGCAGCGGTCAGACGTACAGTGCCGCCATCACTGAGAGGCACACCCAGGCGACGATTAAAGAAACCCAAAACGGCAGTGTCCTCCATTACCCGCAAGTCGCAAAGCAGAGCAAGCTCCAAGCCGCTGGCCACACAGAATCCACTAATGCCACACACAATGGGCTTGCGGAGATGACGTCGCGTCGGTCCAACGGAGCCCTCGTGACGTAACAGAAAATCAAGACTGCCGCGCTCCGCCTCAGCCTCAAGCTCAACCAGATCGTAGCCCGCCGAGAAGGAGCCGCCTACACCATAGAGCACACCCACGGGCGATGTGTCATCTGCTTCAAAATCGGCTATTGCCTTGGATATCTGCTGAGCTGTATTAGCGTCAATTGCATTTCGCTGCTGCTCCCGGTTTATCCCAATTATTGTGATGTGACAATCTTTCTCCACTAGCACTGAGGGAGTGCCTGGGGCTGTTGCAGAAGCATGTCTTATGGCTGAGACCAAGAGAGTCCTATTTGTATTTATTTGGAGTAAATTTCGTAATCGGCGAATCATTTAATCATTGAATTTTAATTGTACTAATTGCGTTTACCGCATATGAGAAAAACATAAACAATAACATTTATCCAATTGGAACTGTTAATTAACAGCATTTTTCCAATCTACACAGTGTGACCATGCTTTGGCTGAACTAGTTCTGTGTGAGCAGTGCTTGGCAATGCTCATGGCTCCATATGCAGTTAGTGCTGTCGTAGTAGCCAACAATTTCTGTTTTAGCTCGTTTCACTAGCCGTAGTAGCCTTTAATTTCTGTTTAATATACAAAACATTTAATAAAAGTTTTAGAATCAAATTAATTTTTTCTTTTTTCAACAAAATGAATTGAAATCAAGCAAACGTCTTTGCATTAATATTTTAGCATGTTTTGATATTTCAAAATTTGCCATCACAGAGTCGCTGTGGGTCGGCTTACAACACTGTGTGGGTGTGTGTGTGTTCTCAGTTAAAAAAAAAACGCTGCGTTGCAATTTAAGTACTTTTATTAAACAAACTTTAAACAAAAATTGAATTAGTGCAAGAATAACGCTTAACTCTTATTGCGGAGACGAAACGCAGGCCCAAATAGGAAAACGCTTGCAAAAGCGTTGGAACAAAGAAACCCTCGCTGGAATTCATAATCTTTTGTTTTGTGAGCGCACTGTCAAAACAATATAAAACGGACTACTCCCGTTCACAGACAAAGCAAAGGCACACTCACGGTAATAATTCCAACTTCAACTCTAACTCTGAATTCTGGGGTCAGACTTTTAATTGAATTGGCATAATAATTGTTGTTGTTGTTGCGGTTAAATTATATCTGGTCGCCAGATAGACGCCTTCCTCCCCCTCCATTATTACAACCTAATTGTATCTATTTTTAACAATGAAGAGTCCACCGGTGGCTGCGGTGGCTTCCGCGTCACCACCACCGACAGACGACAGGCTGCACAAACAACAAACAACATTTTGGGCGCCCAACAACATTGTGCCGCCCACCCCTCCTCCTCCTCCTCCTCTTCTTCCGCCACCAGGCAAACAGACCATAGCGGGGGCCTCTCTTTACTCTATCTCCTTCACCATCCATTTGTGCCATTTGTCATCTGTGGCCATGTGTGTGTTTGTGTGTCCGCTCACGCTCACGCTCGGCTCGCCCGCCTCGCCTCATGATCTATTTTTGTAAATTTTATTTGCAAAAAACGAAAACCAAATAAAACTTTCATTTTATTGTCTTGGGGACACGCCTTCTTTGATCTCATCATCATCATGATGGGTGCAGCCTAGGGTTATAGACAGATAACACTTTATGGGCCACGACTTCTGGGTTTGATTGCCTCAAGAGGCACCGAGTAGAGAGTAAAGAGCGGCGAGCGAAAGAACTTAATTAATTGAATTAAAAAACGCGCACGCATTCATTCAGTCATTCATTCATTTACTCAATCACTCGGCCAACCATTCATTCTTGATTTCTTCTTTTCGTTCCACAGCTTGAGTCACATAGAGCACGAGCAACGTCACGATGTCAACCGGAAAACCCATAAAGTGTGTAATACTTGGCGACGGAACTGTTGGAAAGACGTGCATGCTAATCTCCTATACAACAGACAGTTTTCCCGGTGAATATGTGCCCACAGTGTGAGTATTTATCTATCTATCTGATCGAATCGAAAGTTAACATTTGACTCTTTCAGCTTCGACAACTACTCGGCACCCATGCAAGTGGACACAATACAAGTATCACTGGGACTCTGGGATACAGCTGGACAGGAAGACTATGATCGCTTGAGGCCACTATCCTACCCACAGACAGATGTTTTCCTGATATGCTACAGTGTGGCAAGTCCCTCGTCGTTTGAGAATGTCACATCCAAATGGTATCCGGAGATAAAACATCATTGCCCGGACGCGCCCATCATATTAGTTGGTAAGTTGCCAACAGTTTTCGCATCTCTCATTTGCGTATACAATATATACTTATATGTGTGTGTGTGTGTGTATACATATATTGCAGGCACTAAAATCGATTTGCGTGACGATCGTGAGACGCTCAGTGGCCTTGCCGAACAGGGCTTGACACCATTGAAACGTGAGCAGGGGCAAAAGTTGGCAAATAAAATACGCGCTGTGAAATACATGGAATGCTCAGCCCTGACGCAGCGTGGCCTAAAGCAAGTATGTCATCTGCCAATTGAACACACCCCTTTAAACTGTTTTCAGAGTTGTGGTTGACAAATTTACGTCAGAAAGAAGTTATCTCAACAGATGTCAAGCTACATTGGGAAACCATTTTTTGTACTAAGCAGCCAAAATTTAGTTAATGCTTTTTAAATTTAGCACAAGAGAACTTCAAAGCGAAATGTTATACTAGAAACATCAAAGAGGAAATGTGAAGTTGCACTTGCAATTTAAACAAAAAACCAAGCAGTAGACGTAAAATTGTGATGCCACTTTTAGATTGTTTGAGAACTTGAATATAGAAACAGAAAATCCTTTAATTCGTGATAATTAATCAATAGTTCAACTAATTATAAAAGCTTAAATTTGGACTTAAAAAGCTAAGGAGAATATGTAAACCAGTTTTTGATCGAAAAGACATTTTTAAGACCATTTCCGCCTAGTTAGAAATATAGGAAGATCTTGACTAAGATCTTGTTTTTATTATTAACAAAAAAAAAAGTTAATTTTTATTAGTTAATATTTTAAATATTGGGCAACTTTCGCATCAATATTAAGTTTTAAAATTTAATTTATTTATTTCGATGTATAATGAAAACTTGTTAATTTATTTAAAATGCTTTCAACAATTTGTGCTTTTATTATTTATAATTTAAGGGTTTTAGCAAAGGCCAACCATCAAACTGAATCTCTAATGCAGGACTAGATACTTTTACTTTTATACTAATCATTTAATACTTATTTCCCTTTGATTGTAGGTGTTTGAAGAGGCAGTGCGTGCTGTACTCAGACCAGAGCCATTAAAGCGACGCCAACGAAAGTGCTTAGTTATGTAAAATGATGCCAGGCTCTGGAATCGGAAAACTTGACACACACACTCACACACCAATGGAATGCGCCCTCACTTAGCTAAGGATGAACACACAACCAACAAAGAAAAGCATTGAAGAAAAAAAAACCAATCAAAAGAAATCAAACTAACTTCATTCATTGAGCATTGATAAACTAATTCATTTTGTATAAGTTGAAAACAAATTATTTGTATTACTACTGTGTAAACCAAAAGTGACTCTCCCTCCCGCAAGACAAACAACAAGAAAATCGAAGCAGAAAACATCACGAAAATCAAATTTTGAGAATCAGCTACATATATATATAGAAATCTAGTCAATTGAATCGAATGTATTGTACTAATTTTAACAAAATGAAACAACAAACAGCAAAAACGCAGCTAAACTCGAAGCAGAACATTGGTTTCGCATATCAATGCTGACATATATATATATATATCTGACTATATATATATATATAGCATGAAGGCATTTTCTCATTTCATTTAAATGTATTATAATTAACACAACCGACAAGTTAGAGCATAGAAAATCGACTATATTCTGCAAGCATTTCTAAGTAATTTTTGGTCGACTAACTCCTTTTGAGAATCCTCTAGAAGTTATATTAAACCATAACAAATACTCTATCGATTTTTTAATTTTTGTTTTAAGCCGTAAAAACTTGTTGTTTATTATACTTTTTATCGTAACTTATTTATTATATCCTAACTTTAACGAATTGCAATGTTTAAACAACTTTTATGACGTTAAGTCTAGCAAAAATGAGAAAGGTGTTGTATGTAAATGGAACTGCATTTAAATGTAAAGTGACTCGAATCAAAAGGATAACAAAGAAAAGCACATAATTTTCTAAGCACAGAAGAATGGAAAGAAAAATAGAAAGGAATCCCAGGACAATTTTTTGTATTAATTATACAACTATATATAAAAAAAAAACGACAAACACAAAAGAAGAAACAAAAAATGCTAACAAAATTCTTATGTAAATGAAATGTAAACGAAGGGCACTTTGGCAGCCCGAAAACTGATTTAACACTTACGATAAATATATATATATATATATACTGTAATTATTTAATGAAAAAAAAAAAACTAAAGCGTATTTTAAATTTCTTTACTATTTGAAACAATTTTAAAGACATTCAGTTCAAATAACACATTTGCTTTTGGGTAACGATTTTTAGATCTTGGTCCAAGAAAAGAACCTCAATTCGTGAACTCCTTTCCTGAACACTTTAGTTCTCCAAACGGATATTTGTATTTGGATGGACCAAGTCTTAGGAAACAAGCAAGTTCTGGGTACCGAAATGAGCCCAATGCGAAAAGTAGGACCCACAATTGAGTTTTTTTCTCTAAATGTATTTTAAATGAAACAACTTTTAATTCATGTTTTGTGCATTTAGTTTGAGTTTTCACTGATTGATTCTGTTTTTTTTTTTTATTATTATTATTTACTTTTACATTTTGTTATTGATTTAAATGCCACGTTTTTCCATTGTTCATTTTAAACAACTTTAATAACAGATTCCTTGTGCGTGCCTCGGATTCGATAACTTGTGCACAATTTCATAATCTCTTGAATGCCATGTGTAGGTGCTACAATTGGTGGTTGTGGTGTGGTTTGTTGTGGTTGGTGGTGGTGCTAGATGTGGCCTTTCACCACTCTGCTGTTTTCTCAATATAAACGGAAGGGCTTCGAGTGGACAGCCTGGCCGGGCTTCTTCTTGGGTCCCGCACTCTTGGGACGCTTCGTTTCCGAGTTAAGCGAGGGCATCGACACGGATAGGACAAGGCATTCGGCTGGCAAGGACATGGACGAGGTCAAAGTGGTGGCCCGTTGTATGCGTGGCGCTTTCCAATACTGTGAAGAATACAATATTTTTAAAATTATTGAAAGTATTGGCTCATCAAGTGAGGGCGGGAAAGTGTGGACTAGGGAGCAAGGAAGAGAGATTAAAGAAATTGGGAGAATTGAAAACTTACAACTTTTGCTTTAATTAAAAAATTTTTTTTTTCTTTTTTTTGCTTGTTTTGTTAACTGTTTCTCATTTTACCAATAGAGAGATGCATCCAATGGGAGCTGAAGAGATGAGTGCACCGTGCATGGCGTTTTCGTTACGCTTGCGGCGTGTGGGCGTGGCATATCCATATATAAGATCAAAAATACTGTGGAAAAACTCAAAAATAAAATATACGCGTAAAACTAAAAGTGCAGCAAATTTTTTTTATTAATTGTTTTATTTTTGATAAATGAAAAAACGTTTGTTTATTATTACTTTTAAATTTTCTTCTCTTTTTTTTTTGTTTTTTTTTTTTGTGGTTTTTTGTAGTTTTGTCTTTGTTGCTTTCTTTGCTTTTTGTTCTTACATTTTGTAACAGGGTGTAAATAAGTTGTGAGAATGATGAGTTTCACTAATAGGAAACAAATTAAAAATTGTTTTCTCATTTCTTGTTTCTTTGCAGCAAAAGTATCTAAATTTTGCATTCTTATACAAATTTGATTCCTTTTTTTTTTTGGGAGGATTTTAATTTTTTTTTAACATTTATTGTTAGACATCAAGTTTTGGTTTGATATTTTTATGCTCTTGCAGAGATTATGAGAATGAATTTGAAGAAGACTTTACCTTAGGGAACTTAGCTCCTTTGAGTGGTGTTTTCTGAAATTGTTTGGATGCAAAAGCTGAGCTAAACCGTATTTCATTCCATTTAAAAGGAAAGGTAGATATTAACGTTTCTCCTCCTAAAAAAGTACTCAAATCTTAACAAAAACTATTAACCCTTTTAAATGGCCTCAAATACTTTTGTCTTTATAAATTCTGTCCGAGACACAGCTGAAATACAATTTCTGAATCAATGTCAATAAAAAGACGTTTTAAGAGTTGACTGAATTTTTAAAACTAGCCAAATCGTATGGCCATATCCTTACCAAATCATCTAGACTTTATATGAAGTCCAACTGATAGATTTTAAAAGTCTTACTTGTAGTCCCTCTAAGAGTTGGTTTCTAACTAGAAGAGAGATCGAAAATCTAGAATTTCTTTTGGACTGCAAGAGTATTTAAAGTTCGGTGAGCCGAAGTTATTGATCGGTTTGTGTATTGGTTGGTTTTGTATCTTCTTTTAAACTAAGCACACAGGTAAATATGCAATTATTATCATTTACGATTTGTTGTTGTATAATTTGCTTAAATATTTAGATACTTTTTGTTTTGTTTTGTTCATTAAATATATATATATAACCATATATGTATGTATATACGCATTTATGAAGTTGTAATACATTGAGATATATATATAAATACATATATATATATATATATATGTATGTATGTATATATAATTTAAGTTTTGTATCTGTATAAATAGTGCATTTGCTCAACTAGTTAAATATACTTTCAATTTAATCGCTGTGGATCGTGGTTTGTGGGTTGTGGATGCCTTAGCGCTATTCTCAGATTATTTGGTTGATATTTCAAGTGGGAATTTATTGCATAATTTCATTTCTCAGTGTGTACGTGTGTGTGTGTGTGTGTATAGTGTAAATTTCCTTTTCATTATGTTTGTTTTTTGTTTGTTTTTTTTTTTTTTTTTTGGTTCAAGGCATTTAGCTTTGTTGATTCAAATTTTCATCAGCGCCGCTTGTTGAAGCCGTCATGGATGGTAGTGGACTCTGCGTCAATATAAAAAAACAACAAAGAAACAAACAAATAAATAACAACAAATAATCCGTATGATACTATACACATGGTAAATGCCAGTTGAAGGAGAGCATAAAAACCAAATTAAGAGAAATGCTTGCAAGCTTATTAAAAAAAATTCATGGACTCAGATGAAACCGCATGTAAGAGGAGGCAGCAGGAGCAAATTATTTAAATTTCTAGTTTGGTTCGGTTAGTCTATCACAGCACTGTTAAATATTTTTATATAATAGGTATATATAATAGGTATATATTTAATAATTTAATAGAACTCGCAACGCACATAAACTTACTGGATTTCATCAAAATCAGTTTCATTCATATGTATTTCTCTTCTTTTTTTTTGTGAGGGTATTTTTTAAAATTCTCGTTCTCGTTTCAGAAGTAGAAGTAGGCAAATATAATAAATAACTCTAATGGACGTAACATGTATTCGAATTCAATGCACTTAGTTTTGGTTTTTGTTGGTATATATGTATGATCTAGTTAGCCTAGTTAATAAAATTGATATATATATTCCTATAAATAAAATCATGCACACAAAAAAGAAAACTAATTAAACCACAAAAATAATGATGAAAAAAACGATAGATAAATATGTTCCCTTATAAATGTTAATTATGATTAAAACAAAGATGAATGATAAGCATTATGTCGTGTATATTATATGTAAGGGAATATAGAGAGACAACATTTGACTTGATGCGAGTTATAATGCTAAGTTTCTTTCGTGTTTGTATAGTTTTCAGTTTCTTCGTGTGTGTGTGTGTGTGAGCTTTTTAGCGTTTCCGTTTCCGGTTTGGTTATTCCGTTTGTTTTTTGGTCAGTACGAGGGAAAATTTCGCAAAAAATTTGTACTATCCTAACATAGTAAACATTTTTGTATACATAAATAACTATATAAAATTGCTGTTATTGTTATTGTTGTTGTTGTAGATAATACTTTTTTGTTGTTGTTCGCGGATTAATATAATCATAAGAATAATAATAATAAATCTGACAATAATAATAGAGATAAGACTACATCGAATTAACAATTATATAGGAGGATCAGTGACAGATCTGTGGATGTCAAAATGGAACAAATTCGCCCCCTCAAGTATGCAATAGGCAGTTTAAAATTTGAATTTTCGTTCAATTTTAACAATTTCAACAAGTTGTCTGTAATTTTCGAGCTCAAGGGCTTACTTTTTCGACTGTCTATTGCCTGCTTAAAGAAGCGCATTTCCCCCTCTTTTAACTCAATGTAGATCCGCCACTGTGAGGAATCGGAATTGAGCATTATTCCGGGCATAAACTGAAGATATCATTCAGTTCTCTCATATCTCTTATACACTAACCAACGCGGTAAGTGTATAGGAGTTTCTGTTTTGCTGCTTTGTATATGTAAGATATAATTTGAACATACAATTTAAAATCGAAACTCTTGCAAACTCATTCGAGATCGTTATTCAAACATTTAGGTACAGTACAGTAATTTGTTTAACGTTGTTTAAATATCGGTTATATATGTATGTGATGGATTCTGTTTCGGTTTATCGGTTTTTTTTTTTTTGGTTTTGGGTTTTGTTAACAGTTAAAGGATTTCATTTAAAAAGCGAGTCAAATATATCGTTACACACACAATCGGAATTGCAAAGACCAAATTCTAGATGAATGGTCGCAATCAAGCGCCCTTGAGCCGCATACTATAGACGGGAGGAGAGCCAGAGACGGGAGAGAGAAGAGAAGAGAAGAAATGTGTGTAAAATAGTTAAGTTACTTTCAATTTTTTTTTTGTTGATTGGTTGGTTTTGTTATTAATTGAGCATGAGAAAGGTGAACAACTTTTTTTTTTTTGTTTTCAATCAGTTTGACCAATGAGAGAATCTCAGTTTGAGTTTGAAAGAAATTCATTTTTAATTGTAACGCAAAGAAAATCAAATTAAAAGAGAAAGAGTCGGAAAATGAAAGTCGTAACCACGCCCCATATGGACCCAGATAAGTTGCCCCCAATAACATTTACATATGTTCTGTTTCACTTTGATGATGTGTATGTAATTTCGTTCGGTTTTCCTTCTAGCCTAATTGTGGGTGGATTGTGGTTTAGTTGGGAGAAGGTTCAAATTCAAGTTCTCGTTAGTTGACCAAAATTGTGCAGTGCTTGGATATATCGAGAGTGAGTGTGCATATTGTTTATAAGTATAGGAGGATTAGATGCCATAAATAATGCAAATAAACATTGACAATTACATTAAAAATGAATTTCTCTGAAGTGTGTAACACAAAATGGGATTATATTTTTAAGTTTTAGTTGTGTGTGTGTGTGTGTGTGTGTGTGTATGCAAAATGAACTAATTAACTACATTGAACACGGATTGATACTCTATGTGTATACATATGGTACGCTCAGAGAGGAGAAGGGGAGAGGGGTATTATTGTATTTACACGTAAGTTTACCTGTGTTGGTGGTGTTGTCAGTGCAACAGAGTGTTCAACATTTTTCAAATAATCCTTATCATCGAAAATCTTCTTTTCACCGCCACCGGGCTTGTGCTTTACATTATCCAAAGAGCCAACTTTGCTTTGTGCCTTAATTTCTATTTTTTGCGATTGTATCTGAAAGAGTAAGTAAGTAAGCACCGGCAACGTACAGAAATTGATTAGCCAAAGATAGATAGATTATTCGTTTTCGTGTTCGTTTTTGATTTCGATTTAGGATGTGAACAGAGACGCCACGAATCGCCAAGAGCCAATTTGGAGACACAGACACACATTTAATTATTCAACTGCAATTTGGAATTTTTCTTTACACTTATAACAAAAAACTAAAACATAAATAACAGTAAAACTGGGAATAAAGTGACAATATACGAACAGAAGCAAGTACAAAAACTACAAGACAAACTAGAGAGCGAGACCGAGAGAGCAAGAAATTGTGTTTAATTATCTTATTAAAGTGTTGCTAAAAACCAAAAATGTTCCACAAAAATATTCAATTTAATTTAACGGACAACCAAAAGCATATTTACAATTTAAGCTACATGGATGGAAGTGTGTGTGGGTGTGTGTATGTAAAAATTAAATACATCTACTTACATCCTTTGAGTTCTTGTCCTTTATTTTTTTTATTTTTGTGGTTCAGGTTAAAAACAAAAACAAATGTTTTTAGATAGTTGTTATATAAAAATCATAACTAATTTATGTTCCAAACAAAGTGCTTAACCCAATCGAAGGTTAAACACATATCGTAGTAATCACCCAATTTGGATGTATACAAATATTCTACGAAATATTTACAATGCCTTCAACCCAACACTTACATAAGTGTACTTGGTTAGGTTTTTGCTTCGTATCTACTACACATTACAGATCACAAAATGAGGTTTACCTACCCCAAAACATACTAACATCAACATCATCACATCTATTCCTCATTTCTTTTATCTCATTCCTCATCATCATCATCAAAACTATACAAATTCTCATCCAGGCGCTTGTTGCTCAGCACACAGGCGCGATGGCTGACAATTTTGGAGCCCTCGCCATAAACGATGTTCATCTTTCTCTGAAAATTATTATATTTTCTAGATATATATGTATATAAAGGCCCATTAAAAGTAATGCCTGGTGTTCGCAGTTTGATACCGAAACAATTGCCGACAATTCCATTTCATTTCATTTCATTTTGTTTCTTTGCTCAAGACGTAAGCCTTCTTTATCCTGCACTATGTGCATATCTCCAAACAAATCAAGTTATCTTTGACAACTTTTATGTAATAATCGAAAATTTATATTTAGCCATAACTTGGCTAACAGTCTACGAAGTTAGCCTAAGGAAATAATTCTTATAAATTTTCATAGTAACTCGTCGACCTGACACGTTTTAAAAACTTATTCTATGAATCACGATGGTTCATCTTCAAAAATTTCAATAGCTATGAGTAAGAATCAATTTGGAATTTCACTTTAAAGGCAAATAATGATTTATTTTCAAAAGTGAAGAATTTAAAGAAAAAAAGGCAAGTCGAAATTTTATTTTCAAGCTTTTTGTATGAATTTATAGTGGAAATTTTTTGGTTCATATGAATTTAAACTAACTAGAATATAGTTATTTAAAACCGATTGAACATTAGCCTGGCTAATATACAGGAGAGCGTTTTATTAGAAATGAATGAATTAAAAAATCCTTGTGAAAAAAGGCGAAAATATAGTTGAACATTTCTTTAGAAATGAATGAATTAAGAAATCCTTGTAAAAAAAAGGAAGAATTTGCCTGACTTAAGAGCCCAAACTCAAATCCCAATACCAAAAGGAAAAAACTTGTCTGAAATGTATTTGCAAAGGTATACGAACTTCGGCAAGGTTAAAATGAGTTTCATTTGTATTATTAAGCGGCAATGTTTCGGTATTGAATCCTACTTGGTGTTAGCTATAACATAGTTAATGATCGGTGAATTTTTTTTTTAACAGAGATGGAGAGAGAGAAAGAGTCAAAACACCGAACAAAAAATGTTCTTGCAGCATGCTTCATTTTAAATGAACTATAACTAAGTCAAAGAGAGAACATTTGCAGGTCATGCCCATGCCAAAGGTTAAAAGGAGTAGAATTTTAACTCTTTGTTTGTTTGTTTGTTTGTCATCAGCAAACACCACATGCGTTGCCAGAAACAAATAGGTACGTAAAATTATATCATTCAAAAGAAGTGAAACTTAACGAAAGAAAGAAATAAATGAATGATATATATGTATATATAAAGGTGAAGGGTCAGTGGTAGAAGACAAATACCTTGATATCACCGCCACCGGGCTGATGTTTGACATTATCCTTGGAGCCGACCTTCGATTTGGCTTTGTCCTTGAAGTCCATTTTCAATGTCTCGATCTTTTTGTCACCGCCGCCAGGCTTATGGGCGGCATTATCCAATGATCCGATCTTTGATTTGGCATTCCACTGCAACTTTGTTGTGACTATCTACGAATTTTGCATTAAATTGAAGTGTGTGTGTGTGTGTGTGTGTGTGTTTTTTGGGTGTAGGTGTGTGTTGCAAGTATAAATAAATGATATAAAGATTATAGGAAAAAACCTTTTGGTTGTTGGTGTTGCTGCTTGTCAATGTCAGAGTCAAAGCCCGCCCATGGTCCCGCCTATGCCTTTAAGTGTTTTTTTT
Source organism: Drosophila nebulosa (assembly GCA_024703675.1). Taxonomy (NCBI): domain Eukaryota; kingdom Metazoa; phylum Arthropoda; class Insecta; order Diptera; family Drosophilidae; genus Drosophila; species Drosophila nebulosa. Next base: position 2,175,847 of record JANFPS010000007.1, on the reverse strand, counting down.
TTTTTTTTGGATTGGTAATTGCATTTCCAACTACATACATAATAATAGATGCCAGTTATAGATACAGAATACATATTACTGTGCGATCTAAATAGGAATATTTCATAAATATATATGTTTCAAATCGCAAATCGACCGTGAAATTGAATTTACATAATTTCGCCTTTTGTTGTTCGTTTGATATATTTGTTGATGAGTTTTGAGTAAAAAGCCAATTGTTGTTGTTTGTGAAAAAAAGACGTTGATAGGAAATTTTTACATAAAAGTTATATGAGAGAACGCATCATATAGGTATATACATATAGTAGATCGATACCTGAATGAAAAATAACTCTTTGAGATGTTTCTATATATTTTCTCTTTTGTTTTGTCGATGTGTGGGACGGGGTCGGGGCATTGTCCAATAGTTAGTTCTCCTCAACTTACCTTCTTCTCGCCGCCCTTGGGCGCGTACTTGTCATTCTTGGCCTCGATGCGGGGACCGGCGGCCTTGATATCAATCTTCTTCGATTCAATTTTCACATGTCCACCGCCTGGCTTATAGGTGGCATTATCCAAAGAACCGATTTTCGAGCGCACCGCCTTGAGATTGGGTGAAGGAGCATGTCCCACTTGTACCTTGTTCATTGGAACTGGGACAACAAACACATCAGGTCAGGTCAGGCATCTCTCTCTTCGATTGTCTCACTTACCTTTCTTCAATGGCTCAGGTTCGGGTGTCTTGAGTAGCAAACGATTCTTTGAGGCGCTACGCGATTTGGAGGCTGATTTATTCGAGGGCGTGGCGCTCGGTGGACGCGATTGACCAGACTTGTCCGGTTTCGAAGAGGTCGATGTGGGTGTCTTGACCGGTGAACTGGGTGATATGGGTCCGTTACGATCCTGAAAATGTCGAGATAGAGGTAGAGAAAGATGAGTTCCTGTAGAGCACTGGACCAGTGGGGGGCGAGGGGGAAGAAGAATTTACAAGCAAGAAACTGGAATCAGCCATAATAACCAAATGCATTTTTACGACTCTAAAAAAATGTTTAACACTCTGCTGCTGGGTCTAGAAGCTGTCAACGTTATGCCATTGGCATTTATGACTACTGCTGCCTCCAAATTGAGCAGGTCCTACCTTGGGTGCGTCGCTACCACAACGACACACGAAGGATTTATAGTTTATGCATTGTTTTATCGATTGTCGCCAGTTCGTGTCGTCTTTGCATTTGGATGGGCACAGCAGATATATATTTATAGCAGACAACTCCACCTTACCTCACTCCACATCCCCATCGCCCTTCCCCCTTGCCGCTAATTTGGCAGTTTCGTGTTTGGGCACTTATCTATATCAGCCAAACAAAATCAAAACGCCTTGGCATACAAAAAATAGCTAACAGTTGGCAATTCTTTGGCTTTTTTCCCCCCCAATTCTCACACCTGTGCACACACACACACACACACACATACACACACACACTCACTTTCTCTTTGAAATTTGCGGGTTTTTCCGCAGAGTCAACTGGCTGTCTGTCAAGACCGAAGACACAACTTAGTCTAAGTCTCAACTTTGCCACAGACTCATCTCACTCACTCACTCGCTCGCTCACTCGCTGCTGCTGGCTGGGTCGGGTCATGGAAATGGATTTTTGCCCATTCGACCGTGGAGCTCGTGAAGCGAAGGCGGGCAAACTGTTTGCCTTTTACAGATATTTATGATTTGTGAACACATGGATGACATTATAGGTAATCGAGTCGACGGTCAACACAGCAAGAGCAAAATTAAATTAATGTATTTCTTGTTGCCAGCTAATTTCCTCTCAATTAATAGACGAACATCAGATTAAAAACGCACAAAACGTTTGCCCAACCAGTTTACACTGTACTCAACACAATTTTAAAATTTTATTTTTCATATGAAAAACACATAAACTTTCAGTTTTAAGATGCTTTTGCTTGCGTCTAATGTTTCTAACACCAGAAAGTCCACCTGGATAGCTCTAAGCAGAAACCAGAAGGCTTATATTCGGGCCGATCGTTCCTATGGGATCTATGTAATATAGTCGCCCAATCTTGATCTTGAGTAAATTACAATACTAAACAATAATCGTTTAAAAAAGAAGAAAGTTATTGGCCTATAACTAAATTTTCGACCGATCATTGCTATGGGAACTATATGATATAGTGGTCCGATCCGGCTGAATTCTACATATACAACGCCTGCAGTATATACAAGACTACATAGGAGAAGAGACGAACGGATATACTTGAATTTGTCTCATCGTGCTGATCAAATATATATATATATATATCATATGGTCGGAGATGCTTCTTTCCATAGCCTTTTTGTAAGGGTATACAAAGTTTAAGACACTTGCCTGGTCAAGAGGTAAGAAAGATGGCAAGAGAACTAGGCTGTGAGGCTGTGATTTGAAGCCTTACTTGCAGAAATATGAGGAATTGTCGTGAGGCTTATTAATTTGAATCGTATTAAGACAGAGAAAGAAGGCTTATAAGCTTTTTTGATGTTACTATATCTTTAATTGGTGGATAAATTTGAAACTGGCTTGAAACTGATTGGAAAACAAGAAAAGGACTACTAAGTCTTCTTAAAATCCATTTGCTTATCACTCTTCGAAGTTTTGTTTAGTTTTGTTCACTTTTGATTTTTGTCAGTGTAACTTACCTTCTCCTGAGTGGACTCATCGACGCCGCTGTCATTGTCACCTTCTGTAAAATATTTGGAGACATATTAATTATGTATAAAATGTGTGGGAAGTTTTTTTTTTGTGACTTCATTGACTTAATAAATGGCTTCACTTTTTAATGGACTTCTTATTGAAACGAAAACTAATCTTACTATGCAGGCCGGGGGCCTTTTTGTTGGGATCGTTTTTGGCCAAAGATGATGATGGCAAGACGTGATCGGATGTCTCAAACGGGGGCTCAATGTCCTCTAGGAGTGGGGAACCCATGGGATCTGCTTTCATGTTGTACGATTTGAGGGGAGTGACTGCTGGACCCATTATGACATCATCATCATCTTCATTATGTGCCGATGGTGGGCGTAACTGCTGCTGCTGATGGGGAGGCTGTTGTTGTTGTTGTTGCAGTTGCATAGGGAGTTGCTGCTGCATGGGTTGTTGTTGCTGTTGATTGAAAGGCGGTCGAAAGGGAGCCTGCAGAGGCTGTCCAGGCAATGGCCGTGGAAATGTTGGTGGCGGCGCTCTAGTCATATTCGGCCCCGGCCCCTGAGGCGGCGGTAAACGTGCGCCTGGCGGCAAGCCAGAGTTAGGAGGCGGCGGCGCACCACTAGTCGGTGTCCAGGGAAAGCCACCTGGTGGCCGTGGCTGCCCCTGGCCAGGCGGACTAATCTGTCCTCCTCCACCTCCTCCTGGATTGGGCGGACGTGCAGCCTGCTGCATATTCTGCAAGGGCGGTGGCATTCCTGGCCTCATGCCCGGCGGCGGTGGACCCATCAGCAGGTTGCTCTTGCTATCTGTGTTTCGCAGCGGTGGCGGCATCTGTCTGGGTCCCATATTGGGCGGCTGCATGGGCGGTCGCGGTCCCATTCCCACCATGGGCCGTGCTCCTGGGAATGGGGGCCGGGACTGAGAAGGCGCCGGCCCCACAGCCGGACGCATCTGCGGTGGCAAAACATAGTTGGGTGGCGGTCGCATCTGATACTCTGGCATGGGATTGTGATTGGGATTGGGTGTCTTGGGATTGTGCGTTATGATGTTGCTGTTGTTGTTGTTGTTGTTGTTGGTGGTGGTGGTGCGCTCTTTAACAGTGGGCTGGGAACGTAGCTGCTGCATGGAGCGTTCCATTGAGGTGAACTCAACATTCGCCGACTCGCCATACTCTGGCTGGGAACGCTCTTGCCGAGCCGCCGTCGGCGCTTGTTCCTGGCCCTGGTAACTGACATTGGCCGACGTATTCAAGTTTAAAATGGCATTCGAATTTGCATTTGAATTCGAATTGACTGTGGTGATTCTTTCGCCACGTTCAGAAGGATTTGCCGTGTTTCGGTACATTCTAGTTTCAGGTACTTTTCGCCTGCGGTGTCGGTGCAGAAATGTGCAAGTGTCGGGTAACCCAAAACCTGGCAGCCCACCAAGTAGCAGTGGCTCATATCATTTGCATATGGGTAATACATACATATGTGCATATCTATATCTATATATATCTAACAGAGTTTAGACGTCTCAATACATTTCATTGAGTATCGAGTGGAGTCGAGTGGATGGAACCTTTCAAATTTGATGGCTGTTTTTCTATAGTTCTTCATATTGTTCTGCTCTACGCTGCTCGCATTTTGATTTGTTTACATTTTATTGTTTTGGTATTTTTGGGGGCATTCGTTTGGCTCGATATGGTTTGGTTTGGTTTGGTTTTTGGTTACCATTAGGGAATTTGTCATGAAATTCGGTTGCCAGTTGTAACATGACCCAAATCGTTTTTGTTAGCTTATTGATTCAACAAAAGTTTTCTCTTTCGCAGCAAGTTCTCTAATATAAGGGAAAGCCGAAAATTGCTGTTTGATTTGTTGAACGAAAGAAGAAGAAGGGTTCCTTTTTTTTTTTTGTTTCTTTCTTTTTTTAGGCTTGTGTGTGTTGTTGCCATGACTCTGCAGTCTGTCTGCCTGTCTATCAGTCGATCGTTCAGTCGGGTCTGTCTGAGCCTGGGCCAGGTCTATGATATATGGGCAAGGTCGTGAAATTTTATTCAAATGATGCTAATAAATCGCATTCATTGTGCATAAATATTTTAGTGCTTTAGATAATGACGATTGCTTTTGTTTGTGTGTGTGCTGTGTGTGGCAATAATATTCTCAATTTGCATACACTCACCGCATCGGTATCACTCATATCAATTGATTTGCGACTGGTTCTAGGCACTACCTACCACCACCTGGCGAGAACCAAGAACTACAAATAAAACCAAATATTGTAGCTTATCTTGGTGGCCAAACCACAAAATAAAACACACAACTTTTGGACACTCGAATCGATAAAATCGCTAAAACTTTTATGGCACTTTAAATGGCCAAAAAGTCAGTCAGTCAGCCAGCCACTAGCAGCGCACTGAAGGAGCTCTCCTCTTTGGTTATTGTGGCCCCACCACGTGCAAAGTCACAACTAAAGCGCCAACTTCTGTTGAGTCAGACTCGTAACCGCAAAAAACCGACAAAAAACAACAACAAAACAATAAGAAAGGGGGAAGGGGGTAAAAATAAAAAACTGCAAATTAGGGCTCACAATGATTTGTTTCTGCCATGTTGGTTGAGAAGCATTCCATTCCATTCCATTCCGCACAATGTTCATGTCAAGAAAACTGTCATTTGTGACCAAATTGATTATCAAGGGGAGTGAGTAGCGAAAGGAAGAGGTGGGCGGCAGGCAATATGCCCCCTCGATTGCGCACTTTCAGCTGCAGCAGATATAAAACACTGCACTAGCAAACCTCAAAAAAACTTTATTCCCCCTTCTAAGCTCCGCATTCCAAACAATTCAATTAGATTCATTCGCCTTTTGTTACACGAAAGTCGCGAAGAGCTACTGCAAAAATTTTAAACTATAACGAACTTTCAATGCCCTGACAATGGAAAACAGAGCCACACTTGGAGCTCACTAAAAAGCAGAATCTTTAAAATGAATCTATTATGATGTGCAAGTTTATACTAAAATATGTATATGTTATAGACTTGACTTCTTACTGAGAAACATTTTGTAGTGGAATCTAAAGGAATTTAGGTTCCTAACGTCAAATTTATACCTTTGTGATACTTGTAGAATGATCTTTCCAATAACCACCAAGTAGGAAAAAGCAGATTATGTGAACTTTCTAGCAAAGAAATGTGTATAATGGCAAATTTTTAAATGGCAATTTTTTTTATAAGAAATGAAACTTGCTCTTAGCTCTACCGAGCTCTATCAAGTCAAAATACTGACACTGAATCCATTTGGAATTCCATTTCGGTCGCAAATAGTTGAGTTTCATTTGCTCTATTACGGATACTTTTATTGAAAAAGGTAGATACTATTCATCAGATATGTCAAAATTTTCTGGTAATGTTTCTTCAGAAATGTAAAAATTTCCTACTGATGAATCGTCAGAGACGTCATGGTCCTCTAGTGTTAAAGCATCAGGATTATTTTTAACTGACGAAGTTAATTGAATTCTTGCACTTTTTTTGAACCACCGAAATGTCTGCCAATGTCTAAAAACAAATCAATTTATAATTAAATCCGCATTGATTTCCTTAATACTCCACAAATAATTGATTACTTGCACTCGTAGTAGCCATTCATCATTCCGAAATAGTCCCAACATCGGCCCAATAGGCAAAGATAACAACGTTTCGCCGACACCAGTTCAGAAAACGACAAAAGACCAATGAGAATAATAAGGAATTTGGTTGACTGCATTGTAGATTTACTTAAGAAACAAATACCTTCTGCCATCTTTTAACTGCCTTGACTAAATATTTATACTATATCTGAAAAAATTTAAGCTGACTCGCCTTAACTTAGAAATGCATGATTTTCACTTGCAATTGAAAAACGTGAAAAAAACGATCACGATAAGAAGCCGAAACTAATTAACTGGGTCCAGTGGTGGAACTTGAGGGTGAAATGAGAAAGAAAAATGTTCCCCTTAAGTATGCAATAGCTTACACGAAAGTTAAGTTTGAAATTTCTTTCTATTTATTTTAAGATTTTCTAACAAAAGACATTGCTTTAGTTCTTTAAAGTTTTCCATTTTTCACTCTTCCTCAGGAGCAACATAGAGGATCAATTTAATAATAAAACAGTTTCTCCTTTCATATAAAATTTGTAACCAAATAACATTTAATTCCATTTCGTAATCAAGTTTTTCACCTTAGTCAAGACCAATTTCGATTGATTTTCTTTTTTGAAACCATTTTAAATTTTATTTGTTAATTTATCGGATGCTTTTATTCAAAATATCGAGATTATAGACATGTCAGAGTTTTCCTCAATTGTTTCGTTTATGTCTTTGACTTTAAACGGTTCCAAAATAGTGTCTCTCGGTCGCTAAGAAAAATCAATTTAATCAGTATAATCTTAACTGACTAGTTTGTATTCTCAGGATGATTACCCGCACTTAAAGTTGCCCACATATATTCCCATATAGTCATAACAATCGCCCAAGATACAAAGAAAACAATGGCCAGGTTTGCCCGTCGATACTAGCTGGAAAACCGCAAGAAGACCAATAAGAATAATCCACAATTTTGTTGTCAGCATTTTAGATTTGCTCGAGAAATAAACACTTTGCTGTCGATTGATTTCAAATTAAGAAAACCAAAAACTATTTTAAATTCCATTTGTTTTTACCTCTTCAAAATTGCATACTATGGAAATGTTGAGGCTTGAGAGGTGTTCGAGTTCCTCTTAATTGTTCCGACGGTTCCAAAATAGTGTCTCTCGGTCCCTAAGAAAAATCTATTTATAGTAAAATCCCAATAGTTAATATTCTTAGAGTGATTACCTGCACTTATAGTCGCGGTTAGATATTCCGATTAAGTCATAACAATCGCCCCATATACAAAGGAAACAACGGCCCGATGCAAGTTGAAAAACCGCCAAGAGACCAATAAGAATGCTCCAGAATTTAGTTAACTGCATTTTAGATTTGCTCAAAAAATTACCGTTTTTCTGTCATCATTTAACTTCTTTTTATGGGGTTTGAGTTCAGTGAAATTGAAATCACAAGCTAGAGGACATGGAAAACTATTATGATAAGGTGCGCAAACTAATTAACTGAGGGAGATCATTTACTAAAGAATTACTAAAGAATCGTTTAAAAATATTAAAATCAATTGTTTCTAAAGTTAAAACTGACAAGTACCAAATTGGTTTAGGATAGCTTTGTTTTCCACATAAGTCATTTGAAAATTATAGCTTGAAGACCTTGAATACAACAATCTCTGATCAAGTTGTACAATAAGAAAGTTTAGCTAAAACCAAACTAATCATAAACTTTTCGAAGCATTTAATATTTGAATGTAGCTCTAAGAAAAACAAGATATGAATATATATGTAGGTAAAGTAAGAGATAACGTGTCCAATTTATTCTTAGAGTTTATTTAGAAAATTTATACCGATAAAGTTTTAGGCAACGAATTTTCAGAAGATTTTCACACTCCTAACTCTAGTACTTAATATTTAAGTAGTAAAGTAAAGTAACATTTAATTTCCTTCTCTATGTAACGCTTGGAAGGACCCTCCTTACCTCGATTTGTGTACGTAATACTTAAAACGTTTCATAAGAAACTTATTTGAACAATAAATGTTGTGTGAATGTTACGTATACGTTCCATTGTCTTTACCGATCTATCTAAATCCAATCCGCATAGCAATAAAAGAATCATACAGCAAATGGCTACTACGAATATTTATTTATCATTTGCCATTGAAATGGCCAAACAGGAATCTGGATTCTCTCTTCGTCCTGCTCTCAAAACCAACTGATCTAACTTCAGCTCATACATAGAAGATTTCGTGTTTTTTTTATTTTTTTATCGAAATATACCTAATGCCCCGAGATTCAAAGGGTATCGAAATGACAAGAAAACTTTTAATAGTTCTTCTTTTTGGTGTTTAAGTGTTGGTGTTGTTGTTTTGGTTTTTGGTTGAACTGGCATTGCAGTTGCGATTTTAATCATAGGACACGGGACACAGGAGGAGAACTCAACATTATCAATGGGCTGCAGTTGGCTATAAAAGCAACAATGATTACCATGCAATTGTATCGATTTTCCTACCCAGAGAGGGCAATAACTTGGCCACAAACTATGCCCAATGTATGTATACGTATGGGCAGGTGGGCAGGTATGTTGCCTTTGACTGTAAGGGTAATGCACTTTGCACTTTGACAAGGATATGCACCTGCTGCTGCTGCTGCTACTGCACCAGGTGCCTTAGTTCACTTTTGATGGTATGAATATACTTCACTCTGTCTATTACCAAAATAACTGTTCTCGATATCTTTGTGTCAAAATCTTTAAGTAAAATTTCTTCGCGTCGCGACTTTTGCGTTCCAGTGACTTTTTGAACCGGCTTCTGGCACGTTTGTTCTGTTTGGGACGAGTGTTAAAACTCGACTGGTTTTATTTGCTTTGAAAAATTTCGAATTACAATACTTAGAAATTGTTTTTTGCCTTTTCCTCCGCCCAAAAAGAAATAAAAACAAAAACTAGTTGGACTCTCTGCTCTCTAGGAAGGCTCGTAAACTTTGCGCGGCGCATTACACAGAAAGTGTCCTTGCGCAGCTCAAAGAGCGCGGGCAAAGCGCGATAAAGGTAATGGGTACTCTCGCCTCTCACCTGGCGCCGCGACATGCTTATTCTATTGACATACAAATTTATTAGTTGGGCGCCGTGGAAAAATGCAAATCCAACACGCCAGCAATGTGGGGGGAGAATGGAAACTAACCAGTAACCAGGTTGATTTTATTTCCAGATTACATTTGACTTGATTAATTTTATGGCCAGAAAGCGACCGGAGGGAAGGAGGACAGGATCAATTCAGTCGAGTTGCGCATTTGTGCAACTCTCTCTTGGCTAATGCGATTCAAATGCAAATACAGATCTTTGGCCGAAGCTCTACAGGCACCGTCACCGATTGCCACGCATCGTATTATACATATTATTATTGCCATTGGCATATTATTCAGGTGTTGTTGTCATAGGTTCCATGATTCCTATCTAATTGTTGTCTATTTAGGGCCAGACAACACGCAATCGCCTCTAACCCCTGTGCTAATGCGTAGACATCAAAAGTAAACCAAAGAAGCCCCAATATGGTTAACATGGTCTAAGGATGGCAAGCAGCTGGCAGCTGGCAGGAGGTGGTGGTTGGTCGGGTTTACTTAATTTCTTTTCCTGGTTTGTGGGGGGAGGTTGTTTTTTTTAGTTTTGGTTGCTAATTCGATTGTCAAGGTTATGTGTCTGCTGGCTGAGACAAATGTGGAACATTTATTCACGTATCCTAGGTTTGAGGACGATGGGACAAGGCCTAACATAAATGTACTCATTAGTCTTACATACCAAAACCATTAAAAGTGAAGCCATTTGCTGAATTTGTCAATATGTAAATATATGTAGTTAAGCAGTTCATACCTGAAATGGAATGAAAAAGTAAATACTTTATTAATGTGAAATTTTTTTAAAGACTGCATTGGAGTAAAAAAAAACCTATCAAGAGAGTAAATAAAGAGCACATTTAACGCTAAAACTAGTTGAGAATAAAAACGGAATAAAATGTTGGTAGAGCTTACATTAGCAGAGTTACCCTTTTCTAGAGAAATTCTTCTACAATTTCTATGTCATCTTTAAATTTTCTATAAAATAAGAAAGCGATTTATTCTTTCATATTCCTGATCCAGTATTGGAAAAGACCATTTTTAAATGTGTTTAAACTGCATTTAAGCCCTACACAGATCTAAGCATCAAATTCTATTCTTAAATTAACATTCTCAGATTTTCAAAGTTAATCAGTTGACAATTGGTTTCCATTCACAATAAAGTTTAAAAGCTTTTTTGGTTTTTGTCACGGTTTACATATTTTCCCCACTTTGTATGCCCCACCTGGCTAAAAAAGCTTCGACAGTGCTAAAAGTTTAACTGATCTAAAAGCTTTACTTATTCAGGGGAAGATACAACGGTGAATGAGAAAGCCACCCGCAAATTGGGGGTTGATCTGCCGCTGCTTCTCTTGCTGCTGCCTCTGCTTTGGCGGTGTCCGTTATGTAGCTCTGCTCTCTGCCTCTCCTTCTCTTTGTTTTCATTTTATTCTTTTAGTTAGATGGAGGAGGCGGGGGTGCATGCCATCAGGGGTTGTATCTATTGGAATGCCTTCGTTTTTGTTGGCTTCCCTTTGGTCATTCATTGATTATTTGATTCAACACATTTTGTCATTTGAGTAGCTCCATGTTGCGGCCGGTTGGCTATGTTATGGGGATGGATTTGGACTTAACTGAGCTTTACGCAAGTTTTCTTATCCTGCGACGCAAAAAGATGAATCACTGTCCATGGGCAGCGCAAACGAATGGCTAGTTTCTTAAAGGTGGCTCTATCTACCTATATTTATGGACAAGTTTTTTTTGGTTAACTTTAACATTTGTATTTTTGACGCACTTCGGTTATTGATTAGTTGCCACAAAATGTGGCAATGGCAACTTGGCGCCCGCAGCACGCACGCAGCCCACCAAATGTGGTGATGGCTACCTCAGACATGGACTGTGGCTCGAAATTAGAGACGACGACTGCCCCAACAACAATAACAACAACAACGAAAATAACAAATTATGCGCTGCATGCCAAATATGGCAAATGCATTGGGTAACTCCCAGTTGACTCCTTCCCCTTCTTCTCCCTCTGCGGGCGAAAGTGGCCATAAAATCGAAATCGAAATCAGAGTATATCCCCTTGCCCCCTTCCCCAAAACAGTGGGGGCAAAACTCTTCGCAGAACAAGTTTAATGAACTAAAATAGTTCGATCTGAAGCCATTTGACAACTTTGCTCTGCCCTTTAATTGAAAGCGGATTGCAATAGCGTGTCAAGCGACACTTTGTTGGAGACCAAGAGAAAAAAAAAAATACAATTAAACAAACACCGAACTGAGGCAAGAGCCAACTCAAACTAAGCATACCCTTTCGCAAAGAATATTATCAGTTTAATCGACCAAAGCCATTTGTAAGACTATATGAAAAAGCAAATTAATTACAAGCACTTTTGATTCTCTTTAATATTTCTGGCTTTCCAATTGATTTTGTCATTAGTTTGTTAAGTGACTTCCAAATTACTCGAAGACTATTACTTACTAGATCCTAAGGCTAAGCTTCAATTGTGTCTCCTTAAAATACATTTTAAACCTCAACTGATATCTTTATATAGGTATTTAAACTTTTTCAGTATAAAGCAGTTTTCATCTGCTTGAATTTTGGGTCCAAATTTACATTTAACTTAGCAAAGGAAACAGGATGATTCAAATAATCCTTTATAGGTATCTTAGCCTTTGTATACATGTTTGTCGCAGTATTGAGTTAAAACTCATAATTTCTCAAAGCAATGCTTTCAATCCTCTCTGTTAACAAAGGAGTTGAACCAAAATAAATGTTTTCTTCGATTTTCGATTTTTGTCACTTTGTCACAAAATGTTAGGCCAAGAACTCTTCGAAAATATGTAAATCTAAAATTGGGACGTCTGGGAGAGCTAAGACCCTTCTTAGACCCTTCTGGGAGTTTTCTCAACTTCATTCGTTTAACAACTGATGTTATTTCCATTGATTTGACTCTTCAGAGCGTTGTTCTGTAATATTGAATCATAAAGAATGGTTCAACTGAACTTACAAGCAAGATATACAAATCTAATTTAATCTGATTTTTCCCTTACCTTTGGTAATAAAAGCCAATAAACATTTTTAATGAAAAGAGTAACTAAAGTTTGTTTTACCACCTAAATGCACCTTCTGTTGTTTTGGAAATATGTTTGGCCAACTTCAAAAGTCAGAGAGTTTATTAATTTGTATTTTTTCTCTTTTGGTATACTTAGTATTGATCAAACTTTTTAATCCAGGCCAAAAATAATGTAAATTAATTAATATGCGGCATGCCTCGACACATCTTGATGACAATGATGAAAGTAATGATGATGTTAGCAACTTAATTAATGTCCATTTCATTGCCCTTTACATACAAATTGAAAATGTAATCGATTCACATAATTCAACAAGGAAATTGCTACGTAAACGAATCAATCTATAAAGCTGCTAGCCATACTAATTAGTCATAAAGACCATATATAGGGGAACCGCCACCGTCTCCGTCTATGCGTAAACCGTAAGATTCGTTCTTCTTGCTTCATTTGCTGTAGCGCAAGCAAGTTAAGGCGTGCCATCTACCAAATATGGTAACAAATATTTGGTAATTGTTTTTTTTGGGGTTTAATTTCATTTTTTTTCTTTTCCATCACACAACGGAAATCGTAACAATTACTTAAAAACTAGCGCGCGCCCCCAAATAGAAAACAAAATCTTTGAGAGAGAGAGAGAGAGAGACAAAATCGTAAGAAATTTTGTCGCTACAATTTGTGTTAATTAAAGAGCCAAAACGAAATCGGTAAAAGAAATGCAATGTTAGCTATTTATAGATTCTTGAATATATCAACAGATTCTTACGTCACCGAGTGTCTATTGAGATTGTGGTTGTAAGTATTATATACACTTTTGAACCACATTTATGATGCGCAGCAATTTCACCTGTTATCACCAATAACAAATGAAAATGATATAAACCTTGGGCACTGGGCAAATAATCAACAACATCAGCGGCACTCACGATGACTTCATGTGGATGACGGGCAAACAGATGCGGGAACTGATAGTAATCAACAACATTTATAGTTGAACTTTTTTTTTTGTTTTTGTTGTCGTTGTGTATATTATTACTATTGTTTATTATTATATTTAGCAAAGCCGGTTTGCTCTTGACTTGAAAAACGTTTTACTTCTATCATCATCATCATCTCATCGGAGGCGAGGGTGTATCCATTGTATTTCTAACTCGGTTAGGGTGAGTATTTGTGTGAAGGCGCATATTGAATATATTTCAATCAAAATTTGTTAAAACATAAGTCGATTTCACTTTCCTGTTAGCACAGATATTATCTCTTTTTAATTAATATCTACTAAATTAAAAAATACATCTAAAATATACAGTTTTTATATCTTCAGATCTAATAATATATAATAGACTGCACCGAACTCGAGATTTAAGTATTTCTGTATTTAAAAATGAAAATTTAAAGAGAACAAGTTTTTTAGATTGTACCGTTTCAAATATTTCTTTACTGCTAGTTTAAAAATGGACAACATTTTTTTATACGATCAGTCGATATGATCTAAGAGAAATTTTCTGTACTTATTCTGTACTAAAAACTGCAAAATTTGCGATATCCTAGACCTTAAAATGTATCCGAATAAATACAAGACAATTTAAAATGAAAATGCACTAAAGAGACGCGACTATTTTTTACCATGTCTTTTGTATTAATTTAAGCAAATTTAATTTAACATATACTAAACAAAATTTAAGTGAATATTTCAAACGAACCCCATACCGAATGATGCCAGATGAATGATGCCTATGAAGCATGATTTAAAACGAGGTCAAATGCAGAGCGACCACAGCAGCACGAGCTCAAGTTGCTGATAACTTTTATCGCAGTTGGCTCTATCTGTATCTGATAGATACACAATGCCCCACCACACTTAGCCACGGACTGCAGGGGCACAATTAAAAGGCAGCGCCTAACCAGTGAATGTGTATGCGATGTGTGTGGTGTATGTGTGTGTGTGAGGGCTATTGGTAACTTGTAACAATTGCAGGTCATTAAACTAGCTTGCGGTTTTGTAGTTGCTGCAACAATGCTGCATGCCACCTCATAATCCTAGATGCGAGACTGGTCTCCGCTCACTCTAAGCTCTCTTCAATCTTTAAAGTCTCGACAGTTGAGCATACATATCAAAACAGAATGCAAATAGTAGAACAATAGATATAAATAAAAACATAAAAACCTGTCCCGGCTATTTGCATAATTTCCTACCCTAAGCCTAGCCGAAAAGATGTCGGCATGACGTGAGTCGAGTGCTGCATGTTCTCCTGACATAACCATCAATAATATCCTAGACCTGGGGGTGTGTCGCACACTACACTTTGTCTAATTGAGCCATAAGCAAATGCTAGACTGATTCGACGGTGCAACAAAATGGCCTAGAGGTGTGTTCTGTCTAATTGATTTTTTAAAATATTCACATAGAGCGTATGGGTAATCAAAGTAGATGAAATGAAGTCACTGGTCTTACCTTTTTGTTCATGTCCCTGGCCAGCTCGAGCTGATGCTGAAGCTGGAATGGGAACTGCAGCTGATGGTTTCGCCGCTTCCTGTTGCAGCGGCAGAGACGGTGGCTGCGTTGGCTGCTGCTGCGTTAATGGAGGAACGGATGGAGGGTGGGTTGCGTCTCCCAGAGTTGGCACAGCATCCAGCAGAGAGCTTTTCTCCATGACATCCGCCATATTGAAAGTTAACTGTGTTCTCTCTCTATGCGTGTGTGTGTGTTTGTATCTGTGTTGTATGAGTATGCAGCGGCTGAAAAGGACCTCTTTTGCGTTGTCGGAATTTTTTTTGTGTGTGTATCTTTAAGATACTTTGACTTTGTCTCACTTTGCACTTTTAAAGAAAAATTTTTACAGACGTTTGGAATGCCTTAGTTGATTTCTCTGTATTGCATTCGCCAAGTGGGACAGCGTACTGAGAATCGGTCAAGTATACACATATATATAACGTTTTTAAAATTGCTCTCGCTCTCTCAATATATTGCACTTTTTCTTTGAATATTTTTTTTATTTTTTTCACAACTTTTCACCGCACCGCACAAATCTGACCGCTGCGTATGTTTTGGGTTTGTTATCTCGTTTATAACTGATTTTGAATGCGTTGAAATTTTCTAATTAACGTCCACCTCTGCCGACGCCAGCTGCGAAATGCTCTCTTTTAACAAACTGCTCGCGCACGTCTCCTAACCGTTATATTTATATTTATAAAATTATCAAATGCGAACACGAGCTTTTCAAGTACTTTCGACATTCGAATTCGAGCTTTTCTAGTACACATTTCGAATAGCTTCATGACAGCGCCATCTATGGGTTGTCTACGGAAACGAAAAAACATTTCTCGTTTTACCGTTAATTGCAGTTGTATTTCCATTTTCGGTTTTCGATTTCTACAGTAAAAGAAAATATAAAACAACAAAATTTTCAATAAAGCGTACATGTTTTTTTTTTAATTAACTCACCTGATAACCATCATGTAAAATGCATTTAACTGATCGCAGGGACGTCAGCAGACTTACTTTTTATATGCACTCTTACACTTTCTCACTTTACAACATTGTGTTAGTGTTGCGAAACCAAAATAAGTTGAGGCACAAAAATCGGCAAGTGCCAGGAAAACTTAAAACTATCTTGTAATGACATTCAACAAGCCTACATGAACATACATACATTTATTTGCTATATTCCTCCAAAATTAGTAAGTCTGATAAAATTTTCGCGTATCTGTCTGTATTTTGCTATGACATATTAAAAATTAAACTCAAAATTCACTTACCTGACGAACTTTTTTCCTATTAAAATATGCTTCTATCATTTGCAATTTAAATTACAATTTGTTTAATTTATCTGCGAACAGTTGAAAAAAGAAAAAAAAAACACATTTGGTAATTCTGCACAAGCGCAGCTTCCTTCACACACACGCAGAAACACATACGCCGCCAGAGAAGTCTCTAATTTTTCCCCGCGCATCTTCTTTGTCAACAAAAAAACTTTTTTTGATTTCCTTAGAATCATTAAACCAAATTTAGTGCGAATGGCACTATTTTAAAGCTGATTGCATTTACTTTAAGAAGATGTTATATGTTTTCACTTTCATATTGTAACAAAACGCACAAAAAAAAAACAAAAAAACAATTGCAAAGCAAACCGGCAAAAGGCAAAATGAAACTGACAGCGTTGCCACATGCAAAAAACTAGTTCCATTCGAGCTTTGCAACAAGTTTAGCTGGATTTGGCTTGAAGCTAAAAATTGCTCAAAACAGTAGTTAATAGATTTCTGGCCGTTAAAAATTCAAAATGCAGAAAAGAAACAAAGTTCAGTCGGTTTTTTATTAGAAATTCTTTATTCGAGCAGAAAATTACTTACAGCGCCAAAGTGAAGAAGTTAAAAATTTTCCCGAAATAATATTTTGATTTTGAATTTTTATGTACATATTTATCCAACTTTTACTCAACCTTCGATTTTTTTTTAGATTTCATTGAACTACCTGTTCCAAATATGTGTCCAGCCCAAATTGGGGGACTTCGCAAACTATTGAACGTTTTGCTTCTTGTAAATATTCTTTAATATTCGTCGGCTAACTATTTCGTTTGCTATTTATTTATACCAAAAAAAAAAAACGTGTGAATAAAACTAAACATAACAAAATAAAAATGAACAGCAAAATGATTTCGTATCAAAAAAACTTTCGTTTCTTTCAGTTTTTTGGTGTTTTTTTTCATTATTTTTTATAATTTAAATTTTTTTTTATTTTTTAAAAAATAATATTATCTTGAAGTTCAATTTTGCAGTTGTAGTAGCAGAAGTAAAATTTAATTAAAATAATATACGAGAGAGAGATAGAGAGAGTTAGCGATGAATATATAACATCTATGGAGAATGGTTGTTGCTATAAATTTTTGTAGCTGTTGTTGTTGTTGTTGTTGATGGTATTTGGTGGTAGTTATTTATAGCTGATCTGGTCTTTCACACATTCTGGCGAGGAATGCTGTTCGAAAAAAGAATGACAAGAGAATGCGATTAGAGAGAGAGAAATTATTATATCCATTTCAGATTGAATTTACGAAATTCGACATATAAACATCCATCAACATCATCACATTGAAATGGATTTGTGGGTACTTACTGTTTAGTCGAAGACAACTGGATCGCTCATCAAACGCTGGATGAACTCTGTGATTGGTTTCATTCACGAGACAACAGGCAAGAGACAGGATACACGCAATGGGAATTGGTTTGTTGGTTGGTTGTTTGGTTGATTGGTTGGTGCAATTGGTGGGATTAACAAAGATACATAGATTGAACACATTTTGGTCGGATTGTGTGTGTGCATAGAGTGCAGAGTAAAGATTTTGTGGTTTGGTGCATGTGGAAAATACAAATAACATTTATAATTCAATTTAAACATACATATATGATTCTTGATATGGTCGACAATATATGAGGCCATATGCGGATGGAGTTGTACTTACGAGAGTAGGGGATAAAGCCTTCATCATCCTCGGGATCCATGCAGTCAGCGAACAGAGTCTCCACTTGTTCATCATCCAAAGATTCGCCTGCAAAATGGAAATTCAGAAATTTAGATCCTAGATCTTTTATGGTTCCAGTCGTGTGTGGTTGTGGTTACCAAGGGCAAGCAGGGCGTGTTGCAATTCAGCGAGCATCATGGTGCCGTTCTCCTCCTTGTCGTACAGCTTCAAGCACTCAATGAAATCCTCATAGCAGCCCTGCTCCTTCTCCTTCTTCACCTGAGAGTAGATAGGCAGGAACTCATCCAACTTGATCTTCTTCTCGTTGCGCTTCTTGGTGCCACCCATTTTCTCGATGAGAGCCAAGGTGGGGTTCAAGTTCAGAGCGCGCAGAGCATCGCCTAGATCGACGGCATCAATGCCCTCACCAGGGGAACCCATAACTTCGAAAACGAATTCGACATCTAGTAGAAACAGAGCAAGTTTTTGTTTTTAATTTCATTTAAATTGCTTTAAGTATTGTATTATTATTATTATTATTGCTTTTATAATTAAGTCCGAGGATATACATTTTGAACGAGGTCACCTGAAGGGGTAACCCTGAAATTTTCGGTACGCACATTTTTGGTCATCATGAAATTCTTGACATGCTCGGCCATTGGTTACTACCACCTACACACGCAATCTCACACACACATACACACACGCACACAAACACACCACCCTGTGTGCTCTCTCTTTCTTGCGTATACGTAATCCGACACCCGAACGCCTTCACACACATTTCTATATATCCGAACGCACATAGTTCTCTCCGTTTCTCTCTTTCTCTCTCTCTCTCTCTGTGTGTATGTGTGTGTCTCTATCTTGCTCTTGCTTTTTTCGTTGTTCTTAAATGCGTTTTAACGAAAATAAATCTAATGAAATAACTTGGCCAAAATTAGATCTCTAAACGAACGGCGTTCGTGACACGATCTCACAACGATTCAGAATTGGGATACCGACAATTTATCCCATAGTACACACACACACACTCCGTTGTGTTTTCTATAATTTGAACATAATATTGCACTAGATTTTCCGATATTTTGCTCTTCGTCGATCGTCTGATGAAAATAGATTATCGAAAATATCTTTTGGTATATGCAAATTCCGCGGCATAAACTTTGTCAATTTTTAGAGATGCGTAGATATATGTATATATACATATAATGCTGATATATTCCAAGCGATTACGAAATATTTTCCACGTTTTTCAAGTATATATTGTGTATAGTAATACACTTTTTGCCTGACTCACACACGCGCACAATTATGTAATCGATCGACGTTTTTCTTGGCCGTTTTTTAGGCTTTTTTTCGGGTCATTTATAGTTGGGTTTTTTGTTAAATTTTTTTTTTTTTTTTATTTTGAGGTTAGAGGCATAATCCTTTATTCCTTCTTGCCTGCTGTGGCAGTTAAACTTACTTTCAACTTCACGCTTTGGAACATCAGCCTAGAAATGAAGTGGTTAAACAAGAAAGGAATCGATTAAAATTTATGCGAAATTCTCAATTTTTTAATTAGAAAAATTGATCAAGTCTTATGATTTTCTAGATGTAGCTATAGATTTTTGTATGTGTATATATAATCTCACCATTTTGTCTATTGGATGCGAAAATCAACTGTATCGCGGATGAGCTCGGTCTCGACTGAACGTTATTCGTCAGCGGCAGTACGGCAAGGTAATTCTGAGGTGATAGCCAAAGGCAGCAGATCGCCCCACACACACACACACACACACACACAGCATGATGAAACACTCTTTACACATATAAGAATTCGGTGAAGAATTTACTTTCATCTTGCGAACATTTTCAAATGTCTTCTCTTTAGATAGATTTTTTCTCTCCTTTGGAGCATTTTCTTGGGTTCGCTTCGCTCTCTCTCGCTCTCTCATGAAGTTATTTTTAAACATTATGCTTTTTTTGAAATTTTCTTTTCTTTTCTATTTTCTATTTTTTTTCCTTTTTTTTTTGTTTTCGGTTTTTCTTATTTTCTTGTGTTTTTTTTTTTGGGGTTCTCATGAAGGCAAAATAATAATCATTTGTGGCATGCCCAGCCGGATAGTGTTAAATATCATTTGATTTTTTCAAAGATGAGTTTGCGGATAATATTTTGAAACTATTGGAACTTTTATTGTTGTTACCAGACAGCTCGAGGCGATTTCTACATATGTTTTCTATATACATAGCCATTATTATGGATATTATGTGCGTATGTGTGTCTCTCTGTGTGTGTGTGCATGTGTGTGTGTGGGAAGGGGTGAATACTATTATGTATTATGTATTTATACATCCGTTGTCGACCCTGATCGGTTTTTTGGCAAGCCTCACAGTATTTGAGATGAAAATTTTTAAAAGCTTTGCATGTTATCATTCAAAAAATGTTTGGGTTTCTAGCGGATTGTATTTTGGGCAGACTAAACACCTGAAAGTCTTTTTTTTCTGCTACCTATCCCAAATCCCTCGCAATCTCTCTCCTTACATAGTTAAAAGTTGCTGCATTATTACTGCTTCCTCTCTCGATCTCTCTCTCTCTCTCTCTTTCTCCCTCCATATCATTTCTATATATCTATAGATATATATATATCTATATGTTTAGTTCAGCAACAATTTAATGCGTGCTATTTATAAAAACTATGACACAGATACACAAAATGTATTCAGAGCAAAAATGTACCAAAAACAAAGCGAATTTACCAAGTGGGAAAGAGATATGTGTTTCGGTACGTGAGAGAGTTAGAGAGAGAGAGATAGATTTCTATAGGTGGAGGACCTTAAAAAATGTTGAAATTCTTGGCAAAAATAAAACCATTAATTCTAGCTTGACCTGTAATTACAGATGCCGGTCAATTTCAATTTCTTTAAAAAATTGCCGAATTATTCTGCTTGTCGGTGTCGTCCTTGTCCTTGTTCATGTCCTTGACTTTGGGGACAGGCCCTTCTTTTGCTTTGACCCAGTTACTCAGAGTCAACGGCAGCAGCAGCAGCTGTTTGTTTTCTAAGCTAATGTTTCTCTCTAACACACACAGAGAATGTGTTTGTCTTTTTGTCAGGCGCAGCCTCTGTCCCATTGTTTTGGTTCACTTCGTGCCACAACCTGTTGTTGCCCCAAAATTTGAGGCAACATACATTTGGGCTAAGATCCCCGACAGTTCTCAATCAAAACAGCTGAAACGGCATAGATACATATATGCGCAGTGGTTAATGCGCATTTCATTCTTTAAAAAAGGGAACGTGTGCTCGAGGGAAAGTTGATATGCTAAATGAAATTAATATTGCTTCAAATTCGATCAATCTATGAAAATGTTCTCAATAAACGGATATTTATGTATTTATTGACAGCCCTCTAATGTCATTCCTAATGATGGATGACTATCTAAACACACGACGTATACGCAATATTCACCCTTATGTAGCGCAAATTCCTTATCAATTTGTAGAAATTTGCCAAAGCAAACGAAACAGGGTGATCGAATGGGAGCAGAATAACTACCCTCAGAGCATAGAGTAACAAAACACCCCTTAAAAAGGGGGTGAACAGTGCGTATACTTAACATGAAGTGCGGGTGTCTATGTGTATTATCCTGTATATACGCAATGTCGCCGCGACAAGGACGAGAGGAACAGAGCTCGTCATTTAACGAGGCTTGTCTCAGTTGCATCCGAACCGTCAACCAGTGAACAGTAGCAGCAGCAGCAGCAGCAGTTGTTATCGTAACTTGGCCAGTAAGCAAATCAAGGTAAAGACAAAGAAAACTTTTCTGCAGAAAATTGCTTAAATATATCTTTTAATTGAAATCAAATTGAAAGAGAGTGCTAAGCAAATAACGCTTAGCAGGTGTCCATCATAGGGAAGGCAAACGGAAAGAAGCAGAAAAACAAATGTCCTGCAATTAGTTAAACGACAAAGGAGCCAAACCCATTAGCAATTTGTGTCTGCCTTCTTGGGTGCGGCCAACACAAGTCAAAACCAATTGCTGGCTATAAAACGTAACGTTTGATTTGAGTGCGTGTCAAATGTGACTAACAATTATCACTCTAAGGATAGATAACACATAAAAAAAGTAAACTAAATTGAAAATTTCTATGAGGTTATATAAGGCTGTGAAAATTTTTTGCCCCATTTTCTGCATGTATACCAGCAAAAACCCAATTCTGTGTATCTATAACCCAGTCGCCTCGTTCGAAGATGTGGAGTCTGCGTTCTGCGATGCTCGTTCGGAATATGTCAGCCAGCCAGCTGACGGATACGGATTACGAGGCGGAGTGTGGGCGGAGGTGTCCTCCTGCACTATGGCACTGACCTAGAGTCGAGCCTGCGCACGCAAACACCTGTTGCCCCCCCCCCCTGCCCGGTCAATGGGTGGCACCCCTTCATGGCAGGGTTTTTTAGATTTTTATGAATGAGCCACATGTTGCATGTCCTTTTGCTTTTCCATTTCCAGCTGGCCACCATGGTGACAACAGCGGCAACAGCAACAACAACAACAACAACCACAAACAATAACAATCTGCAGGCGAATAACAACAGTCATGCCGGCGGCGGTGGCACCGGCGGCAATGCAACAAATAATAACAACGATGACTTTGACTTTGATCAGGACGATGGCCTGCAGGACTTGGGCTTGCCCGTGTCCGTGCAAACTTTCCTGTGGCGTCAAATAGCTCCATTTATACGCCCCAAGCTGGGCAAATTGCACGAATCTACATGTCTGGTAAGAAACCATTTGATAAATGTCGGCAAAAACAAACCCAAACAAAAAAAAAAAAAAAACCCAAATCAATGAAAGAAATTGAAATGAGCCCAAAAGGCCAAAGGCTAAAAACAAAAAACGAAAATTCCATTTGCTGTAAATTCGCTATGCGTGTTTTTCGTTGTAAGGATGATGGATGGATTGTTAGTTGGTGTTAATTTTTATACAAATTGGCACTAACAACAACAACAACAACAATAAAAAATTGTCCAACTACATATTGTTTAATGTTATCTCTTTTGCCCTAACCAAAAAAAGTAATTCTTTTTAATTAGGAAAGAAAAACATTATTTTTTTTCCTACGATTGATGTTTGATGTGTTAATTTAATTTAATTGAATTCATTTTTGGTTTGCATTTGGTTTGAAAATCTATTTTCTTTTATGTGCTAACACGGTCACCTACCAGTCCAAAAGAATTGAAAAATTTTCAACTTTTCGCCCGAGATGAAGCATTTTCTATTTTCAATCTATGGGGGTAAAATGAGAAAACTGTGGCCCCCTTAAGTGTGCAATAGATATAGTCGAAAATTCAGTTCTAGAAAACTTTGCCTTGAAACTGATTTTGTCAACTTTCTATTGCATACTTAAGGGAGAGAATTTTCCTCATTTCATTCACCGTTGATACGTGAAGTATTCGCGCTTTTTGCTTATATTCCATTGGAACTCTTTAAGTTATGAGGAATTCCGTTTGAAATATATGACGTCATCAGCTCAACATTTTTATCTATACTAATACTAACACATAAATGCCAAACAATAACAAAACTGTACAAATTATCATTGTAAAACTCTTTCGCAATTTGTCTGAATCTGAATGTAGTTTTGTCAACATGCACCAGGACACCATGTAAGTTATAAATGTTTTGTCGTATCCTATATCCTATATATACATATATATATATATATATATATATATCTATGATCTATAAGGCACGTTAACTCAATGTAAATACGATAATGATTGATTGACTTTGACATTGAGAGAACTAGTAGTGAATCTGTTTATATTAGTTGAAAAAGATCTAGAGTTCTCGTTTTGGTTTCTTTAGCTTATGATTAATTGATAATTGCCATTTTACAAGTATTTAATAATTGTTTTGATTCTAAATTCTTGCCTTGGCCGATGGTATAGGAATCTAAAGAGGCTTGCAAGGTAAGTGTTCTTAGGTTAGATTCTATAGCGCTTACCCTATTAACTCTGGTCCTTTGCACAGTCTTTCGAAAAGGTTCTCGTACAGAATATACAATTTGGTCTCTCGCCGCCTTTGACCAAGGCTTTGGGTGCCATTCCACGTTGGCGTCTTCTGCAGGGAGCTCTGCCCCATGTCATGCATGCCTGTGCCGCATTGCTTCATAATCGCGTCAAGGATATGCAGGCAATTGGTCCAGTGGAAACGAAATTACTCTATACCATGCAATGGATTCTCCTCTATGCGGCCGAAGAGTGTGCCGATGATGAAAGTGGCGAGGATTTGGGACTGGGAGATGCTCTGCCGGAGCCCAAGTCCAAGCCCATAGATCAGTATTTGTTCTCGGTGCCAACGATTACAGTGAGCTAAAGATGTAGTTTTTGATTTTTCGATATTGATCTAGCATTTTGATTCATCCATGCAGCTCTTCGTGTATCTCTTTGCCCCCATTATACACCATTTGAAAGAATCGGATTTTCAGAATTTTCGTCTTGAAAATGGTATTAAATTGTGGCAAGGCATGTGGGATAATCGGGCACCCGGAGCACCCTGTTTTACGGCCCCGGTAAAGCCAAAGGCTCGTAATTTACTGTGCGCTCCAACACCCAAAGGTTCTACAGATGTGTTTCCCGGCCGCAAACTTAGCGGTGGAGATGCCATGTCACCCAAGGCAGAGTCACCGTCACCACAGAGCGGCTTTTCCGAGTATGGCCGTCAGGGGGATGAGGAAGGCTCTTGGGTGTCTTCGCCCAAGGAATTCGCTTTTCCCGAGACCATTCCGGAGGAGGCTTCCAGCGTCGAGGATGAACGTGTTGTAATTTTCCGACTACCTTCAGCTCCTCAACTAATGGATAATTCATTTTTCACAGTGAGTAACTAAGTTAATTAAGCAATTTTCACCAAATTTTACCTATCGTCATTTTTTTTCCAGGCTGATGCTAGCCTTCTGCAGCAGCAGCAATCTCAAAGTCGTCGTGGCAGTCGTCAATCGATGAACTCTAGGGATAAAGAGAAGGCCCCATCGACCAAATTTGAGTTCGATCAGCAGGAATTAGTGCGCGGTGCTTCGATGAAGGAGAAACGTAGCGCTTCCATAGAGAAAGAGTCGGATTCGGATAAATCGGAGAGCGTTAGTGTCAAGGCGGATGTATCAGCGGCCACTTTTCTGGATGTGTCCGTGCTGCGTTGTCTCTTCATCTCTCACTGGCAGGAAGAGGGCATATTTTGGAGCCTGCAATATCTTTACAATCGGTTAGTCATTTAACGGGAATCGGAAGCATATAACTGAAAGATCTCTTACCATTTACAGACTCAGCGACATAGGCGAGGAAGCGGCCATTACCCTTAACCAGCCAAGGAAACGTTCCAATTCCCTGCCAATACCACAAATTGAAATTTCCCTTTACCAGGGCCCCGGTAGCAATAGTCGAGATAGTCCTGGCAGTTCAGTGGTCAAGGATTATATTGAAATACCCGAACCAGCTCCAGTGGCCAGTGTAGTTGGTAGGAACTTCAACTTCTCTACAGAATTTCTCCTCTTGCGCTTCTAACGTATTATTCTTTCAGAGGAGGCACAGACACAAACCACACCCACATCATCAACGGAACGTCGTGGCAGCGAGAAAAAGAAGCGCGTCAAAATGGCCGATCTGCGAGCATTTGTGGAAACGAAAATGTTCTCGAAGTCGGAAAAGAATTTGGAAAAAGTAGGCCTTGATACTAGCTCAGCCAATGGCAAGATTCAACTGCAGCATGCAGTAAGCCAAGAGACAAATCCTAACAGAAATGCCGTTAGCACGCGTTCATTTTGTTCTTAAGTGTTGTTCGCCAAACCCGTAACCCGAATCCGTAACCGAATCCGAATCCACTCTTGCTTATTCCGTTCAGTAGTCAATAGTTCTCTTTAAAGTTGGCTGTTAATTTGTCCATTTCTTAATTGTTTTTTCACTTATACACTTATGTCTTCGTTTTGTCGCCACTCTCTTTAGGAATACCATCGCAGTCTGGATACTGGCGAGAAAAAGCTATCACGCTCTGCTTCTATGATCACCCGTGAACCAGCCAGTAATCTTATCAAAGGCAAATCCATGCCCAGTCTCAGGTAACCAAGCTTCCTTTCACTTTGCATACTCTTTGCCAGCATACGACTCAAAATTTTAATCAGGCCTCAACTTAAACACTTCAAAAACTGACACTTCAAGACAATCCTTCAAAAATCTAATTCTCTTTCAACTATTTTATCTATATATACTATATATTACTATGTGTATATATTCTATAATTCATTCCTTCCTATGAACACAACCAGCTGTCTCCTCGATAGCGGGTGAGTTTTATGGTCTTATCATGGAACAAAATAAACCCTTTTCTATGCTGTTACTCCAGTTAATCTTTGCCTGCTATTACTATGTGTCTATGCTTGTCATCCACTCTCCCACCTGCTACCCCTTTAAACTATTCTCTCTCCCTCCCTTTTTCTCTTTCTCTCTCTGTTATTCATAAGCTTGCTCTGCACGCCGTTTTTTGACTAATGACACACGTTATCGTTCCTTCGTTCGATTTTCTCCTATAATATAAAAGATTTTACAGATATATTGAACCGTCCTCGAAGACTCCCAGGCAACCACAAGCTGGCATGGGACCGCGTTCCTCTACGGCCTTTTATCCACGCAATCCCATTATCACGGTGACAGAACATACGCCAACTCCTTCGCCGGATTATATGAAGAGACAGGTGATAAACTTGCAAGGGAATCTTTAGACGGGCGATGGAAAAATATCCTTCATTGTATCCCAGTGGGTATCTTTCATTCCTATGCAGTGTCGCACGTCTAAACTTCCCATTCTAAGATGGCCAGATTATATACTAACTGCCTCTTTCCGTTTAGGGTTCCATTGACTCCCAGTTGGACGCCTTAAGCAATGGCGGCAGCATCGCCGGCCTCACTGGCAATGGCGGTGGTGGCAATGGCAGTGCTGGAGGTGGTAGCACTTCCACGCGCTATCGCGGTCAGATGTTGCGCTCTCACACGGATTCGCACATTGATTACACGGGTGTGGATGAATCCGAAGCGCCGGGTTCATCGTTCTATATAACCCGTGATGGTGGCATCGACTATGAAATTATCCTCCTGGCGATTAGTAATGTCTTTAAGCGTGATCCCGCATTGGTCTGTTCGTTGCGGGTCCTGGAGGCTGGACTCAACATCTGTGAACTGCTCATTGAAATGGGTGTCCTAAAGCTGGGTGAACATGCCCATGAGATATCCATGAGTATCATACGACGAGCTCTTCAAGTGCTGGGCTGTCCCCATGGCTGCAATGATGGTAATGAGAAGAAATAAAGGATGCTAGTTGAGGGTCGTTTAATGATATTATTGCTTACCCAAGGTGTTCGTGGTCCTCCGGCTGACTTTTTGCGCAATCAATGCCAGAAGATTCTCTCCCGCATGTTAAGACAGGCTGGCCAGCGTACCAAACGCTTCATGCAGGAAATGGTGAAGGCATCTCCGTTGCCCGAGTTGATCGATTTCTTTCATGCTTTTCTGGCCTTCTGTGTGGATCCCAGCTCATTGTTGTCGCCGTTGAGTAAGTGTTCCATTGGCTAATGTTTAGTTTAGATGCGCTTGGATGCAATGCCTCTCGAAATTAGGTGCACAATTGAGTCTTTTTTTGGTTCGTTTTTTAAATTTATTTTGTATTGGCCACGTTATGAGTTGCCCGCCTCCAGTTTGCATCAATTGCCACTGATTCTCCGATTCATTTTGTTCGATTGCATGAAACGATTGTGGGCTAATGCTTTTGAGTTCCTCCCCTTCCAACCCCCACTCACCAACCACCACCACCACCAAAATACGTTGTATATATATATAAATATGTATGTATGTATGTATGTGATGCGATGATATATAGCTCATAAACGTCAGAGTGGATATAAAAATGTTAACAACGATCTTGGCGGCGTACCAGGTCAAGGCGGCTATTCGACCAATTTTAGCGGAGGCAGCAGCAGCGGAGCCGAGGGTCAAGTTGTTGGCGCTGTCTTCAAGCCGCTTGTGAGTCGTTTTGTGGAGGCAAGCAAAGATCTCAAATTACCGGAAAATATTGCTCTCTATGGGGATATAAGACAGCTGGTCACCTATGTGAAGGGAGCTCATGGGGGACCATTTCGTTTGGTTGCCCTCAGTGGCATTCTGGCGGTTACTCCGCGACCCCACAAGAAGGGTCCCACAGCTCAGACGACGCGTGTGATAAGGTAAATCCTGGAGAGGGGGTCGAAAAAGAGTTTTTAACTCTTGAGAACCATTCTTAATTCTCTTCTCCCTCTCTTCGACAGACACATACCCCAGGCAAATGTATCACAGAGTCTGCAAAACGATGACAATCGATCGCAGAGACGTCTGCTCCTCAAGAAACGCAGCACTTCATCCGCCTGCGCCGTAGTGAGAATCTCTCAGAGAATGCTTTGATGGTTAATTGATGGTCTATTTTGCATTTACAGAGCCTCCTAGAAACCGAGACTTGTGAGGAGCACTACAAGACGAGTCAGTCACCGTTGAGTAATTTTCGACGACGCACCACTGGCGTTAGACCCACTCTGACGCCGCGACACAGTGAACGGGCGCTGCTCTCCGATTCCACTTCCAGCTCTGAACGCAATTCGCTGGGACGGCTCAGCGGCTTGGTGCGCTGGTTTCGCGGTACTCCCAAGGAGGCGTCGTCCATTGACCTGGAGATAGGCTCGCTTAATCCCGAGATATCGTCCACATTCATGCGGCACGCCTCGCTCAAAATACAGCGCGGTCGCTCAAGCGATGGCATCGGGCGTTCCATACAGCGCGCCAAGCGCCGTGTCGAGCGGCGGCTAAACCGTTTCGGAGGCATTGTTAAGGGCAAGAAGAAAGTGGGCGGCATCGAAGAGACAGCGGACTTCAGTCGTCGCAGCTCCTCGGATATGTGTGATGGTCCCCGTGAATCCGAGGTAGTCATACTCAAAGAGCGTAAGCTAGTTCCCCTGGAACCAGTGCGTGTGGGCATGCTAAGGCTGTCATTCTTACTCGAGACATGTGCCCCAGGCTCGTTTCCCGATCCTCAGCTGGTAGCTGCCGTCTTAGATTTGGTAACTAATTCCAGTTCACAGCTTTCCTCTCACTTACTCTCACTTTTCTTCCTATTTTAGCCTCAAGCTCCTTTGGTCAGCAGGGCCACCTTCCTGCTGGAATGCGCCCACTTTGTCCATTTGTGCAACAAGGGCCAGTGGCCCGCTTGGATGAAACAGAATGTGGGCAGTTATAGGGCTTCGGGAGCTAACATAAATATCAATCAGATGAAGCATCAGGTCAGTCAGAGCAGTGCCCGTCGTACCCATATCCTTCAACGAGCAGCTGGCAAGATGTTCCATCAGTGGGCGGAAATGGTGGGTGCCCGTCTCGAGGAGATTCTCTTCACCGAGCGTCTGCAGTACGAGGCCATCAATGCCAGCCTCACTGATCCGGAGAAACAACGTGAACTGCTGCAGCAAGACGAAGAGGAAGATTTCCTTGATGAATCCTCAGTGAATCCACATGGCAATGACTGTCCACACGCCCTTAAATTGGTGGCATGTGTGTTGCTCTTCGAGATTACGGCTTTTCTGCGAGACACGTACATCATGTTGCCGCGCACTTCCAAGCTAATGCATAGGGATAAACCAGCACCTTGGGAGAAGGTATACCGCGAGGCAAATCGTCGTTGGTCCATGGCTCTAAGTTCCATGGGTCATTCACAGACCTCGGCCCAAAGCCTACAATCGATAGCAGCTGGCAATGATGGTGTGGGGCAAACTGAGCGCAAAATTTCCTTTGTCCTACACGAACCGGACAACGAATCGGAGAACAGTAGCAACACGACCCTGACCAAAGAGGGCGAAGAGGCTCGACGTCCAACTGCTTCGGCAGTGCGTCCGTTTCTGTTGAGACGTGGCACAGCCACAACCACAGGCGGATCCTTCAAGCGACGTTCTCTCAAACTGCGACGCAACACCAAGGACAGCAAAGAGATTGAAACGGACTGTAAGTAGATATGTCCTTCATCTAATCTGATTCTTCATCCCATCGGTTATTCCAGTCAATATGCAATCGCGTCGTAAGGTCTCATCACTCTCCGATAGAAGTGACACATCGGAACAGGGCATTATCAGTGGCGGTGAGGAATCGCCTGGCATTCTCAGCGATGATCAACAGCCCGAATCGCCCACTGACTCCAATGAGAATGATGACACGGCCAAGAACATGCCCTGGCTTAAGGCAATTATTGATCTGATGAGTAGCTACAACTACTACTGCACCCACAAGGGCTACTGTCATCCGTTTTGCTACAAGCGTCACATGCGATCCTGCACTCGTTTGATCAAGGCCACTAGGAAGGTAAGATCTAAGAAGAGAAAAGAGAAAAGTACGAAAAAACTTTCTAAATTTTCATTCTCTTAGGTTTATGGCGAGGAATTCGGTTTTACCTATGATGCGGATCATCCGACAGTTGAGCCTTTGGTGATTAACTCCAGCAAAACACATTCCTCCAGACCCAGGTCCACGCGTAAAGTATCGGAGCAGAGCTCAACGCAGACATCTCCATCCAAACGCAAAGACAGCTTATCCCGCAAAGATCGGTGGGTAAAATAACTTTACCATCCCACTGCACATCCTAATGAAGATTTTTATTCCCTAGCATAAGCGATGATCCTGATTTGGAGATGGCTGAAAAACTTGCCAAGGCCTTTCGACAAGAAAAGGAGAAAAAGTTACAGGAGGAGCCACCCATATTGAAGTTCATACGCATCCACATACGCAACTTATTCCACTTTCCCTTGGCCACCATGCTAAAGGGTGCCGTCATATTGACGGAGGAGATGGTCATTGAGGCGATGCCAGCCGCTTGGGAACTGCTGCTGGAGACCAATCATGACTTGTCCACAACAAGTGCCGCTGTCTTTTTGATGGGCTCGGTGAAAGCCCAGAACTTTGCCTTCGATATTATGCAACGAGCACTGAAGCATAAAGATCCGGATATACGAATAGGAGCTATTCAGAGGTATCTGGTATTGTGGAAATGCCGATTTCATGTGTGGCCACGCATGGAGGAGAATGCTCACGATGTCACCTTTAAGGTGCCGCCGGGTGGCATTGAATTTACATTGCCTTCGCCCAAAATCGGCATAGAAAGTCTTCCGGTGGTCGATCCGCCATGGATGCCAGTCCAGCAGACCAAAGACATGGATGTGACTCTAAATCAGGATAGACATGTGAGTGAGAAGGCTGCAGAAACGTTGGGTTATGTAGAATCTGTAATCTCTTGCTTCTCATCAAACCTTTAAATAAAATTTCCGTCCGGTTTTTTTTTTTTTGTAGCGTTCCCTAGTCACGGCCACAAAGAGTCGGAAGATGCAACAAACCGAAGCCATACGCAATGCTCTGCGTCAGCAGCGGGATAAACAACGAGCCGAAAGGCATAGTTTCCTTATTACCATGATACCCATCAGTCAGCAGGCCTCTCACGAACCCGGCATGGAGCATGAGGATCACGAAATCGAAGAGGATATCGATGGGACACGCATGTCCTCGCATCTCCATCATGCCCACTCCCTGTTTCCCTCCGTACTGTGCTCATCGGTGATGCAGATTGTTGGCTGTCTGGATGATGCCGCGATTGGATCGGATGGCAACGCAGTCTATGAGATAGCCTATCAGGTGATCTGGGTATGCCTAGTGGAGGAGTCGGCTCTGTTTCTGCGTTATGTCTTCGAGCGTTTGACACGCGATCGTCAGGATCAGATGTTTAAACTGTTGCGTCATCTCATACGATTTGTTCCACGTCTGCCCCAGCAGGCGGCCTTTGCCTTGTACAATTCCATCATTGGCTACATAATGTTTTATGTGCGCTCCTCTAACGAGCTTAAGCAGGAGGTAATCCGCAAGCATCAAGACTAATCCGTTAAGAAGCTTACACAATTCCTTCCTTCTAGCTTGTGGGATCAGCTCTGTCTGTGCTCTGGATGGTGGTTCACTCAGTGCACGGCATTATGTTCAAGGATCTGAAGCAGATCTTGCGCAAAGAGCAATGCGATGCCTCCATATTGCTAACAGCCAATGTGCCTGCGGCCAAGAAGATTGTTGTCCATGGACCAGCCGACGATGATTACAATATACCATCTCAGTTCCCTGTCCAGGAGGACACTCTATTCTGTCAATTACTGAAGGAGGCTCTGGATTACTATCCCATTGATGAAAAGAATACCAGTCACTATTGCCTGGTGGACTACAAGAGCAGTGAGTTTAAGATTTGGTCTAACCACTAGAAGGAAACTAATCTTTGCTCTCCCTCAGGCAAGATTCTCAATCCCAATTGGTATATACGAGATTTGTATTTCTTCAAGCGTTCCCAGTATCCAGAAGTGCGCCTTATGCTCATGCGTCCGGATGAATCCTTTTTGGCCCTCCAGAAACAAGAGCTGACTAAGAAGTTCGTGGAGATCGGCAAAGTCCATCTGACATGGGCCATTCTCAAGAATGTGGACATGGTGGTACAGCGCGTTGTCTTCCTGCACGAGGAGCTTATGAAGCTGCCCTCGTTTCCCCGCAAAGCCCTCGAAGTCGATCTGGATTTGCATCATGGCGGCGAATATGGCAAAGTGCTGCTCGGTCTCGATGTTCTCCACAAATTCATGTGGGTGCGACTGATAGCCCGCATGTTTGAGGCCATGGCTGGCAACTTTGCCTACTCGGCCGATATCCAACTCTTCCTGAATGTCCTCTCCGGTGCCTCTATACTGCATGCCGAGGATTCATGCATAATGCGCTATGTGATGGCCACTTTCATCAATGCGGCCTTTAATTTCAAGAACATATTCTCCACCAATGGCTACTTTATGATCATGCCCACCCTGCTGCAGGTCTATTCCCTCCATCAGACAAACAAGTTGATTACCACGACCATTGAGTATGCTGTCAAACAGTTCTATCTCCTCAATCGGAAGCCTTTTATACTGCAAATGTTTGGATCAGTGTCAGCCATATTGGACACAGATGAGGATGGCACCTACGGAGAGGCTCACAAGGTGCAGTCGAGTTGTCTCTTCAATTTACTGCTCAGTCTAGAGGATCCCTCGCCGGATCCTCTCAACATTGCCGAGCTGGTGAAGGAGCCAAAGCCACTAAAAGCCATTGATTTCTGTTACCATGATGAGGATGATGATGTTACGGTCCTAGATTGTATTACGCTCTGTGTGATGGTGGTCTCCTACTCGGCCGAGAGCACACGTGGCTACCAGATGCTCGTAAGTAATCCCTCCAACTAAACTTAAATCTTTATTTAATCCTTCTATTTCTTCTTTTTTGCCGACAGATTATACTGGAGGCCATCTTGCCCTGCTATTTGCAGCAGATTCAATCGCCCAGTTACATACCTCTGCAGGGTAAGTCCGAGAGGGACATTATTCTCCAATTGGCAGTGGCCATACGTACCATGGTCCACAATTGCGAGGGTCTGGCCAAGAGCTACAATGGACCGTATCGCAATAGTCCCGAGCATAAGGGCTCTTCGCAGCGTAACTGCAGTCGAGGACCGCCATGCTCGCCTGGTTTGGATTTCGAGGAGGAAAACCATCCAAAATATGTGACTGATGCTCGCACAAAGCAAATGATGGACTCTGCTGAGGATTCGGAGATGATACGCACCGAATACAGGCGACCAAGGGATGTTCTTCTCTCCGTTGTCGCAGATTTCCTAACCAAGTCAACAGCACGACTGGCGGAATTGGCCAAAAAGATGCCCAGCGACACCAAGCCCACGGAAGTTCTTGATGCCAAGTGTCACATACGATTGGCGGACATTGCCCATTCTTTATTGAAGGTATCACCGTATGATCCCGAGTCTATGGCCTGCCGGGGACTTCAGCGCTATATGCAAGCGGTATTACCCCGTGCCGAGTGGTCAAACGATACTCTTCGCAATGCCTTGGTCACTATTTTGCGCAGAATCGACAAAGTATTTCTGAAGATATCGAAGAAGCCATCAATACGCCGCAATACCGACTGGGAAGCGGCGTCGGGTCTGTTAAAGGGCATTCATGAGACCATTATAAGGCACTCCTATGTGCTTCACTGGCAGCAAATGAAAACTCTAATCAGCACTGTGCAGAATCTGATTGTCAATGAACCTGGATCGGGTATACCCGAGGGTGTCTCCAGTGCGGGGGCTGCGCTCATGTCTCAGAATCCGCCGGCCTTTTTCTGTTCCGCTGTGGTGCGCTTGGTGGCATTGCAGGTCGTGAGTCCTGTGGACTGCTTTTCGCTGGTCCAGATCTGCGGGGGCAGTGCCGAATTTGCCACGCAGGAAAAGGCCGAAGGATTTCTAATGCATTTGATTATGCCACTGTGTCTGAAGGTATGCTCGGGTCGTGGAGTTTCCGATGTCGGGGATCTTAAGATGACCGATGTTAGTTTCCTGCTGACATCCGTGCTAAATGCCATGAGTCCGCCAGCAGGACGCACCGGTCAGGCTGTATCGCAGATCAATCGGGTGACTGGGGACCTTCGTGCTGGCTCTCTTACCTTTACCGGCAGCCGTGATGCCAAGCGTCCGGCTCGCATATCCGGATCGCTTTACCAGGCGGCCTTTTTGGCTCTGCGCATCGTCTGCATTTGTTTCGAGAATCGTCTATCCACGGAATGGCCACGCATTGTCCGGGTCATGAGAGATCTCGGCAGACGTAATGAGGCCGCCCCAGATCTATGGAGTTTCATGGAGTTTGTGGTCACCCATCGTACTCCCCTATATATAGTCCTTCTGCCCTTTATTCTGCATAAGGTAATGGCTCCTTAAATTGTTGGAAATAACTTGTAATTGATGCCCTTTTCCCCTTTTAGATTTCCCAACCGCCAATTGGTGATCACGAGCGACACATGCAGTTCATTATTCGAGAGCGTCTACGCGGCACTCCTCCGCAAGGGGGCATCAAGTCAAAGGGGGCTCTCCTGCTAGAATTGGCCCGTGAACTACGCGATCTTCGGGACGAGCTGGAGGAAAAGCGATATGGTTAGTAAATGCATGTAGCATGACTTGTGATTCTAAACTTACATTACTGTAGTTTCCACAGATCGCGAAAGCTCAGAGCAAAAGAAGAGCGACACTCCGGCAGCCACCAGTGTGGCAGATCCTCACAAATCGCAGCAGAGGCCATCGTTAATCTCGATATTTACCGGGACCACAACTGGTCAGGCCACTCATTCTCATGTCTCGGCTGCTCCCATTGATTCTCGTAGCGGTTCCGGTGGCATATGCACGCCTAGTGATACTCTCTCCCAGCAGACATTGCATCCACCGCGTGAATCTCTATCCAGCAGCTCCACAGGACGCGATCATCACACAACAACGAGTGAAAGTCACAGTGGCGAGGGACCTGAGGCAGGTTCGGCGCCCACGTTAGTTGGTGTCACACCAAGTGGATCGGGTCAGGGAACCTCTGCCGCTGCCTCGGCTGCGCTGCCCGCCCAACTCTCTCACTCGCAGTCGCTGCAACAAGCTCCATTCAAGGCCCAACCACCAAAACTGCGTTTTGTATCATCCGTGGAGTTCCGACACTCATCGGGTGAAACTTCCACTACACCTCTATCCCCTGAGAGCCCTGCTGAGGACAGTTCCGGCGATCATACACGCTCACGGCTGCAACGTTCCAAGGCGGCCAGCCGCAAAACCTTTCGTCTAAAACGCAGTCGACT
Source organism: Drosophila nebulosa (assembly GCA_024703675.1). Lineage (NCBI taxonomy): Eukaryota > Metazoa > Arthropoda > Insecta > Diptera > Drosophilidae > Drosophila > Drosophila nebulosa. The sequence continues at coordinate 2,140,228 of JANFPS010000007.1, read as the reverse complement.
CACACCTATGGAACCGCCCAGCATTGTAAGCTGCATATAGATTTAAATTAACACACCTTCAATTGACCACCTTTTCGCCCATTTGAAGGTCACTTCGCTGTCACAGGAGGAGCCTGCACCAGCCCAGGCACAGCCCAAGGCCATTGGTGAAATCTCCTGGGATTCCGTTTCACAGACATCGTCCACTTCGGGTTACCGCGACAACAACAGCCTTCAAACCGGTTTACTTTCACCAGACGGATCCTTGGGCGGCCTCACATTGGGTCGTTCGCCCTCCCAGCACTCTCTCCTGATGGTGTTCGAGGGGCAGGACGAAGACACGCTTATTTAACAATCACAGAACGGCGACCGAGCCTACGAATTGTAACTTGCCCAAGCCAAAGTAGAATCCTACAGCTTGGGCAGCAGTAAATGTTATGGAATAGTTGAAATGTTAAGTTTTATAGTGGAAATTCGCATTTTGTATTGGCATTTGGATATAGTAGTTATTCGTATTGTAGGAAACTAATAAATTAACTTGGTAGCCGTTCGAATTCTTAGCCATTTTTGCTTGGCATTTGGGATTTCTGACGATTCTCCTTGATCATTTTGCGCCATTCTAGCCATTTGGCCATTTCGGGTTGATCCACGTGGGAAGAGCTGCTGCTGCTGCTCTCCAGTTGCATGTAGTAAGCCTCGCGTAGAATCTTAAACGCTTGTATACTATAGTACGGCTGCTGGGTAACCGGATCAAAATAGCGTGCCGGTAATCTAGTGATGGGGCAGATGCCATTGCTGCTTTTTGGCTTCAGTTTGGGACGGAAAATCGTTTTGAACACTTTGTCATTGAAGTCATTCTCCAAAGTGACAAAGGAACGCTCGCATTTCGACTCCGGATCGTTGGGATCATGGGGCAGAGTGGTGCCACGTGTGGGCTTACGGAGTACAGGCATAGTCATTGAATGATAGTGTATTGTGGCACCTGTAAACACACGTTTTGTGGGACGAGTCTTTTTCTTCTCCAGCTCCATTTTTTGGAATTTCTCTAAAGAAAGGAAAATGTTAGTTTTGCACATAGAGAAGAATGATTTAGAGAACTTTACCCAACGACTTGATGTTCTCCTCTTCGGTTATCTTGGCCTCCTCCAGCAGCTCCTCTTGCGTTGGCATATAATCCTCCACCCGCACCTTCTTTTTCTTGCGTTTACGAGCATCGTCCAATTCCTTAAGACGGATCTTTGTAGCCTGTGTCTTGATAGCTGTGGATGTGCGTATAGATTTTCGTCCCGAGTCGAGAATAGTAAAGCGTGGCCGCACTCGTCGTTTGACCACACCAGCTCCAGGACGTTTCTTATGCAAAGCTGGCACAGATTTTGACTCTTTTTTGGTTACTGGGGCGGGTTTTGTTTCCTTTTTCACAAAAAAAAAAAAAATTAAACAGTGATCACTACGATAAATAAACATATGTAGCTAGACTCACTTTATAGGCTTTGGTGTTGACTCCACCGCGTTTGCGTTTTTTTTCGGGTGCTTCCTCCTGGTCGGATACTGGTTCATCCTGTTCATCAATGCTGAAATCCGAGTCCACCACATCCTCTTCTTCATCCTTTTGGCTATAAGGTTAATAATTTGTAGCTAAGGAAAGTTGTTTAAGAATTCGCCATACTTACACATATTCCTTGTCCTCTTCTTCATCCTGAAAGCCGCCATAGGAAGTTTTGTAGAAGTCATCCTCCTCTTCCTCATCCAGTAATTTTGCTATTTTATTGCCAGCATTATTACGTCTAGAGCGCGAGGCAGCCATTTTTATATCTCGACACTCAAATCAGATTTATTTATTCAAAATTTAACAATTCCTTCAATTTTTAATAACAAAACAATGCAAAGCAAAGAACAGAGTTGATTTTAGCGTGACCAGCTTGCGTAAATTATGTAGTACTCGTTACTTGTAACGAGTAGCTCATCGTAGACTGCCAACTTTTTGTTTTTAACGTTATTAAACTTTCTTTCATTTTTAAGCCGGCTTTATCTAGTTAGTAGCAGGAAAGATTTAATTATATAGATAATTAAACCTTTGAGTTAACTGTTTATTTTATTTCCACTGTTAGATTTAAATTTTCCCGCCCACACTCTTGGAAAAAGGCTAGATCTAACAGGAAAAAGTGCGAATGCCATCACTTTTAAAGATCAATCTACATATTTGCACTTTGGACTGTCACTTTGTGGGGTCTTTGGATTTGATTCCAACGGCATCAAAGACAATTGACTCTTCGCGCAAAAACGGCGTAAACTTTAGACTACAAAATGATTAACACAGGCAAATTAGCTGGACGCACTCTGTTCATAACAGGAGCTTCCCGAGGAATTGGCAAGGCTATTGCACTGAAAGCGGCCCGCGATGGCGCTAATATTGTGGTGGCAGCAAAGGTTCGCTTGCATCATTGTTTAACCACTAAATTTTAGTAAAATTTGTTGCCTTTCTACTACAACTTAGACTGCTGAGCCACATCCCAAATTGCCGGGAACAATATATTCAGCCGCCGAGGAGATAGAAAAAGCCGGTGGCAAGGCTCATCCCTGTGTGGTGGATGTGCGAGATGAAAATCAGGTCCGCAAGGCTATCCAGGAGGCTGTAGCCAAGTTCGGTGGCATCGATATTGTTGTAAACAATGCCAGCGCCATCTCCCTCACGCCCACTCTACAAACTGATATGAAGCGGTACGACCTAATGCATCAGATTAACACTCGTGGCACATTTCTGGTGTCCAAGGAGTGCCTGCCGTACCTGCAAAAGAGCAACCACGCCCACATTCTGAACCTTTCACCGCCGCTGAGCATGCTGCCAAAGTGGTTTGGGCCCCACGTAGCCTACACAATGGCCAAATACGGAATGTCTATGTGTGTCCTGGGAATGGCAGAGGAGTTCCGCGATCAGGGCATCGCTGTGAACGCCCTCTGGCCACGTACAGCCATCTATACTGCGGCAATTGAAATGCTCACCGGCAAGGATTCAGCCAACTGGTCCCGCAAACCTGAAATCATGGCTGATGCCGCCTACGCCATTCTCTGCAAGGAACCCAAACAGTTCACCGGACAGTTCTGCGTCGATGATGAGGTGCTTGAGTCGGCGGGTATTACGGATCTCACCGATTATGCCTGCGTGCGTGAAAATGCTGACCAACTTATGGTCGATTTCTTCGTAGAGCCAAAGGGCACATCTGTGGCATGGAATGCATCTCCTGCTTCTGCTCCTGCTGCTGCTACTGCAGCTTCTCCTGCCAGTGGTTCCAATCAAATACCACAATTGTTCCAGAAAATTGAATCTCTGCTCTCGCCTGAGATTGTCTCAAAGACACAGGCCGTCTTTCAATTCAACATTAATGGCGATGAGCAGGGCACTTGGTTCCTGGACCTGAAAAACGGTTCCGGCTCATGCGGTTCGGGTACTCCATCCGCTGCCCCAGATGCCACACTCGTCATGAACTCGAAAAACTTCTTTGACATGTTCTCGGGCAAACTTAAGCCGGCTCCAGCTTATATGACAGGAAAACTCAAGATTACCGGAGACTTCCAAAAGGCGTTAAAGCTCGAGAAACTAATGAAGGCCCTTAAGTCTAAATTGTAGATGATTTTCTTTTTCATTTTTGTATTAACTTTAACTTTTTAACATTACATTTGTCATATTCCGAATAAAGTCTGACACACTGGAATTTTAAAAATTTCAAAAAATTTTCCGAAGGTCCAAAGTCCGAATTTTCAAGTTTTTCAATTAAAAGTACTCCTAAGTACACTACTCAGTAAAGATCACTTTTAATTTTGAGCAGTGTATGTAAATCTATACATACCTGAAAAAACCGGCAAACCGAACCCGGCACTTATGTATGTATGTGTACAGTAAGTACAAGATGTTTTGCAATACTTAAAATTTGCAATATTTTTATAACCAACAAATAATTTAACTTTTCTTTTTTGTTTATTTTTCGCTGGTTGGATTAGTTGCAATATTATTTTGGGACGACGGAGTAAATAATTTGTGGCGTTTTTAGGTTGAATATTTTAAGTATGCCAATACTTTTTGGGCTTACTATATACTGTAAACAAACATTGTCTGTGTATATTGGGATTCGGTGTTATACATCACCGTTCCCGGTTAATGTTCACTTATCTTCAGAGCGTATCGCTCGCTTTTTTTTTAATCTGAGGAACATGGACTCTGCGGAGGCGAAGAAAACATACGAATTGGCTAACAGTGTTAAAGATCTTCTCAATGATGAGAACGCTTTGAACACGCTGAGAACTTTTGTGAAGACCAAGCACTTGGGGCGTGCTGAAATTGATGACCTCATTAATAAGTACCAGCAGGCTGCGCTGCTGAACAAGCCTGGCGTTCTAAGAGAGGAAAATGTCAAAAAATTGCTGGAACTAGGACTGCCATATGAACTCGATGTGGAACTACGAGAGGCTGCGAATAAACAAGTAAACATCCGTCCAGATGAAATCAACGTCCTGCACCGCATCCAACACCACTGTGTTACTCAGATAGAAACTCTAAAAGATTACGATAATTTTCGTAGTCATTTGTTGACGCTAATAAAGAAATAAAAATTTTTGATGATAACGCAGATCAATTATTGCCCTAAACTTAATAAATGCATTTCAAGGACGTAGCTACAATTTAAAGAGGGGACGGAACTTGGAGGCAAAGAAACTTGTAAATTTTGTTATTATTTGTTATGCAAGAAATCCAATCAGGAAATCAAACACAATCTCATTTACAAAGAGACAGATCTCATTTAGGAGTCGGACGGATAACAATTTATCCTAATGATGAAATTTTAGTGTTTAGTTGGCAAAAATTATGACTACAACGGCCCCTTGTCACGCCCATCGAAATCTACCGTTCATTCATTATAAATACCGAAAAAATACGACAATAGAGCTTTTTTGGTATTTTTCCTCAGACGGTCACCCTGTCTTGTATGGCCAAAGGAACAACTCATGCGGCAGCTGGTTCCAGCTGTTTGTAAATTTTTGTTAAAAAGTCACAAGAACAACATTGGGGAATCCAACTTACCATGGCGGCCTGTTCTTACAAGGTTAGTAAATGAAGTGACGTCAACCTCCATTACTTTACTAATTTCCCGCTGTTCACAAACAGGACAAGGCCGTAAGGCTAATCAAGTGTTTCTGCGGTTGCTCTGATATGACAGTCGAGGAAGTGCATCGCATTTACACACTCACAAACAGTGTTCACGAAACTCTGCTGGATGCCGCGGCCACCAAGCTGCTGGCCCGCTTTATGGAGCTACGTCGTTCCGGCGATAAAAACGAAGCCGAACAGTATTTGGATATATATGAGAAATGCGCTGAGTTTCTGCTGGAGGAGCAGCGCACTTTCACCCAGGATGAAGTTGATGAGCTGTGCGACCTGGGTCTGCCATATGATTTGGAGCAGGACTTATCGCGCCGTATGCTAAGCGGCCAACGGACCGAAATCAGCCTGGGCCTTTATAGGATTCAGGGCAAATGCCGCAACGAGATTGAGGCCAGCAGCGACTTCCGCGACTTTCGGAATGCTATTTTGGAGAAAATGCGCCGTGTACCTAAATGATCCATAGAATTAGTAATAGATTTTATCCATAGGATCGGTGCTTTTTGTGTTCACATTGTAGTTTTGTATACCAAAGTGAAAAAATTGGTAATCCTCACACAATTAGTTGCTAGTTACCAGTTAACAGTGCCTTTAATCCATCAACCACACATTATTCTAAGTCTCGTCTCCAACGAAACCGTCCGAATGATAGGACTGTCTATAGACCTTGGTTAAGTTCCTTATGCGCCTCACAGACCCTACAGCTTGAAAAATCAAATGTGTCTCTCTTTTAACTGTACTTTGTAAATGTTTATGTACAATAAATAAAAAACATAATTATACACTCTTGTTAAGCACTCAAACTGTGTTCTACTATAATTGTGGGTTTAAGGGGTAAAATGGGCCTCAAAAAGGTTCAAGTTATAAGAAGAAACTGTCTGCTCTTTTTGGACTAAAGTCAAGTTGCAATTAATTGTTGCTTTTAGTATATATTCTTGTTAAGCACTTAAATGACAAAAAACTACATTTATATATATATATATATATATTCCATTTCAAGGAATAAACAATTAATACTAAAATGAAAAGTGGATTAAATGGATTACATTCTATTTCTATGCTATTTAGGTCTTCTTCCATGAGTAATACATTTCCATGGGCTTATTAACCTGAAATAAAAGAAACTTCCAATTAATGTCTTTCAAGCGTCAAGGTGATAAGGATGAGATTTACCTTCCAGAATTTGTCATTGACCTGGTGCAATGTCTGATTGCCATTTAGAATGACCAATTGTTGGGGTTGCGGCGCCACATAGATGCAAAAGTTGAGCAGTCGACAGGCCTCTGGCAAATCGGCACCCAAATCCAAAGTGAGACGCATGGCCAGATATTTGCTGAGATGATCGACTGTGGCATTGGCCGTGGTCTTGATGTAGCGCACACAATTTTCCTTAAGGGCTCGAATCAATTGATTGTCAGCCGACATCTCGGTGGGATGTGGCTTGAAGACCAATTCAATTTCATCATTGATGCCCAGCTCTCCAATGCCCTCACCTTCGGTATCGATATTCGAATCGCCTTCGGTACGGCAATCCATTTGTGAGTCCGACTCGGACTCTTCGGAGCGTTCAGAAGTCAGGACAGACATGGCCCGCTTCGGCTTGGAGCTGCTTGAGTTCGATGGCACCGGGGATGGTGTGCTTCTCACTGATGGCGGATTGGAGGCATCATCCACCTGCATACGATTGGCGGACGTACTGGCACCGGATGTGGTCGATGGAGTAACTGCCACAGTGGAAGCGCTAGTGTTGGCTGATGTGGCTGAAGCTCCCGAATTGCCTGGATCCCGGTTATCGCGATCAATGCTGTTTGTGTTGCTATTACTGTCATTCGACGCTGTATCGTGGACCTGTAATTGATTGGCCGAACTTCGGCCAGCGTTGGCGCCGCCCCCACCTCCTCCTCCTCCTCCACCGCCGCTGCCACCACAACTGCCCTTGGTGCGGAAGCGTTGAGGGCGATTTTGGGACTGAAGCTTGATGCCTTCATTTATCGAGTTGACTAATGCCTGCTGGGATTGCGTCTGATTAAATTTGGCCATCACTTTCTCCTGAAGCGCCTCGTACTCCTCTCGACTGGGGTAGATCTTCGAAATGAGTAAGTCAAAGTTGGGGTCAGCGCGAAGCGAACGTTTGGACACCAGTTTTTTGCGACATGTGGGACACTCTTTGTTGCCCGACCGCAGGGCCGTCACAATGCAATCGGAGCAGAAGCGATGCAAACACTCCTTGGTAGTCATTGTCTTCTTCAGCATGTCCAAACAAATGGGGCACATCAACTCGCTGTGGAGGCTCCGGGGTGAAACTGCAATTTCCGTGCTGTCTGTGATTATCTCCTGCGGCTTGCGCTGCAGCTCGTAAAGGGACAGATCCCATGTCTTGTTTGGGGCCGGATCCAAAGAAGTCATTTTCACAAATAATCAATCAATCAAATAATTCCTTTTTTATTTGGCACGCCACAGCGAAAGTGTGTAAATAAAAAGTGTGTAATAAAATTAAGTCGCCTAGAGCTGGCACTATCAGTACCATCGATTTTTTTTGCAAAAAACATACATCGATAAACTATGCCTAAGTGTTGGTAAACAGTAAAATTTAAATGCGGCCCTGTTTAGTGTGACCAAAGCACTTCATTTCTGTTACTATTTAAATAATTTAATTTTTCAATTGTAATGCATTAACAATTTCCTGTAACTATTGTTTATTGATAAATGGATTTTGTTAAATAGTTGACAGAAAAGCTTACATAAATCTAAAGACTTTAATTGTGAGCGGCTGGAAACATTGCCAAGCCGTTAAGCAATTTTTTCTATTAAAAAATCAAGAAATGTTGTTCTGCTTTTTGGTGTCAGTAGGTTTGCTTGTCATAGAAAGAAACATTTCTCGTAGTTGAGTATTCTTGCTGTCTAATCCTTTTCTGCTGCTAATTGACATCAACACCTCAATTTTTCTCTAAATGCCCGCGCCTGTCAATCAAACCAAAGCTGAAAACAATTGACAGATCATACACCAAATATGGCTCCATTTCAGGCTGTCAGTCGGTTGGACGCACTTAATGATTTTTAGATTTTTACTGCCTATCTGGCGAGCTCCTTAAATAACGCTATTATTATCTATTACTATCCTAATACAATGGAATTAAGAAAAAGAAAGAATCAAAAAAGAAAGAAATAAATGAATTTATATTCGATGTAAATGTCTACTCTTGCGTCCGTTACTTCCATTGCCTGTGTGTGGGGCCAAATTCAATTAGAGTCTTAAAAATCTCGCTTCTTGACAATTTGCACGCTCTTCAAGCGATGGCTACCAACGACCCTTAACAGTAATTGGCAGCATTCCATTTACTTTAGAAATCGCGTGCTTCGCGATTTTTCCCAGAGCCAAAACCGAAACCTAAAAAGGTTTTTCCAAGCCAAGCTAAGTCACTCACAGCGGCTGGGCGCATGCCCAAAGGCCCATGACGTCGCAGAAACTCGTCATGGCTAAAAACTAACAAAACATTTGTCACCTGTCCATGTCCCTGGCCTGCCGCAGGCGTGGCCACTTTCAAATTCCTCATTACTGACTACATCCAGCTAGCTAATTATCGTCCAGTGACTGCCGACTTATGTCTGATTTATATTAGCACTTTCTGCGAAAGAAGAAGAAGACTCTGGCAAAAATTTCCAATCTATTGAGGCTATGCCTGCTGACCAAAGCCTGACCACAGTTAACCTGTTGCTCCCACACGACACTTGCGGATCACAGTCATCATCATCATCAGCAACTTTGCCTGATGCTGTGTCCTCAATTCTGTCTAGGTACGAGCAGGTTCACGACCCACATAGTCAATAACCAATAGCCAAGATATGCACTGAAGAAAAATGAGAGCCTAACAGAGAAAATGTTTTCTAATTTCAGGCAATCAGCACAAGCACAAAGTAACCGTTTTTTTTTTCGCAGTGTAGCTACTCCCTACTATTGCTGGCTTTCTTAATGATTTTTCAACATTTTTCCATCATTTATTGACATTAATCATTGACAGAGTCTTGAAAAAATTTGCAAGTACTTTGTGTCGGTCTCTGTGTGGAGGAAAATCTCTTCTTTTTATGGGCATATCTACGAGCTGTGTTCTCTCTTCTTGCTGCGCTCCGCCCAGAGAAGTTAACCCAACCAGCAGAAATTGTTGAGTTCATTCTTCTTCCTTAATATTTATTTTGTCTACTGTCGACATTATTCATCGCTAGAAACCGGAAGGAAGCTGACGCCATTTTGTTTTTGTTGTTGTTGCTTGTCTGCGCCATTTTTGTTTGATTTTTGTGGTGTCTGGAAAATTGTACACGATAAAGTGAAAGTTTTGTTCTGCTTTAGTTCAATTTGACTTTAACAAGCAGAGAACATCAGACATTCAGGGATGGGAGGGCGTTAAAGCGAAATGGGCGTGACTGAGTCAAGCAAGCAAGGCAATTCAAAAGCTACCTCAAATTGCTGGCTGGATGTGAATAAAAACCACAACATGCCACTTAGCCTCAAATTCGCCAACAAACCAAAATCAATGCCATGGAACGAGAAGAGAATTCCAGGCCAAAAAACACAAAACATAGGCAACGAACCGTTAGAATGTCACCCACACACACACACACACAACACACACACTTATTTGGGGGGATAAGGCAGATACCTGCAATCTGTTGTTAGCCACTGACGTCCGACAATTGACAATAACAAGCAGGCAGTCGGCGCGCCGTCCGCCCAATTTCCAAAACCAAAAACAAAACAAAAAACCCGTTGAAGTGCCCGTGCCACACAAATAAACTTTACAATTGCCCAGCCAATACCCCAAGGAGGGCAGGCCGAAAAGTTTCCAAATTACTGAATTTGGTGTATTAGGAATCAAAGCTTTAAGGAGTACCAAGTGGACTTCGGATTGAACTGGATTGGTACTGTTAACAACTACGCCTTTTCATTTTTGGTTACCACCTTTAATTGCCTTTTGTACTACTTCATCTGTCTGTTCCCAGACAAAAATCTCCCCCAGTTTTTAAGCAAAACCCGTATATAAGCTTTTTATTGTTGTAGGCAAAACATTTGTCATAAACAGCCCGATCGAACCACTACAACTTATATTTTTAGCCAAAAAAAGAAACAGACATTTCAGTTTTAGAAATAATATGTTACATTTTTTAAACTAATCTTTGCATAGCTAGAGTAATTTTTTCAACTTTGAAGTCTTTTCGTTAAAATTTCTAACGCAAGGATCTAGCTGATTAGCCAAATTAGCTAATTGGTCTAGTGGCAACTATTCGATTAACCCTCGTTGCAACTGTGTGCGCATTGTTTGCTCCTGCTCCTTATTATGGCCCCAGTGTACAGCTCTTTGTCTCATTTTGGAATGCACACACACACACACACACACACACACACACACAGATGCAAAGATTTACACAGACATATACACAACGTAAATAAATCTCAATTAAAGTGCAACCCCTTTTTTTCTGTGTTGTGGGAATCAGGATAATAATCAATCAACGGACAAGTGGCAGGCAATGGCTACTCCTACTCGAACACTTGTTCCACGTGTTCACACCCCGACCCCATGTGCAGGGAGATGTTTTCAAATGGATTTGCTTTACTCATTCTTATGGGCCGCAGCAGCATTTTCATGTTTGCCATAGGCCAAGCCATTGAAGATGGCCAAGTCAAGCCATGGGCAACAAAGCCAAGCCCAGTCGCGACTTTACCAGCGCCAACGACGACGACGACGACGACGACGTCACAGTCGTTAAGCGTGACTTTTGTTATTGTTGTTGTTTGTTGCCTTTTTGCATACCAGCGGCAACGGGAACGTAAACAACAAAAAAGAGAGACACAAAAAAAAAAAAAACAAAGTAAAGAAAAGCCGAACCGACTCTGAAACTTCAAGTCAAAGCCGCTCACGAAAGACCCCAACTAAAGGAAGAAAGAAATAAGGCGAATGGCCTAAGCTTTGGGAAAGTTTGGATACTCTTCCCCCAATCCCAAATCTGACACGGGCGAAACTTACTTGAATTTCTATCCAATAGATGAAATTAGTAAAGAGAAAAGATTTTTTGAAAATTTTCAAGGTTTTCGGTCTCCTTCAAAGGACTGGGTCTCGAGATTAAACGCGCAGCGAGAATTAAGTCTGGAAAATCTTCGACGAAATACACAGCGAGAAAAGAAAAGATCTTACAACCTTATTGAAGATAAACTCAAAATATATAAGTAAAAGGAGCCACGAATGTTCCCTTACTTCCAACTATTAAGCCATATTTGGATTATGAACTTTTTCATATGATTTCTAAAAGTTACTTCTGTCGGTGCCATTCTCTCCTTCATTTCTGGGCCAAGTAAATGACATAGCCAACATACCCTGTTGAGTGGCAAGTGGCATGCAACTGCTGCTGTTGCTGTTGCCGCTGCTGCTGCTGCTGTTGCTGTTGCTGCTTGCTGCTGCTCGGCTTTACAACAGACACTGCGTTGCGTTGTGTTGCGTTCTGTAGAATAAACATCTCTGTTAGCCGGTCTTGTTCATTCAGTCTTTGGCGAGATTTTATCGTGTGCGGACGTATCTATATAGTGCGTGAGTCTGCTGGGGAATTTGAGAGTTCTGTTTCTTTAATTGTTGCGAATCTTCTTTCTTTTGCTGATGAATTTCATTTTATTTTGTCGCGGCGCCCCCTCAAGCAAAAATATCTTTTGGAGTTATTCGAATGTTTTGCGTGTCAAGAATTTGTAAAAAGTAAAAAGAATCACGAAGAGACGAAACGAATACAAAAAAAAAAAATATAAAATAGAAATTATGACTGCAACAACATCAAGAAGCAAAGCCATCAATGGCTGGTTGCTTGGGTAAGTTTGGCAATTCCAGCAGCATCACCAGCAACCAGCAAGAATCCAATGTGTCTTTGGTTTTTTGTCCGTTTGCGTGGCAATCTCGGAGACGACCTTTGTTGGTGTTCTGACGCCTTTCGTTTGAGTGCCTTGGCAGCTGGTGGGAAAGGAAAAAAACTTATTTTGTGTTTTTTTTTTTTTTGGGTTGAGTCACCTACTGGGTTTCGGGCAAGATTCGATGTTTATGCAAGCCACAAGCTCGGCATTTTAAGGAGCATTTCCATGTACGATGCTTGCGCAAACTGAAACTATAGAAATTTATGTGAATCTTATTCTTGTCTAGAAATAAGTTTACCTACGTTTTGCGTTCATTCTGCTTGGGAAGCATGTCCTTGCCCTCGGGTGGTATGTCCACAATTAAACCGAAAAAATCTTTTGATTGATCTTGCTCCCTCTTCAGGGACAGCAATGTCAACTCAGTTAGATGATTTAATGCATCGAGAATGCCACTTTGCAGCAGATCGCTTTGCCCCTTCAGAGAGGTGAGTATCAGGGTCAGAACTTCATCGTGTGGTCTGCTGGACATCTCAACCATTTCATGCGTCTGAGTCCAGGAATGCCAATTACTGACTTCTGTCTGCGTCCACGCCGTGAGATTATGGGGATCCGTTTGGATATCCACATTGAATTGGTTGACCATTGTCTGCATGGAGTTTTCCTTGCATTCGACTTGAGTCTGGGTCCACTTTACTCCCAGCGAATAGTAGTCCGTTTGACTGGGTGTCGATTGAAAGTGTAAGATCTTTGTCTGCTGTTCCCGGGAATAACTCAATATCAAGTCCTCGGTATCGCATTTGGCATGCCTGCACTCCCTTATGGTAGTTTGTATCGATTGATTGCTTAAAATGGTCACCGAGTTGGTTTGATTTAATTGATCTGTAGTCAATATTTCAGTAGTCTGATTGGCTTGATCCTTTACTTGACACTTAACTTCAGTCTGTATAGATGTAAAAGTGCGGCAGACCACCAAAGAAGTAGCTTCAATTGTTTGATCCTTGGTAAATTCATCTTCAGTTTGACATTCTTGACTCATAGACGAAACGCTTGAAGTCTGTTTCAATTGTTTGCTTAGCAATTTGTAACACTCTATGGCTTTTATTGCCTTTTTATTCTTCGTCTTGGGTTTTCTCCTTGGCAAATTGGTTGTCTTTTTTATCGATTTTATTTGCTTGATTATTATAATTTCAGACCCAGTTAATTCATAGCGTACTAAAAAACTGTGAAAATGACGAAAAACTGACAAATTGTAAAATCTTTGCAGAAAATTCAAAAGATAATAGATACTAAAAGGTTGTGATCTTTGTCAGGTGTTGTGTAAAATAATCTATCTATTGTGTATGAAATTTGGAAAATTGTTCCCAAGAAAAGCGATATTTTTCCTCCTAATTAACTGGTCACTGTTCGCAAGGATCTATTAAACCTGTAGACCATTTCTCTTATGACATTTTCATGAAATCAAAGTAAACTGACCTTTTCTTGCCGCATTCTATGCATTTTTGGCGTTGTATCTTTTCATTTGGCAACAAGGACTTTGAGAGATGAAGCAGTGCTTTCAAATTTATATGCATTCCGCAAAGCTTCAATAACTTACTGTAAAGGCTAATAAATAGTTAATATAAAAAACTATTAATTTTGAAGAGCCCAGATAATTTGTTGTTGTTGTTGTTGTTAGTGATAAATGTTAGGAGAGAGTTTTAGTGAATTAAACTGCCAAAACTACTAAGTTAAGTTTTTTGGATACAACACAAAAAACAGAATGAATAAGACAAAGTAAAGTCTTGTCCTTAGGTTTTTTTATTTTTTTATTTTGTTTTAACGCCGCACACATGCCAACATGGCATGTCTGGCCCGCGGGCTCCTTTGTGTGCCTGTGATTCATTAATAATTCAGAAAAAACCAAAAAACAAAACTGAAATTAAAGGAGGGACAGAGTGCCGCATGTGTGCTTTGGCCAGGACAACATAGCAAAGCCAGCAAAATGTATTCACTTATTCTGCAATTTATCAATTCGAGGTTAACATGAAAATGGCCACAAAAACCACAGAGGGAAACGAGAGAGAGAGAGAGAGAAAGAGGAGCAGGAGATACAACACAGAGGAGCAGTGTCCAGCCCTTGGGGTGTGATTTGACGTGGTTGTCCATGGGTGCCATGTGGTGTTGCCAAGGCTCTCCCTTCTTCCATCTCCCTACTAAATACGTGTTGATTTGAGCAATTTTTGATTGAACTGGGAAAATCGATCTTCCCCAGCTTCAGCTTCAGCTCCCATCTCTCTCCTGTCTCTTTCCATTGTATCTAATCCAACCTTAAGGCAATGTAGTTACTTTATGTCTTAGACTCTCTCTTGTCTTCGGCTTGGAATTTATGCAGCTTCCTTCTAAGACCATTTTTGCATTCATTAAACATATGCACATGGCGCAATTGTGGCTCTATATATGTAGAGGTGCTTGGTCCCCTACTGTACCCTATCAAAAATGCCTTGCACGTAGCTTAGCCTTCGGTTACATTGATTGCATAAAACTTCGTCAATTTCCATTATTATTTTTTACAAGATAAACCGCCAATGGGTCGCCGTCGTCTGTTGTCGGTCGTCGGTTGTAGAAGACAGTTAGAGCTGCTCAATAACATTTTACTTAACGATGAAATAAAATTGTTTATTTAATGTGTATTCTAAGCATTGATTTGTTTGTCGGCCCACCCAAGAAAACAAATCATAAAGAAGTTAACCCACAGTTATTAAAATAAAGAAAACCACGCCCCTTAGCCTTAATTCTGGAGCATTAAACAATCTTGTTTTTATGGCATTGGGTGTTCTTTTTTTGCTTTTTTTTTTTTTTTTTGCTGTCAAGATTAAATTACTTAACTAATTCAAAGAATTTCAAGTGACTCGTTAAGTCTCTTCACCCACTCAAAAGAAAGAATGTGGAAACCGCAGTGCATTTGCATTTCGTCTATGACCATCCATAAGATCTTATTACCGCCTCATCTACATACATATGTATGTGAGCCTATGTGCCCATCTATATACTATGTACCTACAATTCCTCCATCGCACAGTGGCTCGTTTTGGAATATGTTTTTAACCTAAATTAAAATTTAAAAGACAGAAAATGCAAGAGAAAAATATATATCTAGATTTAATGATAGGAAGGTTAACAATGGGCAATTGATGTCTTGCCAACTTTACCAAAGAAAGTTAATAGTAAAAACAAATTTTTTACAAGTTAGAAGCCAAAGAAACCTTAATGAAAAACTTAAAAAAAAAAACAATTTTGTATGACAACTTAAAAAACTAATGATGGACTTTAGATTCGAAAGAACCCAAATAGGGGAAAATCAACGAGTTTGGTCATCAAAGTGTATTGTACTTAACTCTCAAAGCCCTTTAAACCACTGTGCAATGTTTACAATGTAATAAAGAGGTAAAAAGGGAAAGATAGAGCAATAGAGGGAGAGATGAAGAGAGAGAGAGAGCAACGTGCTTATTTGCATTTTTAGACGCTTCGTTTTACGCTTTCTTCCTCATTATTAGTAGTTCCCTTCACTTGTTACCCACTGGCTAGTTGTATGAACTTTTAGGGCCACTGGCCGCCACTCAAAAAGGTTTACAATTTCAAAGGCATCGATCGAGGGGGGGAGCGGCTCTTTCACTCTCTCTCTCATCACACTCCAAAAATCTGACCCTGAACTCCATTACTGACATTGACACAGGGTGGTGATGGTGGATGGATGGGGGGTCGGGGTAGCTGTAACTCCATCCATTGCAATCAAACCGCAGGCGGCTTAAATCCTTATAGAATTTCGCACATAAAATAAAAAGGGAGCAGCAGTAGCAAAAATCAAAACAAAAACAACAACAACGGCCATAAAAGTAATCTTTATTCTTGCATTGCAGTTTATGCTGTCTCGTTTGTCTGGCTGCCTTGGCGGAGGGCAGTTTCAGCAGCAGTTCACCAGCTTCAACATCCAAGGATGCAGCAGCAGCAGCAATTCACAAAGGTTTATACAAAGCCAAAAGACAGGACAAACAGCGAACAGATGCCATGGCAGCGGCGGCGGCGGCGTCTACTCAGCCAGGCCAACAACAAAGGCAACCACTGACTAGAAATGCACATGGACTCAATAAGAAGATGCTCAGGTGAGTAGCAAGCAGAGGGTTGGCTGTTGGCTTGGCATGCCGCCCGCCTCTTATTTTGGTCTTAATTAATGCAACGTGTCTTAGTAGTTGGCCATAAATTATATAATGGAATATATATATTCCGGTGGGGGAAAACGTTTAGAGCCTTGACCACTTTGGCCAGTTCTCTCTCTCTCTAACCCTGTTTGGGGCCCTTTTCTTCTTCTTCTTCTGGTTGCAGCAAAATGGGTTTCATGAAGGTAAAGGCACCGAATAGCCATAACAGGAAACGTTTGGCTGTTGAGTCACGACGTCATGCATCTAGAGATGATTCACACATGTTCATCATCAAATTGCCGCCAAATCTGCATTACTACACAGGTCCCAATCCAGTCAAGAATGCTGTGGATCAACAGCAGCAGCCAACAGGCAAAACGTCGCCAACAGCAGAATTAGCAACAGCAACAACAAAACCAACAACCACTGAGGCGTCGGCGTTGAAAACTAACGGGAAAAAGGTAAACGGGATTCCTCCATTAGGTTACATCTTTGGTGTAAACACAATGTACTCCTGCCCCTGCCCCTGCCCCTGGCCCTGCTCCTCCTATATATGTATGCATGCAGTTTAAATCTTTCCCTCTCTTGGCTCACGAAAAACCGGGCTTGGGTGCCTTCTGGGTGATAAACATCTCGTTGTTACATAGCTGCAGCTAGCCCAGCTTCATGATCACAACGAACAAATTGCAAAACACAAGAGACGAGAGTAAAACGACGCAAAATGGATTACCATTACCCATTTGGGCTCAAGACCAAGTCAGGCCAGACCAGAACAGAGTAGAACAGAACAGAACAGAACAGACCAGACCAGACCAGACCACAGACCGTTTCTTCTTGGCAAAGAAGTGAGGCCACCATTGGCGGCGGCGGCTCACCCATATATTGGACATTTGTATATATACATTTATATACACATTGTTGGACGACGCACATGCGTCTCCGAGTCGACCGACTTATACAAACTCAGACTCAGATTCAGTTTCCACTTCCACAGTTGACGACGCGCGCGCGCTCGTAGCTATTTTTATGCTCATGCCCCCTTGATACCCTACAAAGAAATCATATGAAAGCATATTAGGCTGAGACATAAATAATATAATCACAAAAAGAAAATAGAGATTGAGCTATGATATGGGAAATCCTAATTGCAGCACAATTCCTTCCAACTCTTGGTTTCTAATTCACAACATAAAAGTTTTTAGAAATTTTTTAGTCTGTTAAATTTTGGATTTAACTTATCATTAGGTATCTGTTTTTTGAGAGTCAAATTTTCCAACATAGGTATTAGAGGTAACTTAATTCCAAGAATTAAGAACCAAGAACTAACTAAAAAAAGAGCTGGTCGTCTGTCTATAGCGTTATTTCGAGAACTACAAAGTTCTCTTATCAGCAGACGTCGCTAACCAATTTAGAACTACTTCAACGCTTGAACTAGTTGTGAATTACAACTAAAAGAAGCGAAAAAAGAAAGTCACAGCTTAGAACTCCAAAGTTCACCTTGTCATCTCATCCTCGTGTCAAAAAAATGTTAAAACTTTTTACAAATTTACAATGTTCTATTTCGGAGTTCTCTAAAGCCCCTAGTATCTACAATATCATTTAAAGTTCAATCTTGAATATTTCTTAGTTAGTAGAATCTTTATAAATTATTTTTCTTATCAAATTCGAAAACTAAAGATTTATTTCCTCATTAATAAAGTAATTAATAGGCACCTGCTGAGTCGAGCCCTTAGATCTTGGAACTATTGTTCCATTGCTTGCTTATGTCAATGTCAGGTTGGTTGCGATGGAGAGAGAGAGAGAGATACCCCAAGACAGAGGCTCGAAAATTATTTCGCTCTCACGAACCAGAAATAGAAATTAATATGCAAGCCATTAACCAACTCGGAGTCCAAGTTTCAGTCAGTTTTTAGTCGCCAGTGCGAGCTTCAATTAAAAATGCAATTTGTTAGAGTCCGGCCAGTTAGCCAGTTAGCCGGTTAGCCAGTTACCCAGTTAGTCAGTTAGGAGTATGGAGATACTTACTCCAATAGGAGGAGTATGATGCACCTAATATAGACAGATTTATGGGGCGCCATGCGTATTAAAGTTGGTCGTTGCTTAATGTTGTCTAATCAATGCATTTGCAATTGCAGGTCTCATTTCCCTTTAGCTCGAATGGACGGCCGGGACGGATCTATCACTGGAATTTGCCCGTGCTGAAGCAGGCTCTGTACAAACAGAAGCAGAAACAACAACAGCAACAGAATGCCCACATTAATCATGGCTATGATTATCCACATCAGCATCAGCATCATGTCTCGCCGTCTGAACGGAATCATCTGTTGGATATTGAGAAACAACAGCCCACCTGGCGCAAGCCATGGGAGAATGAGACCATCGAGAAATCCTTTAATCCAACATCCAGTAGCAAATCCAAATACAAGAAATCCTTAAAACCCAAATCACCCACATACTACGCTCCCGCCCAGGCAGTGAGTAAGCAGAGTTTTCACAAATATTTTGCTGGCAATGGCAAGCCCAAAGGCTTCTATGTAATCAAGGAGCATCAAACGAAGCCACAATTCTATCAGAATATCATATCATAGATCGATCAACATAATGGACGTCTAATTAATAATTGATTTATATATTCCTTCGGCTTACGGTTAGCATTTCTTCAGCATTTCTTCTTTCCGTCCAATTTCAATGACTTTTTCGTTGTTATTTCAGTTTTCGGTTTTCATTCAAAAAACAAAAAAAAAAATACTAGTACTTATGATGGATGTTCTTCAACTGTTACACAGTTGAAAAATCAATGCAATTTAAAACATATATTTTTCTAAAAAAAAAAAACATTAACATAAGCCAAGATACAATAACAATAACAATTGACCGGGTATTTCAGGCAATAGTGATTTCTATAAAGTCTGACCTAACCCAAAAAAAATATTGCATATTTAGGTAAGGTCTTTATTGCGTCTTTCAATAAATAACTTACGAAAAGCAAAATATATTATAAAATTAAGTTTAGTATCTCTACTTTTATGAGCAAATTTTGTTTATTTCTTTTTGGAAAATAAAGAGTGACTGATTTTTGAAAGAGCCTGAGCCCTGAGCTCTGAGTTAACGAGTTTTTGTCGGTTTATTGACATTGGGTTCATATATGTATGTAGAAGTTTGACAGAAGTTTGGAGTCCAAAAAGCGTAACCGTCTGTGAGACAGCAGGCAGCGGAGAGACTTTTTTGTGATTCTTTTCGAACTAATTATAATTGTATGTAAGCTTGGGTGTGTTCAGGCTTAAGACTAAGACGCCTGAAAACGGAAGAGGCAATGGGCAATGGTTGACGGGTGACGGGTGACGGGAGCGCTGCGCATGCGCAATATCACATTTGGAAGATAAAAAGCTCACAATCATAAATAGTAATAACAATAACGAGGCATGAATAAGGTTGTTGCGTTTTTCTTTTTTTTTTTCATTCCTTTCCTCTCAATCTCTTTCGTGTCTGTTGTTGTTGTTGTTTTTTTTTTTTTTTTTTTGGCGACTTTGGCGCATAATTGTTTTCTTTAGTGGTCGCTGTTGCTGACTCACGTACATTGAACTTTTCACCCGTATCCTACAATCTTAAGTAGACTTAATGACTTGTGGGTTTTTTTTTTAGTTTTTTTGTCGCCGGGCAACGAGCCAAAGTAAAGCAAAGCCAAGCGCCTGACATAAATCACATTTATTGGACAGACAGACAAGATCATTCTTATTCTGGGTTTTTATGGGAAAAAATAAATGCAAATTGCAAACAGGAACGATAACAGTAATGGCAATCAAATGCCAGATAACATTCATTGATATAACTCCATCTGCATAAATGCAATTTGGAATAAGCCAAAACTGCAACTCAGTGCCAGAAGTTGCAACTTGTTAACGCCATTTCCGCCTGTCATATCAAAATAATTATCTCAAAGTGTTACCTAGACTAAGTCCTACCAACAACAACAACAACAACATCAACAACAACAACCACAACTAACTACAAGTACCACAAGTAAAATAACAGACCATGTTGAGCTCGCTTTGCTTTGCGTGCGACAACTTGATCTGCAGAACTCGTTTTTCACGCTATCTTGATTGTAATTATGTAATTCCAAAATTCTTGCTAATTAAACTTACATTTCACTTAATTGTATTAACATACTCGAAAGTCTTTAACGTCGAGAAATGTTTAATTGATCCTAAATTTTATTATTGTATCGTTCAGACAATGCTTTATCGCATCTTAATCACTGACACAGATTTACAAATGATATTGCCTTTAAGTTAATTATTTTGCAATTTTAATATTTTGTGAAATCCATCTATAACAAATAATAAATAGTTAATTTTAGCGCGTCCTTTTTATGTTCGTTTTCCTAAAGTGTCATTGCATTTAAGCGATAAAAAAATAAAATAATGCTAGAAATATCACAAATTCTGACTGAGAAAAATATCGATGTTTAAATTTTACCTATTGCAGACCTTTCAATTACTCAAAAGGTTAAAAGGGTAAACGCTAGAAATTTAAGTCTTTGCCACAGCAAGCTAAACGGAAGTTTTAAAATTTTTGAATAAAAGCCGTTAAAGTTTTACTGAAGCCCTGGGAAACAGTTGTCAGTGTTACAAAGTGTAGTCAAGAGGATTGTAAATAAAAAAGGCAGCTACATAGCTCGTGAAGATGGAGGAATCTAACGAGGCATTGCGATCCCAGATGCGAGATATAATTCTGAATACTAGGAAACCTTTGATAATTCATGATTTTCCCTTAAAATGGGAATGTTTTAATGGATCTCTGCATGATTGGTGCGAGCGTTTTGATAACGACACCAAAGACTCTTCCCGTCCAGGGCCAGAATTTGAATTGATGTCCATGTCCGACTGCAGGACGCCACAATGGGAACGGAAACGTAAAAGGGTCAGCAACATGTCCATGCAGCAATTTCTCAAGGATTATGGCGGCGGCGTGACGGAGAATCAGAGCCATTGGGCTGCATATCAGTACAAGAGGGCCCAGGATGTGCCCGAAAGCTGTATTAAGGGCATAGATTTTGGTGATTTCGGGTTTCCCGACCCTGCTAAAGACTTCACCTTCTGGCTGGGATCGGAACAGGCCAACACACCGTGTCACTATGATACCTACGGCATTAATATTGTGGTTCAGGTCTATGGTAGCAAACTCTGGCTGCTCTTCCCACCCGAGACGCCGTTGCAAAGTTCCCGTATACCATACGAAGAGTCTAGCGTCTATTGCTTGGAAAACTTTTATGCTCCTCCACCGGACAGAGACTATGAGGAATTTGCCAATGAGGCCTATTCCTGCGTCCTTCAGGCGGGCGATGTTCTCATTGTACCGCGTCATTGGTGGCACTATGTGGAAGCCAAGCAGACGTCGCTGAGTGTCAACTATTGGGTGCCCCTTAAGGTAGATTTGGACTTGGCTTTGGATGAGTTTATGGTCAAGCATATCATGGAGAGCTTTGTCAAGAGTGAAAACACTATGGTGAGGGATTATCTCTTGAATCCCAATCAGCTAACGGAGATGTCTGCGACGCCCAGCGAACTGTTCGACCAATACGAACGAGCAGTTCAAAATGTCAACAACAAGGCGAACCAGCGAAAACTCTGGGATATTGATTACCTAACGGCTGCCGAGATGAATGTTCTTTTCAATGATATTGATCTGTTTATGCGTCCCGTGGACATTATGCACAAGGATGAGTATCAGCATCTGATACACAGCCATTCCAAAGGTCGTCTACCATCACCAGAAGCTGCGTTCGAGTGTCAGGTCAGTGTCATCAGCTCCAATCTGGAGCTCCTGATCAATAGCATGTGTGCTCCACGCACCATAGCGAGTATCAAGCGCGAGTTTTTCCGTAGATTAAGACAATAGAATGTTTATTTGTTTGTAGAAGAATACATAAGTGAGATTAACTTTTAAGGGATACATATGTATATATAAATGATGTATAGAACAAATTCCAATTTGAACGGAAGTGGAGAGGCATTGAATGCTTCATTAGAATCTCTAGATTCGTGATCGCCACAAAATTGAATAAACTTAAACAAAAAGCATGCTAAATATGGTTTTAAATCAACGGATTTACCAGCCGGGAGGCTTCTGATTGGGATAGCCGCCCTGCTGTTGGGCATAAGTGCCGGGATAGGTGCCATAATTGCCTGGTGGAGGTCCCTGAGGAAAGCCAGGATATTGATAATCTGTAATGGGAAACAAAGAAGTCACTTTTCAGTCGTTTCGTTTTATTTGGGAGACTTACTTCCTGGATACGGCAAGGTGGCATAGGGATTAAAGCTCTGTGGCATGGGAGCCGGCACATAAGCTGGATATGGCACACCTGGCGTGGCACCATAAGGCACTGGCATGCCATGGACCTGGGCTGGATATGGTATACTACCTGAAGCAGCAGCTGCTACAGCAGGCACATTAGGAGCGGAGCCTGGAGTGGATGGAATGTCACTGCCACTACCTGAGGTGGAGGCATAGTGCGAGGGCAATTGTGGTGTGGCCGGACATGCCTGGCGACTCGACTCTGTGGTCAGATCTTTGAGCAATTCCTCCTTCTCGGTCTTACGGGCAAAAACAAAATCACTAATCTTGTTCTGGAATACCACCAGCAATTGGGTGAGGTCATTGTAGAACTTTGTGCCCTCCTGCAAATTACCCGACAGCTCCACATAGCTATCATAGGCAGATGCCAACTCCTGATAGAGTTTATCGCGCGAACTGCCGCAATTTCCTGTTTCCGAAACGAAATCTCCGTGTGCACTTTGAATGTCAGCTACCAGAGTTTGCTGACGCTCGACACTTTCCTTGACCTGTTGCTGCAGCGGATTTATCACTTGGCCAATTCGGGCCAAGGACAGGGCAGGCTCATCGATAGCTCCGTCTTTCTGGAGGGCAAGCAGGAATTCATCTTTCATATTAAATGTGGCCGACTTTAGTTCGGACTCGATGGCATCACGTTCGGCCTTGATGGTCTCCACGGCCTCCATTAGATGCTTGAGTCGCTGCACACTGGAGCAATTGGGATCCACACTGCCACTTGCAGAGGGCAGGGACTGCTGAATTTGCTCTGGTGCCAGTGAGAGCAACTGGATTCCCTTCTGATTTGCCTCAAACTTCTGACGCACCACCTTATCCGCCTCAATGGCATTAGTGATAACCTCGCGATACTTTTTCGCATTGGTGCGGAACATCTCGGTCAGTTTGTCCGAGCTGATCCGTGTCCAACGCTCCTTAAATTGCGCACGCAACTGGTTGTCCGAGTCGCGCTCCTCGTCCAGCAATCTTTCGGTTTCATCCAGAATCTCGCGATTACGACTGAGCAGCTCAGGCAAATCCTTTAGCAAAGTCTGAACATTCTCAATGCCTCCCTTCCGACGCACTTCTTCGGCCTTCTCCTTAAGCGATGGCGGCAACCCACTATTGCCATCTGTGGTCTCAACAGCAGCCGGTAGGTTAAGACTAGCCAGCACAGCATTGAGGGTTTGCGTAGATTCGCGCAATTTCATAATTTCCCCGTTGACAATCTCGTTCTTGCGCATATCGGAGGCGGTGAGAGCACGATGCAGCTCCACTGGAACCAGATTGGTGAAAATATCCTTAAAATTCGCTGACAAGGGTACAGGAATGGGTAGAGCTTTGGCCAACTGGGCTTTGCCGGGCGAGGCCAGAGAACTTAGCTCGGGTATCATCTCGTTGTAAATAAACTCATTGTCCTTCGTGGATTCGGCCAAATTGCGTTTGGCCCTACTAAAATACTCATCCAGGTAGGTTTCATTACCGCCGCGTGACTGAGCAGCCTTGAATAGCTCGATGGCATTCCGAAGGCGTGCAATTTCCTCGCCTATTCTCTTGGCCGAACGACAAACGAGACTCTGATAGAGCTGGGTTAGGGCATGGAAGCCAGCCTGCTTGCCTGCCACTGTGGGTATCCATTCCTTTTCCCACAAACTGCGCACCGATTCTTTCTGCATGGCCCGCAAAACATCTGCATAGAACTCCTCACCCTGACAACATAATTTAGCTATAATCTGATCCTTCATATTATCTGTGGAAAGGGATTGGAAATTAGAAAAAAATGTAGAGAAAACAATTAAACTCACCCTTAATGGCCTTAAGAATGAACACCTCCTGGGCTTGAGCCACCATCAAAGCCTGTAGGACAATCAGTGTATCCTGGCTAAGATCTGGAGTGGGTTCCGAGGGCACTGCAGCTGGCGTAGCACCCTTTAGATACTGGAAAATGCCGGCACTCAGTTGCAAGAGTTTAATAGCCAACTTAAGACCCTCATCGGTGTCCAGAGCCTGACTAGCCGCTACACTACTCTGCAGAGCGGCTATATTAAAGAGTACACACACTTTCTCATACATCAGCGATGTGTGGGCTATAGGAAATTAGATTTGCTTTAGCATTTAGTGGTTCATAACTGATTTCAGATTGGGAGACTTACTTAAACTGATTTTACCGCCAAAAATGGTACCCTTATCGAAGGCATCTTTCCACTTGAAGGGTATCTGCAGTTCACTCACTGAAATTTTAGTTTCCAAAGCGCAAATCTGATCATAATAGCTAGAAAGAAAAGCGAAACCAAATGCCCAACGGCCAGGGGCCAGCAATTAAAGACGACGTCATCCTCTACCTATACAAACAGCTTGTTTACGTCTAGCTTACACACACGCACAGCATTATATGATGGGAGCGATGTACATATGATTAGTTGGTGGTTCTTATGGTCTTTCCCTACTATCAGAGTGGGTGACTCATTCGAACCCCCTTTTATATGTATCTTTATATAAATATATATATATATATATATAAGTAGGTGATTTATTGCAACTCACGCATAGACCACTTCCAATGATGCCTCATACTTTTCAAAGAACTTCCAAATGGCTAAATTGCGTTGCTTTGAAAATTCATTTACAGACTCCGCATACTTGGCCTTCTCATCGGCGGTGGCTCCATTGTAAGTGCTTTGTATGAGATTGTTCAGCGGCTTGACTATATCCACTTCCGATGGTTTTTTTAACGGCACGCCCAGCAGTTTAGACATCTTTTGTGCAGTTGCGAAAATCAAAATTAATTAAACACGGTTTACGGAATTCTTTCCTTTCTTTTTCTCGCCTCTTCACTCTCTTTCTTCGTTTCAAATGTCGTTGTCGTTGTCTCAACCAACAGCTGTCAAACTAACTGCTGTTGTGCAACACTGCCTATAGGACTGCCAACTGTTTTCACATATGACATATAACGCACTGTGCTCACTTTGACCCCGTGTGGCAACTCTAGATACTTTCTATTTTCTGATTGTGAAAATTTTGTTGAAATTTTTTACATATTTTGCGTATTGATTGAGTAGAATTCCAAGAATTTTTATTGAAGGAGTTAGGATAAGGTTTTCGCTCGTACGTTGAGTACTTTAGTGATAACTAAATAGCGGTGGCAAAGTGCCGACAGAGTAAAAGAAATCGGCTGTAACAACAACAGAAGGGAGAGGGAGAAAGGGAAAAAAAATCGAAGAACTATGGCCGAGATTGAGAAAATGACAGCAGCCGTCGACCCGGCCCCAGCCCCAGCCCCAGCCGCGGTTCCAGCCACAGCCCCAGTACCGGCAACAGTTATACCAACAACTACAACAACGGTGGCTCCACCAACTGATATACCAGTGCCAGCCACGGAAGCTGTCCCATCGGAGACTCCCGAATTGGGCACGTCACCCACCCAAGAGCCATCGAGCAATTCTCATCCACATGATTCGGAATACGATACAGCCAGCGATCTGGAAGGTGGCGAGGACTATGACGATGACGACGATGAAGACGATGATGATGATGGAGAGAGCGGCAGCGAGGATGAGACGGAAACCGACGATGAAACAGAAGAGGAAGAGGATGGCCCTGGAGAGCTGCCCGATGGTGACACAGCTTCAGCAGCTGCGGCTGCGGCTGCGGCGGCACAAAAGAAAGTCGATGAGGATCGTAGCAATCCGCAGTATATACCCAAACGGGGCACATTTTACGAGCACGATGATCGCACGGCCGAAACAGAGGTAGATGTGGTCATCGAAGATGACAGTCAATCGCAATCCTTGACAGAAATCAATGGTGAAGCGAATGGAGTGGGAGGTGGAGTGGCTCAATCTGCTGGTGGTGAGGGCGGGGGCGGTGGAAGTGTTGGTGGTCAAACGCCGACTATTTCTCAGGCTTCCAAAACCATGAAGAAATGGCAACCGGCCTCGGGCGGAGATCGCTGGTCCCATGATCGTTTCGAGGCAAATGAGCAGGCACCCAAATCACGTGCCGAGCTCTTGCAGACCTACGGCTATGATATACGTAACGAGGATGCTCCACCCAGGGCTCGTCGTCGCCGTCGCTATGGCCGTGGTCCCAGTAAATATTCGCGAAACTGGGAGGATGAGCAGGCCTATCTGAAGGCTAGCAATAAAGAACGCAAGCCTCCCAGGCCTCAGGATTTCCCGGCTCTGAATGAGCGCAAAGTCTCACGTAGGCCAGCTGCCGCATCCGCTCGAGCTGAGAAGGAAAATCGTCGCGGCGGTGTGGGTGGAGGAGCACCCGGTGGCTCTCAGGAACAGCCTCGTCATTATGGTCGTCATTCTAGTAATGGCAGCTCAGGGGGACGACAGAATGCCATGGAATTTAAACAAAAATCGAATCGCGGACCACACCCACAACCCAGAGAGAGAGAACGCGAGCGGGATAGAGTGGAGCGTGATCAAGCAGTAGAGCAGCATGCCAAGCCAACAACTCCACGAGCCAATGGTCAAATTATGCAAAACAACGAGGTTGTTCAGGTGAAGCCAACCACCAACCAACAACAACAGCAATCCCAACCGCAGCAAAGGCAACAGCCCATCCAGCAGCAGCAGCAGCAACCACCACAGCAGCAGCAATTGCCTCTGCCCACGCCACCGACACAGAACCAAATAACGCCACTGTCCACCACAAATCTTTCGCAGCGCCTGCAGCAAGTACAGCAACGCAACGATCCCAGTCATGTAGGCAGTGTCCAAATGCAGGCGCTTGCCAGCCAGAACCAGCAGCAGCAGCAGCAACAGGTCCATCTGCAGCAGCAGCAGCAGCAGAGTCAATCTGTGGCCCCCAAACGCTACTCCAGTCTGCGGCGATCCCAGCAACAGCAGGAGCAAATCCAACAGCAAATCCAGATGCAGCAGCAGCAACAATCTCAAATTATCCTACAAGATCCTCACATGCTCATGCAGATTGCCTATCAGCAGCAAGAACTGCAAGCCCAACTACAAGGTCTCCAACTGGGCCCAGCCCCGGGAACGGCGAGTGTTCCACCGCCGGCAGGCAAACAGCCACCCCAACCACCAGCTACCGCTGCCTATGCTCCGGCCCAGGGGGCCCCGTATTATGTGACCGGCGCAGAGGCGGGACCATATGGTAATCCGGCTGCTGCTGCTGCCTACTTGCCCACTACACCAGCTGCCGTTGCCTTTGCACAGGCCCAGGCTCAAGCGGCTCCAGCCCAGCCTCAAGCGCCACCGCAGGCACAGGTGGCTGCTCCACAGACGGCCCAGGCGCCGCCACCGTCCATGAACTATCACCAGAACTACAATACAGTCGGTGGCACCACCTATTTTGTGCCGCCCGCCCAGACGCCCAGTCGACCCACTCAGTTGCCCCAACGACGGCCAACCAATGCGATTCCCATTCTGCCACCATCCGAGAAGCATAAGAGCCGTGGTGGAGCCGGCGGTGGCCAGGCCAAGGAGGATGGAAACTCTGATAATATTGATCACATTCTAGATAACATGTTTGTGCAGCGTCCGGCATTCCAGGCGCCGCCAGCCGATGCGGCAACAACATCAACAAAAGAGGAATCCGCCACTCCAAGCATTAATAATGCCACCGCCGCCGGCTCTAACTCTAGCGGCGCCTTGCCTGAGCAGAACCTCCAGCCGGTGGCTGTTGCTGGGCAGGAATGAGTGCCGGCCTATGCCAACCTGCAGCAGCAGCAAAGGCGTGGCCGCCATTTACCACACGGCGGCGGTCACTCTGTTCCTTTGCCTGCCTATGCCCTGCTGCCGCCGCACGTTGGCTACTATCGACCGCACTAGTGGAGGAATGCACTCAGCTCATCATTAGCATCAGCATTGGCTGCCCCAACTCCTCTTCCCAATATGTTTAACTTGTTTAAGGAGAAGCTTTCGTCCCACTTTTCCGGTATGAACTCAATATTTATTCCTTTCCTTTCCTTCTCCAGGATATCTATTTTCTTGGGATCTTCTCCAGAGTTAGCTTATGGGAATTTAACTCCTGATTTAATTAATTTACTCGCAAGTCTGTGACTTGAGCTTCAATTATTTTTTTTTTTCATCTAGAAGTCTCGTGTATTAAGTTTGAAAAGTTTTGAAACAAGAAATTTGTAAATTAGTTTTTAGCCGTTGCCCCCCAAAAGAGATAATCGAACTAACTATATGAAATATATATATATATATGAACGAAGAAATATATATATATATGTGTGTAATCCAAGCGCCAGCTTCAATTCAAATGTATATGAATACGTAGTCAGTAGGATCATTTTGAGATCGAAATCAAGTCTAAAGAATTTTGACATAGCCGCATTTTCAAGTTGGAAATCATTGTGTAAAATGTATTTGCATAAAAACTAATGGAATATTGAATTTAAAAATAAAACGTTTAACACACAAAAAACCAAACACTTTCGCAAAGTTTTTTTTTTTCTTTTGGGTATGACCAGAGCCCAGATTGTTATGAGTAGGAATATAAAAATGGTTTAAAATGTCGTATTTTCTGTTTGCCTGATCTTGGCTATGACTAATTGACTGTAGTTGTTAATTCTTATATTAATGTTATAACTGCATATAAATCTATGTGATGACTTTTACATTTAAGAAAGACAAATATAATATAAGGTGGGACCGACAATTTTGTCAGATTTAAGGCTTAAATAAAGCAAATATTCTTTAAAAGGCTTTAGGATAAAGCAAGGAAAATGTTAGGTAAATACAACACTTATCCAAAGTCAAACACAAAAACAAATACAGCAAGAACTATTAAGGTTCGGAATTACAAGAAAAACCCTTTATAACAAAAAGGTTTACAAAAACGGATTGGGACAACAAAAAAAAAAAACTCTTGACATTTGTGTAACCCTTAGCCTAAATAATTGCGTTTGTAGAAGACATTTCTGGATTAGGTAAATAGAAGAATTTCTGTGACTTAGCTCTAGCATTCTTTGAAGCTCACTTTTTGTACTTATAACTAGATAAACATATATAGATTCAACTTAAAACTAAAGCCCATTTACAATTTGGACTCTTTGGCAAGTTGATCGAGCAGCGCACTGATCTTACGGAATGAGTCCTTGAACATATCGTTGAACTTTCGAGCACTAGTCTTGATGCTATCACGATAGGCAGTGGTATTGATAAAGACCCTGGGAAATACAAATAAATATAGCCAATGGCATAAGGAAATCTTTGAAAACTTACTCTCCTGAGGTAATTGAATAGAAGACACCATAACCATCAAACACCATGGGTGCCACATAGCCAACATTCGCTGTGAAACCCAGTGTGCTGGTTGACAACACAAAATTGCCACCACCACCACTCTTGGTATAGAGAGGATCATCGTAGAGGGCCGGTACATCCAATTTACTCTCATAGGCAGCACACCAGAGGCCAAATAAATGCCTATCGATGCCCTGTCCCTTGCGGGCCTCATTCATCATGTGTTTATGATCATCGACGGCAGCACGAAAGGCTTTGGCCAAGGCCAACTCACTGGTAGCCGGATTTGTGGTGGCTTTAAGGAATGCATGGACAGCTCCCGTGCAGGAGCGCAATGTCTCAGTGCGTCCATTGTAATACTGACGCATCAAAGCCGTCTCATAGGTGGGTGCTATCTCCTGATGCATTCGGTAATAGGCCCATTGCATGACCACCTGGACAAAGGAGTCGGGGTGCAGGCGATGGGTCTTCATAAAATCCTTGCCAAACTCATCGAATACTGTAAAAGTAACCGTCACGTCTATTCCCTACAGAGAAAGGCAATCAATTGTTATGGCCAAATGGGAGTTCGTTTCAACACTTACCCTTTCATCAATCTCCTGACGCATGCGCTTTATCTCCCCGCGCAGAGTATCGTCTAGATCAAATTTAAGCTCCTTCCAGTCAATCACTTTTGTGTTCTCCACCTCATTCCAGTCTGGCTCGGGAACCTCCAGCAGACTCAATTGCATAAATGTGGCAAAGCTTACACTCACAGTGCCATCGTAGCAACTGTGCTCCCCCGTCCAGATGAAGCGTCCATTTTTGTAGGCCACAATGCTGCTACTGTGATCAGCCCAACGGGAATGATAGTCCCCATAGAGGCCCAACTGAGACGACTCCTCATAATCCTTAGGCGAGTGCTCGTCCCAGCAAATATCTATATTGGCGCTCTCTATCAAACGCAATGTTTCACGATTCTTGGAAGAAATCTCTCTAATACGCTCCCGATTCTTGGCCCAAGTGGGTCGATCATCATGGGTGAGAGCGGGCACGCAATCACCTTCCGGTTCATAGTCCAGAATGCTACGTAAACGCTGCAAAGCCACCAAAATCTCTGGAGCTGTCAGAATGCTATCATCATCATGCACACATTTCAAAATAAACTGACGACCCTTGGAACTGATAAGAAAATGTGTGGGCGTATCACCCTCAGTCTTGGTGAGGAAGTGCTTCTCAATGTGATCCTGTTCGATGCCCGGAATGCGGCAGGTGGAGAAAAAGTTCTTATACAAAGCGGATGAATATTTGATTTTGCCTCCATTTGAGGAGAGCGGCTTAATGGTGGCCTTTCGAGTGAGATCCCAAAACTCCAAAGTGTGATGAATTTGTCTAGCAAAGCTCTAAAAAAAGAGAGGGGAACCTGTAGTAGACTTGTTTAAATCAGATGAAAAGAAGTTGTTTCTATACCTTCATCATATATTCTGGAGTCTCTGGTACTCCAACTAACTCCAACTGGCCAGCCATAGACATTAGTTGATAGGGTAAGAGTGGAAGACGCAGCAGATGATAACCATAATCCTCCCACCAGGTGCCTAACCAATTTTTCATTTTTCCCTCCCGTTCTTTGAGTTTCTCTTGAAGTTTTGGACCAATTCCATTGGCAAATTCATCAATCACCTTCCTCGTCTGGGCCAGTTCTTCGGGTGTGCCAAATGGTTGTACACAGGTGAAGTAACGCTCCATGGTCTCCCGTAATTCGGGCAGAGGAAGTGGTGGCAATGTTTCATCGAAATCATAGGTATTGCTGTCATCCTTATCCATAAAATATAGACTGGCTCGATCCATGGCTAATGTGTGATGTGATAATCTAAAGTGGGACAGAAGTTAAGATTAGCCCAGGGTGGTATGAACAATTGGCCCCCCGTTTTCGTAAAAAAAAGGCCTACCAGTCCCCAAGATAAAGCACACCCTCTTGTTAGAGGGAGAGAGAGAACTTTCGCTTTCTTAGAAGTCCAAAGTACCAAAGTCAAGTACAGATGATGATGAAGTGTGAAGACTAGCCCAGTCGGGCAAAGTTCGAGTGCTTAGGGTAAATTTTAATATAGCCACAGATAGATAGTAAGATAGATAGATATATACATAGATCGATTTATATTGTTTAAGTTGATAAGCCAATATTTATAAATATATCTAATACTTCTTTTTTTTTATTGTTTTGGACCGACCTTTGGACCCGGTATGGAGAGCGTTTTCTGTTTTTTTTTTTCACGGTATTTATGCCCGAAGCGTCAGAGTGCCGTTAAACGACTAAATTGTTAGCAATTTTTACGAGACGAGCAAAGCTCCTCGGTCACACCTTATCAGCTATAACTCTGTGGGGGGTTGGGAGCTAGTGGGGGGATCGCGGCAATACAAGATAAGCTATGAAAATAATATCAGTAAGAATGAAAGTGGTAGACGACGAGCTGATAAGTGGAAGTGGGAGTGGGTCAATACTCCTTATGTGTAAGCAATTGAACGCACGTTTAGATTAGCTTTTAATACCTGTACTCGATATGTACGTTGCTTTAGTTTACATTTCCATAATTTCAAGTAATTAACAAAACATTGAACTTGCAGAATGCGACTGAGTGAGAAGGAGAGAGATACAGTAAGCGGCTCACAATCGTTCTTGTTTACAACCCCCAGTAGCCAATTAGCAGCATAGCTTGTTAAGTTACCATGAATTAAATTTATTTATAACCTCAGAGATTAATATGGTTTCTGCCAACAAAATAAGTGTTAATTTAAGTTAATTTAATTCTTTTTATGTTTTGTTTTGTTATTGAAATTTGTTGTTGTTTGCTTATTGGTTTGTCGCCGCTTTTCTGCCGGGTCTTTTTAACATAAACTCAGCAGCTGAGTAGCAGAGTTGCCACTGTTTGCGAATATTTGAATTGAATTTATTTTGTTAGACACTTTTTGATTAAAATTGCAGTAAACACACAACCAATATTTTTTGATATATAGACAATTTATTTTGAAACAATTTGCGTTTATTTGGATTAGTATTGTTGGTAAAAAAACTAAAAATTGCAGTGCAAGCGGAAACAGCTGAATACGTGTTGTGCAGCCCTGGTCATTTGGCGTTTTGCAAACATATGAAATGGGCGAAAAAACAAGAACGGACAAAGCGAAATATTACATATAGAAATCTAAATTGAATATTGACAATTTGCTAACTATGTTACCGTCGACGGGCTTGTTTAAAGACTTCCTCTGTCCATACTATGACAGCAAGGAAAACTCGGGAGCCGGTGGCGACTCAGTGGTAACCTGTAGTCGTCCTTTCTGTCATTTTAAACATGTCCGGAGTGAGTATGGGGGTGGAGAAATTAAAAGTATTATGTTTTAACTGCATCATTTTAGGCGATGTTGAGACTGTGCCGGTGGCAGAGCCCGTTTCGGACATTAAACCAGCTCCTCTGCCCAAGTTAATGACCTTGCCGATGCCGGAATTAAAACTATTTGCAACGGCTAAAAAATCCAATTTGGAGTATCACCCAGAAAAACCCGGTCTGAATGCCTCACCAGCCAAAAGAAAGACAGAAGCTAGTCTGGACAACGCTCCCAAATATGTGCCCTCCCAACCCCAAACAAATGGTGCCGCTGACAGCGAGGAGCAACACAATTTAGAACAAGAATTTGACGAACAAATTACAGTAAACATTGAGATGCAAAATGGGGAGCAATCGCAATTAGACACCAAAGACGAGCTCTCAAGTGAGGGTGAGAAGACCAATAAAGAACAGCCCAGTGAAAAAGAGACAAATGAAGTGCATGCGGAGGAGGAAAAAGAGTCAAAGGAAAAGACCAAGAACGAGAGGGAGAGAACCGTAAGCCGCAGTGACAGCAGCAACAAACGTGAACATAAATCGAGCAATGAGCGTAGAAGCAGTTCCTCCCACAAGGATAAGAATAAGGACAAAGAGAAAGACAATAATAAGGAGAAACATCGGCAAAAGTCAAGTTCCAGGCACAGTTCCTCATCCACCTCCAGCTCTTCACACAAAAAGCCGAGTGAAAAGAGTTCCAGCAGCAGTAGTAGCAACAGCAGTAAACACAAGACTAGCTCAACATCATCATCGTCATCTAAAAGTCGCCATCATGGCAGTTCTTCTTCATCGTCTAGTTCCAAATCCAAGTCAAGAAGTTCCTCTTCCAAATCCTCCTCATCAACCAATGAAAGCACAAAGAAAACGGAAACAGACAAAGACGATAGCAAGGAGAAGGATAAGGATAAGGGAATCCCAGATGAAATGGATTTCGATTTTAACTATGAAGCTGATACCTCAGAAGCTGAAATTGCACGTCAATGCGAGATGATTTTCAATGAGCTGGAGAGTAAATTTGCCCAGATGCATAATCCTGCCGAGAATAGCGAATCGTCAACTGCTGCTGAGAGCAGCCGCAAACGCAAAGCACCGACACCCGATCTGGATGCGCTAACAGAGGCAGCCACAGCGTCGCTTCAGAAGCGCCGTGTGGCTCACGAGAATGCCGACAAGAGCAAAGCCGCACGAGGACTACCTGCGGTGGAGCAAAAACCCAATCACATACGCAATGCCATGCAGGCAATTTTCGATAGGCGCTCCGAAATGCGGCGACAGGAAAAACTAAGAGCAGATGCTGCCGCCGATCAATTGCGTCAGGCCCAAGAACGTGTACGTGTGGCCCAAGAAGCACTTCAAAAAGAACAGGGCAAGGCGGAGTTGACTCCGCTAATACCGCGCACTGCTCTCATGCCGGGACGTACAGGTGAGTAAACCAAATAGTTATAAATATTCCCCCACTTATTCTCTCTCTTTTCCAGCTCGAAGCATTGCTCCAGTGGCCAATGTGGTGGCAATTGCGCGAGCAAAGAAGAAAATTGAAGAGTTGCAGGCTGAGAAAAAGGCAGCATTTACCTCAGCCAAATCGTTTAAAGGATCCACACGTGTGGCTCACAAGCCCACCACAGCCCTGGACAACAATGAACCCGCACAATCCTCAGCGGAAGTTGGTCTTGAGAAACCCACGGTGCTAGAACCTCAAAGCTCCAAGATATCGTACAACATACGCATGCAGTATTATGAGCTGATGGTGAAACAGTGCACCATCATCTATCCCCAACTGGTCGATGCCTGGGAGCGGGCCCAGGTGGAGGAGCTGGCTGCATTCAAGAAATGCAATACCGTTGCCATTTACAAAAATAGCTCCATGCTGGTCATTAACAAGTTACGCAAAGAAGCCATCGAGGCGGGTAATCGACCCAGTGTAGCCAATAAGACTGTTTCCCATGAAATGATGTTGGGCGGGAAGCGAGCTCTAACCACCTCCTGGAGTGTGGAGAAGAAAGAGTAAGTCATGATCTATGATCCAATCATCTTAAATCTTCCATTTATTCCATTTACCTTTAGAAAACTAAGCTCCAAGGCAGGGGGCAAGCAACCTTTCGATGCTCTACCAACCGAAAAGGCCTTCGATATGGTATTTGATCTGCGTCTCACCGAACAACAATTAATAGACAATGGTTTTCCCCGTCCGGGCTCTAAGCCAGGCCTAGCCGTCATCTGCTCCACTCGTCCTAATCGACGTCCCAATGAGACAGAACGTTATTGTTCCCGATGCGGGCAGGTGTTTAATTTGAATGTCTATGAACGTCAGTGTTCGGACGAATGCAACTATCATCCCAAGAGCACGGGCTATCGACGCGGTTTCAGTGACAATTATCATCGCTGTTGCCAACAGCCTGCCGGCACACCAGGTTGCTCCTATGCCAACTATCATGTCAGCGACTATTATGACCCGGACAAATTGACATGCTTTGTGAAAACCATAAATCATCGACGTTTCGCGGAATATGTTCCAACCAAAAAGGATATCTTCGCCCTGGATTGCGAAATGTGCTACACCACGCATGGGATAGAGCTCACACGTGTCACTGTCGTTGACATCGATGGACGCACTGTGTACGATGCTTTGGTCAAACCGGATAATCAGATCGTGGACTACAATACCGTGTAGGTGGTCATGTGCCTCGGCCATTGCTTATTCTTATACTATTCTATACCCATTTGTTTTCTCTATCGGTTTTAGCTACTCTGGCATAACGGAAGCTATGCTATCCAAGGAGACCCGCACATTACGTGATGTTCAGGCCGTCCTTATGTCCATGTTCCACTCCAAGACAATACTTGTGGGTCACAGTTTGGAGAGCGATTTGAAGGCATTGAAGCTTATACACGATGTTGTGGTGGACACTTCCGTTTTGTTTCCCCACAAGATGGGGCTACCCAAGAAGCGTGCCCTCAAAACACTCTGCATTGAGAATCTAAAGCGTATCATACAAGAGAATGGTAAAAGATAACTCAATTAATAATCGATTCTTGTTAATTTTTGGTTTTGTCTTTGCAGAAGCTGGTCATGACAGCGCAGAGGATGCCGAGGTCTGCATACAGCTCATCAAATACTATCTTAACAACAAAATCAGTTGAAATAATTGTTCGTTTCAAATTCCATATCCCATCATCATTTCAAATGCACCACTAAATAAGCAATCGAAAAGCTAACGCTTTATCATGCCTTATTTTAAATGAATATATATTTATTTATAAATAAAAAAAAAAGGAAATTTCCTAAGCCACAAAATGTAAAGCAAACATATCTTAGCACCTTATGGTGTGCCACATGCGTTCAAATTCCTGTTCAAGTCTCCGGCATATTTTCGGTGAACTGGTAATAAGCAGATCGTCCCAGTTTTGGGTAGCACGTACCCAGTTGAGAGATCCCGTCATGGCCACGGTTAAAGGAGCCGATTCCATTTCTCCTTTGTGAAACCTCTGCTTGCTGCCATAGCCATCGATAAGGCAAAACTTGTGATGCATTGTTGGAAGTCGTGTGTTCACCACCGATTCGGATGTAACTTTACGCACAAATATACCATGTCCATAGTCTTCTCTCAGCTGAGCAAATCCAATCTCGCACATAAGGCGTACACGAACGCCACGTTGATGGGCTCTCATCAAGGCATCGCAAATGGCATTATAGCTTACGGAATACATGGCTACATCAATGGTATACCTAGCTTTCGCAATGTGATGAATAATGCGTTCAGAGTAGTTCTTGCTGCCGTAAGCCGTCTTCCAGTCTTTTGTTGTGACATAAACCATTTCATTTACGAGACGAGAATTGCAAGCATCCTTCCATTCTCGACGTAGTCGCCCATAGTGTAGGGCCATCTTACGGGGCTTGCGTAATACGAGTTTAATGAACTTGATAATATAGTACAGCATGCTGGACTTCTACTGTCTGCCACTGAATGCGAAATGAGTTTGTTAATGGAGTAAAGGATGTCACAAAAAAGAAAAAGAAAAAAAAAAAACAAAGAGAAATGTCAAAATTAAGGGTTGCCAAGTCAATCTTCAAATGAGGAAACTCTCTGGTGGGAAATCTTTCTACATGCATAGAAACTCCATAGCAAGGTTAGTAAAAGATCATTCAAAGACCTTTAAAGCTATTATTTAGAACTTTTGGTGTTTAAATTTGGAAATTGACGACAACAAGCAGGACCATCTAAAATATTCTATCTCCGCTTAATTTAGTGTTGTCAGACAGCATCAAAGTACAAACGAATTTGAATTTAATATTAAAATTTACAAGGTCTTTAAACCTTTAACCAACCCCACAAAAAATAATGCATATCGGTTTAAAGGTAATGACTGAAACACTCAAAAAATAAACATTTTGGCAGTGACCTGAGCATTTCTGCTCTATGTAAAAATATAAATTTGAACTTATCCAATTTAAATTAGTTATAAGAAACTAAAGATTATTGAACAACTTTCCAAGGAAATTAGTTGTTAAATTAATCAAGTTATATATAGAAGGTCTCGAGAATTTACGGTAGATTTACTTATTGATCAAATCGATAAGGATTGGTTTTTTTTTCGTGTTGCTTTTGATGGATAAATTCTTGTTCTTTTGACAACTTTGTTTTATTTCATCCTGTTGCAGTTTTTCTTTCTCTCGCTTTTCTTTATTTACTTCATCATCGATGGTTGGATGGATGGATGGCAAGCAATCTGCAAGTTCTTGCAAAAGTTTTTACCTAAATGAATAATTCTATTATGAACAATTTTTGATGATTGCAAGTTTCGTGGTTGACGTACATCAGACCAGAGGCGGTTGTGGTTTGCCTGCTGACTTGCTGCATTGTTCTTGTTCTTGTTGTTAATATTTAAATGTAATTTTAATCAGATTCCCGTGATACTTTTTATATATGTATGTATAATTTTCAATTATACAATTTTCCATCCGGGCGAGCCCTGTGGCCACCGGGCGCCATCTGGTTGCCAGGTTCAGTGTTGCCTGCCTTATTTCTTGTATTTTCAAATTTCAATGTTTTACAAAAGTTTCAGCAGCACGCAAAAACAACAGCAAAAATAAGAAATTATATAAAATTACAAATTAAAGACGGCAAAATTTGCCAACAAAGTTTTATGCTTAATTTCTAGTAATTGTTGCTATATTGAAAATGAAAGGAGATGGCAAGAGTAAAAAGAAAAAGTGCCAGCGCCTTTCTGATGGGTGATGTGGAAGCATGTTTGAATGGCTGTGTCTTATCTATTGAACAACAACAACAATAACAAGAAGAACCTAACGAAATGTAAATAATATTAGTGGTACTTGGCTATGACAATGTGCGCATATGTGACCCCAGAAGTTAGATGGAAGATGGAAACGGATTTGGACAGGAGGACAAACAAAACATACACGGAAGTGCTTCTTGAGGCGACTACTCAGGCGAAGGCGGAGGCGGAAACATGGCCAAGTGTGTGGGGCTAGTGGGCAAAACAAACACTGAGCCCAAATACAAACACAAATACAAATAAAAAGCCAAAAACCAAGAATAGTAAAAGAACGAGAGAGAGAGAGAGAGAGGGAAAGAGGAGGGAGCAAAGGTTGGTTGGATAGCCGCTGGGTTTCCTGTTTGTCACACGTTTGGTTTTGGAAGGGCGAAGGAAGGAAGTTTACTTAAGACCGTCGAAATAGAGGCATTAAGATCTTTACAGTTAATCCCTTGAGTAAATGTTGTGCGGTCGCGACGACAACAAACATTGTGTGTGTCGGCATGTGTATGTGTGTGTGTGTGTGTGTGTGTGTGTGCGTTGTGTGTATATGTTCTTGTACCTTGTCTAGTTGTACTTAAGGGGCATTAAAAAACCCAGAAAGGTCATTCCTTTACCCTTTGGCACATTATTTCCCGACATTTGCCCACTTCATAGTCTTCTAAAATCATATTTATGCACCGATTTATCTAACAACCTATTTACCTAACTTCAGTTTCCGACTCAGACTGAGAAACTCTTTCCAACAAGATTTTTCTCAATGTCTCAGTTTTGGCAGTTGAATAGGCTTGAAAGGACTTTTGCCCCGGGCCAAGAAACGTTTTATGGCTTAGACTTTCTCTCTCTCTCTTTCTCTCTTTCATTTGATAAATATTTCAGTAGTCAGAGCTTCTAGATGCGTGGTTAAGTGCTTTAAACGTTTCTGCATGGCTTTTAATTTCGTTTGTACCAGATAGTTTGTCACGTCGGTAACCAAATTACTCATACGCCGCATTGTCACATAATACTGAAATATTTAAATAACTAAAGAACCAAGTTCTCTGGTTCTAAGGCTTGCAACGCATCTGGCCAAGTGCAAAAAACCTTTTTACAACTTTTCTAGCATAAGCTGCCTTCCAATCTAAATAAGTTGGCTCAAAAGGCACGTCTAAAGCCACAGAAAAAACAAAAACCAAAAACAAAAAAAAAAAAAAAACACCAGAAACGGAATAAAAATAAAAGAAAAAAGCAAGCCAAAGCCGAGGCGCAGCAAAAAAGAAAGAAACAAAAAGAAAAAAAAGCTAGAAGGTAAACGTAAAATAAAGTCATCACAAACATATTAGCAGCTAAAAACACCTGAGCAAATAGATTTATATGCACGATAAAGCACAGAGTAATTTCCCGTAGATCCTGTTGAGCAGCCATCTAACTTGGGTGTGGGTGTTTGTTGGTGGGTGTGTGTGTGTGTGTGTGTGCCTGTTGCCTAAGCCGCAAAGTAGCTGGGGAACACAAGATAACATCACTTTATTGTAAGAAAGTTAAAACACAAAAATGCAAGCCAAGTCCCAGCTGAATGGGCGCAGATCTTTTTCCTTTCTTTCCCACTTTCTCTCTCTCTCTCTCTCTCTCTCTCTCTCTCTGTCGTTTGGTGGCACTAAAAAAATGCCTCCAAAAATGTCGGCAAAAGCAAGTGCCTCACGCTAAAACCCAAAAACAACAAAGGCAAAGCATAAAACTTCTCGATGCCGTTTGTTTTACGAGTCACATTTCCGTTTTTGGATGCTGGCATGCCCCGTGGAAAATTTGCCCTTGGCTTTAGGTGTGAAATTATCAAATTTGTAGCATAATTCTGGGCGCGGCGGCGACGCCACACTAGGCTGTCATGCTTGTAAATGGCATTCCGAGTGCTGGCCGTCCGATTTCTCTTCGTGCTCCGTGTGGTGTGTGTGCACAGAGTTTACGACTCCTCCAAGTGCACATGTCAGCGGAAATACACACGTATTGCTTTTATTTTGTACTTTGCCATGCAATTTATATACCCTTTGCACGAAAGTAGCACAACTTTGGCCAGACGAATGCATATTCCTATGAATATATGAATATATACATTCAAAATTAGGTCGACTTAGTCGACATTTAGTGTCCAATTAGCAGCAATCCAAACCATATAAATGCAGAATAAAAATGTAAGAAAAATAGTGTTCAACTTGGTCCTATTCGATGGTGAAATGACTAAAAACTTGGCCTATGCAATAGACAGTCGAAAAAGGCACTTCTCAACAAATTTTGAAGGCGTTTTTCGTAAACCTTGTTCAGAGAGTTCATGAATAAGAGACAACTTTGTGAAATTGAGACCAAAAATAAATAGCCTTAAATGTCCATTGGTTATTTAAGCTTCAAAATCTCTATCAAATTAGATCTTGAGGTCAAGTGTCCAGCCTGAAATTGGCTTTATGGTCGAATGGCTCGACCCATGAAATTAGCTGACTGCTTGACAAATAATTAGGACAAAAACTATCAAGTTGTCAATGGCTCAAGCTAGACACACACTTGATGACTGATGGTCTACCGTACAAAGGCGTTCACTCATGATGATAGGAGTGGCACACACACACAGAAGACACAAATTGACATTGCTTAACATGCCAGTCAAGTGGGCGACAGACAAAGTTCAAGCAAAAAACGTCAAAAGATTTGTCGCGGCTGCCCAACTAAACTACCCAAAGAAACAACAACAAAAAAATACGTTAATTGCAGTTAATGACGACATTAATCACAAGAAAATGAAGCTGAAGCCAAGCCGGGCGCAATGACAATAAGCACAAAGCGACAAATGAAGACCGGCTGCTGCGCTGTTGGTTGCAGACCAGACCAGGACCAAAGCGTCTATTAACACGGATCCGGCGACTTTGTGCTCGAAAACAATGGGCAAAAAAGTTGCGTCAGCGTCAGGCGAGAGCGCAACAAGCAACAGCAACAGCAACAGCAACAGCAACAGCAGCAGCAGCAGCAGGAAGCGAACGCGTAGTAGGAAAAGCAATTTTACTGCGAGTTTCCTCAAGACAAATAAGTCTGCTTGGATCAAAAAGGACTTTTCAGGCATGACACAATAGAAATGAATTATAAGCGACAAAAGGGAGTGAGTGGGTATATATAGAAACATGGGAGAGTTAGCGATGGCGGCGGTGCGGTGCTGCGGGGGTCCGCGGGCTGGTTGTATAAAGCAATGGAGCCAGTGTCAGTGATAATAATGAAGTAGCATGACTGATGATGCTGCCTTAGTGCAGTAGCAAAAAAACAGAGAACAGAGTAAAGGGAAATAGTTCTCATTGTTGTTAAGATTGAGGCACGACTTTAAGATAACCTGGAATAGGTTTGAGCTTTAAGTGGTCCTTTTACCCTATGGCCAAAACTAAACAGCGTAATGGATCATCTAAATCTAGTGTCATCGTAAGGTTAAGTGCATAAGTCAAAGCCTAAACTCACAAATGAAAAAGGTAACAAGCTTCGATCGACCACCACAGACCTTTTGACCTTGCTGTATATAGGGTAAGAAGGCTAAAGAACTTTGCCAAGGTCCATTGCGAATTAGGCGGCCATAAAAACAGCAACCAAAAATAAGATTTTCTTCCCCTCTTCCCTCCCTTGTTTCTGTTATGGAAATCAAACTAGTTAATGAAAAATTGAGTTAAAGAAATGTTGGCATTAATTAAACGAAAGGCTCTTAATGAACTTTTATTGATTGTCCTCACAATGGTCGATGGCGATGACGATGGCGATGGCAATGTAATGAGCTTCACGTTTCTTGCCAATTGACGCACGACCGCACATAGTGCCATGGCTGGGGCACTCAACAGAGTGGGGAACCAGGTGCACCATCACCTGGCATTTGTGGTGTAGTGTCAAAACAAAGGCGTTTGTGGAATTTATGCAACATGAGCATCTATAACTTATCCAATTAAAACTCAATAAACGCGGCCCTCTTCTAAGCCAGGCAAATAAATGAAGATGCCAGCCATGCCAAAGGCAGGAAATGCCAAAGCCAATGCCAATGGATAGCAGGCAGGCAGGCAGGCAGGCAGGTGTGGGAGGGGAAGTGGAGGCTGTTCAATATATATAACAGCCAAGTTCATCCTGCTCTGCTTTTGCTGGCTTAACACAGCGATTACAAGTGCCTTCAGCTTGTAATCCACTTTCGGAAATGCAGTGAACGTTGCTGCCCCCCCTCATACACTCTCCCTCTCAATCGTCTCTGTGCCTTCAATTTCTCAGGGCATGACAGCCACAAATTGAAGATGACAAAATGTCTAAACAAGTAGGTGGAGTGCCGTGTGTGGGCGTGGCAGCAGCCAGCATATCTAGCGAAATAATCAATAAATTACACACCTGTCTGGCCACAGTAAAATTTATATATGTATCTACCAACCTACCTTGTACCCTCTTACCTACCTACATATGTATGTATATACAGAGTTTGCAGAGTTATGGCTATGACTCGGAAGGCGTAAGGAGCAGCAATGATGACGCTCAGGACAACAACCAGCAGCAGCAGCAGAAATATTCTTCTTTTTTGCACAAAGATTCCTTCTTGGACAGCGCAGCATTCCGCAGGTGCCAAAGTAATACAGAAGATGTTACCCATCATGGCCCAAGTCATGGTCATTATGTGTTACTACAGCTTCAAAACACTGGGCGAAAAAAAAGGGAATAAGAAAACAACTTCTTAGAGTTTTCAGATCTGGGATGAAAATAGAAATTAACTTCCTGGAATTCTAATAAGACAAGTAAGAGGATTGCACAGAGTGCTTAAGCTTTCTATTAGTTGTAAATTTGAAACCTTTTGACATTTTTGAAAATATGTTCTATGCCCTTAACTAAAGAGATTATAATATAATTTGCATTTCAATGATTTGATAGCTAATTTATTGCCTTAGTAACCTTTAAAATGAGGAGACTCTAGCAAAGGACTTTTGGGTGAAATGTTTAATTCATCTGCCTAATTCTAAATGAGCGATAGAAAGTTTTAGTCACAGAATTTTGAACACACAAATGTAGAATTTTTTTTATTAGGATTTTACCGAATTTTCACTTAACGTCAATTTATTTGTTGTTTATTGTAGAAAAAATAATTTTGTTGACTGTTGGTTTGAATCATTCAACTAAAATTAATAAATAAGAAAGTTATAATGCCAAGAATGTGCCTTAAGAAGGAGTATTAATTGGTTGTCAATTTGAAATTGTTTAAGGATTTTCCAGATTTTCAAAAATGGAGTTTTACTTAGGTTTTTTTCTAGAACCCGATTAAATTCTTGGAATCTTCAAACAATTTTTCAGTAACTGAAACACTTGTAAAATGCTTTTCAGTTCACTAAGTCATAAACAATTTAACTAAAGTCTAGGTTAAATTTGAAAGTTATTGACTTAGCCTTTATTGTGACGTATAAATAACTGGAGTTGGGTATTGGCATCAGCTTTTGGGACATAGCTCAAGTTAAATGCATTTTAACTTAATTTTATGAAAAATTTCCTTTGTGTCAAATTGCTTTTCACTATTTTTATCTGTGTATGAAAAGTCTGTTTTGTTTAGAGTTTTTGCCTGCCTGTCTGCCTGCCTGCCTGCCTGTCTGTCTGTCTGTCTGTCTGTCTGCCTGCCTAGGTATGCGGCTTCAGCTTTAATATTTCATGGTAGCTGAGTTTTCGAATGTGCTTCTCGTGCTCCTCTCTCGGACTTGTCTAATAATTGCACTAGCAAACGCTGGACTTGCACATTGTTAAGGAATTTTTACGCGCCCAAGTGTGAGAAGGACTCCGAATTGAAGTTGAATGTTCATGGTGGAGTTGTGGGTGGTAGTTGAGGATGGGCGATGGGGGCAGGTTCTGCTGGCTGGCACTGAGCGAGTATTTGTGCGTGCCATTCTGACAGGCCAAGGCGGAGCAGGCAATGTTGGCGGCACTGAATTTTTGATTTATGTGCCTTACTTATGCTTTTAGTTAGTTGCTTGGTCCTCTCCATGGCATGGCACCGGCTCCGACTCCGACTCCGACTCCGGGCTTGGGCTTGAGCTTGGGCTATGGCTATGGCTCAGTCTTATATGGACGAGCCACCAAATTGATGCTAAGTGCTTGGGTGCGCGTGCAAAATGGGTTGGCGTTGGCAAGTACTAAGTATGTGTAGTAGTTCCCCTTTTGTCCCGCCGAGTCTTTTACACACACACACACATACACACATACGCATATTAAATACCATCCTTGGAGACTCATCAGCATTCCTCGAGCGGTTTTTATTTCCGTTTTCATTAGTTGCTTTTACACAAGTGCCGCCCACACACACACACACACACACAAACACACACTCGCATAATAGCATTAATGTCTCGTTTACTTCTTCCCAGGACTCTCTCAGTGCTCTTAGCTTTTGTGTGTGTAAATGTGAATGTGTCCTGCTTTCGAGTTTGTCAATGGCAGCCATTTCTATGTTTGCTCACGTATTCAGCTGTTGACATTCCAGAGCAATGCCGGACCACGGACCACCGACCAGCGGACTTCTAGAGAGAGAGAGAGAGAGAGAGAGAGAGCAAGAGAGAGAGCGGTAAGTAAGAATAT
Organism: Drosophila nebulosa; assembly: GCA_024703675.1. Lineage (NCBI taxonomy): Eukaryota > Metazoa > Arthropoda > Insecta > Diptera > Drosophilidae > Drosophila > Drosophila nebulosa. The sequence continues at coordinate 2,095,271 of JANFPS010000007.1, read as the reverse complement.
AAAAATGAAAAATCCTTCGTTTCTAATTTACACAGCAGCCGCAGCAGCAGCAGCAGCATCAACAGGCGACTTGCATTTGCTGCTTTAAGTTTTCAATGAATTTTCTTCTTCTTCGTTATGTGCAATGCTGCGTATGCTTGATAAGTACCAGCTTAAATAATAACAACAACAACATCATCATCTGAAGTTGGCAAATAAGAAGCTAGGATTTTTCAGGAGCCATGCTAATCAAATCACGTACTTAGCCAAGTAAAATACATGTACGAGAAGCCGAAAAGAAGGCAGCTCAAAAGTGGGACCACCCACCGACCCACCGACCCACCGACTCATTCGACATTTGAAAACAACAACAATAAAGCTACAGGAGGCCCGCGCGAAGGCACAGAAGTGAGCCTTAATAGCTTCTAACACACACTAACACACACACACACACACACACACTGTTCTTACACTGTGTGAAATAATATAAAATTCTTTAAGCAAATATGCAAAATATCTTAACTATTAATGAACAAATGTTCAAAAATTGCCGAAAAAAATTCTAATGTAAAATAGATATTTTAGTTCTTGTTCTTTTGTTTATATAGAAATGTATTTCTTCTGTAATTGATTGCCATATCTTTCTTGTGAAACGATTTGGCAATTATCTTCATTTGATTTATTTATACCAACATCTTGCTAAAGGTTTATTAAATTAATTAAAGGACCAAAAAATGGATTATTAATTAGATATAAAGTAAGTTGAAAATGCGCCCATTAATCATTTTTCGTTAACTTTTCATCCAATTTTTATGAAATTTTCCGAGCCAATAAATATAAATAACAAATATTTGATAACCAAATAGATTTACAATACTTTAAATAGAAAATCACTTTTTTTAAATTGCACGAGGGAGAAATGAGGCGTTCGATCTGCGTTTGCACACCAAATTTTGTGGCTCTAGCTCTTATAGTCTCTGAGATCTAGGCTAGGCTAATCAAGAATTTAAATACTTCATAGGGTCGGAAACGTTTTGGTGACTTTAATTTATCCTCTTATCCTGGGTTAAATAAGCCTCTTTTCCATCAGATAAATTTTAGCTATATTTTCAAAGGTTAACAGTAATTGTGCTTAGGTCACTTAACAATTATGATACCCCAAATCCTTTTGGTTCGTTTTCAAGAAACATTTTGAAAACACTTCAAGTAACATTTAACAAAGTGTTTTCTTTGTGTTTTTTTTTTTTTTACCGTGTATTTTTGTGTAGATGTGTGTGTAAGTATGTACTTGTTGTATACATTTGAACGTACGTATATGTATATTTTCTATGCCAGCCACAGAAACGGAAAACTTTGACGGCACAAAGGCAAATTACGAGCGCACATTTAAACTGGGGCGCGAGTGCTACTTAAATAACTCATTTAGGTTGGCTTGATCCCCACCAGAGAGACCTTAGAATAGCGCGCGTGTGTGTATCTCTGGGTGTGTGCGTGTGTGTGTGTGTGAGCATACATAAAATCAACAATAAACTTTGTCATCTCAATTTGCTTATTACCAGCAGGCAGCAGGCAGGCAGGCAGGCAGCTACCAAAAACTTTCTTATTAATGGCAGGCGATTGCAACGTGTCTCTCCTTTTCTCACTCTCTCTCTCTGTCCCTGTCTCTCTCTCTCTCTCTCTCCCTCTCTTTCGCTCTGTCTTGTGGGGTGGGGAGCACGTATGTAGTTGTAAAAGTTGTGTACATTTTGACATCAGTCTCGATTCTCGGTCTCTGCCCAGCTGCCTTCGAGAAACCGCAATGTGACAGTGAGTTGAGTAGGTGAGTGTCCTGTATCCTTGTGGCGTATATCCTTGCCATGCCTTGCGGTTAGCAGTGGAGTCAAGTCACAAATTGCACAATCCATAATTAGTGTCTGTCATGGCGATATCCACCGTGTGGGAGAAAAAAATAGGAACCAAGGAAGGAAGGAAGAAAGGAAGGAAGGAAGGAAACTAACTGAAGTGAACTGCACTTGAGTTGCTTGGAAGCTGAAGCTGTTGCTGTGGCTGCGGTTGCTCCTAATTGCAAGTAAATATTTTATGCGCCAAGCTAGTTTTAATTGCCAGCTTAAATAAATACAAAATCATTAAAAAAATAAAAATATATGCAGAAAATTTCATGCCTGTTGAGTGGCGAGTTCGCATCTCTCTCTCTTTCTCTCTCTCCCTCTCTCTCTTTCATGGCCCATATTTGTAGTGGCAGCAAGTTTTAATGATGCAGCAGCCACCAGCAACACTTGGGTCGCTGCTACTGCTGCTGCTGCTCGCTTTTTCCTATGGATGCAAAATGCAAAAATCACGCAAATTATCGAAACATGCGCAAGCACACTTAAACTCCTGGCGACTTTGCCGCATAAATCTTGCCAAAGTCAAAAAAACGAAAACTACAAAAACTACGAAAACGAAAAATTATAGAAATCTTGAGGTACACACACACACACACACACACACACACACACACTGTCTAGAGCCAAGAGCATAAAGGCAAACTTTTCCATGCCGCAAATTGCAAAACTTTAACGTTATCGTATGAAGTGCGAACATGGCCCAATCGATTGGAAATTGCAGCAGCAGCAGCAGACGGTACATCCAGCCATCTACTGAGCCAGCGGAGTGTGGTAAGTGGAGGATGTCTGCAACAGCTATGGAAAGTTCTGAAATAACTCTAGAGAGTCCGAACCTTCTACCTTAACTGGCAAGCAGATTACAAAAAAAAAAAAAAATGAAAAAAATCATTAACTTATGGCCAGTGGGAGCAGGCGGAGGACATGGAATATGCCAACAAAAGGCACTCACAAAAAAAATTTAAAAATTGAAAGTTGATAAATTTAAAATGTACAAAATAAGTAAAAAGACCAATAAATAAGTGAGCATTAAATGGTAAGAGAGTAAACTTTAAGATGCACCTAGAGCAGAATAGAAAAGATTTCGCGTATCCCTTTAGCAATTGGTATTCCCAATCTATGAGAAAACGTTAATGAAACCTTGAAGTATGTAGACCTGCCAACTTTATCCCTTTCGCATTTGTTTTTTGGCTAAAACTAGATATTAAAGTAGTCCGATGAAGCCGGCTCCCATAAATATTCTTCCCACAGCAACATAAAGCGTTTCATTCGAAATTTGGCTAAAATAGTTTAAAAACTGAGTTGATAATTTGTCTAGGAACAGACAAATGGACAGACGCTCACTAATTAAGGGTCAGTGCAATCCAAAACCACCTGCTAAAAGTGTTCCCTTGGCATCATCTTTATTTCAAAAGTTAGCCACAAAGCCAACCCCAATGTCCATTGGCCTTAACTGTAACTGAAAATTGTATGCTCCTATTACTTAGACAAATAAAAAATAAAAACAAAATAATTAAATTCCTTCTCATTGATTTAAGATTTATCTGAGCACTTCTTAAATTGCCTTAGTCGAATTTTCGAGTTAAAAATGACAAAGAGAAATTACTATAAATTCCATCGTGTATGTTTGTTCATCTTTCGATTTTGGCTTCAATCTATTAGTCATTTGATTTGCGCAAGTTAAATGAACCATGACATTAGATGAAAACATTGGCTTTCATATTCCAATGTGATTCATTGTGTTTCTGGCTGTGTGCGAGCAGAAAGTATGGCAAAGTTTTTGCACAAACTGCCAAATGCAATTTAGTTGATAGGATCAAATTCTTAGAGCTATATTCAGGATTTTTTCTTGGGTTTTTTTGGGGTTGGGGGGTGGGACGAAGCTGCACTTTGCGTTGTGTCTGTCTGACTGCCTGGGCTGCGATGGCTAGGACTTGGTCTATGCAAAGTGCCTTGCTGGCTGCAAGAATTTTACGATTTAAATGCGATTTACGGCGCTAATTCGTTGTGGCAATGGCAGACAGTGTCAGGAGTAGGAGAAAGAGGAGGAGGAGGAGGAGGAAGTGGCTCACGGTGAATGGCAATTGAATGGCCGTTGCCATTGTCGGTTTTGCCTTATAAACCATAGCATACTTTTCAGCTTCATTTGAGAGCAAAAACATTTATCAAACACGAAAAATATTGGCTCGCACAATGGGCCAAGAGATCAGTGAAATTTGTAGCAGAAAAATACGTAATTAACTGAAACATAAAACATTTCATGGAAATCCTTTAATAATTGAAAAATGTATAATGATGCAGAGAAAAAGAGAGAGAGCGAGAGAGAGAGAGAGAAAAATTTAATTCCTTGCAGTTGTCTTTTGAAAAGGCTTTTGGCCATTGTGCGAGATGAAAGAGCTATTGTGCAGGGGCTTTTCTCTCTCTCGCTCTGTCTCTCTCTCTCTCTTTTGGTTACCTTCTCGCTTTCTTAACAATCTTTTTGATTTCTCTCAACTATTTTCTAATGCGATTGCTGCCGTGCATTATGCCCGTTCTCTAACAATTGGTTTTGTCGTGCCTTTTCTCTCTTTTGCTCCTTGTTATAAACATCATCATCATCATCATCATCATCATCATCATCATCATCATCATCATCATCTACATCTCCATGCCTTCTTGGTTGTCTGCCGACCCTGGAGTGCACTCATCGAGTGCTTTCTCCTCCAGCCCCACTCTGCCTCTTGCCTTCTCCTACTCCTCCTCCTTCTCCTTTTCCTTCTCCTCCTTTAGATTCAATGCACTGACTGCTTATAATGGTAGGCAAATTTTGTTATCAGCAAACGGCGGCTGCTATTAATGCGAGTGGCTGCACTGAATCCTCCGACTTGATGGCTGATGAGTGCCTATATCCATATCTATATCTATGTGTGCGCTTGTGTGCACGATTATTCGTCTCTAATGGCTTGATAAATGCGATTTCCAAAATGGTTGGTGGAGTTTGGTGCAGAGCATTTAATTGAATAAGCACAACGACAGTTATCAGCGCATATATATATCAATATATGTACATACATATATAATAGCAGATTTAGACGCAAACTAATTGCCAACTAATTGAGCGCGTGTTTCTCTCTCTCTCTCTCTTTCTCTCTGTTTATCTCTTTCTCTATCAGTGTCTTGTTTAAAATAAGAAAAACAAAAAAAAAAAACGCAACAAAGAGTCATGGCTTGATTTATCGAAGCGACTTTTGTGGCTTATATTTTGTGGGGCTGACAGCAAACTAAGTGCGAATCATTTATGGACTACCACCAAAACGGCAGGAGGCCGCCAGATGCGGGGTGAAGGCAAACGGGCCACGCCAGTGTCGGGGCAAAAAGTTTTAATAATAATTTGCAAATAAATTACAACCAACTTGTGCGGCCATTAGAGAAGCGGCAGCAATTTTAATACACTTCAAATGCAAAAGGCAACTACGGAATCAGAAAATAAATAAATATATTAACAAAATGAAGATTATATAGTCATCAAAAGATTAAATTTAATTACCATTACTGAGCTTTGGTCTCTAATTGGAATGCATTTCCGAAGTTTCTTTGCGGAATCTAAATCAACGATTCTTCGATCGATTAGGCAAGTTCCGTTCCAAGTCTGAATCTCTTTTTCTAGCTGTTTTTTTTTCCAAAAAAGTAGTTTAAAATGACTTTTTGTTAACTCCTCACCTGAACTTTGTGGGCAAACCCTCCTTTTTTTAAATTTTATTGCATTTTTTTGCTAGGGTATGTAATAGTCATTGTTACCAAAACTGATTTTCTTTATATTTTTTTTTTTTTGTTGTTGTTACCATTGTTGTTGGGTGTACATTAAGAACTCATTGGCATAAATTGCAATTTAATGTTGGCTGCCTGGCTGGCTGGTTGGCTGGTTGGCGTAAACATCTTTTAAATTTTTGCCTTCTGCCAAATAGTTGAAGCATATTTATGGCTGCTGCTACTCTGAATGTCTGTCTGACTGTCTGTTTGTTTGTGTATGTGTATGTGTGTGTGTGTGTGTGTTGCTGGATGCTGTTCCTGTTGCTGGTAGCTCGAAACTCGAAACTGAAACCGAAACAGAAACGGCAAGGACTCAATTTTATGGGCTTCTCACTTGTGTGTTTATGGATTCGCACCTTAATTTGCCCAACGTTGTCTGATTTTTCTGTGAATTAATGTGCTTATATATCACTGGGAAATACATTTCGTTCGCTTTTCACTTTATCATTTTGGGTTGTTTTTTTTTTTTTATATATTTTTCTCCTTCATTTTGCATTCTTTTGTTTGTTTGTTGTTGTTGTTGCCAGTTTAAATTCCATTTGATTGTTCATGAGAGCGCGCGCACTTTAATTAAGGATACAGGAGAGTTAATTACACTCACTGTAATATTTCTGGCCATTAATATGCTTGGTTGGTTGTTGTTCTTGTTGTTGTTGTTGTTGTTGTTGTTCGCGAGACCAAGTCCGAATGAAAGCGAGGAGAAAATTTGTTAAAGTCAATGGCGAAAAGTGCATAAAAATGGCAAGCAGCCAAGTCGCGGGCAGCTTCAGTGAAGGTAATGAGCGAGCAAGTGTCCTGCCTTACATTCCCTTCCAGAGAGACCCTGCTCTCTTCTGTATTTTTTTTTTCTTTCTTTTCGCTGTTGGCTCTCGCTCTCTCTCTCTCTCTCGTTCTGTCTCTGTCTGTTTCTTTTACACCATAATTGTGTATGTAATTGTAAACGCTGAATTAAACAAGCGTCATTAAAATGTAATTAATTGTAATTTACGTTTACGTTCCACTGCCCTCACGTTTGCAAAAGGTGTCAGAGAGTCTCCTTCAGTTGCTGCCCCTGTCTTCTTCTTTCCCTCCTTTGCCTCTATTTTTTCGTTACGTTTTAAGATCACCAAGACCAAGCCAGACCAGAACAACACAGGACCCGTCCAGGCCAGACGGGTGCGTGCAATAAAATTTGTTATATGACAGCGGTACCAGCATAATACATCCCACTTTCATCCCCTCTCTGCCCCTTACCATTCAACACACCCACACTTATATTTTTCAGTCCAGTCAAGCTTAATGACTTTTTCATTGCGTGGATTTTGGTTTGTGTGCTTTTGTGCGTGTGTGTGTGTGTGTGTGTGTGTGTCTGGGTGTGTTTTCCTCTGCTTAAAAAGCATGTTTCCTGTAAAAATTAATTGAATTGCAATTGATATGGAAAGTTAATTTACATCTGTATTGGTTAATTTAATCAAGGTCATGACTTGTGGGTGGGATCTGTGTCCGCAATTTGGCTTACCCACAAATAAATGAGTGTAACACACGCTGTTACATGCTGCGTATACGTAATCAATTGAGCAGCAAAATACTTTAACCCAAAACTCAATTAAAAATTGTGGAAAGAGAAACCAGCGAGAGAGAGAGAGAGAGAGAGAGAGACAGAGATGGAGATGGGGACATATTTTGCATTTTGGACGAAAAACAAAATAATTAAAGCCATCGAAATGGCGACACTGACTGAATGACGACACCAAGAAAAATGGCGCGTTTACATGCAAATTATGGCCAACTTTGACTGCAACTCACTCGCTTGCTCTCTCTCTCTCTCTCTCTCTATTTCTCCTGTCTCTGTCTCTGGGAAATAAAATGTGCTGTGTGGAGTCTAGCGGTTGCATAAATATTTACATGTGGCAACACTGCCACTGACATACCGGGCAACATTTGCATATTTTAATTATAAGTGCAACAGCAGCAGCAGCAGAGCATTTGTCATTTTCATAACGGACAAGCAGCCACAAGGAGCTAGAAGCTACGAGGCCATCCAACAGCTCGCTTACTTACTCGTTCTTCCTACTCCCTCTTTCCTTCCCTCTTCCTATACATACTTAGCCATAGTTCAATGAGCAGTGCAATGTCCCTTTGCCTTTGCAAGGACCTTCGCTGCAGCCCAAACCAAGCCAAGCCAAGCCAAGCAGTCAGCCAGTCACCCAGTCAACCAGTGGCAGCCAGAAACACTAGCACATGCTTAACTATGCACACACACACACACACACACACTCACCCATTTAGATATATATGGTATATAGTATATCAACTTCTATATACAACTTTGATAGTCCTTAAGAAAATAAAGTATTTGGAATTTTTCACTTATTCTGGCAATGTTTCCGAGGGCCAACTAGAGACAATGGGCAAAACAGCTTGAGCATAAATGAGGAAAGGATTAGTTGCCAAATAGATATGGGCAATATTTTCAAAAGAACTTTGAGCTCTCTGGCTTATGTAATATGCAATTTTCTATCGATTTCTCATTGATTTGCAGTCTAAATTCTATATTTCCTTTGCTAACTTTATCATATTTACTTCTCTTTCTCTTGATTTTGCTGATACTTCTTCTTGAATCTCTTTTCGTTGTTATGCTCTTCTTTTTTCTATAATTTCTAAATTATAATTATTTTGTTTTAAAACACAAATTCCACTTCAGATTTGTTTTATATGACATTTTTCATCAGTCTCAATCTTATTTCAACAGATTCTGCATTCGGTTGATCAGCTCACAGAATAAAAACTTACGTTATAAATTGCATGAAAAGTCTCGATCAATGCTACTAATTACAATTAAGAATATTTTTAATAATAATCTCATAAGAATGTCTACAGCAAAGGATTTCCTCGAAATAGAGAAGACAATTTCGAAATAAATGAAGTTTGCATACTTTAGCTGTGACTAGAGTTTTTGTTTTTTTTTTTTCTCTCTTTTTGGTTAGGGCATTTAGTTGTCATTATCCTGAAGATGGCTCCATTTTCTTTAGTTTTCTATTTAATTTTGTTATGTGCTTGCAGCTGCTTCTTCTGCTGTCTTGCTTCTGTTCCAGCTTGTGGTGCTTTTGGTTCTTTTGATTCTGCTGTTTTCCCTTTGGCTTGAAGGATAACGCGTGCAATGACATGGAGCCAAGCGCTAAAGAATGAGGGGCAAATCTATCCTTTTTCTTTTCGCCCTGCTATTCCAAAGAGTGGCAAGGCAAGGCAAGGCAATTCCCTTGCGTGCGTGCACATCCTTTGTATTAGTTTCATTTTGAGCTGTTACTTTTGCTATTTATTTAGATTTCATTTTATTTGCTTGCGGGCGCAGTTTTTTCCCGCTTCAAGTTTAATTGACTGTAGCTAAGTTGGATGGCTCCTGGAACTAAGAACTAAGGAATTCACACGACTCTCACATACAAACTCTCAGAGCTTCCTCTAAGTATTCCCCCCGACTGCTATAAACTTTGTTCAACTTGTGCACAGTTGCTCATCAGTGGGGCTTGCCCTTACCGTTTGCCTTTAAGGAATCACTGGAGTAATCTCTTTAAATGGTTTTACTTTGCTCCCTTCCTCTCTCTCTGGTCCCTCTCTCTTGCTCTCCCTCTCTCTCTCTGTCTCTCTCTCTCTGTTTCTCTGGTTGAAAAGATGCAATCATGCATTTTCCTAATCGTATAAAGTATTGATGTATACTTATATCCCTCTACCTTGGCCCAATATGCAAGAAGTATCAAACAATTGAACTGCTATGCGGAATAAGGGATTTAAAGTGGAGGCAGAGTTCGTTGAAGCATATGGCATATCGTCGAATGCAAATAGACTAGGACAGATAGATAATAAGGAAGCAGGGTACACGGAACTAAAGAGCTTATATCGTATGACTGAAGATGGCGAAGGCTGCAGCCATCAGCCACCAGCCAACAGGAATGCTCTTGAGAATTCCTATTGCTCTTGGGAAAAGACAATCGACCATCCAGGCAGCCAGCCAGCCAGCCAACCAGCCAGCCAGCCAGCCAGTTAGCTAGTGAGGCAATTCAATTGCCATGGCATACCTTTTCGAAGCTACACAATTTGCTGCTCAATTGTCTTTGTCCGTATTGGCATGGCATGGCTACGACCTAGAGATGTCGCAGTTACGTGCTCTCCTGCTGCTGACTCATAATTCAATAGACGACTCTTGTGCAACATTATACACAAATCGTTGCGAATCATAATCATTATTATCATCATCATTATCGGCATCATCTTGTTAGCAGTTTTCAATAGCATGTTCTTCAGTTTCAAGCAGTATAACTCAACTTAGAAGCAGCTACTGATTGACGCCATTCGAGAGATTACACAATTTCAAGAAATACTAATTTCGATTTGTATAATATATAGTTATTAACTTAATGTCAATGGGAGAATGCTCAGTTAATTGGCATAAAAGGCTAACAAGTGAGGCTTTAGAATTTTCTCTCTTTATTGATCATTGAAATTTCGTTTCTGTAAATGTTGATAACAAATTTTGTGGCATGAAAACTTTTCTAATTTTCCTATGCAATTTATTTGGTATTATTATTTGTTTCGAGTTTACCAATTAATTAATATATATTTTTGCTTTTGTTTTTGTGTTTGTCATTGCAAATTAATATGCAAAAAGTTAGTCAAAGGGTTTTCATTAAACAAATGGCAAACACAAACGAAAAGAAACTGCAATAAATTAAATTGATTTGAATTTTGGGGCCGTTGCCTAAAATTTAATTGGAACAGAGAAACCCAAACTTGGATTAGTATTTTGGAACGTGCTGAAGCTTCTCCTGGTTCCATCCCTCAGTGTGTTTACTGTATCTAAAAGGCATTGATATGAATGGATTGTGACCTTTTTGAGATTTGTATTTTGCATATTGCATAAGGGTTTTGTTTACATGCATACACATTAAAAATTCTTTTAAATTGTTTAACTTTAATAAACAAAAAACAATAGCAACAACAACAGCAACAAAAAGGGTTATTTGACCTTTGACTTTTTGACCAAGTCAAAAGTCTGTGTCTGTGTAAATATAATCCAAGTAAACTTGCCATCAAAGAATTATTATTATTTGCTTTATTTATTATGCATTGGAAAATCTATGTCAAATGCATGCGTGTGTTTGTCGGTGAGTGTGTGTGCGTGTGTGTGTGTGTGCGTCAAAGGAAATCATAATTGTTAGTTTCAAAATTTGACTTTAGGGCAAACAAAACTGAAATTTCTCTGCCTGCCTGTGTGTGTGTGTGTGTCTTTGTGTGTGTGGATTTGCCAGGATGTGTAATTAAGAATCTTACCACGAAAATAACACTTTTGAGTGGACAGTTGTGTGGCAATGGCATTGGCATTCGCTTTGACTTCGTAAAAATAGCTGGAAATCGGCACGTGATTTGCCTACCAGAGTATGAAGAGGCTCCTCCCGGACTTCGCTTCTCCCCCGCCCCCCCCCCCCCCAAGTAGGTTTTGCTGTCGTCCTTTTTGCTTTGCGTGTGATTTAAAAATAATTAAACACGTACAACGAATAACTGTAATTTTCAAGGGACACACACACACACATACACACAGACACACCCAAAACTGATGGCAGAATTTTAAAATTAACATTTTTATTTATTTGAAATCAACGCTCGACTCACCAACAACATCACCTTTAGCAGGTTCTGGCTCTCCTTCTCATTCTCGTCCTGCTGTTGCTGCTGCTGCTTGGCTTGGCTTGGCTCATTGAGCTGCCCGACAACCGTTGCGTGAGAGTCAACGATGCCTCGTTTCCGTCTCCGTCTCCGTCTCCTGTTGACGATTTGACGCTGACTGCCTGCCTGCCTGACGTTAAGGTGGTCGTTGGCCATTCCAGATGATTACCATGGCTGGCACGAAATCGCTCAAAATATCCTTGTGGGTATTGGACAAATCGCCATTCGTGAATGGCAATTATTGTGTGTGTGTGTGTGTGTGTGTGGACTATGCCTGATCCCTTCAGTGGCCAATGGCCATCGGATTACATTTGTGAATGGGAGGCTTTCTGTGCAGAGTTTTATGTAAATGGCCTCGCTTGAATTGTCACCGCAACGTTAACGCAATTCGCTTTATATATCGTTAAGTTAAGTCTTAAGTTCCATACTGAATCGTGTGCAGAGAGAAAGAGAGAGAGACAGACGTTTATTACTCATTGCAACAGTCCATGGAAGTGTTGCATGCAACAGTTTGCTCCACGCAGTGTCTATTGAGTGGCAGATTTAGAGCCGGAGTCCGAGTCGAAATAAGCAAACGCTCTCGACGACGATTTGGTCATAGACTCGATGGAGCATTTCCGGAGTGAGCTCTTTGGGAATTGTGCATCGGTTAAACGTAACTGCATTCATTTACATCAATACTGTGGCCTTCCTCCTACACCGGAAGTCTCTCGTTGGCCGGCAATCCGGTTGCATACGCTGTCACGCCTCATGCCTCATGCCTTTACCTTCTCTTCCTCCTCCTCCTGCTCCTTCGTTTTCGTTCTCTGCGCTGTGGGCCATGTCCTTCTAATAGTGAGTAGAGAATTGTGTGATGCATGTTTTTGCCGACATCCTGCAATGTCTGTGTGTGTGTGTGTGTGTGTGTGTGCTGGGTGTGTGTGTGCTGGGTGTGCGTGTGCAATCAGATGAGTCTGGTATCTGTTCGACTAAAGCATTAATCCTTGCTTTGAATTAAGTTCAATTTGTGTGATGACCGAGTGCCAATGAGTACACACATTGTCAAACATTCACAGTGTCCCTAAAGGTAAACAATTCTTTTTTTTTTTAAACAAAAGATCCAACTAAACTGTTTTTTGTTTTTTAAGATTTTTCTTAACTTAAAATTAGACAAAACTGCTTAAAAAAGCAATTCCATTTAGTCAAAGTTTTAATTAACTTGTTGATTTCTAACCACTGTGCTTTGCTTGGGTTTAGACACAACACTTCGGTTGCACCCCGAAAACTCTTGACCATGATTGATTCCTGATTTATCAGGCATCAGGCTGATTAAATGATGTTTAGTGGTTGCTCTGCCTCTGCCATCAAATAGACATACGAACAGCTTACTTCTCCTACCTCTTTCCTCCTTCCTCTTGCCTTCTGTCTAGTTCTTGTTGGGAGTGTCAATGATTTGTTCCTTATTCCAACAACAAACTAAGCAGATATTTATACTCTCTCTCTGCTTCAATTGTGGTCAAAAGTCAAAGGTATCATGCACCTTAAATTAGATTGAATGACCTCTGGGGAAAAGCTTCGTATTATCGATTAATTTATAAACAAAAGTGTTTCTATTGCCCAATAACTTCTTCGTGAAGCCAAGTAAAAGATACTTTTCACTAGAAGATACGTTTTTGCTGTTTTAAGCTATATCTGAGTTTAATATATGACAATATCTGTCATTTAAGTGTGTCTCCTAGCGTTTTGGTGGACTGACTGCTGCTGAGCTGACAAGCCTCTGTTGCCTGCCTGCCATGGTTGGCATTATTTACTTCTCAATGTACTGCCCACCAATTTGTTTCAACAGTTTACCTCTGCCTTTGACCAAACGACCGCCTGCCGCGTTTTGTGGCCCTGCGGCACAGTCCGAGGACTGGGCCACTGCATCTGAGCTGCTGCTGTAGGGAAACACACGCCTGTCACAGCGGGACATATCCTTGGCCATAGGGAAATACAGCTTTTCATTAATCACGGTTGGTCTGATCAGGCTAGCACGGGGTTGGGCCAAATGTGGCCAAGTTGATGGCCAGGGCTAGTGCCCAGAAGCTATGAAAGTTTAGCGAGAATACGCTCAATGGCGCTATTTCCGAGATGTTCTGCATAATGGTGCCTATCGGCAGGCGGCGCGGTAATTATCCAACACACACACAGATAGAGAGAGAGAGAGAGAGAGAGGAGAGAGAGAGAGAGAGAGAGAAAGAGAGAGAGAGAAACCAACTCTCATCTAGACAAGAGCATGCTGAGTGGGATTCGCTGTTGACATGCCTTCCATTTTCGCCATTGCCATCTGCTGCTGGAGTAAACGGATATCTATCTGCTCAATGCAATGTGTCATGGCCCATGATGACAAGACTCGCGGCAGGTAAAAGAGATAATTCCAAATTCGAACAAAATTACAAATGCATTTAATTTCATGTTGAAATTTACATAAAACATTTAACACAAAATGAAGGGCAACTGGAGGACTGCTTAAATCGATGTTTAATGTAATTAAATACAATAACCAGGATTAGTTATCTTTGAGAAAAGATTTTAGTCATTGTCAAGTGAGAGAATATATGTACATATTTTTAAATGATTTCAAAATTCTCCAGACATGTGGAAAGTTTTCAATTTGCATTTTTGTTATCTATCACGGACTTGTTGGTCATGCTTCCGTCAATTCGTTTCCTGTTGTATATCAACAGATTTGAGAGAATTTCCAGAAAACTCATCGCATCGAACTACACGATGCCCTTCAACTGACAAAGGTATTCTACATGTTTCACCTATTTCATGATGACTCACTTAATTATTTGTATACAAAATTACGTATACGCACCATATTTTGTTACCCTGCCTAGGGGTTAGGTTGCAGGGTATAGACTTGGTCAGATGGATTTAAATGCTTTTGTTAGCACTTGCCCTGCAGACGGAAAGACGAAAAGAATGTGCCCCGTAGGACAGGGGGCACATGGATAAAGTTTGAGTTGTCAGTTTCAGACAATTGTCATAAGCTTTTTATGAGTTGTCAAACGACAAATGCAACAAAAACCAGAAACGATGCGAAATCCAAACAAAAAATTAAAAAAATAAAAGGGCAAAACTGTCATTGTGCAATGAAATATAAATGTCAAACGGACTTTTGAAATTGTATTTTGTTGTTACCGTTGCAGCAACAGCAACAGCAGCAACAACCGATTCTGCTGCTGGCATTGTCTTTGAGTTGGTCTTACACAGCGGAAACGGAAATGATAATGCAGTTGACGACACACATGCACAGAAAGTATGGAGAAGACGGGGGGAAAAAGAGTGTGGCCAGAGTTGCCACCATGCGGCGTTGCATGTCGTGCCTGGGCGTGGTCTATGTGGGCAATTCAATCAAAGTTGCATGCAGCAATAAATTTCAGCTTGAAAAATTGATAGACTTTTATTGCCAGCGATAACTGTGGGGCAGCAGGCAGCAGGCAGCAGGCAGCTTTATGCGAGTTGTTTGATTTTTTTCTACATTTTTTGTTGTCGTTTTTTTGTCTTAGTTTTGTGTTCAGCTTGAAAGCTTTGACGGCCAAACCAGTTCAGCAGCTCAAAAGCTTTGCAACCATCAAGCCGAAAGCCGAAAGCATGAGGTAAGCCTAGTGATCGTGATGAAGCCAGCTCACAGAATTGAGCGTGAAGACTCTGTGAACGGTTGATAGCGACGGACAACGACGTAGACGACGACCACGCAGACGAAGAATTCGAGAGAGTGCCAACGAGAGCGAGAGAAAGAGCAAGCAAAAGCAAAAAAGAAAAGAAAAAAGAGAGCAGCAACAAGTTTGCAAGTGGAAATTTTAATAACGAAATGCAGTGAATATAAAAAAGAGAGATACAACAACAACAACAACCACAACAATAACGAAAACAAAAAATCAAAAGCAAATGCAATAAACTCAAGGCAACAATAAAGTGAACAACAACCACAACAACAACAACAACCGAAATTATCGAAACATTATGAACACAAAAGCCGTGTTAAACAACTAAATCAACAGCAGCAACAACAACAAAGACGCGAATCTAGTTTAACATATTGAAAAGTCAAAAACAAGTGAAAGACATACACAGTGTAAGAGAGTGAGTGAGAGCGAGCGACCAACCAACACAGCGAGAGAGAGAGAAAGAGATTAAGTGAGAGGCGGGAGGTGGCCATAGAACGAGACAACGAGACAACCAATGACAGCAGCCACTTTAAGACTTTCGCAGCAGCAGAAATTGATTTTTGCATGACGAGAAGTTACCAAGAGATATACACAAGATATCGCCCAGATATATATATATATATATACGCCTACATAGAGACAGGGTGATAAAAGCAAAGTCTATCTATATATCTATAAAAAAGAAATTCCCCTTCTTTCACACAACACAACACACAAAATGGAGTATGAGAAAATGCTTTACTTGGCAAACAGTGAGGTAAGTGAGATCTACAAAATCTAACTACATACATACATATGTACATCTGCGATTGACACCCGATACAACTTTATCATGGGCTATATAGTAAAACATACATTCTGTCACATTGTCTGTGTGTGGGGCAGGCAAAAAGCAGCCGATTATAGCTAACAATTGATAACCTTTGACTGCCATTGGCTCTACTTATCTATCGGCGATTGTGTATTCACATATAAACACATGTGCCTCTTCATACACATACATACACACATATGCACATACATATGTATATAATAGTATGCTGAAAATATTATGTCGCAATTCGCGCTTAATGAGTCTCTTTTAGGATGGTCTTTTCGCAATTAACAATATTTTAAGTAGTAAAATTATAAATTTTATTGTCTAGTCCAAGCACTTGACTTTGAGCAACTTAAAAAGTGTTAATAATGGCTGAAAACTTAAAATAAAAATTCTTGAAATTCATTTATTCAAAGATAAGAAAGAGTTTTGTTTCTTAAAAGTTCCATTATGATCTTAACTGCGGCTCTTATATGGTATATTTATTGATTTATGCACAATCTTTTTGATCCAAAAAGCACATATTTATATTTACGATACTTGGTTAAGAAATTTGTTTAATATAATTCCATTTACTGATCAAATTATATTTTTAAAAAAGTTAATTCTTTAACACTTTCGTTGAACTTTATATATTGGATTAATCTGGCCGGTTTATAAATTCAGCTTATTCTAGAAACAAGCTTCTATTTCAAGTTTCATCTAAATAGCTTTAAAACTGAGAGCATTAAAGTGATTGAAACAGATTAAAACATTCTCCAAAAATATAAAAACTCACTTGAAACAATTTAGCAGTTTCATCGAATACCCTTAACATTAAGGCTTTAAAAGTCTAGCCCTAAGATCAAAATTTACAAATGTTATTAAATCATCTTTCTTTAACTCGCCACAAACAAGTATGACAAATCTTTTAAGATCAGTCAGAATTTCTCACTTTGATTTCAAATAAAAGAAGAACTTAAGAATGAAATCTAAATCTAAAGTTTCAATAGTTAAACTGATTTTACAAATCAAATTAAAATTTTGGATTTTCCATTTCCAAAAATCTTGAAATCAAAGAATTAGGCGATTACTTGAGAAGTTTCATATTCTTCACATTTCACCTATTTTCAGTAGCTGTAGTAGTAGGGACGCCCCAAAGTAGGTACATATGTATGTATGTTTGTACATATGCACAGAGATGCATGAGTCGAGGCTTCAAATGAAATGCTTTTAATTAACAGCAGTAGCAGTGGATAGACAGGTAGATACATAGGTAGGAGAATATGTAGGAGTTTTGGTCGAGAAGAGCAACGCGATGTGTGAATGGATGAATGTATGTATGTATCACACAAATGCGTGTCACTAGGTGAGAGTCTAAGATTGGAGTCTGTCTGTCTCTCTCTCTCTATGTGTGTGTGTGTGTGTGTGTTTTTTTTTACACTTGCTAGTTACATTTTCCCCATTTTTGTCTTATGGCATTTCGCTTTAATTACAATAACAGCAGCAACAGGGGCAGCAGCAGTAGCAGCAACAAACAGTGGCAGCAAAACGCGCAGCAACTTTCAAAAGATGCTTTCATTTTGCAAGAAGTGATTCTAAATGATTGTCAACTATGGCATGACGACAAAACAGCAAACAGCAAACCGTCTATATGTCCGTCTGTCTGTCCGTCTGTCTGTCTGGTGTGTCTGTTTGTCTGTTCGCCTGCCATTTCACTCGGAAAGTGCATTCCAATCCTCCTCTAGTAGCACAAACATCTCTCAGATACTTTTGTTGGACCTACTTAAGCTCTATATATATACCGCTCGCTCTATGTAGACTTTTGACGTTTTGTCGCAATAAAAGAAAATGCAACGACGGCGAAAACAAAAAAAAACTTGTATTTACCATTTTTGATTGATTTGATGGAAATGTGTCTTGTTTCTTATGTCTTCTGTCGTCTGTCGTCTGCCTTCTCTCCACAGTTTGTCACATCTTCTAGAGACACAGACACAGACACAGACGCAGACACAGACAACAAGCTAGTCAGCCAACTAACTAGCTAGCACATTCATGCCTCATTATATTTATGGACACAATAAAATAAATACCATTACCAACAATTATAAATGCAAGCGATTTTCCCCCCAGAAGCAAACAGCAAAAAGGAAAACTTTTGCCATGACATAAATATTTCACATTTTTAGCTAAAAAGAAAAGCAATTTAATGTAGCCCTTTTCTGGTCATTTAGAAACTTTAAAACAATCAAATCTATTGTTCAGTTATCTATGGATTATACAATACAATTATGTGCTATCATTTTGCTTAGGCAAATGGCCTGTATGTATGCATTTTTTTTCCCCCTTTTTGTGGGTGTGGTTGGATATACCAAGACTCCTGGTCTCAGGTCTCATTGTCGAGGTGTATCAACTTTAGCGTGGCTTTTATGCAAATTGAAAATGAGTTGAAGTTGGCTTCGCAACGTCTTTTATACAGAATAATTGTCACTGCGTGCAATGCATAATGAGGCTGAGATGGCAGCAACCAACAGCAATTTCAATTGCAATTGCAATTGCAAAGGCAACGACAACGGCAACAACGACGACGACTACGAAGAAGCAGACGTAGACGAAAACCTGACAGAGTTCAGTGCCTAGATAGAATTGCATTCCTTTTCAACCTGAGGATGGGTTTGGATTGGGCTTGGAGTTGGGCTTGGGATTGTGTGTCTGCTGGGATGATGTGGGTTCTGTTCAAGTGAATTGCAAGTGGGTGTGTTTCTGTGTATTTGGTCTTGTCGTGTCTAAGATGGCACTTGTAGGTACTTTAGACAGGTTAATGCATGGCATATTGAAGAGATTTTATTGGTTAAGTGAGTTGAAATCATTAAAGCATTTCCAGAATAAGCCCATTGGATTGGTTTACGAGAAAATCAAGCCACTAAAAAGTACATCATATCGATTTGCATGAACTATTTGATAAAAACTTGAGTTTCTAAGTTGAATAACCTAACACAAATTAACAAATTAACACAAATTAGTTGGCGCTTAAGTGTCTTAGAAACACTCCGACAATTAAGAGATTAGAGATTACATGAAACATTAACCAGTCTTTAATCTTTCTTTAAAAAAAATTAACCTATTAAAATTGATTATCAAGAACAATTTAAGAAGCAAGAGAAATTATTTAACTAGTTTTAATTTAACTGTAGGGTTAATTAATTGTATATGTCAACTTGTTTAAGCTATAAATAATGTGCAAACCTAAAGGATCATAATGAGAATTCATTGGTAGATTGACCTCGATGCTTTAGAAACAAAACTTCATATGCAAGTCAATTTTTATTAAGTAAATAGCAATCAAATATGAAACTATCTCTTTCTTATGTCGTTCTCTTTCTTCTGTCTCTTTCTTATGTCTTCAAATCGAAGAAGAAGAACTTTTGAACACTGGAT
The DNA here is from genome assembly GCA_024703675.1 of Drosophila nebulosa. Classification (NCBI taxonomy): domain Eukaryota; kingdom Metazoa; phylum Arthropoda; class Insecta; order Diptera; family Drosophilidae; genus Drosophila; species Drosophila nebulosa. The sequence goes on along the minus strand of JANFPS010000007.1, from coordinate 2,075,994 downwards.
TAGACTTTATGCCAATTGCCCATTTGCATGTAGTTCCAATTGTCGGTAGAATAAGCGTCTGATCTTATATAACCCACAAAACATAAGCAGAAAAGCTCACACGACATACATACATATGTACATATGTATTTCACTTGTTTTTCCTGTTACATATATCAAGTCCCGGAACATTTCGAAATGCCACATTGTTACAATTGCATATTTGCATTCAGTCTCTAATTAGAATACTCATGAATCTAGAGTTGAGAGCCAACAGAGTTGACATTATCGCATGAGTAGCATAATTAAGGTTTTCTGCTTGGTCTTGAACAAGAATGACATTAACTGCCCCTAGAAGAAACCAAGCCAAGCTAAGTCAAATGAAGCCAATGGCAAAAAATAGAAACAAAACATGTGTATATAAATAAATGAAAAATAAACTAAAGGCGAAACGAGCCATGTAAAAATAAGTAGAAATAAGTCTTGGCTCTTTGACAGCTTTAACCCACGCAAAAGTACGTGGATACAGTCAGTCAGTCAGTCAGTCAGGCAGGCAGTCGGTCGGGTTGTTGGAGCTTATGCTGTTGACAGGGCACTTCAGCATTGCCATAAACATGCTCTTACCCTGAACCTCTCCTCACCCCCTAACCCATAGACAGCATCACTCTATGGTGATCACATTAATTAAACAAACAATTTGCGCTTGCGCGACTTGCAAAATTCAAACGAGTGAGGGTTACGATTTGGTTACGGTTTGGGGTTAGGGTTACTCTATCTCTCTCCCCCACTCTTCCACTCCTTTACTCTTCATACATTGTCATAATGCGATTAGAACAGATTAAACGACAATTGTTGCCGCCAGCAACAGCCACAGCAACAGCAACAGCAGCAGCAGCAGCTGAACACCTGAGGTTGATGCTTTAAGTCTGTCGACATTTGCATAGTTTGTTTTATTTAGTTCAAAGATACATATAAATTAAATTCTATCTCTCAGTTGGGCCATAATTCAACATCACAACATGGTCAACATGTCAGTTCTCAGTTCTCAAGGTTGTTGCTGCAATTGCTGCTGCAATTGTTGAGCTTTACCCTTCACTTCTGCCATATAAAAGATTTCATTTCAGTTGGGGTAAGGAAACGGGGAACGGGGATGGCGGGGTAGGTGCCTGGTGGCACACCTTTTGCAACCTTTTGTTGACCATGCCAGAGCCAGAGCAATGGTTCTTGGGCACACCCCGTAAAGAGCATGCTTAATTTATTTATATAGATCGCCCTGTGTCGCTTGCCTTAGGCGTTGGCCATATCGTTTTTTATTGTATCTTGGCCAGAATAAATGACAACAACAGCAGCAGGCAGTTGGTGTATGTATTTTTTTTTTTATTATTAATATTATTTTTTATTTATTTTTATTTTTGTTGTTGTTTTTTGTTGCTACTTATCTGATCGGTTGCTTTAAATGAAGCTTTTGTCGTGGCTAAAAGAAACGTTCTTAAAACGTAAACTGGATTTTATTATTAGGCAAAGCAATACAAAACCCGTACACACATAGACACACACACACACACACACATCACATAAATATGCCACATTCTTGTCTATTCGATTTGACTTTGAGTTGTTCTAATGAATTTCATTAGACTGGCTGGATAGCCACAAAAATCATAAAACTTGTTTTTGTAGTGTTAGTTGTTCTTTTTTACGATACCCTGTAGCTAAAGCATAAACTTGGGTATATTAGGAGCAATGAAATGAAGAAAGGAGTGAGGAGGAGAAACCGATATGAAAGTGCCATGACACGCCCCCCCCAACAACATTGTTTAACTTTCTTTCTTTTCCAATCTTTTTGCCTTCTGCCCACTACAGAGTATTACCAAGTCTAAGCTCCATGATTGGAATGGAAGCATGGAATTCGGTTTGGTTTTTTTTTTTGTTTTCATTTGCCTTTTGTTTTTACTGCTCAAATGATTCTCATATATTTTCAATTTATTACTTTGCTTAAAAGAGTTATTGTTGCTAATTTCTTGAAGAGTTTTTCAATTTGTTGTTGACGTCAAAAGGAAATCACAAAATATTTTTGCCACTGTCTTAAGTTAGAATTTTTGCCATGGATTTTGCCCTTTGACATGCAAATCAAATAGATTGAGTTGCCAAGTGTTTTCTGTGTGTTTCTTGTCCTGTCATATTTTCGTATTTTATAACTGGGGAATTTTAATAAATTTTAATACATTTTGAGCGTTCTTTTTTTTTTTTAATAGTCCTCTTTACTTTGTTGTTTTGGTTTCATTCAAAAAAGTGAGTCATACACATATGAATTAAATTGTTTTATCTTTATTCATTGAAAATTGATATTCTTGTCCGTGTTGTTGCGTACCAGTCAATTTGTTTGGATATTACTTGCCAAATATTTTTTTTTTTTTTTACTTTGATTAGTTTATCAATTGATTTGGTCATGTGAGCAATTCAAGTGTTTGATTAATTAACTTTTACTAAAGTTAAATTTCCTACAGAATAATAAAAATGAAATGGTATAATGGAATGGAATTTTTTAATATAAACTGGATTACCTTATATTTTGCCCTTGCTTCAATTTTAAGTTGCTTTTAACTGCTCGAATTGAGTCTGACTGAAAACTTGTTTGTGAAACAATAAAATATGTCTCCAGTTATTAGAAGTAATTTGGTTAACCATCTAAAATATCATTTAATAGTCCCAATCTAATCTAAGATCTTTTTGTTTAATCTCATCTTAAGTTACTCAAGATCTGTAGAAGTGAATCATAGCACTGAAAAGTCAATGAATTTCATTCTCTTTAGGTTTTGCATTTATATTCATAAACAGATGGAAAATTCCCAAAAACTTGTTTCGGGATTCACATGGTAAATTTGTACAAACAATGCCAATTTTTGTTTGCTAAACAGTTTATTAAGACGATTGCTTAGCATTTGCTCTAGGAAATGATGAATTGACATATCAAATGAACCTGGGCAAAAAATGTAACTACAATGTGATAAATTCGAATTTATAACCCACTTTGCTTGCATTGCAGTGTCAAATTCGACTTTATTAAGTGCAGAGCAGACTTTTGGACTTACAGATATTGTAAAAACAATTATAATAATTATACAATGGAAAACAATGATCTAAATCTGTAGAATAATACCTCGACAATGAATTTGAAGGGGGAAATGCTTAAGTTTGACATATCTTAGCTGAGCCAAGACGATGTTTTCTTGGATAACTTGGATAACACAAACTCACAAATATTTTGTCTAGGTCATCTAGGTCTTTAACACCACACAATCATGGAAATTCAAGAAGAGCTTTGAGTTCCTTTGGGAAGAATCAAATAGTTTCTAAGTTAGCCAAATTCCAGATTTAGGCCTATTAAAGGCTTTTGTCTGTTTGCTAATATTATAAAAAATGAATATTCAAAGTATGTGCCATAGTATTGTCTTTGTACTTAAATGTTTGAGGTATTGTTTATATTACTTGGGTACTTGGACATTCCCCATTCTTTTAACCATTCATCCGTTTTTCTACCTGCTACCATTGACTTTAATGGGCAGCTTTCTGCTTGTGTGTGTGTGTTTATATGTTTTGAATTCGTGTAGTTTGTTTTTTTATAAATTGTTTTAAAAATAGAACTGTCAGTTAAAATGTTGCTATTATAAAGTTGTGGTTTTTCTAAAAATACCAAACGAAAGCAATCGAAATCCTAATTGTTGCTGCGGTTTGGTTATTGTTGGTGCTGCTCGACTGTTTGGCTATTCTGAAATGTTTTGTTGGGTTTTGTGTGTGTGTGTGTGTTTTGTTGTGCCAACTTTGACACCCAAGCCGCTGGCTGTAATGATACCAAAGGCAACAACCATCAACAGCAAATAACAAAAAGACCGAAAATAAAAACCAATTTGTGACGTTTATTGTGGGTGCTATTTATGTGGCCAGATATCGATGTGTGTATGAATTTCTGTTGTTGTTATTTGATTCTAAAATGACCAATCTAACCGACCGACTGACTGACCGCTCCAGTTAACAATGCCTTCCATTGACAGCCGCCTCATGTCGGACACGCCAATCGAATGAAATATTATCGAACTACCAGCAAAAGCCAACAAAAACCAACAAAATTTCAACCAAAAAGCCAGCGACATTCAGTCAGTATTTTAAAAGGCTTTTGTTTGTATGCTGCTTTGCATTGTGTATCGATTCGACTTACCCTCCCCCCTCTCTCTCGTGTTCTCTCTATCTCTCTCTGTATTTCTGTGTCTTCTGTGTTCTGTGGGCCACATTGGAAAGTCCCAATGTGTCAGAAATTTTGGTGCTTGTTTTGAGAATTTTTGTATAACAAGATTTAATTAAAAGTTTTACGAGTACTTTTATATACATTTCGGTTTACTCTACTACCTTCTGGCCAGAGTCTGGCCTTTTGTTTGGCTCACAGATATATGTATATAGAGAAACACAGCAGAGAAACAGCAGGAAATCGGAATAACCCAAGTGATCTAATTGCCCCAGACAGGCAGACAGATAGCGAGCGGGATGGAGAGGCGATTGTATTTTATTTTAATTTGTTTTCCTCAGCATTATATTACATTTTAGCATAATGTCTTGACCCAAAACTAAATTGAATTTCGATGATGATAAAGATAGTTAATGACAAAAAAAAAAAAAAAGAAGGACAACACAGCACAGAAATGAAAAGCAAAAAGGTAATAACTAGTTGCCCCCGCCCCAGACGCCACCCCCCCCCCCCCCCCCCCCCCGCCATCTTCTTCTCTTCTTTGTGGTGTGGTGATATCGTTATTTTTTTTTTTTAAATTGCCACTTACTTATGCCGCCTATGTAAATGTAGAGAGGTACTCATAAATTATAGCCTATCTCTGGACTCTCTGAGTCATTTATGGTTGGGCTGAGGCTGAATCATGCCCCATTTTATAGTACAGTTCTTTAGTTTTCCTCGACCCCAATGTGAGGGTGAAGTACCCTCAATATGGAGATAGAAAAAAAGCACAAAATCTTAGAAAACGCTTACGCAATATCTAAACTGAATAATCAAACACAATTTCAACACAATTAACAGCTTGACGAGAAAAGCTAACAACAAAAAAAAAGAGATAGAAAAACAAATCACTCATACGCCCCTTAGTACGCGTTCGATTAGAACGACGAGGTGGAGAATTGTAATACAATCGTGACTAGCTAAAATTATTTAGAATAAAATCGTAGTCAGAGCAAACAATATCAAAGCCAGTTGAATAGGGTCCACGTTATGCTTCGCCTCCCACTCTGCTCCTGCTGTCTCGCCTCAGTTGAAAATGCATTTCGGAAAATCCAGAATGAGCTGTATACATTAATAATAGCCATTGCCTGTCTGCCTGCCTGCCTGCCTGCCGCTCACTCACTCACTCACTCGCTGAGATAATGAAAAACTCGTTTTTCACAAAAGGTACAGATCAGTAGCCCACCCCGCCCTGCACACCAAAGTGTACTTTGCATTGCAGTTTCTATGACGTTGTGCGAATTAATAATACGAAGTCAGGCAAACAAAAGCCTGTGCAACCGAAGAGAACGCTTTTGATTTTCATCGAGTCATTGTTTGTTTAAAAAAAAAAAAGCACATTACCAATACGTAGAGACCTGACATGCCTCTAGCTTTTGGGCTTTGGGTTTTTTTTCTTTTCTTATGCCGTGTTTGCAGTTAGTTTTCATGGCGTCACAGCCATCAGAGATCAGATCGATCGATCGACCGACCGGGCCTCAAGTTGATAAATGAGAAAACCTCTGCGAGTTGTAGCTTAGTACGTATCTTGCTCTCGTCTTGGATTCTTCTCGGCGACTACGACGACGACGACGACTCTCTAAGTTTAAGGTTAACACTTTTTATCGACATCGAACAAAAAAAAGACCCAAAATCGAATTGAAAATCGAAAAATTTCCATTAATTCTTTTGCTGATCGATCAGGTAGGAATTGAAAAAGGTATCGACTCCGACCTCCAACTCCAACTCTCTTATTTGGGCGTGTTAATTAAGACAAATTAAATCTTGATAATTGGCTTGGCATAAAAGAATCCAAAAAACTAACGAAAAGATGGCGCCAGAGTCAGATGGATTTTCGATTCGCAATTAGCACTCCGATTGAATCTCCGCTTGGCCTTAATACAACTCAATTCCCTTTTTTGTCTTGCAGATGCCGCACAGTCCACACTTAAAACACATTGGCCCAGAACCACAGCAGTTCCAGCAACCAGATCCATATTCGGCTTATGCAGATAATTTTGATTTGTCACTGCTGCCACAGGATTTGGGAATACCAACAACTGTCTACCAGTATAACGCTCCACAAATTAAGATCGAATGTGTCTGGGATCAGGAGCAGCAGCAGCAGCCACAATTGGCCACCAGATATAGCAGCTCCAGTCATCAATTGATACCTCCTCCACCTGCCTATCCACACAGTGTCTATCCCTCACCCCAGTCCAGTCCCTTGCAATCGGAATTTGTGAAATTTAACTCCAACTACGATTGCCCCAGCCTGAACAGTCCCTGCCCTTCACTGGATGCCGCAAGCATTAAACAGGAGCTACACATTTTGCCACCTTCGCCACCCGAATCCAATTGTGAGACACCATCGCCACGTTCAGTTAAAGCTGAACCACTCGATGCGGAAATTGAAGGCTTTGTTGACTTGAATACATTGCTCCAGCAACATCAACAACAACAACAACAACAGCAACAGACCGATTCCACAGACATCAAGCCCGATAATCAACTATTGCGAGAGTGTTTAGAGGATACAACATTCCAAAAGAAACATAATCTCAAGCCATTGGCTCTGGAATCATTTATTGGCGGTTTGGCTGAGGTGCGTGAAGATTTTGAGCCTGTTATCTCACTGGCCCTGGAGCATGCCAAGCGTGAGGCGGACGCCATTTGCGCGGAGCTGCAAATATCACCAGGTAAGAGATTGAATTAAGTTATTAGGCAAGAAACTTCTCGGAAACTCTTCACGTTACCATTTTTATAGTCTTCCATTTAATGTTTCGCGCAACGCCTCAGTAAGCCCTTTTAATTTTTTGTGCATTTTTGATTCACTAACAGGAACAACTTCCCTGTCCTTCTCACAGCGTTGTTCTCAGAAACTTAAGAACGAGTGAGGCATCCGATTAAAATGCTCTTGATAAGCCTGTTTTGATAGACGATGTGTTCTTTAACTCAACTATTTGTTTTTTTATTCAAATGGAAGGGTTATACTTGCTTAGTTTTTAATTTTTTTTTTTAAAAAGACTTATTGCGACAATTTCATTTATTTTAAGATGTAGTCGATAAGAAACTTCTTTGTTGGCTTATAAGAAAGTCATCTTTTAGTGTCTTTGTTTGATTAGCATCCACTTAAACAAGATTTAGTCACTTATTTGGCTTAGTAATTTCATCATGACTTCATTTTTGTCACCAGATCCAAATGCTTGGACGTCCGCCCAAGTACATGCATGGCTACGATCCACCTTGGCGCAATTTAAATTGCCGCCAGTTAACAACTTGGAGCTGCAGTTCACCGAAGATGGGACGGCATTGGCGTTACTCAGTGAAGAGGAATTTATGCGTCGCATGCCCGAGGTGAGTTTGAAATGTTTTTTTTTTTGTTTTTGTGACATTAACTTAAGTATTACAAAATTTCAAATGACAAATGGACAACAACAAAAAAAAAAGCGCAAAAAATGAGCAAAACAAAAAGCGCGTAAAAGAGCTTAGAAAACAAAAAAAAAGGAAAAACAACAAAAAATCAATTCAAAATTAAATTGAAATTCGCGTATGAACGAAAAAGAAAACTAAAACAACAAAAGCAACAACAACTAAATCGAAACAAGTTTCGTAACTGACGTTGACGTCATGGCTCTGGCCACAGCAGGCGGAGAGCGAGAGAGGAGTGGAAGGGGGCGAGAGGCTAGAGTGGGTAGAGCGGTAGCAGAGGGACCACCAAATCAGAAAGCCAGCACAAACCTGTTGCCAACAATTAGGCAAAGCAAAAAAGCAAAAAAAAAAAAGAAAAAAAAAGCTTGCGGCATCTCGAAAATCTACTCCACATGCGCTCTCCAGATCGCTCGTTTGCTCGCTCGCTCTCGCCGAGACGATTCCAAGACAAGAAATGGTTTTTGGCAAAATGAAAAAAAAGACAAATTTATATATATATCAATGATTACATTTGCCTAGGCCTTGTTGTTGTTGTTGATGCTGTTTAGTGCAACAAAACGAAAACAAAAGACTTAAGCAACGAACGCCAGCGAGTGAGTGAGTATGTGTGTGTGTGTGTGTGTCTGTGGAATGAGTAGCTTAAAAAGTGAGTGAATGACAAACGAATGAAATCAGAGAGCAGTCGAAAAATTAGTAACCGTGGTCATGGCTGGTAAAGGTGAAAGAATGTGTGAAGGTTGTTTGGTGAAACTGCAGCACTTGGATGATTACGAGCCAAACAACATGGCCCCAGCCCCAGCTCCAGCTCAGATGACAGTAAAAACGGAGAGAGGGCAGCAGAGACAAGAGCGAGAGGGAGATAGAGTGAGAGAAGCACTCCAACTGAGCCAACGACCAGCAACGACATTGCAAGGTGAAAGTAAGTTGTTGTCGTCGTCGTCGTCGTTGCTTGTGCTCTGTGCTAGCCGTGGGGCTGCCAGACAAATGGCAAATGCACCTCAAATGTCTGCCTGCCTCATAGAGACGCCACGCCACGCCACGGCACATGGATAATTCATGACGCTTAGATAGCATAAGAATTTAATTGAGATTTATGCAAGATTAACATTTTTTGTGTCTACATTTTGGCTCTCTCTTTTTGCAGAGTGGCAGCACATTGCATGCCCAATTGGAGATATGGAAGATGGCCTATGCCGATCAGCCGGCACAACAGCAGCAGCAGCAGCAAGAGCCAATTCCACAACAGTGGCCAAGAGATTATCAAATGCAGAATCTGGATGATTATAATGAGGATAGTGAGGGTAAGTCAACTAGAAACTTGTCCCTGATACCTTCCACTACTGCATAACTCTAAGTTAGTCGACAATAGTACTTACATACAAGAATGAACTATATAGAAACTAATTATATATAACTAAGAGAGTACAAGAGAACTTCGATGTTTCACCAAATAATTTTCAATTATTTTAAAGGTGATGATTAAAACTTTTCTGAAGATATCTGTTTTGATTATGGATCGATAGTGCTTAAACAAAGTTTTAGTCTTCGACAGTTTTCCATCTCTAAATTCCACTTTCTAATGATTTCTAGCATCCATTTATAGGGGATCTAAAAAAAAGACTTTAATTATAGTTTTTTAAACGTTTTTAGTTCATAGCTCGTAATTCCTAAAGTTCCAAAGTTTTCGTGCAATATTTTATAGATGGCAAGCTGAGGAACGGTCTTTAGGCTATATTTTCAAGTACTTTGGAATTTTCTCAGCTTTTTAAGGTGTACTTAAGATCCTAATTAGGGGAAATAGATCTCATTTCAAAGAGTGGGGAATTTTGTAGTTATTTGTTATAAGTTTCTGAGGCTTGGTTAGGAACATGGTTAAACTAATGGGTTTCCTCTACTAATCAAATCGTTATTTTTTTCAACAGATGATGAGGAAATGGAAGCCACACCGGATAATGCCGACACCACTACCCCGACCCCCACCATTACCACCACAAACAATGCTGCATCTTCACCAACAGTCAAGCGGACAACTGGTGGACGATCGGGTGGCGGCTCTCATATTCATTTGTGGCAATTTCTTAAGGAATTACTGAGTACGCCGCAAGTGAATGGAACAGCCATCAGATGGATTGATCGCAATAAGGGAATCTTCAAAATTGAGGATTCGGTGCGTGTGGCCAAATTATGGGGTCGTCGCAAGAATCGCCCGGCCATGAACTATGACAAATTATCCCGCTCCATACGCCAATACTATAAAAAGGGAATCATGAAGAAAACGGAACGCTCACAGCGTTTGGTCTATCAGTTCTGTCATCCCTATCATCAATAGAGGATGCTGCGGTGGGCGTGGAATTGTCGTTTAGTTAATAGGGCTATTTATTTTGCTAGTTGTAAGAGAAGTCAACACCCACCTGCACCCGTGCACCCGTGACTATGCTCGACTAGCCTTTGCGGTTTAGCGAGTTCTAGTTCTTGTATATACACACACACACACACACACACACACACACAACCAAACATACTTTACCCTCCCTTCCTCTCCCCACACCTCTAGGCACGAAGGTAAGTTCGTGCATTAGCTTGGCTAAGTTTGGCTCTTCTAGACTCTAGGCTAAAACTTTTGCCTCAAGGCGAAGGTAAGTTCGTCAGGGCAAAAGTTTTAAGTTTACACAATTATTATTTTCTGCATAATCAATTCGAATAATCTTGTATCGCAATGTGCGCAATGGGCGTCATGCCCACGCCCACACCAATTGCATATGCTTGACTTACCTGCAATATCTTTATTCAATTGCTGAGCCAAAAACGATGGCACACTCTGTCACATTTCCGCACTTTTGGGCCATTCCTCGACTCTGTCTCTCGAATCGGATCGGATTGGATATCGGCTGACCATTAGTAGTCTGTGGCGAAAGTTGGTACAACAGTCTCCCATCCCATCTGCCTCTAAAGGAGCGGGTCACAAAGGATACCAAAAGTAACCGGAGACAGAGTGCTCAGTCAAAAGTCGTTGACAGCATGAAGGTAATGCGGTAATTTTAGGAACCATATATCTATGATATATCAAAAGTAAGTTCTATGAACAAACAAACATAAACAAACGAATAAGCAATTAATTCTCTCTAGCTAATTAAGACAACGACAAAAAAAAAATCGAAAAAGCAAATGAAATTCAACCAATAAGTTAAGTTTTCCTTGAAAATTTTTTCTCTTCTCGCACAAAAAAAAAAGTTAAAAAATTTTCGACAATTTCTTTGAAACCTTTTTAAAACGCATAATTTTAAGCATATAGAATTAAAGTTTCGTTCATTTTTTTCTGGTGTTGGTTAGAATTATGTTTAAATTCGTTGATAAATTTGCTTAATATATATTGTTCTACTGTGTGCGTGTCGGGTAGATCTATTAAGTTAATTTCATTATTTATTGTATGCGTTTTTTTTGTTTGGTTTTTTGTTTTGTTCGCCAGGTCGGGCATATAGTTGCAATTATTATTAATATTATTGTTGCATTATGCGTGAAAGTCAATTAAATATTGAGATGGCGTTAATATTAATATTCTGCAGCCATTTTTAATTGAATTATGCAACTTTTGCAGCTCGACTTGCCTCGGCTTATTTGTTTTTAAATAATATTCAAATATTGTTGTAACTGAAATATACATGATGCATGCATATATGCAAATATTTATGCGCATTTTATATAGATAATTAGGATATTGTCTGTAACATGAGAAACACAACGCACACATACACACACACACACACACACACACCCAAACATATGCATATTTATCTTTTATATTTTCATAAAAATGCAAATTATTTATTTATTTATTTAACTTACATATTGTCATCTGATTCAAATACAATATATACGATACATGATAATAAAAATCAAATAAAAAAAAACCCACATTAAATGGCAAGAAAAAAAAATTTGTTACAAAAAAAGGGCAACAAAAAAATAAACCAGCTATTAGCAGTGATTTGCTTTAAATCTGGAAAGAGATTTTTCATCGGGCAAAAAAAAAAAAAGGAAAGGAGAGCAAAAAAATTTGATATTAAATTGAATTTCATTTTATTGGTAAAACTTTTGTAAATTCTTTATGACGAAGTTTGTACACTCTTAAAATCCCCCAAACATAAAAAACCTACATTTTTTTGTGAGGCAACACAATTGATATGAAAATTGTAACTCACTTGACGGGGAATTTCAGCTACTTTCTTTTGTAGTTCAACAGAAAATAACATTTTTAAATATTTGTCAAGCCAAAGGACCAACAAAAATTCATACAAAAATTACATTTAGAACCAATTTGAACTCTGGGAATGAGTTAAAAATTTCCAGTAAGCAGTTCCTCTTAGTTTTACTAGATCTACAACTTCTTTAAAGGGTCCATCAAAGTAACCGATGCCAAACGATAAGGGCTAAGACGGTTAAATTTACAGCATATTTTATCAACAGAACGCAAAAAGAGTTGCTATTTAAGAGATGGGGAAAGGTTAGATTATGGAAACAAAAAATGTGCTAAAGGTTAAAACCTATCAATCTTCGTCTGGAGTAGTTAAAATCTGTCTAAAACATGAGGTCATTTCATAGAAATGGTGCCATCTTTTTATGGTTTAATTATTTGGAATGGCTTAAAAAATGTAATCCAAGAAGTAGGGCCAAATTAAGGGCATGGCAAGGCACAAGGGCACCATTAGACCTTAAGCCTGCTCATTTAGAAGATATTTTGAAAAACTGGTAAAAAAGAGAGCAAAGAAATCCTAACTCATGGCCAAAGAGGGCGACACCACTAGACCTTAAGCCTGTTCATTTAAAAGATTATTGAGAAACTATAAAGTAAATTTTACCAAGCAACTTGATATTGGTAAGAAAAGAGAGCAAAGAAATTCTAACTCATGGCTTAGTGATAAGGACAGAGTTACAAGGACAATCACTTCCAGAATCATTGTGATCTATTAATTAAATTTATATAATTTGAGTCTAAATTTCAGCTAAACTTACTATAATTGCCAAGCATCTTGGCAAGCAATGGCAGAGAAAGGAATGCAGGATTCAAGTTTCAGGCCAAAACAAATCAACCTTAAACTACTATAAATCTGCAATGATGCATACTACACACACATGCATGCATATGTATGTATGTATGTGTGTGTAGTGTATATAAATCTGTGCAAGTTGCAAACATTCACTGGTAAAATTATAGTATAGCCTGCAAGCGTATAAAGTGTTATACGAGAGAAAGCTGCTCAAAGGATTGCGTTGAACACAAAAATTTCGTTCTTATTCACGTGCAGTGACAAAAAAAAAGAATGGATTGGCATCCAAGCACATATAAGAATGGACTTGGTAGTATCCTGTATCAATATAGGGTGAAAATTTGTAATCAATTAATGTAACGAAAACTCGTTAACATACTTTGCCACATTGACTAAATACAAAAAGATATAATCAAAAGAATATGGTTTGCATTTTTTTAAGGGGTTTTTCAACCACTTCTCTCCCCTTTAACACAAGTTAACAATCAAGTGTATCGCCAGTCATATTTGTTTTTATCAAATTTCAAAACGTTTCTAAAGAAATTTTACATCAAAGAATTAATAAACAACAAAGAGCAGCCTTTCCTATGGGCCACAGATGGGCCCACAAATAGTTCCATAAGCAGCTTATTTACTCAGCGAATTCAATGGATCATTGGTCCATGCCAAGAGCCCATACCAACAGAAAAGCCTGTTTCTGTTGAATCCATCAACCAAAAGTGCAACCCCCTTGAGTAACATTTTTTACAGGGTATAAAAATGGAAGGACAAAACATTGAAAACAGACACACATTTTAGATTGGCTTGTCAGTCAGTGAACGAGGTGGGCGATGGGCGTTAGGCGGTGGGCGGCGAACGGTTAGGTGAATGGGTGGGATGAGTAGGGTGAATGAGTGAGTTAGCAAGTCAGGGCTATTGCAGTCATGTGTAACCGTGTCTAGTTGCGATTTTCAGGCTGCCAGCGCATTTTCAATCAACGAAAAACTATTTGAGCCAAAAAAAAAAAAGCCCTTGGCCAGTCACTGGTAGTTGGAGTCTGGAGTTATCTCTCTATCCAACAGATTGAATATGGAGCGGTTTAGGCAAAAAATTAATACAATTTATATGTACGAACAAAACATAATGTAGGTAGCTATGTTGTATGTATGTGTACATTAAGTTGTATTCTTGTGGACACTGGCTGCCTTGACTAAGATTATTTTAATGCGCTCCAATGAGTTTATCGTCTTTGTTGTCCTCATTGCCGGTTGTCATTGGTTGTCCCTGTGACTGTGCCTGTGCCTGCCTTTAGCTTGAGCTGTGGCGTTGCTTCATTTAAATACTAAATCGCATTAAATGCCATCAAGTGGAAAATTCTCAAAAGCAATAAATTCGTTTTGCTGGCTGCAAAAATGGAAACCTTACCCACTCACACTTTACACGAAGTGAAAGCTAAAAAACCTTCACATTGCTTTTATTCGTACAATATTTGCATTCTAGTAGCTATATAGCCAGACTGGAGCCCAGTGTTTGTCTTCTTGGCTTGGAAAAATTTTCGCCATACCCTAGAAACTTTACATTAATGGGGCATATCTACATATATACCAAGGCATACTCATATGCCATATTTTTGTGTCTCTGTGTGTTGTGGAGTAACTTGAACTTAAATGTTTCGAAAAGCAATTTTGGGTCTTGAAATTTTCAGGCAAGGCGCAAAAGTGGCTGGTGAAATGGTTTTTGACGTTATTTTATGTTGGGAAAGTCGTGTTGTCTTATTCAGGCCCGATTCTATTGCCGGGCCTTTACAGAACCCAATCCAGTCTATTGTCTTTTTCGTTTCTATTTATTCCAGGATATCAAAAAAGTTCTTACCTGTATAAAGACATCGATAAAGTTTGGATTCCTTGCGTTTCTCTTTCCCGATTTTTTGTTTTTTTGCTTCTCTTGTGTTGTTTCTTTTTAGCTTCCTTTTGTTCCATGCCGTCAACTACAAAGACAAATATTTAATTGAATTAGTGCAGGAACCGTTAAGCAGACAACAGAGACCGACGCTGCAGAGCTATGCCATGCCGTGCCACGCCTTCTTTTGTCTGTTGGAAAATTTGAATATTGTGTTTGATTCATCAACAGGTTCGTTAAGATGGCATCACGAGATGACCCCGCCCTCTTCTATATGTATGTATCTAGTATGTGTGGGTTGCTCAGTTAAACAGCTTTTTGTATGAACTGCTGGATGAATGATTTCTATGTTAATTTGTCAATTGCAGGGCCAACCGTTTGCCACCAAAAAGGCTTTCCACCGATTTTCGTAAACATTTCATAAATATATTTTTGTCTTAGCTGGCAGTTGGCAACCCTTTTGGGGGCCCAGCCAATTTGGTTGTTTAAAAATAGCCCAGCATTTTGCTCGCATTGTTAAGCTCTCCCAACCGCCCTCCGCCTCCACACCCGCCCCGAAATCACCTGCCTTTAATTAGCATAATTGGTGACATTGAAGCGCGTCCTAACCAAGCCATCAAAGCGTGATGAATGCGTTCCTACTTGGAAAAAAGAGCAAAATATTTCGCTGCTAATTAAATGTTGAGCCTAATCAATTAAGATTTCCACGCCCTCAGAGAAAAGGCGAGTTTTCGGTTTCCTTTTAAATTGCCGCCATCGCCACCGCCGCCGCCTCTGACTTTGCCTCTGGCAAAAAAATTGAAAGTTTAAATTTTTTACATTAGACTAATTCAAGGTGGTTATAAATTGCCAAGAAATTGAGCAACCAGCTGCATACCAACCAACCAACCAACCAACCAACCAACCAACCAAACAGTTAGGCAGGCAGGAAGACAGTCAAGTGGGTAGGTAGGTGGGCAGACAGGTAACCAAGCTGACTTGGCTGCGGTCAGGTAAGTGAAAATTCAATTTAAATTGATGTCGACTGACCGTAGCCAAAATGGGGAAGAGTATATGCCATTTAAGTTAAGTACCTTGGCCGCACTCACACACACACACAGCGTCAAGAAGGGAGCCGTTTGGCGGCCACGTAAAATAGCTAACAAGTGGCCGGTCCTTGGTTTGCTTGGCTTTCCCCTCCGTTCCCTTGCCTAACTCTGGCCACATTGGTTGGCGTTGGCCATGACTGGAAAATCAGCGCCACCAGCCGCTAAAACAGCAACAATTTTAAAAATTCATAAAAAAAAGGTACAAGCAACCGTAGAGACCAGCAGTCAGGTGAGCAGCAACGACTGTGTGTGTGTGTGTGTGTGAGTGAGAGAAAGAATGGGCATTACATTTAGGTATTCGTTGCGGTTGTTTTCCTGGCACCTTCATTTTTCAACTGTGTTTCAATTTTTGCACTTTTGCTGTTTGCTTTTACCTCTTCTCCTCCCCCCACCAGCCACTCCCTCTCCCACTCGCCTGTCTGCCTGTCGGTGGTAATGAAATTACAATTTTTATAGGCCAAAGAGTCATGAAAAATAAATGAGACTTAAGCACATTGCCCCGAAAAGACAAGATTAAAGTTACTTCTCCATGGGCCATGGCAATCTCAACTAAATAAAATTGTACACATGCTTCTACACTTGTCCATTCAACAAGTATTGCCCTCTACGCACACACACACACACAAATACAAAAAAAAAAAAATAATAACAACATGAAGACAAAAAGGCTAAGAAAAAGGTTCAGCTTAAGTCTCAACTAAAATACCATTTATTTTGGGTATCTTAAATATTGTGAGAGAGCATTTTAGTTTCAAGTTTCATTTGAAATTCCAAAAGTGGCCAAAAAATTAACTTGTTTTCCGTACAGATATTTCGAATCAATATAAACTACTTTTGAGAGTTTCTAAGCTCTAAAAAGTTAAATAAATAAATTATGAGTATTGTACTTTTCTCCCAGAGTCGTAATCGTTTTTTAGCCTCTTCTAGTTTCTTAACAATTAAGTCTAAAGCGTTGACTAGAAGTTTCTTCCGACTCTTTTAGCTTTTCTAATAAGTTGGAAAAATTATTAAAATAAGTTTTTTAATTGACACCTCAAAATTTTCTGCTTTTCCAAAGTTTCTGTGACAAAATATTGCAACTTCTTTTAAACAAATGTTTTTTTAATAGGAAAAAAAGCGTCCCACTAAGGGTAGCTTCTAGTCTATATACATTAAATACTAAATAAAAGGGATTTTTTCTAAATTTGGAGCCACTTTTCAATTAAGGTAAACAAGTTTCAGCTCTTTTTGGCTGGCCAAACCGTTTTGGCATTTATCAATGCAAACATTGGAGAACATCGATTCTCCTTCAACGTTTTCTTTTTTTTTCTGCTGAGACGTTTAAATGAAATTTATGCATTGAGCATATCGTTGCCTACTTTTTAGTGCAAGGGCATTTCACATTTAGTTAAGTGCATTTGATTTTCCATCTAAAATCCCTTTTGGAATGTTAAATTACAATTTATTGCATACCTTTCGACTAGACTTACACATACACATAAGGGTGTGCGTGTGTGGATGTATGCGCTTATTGTATGTCAGAGAGACAATAATCGCATTATGGCTACTGGTGGAAGTTTATTACACATACGCAACATATTTTGGAGTTCAATTGGTCATTGGCCTCGACTCGATTGTGAATTGTATTGAATTTTTCGGTGGGCGGCAGTACCGAAATTCCTTTTCACGGTCCCAGTCACGTCGCATTGTTGGGCGTTTTTAATTAGTTCTGTCGCATGGCCTGGCATGCCATTTAATTTAATCACGCGTACTAAGCGTCAAATATTTGAGCATTGAAAATTGCGTATGCGCCATGTGGGCCTTGAAACAGGCCTCAGCCTTAGCTACAGCAGCCTCAGTTTCTCAGACCCAGACCCAGAACCAGACGACCCTGGGCCGTTTGGGAACGTCATCGTCATCATCATCATCGTCGTCGTTGACGCAGTTGTTGTTGTTTCTTGTCGTTGGCTGGCAAAATGTGTTGACGCATTTTACAATACACAATGGGCCCGAGACACACACACACACCGAGAGAGTGAGACATACTCTTACACTCACATGTGTGCGTAATTATGAATTCCATAATCATTTCGTTAATATGCGCAACACCACGCAAGGTTCGCCGGTCGCTTAGAATAAATTGCAGGCGCCTCATGCCGCTGCCAACAGTGGCAGCCTCTGGAGCTCTGCTCATTTCGTGCTCGCTTATCCTGCGGGGAATTAAAAATAATTTGGGTCGTTTTGGTGTATGTTTGCTGCCGCCTGCTGCTGTGCTGGCAGGTGTTTGCCTGGCCCTTTGTGTATCTGCATGTGTCTGTGTGTGTGTTTGTGTTGATTATGGCTTAATTTTTGTAATTATATTAACATAATTAAATTCGTTTTGATTTCACAACCTTTAATGCCAAGACCAATATATGTACATACATACATACATATGCAGGATTAGATAATGAGAACGGGAAAAAGCAGTTACAAAGCCAGTTAAAAGTCAAATAAACTTTTGTACCAACTCTTTAAATTATTAATACATACATATTTCGTTACAAATATGGCGCAGATCCACGGGATGTGAAATCATCGAAACATTGGCTTTTTGTGTATTGGTGCAATTTTAATATTCCAGAGTCCGATTTTAGCGCCACAGTGACGTCATTCACCGGCAAAATTTTTTACTTCTACACATTTGCCAACTAGAGTGGCGGTAATCCTCTTCTTTGGGATGTAGATTGTAGACTTCAACTAACCCATAGAATAACCATCCCGAGTTGCCCCTTCATGTAGTAGACACTGCAAAAGAAATAACATTTACAAATATGTATGTGTGTACATATAATTATACATATGTATATGTAAGTACATTTGCATTTTTGGGCTAATTTACCGCTATGTCCTTTTTTTCTTTTGTTTTACTTTTAATTTTTCTGCTTTATAGAATTGTTCACATCTCTACCATATAGTATACATATATTACGCAAATATCACATTTAGTCGCCTTTATTTGGCTTTAGGACGCAATTTGAAGAAATTGAACCAAAATTCGCAACTAAAACAAAGGGATGCCAAAAAAAAAACTGACAGTACTGCCACATGGAAAAAATCAGTTCTGATCGCGTTGGAGAATATCGCTAATAAGGCAAGCTGAAAACCGCTAACTACCCTTAGCCAGCTGCAAAAAATAAACGCCATTAGCAGAAATTCAATTTTAATAACTGTTAATTAGAGCTACAAATTATTCAAATTATTTATACTTTAGTTTGTCGAATTGAATAAAATTTGTCGAATAATATTTGGCGTGTTTCCGTTAATAGTATTGATTTTGTTTGAAACTAGCAAGGCTAATTTAGCGGTTTTTAGTCTTGCTCCGTCCCATCTCTATCACGACTAAAACGATTTTGGCCATCTGGCAACACTCTCAGTTTTATTTCGGCGTGCACTTGCTTTTATTCGCGAATTGTGGTTAAATTTTTTAAATCGCATCTACAAGTGGAAGAAAGGGCAAAAAATGTGATATTGGCTTTAAGTTTGAGGTACAGGTGTTAAAATATTTCAATTCTCGTTGAAATCTGTGCGGGGCAAAATTTTATTTTATAGAGTGGATGAGAAAATGAGACACCTGCAGTGCCCCGGCGAAGTTTAGTTTCCGTAAAGGAAGAGTGAAAAGAAAATGTGTGCATTTTTCCATACTAAATGTAAAAAATATCAAATTCGCAATCAAATTGGCAAGTAAAAATGTGTTGAAAACTTCATGGCAACTGCGCAGTTACTAACAGCGACGCAGGCACCTTTAAGAAAAATCGGAAAAGAAAAAAAGTGTGTGTAAGTGCTAGTGCGTAAGTAGGCATGGCGATGGCGCAGTTGCCTCAATGCAAAGCAAAGAGAGAGAGAGAGAAAAAGATGTAAAAAAAACCGTTGGGTGTTTATTTTTGCTTTTGCTTCGTAGGAAGAAAAAACTGCAAAGTTAGGAAATAATTGCAAGCGCCGCAGCCCTGGAGAAAAGCATGAAAAGAGGAATAAAAAAAAAAAAAAGGCACACCCACAGAAATGGCAAGTTGAGTAAAGTTGTGTTTCTGCATACAGAAGTGTTTTAAAGATCATATGGCATTCACAATTAATTCAACAAGTGAAAAGGCGCAGAAGACGCCTGGCAGTTGCGTAGTTGCTGACGGCAAAAAAGTGTGTGGAAGTGTAAGTGCGTAACAAGGCATGCCGATAGTTCAGTTACCTCAATGCAAGGCAAAGAGAAAAAGAGAGAGAGCGAAAGAAAAAAAAAACTGTTGCGTGTTTATTTTTGCTTTTGTGCAAGCGCTGCAGCCCTGAAAAAAGACGTGAGGAATACAAAAAAATTAAGGCACACCAACGGAAATGGCAAGTTGAGTAAAATTGTGTTTCTGCATAAGTGTTTTAAATATTATTTGGCTTTTACAATTACATCAACAAGTGAAATGGCGCCGAAAACGCCTTGGCGGCTGCGCAGTTGCTGACGGCGACGCAGAAAAGTAAAAAACAATGTCTGTGTGTGTTTTTAGAGAGTTTTTTGTTTTTTTTTTTTTGTGAAAAAAAGTGGAAGTGATGCAGCCCTAAAAAAGCGCGAGACAAGGAATGCGAAAATATATGGTAAAACCAAAGCAAATGGCAAGGTAAGTTGAGTTTTAAATTGCATTAGAGAAAAAAAGCTTAAGCAAAGCCTACAAGTTGTTACCCAATAAAAAACCATAATTAATTTTACATCCAAATTATGAATTATATCTGTGATTCTCCTTGCATTTGATTTGCCATTGTTTGTGGATGAGGAAGAGAAATGAAGTGTAGGAAGACAAAAAACTTTAAATTAGCTAAAATCTCCTACAACAACTTCTGCAAAGTATTTAGAGAGTGCTGAAAGAAGACGCAGCTATAAGAAAATATTTTTGGAAATTAACGGGTTTTCCCAAAAATTTGATATAAAATAATGTAAAATTTATTTTCTAACCTTGGCTCAGATTGATAGCAAGATTTCCTAAAAATATAATTGATAAAAATATATTTACCGTTTAATTGAATTTTCATGTTCAGGAAAAAGGAAGCCTCCGATGTACATATGTACATATGTACCTTCTATTCTAGCTGTTCCAATTGCCATTAATTAAAAACGCACATGTGCAACTCATTAAATGTTAGCCATTTTAGAAAATTATGCTTTATTTTTATTGACTTGGTCGTGGCCTGCTATTATTATTGTTGCCGCCTTGTTGTTGTTGTTGCTAGTTGCGAACGTTTTGTACTCAACCATTAAGGTGCAACAACAACAACAAAACAGCAGTTAAATTAAATATAAATCTGAATTTATGCAATTAAATTTTGCGCGTCCTAAGGGCAACACGAGCAAGGGGAATAGGTACCATCCAAAAGAGAAAGAGGAGAGTAAATGGCAAAAAAGAAAAAAGGATTCATTGGGTACGTACCAACGTATATACATATATATATTAATTTTAGTGAAACGCAACTTTGCGTGTCCGCAGTGCAGCGCAGTCAAAGCGGCAATGTGGGCGGGGGGCGGGAGGCGTTTCCAAACGGAAGGTGTAAAAAAGAGAAGAGGAAACCCATGGCCCACGCAAAAGTTGTTAAACTGCAATACGGACTGACATGTGTACGTCGACAGGATACGAGGGCGTGGCTCAGTTGTCATGACAGCTACATACTACTACTATATAGCTTCGTTTTTTTGTAGTACACTTACAGTAAAGGTTTTTGCGAATTCTATCACGATCTCAATAAAGCACGAAAAGAAAAGGTATTTTTGCAGCGGATTTAATTTGAATCCAGTCTGTTTTTAAGTAAACATCTAATTAATAGAAAATATCTTAGTCTTAGAATCTAGTTAATAATCTTGCCACATCGTAAAGCAAAGTCGTAAGTGATAAACTAGTTTCATTGGCGATTGAAATACTGGAAATGTTTGTAAGGTTTGACACTTTTTGTTGAATTGTCGTTGTCGTCGATGTAATTGTTGTACATATATAAGAATTGCTTTGAGTTGTCGATGCCTTTGTGCTGTGCCCCGTGCAGTTCGTTATAACATACGCAACTCATAAATAAGAGGACCGTTTTGGTGTGAAGAAGGAAGAGGAACTGTTCCAAGCCAAGCCACGTACTTGCACTTTTGCCACTTTTCTACTTACTTGCCAATGTGTGTGTGTGTGTGTGGGTACACCGGTCTACAGTAGCGGCCACGAATTTAAAACATTTGTTCACTTGTATTCGACTAAGACAGGTTAACCGAAATTAGCTCCATGTAGTTCGTTGTTTTTTCACTACTTATTTAAATTCTTGAGAATCGCGAAGGAGAGTGCGCAAATCTGAAATTTAACAGAAATTAACGACGCTACACCTACCCACGCTTACTTACTTGACTTACTTGAATTTTTGAGAATCGTGGAGGAGGGCACGGAAATTTGAAATTTAACCGAAATCAACTTGACTACACCTGCCCGCAAAATGACCGCATAGCCCCATGTAGCTCGTTGTTTTTCTACCACTTCAATTTTTGAGAATCGCAGAGGAGAGCAAGGCAATTTTAAATTTAACCGAAATTAACGTGGCGACACCTGCCCACGAAATGACCGTATGGCCCCATGTAGCGGATAAGAGTACGCAAATTTGAAATTTAACTGAAATTGGGGAAGCTGCACCTACCGACGAAATGACTTACCTAAATTTTTGAGAATCGTAGAGGAAGGCATGTTTATTTTTAAAACTTAACGGAAACTTAAAATTTCAATCGAAATTCTTAAAGATTACAGAAAATGTTTGAAATGTCTGAAATCTTAATAAATTACAAAATTAATATTAATAATGATGCCAATAAATGTTTAAAGCAGACCGTTAACATAACATATTAAAAGTTTCATTGAATATATCGATATTGCTGTTACCATTAATCCTAATGTTAGCATGAATGTTAACTGGGCCATTTGTTCTGAGAATGTCTCTGGACCATCCAAATCGAAATGCTAAATGCGTGGCCGCTGCTGTCTGGCAGGGGAACGGGTGTGTGTGTATGGCTGTGTGCATGTGTGTGCCACTTCAACTCCAATATAAAGTTTGCACTCGAAATGTGCTGCCAGCACTTTTTGGTATTACGCAAAGTTTTTTCAACTCCTCTCTCTCTGTCTCTCTTTGTGTCCGTCTTGGCCCCCACTGAGGCGCAACTGCAGCTGCTTGTGAGGTAAGGTAAAATGAGGGCCGCTGGTTGCTAGCTGATTTTTAAAGAAATAGAGGGTAGCGGGAAGGACAGAGGGAGGAAGAAAAAAGCGTAGATAGAAAGAAAAAATTAAATTGCTCGCAATTTGCACAGTTCAATGCGCTTTAGCTAAGAGAATTCTCGCACAGATTTTCATAACTTAGAAGATGTGCCAGCAGTCAATGTCTTTTTGAAGCAGCGATGCCCTGAAAAGTATGCTATGCCATGGCAAGCCATGCCGCAAGTGCATATATATGTGTGCTAGTGTGTGTGGAGGTTTGTACACCTGTGTGGCAGTGTGTCGAGTTGTAAACTAACGCAATGACAAACGCAATCACAATAAGAAATTTTACAGTTAGTTAAGTTTGTCTTGTTGGGGCTTTTGTTGTAAGTTTTACTTTTGTTTCGCACCACCAACAACAACAGAACCAGAAACCAGAAGCATAAGCAGCAGCAGCTGACAAGAAGTTCACATACACATATACCTATGCATATATACAAATTCCATTGTTCATTTAACAAAAATATGCATAAATAAACCTAAAATTGTAAATGGTTCTCCTGACATTTACAAATGCAAAAAAAAAAAAAAAAAACATTTCTGCATCCACATCTGAAAAACAAAATAAATAATATTATCGCATCACAAGGATAAAGTAAAACAGTAAAAACTCCTTTTCATGGACAGAAGTCGTCACTCAATTTTTTTTTATTCGCTTGGCAGGCGACCAATTTACAGTTTTATGATTTAAAAATCTGTGACTTGAGATTTTTATAGAAGCTGAATTACTTGTTAGTGACTGTGGAACGATACTTAAATACATATTCTCTATTAGATTCATTATTATTTTTCTTATTTTATAGAAATTCACCAACATTGTGCGCTTTAAAGGGGTGATCAGAGATAGAGTTATCCTCGAAGCGAGTTTTCACTGTATGTATACACCGCTCACATCATGAATCGATATAATTTTGAAGGCCATAAATTGCGTCTGATGAGAAAGTTAATAAAAAAAGAAAGAGAAGAAAAGTTCAATAAAATCGAAAAGGGTGATGATTTTGATGCCCAATAGGGAACATCTTCTGTCTGGACACGAAAGAAGAACAAAACCAAAAAAGAAATATGAAAGCGAACCCTCATCATAGTTCATTAAATGCGTAAAGAAATAAAAAACAAAAAAAAAGGGAATGAAAATCCCATTCCCCGAAAAAAAATGTAACCCGAAGGTAAGGCACAAAACCCACGATACCTTCCCCCTGGTAGGGTCCAACCTTTGGGCACATAAAAGCATTTATTTTGTCTTATTTGAGCAAAAAACTGAGTGGTGAGAGTTAAGGAAGGGGAGCATAAATAAATTTTGTTTTATGCGTCAATAATGATGAAGTTATTACGACTCTATTAGAATGGCCGACAGAGGCAGAGAATTTCCAGCGATTTTCAACCAAAGCCGAAACTGAACTCCGGCAGAGAGAGGAACACCATAAAAAAAATTTGCTGCTGATTCAGGGGGAAAAGCATTAAAAAAGTTTACGAAACAAAAAAAAAATATAAATACATAAATGTGTATATAATATGTATAAAGTATACATATAAATGGAGTACCTACCTATGTTTGTATATAGAACCGCAACCGCTGAATGCCCATTCCCCATTTCCCACTTCCCAGATTCCCCAGTGTCTCCTTAGTTCATCTTCAGCCTTTTTCAGCCCACTTAAGCGATGCTGAAACTTTTTTATTAAACTGTGCACAAGCTTGGCTAATACGCGCTATAGATATATACACGATATTGGCAGCGGACTTTAGTGTGTGTGTGTGTGTGTGGAGGGTCAATTTCCCAAAATGGCCGCCTGGTTTGCTCTTAATAAAATTTATGATTTCAATGCACGGCTTTGACAGTTCAAATTAAAATGGGTGCCATATCTTTCGAGCCTAGCAGGTGGACATCGAGCAAAAACTTGCAAAAAGAATGTTAAGGAAGGGCGATAAAATAAGTGGGAAAGTCGAAAGTTAAATAGAAAGTTGAGAGCGCTCGAGCAAATTGATAACATTGTGGAGTAAGGAGAAAAAAATCTGAAATATGAAAGATTATATGGCCATAGCCATGGCATGGCAAACAGTGCGCAACCGAGACCGAAACGGAGACGGAGGCGACTTGAAGCGGATATGCCGCCGCCATCAAATCATTTTGCCAGCGGAAAAAGCGCTTGACAGAACCAGCGCTTACCCCATCCCACTGCCCATCCACTCCTCCACCCATTGCAAATGCAAAGCAAACAATAAAGAAAAAAACGACAATGGGAACGAGAATGAAAACGAAAAAATCGGAATAATGCACAGTAAATCCAAGAAGAAAACTGTCGTTATGCTTCTTGTTGTGGGCTAATGAAAAACATAATCAGCAAGGACATGGGAATGGGCTATGGCTATGAACTTGGAGTCGGACATGGGGCATGGTTATTGCAGGCGGCGGTTGACCACCAACTGCTATCAGTCCACGTTTCGTTGCGCTTAGTTACTTTATAAAAATTTCTCTTCTTTGGGTTTTCCCAACCAGCACCAGCAGAAGCAGCAGCAGAGGGAGCAGCACGTTCTTCTGTTTGACTTTCATAAACTTTTAACGACTTTTGCTTTTTCCTGCAGCTTTTTTTCTACTTGTCCACTGCCTTTGCCTTTTGCCTCTGTGTCTTACAAGCGCCAAGAGCGCAAACAACAAAATTTGTTGTGAAACTTTCTACTTATACCCTTTGCCAAAAGAGGGTATCACAATTACACCAATTAATGTGCCTAAATAAAGCAGCTTCGATTGCATTAAGATTAATCATTAGCAATATTTTATTATCATATTGCCATATTAGGCTTCCGGTTTCCTGCATACTCCTCCCTCCCTCCTCGTCCCATACTTAGTAATAAAACTCATCGTTTATGGCTTTGATGGCGTCTGTAAATGTTTTGAATCAAAAGAATGGTTAAAGAAAAAAAGTAAATTTTAATATCTTGATAGTTTTGCAGAAGTATCGACTGCTGTACATTCAATAAATAGCTTGTCTACAATGAAGAGGCCTCAGTTGGTTCTCTCTAGTCAATTGAATTTCAAATGAATAGTTTATAAGTATATTGTAATTGTCGGTCAACTGCAAAGTTGTACGTTTTAGGTTGAAATCACTTAGAAAAGCCGCCTTCTTACTTCAGTTCACTTCATTTCTTACTCAAACGATTGAAGCTTAAACTGCAATCTCATCGTACCTATCCCCATCTCTCTTTTTCTCTCTCCATATTTCTCTGTCTGCCTTGAGGCTGATAAATGCAACAACGTTGTTCCTTCTGCAATTTACGTAGATAATTTGTGCACAAATTTCTGAAATTAAATTCAACACAAATTCCAATCCCTCAAATCACCAATCCCCAATCCTTTGGGCTAAATGGTGTGCCGACACATGTAAATGCCCAAGTCGGAAATGTATCTATAGGATATGTCGGAGCAATTGCACATTTATCATCTGTTTAGACCTGTCTACCGCTCACCCTCTTGAGTAGATGCATTAATACCTTCATCTTTGTTGAGTTAACGATAACCGAAACGAAATTTCATTTTTTGGGTTACAGGTATTCCACAACGCCTCCTTCAATTCTGTTTTTGGTTTGCTTAGGCTGGGGGTAGACTAGTTGATCTCTCTCTCTCTCTCTCTCTCTCGCTCTATCTCTCGCTCTTCTGGGTAACCTACTAACCTCCATTTTCATATGTTGCCTTTTGAAATTAATTGTTGGCTTGCGGCCGTTTTCGCTGCATTTTGGGCCACAAATGAAATGCACAATTATTTAATGTCAGACAGAGAAAGAGAGAGACAATGGTAGAGAAAGAGAGAGAGGACAATAAATTAACAGCAAGCCATATGCAAGTGAGGGAGCGGTTGCGGTAAGGTCTAGGGGAAAGGGCAGCAGGGGTTTTAGCTTCAACAAAAAATAAATGTAAATTAAAATGTATAATTTATGTGTGCTTTTTTGCAATTATTTACAAACCGACACATTAAAACGCCAAAAGATAATGCCAAAGGACGCGGAGGATGTCTGCCTGAGTATGCTTCCCGTCCCCACTGGGGAGCGATGAGGGCGTCAATGGCCGATGGGCGTTTGGGTGGGTGTGGCCAATGGGCCAATGGTTGGAGTCAATTGCTCATTTGGTTTTGGCAGCACGCAGATGTTGCCCGCAACAATGGAGTCCCTGCTGACCAATGAATGCGTAATGGGCCACTGAATGTGTGTGTGTGTGTGTGTGCGCCCTCTGGTTATGTGTGTGTGCTAATTGTATGATTGTGGGCCGCCTTATCGGTTCGGTCCTGTCCGTTACTAGCTAGCGTCAGGTTGCCCGCTTATCGTTCAGAGTGCTGACCCCTTTGGCGCGCCGCGACGCAACGCAGCGCTCGTTGCAGGGCGCGTTGATGATAATTATATAAATTAAATGATTGTAGGACAGAAGAGGTCTAGAGGGGAGACGTTGTGGGTGGCAAACGTTGGGTAACTCAATCGAAATGTCAAAGTCTTGCAACAAATTGTGGTGAATGCATAAATAAATAAAACTTCTTCCTACCTTTAATAGTCCAGGCAATCTGTGACAAACACTCGACCAAGTTAACCGGCAAAGGCGGGTGAGAGGGGTGGGAGTGTCGTTGCTGTAACTTGAGCTTAGCAGCTCATGAATATTGTTGTGCTCATGCAAACGGGTAACGAGCTGTCAGAGATTAAGTTGCAAGCGTTATTTTTTATTATATTTAGCCAAGACCCAAGAGCGAGGGTGCAGATAAGCAGCAAGGCAAGCAAGGGGCGGCGGCGAAGAGGGGTAGGAGAGGGAGAGTATAAAGTATAACATTTTGCATATGGTTAAAAGCCAAGAGAAAGGAGAGGGAAGTAAAATCGTTTTGACCAGCTTACGAAACGAAAAGAAACGAAACAAACAAACAAACCAGAAAACTGAAACTGAAACGCAGGCAAAAAGGCAGATGAGAAAAAGGCGAGAAGAAGTAAGAGGAGTAGGAGGAAGCGAATGAATGATCCGGGGGAGGTCAGTGTGCAGCTCGAGCGCGCCACCCCTTCCCCTCAGGACACAGTTGCAAGCGAATTTATGCGCTTTGTTAAACAGCAACAGCAGCAGAAGAAAAAATATATGGCGCAAAAAACAAAAATGGAAAAACAGAGCAACAAGCAATTCGCGTTCGGATAGGGAGAGGTGCCAGCAAAGGGGCGAACAGGAAGAGGTGAGTTGGGGGGCACTTGGTCCTCTGCATAAATAAAACGAGCCATCCCTCTCGCTATGCAATACAAATGAAAATCGTGTTTGCTTTTGGGTGTAAAGTGGCAGTGGCATGTGGCATGGCTGCAACGAGGATGATGACGACAACGACGAGGACGAGGACGACGACCGTAACCGAATCCGAGGCAAAACTGGCCAACATTTTCGTTGTTGCTCCTTGTGATTTACAACAAAACAAATATGCTCCAGGAGCACCCAAACAGGAGTGGTGGAAGGCAGGGCGAAAGGAGAGGACTGCGGCTTAACCTCACCTTAGCGCGCGCGGACTGACTGATTTACAAGCCAGCCAGTTGAGATTGCATGGCGCTGGGTAAATAAAATAAACACCGGCTTCAAACCTCCAAATTCCCCAAACCACCCACCCGTTCACTCTCCATTACGAGGGTTTGTTGTTGCCCAAGGGGTCGCAGGTTTCACATTTCGAAAAGAGAAAAAAACGAAAACGAGAGCAATGCAATTTTCGTTCGCATTTTGCAAAATAATTAAAAGTTAAAAAGGAATGACCTTCTGTCTCCAGCCTCCTCGAGAGAGATGAGCTAGTGGATCCCAATGCAGTCGATTGCAACATTCACCTTTAGTTGGCAAACGGAACTAGTTGTTCGCGTCATGATGTGTTGCATGTTCTCGATAAGATTTTAAATATATATTTTTTATTTCGTACATATTTTTTTTTTTGTAATTGCACATGCAGAGGAAAAGCGGAGCTCAGCTTACTGCTTGGTGCGGTGCCCATTTATCAACGGAAATCATAAATAAAAGGACGCTGCATATTTCATGTGACACACACACACACACCGGCTTGCCACACCCCCTTCTTTCCGAACGCCGCCAATCCTACAGCCCACACAGATGTGGCATATTTTTTTTATCTCTTTTAATTTACAATCACGCTCATTTCGAATTTTAATTGTTGTATAAACGAAGCAGACATCAGACAGAACAGGGAGAGACAAAGAGAGAGAGAGAGAGAGAGAGAGAGAGAGAGAGAGAGAGAGAGAGAGAGAGAGAGACAGAGGGCAAAGAAGATAAGAAAAGAGACAAGCAGAGAGAAAGAAAAATCCCTTCAAGCCGTTTTTCCCACCTTTTGTACCCGTTTGTTCTGTTCTTTGATTATCAACTGCAATCAGAGGATGTCCGGGACAGATGGCAGATAGGGGAGGAGAAAGGGTGGAGAGGGCACTGAGACAGTCATGAAATAAATATTCAACTTAAATATTTTTCAAGAATTTTTCAGATGCATGGCATGAAATTAAGTCAAGAAGAAGTAACACAATTCACTTAATTAGGGCCTAGTTAAAATTTTAAAGGGACAAATTGAAAAACTTTAACTTTAACCCAGAGCTATTAAAACCGTCAAGACGAAATTATTACTGGAAATTCTCTGAAGCGAATAGCATTCTTTTGGTTTAACTTACTTGTGATTTAGAAAAGTTTATCTAGAATGAAATAAAAAAGTAGTTAAAACAAATATCACATTTACATAAAATCAAAAAAATTTCAGATTTCCCCTTATCCATGATTTACGCGCGAGAGAGGTTATACCTACTCCATAAAGATTGATTTCTATCCACATATACGAGGCGTACTAGTAGCTCCAAACAAACAAAAACCTAAAGTCTATAAAATAATCGACTCCTTTGTCTTTTTGGAGCCAGCTCAGAATTAAGTTTAAAGGGAAATGCAAGGCACTGACATGGGCAACACAAGTCGGAGGAGGATATGAAACGAGAATGGCTTGCCATTTCTCATAGCGGCGGACAGCATTTGGTGGGTAAACGAATGGTTATCAAATGGTCGACTGCCATTGCTCCTCTTTACGCTTGGGATACGCCATAGCCATGCCATGTCCACACCGAGCCAAAGGCCAATTGGATGCGAGAGCTTCTTGCCACAAAATTTATGTCTTCCTGCCACAAGTGGCGTGGCAAAGGATGTGGGCAATGTGCCTGACAAATTGCTTATTGTTATGGTTTTTGGCCAGCCCAATTGGCGAAAAGGGATAGAAATATACAGAGATATGTATGGTCATAATCCCGCCCGCTAAATATGTCCACTCATTATTTTTGGGATACGTGAAGGCAAAAAACGGAAGAAAGTGTCGCGCAAATGCGGCCTCGTTAATTGTTTTGATTAATGAACACAAGAGCCACAGCCAAAAGCATAACCTAAATCAGAAACAAACTCCCAAAGAGAGAGAGAGAAAGGGGGAGAAAGAGATGTCAAGCCTGACCTCACGTTCGTGTGTGTAGCCTGTAGCACGCTGTGACTTCGTTTCAATTTGCAGTTGCATGTATGCAGCCCAGCCCAACTCAACTTAACTCAACCCAAGAGTCAAGCTCTTCCCCTTCTCGGATACGTATTTTTTCACTCGTTCCCTCGTTCAAGTCTCCTGTTTATTCGATTTTGTCGTGCGCTGAATTTTCTTAATTTGCAGGGGGCACTTCCTTCCATTTTTTGTTTTTGCAGCGTTCCCTCGGTTACCCCAAACCGTGTTGGTTTATTTACTTTTGTGCATTTCTTGCATTTATTTTTTAATTAATTTAATGCGCCAGTTTTGCGCTTGTTGCATACTTTACGAGGTTCCCTCCTTCGACCCTCGATTCGATTGCATGCCACAGGACATGCAGCAGAGCAGGGCACTGCACGCATGCACGCAATGTAATTGTAATTTGAAAATTGTTGCACTTTGTTCGGGTTATACTTCATTTACGGGGGATGGCATCAGGAGGATGAACCGGCTATATAATTTTGCAGCTAGCTTAATTAAGCGATTTGCGTAGTAAATCCCCAAGTAAAGTCAAGTTTTCGTAAAGCGGCATGCAAAATCTAGGCAAATTAAAGAGAAGAGCTCTTAAGCGCAGAGGCCGCTTCTGCTCACTTAAGAGGGTCACACAAAAAAGATAGCAACAACAGCAAAAAAATTTAACTCAATCCAACGGGCTTAATGTCCACATTTGGGATTGACCTACAATTGAATACTCTAACTAAAAACTTTATCGGAAGAAAACAACATGATGTAAATTCTAACAAACAGAAACTTTGAAAATTAATATTTTCGTATTACAAATCAGAATGAAAATTTGTTGAAACAATGAATTACATCTACATCTCAGAGATGTAAATATTATTCTTGATTTTCCTGGGTTAAGCCGATTGATTTGTTCGGAAAACGAGAAATTTAAAGGAAAGAACTCTTGGATATCAAAGGCCAAGTCTTAGGAATATTTAATATGCAGTACCCATTATTTATTTAAATACTAGAAAGCAAACACCATTTTAATAAAGTGTAAACGAATAAACGTTTATTTGATTGTTGCTAGAGATGTCAAATAAATTAGTGCAGTGTATTAGACCTTTTTGGCTAGATATGCAAGAATTTTTACTGGATTGAAGTGCGGCAGAGAAATGAAAAGAGAGAGAGAGGCAAAGAGAGAAAGTGGGACTTGCCAGTTAATGCCACTTCAGCTGGCAGCTGCCTGACAACGTCCACACAACGTCCGACAAGGCAGCGACAGCGACAGAAACAGGGAGAGGCCACGTTGCATGCCACTGCCCGTGCCAGTGCCAGTTCCAGGACGTGGTGGGTTGATTTCGAAAAACAACAAGCCTGTGACATGGTCCACTCCCGGTCTCTGTCTCAGTCCCATTCCCGTGCTCAGACATGTGGCGTAAGCCTATGCTGCTGCTGTTGCTGCGTCTTCTGTTGTTGTCTGCAATTGCTTCGTGGATATGCACTAATTGCGGCCAGGGGCCAGTTAAAATGAAATGGATTTTCATTCAGCTAAGACAATGGTTGTCCGAGTGATCTCTCTCCGTTAAAAATGAGCTAGGCAACTAAGACTTATGATGGGATTAACCGTGGGCAGAAGCTAACGGGTAGCAGTTGGCCAAATTTACAAGCATTACATTGACCCACATGCAGCTCTCCCTTCTCCAACTTTTTCTGGTTCCCTTTTGGCTTCTCTTTAACTGCCGGAAGCCAAACACATGCTGCCCCACACACACACACACACACACACTCGCAGAAGAAGTGCTGAACGAGTGGGTAAAACTCTTCAGTTCTCTTTTTTTTTGTGTGTGTGTGTGAGAAGGCAACAAGTGACTGCGGGGGAGGATAAACGGATGGGGCTCGGTGGGGCAGGCAATTTTCATACAAGGACAAGCCAAAGTCAAATGCTAGCCACAAAAATTGAAAAACGTTGTGGGATATGTTGACATGAGAGTGAGAGAGTGAGGTACACGAGAGAAGCCAAACTGAAAGAAAATTATGTAGATTACGTTATTGTACACGAGAAATCCTTGTAGGACACACACACACACACCCGCACACCCGCACACACCCGCACAATGCGCAACAATGTGCAATGTGAAATCGAACAATTGACAAGTAAAGGGAAAAGATGGCAGATGGGTCAGGTGGGGGTTGCTGTGGGATCCGTTGTAACAGTCAAAAACGACAACTACGTTGACGCTTACTCCACGGGAATTGCCCAGAGCAAAGAAGAAAAGAAGCGAAAATAAAGGGAAGAGGGGGAGAAGAATATAAACGGAGTAAACATATAAAAACGAAGCGGGAGAGGGATTCGAGATAGACCAGTGGACAATTGGACGATGGACGTGTAGCACATCCTGCTGAGCTCTCTCTAGCTCCAGCGGTTGCTTCCAATTGTGGACATGCCACACAGAGAGCTCACAAGGATGCTTACATGTAAAATCACTGAAAAATTCCGCAGCAACACAAAACGGATTGAAAGGCAGAGAGAGAGAGAGACAGCGACGGAGAGGTTAAAAGGAAACAGGCGAACGGGCGGACGGGCGAACGAACGAATGAATGAACAGGGAAAACACAATTTAGCAGAAACAAACAAACAAACAAACAAATGCAGCGAATGGGGCACCAATGGCAATACCAGAGGCAGTCAGCAGCAGTGCCACTACGACGAGTGGCACGAGCAACCGTTTTTTATTGAGCAGACATTAAGAAAAACTAACAAAAAAAAAAAAAAACAGTCAACAATTCTGTGCTGCAGCATAGCAGCAACAGCATTGGGCGTCAGCGGCATGGATACTCCTCATCCTTGTCCTCGACCTCTCCACGACAACACAAAAGAAACCAACAAATCCATGCAAATCGGATTTTGTGATTTGGCTGCTGTTTCTGCTGCTGCTGCTGCTGCTATTGCAACTATTTTTAACATTTCATTCTTCTTTTTCTTTCTGTTTTTTGTGTGCTCCTTTTGGCATTTGACTTTAGTTTCAGTTTTTGCCCCTCAACTGCTATTTGCTTTGGCATTCAGCTCTTGCCAACAATTGCCGGCCTCTCCAAGGCCCAGCTCGTTAGCGCTCTCTCTGGTTCCTTCTCTTTCTTCGGTTACTCCGGCCAGTCAGTCTCTGGGGTCGCATTAGCCAATGCACATCAATACGTATGGGGCATCATGTTGTTAGGCGCATTTATAAATGGTATTACCAATAGACACACACACAAAAGATTGCTCTAATTTTAAAGGTAAACCATTGAAATTCAACTCAATGGACATGCACGGCCTGTTAAAGATGAACAATGGCAACGGGAATGGGAATGGGAAAGGCTCTATAGTTGCTAGGCCACATACAGCAGAAGGTTAACAAAGGAAAACCAGTTTAAATATTGAACTATATTCTTCGTTCGTCTTGTTCGCCATTAATTAGCTACATGTTTCGATAAATAGAAAATTCCTTATTCAATAGATGGGTTATTCTCTCTATAAATCATTTTCTATGTCTCCCACATAAAGAAAAAGAAATACAGAAGATTTCGGACAAGATTTTTCCATTCAATTGAAACCGAATGAGGACAAAGCAAACATACGAGAGTCATAGGAGTTTTTCCATTTTTTGGTTTTTGTTTAATAGGCAAAATAAATCCTAATTTGTAGTCTTGAAATCACTATCTTTAATTTAAACGTCCTACATGACTCAAAGATTCGCTTAATGTATAAATTGCATTTCCATTACGGCCAAGTAGCCCCTTAGGCAGTAGAAAGAGTTGCCTGAAGTGATGACAGATACGCCTGTATCTCACGTTAACCCATTTAAAAACTTCAGGCTCTGCTTTAGTGTCAGCCATTCCGACGGCGATGGCAGAGATAGAGATTGATCTGGGTACGCTTTGAAATGGAATCAATTTTTCCTCTTTTATGATGTCGCCAATGGCGATGCAGCCGGCAGCCGGCAGCCAGCACTCAACCACGTTGACAGGCCAACACCAAAGATAGACAGGTTGAGAGACATACATATGGGGGCGGTATGGAGGAGGAGAAGATATCCTGTTGAGATTAAAAGCCAGTGTTGGTGTCGCGGCAGTCGCAAAGTTTGTCAGGCTTCTTGCCACTGGCAGTTCCAACATCCTGTGTAGCGCTTATCATGGGGTACCTAAGGGGAAGCACCAAGCCTCACCGTCTCCGCCGTCGTCGTCTTGTAGCATGCATTATGAATTAAAACGAGGGAATGCCTGCCCGTCGCCTGCCTGCCAAGCTGCGGCATATAAATGGCCATGTCAACGCCAATGTGGCAGCCTATTAAGTGCTACTTTCCACTCCGGTCCACCTCCGTCTCCTCCTTCACGCTTTTCTTTGGCCTTTATTGTTTTCAGTTAGGCTTTTGAGTGGCACTTGTTACACGCACCGAGAGCTGAGCTCCGAGCTAGTCAGCCCAGCCCAGCCAAGCCCAGTCACACAATCCTTAAAAGTTGCTTCTATTGTTTGGTTGTTTCTTTTCTCATCTTTGCCGCCGCTTGCCACTTTTTCAGCCTAAAAGCATGCAAATTTTTTTTGCTTTAAACGCATTACAAATGTCTTAGCCGTCGCTTAGCCAACTCGAAAAAGAATAAAACAAAAAATTAAGCGCATTGCCACTTGACAAAATTTTAAGTTAATTTCCAAACCAAAAAAACGGGAGACCCCCTTGAGAAGCAAATGTTGAGCCCGGTTTGAATGCGGCGTCATCATCGTTGGCTTAATAACAGGGTGGCGGCTATGGCTGCTGCCTTTTGTCTTAATACGCGTCTAAGAGTAAGGTGCATGTCGGTGTGACATACGTAACCCACTTCCGGCCTCTCGCTTACAAAGAGAAGGGAGAAAATCGCAGAAAAGACGATGCCGTGTCACATAAATAGGCTTAGCAACCGAGACGAGGTGTGAAGGCCTGTGCCTGAGTGAGAGTTGTCATGACATTTGTTCGGGTGGTGGTGCAAGAGGGTGGAGAAGGGGGTCGCCTTCATTATGCAACTGCAACTGCTTTTGCTTGAGTCTGCGTAAAGTTGGCCCTATTTCGTCGTCGTCTGCCTTTTAAATCTTGGCTTATTTTTAGCATAATAAATTTCATATGCAAATATTTATGCAGCGATGTGTGTGATATTTCAACCTGTGCCCATTGCACCAACATATATGTACATAAACGTGCACACACACACACACACGTGGCAGTTGTGTTGTGCATTAGACCTTATGCAAACATGTCACACACATGCAAGCCCCCTATGTTGGGTACGTAACGGAACAACAAGTAGCTCGTAACGTGGAAAACAGCAGCCAAAACAGTCAAAACAGGAATGAGAAACTAGGAGAAGAAGTGAGCGGCAGAGAAGGAGTATAGGCTAACGAGAACAACAAAGGCAAGCCAGCCAACCAGCCAGCCAGCCGCACAACTTCATTGCATCATGGGCCCAAAAACAATGCCCGGAAATGAGGTACATACACGCACGCACAACCACACACACACACACACACAGAGAGAGGGAGAGAGAGAGAGATACGTTGCATGAACATGGTTTCCTCTTGTTTAAGCTATGGCTTTTTGCAGTCGTTCTCTTCTCGTACACGTTCTCACTTTCATTTCGAACCATAAACATATTCCTATTCCTCTTTCTATATAGGCTTTCGGTTCGTTTCGGTTTCTATTCGTTTTGGCCTTGTTGCAATTGTTTGTAATTTTATGCCATTTGCATCTTCTTGAAATTGCCTTAAGCTCTGGCGTTCGCAAATTATGAAAAAAAAAAAAAACAAAAATGAACAATGAAGAAAAAATTGCATTCTATTTTGCCGCAGCACGTGTGGCACAAACGAGGCCAATTTGCCATGTTGTCGAGTTGTTGGTGTTGCCTGCTGCAAAACCAGATATTTTGTATATGCTTAGCCAAGTATTTCATTAGCACATACAACTTTTCAATTTGCCGTATTACCAAATATAAACTTTGTTTAGCTCAGGTACCAAGCTAAACTTCCATCCCTAACCGTCTTCGTCTCCGCCTCCTCAGTGAATATTCGTATTTTAGAGTGAACTTTAATCTGTAAACTATCACAAGTTAGGTAACATACAGAGGAAATTTTGTTTCTGATACATTTGCAAATGTCTCTTTTGTTGGAAATTTATAGAACTTCAATAGATTACAAAGTATTTGGCTCCATCTCTGCGTGCTTTTTTACACGATGTATTCGTCAAAGACCCTCCTTTTTTTACATTTTTTAATGTATCGATGATATTGATCTATTGCGTGACTCTTGGTTCCATCCCCTGATCTCTGTTGGGACTATTCGTGATAATTACACTGTGCTCCGCCTTCTCCTAGTTTTCGATTGATTCGCTTTGATATATTTTTGAAAACACGAAGTCAGTCTAAATAATTAATTTCGCAAGTAAATGTCGTGACCCATGACACTCTTTTTTATAACTTGGCAGATGGGAAATCTGTACACAATATTCTTTAAAAAAAAACCTTTTATATATTCATCCAGATGTTGGTCCGATCCAGATCAGAGAAAAGGTCATACATTTTTAGGCAGTCACTTGATCGAAGAAATACGCAAACACTACTCCAAGCAAATTTCATCCTTATTCTTCTTATTGCCCACATGGGCAAATAAATAACAGCAATCTCGAAAATAAAATCTCATATTTTGCTCCAAACCTTTTGATGAAGGGTTTCGAAAAATTGCATTATAAATATGTAGGCCTACGTGCCATGAGGATAAAGAATAAGTGTTAAATGGATAATTCCAAATTGGGATATTGTTTTTGATTCAAAGTCTGTATTGTAACCTTAACCTTTTGACTTATTTTTCAGGTATGGACCAAATTAAGGCGCTAGAAATAACAATAAGGTAAGAGAATTTCCCTTTGCTATCATTTAACATGTTCCTTTTTTAATTTTTATTAGAATAAGGTTCACTCCTATTCAAATTCGACCTAAAATGAAAGTTGTATGCACAAAATATCCTTTCTTTAATCTCAATGTCAAAAATACCAAAAAAAAATTTCAAATTTCCATTTAAAGTTTTGGTTGAAAATGTTATGTGTAATAACTCGTCGACCTACCTTCCTCCACCCTCCCCGTCAGCCCATAGCACTACCCTGCAATCTCCAAAGCAAAAGAAACTTTTCCATTTCTATTACCATTCCCCGTATAACATTGCATATACATACATAAGTATGCTATGTGGATGTATAGATGGTTATGTTTGCGGTAGGTTCCACTTAAATGTCTCCACATAGTCTTTTATAGAAATCTATGTAAGTAAAGGGGAAACGAAAGAGAGAAGGAGAGAGAAAAAAAAGGGATATGTGGATTGCCAGACAACCACCAACTGAATAGAGTGAAATAAAATAAACCAAGTTTACGCAACTTTAACTCCTTTCAAACCTTTTTGCTCCTTACGACGACAGGTGCATGCATCTCCCCCTCTATCTCACTGATGTAGACATTTGTACCTACTTGTGTTTACCTCAGTTACCGTGGGCCAATGTCGGTGCAAGTGCCTCAACATCATTAGGAAGACGGATAAAAGAAGAGAGCCTTTGTTGATTTTTTTTTTTTTACATTTATATGTTAATATAGACTTTATTTATAGTTTTTGAAAAATTTTACAAAATAATCAAATATACATACACATACGGTTTCTAGTTCACATATACATTCAATACAGCAAGTTCTCGGATTCGATTATATCTGTGGGGGCGTGGTAAGGGAAGGAATTTGGGAGGAGGTTTGAAAAGTCATTTTTGGTAAATTTCTCTTTTAGATGGTTAAGATTTTTGCAGTTTTTTTTTGTTTTTTCTTCTTGTTGATAGCATTAACTAAGTAAATACAATTACTATCATAACTAAAATGTTAAATACACATTCATTCCATTAGAGTTTAGTTAGTGTAGCCTGACTAAGCTAACTTAGTTATCATCGTTGGGGAATGCCTTCAAAAGCATATTTATTTTGAGTGTATGTGTGTAGACAGATTTCAACTACACACGCACACCCACTCATAGACAGGCTTAATAAGCTATTTTTGTGTATGTATGTGTGTGTGTGTAAGTGGGTGGGTGGGGAAGGAATTGGGGCGGGGTGTGTGCGATATTATCTTTTGTTTTTTTTTTTTTTTTGTTTTATCTCAAAATCAAGTTGCATTTTAATTTGCATATATGGTATGTGCTTTTTAATTTTTCGGATTTTTTTTTTATTTTCCCCATTCATGATTACAATATTTTGTATCTCTTATTAATAGCTTAACTATATAAGAGAGCAATTTTTATCGGTTTTTTTTCTATAACCTTGCAGGAAACCACTTTATCGGTTTACTAAGCGCTTGTAAGGTAATTTTCTTTAGGTGTTCTTATTAAGTCGAAGCTATATATTGATAACTTAAGCAGTTATTTTAATCAAAGTAAAGAATAAAGTGCTATGCATGGAGCAAAAACTTTGAGACGTAGTTATTTGGCCACCAAACTCCTTCTAACTAAGCTCCCATAGCTGGAATGATCGTCAGGAAGAAAGAACAATCCATAGACCTTTTGAGGAACGGAGAACAATCCTTTTATGTAGTTGGTAGTGGTCGATTATATCATAAAGTTTATTGCTGGATTTTTATCGGAATCCAACAGAAATTGATTAATTCGCTTCACTGCAAGATTATAGCAGCTACGGCTTAGCCGCAGATAGTTTGTCCCGCTCTCTCTCTCTCTTTCTAAATATGTCTGAAGGGTTTTTGGTTTTACTTGGCTTTTGTCTTGTATTTTCAAATTGCTAATGTGATATAATTATAATACAGGGTGGCTTGAATTGCTGGTCAAAAACCGAAAATTATCTGAAATGGTGCCATTTTGGTATTGTGTTTAGATATATGTATGTGTTTGCTGGGTGAAGCAACGTTTAAATAGAGTGTGCAATTTTATTCTATATATATTCCGTTATGTATATATTCATATATATATATTTACATAAAGCATTAGCAATCCTGGGCCACATCCTGATGAGAATACATACATACGCTTGTACATACTCATTATTTGGTTATATATATATAAACGTTTTCAATACATACATACTCGGTATATAGAAGAACATTTTCTTTATAAATTTCCTTTTGACATGTATGTATGTATGTATGTAAGTATATATTTATTTACTGCAGTTTTATTTATTTACACTTAGCTATTTATTTGAGAATTCAAAAGTCACATTGAAAAGTACAGTTTCTATTTTGCCTATATTTGATGCATTTATAAATATTTTGTCGTATGCATTATGTATGTATGTATGTATGGATTCTAGTCAGATTTCATAAATCAAATATCATTCACAATATAATTGGGTATGGAAATACTTGCACACAAAATTGTTTGTTGCTGCTGCTGCTGGCTATTAATTAAGCTACTCACTTAATACCTACACATATTTTGGTTTAAGTACATTAAAAAATGAGCAAAAAGCTAGAAAAAACATTGCTGCTGGTTGTTTGCTTTAAGCCATCGACGACGAGAACTATGCACTAGATATTTTACCAAATTAATTAAGGGGATTTCATGTATTATGGACTTTGCGTTTTATCGGTAGTTAATGTTATGTTTGTTTTTTTTTTTTTTTTGTTAATGATTTATATTTATTTTTGTACAGGGTGTTCCATCTATTTTCGACCCATTTGTTTTACGGAAGAGACCGAAAACCAAGTTCAAACGCTTCTAGATTGACTAAAGATTTGGTGCGTAACAGTCAACCGATGAACAATTCGAATTCATTAGCTTCCATATAGGAGTTGTGATCCAAAAACTTTTCAGACCATCCTTGCGAGTTAAAGTTATAATAGATGGCGCACCCTGTATATGGTGATAATTTGCTATACTCGTATTTAGTTTTCAATTTTAAATATGCGTCATCATTTTGCACACACATATTTAAGCTTATTTTGAATTTTTAAATTTAATAAGATTATTTTCGCGCTTAAATTACTAACACTAACTGGTTTTGGTTTATGGATCAAAAAGTGTTTCTCTTTTTTCTTTGGTGCCGAGTTTATTTATACCTAAAAGTATGCAATAAAATCTCTATATACATTTGAGTTCTTGTTGTTCTCAGGAGAGGAGGGGAGAAGTGCGAGACATGGTCTATGAATTTCTGTGTGTATATGTTTTATACGTTTTATAGATAAATGTTTGTTTTCTGTTTTATAGTTTTGAACAATTTCATGCTCTTTTACATTGATTGTTACATGTAGAATGTATGGTTCCATTTGTTTTCGTTTAGTGAGTTGAGAAGAAAGTGAGAGTGAGAGAGAAAGAAGAGAGCGAATTGGGTGAATGTTTAAGATAATTTCTTAGGCTAAAATTAACTAGACTAGAGTTAAAGCAGATCTTTTATCTGCTGACGTTGCTGCTGCTGCTGCTGCTGCTGCCTGGATCGATCTGCGATTTGCGCTCTCAAAAAATTAAACTTCCAAAGCAAAAACAACACACTTTTTACGGCTATTGGCGGTGAAATTCGTTATCTAAATCAAATTTCCATATTATATGATTATGATTTGAACTAAATGTAAATTTTAGAATGTTGACTAACTTAGGCAAAAATTAAACTAAATATGGCTCCACTTAATGTTAATAGACCGAATTGCTGTCGATTAATGGTGCCGCTGCCATACGATATAACACTCAGATCCCGCATCTCGTTATCTGTGGGTATAAGCAAGAGGAAACAGAAACAAGAGTTTTAGCAAATATGAAAATATTGAAATATATCAATTTACAAATATTTGTTTACATAAATATGGCATATTCATTTGGTTGCACCCATCAAAGTCGTTTGCTTGGTCATGCAGAGTTTAGTAGATTGAAATGTATAGCTGGAAATGCGAGTTTATATACCCTAGAATAAAGGTTTATGCAAACTGCTTTCGATTGAATTAAAAAAAATTTATTACAAACTGTTTTTGTATTTGAATCCAAAAAAATAGATATATTTTTCTAAATAAATTCAGATTGGCAGGTATTGTCCAACTTTATTTGCTAAAGGGTATCGAAAAGTCGTTGCTGTAAGTTAAAAACACCGATTGATTTTGTGTTAGCCCTTTTGGAGGTTTTTTGCGTTTATTGCATATACTAAAATGGCACACAAAATAGTATGAAAACGGCGAACAAAAGTTCCCCTCCACACCATCCCTAAGCCCCCCAGTTTGAAATTTAAAAAATTCTTTTCAGGTAGCAAAAAAAAAAGAATTTAAAAATTAATAACATGCAGATAGGAAACATGCAAAAAAGGTTTTTAGAAATAGAGACGACAGAAATAGATAGAGTGAGAGTGAGAGAAAAAGAGAGAGAGAGAGAGAGAGAAAACAGATACAGAGGGGAATGGAGAGTGAAACTAACCTGACAGACCGTGATTTAAATATGTTGATAGATCACCTGGTCCATCTGCAATTAATATGTCGCGAAGTTAGGAAAATTTCAAGAGAGTGTAAAAGAGATAGATGTAGGATAAAAGCTCAATTGTAAATGTGTGCAGAGTGTGTGTTTGTTTGTATATGTGTGTAAATAAAAATACCAAAGACCCAAACATTTCCACTGACATTTAAATCAAATGCAAGTGTGTAAATAAATCATTAACGCTTAAACTGCAATCAGATCGATTTACTTTCGTATTGAATGGCGCAGAGCAGAGCAGAGCTGGATGATTGGAGGCAAAGGAGCTTATGTGTATACGTTGTATCCTCAGTAGTCAGCTCATTTCATTAAGGCCGGCAATTAAAATGGCAACGCGCCGCATCTGTCAATAATGACAAATGTGCATTTCGCCAATCCCAAAGAGGTTAAGCAATAAGATATGGTACAAGGGGGGAGAGATGGCAAGGAAGGGCAATCAAAGGTAGATGAATTTACCTGACGCTATCTACATGTAAATAAAGTTAAATGAAAGACTTTCTCTCGGTCATCGGGAAATTTTTAATGAAATGCCACGGATGTCAAGTGTTCAATCGCATTACTGGGCCGCCGCCTACTTTTGCTCTATTTATTCAGGTGGAATGTTTCACCTGATGCTGATGATGATGATGATGACGATGCTGATGATGATGCAACTGGAACTTATAAATATTTGATAACACTCTGACGACTCTTGGTATGACATTATCTAAAACAAATCTCCCCCATTCTCTGTGAGTGTATGTTGCTTTGGCATTTGTGCTGACATTTTTAATAGACAGGCAACATCCGAGGATGCTTCATATTGAATGTCAAACCTGAATGTGGAGAGATGTGAATGTGGTTGCTGGTATCTATGTAGGTTGCATGACATTTTGTTTGCCTATGGCTCTTGGATGCTGCCCCAAGTTATACTGCTACTGATGCTGCTACTTGCAACGAGGACAGCTTATCTATTGAGGCATCAGTGTTTGGCTACATGACACGTTTAATTTCCAAATGTCGTGTGGTTCTGTCGTCGTGGACCGCTCTTCTCATATTTCTCTCTCACACTCTCTTTCTCGCTCTAAACCATTTTGGGCTAAAGTGACTAAGAAAAATGACCATTGGGAGACATTACCATATAAATTCCCAAACTGTCAGCATAAAATAAAAGCAAATTGTCAATTGCGGCGCCAGGCGAATGTCAACGATTTTGTAATGAAAACAGACGTGGCCAGAAATGCATAGACAGACAGACAGACAGTGAGATAGGGAGGGAGACGGAAGGAAGCAAAGTTAGCTGCATTCGTGTCCATGTGGCCAGTCCGGCTAATGTGGCCCGGGCGCGCTTTGGTCTGTCATTGCGTCTTTTATTGCTTGCGGTTGGTTGGCACAAAAACCCCGTAACGTCACTTGTGATTTCTCGTTTGTGCAGCTAAATAAGCACGCGCAGCCATCGATGTTGCCACACAGACACACACACACACACATACACAAATACATACACACGCACGCATACACGTTGGCCTCGCCGCCACAACAGTGCGCAGATTTCA
Organism: Drosophila nebulosa; assembly: GCA_024703675.1. Taxonomy (NCBI): domain Eukaryota; kingdom Metazoa; phylum Arthropoda; class Insecta; order Diptera; family Drosophilidae; genus Drosophila; species Drosophila nebulosa. Next base: position 2,032,559 of record JANFPS010000007.1, on the reverse strand, counting down.
GCACCTGGCCCTCCAGGAATCAGTACTACATATCCAGCTCTTCAGCTCCTCCGATTTTCAGTACCATTTTTAGTGCGATAGAACAAACGCGTTTTTCACATAATAGCATTGCGGTTCGGCGACAAATACAAATGGACATGTGCTAGCCACAGTGAGACACAGATTCAGATGTACAGCTACAACAACCAGATAGAGATGACAATAGAGATAGAGAAGGAGACCCCACAGTACTAGAAACTGCAACTGTGGCAAGAACAGGGATTTGCTGTGTTTTGCCGCCGCTGCCGGTGTTCCTGCTGCTGTTGCTGGTGTGTTGTGGTATAAGAGCATCAGGCAGACAAATCGGATTTTTTCTTTCTTTTTTTGTGTGTGTGTGTGTGCACTTCCCCTACGTTCGTCTCTTTTTTGAACCACGCATTTTGGATTCCTGGCAACGCACTTTCAAGCTTATAACCCATTCAGCAATAGCTACCATTACGGGGATTTTTAAGTTATAGTAACAAATTTTGTTGCACCACGACAACTCGTTATAGGTAACCCACAAAAAGTATCTAACTGTCAAAGAATTAAAGAGCCAATATTCGAATTAGATTCGCTGAATTCGTTTTTAATTGCAGTTGAGAAAACTGCAAATTGATTAGAAACGATGGCAATCAATGGGAAAATGTGGTTTTTGAGAGATAAAATTCTCTGTTTTAAAAGAAATTATAACAACACTTCATAATAGCGATTGCTAAAGTCGAGACTTGTCTAAGATTGATAAGTGCAACTGAGGAGATTCGGAAAAGACCTGAACTAATTCTTTTTAAAGCAATATAACAAATTCCTGTATAAAACATTCCTGTTAAAAACAAAGGGAAGGCATTCTTATAACTTAGTTATGTTAGAAGGAAACTGAGAATGAGACAAAAAATCATCAAAAATGTATCAAATTTTTGAAGCATTCCAAAGAAATATCTCTAAGACGTTATACTTCAAAGAAGTCACTGTGCCCATATAGGATCGAGTTAAATATAGGATTGATGTTTACGTAACCTGTACTTAGATCGTTCTTGCTTCACTTAATTAAGTATTTACTGATTTTGCAATACTCTGTAACAATTTGTTTAGATTGAGTAAGTGAGAGAACTTGCCATTAATATCCGAATTTTGAACTTGTTAAAGTCATCACTTTTAAAGCTAAGCTCGCTATAAATGCAATAATCCTGATGATAATAAAAATGTAGTTTGCCCTTCTTCTTTTGTGTATCTTGGGTGTGGGAGTGGCAATGCCAGTGGGTGATATTCTGCAGTGTTGGGGTACCACTCCGCACTTGTGGCAAGCAAGAAACTTCAACTTGAGCTCGTCGTCGTCGTCGTCGTCGTCTCTCGCTCTTATTCTGATGGCATTGTGGGTATCTGCACTTTACATAAACATAACATTCACGTGAAGAATTCGCATTACATATCTAGCAACTAAGAACTGAAAACTGAGAACTGAGTGCTGAGAACTGAGAGCATGGTGCTATTTTTGCCTTTGCTTATTATGCTGCCACTACAAAACTTCTTCGACTCATTTTTTGTTGTCGTTGTTGTGTGCCTTGGCAAACTTTGCAACTTACATGAAAGTGAATGAAAAAAGAAACGAATATATGTATGTATGTATAAAAACGACGACGCTGCAGTTGTTTTGGGGCCTTTGCTAAAGTATTCCCAGAGGCAACACAAAAGCTTCAAACGCACTGAAGAGCTTGATGGGCGGCGGTCTTTTCTCTGTGTGTGTGTGTGTGCGTTGGGTCTATGTGGGGTACGATGGCCGTTGTCGAGGACGAGTAAATTGAAAGTTTGAGCAGACGCTACGCGTCTCCATCGTCGTTCTTGTCGTCGCTCCTTGCTGTTGCTAGTAAGGGTCCACTTTGTCATCGTTTGAATGCATTGCCTTGTTGTTGCTTGTTGGTTGTTGTCGTTGTTATTATTGCTTTTGCTGCTGTTGCTTCTTCTGCTGCGGCATTCCTCAGTTGGCAGTTTCAGCAAGTTTTACGCAAGTTTCAACGAGTCTTTCATTTTCTGATATTTCTTCTAGCTTCCCTCTATACCCACCCCACCACTTCGCACTCACACACGCTCAACATTCGTTGCCTTACTTTATGTTGTAATTTTATTTAACTTCTTTCCTTTTTTTCTCTCTCTCTCGTTTTTTTTTTTTTTTTTTTTTTTTTGCTTTATGTCGAGTATTTTTTCGCGTGCACAAAATGCATTATTTTTTATGTCTCTATGTGCCGGCATGACCCCATGGCCCCTGGCCCGTTGGCACATGGCACATGGCAATGGCTATGGCCATAGAAGAACTGGCCCCGCGTGCGCTTCTGCCGTTAAGCGAACGTTATGATGTAAATAGTTGCATACCTTCCTAGCTAGCTCTCCCATCATATGCTTTCTCTATTCAGTTTGAATGTTTGCCACGCACCAAAATAGTAAATGACAAAAACAACAGCAAAAAAAAAAAAAAAAAAACGATAGCTGTATGAAAATATATCTATATAACATTTATCTACACACAAAAAAATATCATAAAAATTAAATGCACTTAAAGGCTATTCTGAATGTTACCACTAGGACAAGTCAAAGCGAACTTAATATGCCCTGGGAGAGTCCTTACACATGCACATGCATTAGTCTGATTAGTATGACACTTGTAAAACACACTATTTTATTCTCGCTATGTCAAGTCACCAGCCGAACAGAGTTATCTTGAACTGCAATCGATTATCGATAAATTGTCATATGCTTAATCGACAAACCATTGAAAATTAAGTTTCAATTAGCTTTAGCCCAACTTCTTTTTGATAAATTTTTTATATAGATTCTTTGATTCCGTTCGATATTCTTTTGATGTAATACTAGCTAACGATTCGTTTCGATATTTTATCAATTTAAAAGTTTTCGTTATATTGCGATATTTTTTGTTGATCTTTAAAAGCTTGTAATGTATGTATTTCAATAATTAAGCAATAAGACACAAATAGAATTGCTGTACGATTTCTATGTTTCTACTTAAAATTCCCTATCAAGTGTGAACTCTTGTCTCTTCCTTTACTTCATTGTGAGGTGAATTTAAGCAGTTCACATTGGTAATTTATACAAACTCTCGATTGGGATTTAGCCCGAAGGTCCGCAAATCAGCCTAATTAATCGGTTCAATATTATTTGTACTTAGGATTCCGCCCAAGAGCTACTTGGATGGAGCTTGATTCTGATCTGGGGTAACATGTTACCCTCACTTTGGCTTAGGGCACACACTCAGACATACAATTGTTGTTATTGTTTGCGAAACTGTCATTTGCAGTAGTTGTCAGTTGTCAGTTGGCTGGCTGCTGCAGTGCGTTCAAATGTGTCTCTACTAGTTGCTTGACTACCTTCTCCTTTGAAGTTCTGACTTGGTGTCGCTCTCTCGCTCTTTCTCTGTGACTTTCTGGCCCTGCCGCTCATAAATGTGGCAAGAAGCAGGCGGCGGACAACAAAAGAGGAAGGAGAGAAAAGAGAGGGTAACGTTCACGTTAACATTTCAAGTGCATATGTGGAACTGTTGATGCTTTTGTCTGCTACAACACTCAATTGGCATTTTCTTTTAGTGGCCAGACCAAACAGGAGCAAAAGCAGTAACAGCCGGCAGAAGGAACACATGTTGTCTGGGTCGGCACGACGGTCCAGGTAAATGAACTGGCTGTACTTAGTTGTGTATGTGTGTGTGTGCGTTTGATAGAGAGTTGGTGCTTGGCTCTTGGTCCTTGGTCCTTTTAGTGTTACTGTTATCGTATGTGGCTGTCATTGTTGTTGTATGTAGTTATGACACTCTAGGCTCATTAGTTGGCGCTTGGCACGAAGATTGCGAGTTGTCGGTTGGCAGTTGCCTTAGTTGCTTTAGTTGCTGCATTGCATGCTTGTTCACTAATTGCGTAAATTGTTTACCTTTTCGAAAATATAATGAAGTCATTTCCATTAGCACAAAGCAACGACAGAACATGACACACACAAATATGAAGACGTTGCCATCCATAAGTTGTGGGAAGAAAGCAGAAGTATTCTCCCCTCCTCCTCGTTTTCAATGGGACGTTTAATGAACTATACAGAAAACTATCACAAACAAACTACCAACTGGGAGAATTTCTGTCCTTCTCTTTTTATGTATTTGAGTGTGGTTGTTGCACCTGTCAAAGGAAACACGTCTTGGCGAACATCTTCTGACATCGATACTTTGCGCCTTTGGCTCAGTTCCTTTTGAGTTTGGCAGTTCCATTCATATTCACATTCATCCATCCATCTGACGCTTTTGCTTTATTAAATTTTCGCTGTATCACTTTGTCCTTGCTTGCTGCTTGCCTGCTTGCTGTGCCCCGAAGGTGGTAAAGTCGAATCCTTCAGTGTGTCTCTCTCTCTCCATCTTCTGCGTTGTGTGCGTGTTTATTGCATTTCTTTTCATTTGTTGTTGTCGTTGCTGCTGCTGCTGTTGTTATTGTTATTGTTGTTGCTGCTGCTGCTGGTTGCATATTTATGCGTTTGTTTGCTAGGCGACGGCGGCATTGAACTGTGCAGTGTTTGCATTTGCATGCATTTCGCATGGCAGTCAAAAGATGGCGGCGAAACGAACGTTGTTGGCGGCGTCGCGGCGCAATGTGCGTCATTTGCATGGAAAATCGCTTTTGCCGCTCTCTCACTCGCTGACTGCTCGTTGCTCCGGCTCCTGCTCATTGTGTATGCAATGCAACAATAGTTTTGCATATAAATGGTTTTCGTTAGCGCATTTAAATCTACCCACCTGCCTCTTTCTCTCTCTCTGTCTGTTTATTTATAACCGCAATGCAATGGCAACAACTTACAAGAAACTGTGCCGAGTCCTCTGAGTTTTGGTCAGGTCCCTGGGTCCTTCTATCATCCAATTAGAGCATAACCTTGGTTGATTTTTCATGCTTATTAACTATGCCAAGTCAATTCATAAGCTACAATTCAACCAACAGTGCGTATACTTGATGTGCTTCTTGCAAGTGCATAAATGGAAATGTGAAGATAACTGTGTGCCATGTGCGTGTGTGGGTGAGTGTCTTAGTATGAAATTATTACTGCAATTTTCACCAACGAAAATAAATGCACACAATAAAACGACGACGGCAAGCGCTAGCTTTTCCGTTTCACTTGTCTTACTTCTGTCTTTTTCGTGTGTGTGTGTGTCTTATTGCTGCTGCTCGCTTCAGTAATAAATTTTAATGCATTAAATTGTGACAGTTTCCAAGCTGATTTTCTTTAGACTCTCTGTCATGTAAAGCGATTGTGAGATTGCTTTTTTCCAGTTTTTCCAGTTGCCTGCTTTCAGTTTTTGTCTCTGTCATCTGGTTCATTGTGATTTTTGTGGATTATCGATAAAAGCAGCACTTAATACCAAATTATTATGCATGCAACCGGGCAAAATACATTTTATATTGTGCAAACAGCATACAAAAATGAAAACCAGCAACCGACAATCAACCAGTGTAAAGAGTTTGTATATGCGTGATATATACAATATATGCATAAGCTAACCGAATATCAGCTACTCTTCTGTATCATTAAGATAGACAAAAAAGGTTGTATAAATTTCCGATATCCAAGATATTTTTTTTTTATATTACCCTCCAAAGTGTTTTCCTAGATCCGCCTACAAGCAAGTCATGATATCGAGTCTAAGGGAAAATGTGTTATCTTTTGAGTTCAGTGGAAAACCGCCGAATTAAGCCCTGAATCGCGTAACTCAGATAATTGAAATTTTACTCACGTTATCTATTTCAGATTTAATTTCACAGAAGAAACAAAAATTGCCTTTAAGTCTCTTTGAAATCGAAAAGGTTACATTTCTTGTACCAAAAACTATCATTTACCAACTTGAAGAAATGTTTTACATCTAATCACATTTGGTAAAATAGAGTTAAGTTTATTTGTTTATATGTAGGTCGACGGTAAACGTATTCACAAAAACAAAATGATTCCTGCTGTTGGTATATGACTTAAATATATTTATTAAATAAATAAGGGTAGGGGAAAAAAGGTGACGTTCATAATTACATATTTTGTGTCACTTACCATTCGATGATGTTGAGAAGACGAAACTTTTGGTCAAATCGCTCCAGCCATAATGATTCCTATGAATGAGGAAAACCATTTGGTCATATTAATTATGCAGCTCAGGTAAATTAGCCGTTATTAATATGCAAATTCTTGATAATGAGCCCAACAACAACAACTTGATGGGCCACTGCATCGTTGCGGTTATTAATAATAATGCCACCTACACTAGAAATTGGTCAACCAAGCAAAGGTAGAAGCATCAACAAGCAGCAAGAAGCATCTCTCATGTTGGGCCTTTACCGGTCTAACCGACTCTGGCTATGCATAAATTTGCATTGGCTGATTGTTGTTTTGGGCATCAAGCGAACGGTGAACCACCCACTCACCTGGACTGGACTGTTGCCTCATATTGCTGATCGGGATCCAGGCCGCGTATCATATAGCTCATGCCCTGAGAAAAGTGATGAGAGCGTGGAATGGCTGGCAGGACGACATCGCGCCAATCGTTGCGTCCCCAGTGCATCAGATTGCCATAGCCGCCGTAGTTGGACAATCCACCGCCATGATTGCTGCTACTGCGATGCGAGTTCTGACCGTACATTTGTGAGGAGGAGGACGACAATGATGAGGAGGAGTGCGAAGATGGCGAGTCAATGGCATTGTCAACGACCTCATGTCCTTGGGGCGCCTTGCGGAAGGACAGTTTGTACTCTTCGATGGGTGAATGCGAGTCAACAACCCAAGAGATATTATATCTATAAAGAGAAAGAAGAATAAGCAGCAAAAAGGATGAACGAAACTGCGCTACAAATCCGAAACGGGTTGGTGGAGTGGGGGCGGAATAAATTGGCTAAACTTTTTGCGTGCAACAGTTGCTGGTGTGGGATTTATTTTAAGACAAGTGCAATCAATACGTACAACAATATGAAATTGTTAAATTTTATATAAAAGCACTGTTAGCACTGAAGCAGCTGCCCTCGATGTTGCCGCAAACACGTAAGCAAGCTTGCCACGTCAGCAGCAGCAGCAACAACAGTAACAATAACAACACGAGCTCAGCAACAACATAATAATCAATGGCAACGTTGGCTGACGACAACGACAATGACGATATATATATGTATATATGAGGTTAAGATACTGCTGCTGCTGCTTCTTCGTCTCCATCTAGCCCCATATTGTTGGCTTGTGTTGTTGCTTGTCGTCTTAACATAATGCAACGAGGGTCCCTTGCCCTCTCCCTTCCGCCACCTTCGATTCCTTTCAACTATCCAACTCATTGTTATGGGTTGCTTCTTGTTTGCTCAGCTTCTCTTACTCGCTCTCGACAATGCGTCGTCGTCCATTCAACCGAAAAGCTAACCCACATCCCAGCCACATCCTTAACTCAAGTGTAAATGAAGCTATATATGAGACCAAGCAGCAGAAGCAGCAGCAGCAGCAGCTAACTTCTCTCACACCGATTCAAGCTGTGCGTAAAATGCATTTTTGGCCATTGGCCTTTTGGTTTAAATTCTAGAACACTCAATTCGGTTGTGGCATTAGCTGCTGCTAAGTTCATTAACATCAAAGCGGATTATGTACCCTATTTATTTATAGCTAACTCCAAGCCAACCCTCGATCAGGTCCGCCCAAAATGTTCTTACTTTTTTTTTTTTTTATTAAAAATGACAAGTGGCAAAGAACAGAAATAACACTTGAAAGGAAAAATACTGCTAAAAAAAACGCGATATGCAGAATTCCTAGCTAGATATGCGATACCAATTTAAAAATAAGATGAAAACAAATAGCTAAAAACTACTTTAAATCTTTCTTTTACCCAGAATGAAGTTGGGTCTTCTCCAAATATGCAAGTGCCAAAGCTATCTATAAATTTAGATAATAATCAGAATCGTAAAGTTATTTCATAACCTTCTTCGCAACTTAGTCCGCGCCTGATTTGCTAGGGGAACTCTTAGTTTAAGTAAACAACTAATTACATGGCGTAACTCATGAAAGACCCCACCCCCCCCAGCTCCAGTTTCAGTTCTGGTCTCTTTGGCTCCGCTCTGGTTAGTATGTTGCTGTCGCCATTTGCCATTACAAAAGGCTCGACTTCATTGCTTTGCGATAACCTCGGCACACAATTTGAATGCTAATCAGCCAGCATTTTCGGGGAGAGGCAAGGGCCAACTAATAAGAAGGGCTTTTCTCCTATTTGTTTTGCCATCGATTCATGTTAATATTGTTGTTGTTGGTCTGTTGTTTTTGCTCTGCGAACTAATAACTTGAAATCCTGCTCACAATAAAAACACACAAAATGCCAATCACAAAAGCGAGAGAAAAGTTTTCCCTTTTCATGTTTTTCGCTCTTCTCTCTCTTTTTCTCTCTCGCTCACTCTCCTATACCATATAAAAGTAAAGTAAGCTATAAAAATGATTATTAACAATTGAAGAGCCAAAGGACTGGCGCCAGCTACTACAGCAAGTCAACAGGATGGGTGGAGAGCTAAGGGGTGGGGTTCACTACTTTTTTGGGTAGCTTAATTGCCGGCAGTAGTTTCCGGCAAAAGTGAAATCGAATGGAATGAAATGTAATGAAATCAGCGCAAAAAAAAAAGAAAGTTGTCATGGCCATTACGTTCGTTGCTTACATACTTAGTTGGCCATACAATTTCTATAACCAAAACTTATAATGACATTGCTGAGTTCCATCTGCGGCCCGCACACTCCCTACAGTGTACTCAGCTCCCTTTTCGACCCCCCACATCCTCAGTGTGCTGTGTTTAAACAATTTTTCTCTTTTCAATTCGATTTTTGGAGCAATTTTGCCAACGTTTAGCGGATTTAATTCAGAGTGAATTATTAAAAGGTGCCAATTTCACTCAACGAGCTACATAACCAACTAACTGACTGTCTGTCTGTTTTTCTCTCTATCAGTCTGCAAGCGTGTATGCGTGTGTGTGTGTGTGTGTGTGTATCTGTGTGTGACATGAGATGTGAGCTTGTTTGTCGGCTGACTGACTGACTGAGTGTGTGTGTTCGCGTTTGATGACAGCTAATCCAATTAAAACTTTTATTTGTTACGTATACGCAGCTTTGCCCCGTGGGCGTCTCCACCCACCACTGTCTCCCACTCTGTCTGTCATTCAACGAAAATTAATCTAATAAAGCTGCTACGGCTATATACACACACACACACACATTCCTCCAGTAATGGCAAGTCTGGAATTTTTTTTTTTTTTTGCATTTACTAGTCTATTACATGTGTTGGAGGGGATAGGGGAAATTTTCCTCTTACCTGTCCTTGTATTGACTGATTGCCAGTGAATTAAAAACGGCTACATTCGGTTTTCCGCTCAATTGCAAAGTTTTTCGTGCCTTGCCTAACTGATTCTCGGCCACACAGGAATAGTTGCCAAAGTCCTGCGGATGCACTTTGCGTATAATCAGTGTGTGTCTTGAGCCGCGATTCTCCATGATGTGGCGCTCTGTGGTATCCAGTTGCATGGTGTCTTTGAACCAAATTACCTGTAAATAATTGAAAACTTGGTCAATCGAAGCGAAAGACATGGACAAGTTGATGAAGAAGGTGATTTTCCAAGATTAAATTGTGTCTGTGTGTGTGCGTGTGTGTGTGTGTGACACTGTGTTGGCTGGTAAAAGTTAAGGCGATTTGTGGCCAATACTTCCACTTCATGTACCTCGTCACTTGAGAGTCAATTAAGCGTAATTTCTGTTCAAACTGAAAATGAGATTGACATGCAAGGCGAAGTACATTGATTTTACTTCTCTCAGACTTTCTTCAACTAACTGACAAACTTTATTTTCTCAGATACTTCATGCTATATAATATAAATTGACGTGTTGTATAAGGGAATAGATATTTTTCGCATATTTCTTTGCTGTGTAAATAGAATCCTAACTATGCTCTGTAGACAGTTAAGACTCGTGCATGTTTTGCAAATGAAACAAAAGCTAGCTCGAGTCATGCGAATGTTGGCTCAAAATATTAGCAAAACATTCAGTAGCGTATTGTTGTTGTTGGCTCTCGCTTGTCGTCGTCGCCGGCGACGCTTTGACAGGATTTTCAATGGAACAGAAACAGATACACGAGCACGGTCACAGATAGAGATCCGCAGCCAGTGGGAATATGGATACTTGTAAGCCAAAAAGGACATGCCAACGCACGAATTAACACAGAAAATGGGTAACAGGCGGTAGCAGGTGGTTCACGCATGACACACATACCAAAAAACAAAAAAAAAAAATAAATAAAACCCACACAAACAATAGTAGTTCATTTAAGTCATGTGGACGACTTCTTCATACTCTACAATTTTGTTAAAGTTCAGTGAATTAATATAAACACTGTCAAAACTGTTCCGAGAAAACAGTCCGCAAAAGGGGGAGGGGGGGGGGGGTATTAGTTATTTTTAATTGTCCGCGAATTTATTATAGGGACGTCCGCCTTACAGGGGTATTCGTTTAGTGAGTTTTTATAAAAATTTATTTAACTTCCTTTAAGTGCTGCATTCAGAGATGTAGAAAGTATATTTGGTCTCGTGGGGACCGGTTTTTTTTCCAGTATTCATATTGTTCAATGTTTTATTGATAAATAATGAAAACCCAGAACAAATTGTAATTAAAATTTTGAGATCAAATTTTAATTAATTTGGTTTCTGCATCTGATCTTATTATCTGTAATTATTTTGTAAAGTTCAAGCTATGATATTCCTAAATTCGTGTATACAAGGTACATATATGGCAAAATAACCGAAACCGCAATCTCACAAAGGCAAAAATATTAAAACAAATAAAAAAAAAAACACACACACACACACAAAAACAGAATTTACACTCTAGGCAGGCGTCAAACTAGTTGGGTTGGGTTTTTGGATGAGTTGAATTCGAGTCAGGGTTTGGTTTTGTTTTCGTTTTCACTTATTTATTTCTATCTCCATCTGCTTCGGGCTAGATTAGTTAACATTTGCCTGTGTCTGTGCCTCTTGTGTCTACTGCTGTTTCTGCCTCTGCCGCATATTCCATTAAAATGGCTGTCACTGCTGCATATGTGTTGTCATATTTTGCACACAGCGAGACAGAGAGGGATAATCTGCTGGATGAGGCACAAACGGAGACGCCCGTTGGGTGTACGTGTGCATTTACAGTTATGCCTAGCGATAGTCCCACACTTCCCACCCACTTGCCACTCCCATAAATGTTTGTTATTATTTGTCCAAATTGTTGATGTTTGCGTTTTGCCAGAAATCTCATGCTCATCCACCATCCAATTCAATTCAATCCAGACTGAATCTCTGTGTATCTGTGTGTCTGTGTCTACGTTTTGGGCCTGGCGCCATGCCTTCAGCCTTCAGCCTTCAGTCGTGCGTAACGAGGCGTAAGTGTTGACGTGGCAGAAAAATGGCCAAAAAATTATTTTATTTAATATTTTTACGCTATTTCCACCACATTGCTAACCAAATTAATTACAGAGCTGGGCTGAACTGGATGGACTGGCCTGAATGATGCCGCTGTTGTTGTTATTAATAAAACGCTTGGCGGCCGCCGCCCCATTGATTGCCAGCTGCCAGCCGGGCCTGGTCGTGTCTGGTTTGGTCTGGGGCAATTGATTGGCTGCCATGGTTCCGTTTCTTCTTTTGCTTCCTGCACTTCATCAATATATCTACGCAAATATTTCACCAATCAATCTTTTGCACTTGCGCTTAATTTTCAAATGTTGCACGTGAAGTTAGCTTTTGCCGCACAAAGGAAAAACAACAAGAAAATGAGAATGGGTGAGGAACAAGGGGTAACTTGGCAAACTTTGCAGCTAGCTCTTGGAGTGCCAGGAAAAGCGAAACCCACAGAAAGAAAGCAAGAGAAAAAGAGAGAGTGAGGTACAGAGGGGAATAAGAAAAAAGAAAAGAAAATTAGCATTGATGAGCAGTAAAGCGAAAAATACCAATCAACACTAATCAGGCAAAAAGGGAAGAATAGAATTTGCGTGCTTTTCTTTCTTTCTTTCTTTTCACTTTCGCAATCTATTATGCAATGGGAAAAGCAAGCGGTGGATGAGAAAATGAAAGGGGGATGGGAGGCAGATTGATGGCAAGAGGACACAACAGGCAACACCGGAAATTGCTGGCGGAAAAGTGTTGTTAGATGTAGGTGGAGCTGGAGCTCCAGCAAAAACAAATAATTGCGAGTGGCATGTGGGGAATTACGCATACGCAGCGTTGGCACGCCACCACACGAACAACTTTGAGAAGTCGCAAGTTGCGTGTCTGTGCCTGGTTGGGCCAGCTTTGGTCTCGTCTGGTGTCGCCCCTAATGGCCACAGTTTGACTCAACTGTTAGGCAGCTGTGGGAAAATGCTAATAGAAATTAGATAATGACAATAAATAACTTGCTGTAATTAATTACATGTCAACGCTTTACACTGTGTGTGAACAGCCAGTCACCCTTCAATCAGTCAATGGTCATTCATTCGGCCGCATAATTGAAACAATAATCACGCCAAGCCTCTTCACTCTCAAGCACTTGGCAGGTGGTCGACAAACAACAAAAACGTTTAGCGTTTGACATGTTAAACCTCTTTGAAATGCTATCATCTATGCATCTCTGATATAGACAGACAGTTAGATAGAGAAAGCGAGACAGAGAATTAGAGATGTCAGACTAGTTTTATAATTATGGCCCATGAAGTTCTATTGGGACTTCTATAAAGAAAGAGCAAATGATTGAAGTCATTTTTAAAGTTCAAGTTTTCAAGTTCTCAAGCAACGATTTTTTTGAGCTTGTTGTGTCGACAGAAACTAATGAGAACTTCACTTAGTCCTATTTAGAAAACCAAAATCCAGGTTCCACTTCAGAAGTCTCTTTTCACTAGTTGTTTTTCACCTTTGAAAGTTCTAAAGAAGTTCAGACCTGCCCAATAAATCTTCAAGAACTTTCCTTGACAGTTTTATGATTTTTATACAAGTTCACTGACAGTTCTCAATGGTACAAGAACCGGTTCTTCGCGACTAATCTACTACAGTAATCTAGTAAAAGATTTAAATTTAAGAAAAATTTCTCGTACTCCTACTTCTGATTATTTACCAATCATCCGGACTTCTCTATATATCCCAACTAGCTTTTTGGGAAAACTTTGTCAATAGCCAGTATACATTTTTCCCGTTACAAAATGCTTGCATCGTTTCATTTTGGCGAAAAGGATTTATTGCCTGGAAGCTTGTTAAATGAACTGCAGCTATTTAAATTTCCTATAATTAGAAAGCGATGCGAAAGGGGGAATGGGATAAAGGGTTTTCATTCAAGCATCAATCTACTTTTAGTTAATGCCACTATACATACTAGATAGATAGTTAAGGCATCTAATTTGCCAGCTAGATCAGCCCAGCCCAGTCGGACCAGTCAGCCGGAGCACAAAAACTCATTATTGCAGCCAGCTGGCTCTGGCTCTGAAGAGTGGTAACAGAATCGATTTTGTTACAACCCGCCACCGCCGACGCTCACGTCCCTTCTTCCGTTATCACTGTGCAAATGTGAAGAAAATTACCAATTTGGAAATTAATTTGCAAAATAATTAAAAGCAATAGCAAAAGGCAACACCAGTCCACCGACCCACACAAGCGACCTTCCTAAAATCGAAGGCCTGATTCTAGAATACCGATTGATGACGCGCAGACGGGGATTGGAATGGTGTGTATGTGCGAGTGTGTGTGTTGTGTGTGTGTGTGACCCCCACGCCCCATTAATGTTGTTAGCTGTTGATGTTGATAGCTATGTGAAATGGTGCTGCATGTTAAATGCCCCCGACATCAATTCGATGACATTCGAAGGAGGAGGTGGGAAGTGAGGTAGGTGGACAGGAGTTAGGGACGTCATCAGCAGCGTTGACAATGCCGCCGCATGATGACGTTGATAATGATGTTTCTCCCATTGCTGTCGCTCATGTTAATTGACAATTGCAGTAATGACTTTGTTGCTCCCATTGATGATGGGGTCGCACAACGATGACGACGACAGCGACAGCGACGCAGACAACAGACACAACCCGTAGATGGATAGAGATGAAGAGGTAGAAAAGGGGACGCCGGCTTAGTGCTTGTTTATGATATTCATTATGCAACAAATCAACAATATCAATGGATTATGAATATGCCAGATTTGGTCTGCGGCAGGGATTGGTCTGGGAAGACTTTAGCTGTGCGATGGGAGGGCTTGGGATTGTGGTGCAATGCGTAATTAATATGTAAATATGCACATAAGTGCATGTTCATAAGCATGTAAGCGGTGTGTACACCGTCCTCCTCCCTCTCCCTATCGTTCTTTCTGCGTGCGCGTGTGTGTGTGTTGCAAGCACTTTGAATGCTCGCTAAATTATTAATATGCAATTCTTGTGGCATTGCAGAGTTTGCGGTTTTTCTTGCAACTTGCCATTGTCGCTGACACGACATAATTAAAAATGTGCGACAATAAAGGGCAAAAGCAGAAAGACAAATCGATCGTTCGTAAATAAGTGCTATGAACTAATGCTAAAAAATGTTGCCTACTTTTGTGCGAACCAAAATCAAGTTAGTCAAAACTTGGAAAATAATTTTATATCACAAAGTTTTGTCTTATTATCTAATTAAAATTTCTTTACTTTTCGAATACTAGAACTTGGTTAAAAAGTGAAACGATTCTAGAGTTATTGAAGGGTGGATCAAATAAAAATGAGAACGAAAAAAGCTTTGACTTGAGGGTTACAATTATTAACCTGCGTGTTATGAACCGTTTATGGGTTGAATGGGATACAGTAAACTTTACGGCCTGTTATAAAAGGCAAGGGAAAGTAAAGAATCACACTTGAATGACCCCTTTAAAATTCATAATTTTTCAAGAATTTAATAACAATTTTCATTAATTACTAAATGAACTGTTCAATTTACTCAAATGAATGGTGCATTGAATTTTATTTGCAATTTAATTGAGCTCTTTCCCTTTCGAAATGCACTTAAAAGTGCCAAATAACCAATCCAAATGCCAATAAAAAATTACAAGAGTGATTTTTTGTATTTTATTTTTTTCTGTTTTTGGCTGCAACGCCGTGAAATAAGTGAAATATTAAAATGCGAAAATAGCTGCCAACTTTCACACTTTAACACGTTAATTAAACTGACCTTTGCGGCATAAAATTTACATGCGAATGAATTCTTTAATTAACATTTTAGCAAGAGAAAGCAGCGGCGGCGATGGCGAGCCTAAAGCAAAAACTTGAACATATTTTTTGCTACCCACCCACCCACTCAACCCACCTGATATGCAGACGCACGTCGGCACAGGACTAGAGAGTGTAGCCAACTTTCCTCGAGGCTCGTTAGTGGTTGGTTTCAAGTACAGAGAACGGGAACGAACAACGTGAACGAAGCGTTAAATTGTATACATTTAACTAGAGCCATAAAATGACGAACTGCATGAAATGGAAATGGGCAAATGGCATTGAAAGGAACGCGCGAGAGCGCGGGCAGCGTTGAGCGCAAGGCAAATGTAAAAATTGCATGCGGAAATGCCATTCTCAAAGACTACAAATGCCACGCCTCCGCTCCACAGTCAACGTTATCGTCGTATAATGAAATGTGCAGAACATGGACTGAACAGAGAGAAACAGAGAGCAAATAAAAAACACAGTTCCAGTTAGAGCTGACCAAAGTCCGACTCCGAGTCCAAGTCTGTGCCCGAGCCCTTCCTGCTCTCTTGGTCTGCTGGTTGGGCAAATAAATAGTTACGCTTTTTCGTTGGAATGCAGTCGACGAGACGAGCCAAGCAAAACTCTTTGTGGTCAAAAATAAAGAAACGAAGAAAAATGTTAAAAAATTAAATGGCATAAAAACTTAATGCGCTGCCGAAATTCGTGGAACTAACAGGCGAAGGGCGGAAGGCGGAGACCTCCAGCTAGTCACTCACTCAAACAGCAGCTGTATAATTTTAAGCATTGACATTTGTGGTCGCAAGTCATTATTTGGTCTGTTCTTCACTATGCCACACTCTATGCTGTCTGACATGGTTTTCTTTATACCCTTATCTGAAAGCGGCATATTTGTTTTGTCGTGCCTATTTCATTCCAGTGGATATCGTTTTGATTTGTATTAGAATTGCAGAGTTTTTAACTTGGATGGTCTTCAGAAATTTTAAGGTTTAGGTGACTACAAGCTTTTTCGTTCTCATTCTGGTCCCTAGCGAATTCCTAATAGGCATGCTTGATGATCTCAGCATTCTAAAAAATATTATTTTTAGAGCTGACTAAAACTTAACTGAATTCTACAAACGAATTAAGAATTTCGGCATAAAAAACGGTTTGCTGTTGGTAAAAAATACTTGCTTAAACTCTCAGAAACAGAAAAAGAACTAATTTTTTTAAACGAATCGAACTAAGAAAGTTTTTATTTAGCGTAACATAAAAATATTTGCTTTATAGTTCAGGGTATCGAGACGCTTGTCAGTAGTAAAATTTGCCCCAGTCTATAAATTTTTTTTCTGTTTTATTTTATTTTTCTTTTTTGGTTCTGGGTTGGTCTCTCTGACATTTCTTTTTCGGCAGCTTGCCGCTTCTCACTTCCGCTTTGGCAACTTCCGCAATTTTACTTTGAATTATAGCCAAGCGTATTAATTTAAATGTCGACAAAAGGCTCAAAGCACAAAAATAAATACTGAGAGAAGCACAAAAACGAAGCGAAACGAAAGCGAAATAAAAAATAAAACGGAAAAAAGATGGAAGATGGAAATGTACGACAAAATGCAATGTGAATGACGCTTTGTCTGTCTGTCCCCTTCACCTCCTAGTTGTTGTCTCTAGCAGTCTATTGTGTGGCATGTTTGATTAAAATTATGCTTTACGCTTTGCCCCTCTCATCGCCATCTTCATCGTCATCTGCACTTTGTACTGTGCACTTCAATTTGCCTTTTGTAGACTTTTAATTAATGCGTTGCCAGATGTTTTTTTTGTTTTTTTTTTTTTTTTTTTGTTTTTGGCCCCCCCAAACCAAATCCCCTTTGGCCTCTTGTACGCGGTATAATGAAGATAGAAAAGAAATTGCTTAGCCATTGGTCGCAGTAATCTATGGCAATATCTATGAGTGTGTTTGTGTATCTGTGTGTGTGTGTGTGTGTTTGTATTGTTGTACGAATTTCCAAGTGAGCAAACGCGTTAATGAAAATTTATGTACGAAATTTAATTAACACATACCTCAGGCTGTGTTTCACCATGGACGATACAAACCAGCATGGCCTCATGCCCTTCACCAGAGAACACAACGGGACGCTCCACAGCGATTTCCGGCGAATCTGTTCGTGTGTTGGTGTATGGGTGATTGTGGTAAGAAAGGAATGTAAAGAAATTAGTTAATAACATGGACACCAGGAATAGAGTGAATACGACGACAGGGGTACGAGGGGAAAGGAAACACTAAAGAATAAATAATGACTGCATAATTAGCACCTGCGGTTCCTGCCCAAGGAATGGGAACGAGAAGAGAAGGGACAGCAAACGCAGCGTGATGACCTTTGCGCCAACCAATCACAATCATATTGAAATCGGTCGAAATATATATGTATATATATATATACTTATATAATTGCAAATAAATGTCAGAATTTCTGATGGCCCGTAAGGCACTTCAATAATTGTGAGTCAGTCGGCCAATAAATGTCGGATCGGTGGATTGTAATAAAAAGTTACGCTGCTGTTGTATGTGTGTGTAAAAAGCCAAACACACACACAGACATGTGCACACCGTCGTTCCTTCCCTTCGTTACCCACTCACAGATTGCATGCACTGCGTCAATAGCCATTCGAAATCGAACTGAAATCAGTTTTGACATAAATTGAACTGGCAGCGGCAATGCAAGGGCAACACTTGGGAAAAAATTAATTTGTTTCGCTTTCACTATGATTGAAGGAGAAGAAGGAAAAGAAGGGAGCGGTAAAGAGTGAGGTGATTCATACTTACATAGGACATGGAGGACAACCTGACTGGATGCGGGCTGACCAACACCATTGTTGGCCGTGCATATGTAGACGCCGCCCTTATGCCGATCAACATTCTCGATGGAAAGGACGTGCGAGTGTAACTTCTCTTCGCCTGCAAGTAAGTGTAAGCCAAAGAGAAGAAAGCCCCATGAAAAATGCAAGTCAATAAAAGTGGTGCCACACAACCCGAAGAAGATGAAATGACAGAGCCAATTACAGGGACTCAATTCTCCCAACGTGTGGATGTGGCTCCCCACACACAGAGAGGGGGGGGGGGCTGGTGTGGGGGAGTCAAACCGCTTCACCATCAATGGGCATTATATTTAATAATAAAAGAGCGAGGCAAAGAGCAAAGCAGAACAAGAAGGACAACAAACAGGAGCAACAACAGCAGAGCAAGCAGCAGCAGCAGCAAAAATCAGTAGAGAAAAAGAAAAATAATTTCTTTGACTTTTCATTTTTATGGAAATTGTTTAAAGTTTCTTTTACGAGTATATTCATTTACTTTTTGCTTCACTGGTTTGGCTTGCCTCTTTGCTGCTGTTGTTGTTGTTGTTGTGCTGTTGCTCTTTATGATTTTAATTTTCATCCTTTTTTTGTGTTTTCCTTTTTTTCCTTTTTGCTCTCCTTGCTCCTCTCGATTGACGGTTTTTGATACTTAGACTGAATCTTACCATTGGGCAAAATATTATTTTTGCGGCTCCAGGTCACATTTGGCGTTGGATTACCAGAGGCCGAGCACTCAATGCGCACTGATGAGCCTTTTTTGACTTGCAAATGTCCGCCGGTGCTAATGTGATGAATTCTCGGCGGTACTGCAAAAATAAAAAACAAGACAAAGAAACAACAAAACAATAAGCAAAGCCAGCACAGAAAAAAAAACACATTAGAAATGTGGGCCCCAAATAATAATAAATAGAAGAAAACGACTTCCACTCAAACTTCTCGACCAACCAACCAACCGACCCACCCAGGCCCATTGAAAATGTATGCAAAGTTGAGAGCGAGACAGTACAACAATTTGAATAAATAAATGCGGCCGAAATGCAAATTGAATGAGAGTAAGATGCCATTTGCCGCTCTTACATAGAGGGCATACTTTGTGCTTTAGGCCATCTTATAACCTTCTCGCCGAGTCCATGGGTCCACGGGTCCAAGTTTGATTTAATTCAGCTCTGGCATTTATTTATATTTGCGGTCGCATTATTTTACAGATGTTAAAAATTATTACTCCACTGTGTGTGGCTGTGTTTGTTTGTGGGTGTGCCTGAGAAAATCAAGGACAATGGGTCTAATATAATTAATATTTTCGTTTTTTCTACTCCAATAAGCTTTTCTTTTGCATTTTAAGTATATTGGGAAAGTCAACAATTGTTGTTGTATATGAGGCTTAAGAAAATGCATTCAAAAGTTATAAAACAAAAGTTCTGTTCCATTAGATAGTACATAGTAGATATCTCTTCATTTCCCGCTTTTCCTAAAAAGGCATCTTTACTGTTTCTTTTTTTCTTATTCTGTTTTAAATGGACTAACCTTGAACAGAATTTTTTTAAATTTATAATTAAAGGATATCTATGCTATTTGTTTTTCTTGGGGAATGAGCAACGTTAGATGGTATGATAGATAACTATCCCTTATCTTGTGTTTATAATTGGATTTTATTTTAATATGTACATATATATATTCCTTTCAAAAAAGGTAATAAATTTTGTTAGATACATGAGCACTTTGGCAGAAAGTTTCTTTATGACAATCTATAGTTAAGTCAATTATTATATTAAGTTTTAAGAAGATGGAAACAATCTTTCTAAATAGTACGAATTTCGAACATTTCTTATAGTTTTACTTTTATTTTACTGACTGAAAAGCAAACTATTTTGGAACTAAGATACTTTGCTCGAAATGGAAATCCTTTTCACTAAAATGTTCACATTTCTTTCTTGTTTCAATCATTCACTTATCTTGGTCAAGTTCAAAATAAATTTTGATATCTCCCAAAAAACATAATCTTAAATTAAATATTATTGCTCTTTGGGAAAAATATAATCAACAGCTCAATAAACCAATGGCATAAACAAGCCCACAACAAGAGGAAGATGAGAGAGTTGAGTATCCGAGTACATATTAAATAAAAGTCTGGCAGAGAGCCTAAAAATAACATGTGTTATTGATGCAATTCCTTTGAAGATATAGATATTTCAGATTTGTTGCAATACACCATCAAATAATAAATGCGATTGCTTTGGCCAAAGCAAATAAGCAGAGACACAACGATAAGAGATAGAGACAAAACACACTAGACATACAGATTGTGTGAAACTGTAGCAGTTTCTCGTCTGGATGTGGCAAATGTATTTGCATTTGAAAGCAAAATTACTATTGATCACAGACACACACACACACACACACACAGAAGTCTGTCTTTTGCCAACCGCAAAATATGCATTAGAGTATAATAAATCATGAGTCATGGGGCAAAAGGCAAAGACCCAAAAAGAGACTTGGATAAAAAGTAATTCGAATGTTGAGTAAGTCGTTCAATGTGAAAGTATTTTAGATGCCCTGCATTTATAGGGTCAATTAGGGTATGTAACAGACACAAGCTTAAAAAACCTAGATCTAGAGCCATTAAATGTAAAAATTTTCATAAACGTTGCAATTGAATTAGCCAAATTTTAGTTGGAAAAGTCTTGTACTAACTGATTTAAAACTTGGCTCAGGGTAACCCCAAGTCGAGACGAGCACTTACCAACTTCTCTTTTTTAATAATTTCACGCTTTAGTAGGGTCTTATACTACCACACATATTGAATTTGATATGCGCATGGCTCTATTCTAATACTCAAAGAAATTGATTTCGACTCAAAGTTGATGACTCTCTGACTGACTGACTGACTGACTGACTGACTGACTGAGTGACGTCTGACGGCTGATGCGGCGCATGTAATACGTGGGATTGTGGCCTGTAATGTCATGCAGATGACGACTACTTAATGGGTGTCGAGTCGATGTAACGAGATCCAAATGAAGTGGAAGGGATGGGGTGGCTAGGCTGCTAGAACAGGGCGGGGTGGTTTGCTTGTGGCATTGCAAAAATTTTAATAAGCAGCCCTTTCAAAGCACTTGCCACAATGGCCGCAGCAGCAACGGCAACGGCAACAGCAACAGCAACGGCAGCAATGCCAGTAACTCTTCTCTGCTGGTGGTTGCGGCCAGTTTTGACAGCGTCGTTTGTTGCATATTGATTTCGTTCTTCATGGCTCTCTCTCTCTTTCTCTCTCTATGGGTTTTGGTTTCTGTTTAAAGTTGAAGCAAAAACTTTTGCCCCACTTTGACGATAACTAGAAGTAAAACTATTTAAAGGCTAAAACTTAAATGTCTGTTTAGAAATCTTGGCATTTAATTGTGGGCTCAGTTGTTTTCTGGTCTGTTCAGCAGCTGCCTGACTACAATTTGTCTCAGATAACCAAAGAAAACTTCTTGTGTTTATGTGTGTGTGTGGTGTGCGTGCAAGTGTGTGTGTGTATGACATTTGTTTATAATCCATGTGGCAGGTATATAATTATACGGAAACTCTTATCCTGCACCTCGGCATCATCTATTGTTATTGTGCAAACATTATTGTGACCTCTATTGTGTGTGTTTGTGTGTGTGTGTGTGTGTGTGTGTAGAGGCAAACTATTGTGGCCCATAATTAAATGTTCTCAGACACATACACACATCCCTTCTGCATCTCTCTTCTTAAGCAAATCGTCAATAATTATGATATTCGGTTGAAGAATTTCGTTTCCAATTGAACTGCAAAAGCCCTTCTAATTACCAACCTAATTTGTAATTGGATTCCTGTCAACTGAGGCCTATAGCTTGCACATTAAAGTTCTGGGGTTATGTAAATGCATTTAAAAATCAATAAACATATAAAAACATACTACAAATTGCCACAATGTGCTGGCCACACACATTTTAACCACATAACTTAATGTTTTGCGGTCAGATTTCGGTGTGCAGTGTCTGTCCAGACCTGTCCTGTCCTGTCCTGTCACTGGCTAATGGATGAACGGATAGCAAATGGCGGTTGGGTGGATGGAGAGAATAAACCATAGAAACCATGTCAACGCCAAATTGGTTTTATTAAATACAATTTGAATAATGTTAAACATATTGCAGTCTTTAAATTAATGCAAAATGCCTTTAAAAAAACAAATACAAAAAAAGGACATGTGAAGAGCCTGCATGTATGCAACGGTCCTTGACATAGTTTAGTATGCATTTCTGTTCTGTCCCGCTTGACGTTTTGTTGATGTTGACATTTGGTCAATAAAATGCAACAACACACACACAGACAAACACATACAAACACCTGCCACCCACTGTCCCCTTACCCCGGAGGCAACCTTGACTGCTGCTGCTGGACAATCCATGGGCACATTAAATATTGAAGCTCATCCCATCGACAGAGAGAGATTGTAAGCGGATGTGAGTCGCTGTAATTATTTTGGCGCCAAAGACTCAAGCGAAACGATATTAATGTTTTGGGCCATATTAAAAGATTTGTCAACGGGCAAACTTTTTGTTGTCCATTGTTGTTTGGCATTGCGCCTCCAGCAGCAGGAGCATATCTCCTGCTAGTTGGTCCATTTTTTGGCCATCCTGGGGCTAATGTCTTTGTAAGTGCTCGCTCCATGGCCAAGTGCAAAAGTTTTTGGCAAAAGCGAACATTATTTTTTCATCTTTAGTGGGAGACAGAAACAGAAACAGAGAGAGAGAGGGAGAGAGAGCCAAACTGAAAGTAATTTACGCTCGTAAAAGCTGCCAGAAGAACGAAAGAGAAGAGAAGGCCAAACTTTATGAAATTTATATATGTACTCCTGTTGGTGGAGGAGCTGCTGAGCCTATAAAAGCTTCGACAGGGCATTATTTTCTACCAGTTTCCTCTCCTTTGACAACAACAATGCGGCATGCGGCATGCGGCATGGACCCAAGATTCGTGGTGGTTGCTTGTGGGTTAAGCATGGAAGCAAAAAAATTTACGTGCGCTCTGCGAAAAAGTTCAATAAACGAAATATTTCTGGCCATGATCATTATTTGGCAAACGGAGCGCATAATAAACACATAAAATAAACAAAACTTTTCAATAATCGAAATTTTTTCTCGAGCTTCTCCTCGACATTGTTTTTGCTCCCCCCAAAGCCAGACGACACAATGACGAGAAAAAAAGAGAATGACAACGACGACAACGACAAGTCTTTCCTTTCGTTTAATGTTTGTTTGCGGCGAAACCGAAACCAAAAACCAAAATCAGAGTGAGAGAGAGAGAACCAACGAGCAAGAACCGCCGACCAAGGACCACCGACTAAGACCAAGACCAGGACCAAGTTTCAATGACAAATGAAAAAAGTTGTTGCTGCTAAAATAAATACGCATTTTTTATAGGCACGAGACTTGGGGGTAACAAAAAATTTAAGCAAAACATGAAACAGAAAGAGACTACTTAACACTCGGCTTTAAAGTCGATTCGAGCCATAAAACTATTTTTCAATCATTTCATTTGCGATAGAGTTGAGAGGCCCATGAGAGATTTGAGATTTTGGGAATTCTCTGGCAATTTGCATGTGCCGAGAAGAACTCGTGCAAAAGTTGTAAGAACAAACCGCCCACACCCACCCACCACCCTCTTGGCCCTTGGCAAGGCGCCTTATGCAAATAAAAGGCAACATTGTAATTGGGAGGGGGCACGCGGGGAGAAATATATGTAAATTATTCATCATTGCTGATTAGAAGCCTTGCCGAAAGACGCACGCCGAACGAAACGCATGCCTAGAGAAAGGAAGAAAGGAATGAAGCCAGCGGAGAGATAAGAATAGAGAAATATATAGAGCTGGAGATGGAGTGAGTGAAAATAGTAGCGAAGCGAAGAAACGCACGCTTGTTAGGCACAATGAGATGCTTTTGACTCTCGAATCGACAGGATGTAGTTGAGAGTTGAAGCGGCGGCGGCGGCAATTTGCATCCGCAGGAAAGAAGGACCGAAAATTTTTGTGTGTTGTTGAGGCAAATGGCAGATTAGTTTTGATTTTTTCCTCCTTTTTTGTTTTCACTCAAAGATTTCTTCTATTGAATCTCTCTGGCCATAAAAAGATGGCAAATTGCAGCTTACCTATTTTGCATATTTGAGTGGTCGCCTCCGACGCCTAGGCGCATCATAAAGCTTTTTGATAGCATTGGGGATGGGTCGTTTTGGATGTATAGGAATATGTTAATTTGACCCTCACACAACAACAACAACACAAGAGAGAAGAGCTGATAGGTGCCCAAATGATGAAGCCAAACGAACAATGAACCCCAAGTGATTTGAGGAAATCGCATAAATTGCCATAAAAATTTCACAGTGAAGTCAATCTCCTCTCTCTCTCTCTCTCTGTGATACTCATGTGTGTGTGTGTGTGTTGCCTGACTTTGCATAACAATGCTAAAATTGGGATATTTAGAGGGCCGCCTGATGGGCCTGGGCCTTGGCCTGGACCTGGCCTACTGTCTACTTACCAAGTATCTCAACGGTATGGGTAATTTCACGTGGATCCATTGTGGCAATTTGGCATATATAATCGCCAGCATCCGTGGGTGAGGCATCACGTATTTGCAGATTGTAGCCATTGACCAAATGGACACGGGGATCAGGTGTCACCTTAACAGAGCCAGCGCTTAAAATGGCAATGCCACGTTTCCAGGCTACAACATATGGATCTGCAAGAGAGAGAGAGAGTGAGAAAGAGGGGGGAGGATTAAATATATATAATTGGTAAATCATATTCAAGAGTTATTAAATCAGATGGTTGGCGGCGGTATGATTCAAGTACCTAACACACACATACACACACACACACACTAGATAGACAGCAATGCAAATTGAAAAGTCAGAATTCGATGACTCAATTACAAGGCTTTTGAAGAGATCTAAAAAGGCTAGAAATTCAATTTGCCATGGACCCAACATGGAATCACCGAGCACACACACACACACACACACACACACATAGAAAGAGACACAGCCTGGAGGCGATGGGAAATAAACCGCAGACAGACACGAACAACAAAGAGCAAAAGCACGGTAGAGGAGAGAGGAGGAGAGAGGAGCAGAGAGCAGGAATCTGGGAGGGAGTACTGAGCAGGCACTCAGTAACACCCACTTGATATCCGCTAATGTGCGGCATTTGCAATCATATGCCAGGCCAACATTTAGAGAGGATGCCACAGTTGGTGAGAGATGGAGAAGAGAAGGAGTTGGGTGCTGCACGAGGACGGATGCCAGGCAGACAGTCAGAACACACGCGCTCTCTTTCAATGGCAATGGTGCGCGCATTCATCGAACTCATTAATTGTGATTCCTTTTTCAATTTATGTGAGTTGTTCGATGTAAATTTCCGTGTGCTGCGTGTGCATTGGCATGGGAAATGACAGCAGGGCGAATAGCCGAAAGGGAGAGAGGAATCGCGCCATTGAAGTTACCGGATTTGTTACTAATGATGTATGACTTCCGCATCGAACATTGAAAAAACGCAAGCCTCTGAGCCTCATTAAGAGAAATTACAAACAAATTTTGTCTCGCTCTCTCTCTCTCTCGCTTTAAATTTGAAAACTACAACTCATTAGAGTCAAAAAGTTCCTTAAGGTAGAGAATTCTGGAATTGATTTCCATATTGTAGAAACTGAGAAATTTACCGCATGGCGAAATCATGCCAGTCGTTGGTAATAAAATGCTTATGAAGTCATTTACATGCGCATTCAGAAAGCGTATTTATTTGCAATGAGTTCAACAACATCCAGGCCAGGCCAGGCCAGACCCGACCCAAGTTGAAGTTGCAGCAGTTGCCACGATGCTTGGTTGGCTGGCTGGCTGGCTGGCTGACAGAAGGCTCAGGCAGGATGAGGTAAAGTGGCAGAGGACTGTTGAGTGCATTGCAAAAACAAATAAATAAACGAGGGGCCACCTGCTGTTTGCTTGCGTGTGTCGACGCCGACTTCGTCTCCGACTCAGTCTCCGACTTCAACTTCAATACCAACTCCGTGTGTGTGTGTGTGAAAAAAAAGAGAAAATGGCAAGTATAATTCCTTAGACAGATATGAGAATGAGTAAGAAGAATGTTGAGGGAACGGAGGTAGAGAAGAATGAGAGAGCAGGAGGTGAACAGGAGAAGGAGCAGTCAGTACGTGCAAGCATCGTTCATTTCATATTTGCCGCCTGATTGAGTTATGAAGTTTAACCAGAAATTGGCCAACGATTCCATCATCATCATCATCATCAGCAGCAGCAGCGGTACAAGGAGCATATGAATCAGATCAGATATTGTATATATATATATATATATATATAAGTATAAACTCGATGACAATTCCTTTTGGCTTGTCAATTATTGTTGCTTTCATGGCTAATTGGTTGACCATAAGCTTTGTTTTTGCTTTCTGTCAGAATTATGAAATATTTTTACCCACAGAATAGCTGAAAAATCTCTAAAAATGAACTGTGGGTGGTTGAAACACTGTCCATCTCTCTTTTCATTTTTGTTGGCATTTTTTTGTATAAGTCTGGACAGGAAATTAATAATACTGAAAAAGAGGGCCAAGATTGAGAGGGAAAGAGGAGGAGAAGGAGAAAGGGAAAGCCTTTGTTGTTAGTAGGTTTTAGTCAATATTAGCTCGAGTGCCTTGTCTTGTCTTGTGTTGTGTCCTGTCTTGAGTTGAGTTGACTTGACCGAGGCTTGTAGCCTCCTCTGTGTGTGTGTGTGCGTGTAAAGCAGGGATGGGTAGGACCAGGCACTTGTCCGCTGCAGCAGCAGGAGCACAAATAATGCCCTGGCACACATAAATTAAGGCTCTCTTCCTATGCCTCTCTACCTCTCTCTCTCTCTCTCCTTTTCTCCCTCTCTGCCTTGTGAGTGTGAGTTGAACGGGTTGCAACTAAATAAATTGTTAACTAAAATAACAACAATCTAACGAAAACAAGCAAAACACGAAACGCCTCAATTTCCGGTTTAAGTGTTCTAAACTAAATAGAAACACACACACACAGCAGAGACAGACGTGTGTTCGGAAGGGGGGATGGGGCAACAATACATGCAAACAATTGCGCTGTTAAGCTCACGCCAGGGCGGAAACTCGGTAAAAGCATTTTCAGTATTTTTGTATGTCAGAGTCACACACACACACACACACACAAATAAAGTTAAACACGGCCTGCTCGACAAATGGCCAGAAATGGTCAGTGTGTGTGTGGTTAGAAATGTTCGTAGGAAGCGAAGCGGCCAGCTCATTGTTTACGGCCAAAGCTAACTTTTAGTTTTCTACACTTTCCCACAGAAACAGACACACACACACACACACAAAGAAGCAGAGAGATACACGCACACACACATAGAAACTATTCAAATATATGAGGCATGTTGGCATTGTTGCAGCGCCTTTATCTGTTTGCTCTGGGCATACTGTGCGTATGCGCAATATGCCTTAAACCATTCAAGAGACGAAACTAGCCTCAAGCCTTGCAACGGCCCGAACGACCGACCGCCCGACCGACCAACCAACCAACATACAGACAGACAGACGGACCAACATGTTGTTTGTCTGAGCGCAATTTATTGCATGTCGGAAAGGCCAATATTATAAGATGATGACCCCCGAAGATAAACGATGTTGCGGCTAAGCCGCCGCAATACACACACACACACACACACACACACAAGCATACACACTGAGAATAAGAGAGGACGGAGAAGAAGCAAGACTTATCTGCAAGTTCTTGCACAACTTTTTGTTCGTTTTAAGTGTGCGTGTGTGTGTGTGTGTGTGTGTGTATACGTAAAAAGCGAAATTAGAACTGTAAATGGCATTAATATTGAAACTTTGTTGCCTGCTTTTGTTTGCCTGCACCTCCCCGCCTCTTGCACCCGCTCATCCGCTAGCGATCCTGCTGTTTGCACAACTTCAACTTTTGCGGTACGATTCCATTTCCGTTTCTACGTAATAGTTTTCGAGCTCTCCGGCTACGGCTATGGCTATGGCTATGACTCCGTCGCTCTCCATCAAAACGTAATGAGCGTTGGTATGGCCACAATAAAAGGGTTTTTTGTTGTTTTTTTGAATTTTATTGCATTCGCATTCGAGAGTTGTTAAATGCTGCAGTAACCGCAAAGAGAAATACATAAACAAACACAAAAACAATGAAAAACTCACGAGTTAGCCAGGCATGAGGACAACTTAAGCAGCAGTTAAAACTTGAAAAACAATTAATTACTTAAATACAACAACAACTAAAATAAAATGTATTTTAAATGCAAATACGTAAAACAAAAAAAAAATCAAAGTAAAAACTTTAAGAAGTGCAAAAAGTAAAAATGAACAACAATTTTGATTATATTCAATATTTAGAATTTCCAGTTAGCATTCTGGTAAATTTATAAATACACACACACACACACACACAAAGAGACACACACACACGCACAGAGAAAATGTGAAAATATGCAGCTTAAATTATTTAATAATATTTACTTTCCTCAACACTGATTGCAAACTTTTGCTTATACATTGTATATAAAGAGAATGAAAAGTAGAGCATGACAGAGAAAATTTGCCTAAACAAATTTCACACACACACACACACACACACACACACAGAGAGAGGCTCAGAGACACAGAGACAGTAAGAACTCCAGCCACAAAATATCTACATAGAATAAGTACGCTCTGTCACTTTCGTTGTTTGCTTTTTACTGCTTGCCAGCCAACAGCCTAGAAACTCAACAGAACCGAGAAGAGAAAAGTGAACGAAACGGAACAGAAATTGAATTCAATTTTCTCATATTAAAATCTGGATATGCTGGAGCAACTTCTATGTCATTATGCTTAGTTAGCAACGAAATGGAATGTTTTGCTTCTTCTTTTTACCCTGTAATTAAATATAATTGAAGAGTCTATTCATCTTGCCATACATTTCAAGGCTATGCAATTAAGATTTTTATTTTTTAGCTTCATTATAAAATGTTTGGGTTGTTTGTGAAGCAACACAATAAAAATTTGCATTTTAAGGCTTATGGGTGAAGCAACGAACAAGTTACGAAAGATCGGTGAGTTTGGAATTCGGTTTTCGTAGTGGGATTCCTTCTAAGTGCCCAACTGCAGTAAATTAATTTGCTTATATAACATTTTGCAATTCCTGGGTATCTATGAACCGACGCATCTTGTTCTTACATATATAGAGATATAATTTTTTTTCTTGTCGCAAAACTTTACCAAGCCAATATTCCCGCCTTCGCCTTCAACTCCAAGTCCAACTCCGACTTCATTTCCCACAACCACTCTGACTCCGTTTCCAATTCATGCGAGTTCTGTGTTTGCCTAAGTAAAAATACATTATTGTTGCATGGCCCCAAGGCGCACAAATAAAAATTGAAATAAAATGATAATGATGAAATGTTTCAATGTTTATTTAGAGACACCCCCACAACCCCGCTTACTCTTACTCCCTTTGGCTGAGTATCTCTCGTTCAAAGCTTTCTTTATCTGGCTTTCACTCCTCTTACTCACTACGTCACTTTCGCAGCAAAACCCCCAAGATTACATTTTAAAAGCAAAGCGAAGCGGCGTAATAAGTGTTTAAAGGAATTTTCATATAATATGCAAATACACACACACACGCACACGCAGACACCCACACAAAGGAGTAGAGAGAGAGAGAGAGAGAGAGAGGGAGAGAGAGAAAGGTGAAAAACTCCTTCCCCTTTTTTCCTTGCTCGCTCGCAATGTGATTTTTCCTCTTTTCCGAATTTTACGAGTATTCATCATAAAATGAAAATGAAAATGCGCATAAATTGCGTGAAGTACCTAACACAAAACGAAGTTTCCTTTTTTTCGCTGTGGTTTTAAAAATTCTATCAATTATTATTATTTCGGTTTTTTGTTTTTTATTTTTTTTTTGCTTTTTTTTAACATTTTACGAGTTGTGTGCGGCCATAAAGAGGAATTATAATCAAGGTGCACCTGCCTGCATCTACACGGGGTCTAATCAGTTTAACTTCAGGTTCATAAACCATGCGTGTTATTATAAGCCAGAGAGTAAAATAAATGCCAAAGGTGAAGAGAGGTAGAGAGAAGGGGAGAGAGTACAAGCTGTATATAAAAACAAAATGAATCGGTTTTAATTATAGTATTTACGAGAACGCGACTAAGCTGCATCTAAAGTTGGTCGCCCGGTAATGAAATTGTCGTATGGGCACTTTATTAGCATAATGCGGTCTTAGATGAGGGAATAAGTAGAAGGAAAACAGGAGGAGGCAGAGACGAACGGGGAGCCAAGGCAATTTATTTGCCCTCGACTCGGTACTTTCTTTATATTTCTTTTCTTCTGCTGGTTATTTCTTTTCTTTTCATTTCATTTTCTTTCTTTCCTTTTCGTTAACCGAACTGCCCGCAGCTATAATTTTGTTGCAGGAATTTCTCTATGTATCGCCAGAGCCAGCTCGGGCACCAGCATCAGCATCAGCGCCTTGGCCTGTCCTTGTTGTCTCTCGGAGGCAATGAAGTGCATGAGAAACGCAAATGAAATTCTTTTGTTCTCTCTACACTTATTTTTTTTTTCCGCTTTTTCCACAGACAGACATGCATGGTGTCTCGAACATCTTCTTGAGACACAGCTCATATGTATCTAAATATATATATATATATATATAGATTTTTGGGGTGGGGTATGGGTGGGTTGGGAGAATATCTACATAAATGCTGGGAACGGCATACTCCAAGTTTTTATGTAGCATTTTGTATCTTCAGTCCCAAGCTGACCATCTTGACCAACCATTGGTCCTTTTTTTTTTTGGTCTCATGTGCTGTTGCTTATGCTAAATCCTTGTTATATACAAATAATCTCGCACACACGACCGCATTTAAATTGAAAAACGTACAAATACCAAGGAACAAGACCAAGAATGAAATGAAAAACCAAAACAAAAATACCATAACCACTGAGACTGAGACTGTAACGACAAGGACATGTCTTCTGTCAGTGTCGGATCTACACAGGGTGAAACTTGAGGTTTATTTGCCCCCCAAAGTATGCAAAAGTATGTTATATTTACCAAAATTCAACTATTTTAACGAGTTGTCCTTACTTGATGAGTTTTTTTTTAAAAAAAAAAAGGTTGGCAACAGAACATTTCTAAATGTTTAAGAAATGCATTTTTTGATTGTCTATTGCATACTTTTAGGGTGTTGATACCCCCATAGATCCGCCACTGTCTTTTGTTTCTATGCTTATGCTCTAGCAGTCAGCAGCTTGTCCTTGTGGTTTGCCTTTCAAGTTGGTTGCTTGGTATATTAATCCATTCTTGGGTTAATTTAATGTAGAGAAGGAGTGGAAAGGGAAAGAGAAAGAGAAAGAGAGAAGTACTCACCCGTATTGGCCACTTCACAGGGCAAGACTATTGTCTCACCGGCAATAAATTTAAATGTCTCCGAACGTGATATGAACATGGGCTCATTCTTCATCATTCCTTGGCCAGAGCCTGCAAAGACAAAGATAGAGGACAAACATTTCATTGACAGAAAATTACTCAAAATATTTTATATTAAATATTATCTACACATGTCACGCACTCTCAAGTCTCTTTTGTTCTGTGTGTGTGTGTGTGTGTGACTAATTGGTTTAGTGCATTTAAGAGAATTTGTCAAATGTCGCAATAGTTCATAAAGTGCATTTTATTATGCCCATCCAATGAAAGTTTTGTCGACTTAGGAAGGATGGCAAATAATTTAATGCACTTGCTGTTGATATGCTAATCAATTTTTAATGTCAAGCCAGGACACATTCTCTCCAACTATCTTTTTGTCACAATGTCTGTGTCTGTGTGTGTGTGTGTGAGTGTGAGAGAGTGTGCGATAAAGTGTTAAAAAGCTCTTAAATATTAAAGCATACTCTTGCTATGATATTATGTCAGACTTTGTTCATTAATTTAATTGCATTTGAGTTTGTCTTTCTGTGTGTGCGTGCGTGTGTGTGTGTGTGTGGGGTGGTGGGGGCAAGTTTGAGTATTTGTACTCGACCAATAATTCGTGTCCCGCATAATTAATTCGTCCCAACAGAGTGACCACATCAAAAGCCCTATGCCCCTGCCCCTTACTCCGTTCGCCGCACTCACTGCACGGCATAACATTAGAATATTTATTTCGTTTTCGTAATTAAACAATAATTATTGCATAAACTACTTGTGTGCTATTAATAGATCTTGGGGTTGGCACAATTCTGGGGTACATAAAAGCAGGAAACACTCACATCCGGTTACAGAGCAATCGATTACTCTTAGTATGACACTGCAGAAAGTTGATACACTGTCGTCCTGAAAGTGCTCTCGTCCAGGGCCCTACATTTCCGCACGCAAACAAAACGACAATGACGACAAAAACAAGATGGAGGGAGTGTGGGAGTGGGAGAGGGTGTTAGAGAGGGAAAAAATTGCGTCTGCGTCAGCTTCAACAATGACAAAAAGCAATGGCAAACAATTTAATACATTTAAGCGAATGTGTCAACAGGGCAAGCTGGCTGGCTGGCTGGCTGGCTGGCTGGCAGCTGGCTTCTGGCTTGAGCCTTCGGGGGCCATAAGCTATGTCGATGAGCAGCCGGCCGGCCAAGCACTTTTGACACCATGAACTGAGCACAAGCCTTGGCTAAGGTCCCTGGAATTGAATTGATTCGATTACGCTGCGGGCACAATAATGAAGTGTCAAATGTTGTATTTATCTGCTGCGAAAACATTCGTGAACGTGTGCAAAGAGACGACAGACGACAAACGGCAGATGGAGAGTGAAAGCAGAGAAAGAGAGAGAGAGAGAAATGTAGGAGAAAGTAGTAGGTGTTGTTGCTGTTGTTGTTTAGCAGTTGTAAGCAAAAAGCCAAAAGCCAAGGCTAGAACGCACTTGTCAGCCGATAGGACCGAACCACCATCGACCCTCAATGCCATGTTTCCGGCATTTTATTTGATTTCACTTCAGTTTTTCTTCGTTTTTTTTTTTTTCGTTTCTTCTTCGACCTGACCTGGCGTTTGCCTTGCCTATTTTCTCAGTGTTTTTGTTTCCACTCCCTGTTTTGTTGTCTCGTAAATATAATTTCTTTTGTATCCTTCTCGTTGTTGCTTGTGACAATATTTTTTTGCGCTAAGGCATAAAGGCATTTTGCCAGCACGTGTGTCTCTGTCTCTATCTCCTCTGTCTGTCAATCGAATCCTTGATGCGGATAATAACGAAATAATGTCAGTTGAACGAAACTTATTCCTTTTGAAGTTGAATACACGACATCGCTTCACAGAGTGTGGACAGAGTGAGTGCTAATAAACTAAATGACTTCTGCCCAACGTGACGATGATGATGAAGATGGTGATGATGGGGGATGGAGATGTGGTATAGGGATAAAGCATGATAATCAGAAGGCAGACATCGTCTCTGGTGTAGAGGTACATTGCTCTAATTGGAATACCACACACACACACACACACACACACACACATATACTAAAATTTCATATTCATTAGGGAGTCAGTCTCCCTTGTGGTCCAGTCCTTCAGTTATGTAGGTCCTTCAGGTTACTTCAACATATTCTTGTTGTTTTCCTTTCTCTGTGTACAATTCAATTTTCGAATTTTCCAATTTTAGTGCCCATTCTTTGTCTGCTTTTCGTTTTGCGGTTGGTTTTGCTTTTCATTTTTTTTGTCGTTTTTTTTTTTTTTTTTGTGCGGTTTGATATTCAAAGTTTTTCCATTAAAGTTATTCGCAGAGAATAAAAAAAGTTTGCCCTACTAACACTCACACACACACACACACACACACATACACATACATTTGCAGCAAATATTCAATTTGAGTAGAAAATTATCAAACAAGTTTTTCATTTTGCCGGGGCCAAGCTAGCGAGCTGCTCCATTCATTTGACCTTCATGAAACGCCCACAAAAAAAGAAAACGACCAAAAGAGGTAAGATAGAAATTGAAAAATTTACCAGCACGCAAAGTGCATAAAGTATAGGAAAAAAAAAGAAAATAGTTGCAGCTGGGAGTCACATTTGTAATTTCGAGTGCAAAAAATCCGTAGCACCTGTGTGTGGCGCTTTGTGTGTGTGTGCGTCGGTGGGGCGACCGTGGGGCAGCATCAACTTGGAAGAGAAATGTTCATTAAATGCCGCGCTTTGAGTTGCCAACTGAAAAGCCTGAGCAAAACTTTAATCCACGCACATAGAGAAAAATTTGGGGCAAGGTGAGCCCAACACGTAAAATTCTTTTCTATTATTTTTAAACGGCAGCTACTTATGGTCGGTCTCTAGGGGAAAAGTTCAGACGTCTATCTTGACTTTGGTCAATGGCTATATAAATCTTATACATATTTTGGCCATGGCAAACTGCAAGAAACTGTTCAAGTTTTCTCAGCCAGCAAATGCAACACAAAAGAATTAAGGATTACCTCACAGAGTACACACTCACACACATACACACACACACACACACATACACACACACACACACAAAAGTTTGTTGTGGCAACTTTACGTGCCACATGCCTCCATCGTGGCACGCCCACTTCCGCCACATGTTAAAACAATCTGAAAAGTTGGCGGGAAAACAATGTGATTGCAAGTGAAATATTCATGAAGTGCACTTTTCACATGAAACTTGGCCCAAACCAAGCAGGAAAGCAGCCAACCAACCAACCAACCAACCAACCAACAACCCAACCAGAAGTCGAAGGCTTTGGGCAGGTGGATTGGTTTGGTTAACGGGAACTCAGTGTACCGCTAATTTCACAGTCGACTCCAGCAAACACTAGACAACGAACAGCAATTTGATGGTCCCCCCCCTCCAACTTCCCCTTCTTCGAAACACACATGTGGGCCATAAAATCTGAAGTTATGTTGAGGGCAAATTGTTGGCCAACTGCTATGGGTAATTTGTTTTTGGTGGCATAGCTGCGGTTTAACATCATGCTCTTGCCCTCTCAAAATCAATAGAAAGAGTACGAAAATTGTAAATTTCCTCTCTGGATATAAGAGAGGCATACCAACAAATATATTAAGTATACGCAACAAAACCAAAAACAAAAAAAAGAAAGCCAAATTCCCCGAGCCGAGTCTCCATCCATCCATCCATCCAACCACTCACTCACTGACTCAGTCAGTTAGCAATGGCAACAAGGAGGACAAATACAAAACAAATGGACCAAAGAGGAATACGAATGCAATGTGTCACCTTTATGGCGACAGGAAAATGAAATCACGTTGTCCTTCACGTGACAAATGCTCCTATGGCTATGATAGATGTGTGTGAGCTGTGTGTGTGTGTTTGTGTGTATGTCCGTTGTCCCTGGGGGTCTTCTGTCCTGGGCACGTTCCAGATGGCTCCAGTGACGACAACACGTAGCGAAATGCGCATTAAATTGTGAAAAATGGAATTTCGGGCAAATCAAAAGCGTATTACAAGCCGGCTGGCCCCACCCCAAAGTGGGAGAAGCAGACTAAAGGAAATAACTAAGTGAGACGCAATGGTGCAAAAGTTTTCAACGCTGGCCGAAAACCGAAAGAAGTAGAAGAACAAGCTCAAGCTAAACGTGCAAAAAACACAAAAACAAATCAATGTCAATGTGCTCGAAATGTCTGCATATGGCAAGTAACAACAATGTCACCACGTGATTGACTTGGCTTGACTTGACTTGAGCGAGCCACACCACACCACGAAGTAGGATGGTAGGATGTAGGTAGGTAGATAGGTAGGCGCAGGTCCTCAGCACATGTCGCCATTCGCCCCATGAATATCTCAAAGCATATTTATTGACTTGTCGTCAGTTGCTCGCACCTTGAGCCCGTGTGTGCCCTTTGACCGTGCTCATAAGCTGTCAGTATAAGAACATTTGGGCCACCTCACTCCCGTCATTAGGCTTTGAGTGGTATGGGGGAGGCGGAGGCCACGGCTTTTTGACTGCTTGCTCGTGCATTAGTCGAACGTTATGTAAGCCAGTTTGAGTATGCCTTTAGGCCGCGCAAAAGGTGCTTTCGGTCGCCCCCTCTCTCTCTCTCTCTCTCTCTACATAGTCAGTCAGTCTCGCTCGCAAAATTTTCACACTCAATTGCCTTGGCAACCTTTTCGCAGGATCACGCGCCAAGCCAGCCATGCCTACCACCCGCTCACCCTCAATCCGGCAGCTACTTAGCTTATGTGTTGCATGCAACGACAACACAACGCCACCCAAAGCACACACATACACAGAGAGGAGAGACGACCACATTGACTGCGTAGAGAGGCTCCTTTTAGGCAAAAAGGACAACAAGTTCAGTTTCCTTTGCTTTTCTTTTCCATTCCTTTTTGTCCCCTTTTTTTGCGCCCTTGAAAGTTTCCGTGTATAAATTGTATTTTCTGTTGATTGTTGTTGCCGCTTTCGGGTGACATTTTTATTCACTCGATTTGTGTGTGCCGCGCTTGCATATCAGATTAGCGCATATATCATATATATAATGGTTTTCAAATGACGGCAATGATTTCAATTTCGCGATAGCAACAGCAAGAGGAGGGAGTGCGGTTGAATGGGCTGGAATTTAAGGCTTAAAGTGTTATACTCTATCACCTTTTCCCCCTCGGGCTAAATTGAGTGATAAAATTTTATTACGAAATTCCTTTCCTTTCCTGTCTTACACATGAAATGAAAAGTTTCTGCTGCCGCACAGTGCGTATGAGTAATGTGAGCACGTTTTCTTGCAAGTCATAGAACTCCCTCCCGCCGAAACACTGTCCTCTTAGGTGAGGAGATGGGAAGTGCTGCGGAGTGCTGGGTGCTGCCCAGTGATTGACGATAATTGACTGTCGCCAGCATGCGACATCAATCATGATGTCAGAATGGACAGCAGGCAGCATGTAAATTGCATGCGATAAAAATGAAATTGAAATCGGTAAACAAAATGATAAAAATCTCTTTTGCTCTCGTTGATAATTTATACAATGCACAGAGAATGTCAGAGAGAGAAATGGAGAGAGAGAGAGAGGGAGAGACAATATGAAGTGAGTGAGAGGAAAAAGAGGAGACACAAAAAAATACTGCAAATTCATGCCATTTGTTTGCCACGTTTAATGCGCAACGAAATGGATTTGAATATGGCATGACATTCCGACAAGGACAAGGACACTGACACAAAACACACACACATTTTCTCACTCTCTCCCTTTCTCTCTCTCATTTTGTGAATTTCTTCTTCTTTTCTTCGTGTTGCTTTTGTGCATATTTAATATTTTTTGCGTGTCAAATGAAATTTTTGGCGTAATTTCCTTTTAGCTTAAATGAAATTCACACACAATTCACTTAGCGTCAAACGAGTTTGACTGACGACTGACTTCTCTAATTCGCAAGAAATCATTTAACATTGAATTTAAAGCCCGTACCCCCGGCCAAACCAAAATGCTAGATCCAAATCTCCAATTTACTTTTCGATTTACCCTATAAATTTTCGGCAAAAAATTGAGAAAACACCCGAAAAACATGCCAAAAAGTGCACAAAATTTGTATGTTGCTTAAATGCTGGGCATGTGCAACGAACACTTTGCCGGAGCCTTGCCACCTGCCACTAAAAAGTGGGAAATCCGCAACGTTTCAGCAAAAAACCCAAACCAAAACGAAAAAAAAATAAAAAACCCGAAAAGGGGAAAATGCGTGCATGCAAATTTTCTAGCCAGTCAGAAGAAATTTTTGCATTTTTTTTTTACCCGGGTTTATGAATGAGAAACTGTGTGTGTGTGTGTGTGTTTGTGTGTGTGTGTGAAGCAAGAAAATGACCGAGGATACCTCGGGTCGTGGCCTAATTTTGTGAATCGCACTGCAGCAAACTGCGGGAAAAAAAGCCATGGTGCAAAAATACGGCACCAAACCGAAAAGGGAAGCGAAGAGCTGGGCAAACGTTGGGAGGAAGGTTAGGGGGTTACGAGTTTAAGGGCTCAATGGTTTCAACGAATGGGCACGGCGGACCGGACTGGACCGCGCGCGCTATATGTCGACTTAATTAGGAAAGGTTTTACGTTTTTGACTGAGCTCAGCTGGTAGGGCTCTGGTGGGTAGCTTTTTGTTGTTGCTGTTGTTGTTATGTGTGTATGCGGTTCAGTTAAAGGTGATTTTCGGCTAGTTCCGTTCTAGTCATGTGTTCTGTAATGTGTGTGTGTGTGCGTATGTGTGTGTGTGTGGTAAATAGAATCTATAAAGTGTGAAAAAGCATACAAATGCGTCAACAGGCAGACAAAAATCGAAATAGAAAAGTAACGCACAAAGACACAGAACGGGAAAGAGAGGGAGAGAGAGAGAGAGACAAATCGGATTAGGTTAGTGGAAAATGCGTTCGTTATGTGTACGTGTTTTGTCTGTTATGCAACCATACCAGATCCAGCCCCACCCCCTGGCTGGCACCCCTTTAGATCAGATCAGAGGCCTTCCATTAATCTATGTAAGAGAACAAATATTTCTGTTTCCTTTGGCAGTTGCATACATCTATATTTTTTCTTCTCACTCTCTCTCTCCCCCTTTTTCTTTTGCCGTGTTGAATTTTTGATGGAGATGCAACCATTTAAATACTTCAACAAAAGCTTGAGCCCAGTCGTGAAAAACATAGAGAGAGAGAGAGAAAAAGAGAGAGAGAGAGAGAGAGAGCAAAAGAGAAAGCCTTGAGTGCTTGTCGCGCAAAGCCAGACAAAGCAAAAATTTTTGCAAAAAAAAAAGGGCAGGAAAAATGTGCAAAAGAAAGAGAAAAGTGCCACAGGGCCAAGTGAAAAACGAGCTGACGATAGCGTTAGTGGCCTGGCCAAGTGTATGCGAGTGTATGCATGTGTGTGTGTGTGTGTGTGTGTGGCTCTTGGAATTTAAGTGGCCACATAACTTAGTCGCGCGGTGACATTAAGCTGAAATTAACCTTGTAGTGTCACCCAGACAAAAGGCCGGCTCAGACTATGTACGTATGCACATTGGACTCGCCTTTTTTAATGCAATTTTTTATTAAAAGTTCAACGAAAGTATTTTAAAATAAATCATTAAATCACAATATATTTA
The DNA here is from genome assembly GCA_024703675.1 of Drosophila nebulosa. Classification (NCBI taxonomy): domain Eukaryota; kingdom Metazoa; phylum Arthropoda; class Insecta; order Diptera; family Drosophilidae; genus Drosophila; species Drosophila nebulosa. Next base: position 1,993,391 of record JANFPS010000007.1, on the reverse strand, counting down.
GAAAAAGGAACAAAAAAAGTGTTTGTCTGAATTTATGCCACTCGGAATATATTTACACATAAATGTGAAAGCATAAAACAAATGATTTTATTAGTTCAATCGAATGCAGTCAGTTGAAGCTGAAATTCTACAAGATAATCATAATATTGGAAAATTCAGTATTTATTTATTTTATTTTTACAGCTCAAAAATCAATATTTCCCTATCATGAATATGAGAGTAAGGCATCAGGATTGTTTGGCTATATATGTATGTTCATTTGTGTGAGGGAAAAACACAAGTTATGCGTAGAATGAGAACGAGTGAGAGAATGAGTGAGAAATTGTGTGAGAAAGTAAGAGCGAGAGAGTGAGCAACTTGGCGTTTGAAAATTAATTACGCAGCAATGTCGTAATAGTTGGCAAACTAGACTTAAGCAGCAAATCCAGAGATGAGATGAGAAGAGAGCCAGGGGCAGGAGGAAGATGGTGTGAGATGGGTGGATGGGATGAAGGAAAGGAAAACAAGCCAAGGCGGGGCGTGGCGTGGCGAAGCAAGGCAAGTGAGATAAGCAAACAAACAGCCTTGGTGTTAAATTTTAAGTGTTACAAGGACAACAAATATGCACACACACACACTCACACATATTCATGTGGAAAATATCTGCCAGGCAAACGAACTGCGGTTGTCTCCCAACTCTGTGTGTGTGTGTGTGTGTGTATCTATGAGTGTGCAGGTCTCGTACATAACTGTTTGCTGTTAAGTTTACGGCAACCGCAGGCGGCGGCAACAATCGGTGAAAGCTTGACTTTGCCACAGTTCCCACAATTGCTGCCGCTGTCGACGACGACAACGACAACGAGAACGACAATATTCCTGGTGCTGCTGCTGATGTTGTTGATGAGCTTGGTTGCCATCGACCTGTCAATTGGGTTGCCTTTGACACTAATACTCTAGCACACACACACGCTCAGACCCATTTAAGCATTCTTCTTCAAGTAGTTAGTTTCTCTGTTTCTTTGGCTTGGTAATTTTATTCATTTCACTCGGCTAGACGCAAGAGTTTCTTACCCCAAGTGAGTGATTTTGTCTCTGATTTTGATCTCTTCGATACTTTAGGTAGATAATTAAGTAAGCATCTTATGATACACAATTAAATGTGTCTTCTAGCGTTGCCTTGACAAAATAGATATAATCAAAGTTTCTGAGACCAAAAAAAAAAAAGGGAAAGCACGCATACGCCGCGTGTGACCCGCATTAGCATAAAAACCGAAACGCAAGTTATACGCACCATAAACAACTTACAACTGCCTTGACTGTTTACATATTTAATTCGACCAGGTCGCACCTTACAAACACACTCAGACAAGCAGTCAGCCAGTCAGTCAGTCAGTCAGTCAGTCAGTCAACCCTAGCCCCAGGCACGTTTGATCGTACGCATAAAAAAACACAAGAAAAAATAAAAAAAAAAGGGTAACGACCGAAAAGCGGAAAGCACAAAAAAAAAAAGGTCAGCATTGTCATGGACAAACTTGCTTCTTGGCACTGATTTCGTTCTATTAAAATTTTAGCTTACGACATGCGAATACGACAACGTAACTCGCGCAAAGCAGAGACCAGAGCAGAGCAGAGCAGCAGCTCCAAGGGAACCACAACGGGCCACTGATAAAAATGTCAACACACAATTGATTCTCGCACTTTGCATTGGCATCAGAATCGAAATCGGCTATGACTATGACTGGGTCTACAGGCTATGGTATCACGTCTGCTCTTTGATTTTATTGAGCCACATTTTTCTCTCTGCTCTCGCTCTCACTCTCACTCACTCTGGCCTTTAACAGTTTTTATATTTTCCAGTCTACCCCGGCCTGGTTTCACGTTTCCCTTTTGTCAGTCATTTGTTATACCCTGTAGCACTAAGGGGTCAAAGGTTGCCTAGAATTGTCCAGATGTTTGCAACTAAAACCAAGAAACAAACAAGCAGGAAGTTCTCAAAAAGGTAGTTAATTAAGATATGAAATTTTGAAGAAGACACAAAATTTAGGTAATACTTGGTGACTTTTCAAATCTTTGCAGAAAGCCATCCGTAATTAAGAAAAACCTTTTGCTGACCAAGTTACAGGGTATTACTCAGTTGCTATTCACCACCGTAGTAGAAGTAGCTACATGATTCGTCTTTCTCTCTTTTTTTTTTCTTTCTGTATGCGAAACCCAACTGGGGCTCGATTGTTTAGACGACCCGGGCAATTGTTTACAGTCCTTGGGTTCCCGTATTCGACTCCTGACACTTGGCTGTTGGCTACATGCTTTGCATGAAATCACATCGTCATCAAGCTGACATTATGTCCATGGGATTAAAGTATCGAAATGGCACTTTGAATTTATCGCTCAAGTTGCAAAGTGTGATTTTTATTGATATTGATACTCGACTCAAGTCGACTCAGTCTCACTCTCTCCTTCCTCGAAATATGGCAGAGTTGCGTGTGAATGTAGTTGGAGTGAACTGGGCTTAGCTTATCATCATCAACTGGCCAAAACAAAATGTAGGCAGCAACAAAATGTCTGCTAAAACTTTTATTATCTCATTCTCCAGCTTAGGACTTTATTTGCATAAGCCTGGCAAATAAATATCAAATATTTTGCATTTAATTATCACGAAACTGTTTTACCAACTTGGCCAAAAGCACTCAACAGCCGCAGCAGCACAGGCAGGCAGGGAGGAGGTTAAAGGAGGTGTGTGTGTGGGATAAGGATCCCCCATATAACAAAAAAAAAAAAAAAACCAAATTGAATTTCACAGTAAATAAAAGTTTATCCATGAGCTGCAGGTGCAGCAGCAACAGCAGGATGATTACGGCACCGTGCAACGTGCATTGCCTCACTTTGCTGGGCAACTGCCAAACTGTTATCCAGGTGAGGCGTGACAACCACCAATATGAGCTTCCCTTCCCCACACCCTCTCTCCACCGATGTAGTTACCTACCTACTTGCGTTTGCCTTGCTTAATTGCAGCTGAAGACGTGCGTAAGTCTTTCCCCCTTTTGCACTCTTACTCTGATTTTTCTTTTCTTCTCTTTCCCTCCTCTGTGTGTGTGTTGGTGTGTGTGTGTGTGTGTGGAGCTCGCACATTTTTGCGTCAATTAAGTTTCAACTCTCAGATACTTTGCAATTTACGTGTACTACAGATCCACTCGTCGTGTTGTTTTTAGTTGTTGTTGTTGTTGTTATTGTTGTTGCCGTCTGTCGCAAGTTTTAAAGCAGATTCTCATTACGCGATTGCAAAACTTTTAATGTTGTTCTTTTGTAAGTTGGCCTTGCCGTTACCCTCCCCCTTCCATTCCCCCCACCTACCCTTATACTCGTACTAGGCGCCGCCACATTGCAGCCTGCCTGATTTATGTGATAATTTCAACTGAACAAAGACGGCATTGCCAACGGCCTCCAGGAATCGCCTCGCCAACTACCAACTTAAACCTCGAACTCTCACTTACTCTCACTCATATGCGTTTTACGCAACGGATGCGAAACAGGATATGAGCAAGTTTTAGTGCCATAGTTAGTTGTTGTTTATTTTGTTTGTGAAGCCCTGCGTGAGGGTGAAGAAGAGGGATAGGGATTGCGGAGGAGGAGGAGGTGCAACTTATTTTTGGTTTTTTATGTGCCAAGGCAGGAAGTAATCATCTTGATGGCTGTTGAAATTTATAGCGCATTCTGTCGCTTCAGCACCAGCTCGGGCTTCCTGTCCCTCTCTCTTTAGTTGCTGTGTATGTATCATGTGAACATTTATATATATATATATACATATATATATCTATTTATATATATGTAATGAAGTACACGATTTTGGCATTAAAGCAGATGACGACAGAAAGCTAAACAACAGGAGAGAAAAACAACAAAAAAAACGAAGCTAACAATTGCAAAACAAATTCATGTGCCCATCGGGCACAGACCATGTAGGAGAAATGTGGGCGTTGGCTTAGGCGTGACTTTCAGCTAAATCTCGAGCCATGTCTGAGCATGTGTGTAACTGAGTGTATGCGTGTGTGTCTGTGTGTGTAACCAACAGCTTAACACGGCCTTAATGCCGTTAAACTCAAACTGTCGCTAACGTTTTTAACCTGAGGTTAAATTTTCAATTTGCTTTTACGGTCTGTGCAACATTTGCTTTCCCTCTCTCTCTTTCTCTCTCTCCCTCTAGCTGTATGCCAAGGCTCAGACAAGCTCACAAACCAAAACCAGCCAGAGAATCAGCCAAACAGCCAAACAGCCAAACTTCCCCCTCGCCTGCTGCTACAGACAATGCTTTTATCTGCAGCCGAGATATACGTATGTATCCCTCTCTCTCTCTCTCTCTCTCTCTCTCTATATCTCTCTTACTCTCTCCCTCTCTCTCTCTGTGTATTATCATTGCCTAGGCATGTATGGCAAAACGCCTAAAGCTTGTTCTGCAACGGGTCCAAATTACTCGCAAGCTGCTTTTCTATTGTCTTTTTTTCATCTCATCTGTATTTTTTCATTTTTTTTATTTTTGTTGATAATATTAAGACCAAATCTTGTACAGAGATAAGAAGCCAGGACTGGATAACACTCCAAATTGCTGGCCAACTTTCGATTTTTCAGTTTTGAAATAAAACTTGCTCTAAAAGTTCTTAAAAATCTGACATTTTACGTCTTCATGAAATAATCTTTCATATAATAACCGAAAAAACTGTATTAAAAATTTTAAATCATTCATTTTTGACAGTCAAATAAGTAAAAAAAAATATTTTTTTAATACCCTTAACGACAAAAGTAAAAAGGATAGGTACTCAAGACGGTTCTAGGTAAAGTGTTTCAGTTGAAAACCATAAGAGGGTTTCGGTGAGAGACTTTGCTTTCAGGAGAAAGGATAGCGACAAATAAAATACGTTTCTGAAGCAATTCGCTCCTGTGCTATTTTTGTGTGTATATATATTTTATATATTTAGGCACGCAAGCAAAAGCACGTAGCCTGGACTTGCACTTGAATATTGCTTGGCAAAGTCTTCAAATTAAATTAATTGTATTGAATTTTATTAGATTGTGTCTACAGCAACGACGGCAACAGCAACGCCAACAAAATAGACAGAGCTGATGATGATGATGATGATGATGATGATGATGATGATGATGATTATGACGATTATAAGGACACTTGAAACTGTTGCAAAATAAAAGCCAACACAATTCTCGGTTTCTTTTGCATATTGTATACATGTCTAAAGCTATTACTGTGTGTGTGTGTTTGTGTGTGCTTATAATTTAATTTGTTTGCTGTCCAACAATTTATTTGAAGTAGCATATTTTATGCATTAATTTCTGTTTTCATGCACAACTTTGGCAATTAATTTAATCGTTCCGAGCACTTTTCGGCATATATTTAGTGTGTGGGAGTAAAAAACAATTACGTCCGGGGCAATAAAACGAAACGAAACGGAACGAACGAAATTCAATTCAATTGTGAGCTGCAACAGGAACTCAAACTTAATGCCTAAACGAACGAAAGCCAAAACAAGGCAGACACACCATAAAAAGGTAGCATACTTTTGTGGGCAGAGAGTTTAAAGTTGCATGCAAATGTTTTTGTTTCCGTCACAGGAAAGAACGGATAGCATGGGTTGTGGGTGGTAAACTGAAAACCTTGACATAGAAAAGTGTGAAAAATGCCGACATAAAAGATATATCTAATTATATTATATATCTATACAGATATGTATACTTATACGCATATAATATGTGTCTATAAAAAGACACTTATATTGACAGACAAGTCAGCTAGAAATGCTTCTGGGCAGGACATCTTGCTGTTTCTACTGCTGCTCGCTCGTACCGTCAAAATCCAACAAAAGACACGAAGTCACGTGTTGGACTTGGCGACTTTGGCGCTTGTTAGCTTGTTAGCCTCCTGGCTCGCTGGCTGGCTGGCTGGCTGGCTGGCTAATGGCTAAAACGAATTCCGTGTATGTGTGTAAAACGACATTTAAGTTCTGCCAAGATTTAATGAAACTCACCAAGGACATTGCCTTAACGGCCCCCCATCACTGCCTTCACTTTACTTACTACTCGCACACATGTGCTAAGGACAACCAATACAAAAGTCACTAAATCTCTAAAAGGAAAACCAATTACAGCCATTACCACATATGGCAATTACAAAAGAACCACTAACATTGCCTTCCCTTTACCTTTCCTTTGCCCAACTCCCCATTTCGGAACAGCAAAGTCTCATTAGTTGGCCACAGAATGTTGAGTGCGGCCATGATGATGGGTGATCCTTCTTCAATAGCCTGACTGACTCGCTTCGTTAATGTTGCCCAAAGATGATGATGATGATGATGATTATGATTACGATGATGGTAATGATGGCTAACGCCGATGATGACGGTTATTTCACCTCAATCAATTTATCCCGGTTTCGGTTTCGGGTTGCCAAATGTTATGTAAATATTATATATATGATGATATATTTTTATTAACCTTTCCAGGCCAGCCAATTTTCATGTGCTAAAATTCATTTGAGTGCGTCAAAAAATAAAGCACAAAATAGAGAAATGGGGGAAAAAATATATATACATATATATAAAGAAAATAAAACGAAATGAAAAGAAAATCTGCATAAATTACAATAACAGCTGGCTGGGCCAGCGACCGGCGCTCCCCGTTTGCCAATTGGGGGATAGGAATTTCAATTTTGCCGAATTGTTTACTTCATGCCGTAAATTTGCAGTAGTAAAAAGTGTGTTTTTTTTTTTGTTCACATTTTTTGTTAGCTAGTGCCTTTTTATTTTTTATTATTTAGTTTGAATCCCAACGACAAGAGCAGAGCAGAACAGAAACAGGAACAGGAACACAGGACATTGTTGGGGAATGCCATGTGTGCGTGTTTACAGTAACAACAAATGAAAATCAACATCGACATACAAATTTCATGATATTTCATAGTTTATGCCCAGCAGATGATCTATGGATTGCTGCCCATGTGTGTGTGTTCCCGCATGCCAAAACCTATTAACAATGAACGGACTAACGTACATACAGACGGACGAAGGGACGAACGGACGGACGGAAACTGTATCTTATTAGCATATTGCGTGGCGTTAGACTATTCAGGGAAAACAACCCAAAATATATACCATATACCCATACCTAGTCTCTATATGTATATGTATGTATCGATAAAGTTCGTTAAAAAGATTGAAATGTGCGATTTGAAGCGATTTAACCAAAATGTGGCGAAAAGGCGAAAGGCAATTGAAACAAGGGTAACTTGCGGGGGCCTCTCTAAGATGGAGATGGGTTGAGGGTTGTGTGGGCGGGTTCTTTGTTCCTGTTTTGACACTTGTCACCATTAAGTTAACAGCGCCAACAAGCTAGCACACAGGCTAGCGCACAGCAGTAAAAAAAAGGGAAAGGGAAAGGGGGCAGCAGGCTGTGCGTGTGGGTGGAGGTGAAGGCGGGTTGGCTTTAAATTCCAGCAAGTCGTTTGACATGCCAGCCAAGTTTTGTTCATCGTTCGCTCCTTCTCTCTTTGAGAATTTTATGCTTTTTAAGTCAGTTTAAGATTTTTGTAGCCTGACTGACTGACAATGACATCGAAAGAAGAAACACTACCCAACCCGTAAGGGAGAATTCCAATTCCACTTGAAAGAGAGGCAAGTAAGAGGCAGCAGGCAGCAGGCAGCAGGCACATGTTTTCTTACACCCTTTTCTTTGCCCTACATCGACGCTCTTGAGTTCACTTCGCTCGCACTACAAGCGGGGTGACGGGTGGCAGTAGGGGAGGCAATTTCTTACATTTTTCTTTTTACTTGCTGATGCTTTTCCATTTCTGTTAGTCATTTGGCTTTGCGCGCAGCTCCCAAGGATTACGTTTTTATCCTTGTTGCCTGAAAACACTTTCGCAGCCAATTTTATTATACGCGAGCGGTTCGTTTCGTGTTGCCTTTGTGTTGCCATTGCCATTGCTGGTGAGTTGCTGTTGCTGTTGCTGTTGCCATTGGCTTTGCTGTCGTGCATTTTTATGCCGCATATAAATAAATCTGTTAGTTGTGCATGTTTACGACTTTTAAAACCGACTCGTGGGAGAACCGAGTCAAGTCGAGTTCAGTTGAGTTGAGTTGAGTTGAGTCAAGCCAAGCCCAGTCAGTCCGCCCGGTCGCTGTCAACTTGTTCATAAGCGTCACTTTTATGCATACTTCGCTGTGTAAACAGCGTAAAATTTTGTTGCAAAGTGTTTTGCAAAAAAATAAAGGCGAACAACAACAAAAAAAAAAAAACAAGCAACACCAACAACAACAAAGGCTGCAAAATGAATGGAATGTATAAACAGGAACCGAAAAAGAGTCAACTCTCTGTCGATTTATGTTAATTTTTGAAAAGGCTTCAGTCACAAAATTCTAAATTATTGATGCGAAAAAAAGTTCAAAGATTGTGCTCAGCCCATTGGTCATTGGCCTATGACAACTAAACAAGGGATAAACAGGGACGGATTTAGGTCATGTGTGGGTGCTTCTCCACTTTTTATGGGTCTCAAAATGGCAGAAACAAGTAGTTAATGCTGGCAAATTATTCTTTCTTGATCAATATGTAAAGCTGGGTTGGTATATCCATATCATCTTTCTACTAAACTAGTCACTGATTTTGTTTGTTGAAGTATTTTAATAATTTTCTCTTCAAAAAAAGAATTTTAAATCTAAGGATTAAGTTAAAAACTGTTCGCCGAGCATTTTTTAATCCTGGTAACAACATTTAACCCGGTCTACTCCTAGGAATTTCTATTTGCCAGTAATAAAATATTAAACTCGGTCGATTACTAAGAAATTTCCTTCACTTAAATGAAAACGTTTTCACTTGCAGACATGAAGACAAACCTTTTTCTATAGGTTGTAAAGAATTGAAAGTGTTTTTTTAATATTTACCAAATGGTCATTCCAATTATGAAGCACTAAAAGTGCCGCTATATACACTTACTATATATATATAGATATATATACATAGATTGTTTGAAATGTGCTCAGACTTAACTGGCAACTGACAAGCGACAACCGACATCCGAACGACAAGTTGTTTTGAGTTAGTTTGCCAGTTTATGCGTTGCACTTGAATTGTTGCCTCATTTTTATGAGGGCCTTTTCACTTTTATTAGCTCCCAGCGTCGACAATAAACGGTTTATGTTTATTATTTGCTGATGACCTACGTGCAACAAAAAAAACCCCCCAGAATCTGTGAACCTGAACCGGAATCTGAATCTCTGAACCTTGTATGGATGAAAATGAATCACTTACGTCCATTTGGCAGGCACTCGGCCAAACTGCCTTTTGTGCCTTCTGCCTGCTCCTCCTTAGTGCCCTGCCGCTTGAGTAGTAAAAGTGAGAGCTAAAGCAGACTGCGTAAATTACAAATTAGCAATCACACTAAAACTGGCGCAATAAATTCCCCTGTTCATATTCAAAGCGTCAACTCATTAAACTGGAAACTACCCGAAACTCAACTCGAATCAAATGAAGCACGAAAAACAAATCAAAGTTTTAGCCAGTGAGTGAAACGGAGAGAAAGTGAAAGAGAAACGTGGCCGGGGGCCAGCGAAGTCCAAATCGAAATCGGAAACGGATGCGTGTGCGTTGAGCAATTTGAGAGCGGAAATCAAAAATTGACCTTAAACCCCGCACAGACCGCCCCCCACCCACCTCAATAGCAGACGTTGGAATGTAGAGAAATTGGTTGGGAGATGGGGCAGGGACGCATTAAATCGACACCGAATCAGAAACCAATGCCGATGCCGATGCCGATGCCGACACCTACAAATGAAAGCCAAAACGAAATGAAGTATAAAAGTAGCAAAATAATAAAAATTTATTGAGATATAAAAAACAATTTAATTTATTAGTATTTAGTGTAAAAGGAAATAATCGAAGTTATAAATTTTTTATGCCAGGCCAAGCGAGCGAATGCTGCTGCCAGTTTATATGGCCCGAGAGATGAGGAGGGGAAAGCGGGTGTCGGTTCGGGAGGGCAGCAGTTAAAAGGCACATAGAAAACAAATGAATTGGAATACCAGCCAGCCAGAGTCAGAGCCAGAGCCAGAGTCAGAGAGCCAAAATAAGGCGGAAATTCTACCGGATACAAATAAGTGTGTGTGTGTGTGCTGCACGTGTGGTGGTTGTATATGTGCGTGTGTGCAAAGAACGTGTCTATTTGTGTGAGTTAGTGTTTTATAAATTCTTTCTTTTTTCGTCTCGGATGTTTGAGTGTTCGAACGCTTATCAAGTGTGTAGATCTTACTTATGAGTTTTACGGTCAGAACCTTTGGATTTCTACAGATTCCTCTTAGCATCTCAGCCCCTCATTCGCATTGGCCGCAAAAGGAAAAGCCAAATTTGTTGGCTGTCGGTAGTCGGGTAATTTAATTTATTGTTTTCTCTGTTAAATGATGCTCAAGAGTATAATTCGGACAAACAGAGCACGCAGCTAATGTGCGCACAAATTGCAAACGAACGGACATACAGACAGACAGGCGGCTGATATCGACCTACTAAACTAGTAGCCACTCGAAAAGCAAGTCCCCCTTGACTTTTGAATGACAGTCAAAAGGCAGATGGCATCACATCAACATTTAGCTATTTTGTTAAAGTCCATTTCACACATCAAAAATGTGTGTGAATTTAAGGAGAGCCGAAAAAACTCGCTCGAAAAACAATGCAAAATCTTATTTTAAGCCAGTTGGCCACAAAACAAGGCAGCAGAGCATCAGCATTTGGCTCACTTCGAGGATATGTGCCAATAAAAAGTTTTTGGCAAACAAAGTTGGCGTCACAAAAGTGTAACACACTGCGGCAAGCTAACACAAAAATTACTACCAGTGCCAAGCACAAACACCGCCAACCAAAAGCAGCGAGTGCATTCAGTGGGCTAAGTAACCTGATTTCCACGTTTCACTCAGTGCCTGCTCTACCTGCGGGCTGAGTTCAAGTTTTTTGTCTACAAAAGTCGGGTTAATTAACCCTAATTTGTATGTTCCGCTAGCGAAAACTTAAGGCAAAGCATTTAGTTTTCTCTCACTTAAAGTCTCGACGTTTCTCCCCCTTACACATTTTACCTGTCACACACACACACACACACAATTGTGGAGAGGAGGATGGGAGCCCGAAAAACCAGAGACAGCATAAACGTTGTAAAATTTATGCATTTTATGTAGACCGCAGAAAAGAAATGTGCACTGTGCCAGACACTAAGAAAAGTGTATTATGTATGTGCCTGAGACCGAGACTGAGACCAGCAGAAGATGCTGAGTTGGAGTCGGTTTTTGCTGCCGCACACACACACACACACACACATGCATAGATACACATAGACAAAGTGTAAGTGAAATTGTGGGGCAAGTAGCAAAAATCACTGCCAGAGCGCAGAAAAGTATGCAGCAAAAAAATATAAACTTAAAGTCTGTTGCCAAAAAGGAGAGCAGAAAAGAAAAGAGCCAACAGCTGCGGACATAGCTAAGCAGCTACGTGTTTTCTTTATGCCATATTATTATTTAAATATTCATCTTATCTCAGAATGAGAAATGGAGAGAGAGAGAGAGAGAGAGAGAAATGTTGAAAGCTCTTTAAGACCCACGAATATCTTTGTTAAGTATTTACTCGTGTTCTGCTTATCTTACGCTCAACTTGTTCCAAGCTCCAGCCAATCAATTACAGATTGTGTGTGTGCCGCCGCCGTCTGTCGAATTTAATTCACAACAATTAGCTGTCATGACAAAGCATTTCCATGCCCTCAAGCTAATCCCCCATTCAGAGACGTAGCCAGCCAGCCGCAATCTCATTGAGCCTTTGGGCAGCGCCAATATTTACGCCTACTTTCACTTGTTTAATGGAATTTTGTCGAAGTTTTATGCACTTTGTCTTTAATGCAACTCTTAAATATCCGTTTTGATAAAAAAAACAACTTAAGTTTATTTTTTATATTTGTTATATAAGATTATCATAAAATGTGAAAATAATTATGACTTAAATGAAGAAGTGGACAAGAAAAAATTTAAATCCAGAATAAAACTCGAAAAAGGGAAATTATTAATGTAATTGTCGTATTTGTTAACCCAAAATAATAGCTCCATTTGTTTTAAAATGTTTTGTCATTTTATTTTCAGATTCTTTCACTACGTCCATGTGACCGACCCATTGACATTGATTGGACAAGCTCATTGAGAGAGTCAACAAGGGGTAAGTTGAAATTTTGACATTGGCAAGATGAACATATTTTTTGCAGGGGGCAAAGAGAAGGTGGGGTAATTCGGTCAGCTTCTTTCTCTCTCTCTCTCTCACTTGTATTTTCCTCTTGGCCTAGTTATGACTGCCAAGTCGAAGTTGTTGATTTTCATGCAGGCAATTGGCGCATGCTCACGCATTTTAATTAAGAAATTAAATTAAATACAAACTGATGCGTAACAGATTCCTCGTTACTAATTAAAATTCAATTTCTTGCCATTAAAATGAGCAGCAGTAGCAATTCCTTATTCCTTCCTTCCTTCGTTCAATGTTCGGTGGCAACAAACAGCGCCAATTACAAGCAAAAAGAAAAAAAAACCCTTCGCACCGGAAACAAACAGACAAACAACAATACAAAAGCGGGCGGGTAGAAGGTAGGGGATTCTTTTGTAGGCGTGGCTGCCGCCACCGCTACCACACACCCACGCAGGCTCTGAGGCAAAACAAATTAAGCACGCAAAATTAATACGCAATAAAAAAGCAATAATAAAAGCCGTGCCGAGTCGAGAATCCAGTCAGAGACGCGGAGCAGGAGGCCATAGCCGGAGCCAGAGCCACAGCCTGATAACTGAAAAACAATTTGTTGTCCTATTTTTTTTTTGTACACTCCCCCCCCTCCCCACTCCGCCCCAACCTGGCACTGTTTTTGCTTCTCTTGCACTTAACTTTTATGTGAGTTTGTTTCTTTTTTAAATAATTTCTTAATGGATGAAAGTGAGAGACAGAAAGTTGTTTCTTAAAATTTTCTAATTAAAATTTGATATGAAAACCAGCATTTGATTGATTCCCCCTTTAAAGTCGACGCTAGTGGAATATACGCTGCAACAAAGCGATGCGGTTTATTTTTTAGGGGGGGGCATGCGATGGGCTGGGGCTAGTGCCAGGGTCTAGGCGGAAAACCGGCAAACAAAAGCTGAAAAATACTTGACTCAACTATGCCGGGGCTCAAGAGTTTGGAGTTGTGCGGGTTGGTGTGGTGGTTGGTTGGTTGGTTGGTCGCTCTGTCGGTCTGTCTGTAGGTTGGTTTGAGGCAGCATTGTTCCAGTTATTTGCCCGACTAAACGGCATACAACACAAAGCAATCACTAAGAGGTGCCTAGAGGGAAAGGGGGCCAAAGAATAAAGGGTTAAGGCAACTTTTGTGTGTGTGTGTGTGTGTGTGTGTGTGCAGGGGGTAACAAATTACTTGAGAAAACTGTTGTTGCCTTATTGGATTAAGTACATACACACAGACACACACACCCGCACAGCAACCGAAAACAGTTTCTGATCTTTCAACGCACAATTACCAGCGGCTGTTGTATAATTTTCTTGGCGTCTGCTTGAAGTCCTATGTATGTATGTATGTGTTTGTTTTTTTTTTTTTCTTGATTCAGGCATCTCTAATGCCCCAAGAAGTCCATGGAATTTTCAAGGCAAAAATCAAAACATTGTCTGAGCTATTTTGTATAAAGGCTAAAAATACTATTAAGGTTTTCTTTTTTATTTTTCATCCAAAACCTCTTCCCCAACTTGGCCAACTTGCCACGTTTTTTTTTTTTTTTTTTTTTGGTGCCGTTTGTGGCTGGAAACGCAAACCCTGTGTATTTACCCTGGAGGCCTGTTTGGCGTATTGTTAGACAATTTTGTTGAAATTTATTTACAGAGTTTATACCACACAGAATAAACATTGAACTTGGCACAATACAAAAAGAGAGAGGTAGTTAGGGGGGTTCGGAAGAGGGAGGGTATAAAACAAAATCAAAAACCAAAGACCAATATCGAGAGCCAAAAACTCTCTCTCTCTCTCTCTCGACGCCAGGGCCAAGTTATGGCTCAAATTTCTATCCCCAAGTGCAGGATCTGTCTCGTGTTCTGCATGCTAAGCAGCGGCAGCCACAACAAAGCGGCAGCTATGAAGAGAGTAAAAGAAGGAAAGGCGGACAGTCGGAGAGGGAGGTCAGTTGTTGTGGGCGTGGCTGGAGCAACGCAAACAAGATAATAAGTTCATAAGTATTATTTGCCATATAATCTCTCTTCCGATTTGATTTAAAATTTTTGTACACAAAACTTCATAACTGTTTGGGCAAAAAGTTTTCTTTCTCTTGAGTTTTTGTCATTCCCCTTCCCGCCCTTGGGGAGGGAGGGTCAGAGGGAGCAGAAGTTGGGCTAAGGATAATGCTAAGCATCTTATTTAAGTTAATTGGTCAGTTTTTTGTGGCTAAGAGAGAGAGAGAGCTGCAGCAGCAGTTGAAATAAGATAGCTGGTGGGAGAATGGATCAAAGCTGATTAAGTTTTAGACCAAAATACTTATCACAGCCACCGGCACGTGCTATAGGTGATGGAATTCTGTTGAATGTTTGCCACTTCAAATGGAATGAAAACTTGTCAATTGGCTAATTAATCAAACTAACAACGCCCTGGGTACAAACAAGTAAACAGTAATCTAATGCCTTGGAGTATTTAGTGCAGAATACTTTAACTAACAAAAACACAAACGCCAGCCGTAGCAGCAGCAGGTCAAATGATTGTGAAGGGAAGGGGTAAGAAAGAAGAGTGCTGGGTCACACCATGCTCGACTGGTTCTGGCAAACTTTGACTGCCTTTTGGTCGCCTTCTCTAACTAACTGCAATTTATGAGTGCAGCGGGCAACTGGGCTAGGATGAAATTTGTTTACAACTTAGGCGTTAATTGACACAGCCACAACAACAGGAGTAGCAGCAGGAGCAGAGGAAGGAGCAGGAGTAGCAGCAGCTAGGCCAGGTCAGGTTGGGCAACCAAACCAACTGGGTTTCACAATTGGTTGGGCAACAATGCCTTGGTCATATTTATGCAACCTTGTTGAGAGAAACTTTTCAAATAAAATGTAACACCTTCATTTTAAATACAGTTGCAGATGGAGTTCTTCTTGGAGTTCGGCCTTGTTGTCGGCCTGGGCCAACAGAGTTCCAAAAGGTCGTTGTCGGATGGGTATTGGGGTCGGGTCGGAGGGTAAGTGCATAGTAAATCAATGTCAGAGTAATCCTCACATAAGGCACTTTATCAATCAATGCAGAAAAGGATTTAGTATGTGTTTCTTTCCCTCTTTTCGTTTTGTCAACGCTTTTGTTAATGCTTCGCCTGAGCGAAGGGAGTGTGTGGAGTAAAAGTAATAAGCAATAAGCGGTAAAACAAAGTAAGACCAAATAACACACAGTAAATCACAGGATAATGCCACACAGACACACACACACACACACATTTACACAACAGAAAAAGAAAAACCCAATCGCACACTCACTCGCAAGCATCGAAGCAATCAAATTAAATCCCAATCGCACACTTAGGATAGGGAGACAAAGACCATGGCGAGGCGTGGCCTGGCAAGGCGAGGCGACGGGGACAAAACGACGATAAAGCGTTATGGTTCATTAGGCCCGCCGATTGCTGTGACAAGGAGCGCGAAGCGGGGAGCGGGGAGCCAGGAGAGGCAAGCAAAGAGACCAGAGCAGCGTAGGTTGCCGTTGCCGTTGCCGTTGCCACTGACAATGGTGTTGAGCCGACTTAACAATAGATGCGTATATCATTTCACGGCAGCCTTGTCACATCAGCAGCAACAGAATAGAGAGAGAGAGAGTCTATCCCAGACGGGGGTTGTTGCTGCAAATGTTGCACTTAATGTCAATATCATGAAGTGGGCAAAGGGATCAACCACCACCATCAGCAGCAGCAGCAGCAGCAGCGTCACCTCTGCCACTTGAGAGCTGCAATTGTCACCCGTTTGGACATTTGCCAAATATTTGCAGCAGCAAATTAGTAAACTAAACACGAACCGTAAAAGGGGAACGTACGTATGAATAAATGAATGGAATGAACATGCGGCGTTTATTTGTCAAATCTGTTGCAATTGTTCCCACATCCACATACATATCCAGCATAGATCCGTGACCGGGTCTAGGTCCGGGTCTGGGTCCTGGTCCTGGTCCTGGTCCTGGTTTTAGGGCACGACTCATTAAACTTGCCGGGCAAACTGTTTGATTTATTTGACACTTTCTCGTGCTGCGTTTTTGTGCCCGTTGGTGGACACCACGAGACAACTGACACCTGCGTGCCAAATTAATGAAATGAAATTTGCCAAAAAAAAAAAAAGTTAAATTTTTGCTACAGAGAAAAAGGGAAAACGGAAATAGCCAGAGAGAAAGTAGAGAGAGAGAGAGAGAGAGAGAGAGAGACAGTGAAAAATATAATAATAATGAGTTTCCAATGTTAATAAGCCGAAAGCAACTTTTCTTGGACGACAGCTGCAACAGCAGCAGCCAGCAACCAGCAACCGACTAGCCAAGGCGTTCAAGCGACACTACGATGGGCGGTGGGTGGCTGGTTGCGGTGGGGTAGGTGAAAACTCTCTGGTGAAAATCCCTTTATAATTTCATTCAACTTAACTCAAGAAATAATTTAAAAACTTTGTTAGGCATTTTTTAAAGTCATTTACAAAAAGAAAAAAAAAACCAAAGAAAGAAAGGCGAACATAGCCCAAAAGTGAAGAAGAAAAAGAAAGATGTAAAATTTTAAAAAATTTTAGATGCTGTCGTTGATGAGCTGCTGATGAGGCGTCTCCTTTTTTTGTCCCCCTTCCTCGTACCCATAACCGTCTCTCGTTTCAACTGTCAGTCCAACATGGAGTCTTGACTTAAAGTCAGTTCGTCAGCCGCACAGGCTGCGAGGCCGAAGGAGAGTAAACTTTTGCGCTTGCCTTTTGTTTTTGTCACAACTTTTTTTGTTTTTAACATAAAGAAAATGAAAAAATATTTGACGAGAGATGCAAAAAAGAAAACAGTGAAGAAAACTGAGAAGAGTTTAATGGGCATTAAGATACCCTGTAGCTTATTGGGAAAATGTCACAAATTTTTATGGACAAACGGAACTTAGAATTTTGCGTCACTCAAAAGAACGTGCAAACAAGTTGGAAATCATAACAAATTTAAACAAAAAATAAAATAAAGCTCATATGACTAAAACGAGTAAAGTATTACAGTCAAATGCAGCTTACAAGAGGATTAAGCACCTAACCAAAAGATCTTTATCTTTATCAACACTAAAACAAGTTGGAAATTATAGCAAAATAGTGGTTAAATGATAGAGGATTTCGACATTTATTGATAGATATTAATGATGGCTGGTTGTTAGGTTGTATATATTTAGATTTATATGCAAAAAGAAAAACGTATTTTTTTCCCCCAATTTGATATGCCCTTCGAATTCATGGACATAAAGGGTGTAAAAACAAGAGCGAAAAGAATGCTTAAAAAGAGCAAACAGAGGATGGCTAAAATTGGTTCGGTTTGCTTTAAAAAAAAAGCCCAAAGGCAAAGAAAAGTTTTCTATTAAACATGAATTGTTTTATATAATAAGAAAACTTGAAAATAATATTAGTGAAAAGTCATTTTGAGGTATTATCGAATCGGTCAAATTGGCTTTATGTCACAATTGTTAGCCCATTTTTTGAGTGGGGAGCATTGGGGAGCATAAAGTATCTTCTGAATATGAAATGAAGCAGCTGGAAAAACTGTCGCTGAAGGGGCGTTAGTCCTACCCACCTACCTACTGGAAAACAGCAACACCCTTGTCTTGGCTCCACCCACTTGCTGCCACTGCCACACACTTTACGCCGAGGATAATAATAATAAAGTCGCCTCGCTTCACTGTGGTGCGGTCGGTCGTTGCCGGACAACAGCTGCACGTTCTCGAGACTGTGTGGCAGCTGGCAGTGTCGAACTTAAATTAGCTTGTTCATACAATCCGCTTTTGCACAAAGTTCTTATCCACGAATTTATCTTTCATATGGCAATGGCATTGGCGACGGCAACAGCAACGACGCCAACGTGAAACTTTTGAGTGTCGAGTGCCGAGTGCCGAGTGCCGAGTGTTTGCGGTAGCATTACTTTGCATTGTGAATTTATTGCAGCAACAACCACCAAGCGACCCACCTCCAACCGGCCGCCAGCCGCCCAGTCATATCCGGAAGCTTTTGATATTGTCGCCAATATAAACATTTTATCATAAAGAGATTAGACGCCGATAAGCTTGGAGCAAACAAGGCAAATAATGCTTCTCGAGTGAAGTGGATGGAGTGGATGGACTGGATGGATATGTATGTGAGGGTGGTGGTGGAGAGGGGGAGGTGGATTGGTCTTTGTGCTTTTGATTTACGATTTTGTGCAACTTGCTACTCTGGCCAGGCAATTTCCTCATGCGGTGAAATTAATTTGAAGCATTTGCCAGAGATGCCAGAGGGAGAAAGTTAGAGAGAGACAGAGGGTAAGAGAGAGAGAGAGAAAGCAGTGTGCACTCCATTGGCCCGAAAGAGCAAACTGTTGGGCCAGCCATAAAATGGCCACATCCCATGGGCAACACTAGACTTCAGCTAAAATAGAGGTAATCTATTTGCCAGCCTGGACAGGGAGCCTCCTCCACGACAAACGACGGCGACGGCGACGACGACGAGATGGAGGTCGAAGTGGAAGTGCAAGTTGAAGCTGCACTCAATGTCAGTTAAATCCCGTAGCTGCATTACAATCCCCAACCTGCCTCCACCACACCTAACAACCGACCACATGCCATACTCCTCCTCTCTCTCTCTTTCTCTGTCCTCGTACTCGTCCTCGACAAATGTCTAAAGATAAAGCTGCAAAAATATTTTAACATCCTTTGGCAACATGCCGGAACACCCACAGCTTTCGCATCTGCATTGTTGTTGTTCATGTTTGGGGATGCAGGCAGCTCCAGCTTGGGTTGGTGTTCCACCTGACCTAAACAAACTCTTTTGTGTGGTAAAATTTTCATATTTTCTCTTTCCTATTTTTGTTTTCTCTCTGTTTATGCGGGAAATGGAGAGGGAGAAGAACAAAAAAAAAAAAAAAAACTGAAAAAAATTAGCCACAGTCTATGTCAATTTAGTTGAAGAGCTGCTGCTGCTGCTGATGCCTGATGCCTGATGCTGCTGCAACTATCTCTTCCTGACTCTTCATGAGCTTTTGGAGTTGACAAAGCCCAATGCCAATGCGACTGCAAATTAAAATTGCTTAGCCGTTGGCCGGGGCATTAGTCGAGTGGCATAATGAAATGGCTTTTGTGGCACACAAAATGAAAAGGGCCTTACAGAAATTCTAATGAAGTTCCTAGCAACAGCAACGGCAGCAGCAGAATCGTGAGCGATAGGCAGACAGTTAGACAGAGATAAGTAGAGAGAAAGCAATAGAGAGAGAGAGAGTGAGAGAGAGATGAAGAGTGGGACAAGAAATTCACTTTATTTTATTAGAAACTTGTTTGCCAAGCATTTGCACACAAATTAAATATAGTTTTTGTTGCTGTTGCTGTTGCCATTGCTGCTGCTGCTGTTGGGCAAAGTGCTTTCCGTCGCTAAGCTAAAATTCAATTAGACGTAGTTAAACTTTCTAAATACGTTAATCGAGGCAACACAATTTCTTCATTTGGCCCACTAAAGTATGCAATCAACTTTTTTGAGATACAAAAGTATCCAAGACAAAGTTATGTGTGGTCATGTGTGAGTTGGTCAGACTTGGCTCTGCCTTTAACAGCCTCTGTCTGTAAAGTTCTATTCTCTCTTTTTTTTCACCTCCCCCCCAACCACCCTTACACTTATCATTTTCCTTTGCAATGACATTTGTCTGCGTTTGAGTGCGTTTTCCCTAGTCATCTCCATTCAATCCTTAACCCTCTGACACTCTGGCATTAAATGCAGCAATAAACTGAAATCGTTTAGACAGACACAATAACCACCCCTCTAGGCGGCCCTTTCTACCTCCCTGCCCCCCGCAATGCTACTCTGCGACTAATGTCAACTCTTGACATTCATGGCAATAAAATTTTACTTCTTACCAGCTTGTGTCAGTATTGTGTGGTTTGCTTTTATGCTCATGCTTTAATTGTCAATAAAATAATCATTTGCAAACATTTTGCCACTGCAACCGCAGCACGTGCCAAAAGAAATAGGAAAAAAAAAGCATTCAGTAAAATTTTTTGTTTTATCAATAAGTAAAAAATAAAAAAAAAAAAAAACCATTGAGAAGAAAAACCAAAGTTCAAGAATTAAGAAGAGAAAGATTCGGAAAGAGAGGGTGAAGAAAATATGCAAAGCCACAAGCGGCAGCTGAAATGGATCACAAAATGTAATCTAGGAACAAGTCAAACTTGAACTACCCTTAAAAATTTTATAGTCAATAACTGAAATTTCTACTTGAAACAAAAACGGAAACTCTTGAAATTAATGAACATTTTTATTATTTTATTATGCATTGAAAATGATTATGAATCAAAATACTAAAGACAAATTAAATAACAAAATCAGAATACCTTTATGAAGGTTATAGAAACTAGAATCAAGAAAACTGTTTCAAGAGAGGAGTAAAGTAGAGAGCGGGGCGATGATGCGGGGGTTTAGCATGCTGCCAGTTTGGCACTCAAGTTATTGACGAGATAAAGTTGAGGATTTTCTGTGCATTTTTGTGAAGTGGCAGATGAAGCCGATGATAATGATGAGATGAAGTGAGAGAGAGAGAGAGAGTGAAATGAAGAGAAGGATGTGGAGCTGACAGTTTTTTGATGCTTACCCCAGAAGTGCACACGTACAGATGAAGCAATATGTGGTTTGTGTGTGTGTGTGTGTAGGTCTAGTTTGTTTGCTCAAATGCCGCTCGTTTGCTCATGACACCAGAAATGGGACGAAGAAAAAAAGCAAACTAAGGAAACCAATAAAAAGCCATGTGAGTCGGAGACGGAAAAGAAAACATTGTGGCCAAGCAACAATGCCAACACTCTAACCACGCACACTCACATTCACACACACACACACTTTTCTCATCGATTTTCACTTGAGCTGGCAACACTGTCGTACAAAATTTTCTGAAGTCGTACAAACAAATGCGCGTAAATTTAGCTTAGCGCGCAATTCAAGTGCAAATACTTGACACTGCCGCACCTACATACATCCATCAGACCATCCAGACCACTTTCCTCCATATCCTCCTAAACACACACACACACAGACACTGGTGTTCCCCCTGTTTACATCTTCCATGCCCTATCAACTTGTAGGCACGTTTGCCTCAAGTGCCTCTCCATCGTCATCGTCATACGTCAATATCCTTTTTTTTTGCGGTTTTTTCCTTCCTCATCGCAACTTTAACGCTTCACTTGACTGCGGTTGCCTTATCGCCCGTTCGAAACAAAAACACGGAAAACAAAACTAAGAGGTGATTTGGGGGATGCTGAAATAGGTTCCTGTGAGATCCAATGAGGGGACCCCCTAACAGAAATATAGTCAATTGGACCATAACTAAGCCTTAAAAGAATGTTATAGAAATCAAACCATTACCAAATCGATGAACTATGAAATTAAGAAGTTCTCTCATTATCAGATGAGTGCTAACTGCTTTATTGCCAAAACAAGTTGGGAATTATAAAAAATATTCGCACAAAGGTTATACCGAATACACAGAAAGTGATGGCCCAGTTTTCAATAATTCAAAAATATGAAGCTTGATAATTATAAGAAATAAATAAACTTTTCCCTCTGAAAAAGAGAGTAATACATACTCCCTCCAGTTTTCCTTCTATGCTAGGGTACAAAAAAAAAAAAAAAAAATATAGGAAGAAACTTTTGTTGTAAGTATTTATGTAGTTGCCGTTGCCGATGCTTGATTTATTTGCATTTTCGTTTTTGGGCCCATGCAGTTAATAAATTTTCCATCTGCAAACTGTTATCTAAGTTGAAAAGTTTTCTTGGTCCCGAAAAATCGAAAGTTTTGTGGTTAAAGTTTGAGATTGGGAGAGTTACCTATGTCAAATTGATTAGTTTAGATAGACAGATGGGATAAAACCAACCTATCTCTGCCTCTTTCACACAGACAGATAGACAGACAGACAGATACAAACAAGCTGCCTGAGGTGGGGTCCATATAGATAATATGATTATGTGATTTATGTCACACAGAAAACTATTTGGCATAAAGTTTTTGAGTATAAATCGAAAATGTGAATGACTAAATATAAGTAGTTGCTAACATTTAATACTCATCTGATCACATTTACTGCTGTTGCTGTAGTTCATTAATTAAAATAGTGAAAAGAAGTGAAATGGATTGGAAATAGTAAAACTGAAAACTGAAAATAATTGTTACTGACACTTACAGCGGGAAACGTGAATTGAAGGTGAATTCTGGCCAACGGGGAAAAGGAAAAGTGGAGGGAACAACACAAAGTCAGGTTATTTGCGGTTCATTATTCACTTTTGGATTTTATTTGCTGCTCGCAACGAGCGAGTGGGGCACGAATCGAAGACATTGATGGACAGCAGATTGAAGTCTATTCGAGACACGTCGGTTGCAACTTGCAAATGCAAACCGGCATGCAAAATGACCTGCCAATGGTGTGGCAAAAAAAAGAACCAGAAATAAACAGAGAGACACAGAGTGAGAGAGAGAGAGATAGAAAGAGATGAAGGAGAAGAAAGAGAAAGACGACATTCAAATTGAGGAAAACTCCTGGTCGGAAAGCATTTCTGCTCTTTGCTTATTCATCTTGCAAGTTGAAAAATAAATTAATAATGCGTTCTTGCCACTGACAGCAGCTGCAACCGCACACACAAACTGAGACTGAGGCAGACAGACAGACAGGGAAACCGAAATAGAGACAAAAGCGAAAGAGAAGCAGAAAGCAAAGACTGCGACTCCTGACAGAGGAACTCTTTTTAGTTTTTTTTTTGTTTTTTTTGCGCTCGCGCGGACCCTAAAATTTAATTGCATCTTTTTCAACAATTCTAGCACGAAATGAAAATTCATGCAAACGTTGTCAGATAAAAACCGAAGCTCTACCCCAACCCCTCGAGAGACACTTCTTCTATCCCTGCGTTGCTAATACGAATAGTGGTTGGGGGGGGGGGGGGGGGGGGGGGGGGGATACTGAGGAATGGCCAGAGGAATTTAAGCTTTCAGTTTAGTTCAGTCAAGATATGAATACTAATAGCCACTGGAATGTTTGAGTAGCCAAAGGACATTGCACTACTGCAGCACTAAGAGCCAGTGCCGGAGCCATAGCCTGAGCGCGCTCTATCCCTTAAACGAACGAACGAACGAACGTCTTGGAGCTCGGAAACTCGGGAGCTGGGAACTGAGGGCTGAAGCAATGTCATTACTCTTATTTGATTCCGTGGACATTCGCATAAATGTCAGATTGAGTTTTATGCACAGGCAAAGTTGCCCAGTTCAGTCCTTTTGAATTCTCAACCATTTAAATGCAAAAAGCCGTAAACGTGGCAAAGATCTTTGCAGTGAAGAGAGCGAAAAAAAAAACAGAAAAAAAACCCAAAGCGAAGAAAAGCAATTAGCGAAATTAATTGCTTAAGTTTCGTTTTGAAATATTCATTCTGTGTGGGGGGATTAATTCAACAGTCGTCGCTGGTCCGAAGGCTGAAGAAGGGCTTTGGCATGCACAATTTGTGGGCTTGTCAATTGAATGGCTTTTGCGGTCTCTCTGTCGCCTCCCACTGCTTGGCTGATTGACTTGAGTCTGGCACGCGATTGCATTTACAATGAGGAGGGGCGAGTGAGTGGGGAGTAAACTTACCGCTCTCAAAGCACAGCATCAGAACAATGATAGCCAAGAGCAAAGTTCGTGTGTGGCTTTGATTCTTCGATTGTTTTATCTTTTGCTGGTTATGGATATGTCTTTGCTTATTTTGGCTAATTGTTCGTTTGTTTGCCATGCTGCTGTTGAATGATACAGTTGCAAGTTCCGCCATTTTCTTGTACAATTTGTTGTAGTTGCTGCTGCTGCTGCTGCTGCTGAAGCTGATGCTGAAGTAGAGATTTGCAGAGTAAGCTGGCTTATTCAAGTGCATTGAATTAATTATATCATTGCTGTATACGATTTGTGGACCGCAGATTGTGGTAAAAGTTTCTTCGTGCCACAGTTTGTTGAGCCTGCCTGCCTGCCAGCCACCTGCGGCCACCTGCTGCCTGCTGCGCTGCTTGCCTGGAGTGGATTGGACTTGCTGTGGCACTTCTTTCACTTTGTTGTCGTTGTCGTTGTCGGAGTCGTCGTGGTCGTCTTCGACTGCAGCACTTACGGAATTTTAATTATTCAAAATAGGTTTTTAGCACAGGCGGCACACCAGGCAAAATAAGATCCTAGGCACTACCAGGCACCAGGCACCAAAAGACCGTCCCACCGTACGACTGTCGAAACGACCAACCGACTATAGTTTCTGCTTTAATTGCTTGTTTTGCTGCAATGCATTTTCCTGGAGCGCCGTTCAGAATTTATTGCTGCAAAAAATACAAGTAAAACGATATGCGTTAGTTTTCTCTCACCATGACCACAGAGTTTAGTTTAGTTTAGTTTACAGTATAAGTGTGTATCTGTGTGTGTGTGTGTGTCCTGTGTTATGCAGTTAAGCCGCCATGCCCAAATACATAATTCCTATGCAAATAAGCGTGGCCCAACACAGAAATTTATGTGCGCGCAGCAGCATTTTGCATATCTGCACACCGAAATACGATGGCAAAAACATTCATTCCCCCTCTCTTCTTCCTCTATACTTTTCTATGTGGTGTGTAAGTGTGTGTGTGTGTTATATTTTTTTTTGTATCATTTTTTGTTAGCAATTTTATCCTGTTTTTTGGCAAATAAAACTCAAGCGAAGCATAAAAAACTATAAACGACACAAGTCGCCGCCGCCGCTGCCGCCAGCAGCAAAAACAAAATGACAATACTGGGGACAGGCTGCCAAATTAACAGAAATTTCCGTAGCATCGAGTAGAGTGTGTGTATGTCTATGTGTGTTTGTGTGTGTGTCCCTGCATCTCCACCTTCCCCACTCCGTTTTGGCACACAGTGACAACAAGAAGCCAACTGAAATAATCCTGCAAAATATTGTACGCGCATTCGCAATTTGTTGGCTTTGATTTGGCTTGGCTTGTTGTTTTTCATTTTAAGTCTTCTTCTCTCTCCAGTGCTTTGTATGCTTTAGCTGAAAGGTTGGGTATATCGACTTGGTTAACAAGTTTGACTAAACGCGTGGCGGGACTCTTTTATCTGTTGCCGCATCAAATCTCAAACTGCGTGCTATAACTACTCTACTACTTTTGGTATTTTTTGCAAATTTAATGCAAAATAGAATGCATCTTTAAATATTGTCAATTTAGTCAAACTAAATCGTATATAGATATGTCGGTATTGGTACAAATTTGTGGGAACCTCAGAAGACTGAGGTTCGAAAGAACCAAATAAAATTTAAAGAAAATCAATTCAGCTGAAAGAAAGGAACACAAGATTTAGATAAGGATGCCTTTAAAAAGGCAGTTTTTTAACCTGACGATCTAAGTAAGTATTGCTTAATTTCCCAATGTACTTGTACTTGAAGTTTAAAAATATGTCAAAATTCAATTCACTAAGTAAGGAAAACCATTTTGAAAATCAATATCTGCATTTTTCACAAACAATTCGAATGCCAAAAATAAATGATAACAAATAAATGTTTCGAACCAAATAATACAGCAAACTAATGTCGCTTTAACTAGAAATAGAATGAATGGTGAAACAAAATAGTTTTCAAATAGAAACTAGGTTAAATGGGATTCGGTTTCTTATTGCTATTTCTTGTTAGTTGAACTTGGTTTTTCTTTTTGTGTTTGTGTTTTTGGCAATTTGCTTCTGCATGTGATCCTAGGAGGGAAACTAAATGCGCATAATTTGCGCCTATTTCTCGTTGCCAATATGTGGCACATAAACAATTCTATTAGAATTAATGTGGCATGCTTACTCTTGGGCCAAAGACCAAACAACAAATTGGCACAAATTTGTTTTGTACGCTTTCTCTTGCAGCAGCAGTTGAAATGTTTAAAGAATAGCGAACAAAACACAAAAGAAAAAACAAGAAAATATGATGGATTTGATGGGTTTGAGCCTAGCGAGGCAGAGAGAAAGGGAGCGAGAAAGGGAGACCGATGAACTGATAACTGGACAGGGGCAAGGCCCCCTAAAAGAGATTTAGTACAGGAAATAGGCAAAAATCCACAAGGATATTAGTTGCGTACATATACATATGTACATATATGAATATGTATGTAGATAGATCGGATATACTCATATATATTTTTTTTTATGGATCTAGGAAATAAGCTAAAGAGAGAATTTTACCCAAAATCCCCAAATCGAAAACCAAAAAACCACTAAGGCATGACAACAAAAACCTCACACACACACACACACGCACACGCATACAGAGACAGAGTCATGCGTACGAAAGAAAATTTGTGTATTTGGCATAAAATAATTTATCAATTGGAAAATTTCTAGACAGTTGGAGCCAGGGGATGAAAGGGAGGAAAGGAGGCAAGAAGGCGGCAGGCATGAAAGGAGTAAAATAAAGAATGCCCAAGCATTTTGCCTCTACCTCTCTCTCTTTCTCTCTCTCTCTCTCGCACTGGACATGCGTGTGTGTGTGTGTGTGTGTGTATTTGAGGGTAAAATTATGACAGCAGGAAATAAAAAAGCATAAATTTATTACTGGGCCGAGACGATGACTACTAAAACTTGGCCACAGGCCCCGGACCGTTGGGAGCTGCCGGCAAGGATCATAAATAATCGAAAGGGCGACAATATTGGCGCAGGGCACAATGTGCATGAAGAGAGCGCAAAACTCACACACTCAGATGAGAGAAAGAGATACAAAAACAGAGAGAGAGAGAGAGAGAGTGAGAGAGTGAATGGGAGTGAGAGAAAAGTACTACGACATATATAAATATGATTCCAATGCTTGGAGACACAGTTTGGGTCGCACGCCATACTCAAGACGAAATAATTGTACAACAATTTGCTGTAACAAGGATATCAAATTTGCGCACTGCCACAACACGCGGAGAGTACAAGCGGATGAGATGAAGAAGAACAAAACAAAAAGCAAAAGAAAAAAGGATAACGAGCACAATAAAAGAAATGAAATCGTAGCCCCCAGTACACAGAAGGAACAAAACAAAAAAAAAAAAAGAAAAAAAGGAAAACCGTTGTTACTAATTGGACAAAGCAACCGAAAAATGAAAGCCAAGGCAACAAGCTGAGGATATCCGCACCAAAGGATGTGCCTGCTGTCCTCCTCCTCCGACGACGACGAGTATGTGACCAGTACTCTACGACTTTTTCTCTGTCTCACTCACTCACTCACTTGTACTCCTCTATTCAAATTGCGATGGCGATAGCGATTAGGAATTGTGGTCCGATTTCAATGGCAGACAAGAAAGTGCTTAAAAAATAATTACACGCTGCTGGCCAGTAGTGAACAGTGAGAGGAAACGGAAACCAAATATACACGCGACATTGTCATCCGGTCTTCCAGGCGGCGACGGCGGTATCAATGCTAATAATTCAACAAGACAGACAGACAGACAGACAGACAGACGTATGTACGTCAAATTCAATTTAGTTGGAAATGCCACAAAATTTGCCAAGTTACAAGTAATTAGGCAACTCAACCCGTCGCCATTCTGCAGCAGCTACATCCGCAGGACACGCATTGTCAGCTGCTTTGCTGGCTTGCCTTTGCTTGATTGTCAGCCATAGACCATAGAGGCCACAGTCTTTGTGTCCTTGTCGTTGTGGCTAATTGCACAATGTGCAGCCAATGGACATTGCCTTCACCGCCAGCCGCCCGTCTGCCTTCTTCAATTCTCTATCTCCATCTGCAACTCGAACGTCGTCTCATCGTCGTCGGCGTTGTCGCCTTTTTACGTGTTTGACATGCACTTCAGCCGGGGTAATTACCAATTTGTGGCGCCAATTTGGCTGCCCCATATCCGCCCAGTAAGCTGAGCGCAAAGCCAGCAAAAATTTAATTAGTTTGGCAAGCAAATGTCACCACCTCCTCCCGAATGTGTGTGTACAACTACATACAAGAAGAAATCTCGCCAGCAGCAGCAACTTCCAAAGAAATAAAAAACGAGAAAAAGAAATGTGAGGGAACAAGGGCAGAACTTTCGCTTGGCTTGCCGCAGGCGCCACGCAATTATGAGCAATCGCTGACAACCCTTTGACCCTTTTGTAATCTCTTTTATGGCCAACACACAGAGCCACAAGAGAACACAGTGCCAGAGAACATTCTGGGCAATTTTAATTTACTTCAAGTGCCCGTCAATTAATTTAATTTAAACCCTTAAACACAAAGCATGATTACACTTTGACACTTTGACAGGCGGAAAGCCAAAAAAAAAAAAAAAAAAAAAAGAACCACAAATAACAATGCCTTGGCCTGGCCATTGGTTTAATTATTGAAAGTGCAAGTAAGATGAACAAACTATACCGATAAAGAGAGAGAGAAAACTTTCATTGAATAGCTGGACAATAGGGAAATTGGTTTTTGAATTATGCACAGCGTTTAGTTCGAACTCTTCTAAATGGGTGGCGGGGGGTTGTTTTAGTCAAGTTGAGGCGATGAGTGAAGGATAAACACACAACAGCAACAGCAACACAACAGCAATTGCAGCAGCAGCAGCAGCAACAGGAAGAGGAACAGGAGAAACAGCTTTCCCATACCGCCTCAGCTGTAGCTGTAGATGTAGTCGATTTCAAGGACACTCTATTGGGACAGCAGCCGGAAGGGCTCTTCAGAGTTTATATAGCTCCAAGTGCTGGTAGTAGTAGTAGTAGTAGCTCGTAGTTGGCAAGTGCAAGTGGAAAATTCTTGAGCACATACTCAACTTCAACTGATTACGGTTTGTTTTCCATGCCAGTAACTAAAGTCATTCCCCTTCCCATCCCTAGCATTCCACACTTCTACGCTGTCCCTCATCGTTTTGGGGCCAAGTGCAAAAACAATTGACCATACAAGTTTAATCAAAATTTGATTAACTATTTAATTAATATTTAAGCAAGGATTTTTAGCTAAAAGGAGCGGGGGGAGAAAGTGAAACAAAGGCACATAATTTTTTAATTTAATTAAATTCAAGCGGTAGCAAGTATTTCCACGCTAATTAAACTCGACAACTAACAGAAGCCATTCAATGGACATGCCAAGGACTAATTAAGATTTTGTCAATTACTTATGGCAAATGCCACGCCCCTTGTGGATCGAATGACGAGGCGAAAAAGGTAAAGGAGAAGACGGAGGAGGTTCATGTACTGTCTGACGCAGCAAACTGCACAGTATGTGTTTGTGTGTGTGTGTGGAAGGGGGGGTATGCAATCATTAAAATTAATTTATTGGTTTCATTAACTCTGCCGACTCTGGCGAGTCCTTAAGAGCGCTGTCCTGCCAGGACATTAGGCGCTCCCATTGGCCAGCTAACTAAAAGTAAAGCTGCAACGTTTTTTGCTTTTTTTTTTTTTGCCTCTCTTCTTGTCATTTCTTCTCGCTTTTCCCTCTTGGTTTTTGTCCTTTCTGCCTCTTTGCTCTATATCTCTAAAAGTCGAAGCCAAATGACACAACGACGACATTTTGTTTCATTTTGTGCGGCATCCAAGCCAAAATCCGTTGAAAGCATAAGCCAGAAAATACACACACACACACACACACAAACACACAAGAAAAAAATTTGTTCGACTAGAGGGGTCTGAGGGCGGAGGACTGGTTTTAGGGATACCAAACAACGTCAAAGCCGTTGCGCTTGGCTGACCAACAATGAAAATATAATGTCGTCGACAGAAGAAAGAATGGCGCTAAATGAAAATGGACTAGAAAATAATCATCATTAGGCACGACGACGACAAGTAAAAGTTAACTTTTTGGGTGCGGCTTAAGCAACAAGTAGACATATAATATCAAGGGAACATATAATATTAACTACACGATTTCTGTTTTTCATTTTCATCAAACTGTAATCGCTTCTTTTTTAAGTTTTCTGGTGTTATCTTCAGAAAAGTCTGAAATTCATTAACTCAAAGATAAGATATACGAATGCCTAATAAAAAATGTTTCTACCATACAAACAAGATTCAAAATGATGCCGAAGAGAAGCTTCTATAAAGCCTATACTTAGATTTTGGAGTAGACAAAAAATGGCCCGCCTGCGGCCCAATTATTTTCAATTTTCAAATTTAAGTTACAATTTATGTGATGAATGAAATATTTTGAATTACAATTTAGCAATAATCTATGCCTTCTGTTATGGTTTTCGGTTTCAAACTGCTGCTTTGACTCTACAAAAACCAATTGATTTGGTTTTGATAATAAAAATTCAAAGAGCATATGCTAGGAGGAAAAGATTTTCATATTTTCAGTTCTTGCACTGACAAGTGTAAAACATATTTATTTACTTTTCGGTTGTCTCAAAAGTTTTTTCAACAACAAAGTGCAAAAATTCTAAAGAAATGGAAGAAGAAGGGGCAAATGAAAACATCATCATCAGCAGCAGCAAACTTATACAATCAACTTGAATTACAACTCAGAGCGGAGAAAGTATTAAATTTCATGCCTAAATTGAATTATTTTTAGGGGAAACCAGCAGCAACAACATCAACAACAACAACAAAAGAATGAAGGATAAAACTTTTCAATATTGTGAGTGGGTTACTTTTAAAAATATTTTAAGAATAAATATAGATAGAAAATGTGTAGGTGTGGGTGTGATTGTGGGCGTGGTTGTGGGTGTCGGCGTGTGTGCTTGTGTGTGTGTGTGTGTGGCATATATATGACATTTGTATGTTGGCTCTGTCAGGTCGCTGTCTATATGGAAGCAGCTAAGCCATCCATCTTAGTGCACTGAATGCTAACTGTGTCGGCTTCACCCGCGCTGCTTGATGCATTGCACTTTGGCGTGTCGTTTTGCCGGTTACCAGTTGCCAGTTGCCGGTTGCCGCAGTGCATTTGGCAAATAAGAAAAATTGCATAAATTTCATTAAATTCGAAATGTCAGGCAAGTGTCGTGAACCTCCCCCCAACCTCAACTCATCTCTCTCTCTACTTCCCTTTACTCTTCCTGTGCTGTGTTTGTGTCTGGGCCCCGGCAATATTAAAAATTGTGCACCAAAATCCCCAAAGTAATTTATTAAGATGCCTCATGACTACGCTGTTGTTGTTGTTGTTTGTTTCACGCCCCGTTGAATTTCACGCCATTAAAAAAAATCCACGACACAACCGAACAACCTACATAGCCAACACAAAAACACATTCTACATGCAAAAGCAGCATAAATTTTGCAAAAGCAACATTGAGGTGACACTCAGGATGCAAACTCTTAGAGAGAGAAAGAGAGGGGGAGAGAAAGCGAGAGAGAGAGAGAGGGGAACGAAGAGGCAGAGTAAGACATTTGGCTCATTGGAGGTAAGCATTCTTTAAATGGAGATGGAGTTGATGATGAGAAATGCAGATGAAAGAAATGTAAACGGACAGAGAGTGAGAAAGGGAGAGAGTGAGAGAGGGAGAGAGTTATAGGGAGATGTCATCTTCAACTAGAATTTGAAGCTTTACTAATGCAACATTTTTGCACAATATTGCACAATCGGTTGCTGCAAGTTCGGTTGTGGCAGTTGCTTTAGGCATTCATCGTTAGCTTGGATGACATTTATATGAGATTCTGGCTTTGGCCTTTGATTGCAATTCGCAGTTTTTGTGGCCAAGACATAGAGTCATAAATTACTTTGCATTGCTTTTGCTTTTGCTCTCAATGGGTGTGCGTGTTGGTTGGTGTGTGTGTGTGTGTGTGTGTATTTGAAAATCGTAAATCACTTGTGTGTGTGTGTGTGTGCTTGTGTGTTTGCAGAAAGAAGGAGCTTTCGACTTGGCTTTAACTTTAGCTTCTGCTCACCCCACGGCGTATGTGTGATATTTCATAAGCGTGTCATGAATTCTAATTACCTTTTTGCAAAAGGCATTTTATGTGCACACAATTCATAAATTTCAGTTGAAAATTGCTTTTCAAACTTTTTTTTACTGCCCTACATACACACACACATAGTCACCGCACACATATATGTACATAGAAAAGTGCTGATAAAATCTGTATTAAATTTTACTTTATAAAATAACCACAATAATCACGTTAAAAATTAGCAGATAATGTTAATAATTGAATTCAACAAAATTCAATGGCATGAAAATGTAATTCATTGGCCTCACCATGATGATGGCCTTTCCTTTACAATTTTATCATAGTTGTATGCATTTATGTTTTTTTTTTCCTTTGGTCCTGTAATGAATAATTAAACGCTTCCCTTATTGTTGGCTGCATTCCATTCACTTATTTGGTGCTTTTTTTTTATATTTTTAAACAAATTTTTTATGTTATCGCATTTATGTGGCATTTTATCCATTGGAATAAAGGTTATAATCTGCGTTATGCAGTTTAGCGTATCAATTACCGCAGCTTGTCCTGGCCATGCGCAGCAAATTGACGAGGGTCAAACGAGAAGTAATGAACATAATTCTAACTTAGTTCGTTAAGCACTTTCATTTAGTTTTAATTGGGTTGAATATTGATCTTTTCGAAACGTCAAAGTAAAGTTTAAAAATTTCTATTACTGGCAATTCGCCAAAATATTTTATCTGTTGTTTTAACCGTTTCAAATATATTTTGAGCGAGTCTCGAACATGTCTATAAAACATACAATACATCAGCATGTTGAACATTTATGAGTGAGCACGAAACTGCACGAGACAGAAATATGATGCCAAATAAATTTTACAATTTTCCTATATAGATGTTTATGACATAAACAAAACAAAAAAACTAGTAAAACTGATTCATTGAATTCGAGTTGGGCATATAAAAAATGTAAATCTGCCGAATCAAAAATTGATTTCAATTGCAGTGCGGTAAATACAGTTGAGCAGTGAATAATTTAAAAACTGGCCAATGGATTGCTCTTCTCTACCCTACACAACTACCGCTCGGTAGAAAGTATCCAAAAACCCAAGCCCAAATGGCCACATTGGCAACGGACAATGATGACATGAAAAATTCATTAAACGCGTCAAGCCACAAAAACCCAAATGGAACCCCAATGGAGGTGTGTGTGTGGGTGTGTGCGTGTGGGTGTGTGGCAATTGAAACTCAACAATTGTATGTTATGCCTCAAATGTTTTCCCATTAGGACTTGTATTACAAATTTCGTTCAGCATCTGCCCAGAAGATAAATCATGACAAATTATCAATAATAAAGTTACTCAATAGGAATCAACATTTTCATTTCTAAAAGTTAATTAATATATATCAAATTTATATAGTACATATATTCAAAATGACAAATGAAGCATTCATTCCTTAACTAATAGAATTCCAAGAATTTTTTAGAGGGCTCTTCTGAAGGGTCAGTAAACGAGAGTAAAGTGGAATGAAAAAGCAAAAGAAATTTGACTTTAGTGTCAGTAGCTTTTCGTGCATTCATACAATTTCTATTCGCTCAAAATTTATATTCAGGTTTCATGTAGGTCTCTATGAAATAAGCAAAAGGATTAGTTTATAAACATTTTTATTTAATGTTAAGTGTAATGAGAAAGCAAAAAGGATTTTGGTGGATTTTGGCGTCGATATTAATAGCTTCTGGTTTAGTTCTCTACTCTTTTGTTTATTCCGCCCAAAGATATTTTTATATATATTCAGATTTATGTTGAACTCTATTAGTTTGGTTTATAAACATTTTCAAGTCTAGGCCACAATTGGATAGGAAATTCGCAGCTGTCTGTACTCATGTTTTCTCTTCATATGCACATGAAGCTTAACAAATATTTGGTTATATCCATTGGTTAGAACATGGTTTTTCGAGTTTTAGTTAATAAATTAGTAAAATGTTCCCGACCAGAGGAGGACAATGGAAACAGCGACAACAACGAGTATAACACACAGTCCATGATAATAATCATTTTTTTTTTTTTTTGTTTTTGTTTCTGTGCTCAGCTGCACTAACAACAACAAATGCAACAACATGAGCAAAAACAAAAGGGTAGAACTATGTTGGACAGGCGCTAAAATTAGCAAAGTGTTTATAAAATATGCCAACAACTCGATTTGCCTTGCATTGTGTCGGTGTGTGCGGGGGTGAGCGAGGGGCAAACGTTTGCGTTACGGGTATTCTAAATATTTCCTAAAAATGCACACAACATGCAGGCAGGCAATATGTTCGTGTGTGCGTGTGTGTGTGTGTGTGTGTGTGTGTGTGTGTATAAGTGGGTGGGTGGACACACACGCACACGCCATTTTAGGCCAAAACGTTGAGGCCATTGTTGAGGCTGTCGCTTTTGACGTTGCAATAAATTTGCTCGTTTATTTATTATTTCGCCGCACGTCATTGATAATTAAAAATAAATCAATTTTTAATGGGGCGTCCTTTTTGAAAGCCAACCGAAGCTAGAGCTGAAGCTATGGCTACGGCTACGGCTAGGACCTGCAATATGCATGTGTTGGTTCTTCCTGGTTGAGTGAACAAAATGGTCGGTTGGTCTGTCGGTCTGTCGGTATGTTGTTGGTTTCGTTTTTGGTTTTGGCACAAAAGCAATTAGCACACGTTTAGAATAAGCCACAAATGTAACAGCATGGCATGGTGGGGCGCGGTGTGGCGGAGGTCCTTCAAATGGGCGGCCTGCAAATCAATAACTAAAAGCTTCAAACCAAGTGCCACTTTTCTATGCGAAACACGTAAAATTCTGGCAACAGTCTGCGCTGTGTGCGCGCTTTTTAAGCAAATCAGTTTATGATTCATAAACAATACTTCATCAAGCTGCCAGCACACATAACAACATGTGCGTTTGTCTAAAAGAGAGAGAAGCGTAACCAGAAGCAGCCCCAAGCATCTGCCCTTAAACCAGAAATCCTGATAAAATCACGTTGCAGCAATCATTAGACATAGACAGCGATGAAAAAAAATATTTGATATTAAATAAACATGAGAGAGAGAGAGAGACAGAGAAACAGAAAAAAAAATGGACTTTTAGCAATTGTCTTGGCCAATTGCCCGTTCTTGGACTGACCATCAGAAGATGCGTACAATCAACTCATCTGAAGGTCGATCTGTTGGTAGGTTGTTCGGTTGGTCGGACAGGGTCTATCGCCTTAATTATGCAGTCAACTCTTTGCGGTTTATTTAAATGTTTTGTTTTGGCACATGTCTGCATTTTTATAGCTCCACACACTAACACACGCAAATCTAATAACACACACGCACATACACACACACACACACACATCGTGTCTCTGGTTATTTATACCCAAGCATAAATATCAACGGCAATGCCTCTGACCACAGTGAAGTTGGTAACCGCAGAAAATGGCATAAAAGTCAACATGCTGAACAGCAACTGAAAAAATATGGCTCAAGATATTATGTATAGTATGTATGTACATATATATACAAAGAGGAAGAAGAGGAGAAGTTGGGAAATGCGGGATGCGGTGGGGATGCGTGTGAGCCCTGTGACTTTTCATATCTGCCTTTAGGGCTATAAAGTATAAATTACAGCAAATGTGTTACGCTTCAGCTTTGTGGCAAAGCGCAACAGCCAGACCAAACAACCAACCAACCAACCAACCGACCAGAAAGAAGAAGGCCTCTTCTCTTGCACACGCACAACTAACTAACAACTATTAAGCCTCTGTCTCTGGCACCAACCAGCAGTTGTATCTGACTCTGACTCTCGACTTCATCTCTTGGTGAAATACGAGGCAATGGCAACGCAAGTAATCAACATGCGTGGCACTCTGCGTATGCGCTATGCCATTTTTCCGGTGATTAAGTGTTGATAAGTCTATAAATTAACTCCAACACACGCGTCCAAGTCGGTTATTGTTTGCTGCAGACAATGGCAGAATGTACTAGTATGGCCAGTTTCCCAAATGCACCCACACACTAATAAGTAGGTCTACATTAATCAAGTACAGGGAAGACATTTCCTTAGCAAAAAGAAATATCATTGCCTACTTATTGGGGCCACGAGTAAAGCATTTAGCATACACAATATTGGCTAAACAAAAGACACGTAACCAGTAAAAAAGAAAAGAAAAACCTATACTTAAAATGAATTAGCCTGCAACCTACAACAAGGACTGAAGGCCAGGGTCCTTTGTGTGTTTATCTAATAAAGGATTCAAAAATAATTGTGAGAAAAATTCTGCACTTATAGTTCTGTAATTGATTACAGCTCAGACTGTAATTGTAACCCATGCTTAAAACCATTTAAATACAAAACTGGGGGAAAAAAAATCTCACTTGGCTATAACGAACTGTATATACCCTTGCAGTCATCATGCAGTGATTGACCGTTTAATCCTGTTATACATCAAATCCTCTCTACGATTACGCCCTACAAATAAATGACTTTCCAATTACTTATGTTCACGTCAACACAAATTTTTTATGCTGTGCTTTATAGGCAAGGGTATAATAAGGGCCAATTCAGGGCTTAGATTCATTTACATATAAAAAGAAGTCGATTCCAATAATTACAAACAGTTACCAAAGGACATTGAAAGAAGCTTCATAAAGTAAAGAAGTAAACATTTAGAGCAAAATGATATTCCAGCTATTGAGAAAACCTGGACCCAAGGAAATGAGGGCATCTGTAGATGCTTTCACATATTACGAATATGGAATGACTCTAGTTGGATGCCTACCGCCGCTCAAGAACGGACGAAAACTTTATATGATGTTCAGAGGACTCATTATCATGTGGTCGATTCTATATTTGCCCTTTGGCTTGATAATAAGTTACGCCAAATATATCGAAACCTATAGTCCGGGGGAGCTTCTGACGTCGCTGCAAGCTTGCATCAACGATTTGGGATGTACCACGCGAGTACTGATTTTCAATTTTAATCTCTCTCGTTATCACAAGGCCAAAAGGCTGCTGGACCAGTTAGATGAATACTGCATGGATGGAGCAGATCGCGCTTGGATTCACCATTGGGTCAAGCGATGCAATGTGATCTATATAATATATCAAATTGTCTACACTAACTACACGTCGTTCACTTTTCTGTCTGCAGCCTTCAATGGAATGGCTCCGTGGCGTGTCTACAATCCAGTTGTCGATTGGCAAACGAGCACTTCTAGTCTGTGGATAGCCTCCACCATGGAATTCCTTTTACTTTTCTTTGCAGTCATGCAAAACCAATTGGTGGACGTTTTCACTGTCATTTATTGTCTGATGATTAGAGTCCACATTGATATACTGCGACGAAGAGTTATCAAATTACGCTCAGATCCCACAAAGACGGAAGAAGAGTGTTATGAGGAGCTAAAGCTTTGCATAGCACATCAAAAACTTATTTTGAAGTATGTATCCGATGAGTCCTAATCGACGATGCTTTTAAGTAAGTTTTCTCCACCCAGATATGCCGACTTAATGCGACCGCTCCTATCACGCGCAACTTTTATACAATTCATATTAATTGGCGCTATTTTGGGCTGTACTTTGGTTAACATGCTTTTCTTTTCTGACTTCTGGAGCGGATTAGCCTGTGCTCTATACGTAATTGGCATAATGTTTCAGACTTTTCCATTCTGTTATACCTGCGATCTAATCGCGAACGACTGCGACAATCTAAGCGTTGCCATATTTCACTCGAATTGGACAGGATCGAGTCGTCGTTATAAATCAACTCTTATCCAATTCTTGCAGAATGCCCAGCAACCAATTGCCTTTACAGCTGGAGCCATATTTCCCATTTGCATGCAAACCAATATCAAGGTTAGTCCACAAAGATATTGTTCGAGAAAATAATGAAAGATTTGTTTGCTTTTCGTTCTACCAAAAGGTGGCCAAATTGGCATTTTCTGTGGTGACTTTTGTGAACAAACTGAACATTGACGAAAAATTGAATAGATTGTAATTCGACGAGAATTTCAAGCACAACAAACCACACAAAAAAAAACAAAATCAAATAAACAAACAAATAGGGAAGCAAATAAACAATGTAGGCCAACAAAGTCAATTAAAATTCGACAAAATTAATTGCTTAAAATACTCGGCGAATTGACTTACAAAATTTACCAAAGTCATCGTAAACAAGAAATCTGTTTTAATTGCGGTTAAGCCGAGAGCAAGGACACAAACAGTTCTAAGGCACACAGAGACCCAAGATTAACACACATATACACACACACACACATAGATACAGACACCGACGCAGAGACACGCACACCAGCACAATCCTCCATACACCTTCAAACACCGCCTCCGCCTCTTCACAGCACGAACGAAGAAGCGAGTTCAAAGTCTAGCCGCTGGCGCTGTCAGTTCGTCTTACGTCTTTGATGTTCAGCAGACGCGACTTGAGTCTGGAGTCTGGCCAAACCACAGGACCAAGACCAGGACCAGGACCAGGACCTTCGACAAAAAACAACATTAGCATAAATTGATATAGAGAGAGCACAAATGATAACTAGAATGCTGAGGTCTCTCAGTCATATTTAATAAAAACACTGTTAAAAAACCAGCGGAAAGCTGGTAGAAAATTAATTTGCATTTTACCACAAAACACAACTACAATTTGTTTATAGTTTCCAAGTTGCTTCAATTCACTGGAGGATTCTCTTTGTAACCTAATGAAGTTAGCATTTAGTGAGACTTAAAAACTCGACTGAGAGTTGAACAAAAGTTGGCAATCCCTTGAGTAAAGCACCCAAGAACGTTGAGCCTAAATCCAGCTTATTCTTATACAATAATGCTTAAGAATCTTGAAGTCATGATGCCTAGACACCATAGCCAATATAACCCTTTGGCTAGGTACACGCATCGAGCCACACAGTCTGAGGAGTGTTTATCTAATCAAACATTCTGCGAAATTGTGGGAAAAGTTCAACACGAAATGGGCAAAACAAATGTTGCTGATTGATTTGATTATTGTTGTGCGTAGGCATGAAAAATTGTTGCTATAAAAACAATGCAAATCCATTAAGGGACAAACAGTAGTGAGAGGACATTGAAAGAAGCTCAATTCAAGCAATTTGAAAGCATCTGCTGATGCTTTCGCTTATTTTGAGTATGGAATGACTTTCGTGGGTTTTCTGCCACCATCTAAAGGGCGTAAGTTCTATATGATGTTCAGAGGATTCGTGATCTTGTGGTCCATCGTATATTTGCCTTTTGGTTTGATGATAAGTTGTTTCAAGGATATAAGAAGCTATAGTCCTGGCGAGCTTTTAACGTCGCTACAAGCTGGAATCAACGATATCGGCTGTTCCTTGAGAGTTTTGGCTTTTTATCTGAATCTATCAAAATACGAGAAGGCCAAGAAGCTGCTTAACCGCTTGGATGAATACTGCGTCGATGGAGCAGACCGCTGTAGGATTCGTTATTGGGTTGTACGATGTAATGTAATCTATGTGTTGTATCAAGTTGTCTACTGCAACTACTCCTTTTTGACATTTTTGAGCGGAACATTAAATGGAATGGCCCCTTGGCGAGTCTACAATCCACTCATCGACTGGCAATCGAGCACTTCGAGTCTATGGATCGCCTCCACTTGGGAGCTCATCATTTTATCCTTTGCTGTTGTGCAAGAGCAACTCGTCGATGTCTTTACTGTTATTTATTGTCTGATGCTCAGAGTTCACATCGAAATTCTCCAACAAAGAGTTGGCCGATTGCGCACAGATTCCGAGGAGACGGAGCAAAAAAGCTATGACGATCTCGTCAAGTGCATTGCGCATCATAAACTGATTTTGGAGTATGTTGTTAGGAATGAAAATTAGATGACTTTAATATCATAATTCTTTTCCCCATGCAGATACGCCGACTTAATACGATCTCTAGTTTCACGCGCCACTTTCGTGCAATTTATACTGATCGGCATAGTATTGGGCTGTACTTTGGTCAATCTATTTTTCTTTTCCGACTTCTGGAGCGGATTAGCTTGTGTCGTATACATCACTGGCATTATGGCTGAGACTTTTCCGTTTTGTTATATTTGCGACCTAATCGCAAACGACTGCAATAATCTGTCCTTAGCCATATTTCACTCGAATTGGTTGGGATCAAGTCGTCGCTATAAGTCCACTCTTATCCAATTCTTGCAGAATGCCCAGCAACCAATTGCCTATACAGCTTGCTCAGTTTTTCCTATTTGCATGAAGACGAATATTAAGGTAAACTTTATCATATTAATTCTTTCTTCGCTATTAACGTCCAATTATTTTGATTCCTTAATTAGGTGGCTAAACTGGCATTTTCTGTGGTAGCTTTTGTTAAGCAACTAAATATTGCTGAGAAGTTGATGAGGAATTAAAAAGGATGATGAAAATCTATATACGTAAAATCAATAAACCTATTTCAATTCTTTTCTTACACCTAAATAAATTATCAATAGGGGCCTCTATGCACTAAAATGTCGAAAATAAAAACAAAAGGCTAAAAACAAACCTTTTTTTTTACCGTGTCAAGGTCTCGATTCGATTGACCTTAATCCGCTATGCCAGCAGGCTGGAAGCTTGCTGGCTGAACTCGAGCCAATTGATGGCTACGATCTAAGTCAAACAAGTTTTTATTGAATTAAACATTTATTTTTTTCTCACAGTTTAAGATAAACATTGGAATAGTTCTAAATTTACGCTAAATATAATAAGAGTTACACAGGCATATAGACTACTGCACCCTGTATTAATACTCTGCTCGCAGGTTTGACTTTCATTCACATACACTACTGGCCACTTGAATGGAACACCCTCTAAGTATGTTTTCACACGCTGCTCTCAACTAATGAAACTAGAGACCCAATTTCCTATTCCTTTACATTTCCCCCAGTATTGATCAGGGAGGAAAACTCGGACGTTATGTATCTGCGCGGTATATCGAAATCAAGGACTTAAAAACGTTTAGTGAATTGAAAATTCCGCGAAATTGTGGGAACAATGTTGTAGTCAATGCGTGTGTTCCCAATTGATTACCAATGTGCGTAAGAATTGATTTCTTTGGTTAATATATTTACCAGTCGAGTACAAGAATTTCCACAGTTGTGAAAAAACATTGAAGAAGTTGTAACACTAAATAAATAAATAAAAACCCCAAATATGCTATTCGAGCTATTGAGAAAACCCGGACCAAAGGATATGAAGGCCTCTGTAGATGCCTTTGCATATTTTGAGTATGGAATGACTTACGTGGGTTGGCTGCCGCCAACTAAGGGGCGCAAGTTCTACATGATATTTAGAGGACTCATAATCATCTGGGCCGTTGCATATTTGCCCTTTGGCTTGCTAATTGGTTGTTTCACGGACATCAAAAACTACAGTCCTGGCGATTTCTTAACATCGCTGCAAGCTGCCACCAATGATATTGGATGTTCTCTTAGGATTTTGGTTTTCTATCTATATCTATCTAAATACGACAAGGCCAAGAAGCTGCTAAACCGCTTAGATGAATACTGCGTGGATGGATCTGATCGCTGCAGGATACGTTATTGGGTTGTACGATGCAATGTGGTCTATATAATATATCAACTTGTCTACTGCAACTACTTTACCATGACATTTCTAAGTGGAGTCATCAATGGAGTAGCCCCTTGGCGAGTTTACAACCCAGTCATTGATTGGCAATCGAGCACTTTGAATCTGTGGGTTGCCTCCACTTGGGAGCTCACCATTTTATCCTTTGCTGTTCTGCAGGAGATGCTCATAGATGTGTTTACTGTCCTTTATTGTGTGATGCTAAGAGTTCATATTGAGATTCTTCGACAAAGAGTCGTCCGATTGCGCACAGATTCCGAGGAGACGGAGCAAAGAAGCTATGACGATCTCGTAAAGTGTGTTGAACACCATCAACTTATTATGGAGTATGTATTAAATGATATTCAGTTTAAAAAAAACTTTACAATCGTTCCCGCTATACAGATACGCCAATATAATTCGTCCCCTGGTCTCACTGACTACTTTCATACAATTTATACTGACTGGCGCATGTTTGGGTTTTACTTTGGTCAATCTGTTTTTCTTTTCTGACTTTTGGAGCGGATTGGCCTGTGTTATGTATACAGCTGGCTTGATGTGTCAAACATTTCCATTTTGTTACGTTTGCGACCTCATCATGGTGGACTGCGATAATCTGGCCTTGGCCATATTTCATTCCAATTGGATAGGATCGAGTCGTCGCTACAAATCGACTCTAATCCAATTTATTCATCGTGCTCAGCAATCAATTGCCTATTCAGCTTGTTCAGTTTTTCCCATATGCATGCAAACGAACATTAAGGTAAATCTTACAATGTTAATACTTTCCTCCCAATTAATGTCTAATCACCTTGAGTTCTTCATTAGATGGCTAAATTGGCATTTTCTGTGGTAGCTTTTGTTAAGCAACTAAATATTGCTGACAAGATGACGAGGAATTAAACGAAGAAGAAGCTTCATGAGGGGAACACTATATATGTATAATCAATAAACCGATTTCAAGGTTCACTTTTAGAGTCGTTTATATAAAATTGCCTTATGGGCATTTAAACAATTCATATTTTGCACCTAAGTAAATTATTAATAGATATTATAAATAATAATAAATATTAATATTATAAATAAAAACAAAAAGCAAAGAATAACAAATTTTTTAACCCGCCATAGTCTCGATTTGATTGACCGCAATCCACTAAACCATTAGGCTACAGGCTCGCTCTCTGAAATCGAGCCAATTGAAGGCTATGATCTAAGTTAAACAAGTTTTTAGTGCATTATACTTTTATTTCTTAGTGCGTATAATAACTTGCCCTAAGTCTTGCTTTTTGTAGACGAGGGATAATACGAGTTACACAGGCATATAGACAATTGCACCCTGTATTGGCACCTTGGTTTGACTTTCATTGCACATACACTCCTGGCCACATGAATGGAACACCCTTTAAGTGTGTTTAACAATCCAATTCTCTATTCCTCTGCACTTTCCCTAACATTGATCAGGGAGGAGAACTCGAGACCCCGAGAACTTGCACGGTATACTTAAAAACGTTTATCAAATTGAAAATTCCGCGAAATTGTGGGAACAATGCTGCGGTCAATACGCGTGTTTCTAATTGATTACCAATGTGCGTTGCTTATATAACTACCAGACGAGTACAAGAATTTCCACAGTTGTGAAAAGACATTGAAGGAGGTTTAACAATAAAAGAAATCAAAGCCAAGAAATGATATTCGAGCTACTGAGAAAACCAGGACCAAAGGCCTCTGTAGATGCCTTTGCATATTTTGAGTATGGAATGACTTACGTGGGTTGGCTGCCACCATCTACGGGACGCAAGTACTACATTATATTCCGAGGACTCATACTCATGTGGGCCGTTGCATATTTGCCCTTTGGCTTGCTAATTGGTTGTTTCACGGACATCAAAAACTACAGTCCTGGCGATTTCTTAACATCGTTCCAGGCTACCATCAATGATATTGGATGTTCCCTCAGGGTCTTGGCTCTCTATTTAAATCTATCAAAATACGACAAGGCCAAAAAGTTGCTGAACCGCTTGGATGAAAACTGCGTGGATGGAGCTGACCGCTGCAGGATACGTTATTGGGTTGTACGATGCAATGTGGTCTATATAATATATCAACTTGTCTACTGTAACTACTTTACCATGACATTTCTAAGTGGAGTCATCAATGGAGTAGCCCCTTGGCGAGTTTACAACCCAGTCATTGATTGGCAATCGAGCACTCTAAATCTATGGATTGCCTCCACTTGGGAGCTCATCATGTTATCCTTTGCTGTTCTGCAGGATATGCTTATAGATGTGTTTACTGTCATTTATTGTGTGATGCTAAGAGTTCATATTGAGATTCTTCGACAAAGAGTTTACAGATTGCGCACAGATTCCGAGGAGACGGAGCAAAAAAGCTATGACGATCTCGTTAAATGCGTTGAACACCATAAACTTATTATGGAGTAGGTATTAAAAGATATCCAGATTGATAAAGCTTAAAATTGTTACCCCTCGCCCATGCAGATACGCCAATTTAATTCGACCTCTGGTCTCACTAACTACCTTCATACAATTTTTACTGACTGGCACATGTCTGGGATTTACTATGGTCAATTTGTTTTTCTTTGCTGACTTTTGGAGCGGATTGGCCTGTATTATGTATACAGGTGCGTTGATGTGTCAAACATTTCCATTTTGTTACATTTGCGACCTCATCATGGAGGACTGCGATAATCTGGCCTTGGCCATATTTCATTCCAATTGGCTGGGGTCGAGTCGTCGCTACAAATCGACTCTAATCCAATTTATTCATCATGCTCAGCAAACG
Organism: Drosophila nebulosa; assembly: GCA_024703675.1. Lineage (NCBI taxonomy): Eukaryota > Metazoa > Arthropoda > Insecta > Diptera > Drosophilidae > Drosophila > Drosophila nebulosa. The sequence goes on along the minus strand of JANFPS010000007.1, from coordinate 1,948,947 downwards.
ATTGCTTTTACAGCTTGTTCAGTTTTTCCCATATGCATGGAAACGAATATTAAGGTATATTTTAATATGAAAAATTCTTATTTCTTGATAATGAGAAGAGTTTACAATCTTTTAGGTGGCTAAATTGGCGTTTTCTGTGGTGACTCTTGTAAAGCAATTGAATATTTCTGAAAAATTTATAAAGAATTAAGTAGTGTCTTGGTTTTACGGCCTAATTGATTAGTTATTCGCACTCGTTTTAGACGAAAATTACTCCTCACTTTTTGGTGTAAAAATCTCTTGAGAATTGAGCAACAAAAGCAATTTTCTTGCCTACGCTTCACAAATGTCAAAAAATAACAACTTACAACAGACAAACACCAGAACAGATACACTGCGAGAGAGATAGAGGATAGAGGAAAGACAGAGATAGAGCAACGAACCACAGACACGGCACGCGTAGACGCATTAAATCAAATTAAAAGCGCGCTAAAAGAAGTGACAAAACCCCAGGTAAATCCCATTTTAAATACAAATGGTAAAATGCGTATCTCGGAAGTGGGAAGCGGCAACTGGGAGGAGGTGCCAGTGTCGGGGGAATGAATGTGGAGACAGGAAGACAAAACTCTGAGTGGTTTGTGGGGGCGGCTGGCTGGCTGGATGGCACACATTTTTCTAGAGCTTAGCGGTGCGCTGCATGTAATCTTAGTTTAAGTTGATTGTAGGACACACAAAAAAAAAATAAAATAAAAGAGAAAAAGAAGGAAAAAAAACCGACACCATGTAAAATGCTTTAAATAAAAATTTGTGAGAGAATACCGTGAGTATCTCCACCTTTACGTGAATAAGTGTGTGTTTGTGTGTGTGTGTGTGTGTGTGTGTGTGTGTGTGTATGTATGTTTGTGAATTGGGGTTGCGTTTCGCAACTCTTTGCGTTAGAATGAAGACACTCGACGCGTTTCAACGCCTCGCTTTGCTGGCTGCTTGGGTCTAGGTCTTTCAACGAGAATTGCTTTTAGCGTAATTGCAAGTATTCCCGGAGGTTACACTTACGTGGCACTATGTGGCCAATGGCGCTGCTGTTAACCATTCTGGAAATTGTTTGGCAATATTTACCGGTTACCGCATTTCAATGAAGCCGCTTCGCAGCAATTTTACACATATTTCTACGTTCTACGTATTTTTTTTTTCTTTTTTCTTCTTTTGTTTATTTGTAGGCCAATTTTGATTAGTTTTTAACCTCTTTGGCCCGCACTTGAACTCAATCAATCAATCAATCAAAATCAAAAAATTCAATCAACATCAAATGCAGGCATTGCTCAAACAAATGGAAAGCAAAAAAAAAAGTAAACTCAGAGAGAAGGAATCGCACACAAACAGCAGCTCAAACTCATTCATTAAGTCAAACGTTTAGGCCAAACCCCGAAAATTGCAAATCTGCAAAACGAGTCGCTATATGTATGTACTTTGTGTGTGTGTGTGTGTGTGTGCGCGCACACATGCCTACAAAGTCAATGGCGAAAGGCAAAAAACAACTCTGCTTTTTATGCCTGCCGGAGCTGCTGGCTGCTGGGATAAGAGGGCATATTGAGTTTATGGTAAAAGGCAATATTTACCACAGATCTTTCCTAGAATTTTCAGCCTCCTCTCTAGCGTGAATAAATCCAACAAAGTACCAAGCTAAAAATCGGCCTGAGAAGTATCTCGAATCAAAAAAAAAAAACTATTTATTCTAAAGTACATTTCTATTCAATATTGATTATGATCGGATAATTAACTGTCATTACAAATATTGCAAACTATATCTATTGAAGAGTATGATATTATTTTCTTAGGTTTTAAGCAATCTATTTCATTCTATTTCTATCTTACATCTGACATATTTCTTTCAAGTTAATTCTATAAGAATTGTCACACATTCTCACTTAATTTAAACAATGTAATAAGTTTTGAGTTAACTTGCTTAGTTTTGAGGAAAGGCTTATCCAAGCCAGATGTGTTTCACCCTCTAAAATATTTATGAATCAATTTTATTTAAACATGACTTTGATGTAGAAACCCAAGAAACAATTTGTCTCTAAGGACCTTATTTTTGGCTTGGTTTTCGATTGAAGTCCTTCATAAAAATATACAGAAGATATGTATATAAGATATGAGAGATCGTCTTTTAAAGAAATATCCCCCCACCTCACAGAATTTTTACCAAAGTTTTTATATTTTAAGCTTCATGATAGATCCTAGAAATATTTCTTTCAGTTGTTGTTGTTGTTGTTGATCTTTTTGACACAGTTTATGAATATGGCAAGCGGCAAGAGGCTTACCAATGGGTATAATATATTCGATAGGATTAACTGAGGGGGCCTTTATACGGTACTGCTGCATTCTCTTTTTACTATCCATTATTTTATTTATATCTGTTTTTTTTTGTTGTTGTTTTCTGTGTGAATGAGTGTGTGTTTATGTACTTTACGATGGTCAGCAAGTGGAAACTGAGGATGTCAGAGACTTTGCTGGTTTATTTTTCACATATAATATCCGACTATACACGTGTTGGATGGTTTGTGTGTATCTGAGAGTGTGTGTGTGTGTGTGTGTGTGTGTGGTTGTGTTAAAATCACTTTTTAAAGCATTTTGGCCTCAGCGACAGATACACGCATTGAAGCGTGGGCACTTTTGCGTTTGCCGGGCCCCAGTCAGTCAGACAGACATTGCGAGAGACAAACACAGAGATGTGTGGTGGAGTGGGGTGGGGTGGACAGAGAGGCAGAGGAACACAGAGACAGCCGGCCAACATATTTATTTTATTTCAGCTTCATTCTGCCAGTGCATAAAACTGTTTTTAACATGCTCTTCTGGTTGATGTTTTGGTTGTTGTTGCAGCTACTGTGCGCCCTTTTTATGCCAAATGTAAGCGATCTGCAAGGGTCTGACACAAATACGGCCCAGAAAGGCAAGCGTGATATAGGAGAGGGATGTCAAGCAGATTTAAACCGTTACGGTTTACCTGCCAGCATATCGTATACATATATATATATGTATATGCACTATATGTATATTCTACGTATTTAAATAAAACGTTTCTTTTTATTTCTTCGCCCCCTTCCTCTACCCACTCGACCCCACCTTACCCTTCGGAACCCGTTAACAAGCAGGCGCACTTTGCGCAATCACAGAGCAGCTGGCAGGCTAACAGAGGGACACGGGGCAGTTTTTCCCATTGATTTCAGCAAAGCGTTGGTAAGGAAACACACAAAAGCCGTTGCAGCACACCAAAAAAAAAAAAAAAAAAAAAATGAAAAGCCAGCTTAAAATTATAAAAGAGAAGTAGGAAAAAAGGAAAAGAAAAACACGTTAACTGTCGTCGTCGTTGTCGTCGTCGTCGTCGTCGTCACGTGGCCGTCGGTTTAAATCAAAACATAAAAAAGAGCGTAATGGGTGGGCTTTGGATTCCGGCAATGAGTTACATCAAATGTATTTGGCTTTCACAGGAAATGGCAGTGCAATGCATTTTTATTTACATCTTTAACAGAAATAAGTGAGAGAGAGAGAGAGAGAGAGGGAAGGGAGAAAAGAAGGGGCAAAGCCATTAAGAAATTGCACACACACACACACAAGTCAAAAGGAGCAGGGGCAGGACAGGGCAGGGACAGTTGAGCAATTGCAATTGAAATGGCCAAGCCAAATAATGAAAGAGTGCCACATCAGACACATGTCATGCCATATCATCTATTCAAATTAAAATCGAGTGCCGCTTTGATGTTGCTTTCGGACCTCAAAAAAGAGAAGAGATAAAGAGTGAAACCTTTAGCAAGAAAGTAAAATTAAAATGGAAATACAGATGTCAGGTAAGCGTTCGATTAAGCTGAGCGAATATAAATTACACACAGCATTCAGTTGGTCAATTATGCTTAAATCCATCAGGAATTATGCGTTAAATTGATTGAAAGTCGAGTTTGTTCATCCTGAATTATGGCATAAAATCAATTTTCAGTGCGAAATCAATAAAAAGCAAATTGCTACTTCAACTTGAACTTTCTCTCTTTCGCATTAGATGCTGCTGCAGCTCTTTTATATTGAATCTACCTACCAACCAACTGCTCTGCTCTGCTCTGTCATCCCGTCACTCAAAGCCGGAGCCAAAACCTGGCACACACACAGAGAGTCGCCGCTTTAAATCGCCAGCCAAGTCCCTGGATCAAGTGACGAGGCAACATCAGAAACTAGATGCAGAGAGAAAAAGAGGAAGAGCGGTGTGCGAGAAGAGAGGGAAAAAAGGAAAAAACTTTTTCGCCAAGCCAATAAAGTGTGCTGTTGGTGCTCCTGCCAAGGGGCTCAGTCCAGTTCAGTTCAGTTCAGTCCAAGTCTCCAAGTCCATGTCGTGTGGCACAGCGACAGAAGCCGTGGATCTAAATGTTTTCTGAATGAACATTCGTTCGTACGGCCACTGAGAAATGAAAATATTTTCCGTAAATTGCAAAAGAAACAAAAACAAAAAAAAAAAAATAGAACAACACAAAAATGTATATAAAGAAAAGAAAAACTGCAAATCGCATTGCTTTGTCCATCTGTTTATTCGTCCGTTCGTCTGTCCGTCTATCTATCTGTCTGTCTGTCTGTCTGTCTGTCCGCTTCTAGAGACTCTGTCCATGTCTGAGAACGAAGCGCGTCAATTGTCTGCAATAATTCTAGAAAAAGTGCAAAGTGTAAAGCAAGTCCATCCTCCTGGCAAAGTAATTTATTTATCAAGTTTCAAGCCGGAGCCTGAAAACTTAATACGCCACCAAATTGAATGCGCCGCTCTCGACGTAGAAGATTTTGCTTCCAGCGTTTTCTACTCTTCCTTCCTCTTCTCTCCTCTCCTGGCACTTACAGTCTTCACTTACTACTTATGTATATGTACATATGTACAAAGTTGCCTGGCAGCACAATCTCTTCTATAATAAGGCCATCTAGCCTCACTCTGAACAAATAATATAGTATTGTATATAAATATTTTCCAGTTTAGTTTCAAACACAGGGAAAAGCGAAATTTAATGTACAATTTTACTAAAACAAAGAACCATCTTAAGCAAATGAAATCAGAGTAACAACAAAACAAAATAATTAAAGTAAAATCAGTTTAAATCTTTTGGAATGAGAAAAATTGAATTCAAATTATCAGTCCATAGTCGTTTAGAAACTATTCCATCATATGAAGTTTTGCATTAGTTTAGGATCCACTTCAATATCTTTTTAAAGATATTTTTAAGATAAAACAGAATTGAGCTAAGCTACAAATGTTTTTCCATGATTCAATTTTGCTTGCACTCTTTTTTTTTTTTTGTTGTGGATCCTTTTCAATAAGCTACTGAGAATTGAGTGTGTCATTATGTTGCACTCATTCCTTCAAGAACTAAAAAACCACAGTGCTTGTCTTCTCCTTTTGGCCAACCGCTTGAACTGTCACCTTTCCATTGAGTCCTCTTTCTATGCATTCAATGCGGTCTAATCGAAAGCACAATGTTCAACGTAAATAATTGATGCGCGCTTTCATTGTGGGAGCTTTGATTTGTCTGTTTTTAGACCATATTGTGGGTTATAGCTACCCCCACTTTCTGTGTCTCTCTCTCTCTCACTCTCTCTTTCCGCCGCTTTGACACCCTCACAACTCAGCAGCAATAACAGGTGCAAGGCCAAAACAATTTTTATATGCAATAATTCATTTTTTTTTTCAAAAGCTCTGATTGATGTGCCTTTTTGTCGCTGTTTTGTAAATTGGTTGCCATTCGCATTTGATTAAAGGGCGAGGAGTGAAATGGATTGCAGTTTCAAGGTTGTTGCAACGCTCTAATTGTCCACACACCCACACATATGTAGATGCCCTGGAAAATGCAGGGCAAAAACATAGCATACTTATGAGGGCCGAGTGTAAGGTTCAATTAAAATTTTACACTCCTTTGCATTTGAAGTGAATATGCATGAATGGTGTGGGTATACGAGTGACTTTCTGTGTGTGTGTGTGTGTGTGTGTGTGTGTGTGTGTGTGTTCGGGGTGTGTGAGTGAAAAAGATGTGGTGGGAAACCTTATAGGCCCACAAGTACTTCCACTTGCCTGCCAGTTGGCTGTAGTTATAGCCGCCAGCAGTAGCAGCAGGAACAAGTTTCCTGCACTGCCTGCCTGTTCAGGGACACTTAAGAGCTTTCATGTGTACGCGTGTAGACTTTGTGTGTTAGGCATAAACTATGAGCCAACACACATTTAATGAAACGTAACTTAATGCATAATTGACTAAACGCCTCCAACTTTGACAAAGAAGGGATTGAGTATGCGTAGGCTTTAAGTTAAATGGCCCACAACAAAGTTGCATTTTACATTGAGATTATAAGGCTTAAAGTGGGCTCCTCCGACAGTCTCCTTTTCCGGAGATGCTTTCCCATCCTCCACTCTTAAGAGTTTGCCACTATAAATTTTAATCCTTATCTCAAAGAGCACTCCCGAGATAAGCAAATTTCACTCGGTAGATACATGTTGCAATTGTTTCCGTTCATTGCATCACAAGCTATTACATATTGCAACAGTTAGTTTGCCTCTTTTTTGTTTCTGGCCCAGCATGTGCAATTTATTTTTTATTATCACTTTTCCATTGCCGCCAACGCCAACGCCGACGCCGAGAAATAAAAAACCGAACAACAAAATCAACATGCAAAATATGTTGCATATTTTACAATGCAGCAGCAGCAGCAGCAACGTGAAAGATAACTAAAAAGCGCAAAATGAAATATGCAACAAAAGAGCGTAAAAACATGAAAATAAATTGAAAAACAAAAGCGGCAACAGTAAAAAACATGAAAAAATAAAGCAAAAACCAAAGAGAAAAGAGAATTGGTTAACAAATTGCAACAAATATTAGAGGCGAAGTCCAACAGCAGCAGCAGCAACAGACAACAATGGATATGAAGTCATATATTTCTAACAACGAATTAAACAAAAATCCAACTGAATAGAGCCAAGCTGTAAATGCACACACAAATCTATATATGTATATATATATATATGGGTTTATACAACAAACCATAGCCAAATATGAAGCGACTACACACATTGGCAACGTTTCGTTTCGTTGCCTTATTTTTTTTTATATCGATCGAATCTACTGAATGGCAAAGAGCGTAGCAAAAGATGTTGATGATGTTGGCCAGAATCAACGAACGAATGAACGAACGAACGAATGAACGTACGACAAAATGGAGTAGTCTAGCATAAACGACGTTTTTCATATTTCCGCCAGAGTTCTTCTCTAGCCTCTCAGCAAGGACAAAAATTCAATTTTTTTTTTTTTTTTTTTTTTACCCGAGTGAGTGTGTGGCTGTTGCAGGTTCTTTAGCACAGAGAAGAGAGATGCAGACGAGACGCACCGAGTGTGGAAGGGGGAAGAAGGCGAAGCTAAGGGAAATTGCTTTTTATTTGCTTGTATCGAAAAATATCAAAAACTATAAACCAAAGCAAGGAAGAAATGGCAAAATCATATTGGTAAATGGAATAACGTGGCCGAAACCACTATGACAACAATAACAACAACAACAACAACAACACATAGGCCAAGTCAGCTTGCCTGTTAGTGTTAAGCAGAAGAAAAATTCAATTTAAATTGGAATTTTCCTTTAGCACTCACTTGAATTCTATTTTTCTTTGTTTTCCTTGCAATTTGTATAGATCACCAGACTATCAATTATTTATATGAACTCATATGGTGAGCAGCTGTGCTTTTGTAAATCTAATCCTCAATATTAAATCTGCAGAGTAGAGAGGGAGGGCGTAGAGAGCTCGTGACAATGCAATACCGCTAAAAAGGACCCGTCTAAGGAATTTAATTTTCTGCGTTGATAAATATGTGTGCATACAAAACGATGGAATGTAAAAAGAGAAGAATTATGAAAGTCACCTTTTCCCCCATCACACAATACATTACCCTCCCCCTTCACTGCCTCTCGCTTCCTTCTCCGTCTGGCTGGCAGCATCATCAATTCCTATGAAATGAAATGCACAGTCAAGACAGTCCTGTCCTGCCGCCCAGTGGCAAGAGTCGAACAAATAACGTAATACTTTTGACAACAACACAAAAACCATGAGTGCAATCTGCACGGGCCTCTAAACATGATAAATGTGTAGGTACACTGTGAGAATAATTCGTCGGTGGAGAGGGGGGCAGAGAGCACTTAGGCATTTCATTTAAAATTGTCTGCCTGTGCTCAACCTTGTTTTTTTCTCTCTGTGTATGCATGGCTTGAGATGATGAGCTGACAAACTGTTTGCTATATATCAACGCATTGCATAAGTAATATAAAAGTTGTAAAAGAAAAGTATGATGAATTCATCTTTGTAGACGGGCTCGGACACACATGCAGCGCCTTATGAGTGCCAGTGAGCAGATATTCCTTGTTTTAAATGGCAAAAATTTAATTGCAGTTATTGTTCACTAAGATCTATAATGACTTTTGATAATAATTGATTTCAATTTCTAACAACACTTAAAGATATTAAAGTAGATAGATATTTCAACTAGAAATAAAGAACTTTAAAGAAAACTTTATGAAACATCAATTAATCGATCAATCGATTAGTTCAAGAGAACGCTATAAGTAAAGATAGTTAGGCAACTACATCAAGCTTAAAGACTTTTTGCTTTGATATGCTGATTTCATGTGATGACAAGATTATAGGTGGGGCGAAGGCGTGGGTCGTGGGGCAAATCATTAACCATGACAACATGAAAAGGTCTATTCATTTGGGCTAAAACACACACAATTGACGGAAGAAACTCTCCTCTATGTGTGTGTGTGTGTGTGTGTGTGTGGATTTACGTGTTGTTGTTGTTGAGTTAATCCCTGAAACATTTTCGTGTTTTGTTTAAAGCTCAGTCAGCATGTCAGATTTGGCGAAATAGGATTTACGCCTTTGGTTTAAGTGACAGCGCGTCGGGGTAAAAATATATGTATATAAAAAGAAAGTGTACAGAAAACAGATAATGTCAATATTAGTCGCCTGCATAATGAACAATAAATGGCAAAATAATACAAAAGGCAGAACCAGTGCCAGAGCCAGAGCCAAAAGACCGCGCCATGCTTACCAAAAAGTGAGAAGAAAAGGCAAACTGTCTTTAATGGATGCGCGACAAAAGGCATGAAAAATCAATAGCCCAAAGCAAAGCAAACGAAACGAACGGAACAGAAAGGAAAGGCAGGACACAGGGACAGACTGACAGGACCGTCGACACCACGGGCCATGCCGCCACCACGGGACAAAAGTAACAATAAAAACACAAAGGCAAAAAAGGACACACACACACACACACAGGAGCAGGACCAAAGGAATTGGCAAACGGCCTTTGAGTTTGGGCGCGTGTAAAAGTGTGTGAAATTTTTTAAGCATTAAGCCGGATGTCAAATAAAATATAAATTTGTCAGTTATGGTTTATGTGCATTTCACTTGCTGTTGTATTTAAAGCTTGAAATTAATCATTTTATGCTAGTAGCATGTATTATGCTCTGTGTTTTTTTTTTTTTTTGTTCTCAGTTTGTTTCCTTCGTTTATCGGTTGGCATTTGCACACAGTTTACATTGACGTTTTGCCTCGTTTCTGTTTGCTCTTTGTTAAGCGAAAAAAAAAAAGAATGAATCAAAACGTGGGCACGTCATAAATTCTCTAAAAAGCATAATAAATAAAAAGAAATAATAACATTTTTATTACATTGCCGGCAAGGTAAGGCAATGAGGGAAATGGGGGCAATGAGGCACAGGCATCGGCACCGGCAACAAGCTGTGGAAAAGGCAGTGAAGCGTTGCCAAGCTGTCGAATTGAAAGGACGAAGTCGCCAGCAGCTTCTAATACTTTTCGAATGGTAAAAGTTTTTTAGTCTTTCTTTATTCTTTTCAATAATACTCTTTGCGTCAAAAAAAAAAAAGAAGTTTCTTCAAATTTATGAAGTGCTTAGAGATGTTTGGAAAAGTTATATACACGATAATTTTCACTAAGTTAAATCATTTGGCTTTCTTGGAACGTGTTAATCTATGAAACTTCTCGATATGAGGTAATATCGATATAAAGATGGATCTATTTTGCACGATATTTTAAACAAAAGTAGCATCAGATTTCAGAGTATACAAATTTCGAGTTTGATTTTTGATTTTTTTTTTTTTTTTTGGTATATTTTTTGTTCTTTGTATTGTGTGTGTTGGGGTACTGAGCGATGTTTTAATGATGCCATCATAAATTATTACATTGCTATTTCATTTTATTGTTTCACCCGCGATTGAACAAGTCTCCTTCGCCTCTTGGTTGTTGCTACTGTTGCTCTTCATCTAACTGTTCCCGCCGTTGCTTGGGACCTGGCAATTATTATTGCTTTTAAGAGCATTTTTATGCTCTTTTATTTCCTCGCCACACGATTTTCCTATTAACACAGCTCAAGCAGCAGCAGCAGGGGCAGCGGCAACATCAACAGCTCTTAGAAAATATTTTGTTCATAAATATATAACAATCTGAGTTGGCGAAACAAAAATTTCACTTGAGAGTTTATTATAATTTTTATGGATATAATATTATAGGCATGCCGCCGCCCACAGATGAGAAGCAACAAACTGACAGTCGTCAGTCGACAATATTCCAATCCCATTCCCATTCCCATCACTGCGCACGTGCAGATTGAGTTTAGTTAAGTTCAGTTCAGTTGAGTTCTGTTCTGTTCTGTTCTGTTTCGGTTCCTTTCGGTTCACCACCTGTGCGATTCTTGTCTGACGCAGCATATTCTCATCGTCCGTCTGTCTGTCTGACGTGGCATGCCACGATGCTATGGCCTCTCTCTACTCACTTTTGCAGCATATTGAAGCAGGCGATGGGAAGGAAGCCCCAAGCTTCTTGGTGGTGTAGGAGGCGGAAATTGTTAAAACTGTAATTGCTAAACGAATTTTAATGAGCTCATTAATTTGATAAAGGGATTTACACGGTGTTGCGGTGGTCCTGGGCTTTGCTCCTGACCAAATGTAGGGGTTTGCCTTCCCGGGCATTGCTGGTGGCCTTAATTAAAATTTGCTTCAAATAAATTTATGGGTTGTTTTTTTTTTTTGTTTTTTGTTTTTTGTTGTTGTTCTTGTTTCGCTGTCTTCAACCAACCAGCCAGCCACATAACCAGCTGGTTGGTAAACAAAAATTTTTGTTTGACTTTCTAATAAAACGGATTTCAGTGCGACCAAACAAAAACTGCTGCCGCCACATGGAAAACCAACTCGCAGCAAGAGTTAGAAACCAAAAAAAAAAAAAAAACTCTATATGAAAAGAGAGCTGAAACTGACGTAACTGAGTTGGTCGTCCTTAGACTCCAAGTTACCCTGTACCATGCCTCTAAAAGTCTCTCCCGGCCGTTTGGTTGATTTGAAGGTCTGTTAGCTGCAGTAGATACCGGAAACCTAGCGGTTTGTCTGCCTTTGCCAGACTTTACGCCCATTCGTTTCCGTCGATTCCCCTGGCTGCTCGGTTTCCAACAGCTGCACTTCTTTTGATGCACTTTTCCAGCAAATCTCAGCTGACTTAATGTCTTTGATTGCGGTTTGGCTATCCATTCACTTCCCGCCAATTTGTTGAGCGAGCGGTTAACTTAATCAGTTAATAGACTGCTACTTGGACTTTAGTTTTTTGCGATTCGATTTAAAGGTCAGTTAGTGGGGCCAGATCATTCAACAGTTGTTGGCCAGTATCAATTAAGAAGCTCCATAATAATGACTGAAGTTCTAAGGATACTTCTTCGGCCCATATATAGTAGATGTTAACTGCTGACTCAAATGATGGAACCTGCCTAAAAGCGACCCAGCTTATATGTGTCCTTTCACAAACTTTTATATACCCCTCAAGGCATAGGGTACTCTGGGGTACAACGAGAGAGTCAAAATTAAATAAACGAAGCGTAAGAGATATGCAACTGAGTTGTGACTGCAGTCACACACAACTCACACTCACACACTTCTAGAGAGAGAGAGAGAGAGGGAGAGAAAAAAAAAGAAAAGAGTGGAGTCTGTAAACTGATACTGATAAGTAGAAGTTTGCCCAATACTTTTTTTTTTTTGTTTTTTGTTTTGTCTGACAGACAGGTTTACATTTGACTGACCTCAGTCTATTTTTTTTTTTTTTTTTGGTTGTGTTTTAAGCCGAGTTCATCACGTTGTCGTGTATATGCGTATGTGTGTTCAGGGCTGAGAGTCCATGGCGAGACAATCAAATGTCAGCAGCTACTACTATTTCGACGACTCTTGATCCTACCGTTGCCGGGAGTAACTGTAAACGCGTTGATAAGCACACAGAGAGAAAAGCTAATTGGATTTCATTTTCGGTTGAATTTGGCCAACATAAAAATAAAATAAAATAAAGATGGCAAGCGCACATCGAGCTGATGATAACTGCCTTTAACTGAAACCATTCAAGTGAAAAATACGACTACGAAATGTTACCTCGTGCAGAGATGACTAAGTGAAAGTGTCAGACGATTGAAGGGTTTTTTGTGAATTTTCTCGCAATTCTTTTTCTAATCTATGGATAAAAAAGGCTCTTGACCATTTACACATGTCTGAAATTTAGTAGAATTTTCCTGTGAATTACGATGTTGAAATCATTATGGGTTGGCCTTAGGTCAGACATGAAGATTGCTTTATTTAGGTAAAGGAAAAAATTAATATAATCAATTAAGCAAATTTCGTTCATTAATTCTAGGTCGTGATTTGTTAACTCACCCAACTACAATGGGAAAGTATAAACTTTATGTCTTAATCCCTAGCCAGTCAACAATTTTGCCTACTTAGTTTTGTAATTGCAATAATTTTCAAGCATTTACTTGGCGTTTTGAACAAATTTCTTAAGAAAATGCTTAGCCCTCTCACTCACTAGTGCGTGGCTTATATAGCCATTTAAATTCATAGAAACGGCTGATAGAAGTTATCAGCCCAACTTCAACTTGATGGCCAAAACAATGGCAAATAGTGTGCAAATTGTTGACGCTGTTTAAGCAAATGTTTCCCAAGAAAATAAATGCAGGCAGACGCGATGGTTTGGGGGAAGAAATTCCATTCCGGCAGTAGCAGTAGCAACAATTGTCACTGTGTCGCGTATTCCGTAATTCCGCCTCCGCCCCTTTTCTGTCTGTTTGTCTGTCCACCTGTCTTTGTCTGTTGCGTTCGCTTTTCCTGTTCCTCTGTAAAAGTTGTTGTTGTTGTTTTTTTGCACACAGGTGTGCCCCGACTGGTGGCAAGAATGTGGGAAATAAAAGTGGAAAAACAGGGAAAACAAAGAGAAATAAAAATAAATAGGGAGGGGGAAAATATGTATGTGTGTATAAAATAATATTTTCACGGCCTGACGTTATCATTTATATTAATGCAAAAAACTTGCACCTGCATAAATATTTGGTATAAAAATTCCATTCAAGAATGGCTAATGGGTTTCTCATATAATGCATTTCTCGTCTCTTTATCCATTTTTGTTTAATAGCTAACAGTTGGTCATTAGCTACTGAAAGTGTCCATCTGAATGACTTATTCTTCTCTCCTTAGCAATCAGCTCCCTCATGTCAAAATCTGCTGGCGGAAAAGAGGCAGAAAAGAGGGAGAATCAGGCATCGGAATTCATCTTCAGGTCAAAAAAAAAGGGAAGCTAACCCTAGATGCCACATAGATGGAGCGGTGGTCAGCCAAAGTTGTCGACTTTTCTCGCAAACAGTGCGATTATTCAAATAATTTCAATTGAACAAAAGTTTCTTAGCTTATTTAAATTTTCTTGCAGTGGAAAATTGTCATTGTCAAAGTCGTTTTGTGTAAAAGGGGCTAAATAATTTCTTAGGCAATTGAAATATTTTGGACCTTTAAGTGAAAGGATTGAAGATTGGTTGATGGTGGGCAGAGGTGAGGGGTTGGGGGCGTACCATAAGGCCATTAGTGAAAGGATTTAAGGACAAATTATGTTGCCAAATGTTGCCAAGGCGGCAAGTCAAACGATAAAATATTCAACAAGCGCCCAGTAAAAGAAGAAGAAGCAGCAGCAACAACAACAACAATGATAACATTAGTAACATTTGTTTGAATTAAAATGAAAACGTTGACAATCTTTGTGACTTTGAATGCCAAAGGCAGGAGCAGTGGCAGTGGCAGCGGCAGCTTGGTCCCGGCTTTGTCTGTGTTTTGTGACACTCTTTGCACCCGCGATAAGTCTGTGAGTCTCTGGGTAGTGAGTGGTGTGTATCTATGTATCTCTCTCTCTGTCTCTCTGTCTCTCTGTGTCTGTGTGTGTGTTTAAATAGAATTAACATTCGTCTTGCCAGCAACAGCAACATCAAACCATGTAACCCGGCAGAGGGCAACCTTTTGCTTTGGCAGCCGGTTTTGACTTGGTAGCTCATTCATTTCTACGCAGCAGCCTGTCAGCTACGCCCACACGCAAAGTGATGAGGAAGGCGAGTGGTGGGGTAATGGAGGGGGCGACATTTCATTTGTATTCGAAACATTGTGTCCTGTTGAACATTCTTAATTAGGTTAAATCTACTGTGTCGCACACTGCTGATGGAGCGAGCCTTTGACTGACTAACTGACTGAGCCCTATGGGCATCCTTCAAAAGAGGGCAAGACCATTCCATCTCATCTCATCTCATCCCATCCCATGGGGTGTGGCACGCGTTTTAGCCATTTGGCATAATTTAGTGTGTCCCACAAACGTAAAAGACAAGACTCATATTTGCAATTTAAATCCAGGAAATGAAACAATTATAAACTTTATCGGTTGCAATCAACCATAGACCCATTTACTCGAGGGTCTCAGGCTAGGCCCGCATGTGTCTGCTCTACAAAACTTTCAATGGCAACATCTGCATGCATACATGTGTGTGTGTGTGTGTGTGTGTGTGTGTGTGTGGCAATGTGTTTCAACTTGTTATTGCCGCAACAAGTACAAGCAATTTGTTATGCTCTTACCGGTGCAAACAAAACAAAAAACTAGTAGGAAAAAAAAACTAGGACATCCATACAGATTGCCCTTAGCTCACTGGACATCCTTCGGCTATCAATTCATGTAGCAGAAGAACGTCATCATAATCTTGGCAAATGAAAAATGAAACTGAGAGAAAGCTCAACCAGCTCAACGTAAAAAAAAATGAATGATGAGTTAGAAGCAACAACCAATAGGGCTATATTAAGTTGGGAAGATGATGCATCTTTCGTTACTCATTGCTTTGAATTTCAATATAGAACTTTCTTCAGAACTTTCTTTCTTTTTCGTAGATCTTTAGCTCTGGCGAATACCTCAACTTTGGAGCAGGTTTCACAACATGAAGTTTAAAAAATAAGTTAAGCTTGGCTTGATGAATTAAATATTTATTACTAGTATATCCTTAGTAGCAAACAGCTGTTTCTTAATTTTTAAGATTATAACGCTTCTATTTCCCCCGCATCCTCCTCCAACTGTCAAAATATAAAACTGAGCCTATTTCATGACGGATTAAATATTTGCCTCAAACTGTTAGGCTTCCTATGTAACTTTCTAGAAGTTTCGGTTATTATAACAAAATGAAGTGAATTTTAATTAAGAGCTCTTTATCTTATACCCTCAGACACACACACATACATACACCCGCTGCATAATATTCCTGCCTATAGTAAACCGGATCATATTCATCTATTATAAAATATCTTTTGTTATTTGTCGTCTTCGGGTCACGAAACGTATTTAATGGCTTAGATTTGGCAACCATTTTGTTAACGCAACAACTTTAACGCAGAAATTACTAATACATACATACACACATCGAGACGCATGTATAAGTTTGTGTTTTGTAAAATGCCGCCCTTCCTGTCGCTATCCCTGCCTCTGACTCTGTCACTGACTCTGTCACTGACTCCATTTCTGTGGCTTGTGCCAAGCGACCAAAAGAAATTGTAACTTCAAACTTGCTTTATTCGCGTTGCACGGTAAGCCACAGTAAGTGGCACTCTCTTGGCATAAACAAGAGCCAACTCTCGCTGCCAAACAGTTTTGTATGTATATATAGATAGATATATATATATATGTATGTATATGTATTCTGGCTGTCCTTTTTCTTGACATTTCCTGCCTCGAATGCGACAGCCACCAAAAAGGCCCGCCCCTTTTGGTAAATTGAATTTCGTATTTGGTCATGGACCAAGAGAGGAGAGAGTTTTTCAGGCTTGAAGGGATGGCGGTTGGAGGACCCAAACTGATAAGACCAAGAATTGAAATTGTAGGTACGTATGTATGTATGGTAGGTTTATGATGGCCACTTGTCTGTCTGGCCGAATACAATTTTTGAGCATCCTTTTTACTTTTATTTTTATTATTTTATTTTATTCATTTATTTACCGTTGCCGTTGCCGTTGCCGTTCATATTTCAGCGCGTGGCCATTGACGAAATGTTGTTCACGACAAAATTTACTTTGACATATTTCTCATTGGTTCGTTATGCTCCCTCTCTCTCTCTCTCTCTCTCTCTCTCTGAGTTGTGAGAGCACGTGCGGGTTGAAGACTTAGCTTTAGTGCAAGGACGTTGTCTGGGCATGAAATCGAATTAAAAACTCATCTTTGCTCAATTTGCTCTATTTTCTGGGATATATTAAATAGCTGCTTCAAAAGGGATATATGGTTACAGCGGGCAGCTTGTTGGAAAAGTTTTCCATTTTCAAATTAATGTTTTAAATATTTTTATTACATTTTGATGCTCAAAATAAACGATTCGTTTTTTATTTTCTTCCATTGGGTTTCCTTTGCCATTGTAAAGTTTTAAATAAGTTTTTTTAACTAATTTAAAATATTAAATATTTTTTTTCATTTTTTACAGATCAGACTGACAATATCTTCATTTGATGGTAAGTAGAATGTAAATTGATCTAATAATTCCTTATAACTTTTTTGTATTGGGTAAATATGTGAGATTATAACATTAAAGAGGGGATTGCACCCCTCCCCGCCACGCACACATGCAAACGTGCCAAACATGTCTTAATCTTCAAATCTGTTCCATTTGTCATCCAGTTTCCGAGTTAAGTATTGATTCTACTTGGACAGCCTGTTGTGTGTTTGTTTTTTGGGTTTTTTCTTTTTTTGTTTTTGGTATTTGTATTTGTTTTTTATTGTTTTACTAGCAGAAAATCTGTTTTATTTGTTTGGGGGGTTTTATTGCTGCTACGAGTAATTTAATGTCTATTGCATTTAGGCTAATATTTGAGTTACTGTTGCTGCCGTTGTTGTTGTTGTTCTTGTTGTTGTTGTTATTGTTTCGCATGGACTTTTACGAGCTTTTTATTGCCTTTTTTATGTGTGGGCCAAGCGGTGGTCACTTGGCTCAGTTGTTGTTACTTTACTGCTCTAATTTCGAGTGATTAAAGACACACGCACACACACACACACACACACTCACGGTCATTGACATTGGCTGTAATTTTAATTCAGTATTTACCTAGCATATTTTCGGCTGTGTAAATTGCTTTATAACCCACTTACACACACACACACATGAACCGATATCAATCGAACAAAATGGCTTTAATATTAACCCATTTTTGGTTTCGGGTTTTGGGTTTTTTTTTTGTTTTTGGTTGGACCAAAAAAGACATTAGCCACACTTGATTGATTTCTTTTTTATGGTTCTGGTTGAACATTGGCTCATTGGCTTGCTTAATCTCAATGCAGATGAAAGGAAAAAAGGGAATTTGGCTTGGAATGCTGTTGGCAAAAGATAATCTAAGTTTCAATTTAGAAGTTGGCAGCTTGTTTACCTAGGCCAAAGCAAAAACCCTTTGAGCAAAGCCAATTTACGATTTTAATCAAGCCTTATGTATGTATATCTGGATTGGCATCAAAGCAAAATAGTTGGAGCAGCTGTCAACTGAGCCCGGGCCAAAAGGTCCAAGAACTACAGCAAGAACAGGGGAGCGCTACTGGAGGAGCAGAAGACGACAGCTAATGTCCAGTGTCTAACCTAATTTGACGCTGACGAGGCGATGGACCGACACGCCGGACTGTGCATAATGCTTATTGCCGCAATAATTTACAGGCCTTGGGATGGTTGCTCTTAGACTTTGTCTAACCTCCCCCCCCCTTCCCCCTTACTGCAACTGGTACTGACTCTGGCTTTAGGTATGGACGGACTGTTTTGAACTGGTGTGGGAAGCGCTGCTGTTTCATTTTGCAGCATGCAATTTGCAATCTAGATAGACAACAACAACCAAAAGGCATCCAGCCAGAGGAAGCAAAGCAAAGCATGGATTGGCAAGGCAAGGCAAGGCAAGTAAAAGCAGGCAACTAAGCACCCATCACTCCCGCCCATTAGAGCAAGTGTTGCGAACAGTGGAGAAAATAAACAACCTGACAGCCCTTTTTGAACTTTGAACAAGTGACAAGGCAGTCAGTCAAGCAGTCCGACAGTCAGCCAGTCAACTAGTCAGCTGATAGGCGTAATACACAGCAAGAAAAAACAGTCAACTTAACAATAAATTTAATAATTAATAAATTGAATTATCTTATTACAAATTAGTTGGTAAAGTTTAAAATAAACTCATAATCGGTAATGTCTATTGCTTATTTTACTATTCCATAAGCACTTTCAAGCATATTAGAGAAATAAAGGAATTTTTTCTTTAAAAAATATTAGCTTAAGTCCGACAACGTGTCGTATGAGTGATATTTAAAATGGTATTTTCTCTTAATATACGAAAATTATCATTTAAGCGGAAATTTTCTTGAAGTGTAGGTCATATGAAAGTCGCTGAAAGTATTATGCAACAGAGTGTGCTATTTAATAGCGATCTTTCACTCACCCACACTCACCCACACTCACACACACACACACACAGAAGCACACTCCCATAAAGAGAAGCACACTCTAAATAGTTAACACTGACATGTCTCACTCCTTTGTGCGTATGTGGGCGATTGTGTGTTTGTGTGTGTGTGTGTGTGTGTGTGTGTGTGTGTGTGTGTCTGTTTTGCTATTATGAATTGTACAATTGTCATCAACGCCAAAGCGGCAATGCTTTTCCGTTCCCTCTAACTATGGCGGAGCTGCAGCAAAAGCAAAAGCAAAAACCTGACTGGTTGACTGACTGACTTTTTGACTATTTCACTGACGTGACTAACTGACTGACTGACTGACTGACTGGCATTCAGTGCACTTTCACTCACACAATATAAGGCAGAGTCGCCTCACCACTTCACTCCATTTCCACTGGTTGGTTTCATTTCGTTTGCGTTTGGCTCGCCTCGACTCAGCTTGACTCATCATGCCGCCGCCCGGCTCTTTGTTTGTACCACGACAACGACGACGACGACGACGACGTATGCTGTCTGCAATTGCTTCTCAGTTGTTGTTTGCCCGCATTACCCGCCATTTTTCAACACACACACAGAGAGAGAGAGTGAGATAGAGAGACAGGCGCGCTTGACTTGAAAGCATGCTCTACTAGCACCACATACATTCTCGCCCCTCTCTTTCTCTCTCTGTGGATGCACTCCCAGTAAATGACTCTTCAACGTTTGTCACATCTACGCTGTTTGTTTGTACGTACGTATGTATGAACGTATTTGTCTCGCAGCACTTTCGAGTGCCAAATATTTTTACATTTGTTTACTGACATTGCCATTGTTGTTGTTGTTGTTGTTGTTGCTGCTGCTGCTGGTGGTGACAAATGTTGTTGTCTGCTTTGCTTTTGTGTTATTCTATTCTTTGCAGTAAACGAATACACAAAACCAAAAAAAAAAAAAAAAACCCCTTGTAATAACTTGGCCCGCTCTGCTACTGCTCTCACATTTATGGCATTTGCCCTAAACCCTAATTAAAGCCACCGAAAAAGGAGTTCCAATCAAGCGAAAGTTAATCAAGCGAGCAAATATTAAATTAAGTCTAACCCATGTCCATGTGGTTTATTACACTAGCCAACACAATTTGCTAGACCATCCTCCTCCCCCCCACACACACACACACACACACATACACAAACACACACGCAGATGTAAGTATCCATATTCAACAACTATAACATTTTTTGGGATAATAAGCCAAACAGAGTTTTGGCTTACATGAAAAAAAAAATATATTAAATTGGAATCTAATGAGCCATTACCGCGTATTATTAGTCTCAAAGCTTATGTTCAAAATCTTTTCATCTAAACTTCTTCTCTATGCCATTCTTCAAATATTTCAACTAACTCTAACTAACTTACTCTGCTTTCAAACAATTTGGTTTTTAATACCAATCGAGAAAGTTTAAAAGTTACATTAAAATCTAAGTTAATTAATTTGTACTAGCGAAAATCCAACTGAAACAAATTAATTTTGTACATTTAAATGCCATATGCTTATCATATGGGTTTTTTATTAAATTATACTTTCTTGAAAATGTTTATCTAGTGTTACGTGAACCAACCAACAAAGAAGAACAACAAAAGCGAAAATCTTTGTCAGTCAAAAAGAGGCAACATGATGGCTGCTTTAACATTAATGCGCTTTTCTGACACATCAAAGCCCAGAACTATGTATAGAGAAGTGCAAAAACCACATCGTGGTATAAATTTGAACGCTCCATTTGTGTATGTGTGTGGTAGGTAGGAGTGGGAATGAGGGTGTCGGTGTGTGTGTGTTTTACTCAGTTGGCATTCATCAACAGCCATGGCAATAGAGTGTTGTGTGGCATCATCATAATCATCACTGTCATCATCATCTGCAGCAGCAGTTTCCTTCTCATAGTCACAGATTTACATGACTATTTCGACTCGTTCTCTATTCATTTGATTCCCGAGCTTCTGATTGCTTATATTAGTAACTGTCAGAGTGCCTCCTTCATCTCTCTTTCACTCTCCCTCTCCCTCTTGCTCTTGCTTTCTGTCTGTCTATCTGGCTGTCAATCTATCTCTCCATTTGATTGCCATCGCATCACGCAAATCTTTTATGCTTATGAATATGCACATTGCACAATAGTGAAATTTCCCCCGCCCCTACAACTGCCCCCCCCCCCCACAACCATTACCCTCCATTGTAACCACTTTCAAAACTCCTCCAGGGTTTGTCACTGGGAACTGATTGAAGTGGCTGTCTTTTTGTCGCCAGGATGTTTCTGTGACTGTGTGTGTGTATGTGTGTGTGTGTATTATATCCTCTTGCCTGCGGTTGCAATATATGCTGTCATTTTGATTAAAATACCAAACAATTACAATATCCATAAGGAGTCGCATTCAACTTTCTGAATTGGTATTGAGATTGAACGCAAAAAGCGATTTATTGATTTCGTTCTCTTCCACTCTCTCTCTCTCTTTCTCCCAATGGGCAAGTGTACTTGTCCCTGGTCACTGGTCTCTGGTCTATTAAGAAGTATTTTCGGCTATTAACACGCAAAGGTCGCCAAAAATAATATTGATTAATGCCTTTGGCCAGACATGAGGCAGCCCAGCCCAGCCCAGTCCCAGACCCGCCGCCATCAACAAAACAGAAATATGTCCATAATAATAACAATAATATTCAGCACAAATAACAAATACTGCTTTTACACTAGCCAACAAATGAAACTGTCAAACTAGAAACTAAATGGAAATCAACAGATTTCAATCAAAAAGCATTTTGGAAGTACTTTTAGCTAAACATGATTCAAGGGCAATTCCTCTTATAAGTAGTAAATATAAATGAGATAGACATAGTTGGTTAGTGATTTATTTCCAAAAATCTACTTGAAATTTGTTGCATAGTGTTAATTATACATGTGTCTATAGGCTCAAAGTAAAATGATTTGAAGCATAAAACTGCTTTAGCATTTCCATAAGAACATATTCAATGGCATTAAATTAATTAAATCTGATTTTGATTGCAAATATGTTTCAACTATAAATGACAAGAATTTTCATTAATCAAATGTTTCTAAACCAAACTCACTCAAATTCATTTAGATAGTTAAGAAAGATTTGACCCAAATCATTGAATATTTGCAAAATATGTCAAAATGCGTACAAAAATATATCTCATATACGAAATATGCAATGGAATGTTAATCGTTTCACTTCAAAGCAGCTGCGGACCTTAAATACTTGGAAGGTTTGAGATATTCCCTACGAAAAATGCAAATCAATTAGTTAATTAAGTCAATGGTTGTGGACTCCCCAGCAAATACCATTCAGTGTTCGGCATGTAGATGTTGCACAAGCAGGCGTTCAGCAGATGCAATACGCCTGCCACCAGCCCACAGACGCCCGACCCATAGAACATGTAGGCAAACTCATTTCCGCAATGATCAATCATGGCCAAAAGCAAAACTAGTGCGGTGATTAGGCAAACAATGCCGCTGGCGAAATTAAATGCTAGCGCCTGCAAAACAAACGTGAAACATTCATTCACAATATTCTAGACCTACACAAGAGAGGAGGAGGAGGCGGAGAACCACGCACAATTGGATCGAGTCCCACGGTGTGGCAGCACAGCAGGCGAAAAATGGCCAAGACTAGCGATTGGACCGTTATGCCGGGTAAAAAGTAGATGTAGAGCCAAACCGATATACCATACTCGCCGCCCAGAACACAATGCGAGTACAACAATTGGATGAGAAGGACCAAAGCAATGGTTTCCAAAATCTGCAAATAACTGGGAATTGTGTAGATTTCAAAATTTCCAACTCAACTCAACTGATTTGGAACTATATTTACCGCCGTTGCAATCAGTAGCAAACAATTTACAATGCGAATGGGAAAACCCATGGCCCAAACCATAAAACGAAACTCGGAGAACAATACGAAAAAGAAAATACAGAAATTTTGTGTGTTGTTAATTCTACAAGTTGACACTATAAACAAATTTAGATGCCACTTATCTCAGAGTTAGAAGCAAGCAAGGACACAGAAACTTCAAAAAAAAAAAACCAAACATAGTGACGACTTGATGATACTCTTTAGTAAGTAAGAAACAAAGTGGTTACAAAAGTTCCATTACTCGAAAATACTTTTCTTAAAAACTTTCTTAAGGTTATCAGGAAGCTTGCCCCAAATTTTTAAAAAGGACCTAAAAGGATGTAAAAATCGAAGCAAATAAAGTGATTGAAAAGTTTTAGAACCTTGATGGTTTAGAAACAATTTCGATAAGTTCATTTTGACAAGCGACATAATTGTATAATTAAAAATTATTGGGAGAATATCAGAAGTCGAATTTGAAGTCTTTAACTCGCCAGTTTAGCATCTTCCATATATGCCCTTGTAAGCCAACTTTGTAATGGGTAGGAAAAGAAAAAGGTTCAAGAGATTTTTTTACCTTTTTTTTTTTTTGTTTTCTGTTTTGTTTTTTGTGTGTTAACCTCGATAGAAGGCACGCACTGGCCTTTTGTGCTTATTTCTCTTTTCACTTCTGTTTTTGTTTTGTTGCTAATTTCATTACTTTGAGAATGCGGCGATGATTTCATGCAATTTAAAGTCACATTTTTCAGTGGCAAAGCATTTAGCATACCCCCTCGCAATTGTTGTGGTCTACAATGTCTCCAAAGCGGTTTGCTACCTACCTACCTACCTACCTACCTACCTACCTATCTACCTATAGAGAGCCGACTACTCCCCCGACTACTGGGGCTTTTATAATAATTGCCTGTTGACACGGGATAGCTAAGAGGCTAGAGCGAGTGCTGCTGCTGCTGCTGTTAGTAGCAATGGAAATGAAAATGCTAACGTTTTATGGGCGCTGATAAATGAAATTTTCCCAAAACGAAAGTGAGTAAACGAAACAAAGCAAAAATGAAACAACAAAAGGAGTAAAAAAACAAAAACAAACGTCACCAATCCACCGCGCGAACCCTCCAAAAAGGAGAGAGAGAGAGAGAGAGTAGGAGAGATTGTGTAAGGGTTTGCCACTTTCCCTCTCCCTTTCTCCGTGTCTAACGCTTTTTCTTTTGCAGATTGTTGCGATTGTTTGGTTATGTGTGTGTGTATTCTATGGGCAAGCACTTTCATTCATTAAAAAGTTGTTCGCTTTTAGTTTGATGTTTGATTTTTATTTCATATTTTGTGTTTTATAAATGAAACTGCATACTAACAATGCATATGTAAGCTATAGATATTGGTAAGAAGGAAAAAGAGTTGCAAATACATGACAGCCCTCTTTTTGATAAAATTTATGAGCAATTTTCTAGAAGACAACTTTTGTTAAAAGTCTTAAAAACAGAAACTCCCCTGAGCAGCTGGAAATATGAAACAAGAGCGGAGACCAGAGCCAACCAGAGCAGACAAAAAAAAAATGTTGCCCCATAGTGACGAAGAAAACGATGAAGATGAAGAGAGAGAAAATAAACCAACAGCGGAAATGTAGGCTATGATTTGCTTACTTGCCAACTGAAATCACTTGATACTTTGAGCAGGGCATCAGGGACAGGGACAGAGTCAGGGAAACGCAAACTGCAAGAACTACACTTTCCACCATGCTCAATGACACAGGCCGCCAAAGGAGAAGGAGAAGTGTAGGAGGTGGGGGATTTGTTGTAGTAGGATGGGTCAAAAGGGTCTACTCTCTGCTTACTGCTTGTGTGTGTGTGTGTGTGTGTTGAAAGAGGCAACGAACATAAATCAAATGCATGTAAAATTTTCGTACTTTCCGCATACATATCCTGAATCCTGTGCAAGTGCATTGGAGGAGAGTGTGCGTTGTGTTTTGTGCACATCCGTTAACTTTGTCATTTTTGCTCATTTCCTTCCGGTATGGCATATACACACAAATATATACAGGGCTACGAGTGGGAGTGGGAGCGGGAGTGGCAAAGGTTCAAGGGTTTGAGAAAGAATAGTGCAAACGAAATAATTCCCAGCAGTGCGCCACTGAGAGCCAACTGACAAGCCGTAAGAAAGCAAACACAACAACAGGAGCAGCAGCAGGAGCAAGAGCAGCAGCAGCAGGACAAAGCACAAGTAAAAGTCGAAACAAAAGCACTGCGGAAAGCGGCAATAAGTTGAGGGCATAACTTTTTCTTACCCCCCACACACACACGCACACACACACACACACATACCAATATATACAACCAATACAAATGCAGCAAATGGCATTTTGCATGAAATTAGTAAGAAGCTTGAACAAAAGCCGTGGCTCTGGAATTTAATTATTTTCCAGTTGAGTCGAAGCAACTGAACCCAACTGCAACTCCAACTACAACTACAACTACTTGGCCACAAGGGTCTTATTTTTTGCACATTACATGTGTATGCGTGTGTGTGCGTGTGTGTGTATTGGTGGCCTTATAATAGTGTTGCCAGCTTGAAAACTTTCTGCTTTCTTGGAGAAAAACATGTGCCCGAATGGTAAAGTTGCTGCAATTTTTGTGACATTTGCTGCCACATTGCGTATTACTTTTGCTCGGAAGCCAAACAATTTATTTATTTAAGCGTTCAAAGTTTTTCTCCTTTCATTCTGGTTACAAATAAAGTATCAACCGTAGAATTTGTCAAATTAAGGTTTTTCTGTTTTCGTTAAACTCTCTTTTCAAGTATTACTGGAAATTGTCATCATAATATTACGTATACGACCGAGTTGAGCAAATTGCATTTCGCGTCGTTGTCAGTAGTCAGCAAGAGTTTTAGTTTTCCACTGCATGTTTTTTCTTTGTTTCAATTTAACAAAAAACGGACAGACTTTGATCGTGGCAAAGAACAAACAAAAATGTGTAGCATACTTTTTTGGGTTAAACTCAGATTTATTGAAAAATTAAATTGTAAGCCAATACTCGTCGATGTCTTTGTCCTGCATCAGGATGTCTTAGAGGCATGTCTTAGGCTGTCATAATGCAGTATAGGATCATTCGATTTAGTTGATATTTTCGACATATATGTAAGAACAAAATTTCTCTCCTAAATGGGATTTCATACTAATTCTTACTAGCTAAAATTTTTGGCTATCGCGAAGCACACTTAATCACTAGAAATTCTCTAAAGATGGAATTTCATCTTTAACTCTCAGTTAAGACAGAAAAGGCATGAGCCACCAATGCGTATACGTGACATGCTTTAGTATTCTTTTGGAAGCAGGCGCTGCTGGCTTTAAGTGTTTATTCTTGTTTTGTATCCTTGTTTTCATTGAGGCCATGCGGAATACTTTTCGCGGTTAATAATATGACCTCAGCTTTTGCGTCCGTTCTAATATATATAAAAATACACACACACACACACACACACTTGCAGTTCAAAGTCAAAGACACATAGCATTAATTAGCACGCTTTGTTGAACTTTTTCAAAAACCAATTAATTCTACAAAGCCACACACAAACACACTCACACACACATATTTATTACTTGATAAAAACAGCAACAAAAAAGGAAAGAAAAAAACAGCCTAGCGGTATGCCTTTGAGCCTAAAGTTCGTTGCCACACACACACACACACACACACACACACACACACACACACACTCAGACACACACATCCCTTTATACTTTATATGTGTGTTCTACAATATGAAAATTAATGACAAAAATATGACCGCTGTTAACTTTGTCGCGGAGCAAAATAAAAGCAAAAAAAAAAAAAAAAAACTTAGCAAATAACATTATTAACGTTAAATTAAACTTTGAAAATTTGTTTACCTACCAGTCAGGCCAGGCACTGGCACAGGCAAAGGCATTAAGCCACGTACATACATAGAAAAAATTATGCTCGCCCACCACGAAGTCAGCTAACCGTTATTGCTATACCCTTACAGTAAGAAATATAAGTGGCGAGAGGAATTTGTTTTTCCAAAAATGGTCTCAATTCTCTGACTAACTATGTGACATCACCTAAGCTTAGCTTGGCTTTCGAAACCTTCAAATTAAACCTGACAATTTCTGCCTTGATCTGACAGAATTATTCAGATTTATAAGAAGCACCAAAGCACACATCAAAATAAGACAAAGATGGCTCAGATATAAGAGCGAATGGTTTTTAATTGCTATCTCGAAATGAAAGAAGTAAGCCAATATAGGAAAAAATTCTTTGTCTTGCCCTCCAAGTCAAA
The DNA here is from genome assembly GCA_024703675.1 of Drosophila nebulosa. Taxonomy (NCBI): domain Eukaryota; kingdom Metazoa; phylum Arthropoda; class Insecta; order Diptera; family Drosophilidae; genus Drosophila; species Drosophila nebulosa. The sequence goes on along the minus strand of JANFPS010000007.1, from coordinate 1,921,952 downwards.
TGAACCAAATTATTTTAGGGTATATGCAATAAAAAGTTAGGCCTTGCATTCATCTACATTCACGTATGTACATAGACTCAGAGTCCATGCTGATACATGTATGTACATACATATATATGTATATCTGTATTAAAAAGGAAGCGGAAGTAAAAGCCTCTTGTTTATATTTACCGTAATTTGTGGCGCTCTCAAAACATAATCAAAGCCTTCAAATAAGCCACGACAAGGCGAGAGACAGAGAGTTAGAGAGAGTTGGCAAAAGCCACTATAGATTAGGAGATGGTGGAGACGTGGCAGGAATGGGGGGGGTAGGGGTAGGTGTTGACGGTAAAATGCAATGCTCTGGCTCTGATTGCTCTGTCTCAGTTGTATTTGTCAAAGTTGCAAACGTATGCGTGACACGTAGTAAATTAAATGTGAAACTCTCTCTGTAGTTTCTATAGCAAGTTTTTCAGCATATGTGTGAGTGTGTGTGTGTGTGTGTGTGTGTGTGCGCTCAGAATGGCTACAAAGAAACGTTTCATTTCGTTGCCGTCTCTGGAAGCGGCTATAAATCATCAAAGTTCAACGTTTGCCCGTTTTGTAACAAATGTGTGAGAGTGTTTGTACCCAAATGTGTTTGCTTAGCAATTTCCTTTTATTTATTTAAAGTTGTCTAGCAAACATTGCGTTTGTTTTTCTCTCCTTCCTTTTCCCTCTAGCTCGCACATACAGACGCTTTATCTCCTTCTCTTCACACTGTGTGTTGACATTAAGTTTACTGCCAAAAGTTTTCACAAGTAATCTTTTAATTAAGTGCCAGCAAAGCTATTCAAAAAGAAAACGAAAACCTACCAAAAATTATGAAAAGCAACAGGAGAGATAAAGGCAGAGAGAGAGATAGAGAGAGAGAGAGAGAGAACGAAGAGGAATAGAGGAAGAGTCTGAATGCTAAACGGCCACAAAACAGCTAACACAAACAAAAAAAAAACACGACGGAAACGAGGGCACAACACAAAACAAAAAAAAAACGAGCAAAAATTAATTTGATTAATGGAAAAATGTTGTGCTCAATTAGTAAAAGCAGCACCCCAAAATAAAAAAAAAACACAAATGATTCCGAAATAAACAAACAGCATTAATGGTTGCCTGCCAAGATGAAAATGTTGCAAGTAAAGAAGAAGAAGCAACAGCAACAGCATAGTCAGCATGTTAAATAAATAATAAAAATAACAACTAATTGCACCACAAAACCAACCGACAAACACGAAAATTGCCAATGAAAAGGCGAAACAACAAAACCAAAACTAAAACAGTAAGTAAGCAAGAAAATGCCAAAAGAGAAAGAGGTTTAGAGGGGGAAAGGAAAGAGAGAGAGAGAGAGAGAGAGAGAGAGAGAGACTGAAAGAAAGCTGCAAATATATTTTACAACTAATAAAAAACATTGCGGCACACGGTAACACGGTAAATCAACCGTAAAACTGTTAAACAGAAACGGAAACAGCAAAAAATAAATGCATAAAAACTGCCAACGTGTTTCAAATAACTTTCAAATGTGTCTCGATATAACTTTTATGCCCTTACATTCCATTGCCCAAAACATTTTCTTCAAAATACAAATTTAAAAAAAAAACCCATTTAACTTGACTTAACTTTGTTTTTTTTTTTTTATTTTATTCCTAACATTTATCTAGAAAACTATTTGTAGACTTTCTATTAAATGAAAGAACTCGAAACTCGAAAACAAGTATTAAAATTTAAAAATCTAGAAATTATCTCCAAAAAATATTATCTTTAGCAACATTACCCTCAATTATGTTCTTTTTTTTGCAAGTGTATAACAAGAACCACAACTAGCCAAAGGTGAGAGAAGTAGAGCAAAAAAAAAATACAGTTAGTTAGTGGGAGAACAACAGAGAGACACAGAGAGAAAGAGAGAGGGGGGGAGAGAAAGAAATGAAAAGAAATTTCGCCTTGAGGGAGTGAATGAAATGCTTGTAATTGCAGCTGACATTTAACATTAGTTTTTTCCCCCTCCTATATTCTTCTTTTCTACTCTTTCGCTTCGTTCCCCTCCTCATCCTACTTACTGACATTTTGGTCAGAGAGGAAATTCTTCGAATTCAAAGTGCTCGAGGAGCTTAAACAGTAGCAGAATGAAATTATATTGTTGTTAGTTAGTTTTAGAGATCGTTGAAACTGCCAACAAAAACATGGTCAGCATTGTAAACTTATTTATTATATAATTGGAATTAAAGAACTTAAGTTTTCAAAAGTTAAATGAGATTTTTGAACCCATTTGAGACTAGCGTCTTTGCCATTCATTTACCATTTACTTCTTTTTCATTGAAACTGTTTCAGAATAGAATCATTTAGGTTTTTTTTGACTTCTTATCAACTTAAATTGTTTCTTATATTATGTTAAATATTAAAATCAAGCAATTCTTTAAATTGTATTTAAAATGATTGAAAAAGTTTCTATCAAAATTAGATATTTGATACTTGAAACGATTACATGCAATATAAACATACATAGATAAATAAACAATTGATTTTATTTCAAATTTATTTGTTTCTAATTTAAAATATATTGACAAGCATTTGGATATTAATTGATTCATTTTTCAGCCGCCTCTTGAAGTAGAAACCAAATTTCCCAAATTTTATCAAATTGCTTTTGTGTGTATACGCCCGCACCCCCAGTCCCCAGCATGCCCACTGCCCCCCATTTGCCTCTCAGATCACCAGCCCTGTCATATTGATTGATTGATTGATGAATTGTTGTCTAAGTGCTTTTTCAAAAAATATTTGCATAGATTAAACTAATTGCTGGACAAATGAGAGGCAAGAATTTCTCAAGTGTCGCATGCAGAAATGCCGAGAGTAAAATTTCCATCAATATGAATGGTTGTGGAAGTGGAAGTGGATGTGTATAGAAACTCTTGAGTATAAGTAAAAAGTGCATTTGAGCTGGACAAATATTTACCTCAAGACTTTATCTATTATACAGTATTGAATATGGAATGCATACTTTAAGAATTTTCTCGTCTGTCTCTCTCTCTGTGTGTGTGTGTTTGTAACAAGGCAGGCAAAACAACAAAAGATGCGACAATAGGAAATTTGACAGGTCAGGAAAGGACATCAAAAGCCGGACGGAAGACAACATGACAATCATAATTAAGTTTTAAAATAAACGTTTTCAATTAGCCAGAACAATGATGAAAAGGCAAATGGCATGTAGATTATTCTAACTCCTCTCTTTCTACCCCCCTTTCCTTGGCCACACTGGCCACTTGAACGTTGTAAAAACTTGGTCAAAGTTCAAAAGATAATCGGGCATGGGCCAAAATGACACCACAACAGCTGCGTCTAATTAAAACTGAAAATCTTTGCACTGGTGAACCCGTGTCTAGGGCAGGGGTTAGGGGATGGCCAGCCACTTTGGCAAGATAAAGGACACTTTTGGCAATTTACAAGTAACTCGTATGAGCCACATACTCGCACACACACACACACACACACACACAGATTGCTTCCTTTTTATGCCTTTTTGGCCCAATTTGCTGGCCATGAATAATGGCAAGAGTCCAAAAGATGTCCCAAAAGATGTTTGCCAAGCTATTTCAGCCATCAATTGGCTACTTTCTGGCAAAACTTTGTCTCTCTCTCTCTCTCTTTCTCCCTCAACTACTCTTTGTTTTGGCTAGTTGGTTGGCCTAAATTGTGGATGGCTAATTGAGTTAATTGTTGAGAGATTAGAATTGATATTTTCAAATCGAGCAGCCGACAGTTGCTTGTCTTTGATATCTCTTGTCTCGGTTGGTTCATTATTCAATTAGTAAATACAAATTTGTGTTTTTTGCAAGAATCACAAACATATCAGCGCATTAAATAATATTTCGCCTGTAAACTGACAGGCCAGACATTGACATGAATTTACACTTTGCCCATATGCATGTCCATGTGTCTCCTGTCTCTCTCCTCCATTTAGTGTATGTTTGGCAAACAGACAGATATTTCATTTACGTACATGTCAAAATTTTCATTTACTACACCCCTTCTCTCTATACCCCCCCTCTACACCTGCCGACTCTCCACAGTGGGAGATGAAAAATATGACATGAACCCGAAATGCATTTCATTTTTGGTCAGTCAATATATTAAGAGCTATTATTTCAATATATACACCAATTATTTAGTAGATGTAAAATTTAATTACCTGTTCGAACGTTGAAATGATATTTGGGCTTGTCTTCACTTCACTTCAATTCACTCGACGTCAATGGCAAACTGCAAAATATGAAATGAAATAACCAAAAAAAAATGTATGAATTTTTCATTGAAAAACTGTTTGACTAAAAGGTATTCTCTTATGCATTGCTGAATTACTTATTAAATTGTATATTCTTATGACTATGAAACCATTTTACATATATTTTATATAAACTACAAGGAAAATCCCTTTGCTTGGAAAACAAATTCTTTATCAATCCATCCGAGGCGGATCGAAGTATTTATTAGACCATTTTGGACCATCTAAGAACCCTTGAAACCAATCTTGTGAACAACAGTCCATACTCCCTTCTCGAGTGGAACGATATGGCCAGCGGCTACGATACGTCTCTCGTTTCGTAGTTCATTCAACTTGTTAAAAAAAAAAAACGCAAGAATAAATATATTCTTACACTGCATACGGCAAGCAGTGTAATTTACAATTCAATTGCAGTGTCAAACCGCCGTCGACCGCACAGAAAAAAAAAAGAAATCAAAAAAGGAAAAGGCTTACAAAAAATGATTTCAGAGTGAGAGCAAACCGCATCCGCAATCATAAAATAAAAAGAAAAAAATTAATTTCAATTTTATTGCATAAAAAAGAGAAGAACTGCAAGGCAGAAGGCATGAGGCATGAGGCAGGAGAACATGCGTTGGGGGCAACAAAGCGAGAGACCGCGGTTAAGTTACCAAAAATAAAATAAAATATCCCTGGCAAACGGCAAACAGCAAACAGCAATCCCGGGACCAGGATACGAAAACTCAGCGAGCCACAAATGAGTAGAACAAAACTTCTGGCTAAGGGGTCGAGATTAAAATATTCAAAACTGAATGCCAAGTGTTGGCCCCGCGGGCCGGTGGGGAGTGGTAAGAGTCAGCGATGCGGCGGGGTTCTCCCCAATTCAAGGGGTTTATGTATTCTCTGGCATAACCAAAAATTTGTATGAAAATGCAAAAGCGTTTTTAGGGTTTACCTCACTTTCATCCTACGCCACGACGCGCCATCCCCATACCTATTCCCCCCACTCCCCAATTGTGCAGCAGGTAAGTTGCAACACAACTCGGTTGGATCTGAGCGATATTAATGTGAATGGTGGCAAGCAAAAAGCTAAACTGGCAGCAAAACCATGAATTGCGGTTCAAGCATTAAATTATGAATGTTTGTTTCTTTGCCTCGACCCCGACCTGGTTTGGAAAACATTTATCATTCATCCCGTCCGGCCGAGATTCGTCTGATTTAAATAGAGTTGCTTCTTTCTCTATCATTCTCACTCATCATCCTCCTCGTCATTCATAATATCAGATTTGTAAAGGACTCTTCATGCATTGTAATCTAAAGTTTTTCTATGTGCAATTTAATGGCAAAAAAGTGTGTACAACATTTCATGCCAAGCGGCTTTGCCCTGCCATTCATCATTCATTATTCGCGTCAGTTGAATGGCAAAATGTGTTTTGAGGGCAAATATTGAACAGAAACAGAAACACACGGAAAAATAATCGTGCAGAAGAAGAAGGCATTATAATTGCCGCAACTTGTGCACAACACGCAAACTCATTTAGTTTTTACCTTAATAACTCTCAACAATTGAGAGCTTAATGCCGAGGAGCACATATTGCAGCAATTAGCGAGTGCTAACTAGCTGCTACAAAATGGGATATCAGCAATTCCATTCAGAGTCAAATGGCAATGAGATGGGATAAAAAATGTGTGTGAACCTTTGCGTAGAAAGATTAATTATAATTACTTGGATTCGTTTTTTACTAAAAACAAAGGATTTAAATAAAGAATATCTTTCTCTTTCATCTGCCAAACATAAACATAAGCTGAGATTTTTCTGTGAAATTAAGACGATAATCTTCTCGTCATAGTTTTTCTTTGCTTATAATGCATTGGCTGCATAAAGACTCTTATTTTCGAAGCTTAAATTGGAACCGTTATACTAGAGGAAGTCAAAAACCAGCAAAAAAATTTGTTGAACCTAAGGAGAAAAAAAAAGTAAAATTCCTTTGAGAGACTTCTTAGTAAAAAACGCTGAAAAGTATGCTATAATTAACCAAGAAGCTCGAAGATAAAAGCAACTGACATTCGCACAAATTAAAAAACATTAATTCACCATTAAAGTTATCGTTTGAGAAGTAATACGATTTGAACGATGTACTAAAAGTTCATTAATTAGGTTAGAAGAGACGTAAAGCCGACTTTAAAGGGCAAAAATGAAATGCATTAAATTAATAGATTACATATAAAACATGCAGAAGGAGATATTATTTTTCAGCATTTTGATTGATTTATTGACTTTTCATTCCACCATGTCAGTTTATTACCCATGACACATTAAAGCCAACTCATTATATTACGATGCGCATTGTGTGTCGCCCCGTGTCGCCCCCACCCCCTCAACCGCAACCTCTCGCGCGCGTTGTTTAAAAAGCAGAAAAAATGCTTCATTTCATTTTTGTGTTTGTTTTTTTGGTATTGTTTTTTTTTTCTTTTCCATTGCTTTATCCGAAAATGTATGCATACATATATATGTGTGTATGTATGTTAAATATTTTTTTGGCATTTAATTAAGCCACTAGACAGAATATAATTTGTGCAATTTATGCGCTATGCTAATTTGCATAATGCAGCCGCCACACAAATCACAAATCAAAAGTTTATTATTAATGTACATACGATACATACATATATAGACACACGAGTGAGTGTGTGTGTGTTTGTGCAGTGTATGTACATATCATTTTCCATTTTCTATAACAACTAAAACACAACGTTCTACTCGACATTCGTGCTTATGAATTATGGCAAAACAACTCAATCAAAATGCAAACTGACAGGAAACAGGCTGAAAACAAAAAAAAACAAAAAATGTGTAGAGAAAGAAAGGGGGGCTCATGGCGTGATTTAGCGAATAGGAGTGAGCTAAACAAATGAATTAGCCATATCTATGCTTATGAGTGGGTGAATGACGGCGTGATAACGCGTTATTACACTATAAAATCATTAATATGGCGGCTCAAATGGCGGAAATATGTAAATGCAAGCCAGCCTGCTGCCAACCAACCAACCAGCCAGCAAGAGAGATGCCAAATAGAACTGTTTGTCACGCGAGAATCGCGACATTAGCCATGCCCTTCTCGCACTCGTACTCCCTTAACTCTGACAATGACTTCTACTACTACTACCCCATCACATTTCGAGTAATAGCCGTTACCAAAAACACACACACACACACCCGCACAAAGTAAGCGCTTAGCTTGACTGTCAAGGCAACGGCGAAATCTATTAGTTTGTCAAAGGCCTGCGCTCCGGCGGCCGTACCAGAGACAACTCTGTGAATTTGATATGCGCAATTTGTTGGCAAACGATGTAGGAGGATGTCATGCACATAACACATACATTTGTATATTTTGCACAGGTGCGGACTATGCGGTCATAGCAAACGATAAAATGAAGGTAGCTTAATTTTTTAGCAAATTATCTAAAGTGCTTCAGTTTTCTATGTTCAAGCAAGTGAATGCCCTCTAGAGCTAAATCCGCTCCTGTGCACATACACACATAAATAACCACGGTGGGGCGACCTGTTGCCAGTTGTGAGTTTCTTTTGCCATTGCTTGTTACGCACTTTTATGACGCTTTGCGTGTCTTTCGGTCTGCTTGAAGTGGTAGAAAAGAGAATGGTGAAGAGGCACAGGGGGACAGGGACACAGAGACGACACATCATAAAAGGTAATAATGCCAGATGAGTCGGTTATAAAACATTCTCAAGTCTTATATAACATAATCAACATTGATGTTCATATTTCAGGCTAGCAAACAAATTTCTCAACCTAAAATGTGGTTTTCTAAAAAAGCCGAACAGACGACAAAGCAAAACAAGAAAAGTGAAGAAATTGTAGAGCAAAGAAGCTCTTGCTCAAATTTCTTTCAATCTCCTTGAATCAGTTTTGCCTATGGCTTCAAAATGAAACTTATACGGAAATCTCGGCATAAGAACAAAAGAACTTTTTAAGTTTTGTAAGTAAACTTTTGCATTTTTTTGCTTGCTGTTTCTTATTCAACCGATTGCATTTGGCCAACAACAAGGACAACAACAACAACAACAACAAAAATAACAGCAACAATAACAAAAACTGCAATTGAATTTTATAACAAACAATTTTACGCTTTAAGCACAGTAGAAGAGAGAGAGAGAGAGAGGGAGAGAGAGGAAGAGAGAGAGACTCTTCTTCTTCTTCTTCTCGTTTTACTTCGGTCGATTCGGTTATAGCCGTGAAGAGTTTGGGCCACATCATTGACTTTGCCGTTGGCCATGCAATTTTCTACTTTTTCTATTTATCGTTATTTACCATTAGCTGCTGGCTTTCGCCTTGGACTCTATAACGACTACAGCTCTTCCACACCGCTCTGCCTCTCCTCCCACCTCCCACCTCGCCTTCCACTCTATCCAATAAGCATTTGTGAAGCCAGGAGCCAAACTCAACTGAACTCAGTTGAATTGAGCTGAGTTGCTTTCGGTTTGCCTTTTTTTTTTTTTTTGCTGCCCTAAGTGCAATCGTTGTGAGAGAGTTAAAAAATAAAAATAAATATAAAAGGTACACACAGACATACATATATTTAGGTGGTACGCAAAATTAAAAGAAAAATCAATTTACCTTTACACAAACAATTACAATTCTGTGGTTATGTCAGCAAAAAGTAAATTAAATGGAAACAAAACTTCCAAAAAAGAGAGAACTAATTAAGCAAAACTTGTAGTTAGAAGTCTTACTGAATGATGCTAAACAATTTAAAATGGGTGAACTCTGACGTTGCCTGCCGTTTATTTCCTTATTCGGTTGTAATTCTCAACTTGTTCTAGCATTGGAAGTGTGGAACTGTTGAGCAAAGAGAGGTGATTATAGAATTGGTCATGAAAATATATCAATCATTCCATAACTAAATATCTCCTTAGCATTCTCGCCAACATATGCATACATATTCATTTATTGATTATACACCCCTCGCCCCTCGCATTAGAAATCGTTAAAAAGTATGCTAATGAGTAAAAATATTTGGAAAATGCAAACTTTTGCAAAGCTTTTCCTCTCGTCTGCTAATTTTAATTAAATACGTTAATATTTATGCACAAAGGAAACGTGAATCATTAGCCAAGCCAAGATGTGTTGTTTAAATACTCTTAAAGAAAGCGTCATTAAATTGAATTTTCATTGCCCTTTGCCAAAAAGCTTGCGAGAGAATCAAAAGCAAGACCAGGACCAAGTTTTCAAGCTCATCCCCAGGGTATAATTATTCTATCTGTCGCATATGCATGAGATCAGAAAGCTATGCACACTCACTCCCACTCACTCCCACACACACACACACACACACACACATATATAGTCATATTCATATGAGATTCGAGTCTCTCCGCTTTCTGCTCTTGCTTCATTAGCAACTTTGTGCGTATTCATTAGCCACTGTCAGACCACGCCCTCCCTGTCTTTCTCCACCCAAAAAAAAAAAAAACCAGCTGCGACTGGTAGATAAAAGATTTATGCGAGCACTGATAACCCAACAACAACAATGCCCATATGCATAGACAGGAAGAATAAATAAAGGAAAACTCAACTGTGGCAAAAAAAAAAACAAAAAAAAAAACCCAAGTCGAGTCTTCAAGTAAACCCAAAATGAAAGGCAACTGCTTGATGTGGGCCATTCAATACAAAAAAGCGACTCAACATTTGCCGTCAGCTGCGACCCATGCAAAGTGTATAGACCCATGTAGGGGGGGGGGGGGGGGGGGGAGGCAGACCACACTTCCTCACTTCCTTACTCAACATTCACTCACTCACTCACTCCTTTTATTTTTTTTTTTTTTTGTTTTTTGGCGCAAAGGCACTTACAACTTGTTACAGGAAATGTTTGGCAAAATGTTTGGCAACTCAATGGTGGCGCCTCTTTCACATGTTCATAAATTAAAATGCCGCAAATCAAATTCACATAAGGCTTCAAAACACTCAAGAGCCAAAGCAAAAAGAGCCGACCATCTAACCGACAGACAGACAGACAGGCAGACAGACGGACGGACGTACGGACGGACGGACAAACAGGACAGGAGCCGGATAAAAGGGCGCTTCTTAAACATTGTCTAACTGTTGGCCAGCCAAAACCGAAAAATTCAACCTAAAAACTCGGCGCTCGGCTGCATGTTAAATTATGTTCACACTTTTCTTCCTTCTAGTGTGTGTGTGTGTGTGTGTGTGTGTGTGTTGGGTGTTGGGTGTGTGTTGAGTGTTGGGTCAGGGGCGTGGCTGTTTTTGGAGGACGTTTGCATATGCGGTTTTTATACTGGGCAACCACTTAATCTCTTCTCGGTTTATGCCCACCAACAACAACAACCAACAACCAACAACAACAACCAGCAGCAGCAGCAGCAGCGGCCCAACACCATGGCATGCCATGGCCACCTCTGGCTGTCTTTCTTCGTTTTTCAAGTAAAATTTATTATATTTTAATCACTCCCCCGGGGCCAGTTGTAGCCGTTAAACCGTAGATCTGGGATCTGGGATCTGGGATCTGAAAGCTGGAAGCTGGGCGGAATGCCTTCGAATATTCAACAACTGTATTCGCGTCGCAAAATATTGCCGCGCACTTTAAATTGCTTTAAGCGTGTTCCCACAGAGTCATATTTCTTTATGTGTCGTCTGGCCGCGGTCGCTGTGCCGCGGAACTACACGTTCCAAAAATATTTGTATTGCCTGTTTATGGGCCCACATTGCGTATACGCAATGCCCAATTTTTGGCTTATTTTCTTTTCATTTTTAGTTGGCTGACTGGCTGGCTGGCTGGTTGGTTGGCTGGGTCGGGGGCAGTTAATCATTTTGATTGTCGTAAATGGCAAAGGCAGACCAAATGCCCGGACCTTGTGCGGTTTGCAAACTCAAACTGTTTCAGCTCATTAGTTATTTATTTATTTACAGAGACGGGGGCAGGTATCGTGACGGGAGACGGCGATATTACTTAAGTTATTATTATAAAATTAAGTCTCAAAGTGTGTGGCAGTCATTTAATATACAACGCAGAGCGCAGCGGAATAGAAGCCAAACGGATGCCGCCTTGACCCAGGCAAAAGATTTTGCCAGGCATTGGCATGGGGCACGTTCCGAAATGTCAAGTGCTTGAGCAACGATTGACTTGGACATCTATTAGACATAATCATGACTTCTCTCACCAGACAAAGAGACAGAGAGAGAGAGAGAGGCAGACTGAAGGGAGAGAGAGATATGAATAAAGGCATGCCTGCAGTTGTGATTTGCCATCTTGCATGCCTAAGCAAGCAGACACGGAAGTTCCGCTTGAAGCGCACACACACGCACACACAAAAACCACTGAGATATATTGATTTTGCCTTTTGGGCAAACGAAGGGAGAAAAAAGAATTCGTAGAAGCACAAGAAGAAGAAGCAGAAAACGAAGTAGAAGAAGAAAAAGAAGCCGATGATGGCAACAACAAAAGCTCCAAATCAAAGCCACATGCAAAACCGTCAAGCAGCCGGAGGCTAAAAGTCGCATACATTCCGGCTTTTTGCTTTCGGTTCTCTTCTGTTTTTTTTTTTTTTTTTTTGTTTCTTTGCCAGCATTAACGAGCCAAAAAAGTAAAAGAAGACTGCGATTGAGACTGAGTGCACTTGGTAAACGCGTTGCTGAATAGAGAGAATGAACTCTCCGCCTACTGTCTGCTTGTTTAAGGTGTAAGGAATCTTGGCCCATTGAACTGTGCTTTAAATTGTTGGCCAAGTATTTAAGGCTAACTTGCAGGCGGGGCAAACCAGCTGCCCATTGCCGCCGCCATCAATAAGCGAAAAAAAAAAGATGCAGATGGTGTGTGTGTGTGTGTGTGTCGCAGAGAGACCGCGCTACAATGTTGCACGGCATTTTGCGGCAGCTGAACAAAAAGGCTGCAAAAAAAAAAAAGGTAAAATGAAAGAAAGCCTCACACAATTCTATTGATTGACAGTTTGGCAAAACGCACAAAACAATGAGAGCCAACTCCGCGCACTCTATGGGGCACCGTTGTGCGGTGGAGCTGCAGGCGTTACCGTTGCGGATGTGCGCTTAAAAACGTTGCAACCAAACGCAAACGGAAAAACTCTGCAACAACATTTGAAAAAAAAAGTGTGCAAAAAACCAAAAAATGCCTTTGCCCCCACGTTGATTTGTAATGCAGAAAGGTGCAAGCATTGCCAGCAGCGTTGATGGCTACGGTTCTGGCTATAGTCTCCAGGGGGGGGGGGTGGGGGGGAGAGGTGGAAAATGGCTAACACGAAGGGCCCAACAATGCCCACAAAATATTCTTTTGAATGATTGTTGCAGGTGGCAACTAATTGACTTCATTTTAAGGATATTTTGTGATTTTCATAAACCAGCAAATGGCAAGTGGCGCATCCCAAAGGAATCAGTTAAAAACTCTTTTTTAATTCAGCAAAATTCCAAATGAGTCAAGATGTCGGCTAAATTTCGTAGGCCTAGCCAGGAGCTTATTCTGAAGGGTGGCAAAGAGTCAGAAGGGGATCCCATTGAGAGACCATTTCTCCTCGCTTTAGTTTGAATACTTTTACTTTTTCTCAACATTGTTGTTAAATTATATTCTGTTAAAAATACTTTCAAATATGATTCATGATCTCCTTCTTTTACATCTGTTTCTTGCGAAACTTCATTCCTAAGTAGACGTCGATTTTTCATTGATCCACATTAAGTTGGTAAATAAATTGAAAATAATTATTTTTAGAGTCAAATTTTGAAACCTCATCCAAAATTATGGCTCAATTGTGTGTACTCCATCACAATTATTTAGTCGTTTGATGATTGACTGTGGGGAAGGTTGAATACATAAATACTTGACATTAAATTACTAGCTACTTCATTCACCTCATCATCACTGTCGACTTGAAAAGCAATTAATCGCAATTAATCACGCCCCCTCACTCATTTCCGCCTCACGAAAAATACAAATTTTAATAACTGACATGGCTAAGAGGCAGGGTCAAAGGGTCAGATGACAGGACATGGTGAAAGAGAAAACTCTACAAAAATTTCATATCTATTATGGAAATTTGTTTTTTAATTGCTAAACAAGTTGTTCACAAATGGTGAACAAACATAAGCCCGGCTTTGTTTCCGCCTTTCCCCACTAACCTTTAGAGTGCTCCCATTATCCTGGGCAGCTGAGCAAATTATCTGTGCCGGGCCAGTTGTGGCTTGGGCTCAACAAATAATAACTTATGTCAGCCAAGCGCAAATTGCTTTATTAAATAAAGTCCAGCCAAAATAACCAAATAAAATAGAACGGACAAACACACACACACACACACACACCCACAGTGGTAGTGAGGGAAGGAGGGAGGGGGGGGAGGTAGATAGTCTCCACATAAAGTCGCCCAAGTGGTGTAGAAAGAATCACAGTAAATTGTACAATGTGCACAATGTCAGAGTCTAATCATTGTGCACACACTCCAGCTGAAGATGATGGGAACTCACTCTGAAAGGGATAAGGGGGGGTGTAACCAACAAAGTGAGCGCACAAACACAAAGGACATAAGAACATTTGTAATGTGTGTGTGTGTGTGTATGTGTGTGGCCCCAAAACATAAGCACAAGGACTAAAAGTATTTTTAGCTAATATCAATTTTTCATAGTTCAAAGATTTTTACAGAAACCAGAAACTAACACACACACACACACACACACACACACTCACACACACAATCACGGGCAAACAAAAGAAGCCGTGGCCACTTTTAAGGCCAGCCAAGCAATACGGAATATTTTTTTCCCCTTTTTTTTTTATTTTTTGGGAAGTTTTTTTTTCTGATTATAAACGATTGGCCCCGCAATGTTGTCCCCGGATCATACACAGATACACACATACATAGCAAAGGGAAAGGGAACAAGAATAGTATATAGTGGCATTTAAAAAGAACTACAAACCTTTTACCCCCGAACGACATTTGCTAGTTTCATTTGTATTTATTTATACGTATTACGTATACGTAACGAGAGCCAAGCCAAGCCAAGCCAAGACTTGCCACTGTCCTACCACCGACTACCGACTACCGACAACGGACTCTTGCAGTCTCTGCAAGTGATAATTTATGGCCAATGGAGCGGCAGCAGCCGACAATGCTTTCAATTTGGTGAGCAGAATGAACTACGGTAAAATGCCACAGAAAAATATTGGCCAAAACGAGAGCTTAAACCAAAATATATGAAATTGAAATTGAAATAGAAATTTCCTTCCCTTTTTTTGTTGTTGTGTATGCAACATTCTTACATTGCTTTTAATAATTTGAAACTAAATAAAAGTTTCTAAAAGAATATAAACCAAAACCAAGTTGGTTTTCTTTGAAGCAAATGACAGAGAATGGTAGACCTTTAGATGAAGTTGATGTACCAACAAATCAAAAGTTTTGCTAATACCAAAGATTACGTTTTCAAATCATAAAGTAAAAGCAGAAATTGAAATATAAGTCTCTTCATAATCCTTAAATGCTTTGCATAAATTGGGTTAAAGATTAATAAGGGATTTATTTTGTAAAGTATTGAGATCTTAGATGTATGACAAAAAGAACTCTTGAAATATTTAAAGTTTCAGAGTTTAACTCTCTCTCTCTCTCTCTCTCTTCAGATAAAACTACTTGAGACAGATTGAGAATTGGAGTTATGAATATATGTTGTAGTTTCATTTATTTCGATGCCACTGTAATCAGTCAGTTAGAGCTAGTCAGGTACTTCAATTGCTCTCCTTTTTCTCAGCCAATTTCCATTGCCCTACTCTTGTACTGCTTGCCGTTCTTGTTCTCGCCCCTTCGCCTGTTTCATTCTTGCATTCGGTTCTATGTGTGCCCATCGTAAATTTTACGCAAACGTTATCGACACAGCCGCCGCCGCCGCCAATGCCACTGCCATCGGTCTCTAAGAGCACAAGAGATGGCTTCGATAGGGATGTGGATGTGGATATGAATGTCGTTGGCATATATATACATACATACATACATATATCCTGTCAGTTGTCTCACCCTCTTTTTTTCGTAAGGAACTTGCACTTGCAATGGCAATGCATTGTTTATGGTCTCTGGCCTCGTTGAAGTCGTGTAAATTTCTCCATTTCCCTGTCTAATGGTAAATTTATTTGCTACGTAAACATTTTTTGCCCTAGTCAAGACTCTGAAGCTGAATTTGGAGTATTTGAAAAATCTTTCCCTGGCTTGACTTTTGTATAAAGTGTGGGAGCAGCTCTGAAAATTGAATTCCATTCAATCGAACTTGCTAATAATGCAGAGTTCTCAAGTAAGAACCAACAGATTTGACTCTCTATCTCTCTCTCTCTCTCTCTCTCTCTCTCTCTCTCTCTCACTCTTTGGCTTCTATCTTACTCTTTAGTAGTAACAATCTGTTTATTGGTTACCAAATTAAATTTGTGTACACCAGCTCGGTTTCTCTCTCTCTCTCTCTCTCTGTGTTGGTGTTTCTGTTTAATTGCACAAACCATTTAGCATACGCAGTGTTGGCCAGGGAATGACTGAGTGTGTGAGTGAGTGTTTGAGTGAGTGTTTGAGTGGGTGAAATTGCAAACTGAAAACAATATCAAGCGAACAACAAAATTAATTTTTCTCAGCCGCAAAATTGAAACCGAGCTGCGTTGAAGCGCGTCGGCAAATTTACACACCATTAAGTAGTTTACAAACACACACACACACACACCCATCCACATATGCACATTGGCAATGAGATAGGATTGGGTGGCAGACGCACACACACACCCATTCAAATACACAAGGTGTGTGTAAAGCAATAAAAGCGGGGTATTCAAAGTAATTTGATATTATGCTACGAAATGGCGGCATGTGTTGCCGATGTGCCGTAGTTGCTCCACACACACACAATGACATAAGAAAGGCAAAGAAAATATAATAAAATAAAACTCAATATCCACAAGAAAAAAGGAAGAAGGAGAAAGAAGCAAAGGAGTATCAAGTGGAGCATATAGCGCACTATTCAATTCGCTCATTTCATTAAGTTTCTTGTCGCAATCTAGCACTTGATGCTGATGTGTTGGCACACCAGGCGTATGCGCAATGTGGAGAGTCAAGTCATGTTTATCAGGCCGCATAACGATGTGTCACTTGTGCGTGGATGTGAATAGAGTTGACAGAGAGCGGTAGAAAGCGTTAGAGAGATGGTTATGTGGGTGCTGCTGCATATTGATATGCTAATCGAGCAACATGTCCTGCCTGCCTGCCTGCCTGGCTGCCTGCCTAACTCTCCTTATGCCATGTACCTTGCCCGTTGCAGAGACCAAAACGTGACTCGTCTGCCTGCCTGCTTAAATGGCAAAAGACAAAAGCAAAACAAATGGCACAAAACATTCGAGCGTGTTTTTGCCTTGGTTAGAGGCGGGTAAGCGCTATTAAGCGCATTATTTAGCTTGGACATAGGGCGCTTCTAGCACCCACAACAACAACAGCAACAACCATCTACAGCAACAACTTTGTGTAGATAAGCACTTTTGACGCTGTAATGGGCCGCTGACCACTCGGCATCCCATATAACCATGTGTGTGTGTGTGTGTGTGTCTCATCTATAAGTGTGGCGTGTGTGTGTGTGTGTGTCTCATCTAGGTGTAGGTCTAGGTGGGTGTTCGTTTCCAAAGTGCCCTTAAGTGCCCTAGGGGGCGATTTGTAGAGAGCAAAGCCACATAGCCAGGCCAACACCTAGAAAACACGCAAACACCAAACAAGTGTTTACACCATGCTACAGACATTAGCGCAGGGCTTAATTTAATCAATTCAAAGGCCAAATGCTTGCCTTTTCACACATATCTCTCCCTCCCTCTCTCTTCCTCTCTCTCTCTCTCTCTCTTGCTCTCTATCATATTTGTTGACGTGGCCTAAAACAAATATCTTCTTCAGTTAACTTAACAAATCTCTTGATAAACGACTTACTTTCGCAGTTATTATGCAGAAGAACCCAACCCCAAATGGCATAAAAATTATCATAATTCAACTGAGAGATAAAATATATACACAAATCCGGCGAATGGGTTAATTTATGCAGTAGATAAGTCTTTCGTGCCTCAAAAGTGGTCAAATTCGAATAGCTTGGTAAATTCCATTGACTTTTAGGCAGATGGAACATAATTTTCTATAATTAATAGGTCATAATCCACATAATGCTGCATCTACAGAGATGAGTAAAAGACAATTTGCCCTTTTAAGTATGCAATAGAAAGTCGAAAGTGTTAATTTATCAACCTTTTTGTTAAAAATTGTTACATTTCCAATCATCAATGTTCATAATTCATGAGTTTTTTTACTCAGCTTTCGAAATTCTCAAAAACTTGTTTTTTTTTTTTTGACTGCCTATTGCATACTTGAGGGAACAAAAAATAACTAAAATTTACCCCGCAATGGGCTAACGAATTTAAGGTTTATCTTAGAAAACTTAAATAAAGTAAAAGCTAAAATGAGCGGACACCCTCTCTCGCCTGCTTTCTCTACGTCAGAAATAATGGCAAATAAACCGAGAGAATATCCCAAATCGAGTGAGTATGATAATAAATTTGTGCCTCGCAATTGTTGTTGCTGTTTTGGTGGTATTTGGTAACAATTTTTTGGTTTTAATAAACACAAACACTAAGCCCTATCTACCTACCTACCTAACCATTTACCCAACCGCCTACCTACCGCATCTAAGCAATGCCCCCTCACCCAACCCATATATGTATGTATGATATAAAAATAAAAGAAAATGCCGGGCAAGCAAATGCAATTTTCTTGTCCATTCAACGCAGCACGCGTATTACTCAAAAAGGAATTAACTTTGTGCGTTGCCATTGCTCGAAGAGGAGAAGGCAAATCAAAAAGTAGCCAGGACTTATAGCCAGGGTGGTTGGGTGGTTGGCCCAGATGAGCGTCACGTTAATCCTTAAATCTGCCCAAGTGCTAGCTGGCAAAAACAGTAAAAGCAAAAAAAAAAAACATGAACGGCAGCAGCAGCAGCAGCAACAACAGAAGTAACAACAAACAGATTGTTTGAGTCTTACCCGCCCACATAGATTTAGACCAAGTCCTGGGACTTACGCACATTCACATACAAACAAGCACACACACACACACACACACACACACACTCATTCACACAAAGACAGAGAAATAGAGAAAACAGACAATGTACGCCTTCTTTGTACACGAAACGTATACGCAATATGGCTCCACTTTCGTTTTAATATGAATGCTAATAGGCTAAGTCTGGATTTCTAGTCCCAGTCTTCCGCCTGCCTCCCTGTCCCTGTCTTTGCCTCTGTCTCTCACTCTCACTCTTGCAGTGAGGCTTTCTTCTATGC
The DNA here is from genome assembly GCA_024703675.1 of Drosophila nebulosa. Taxonomy (NCBI): domain Eukaryota; kingdom Metazoa; phylum Arthropoda; class Insecta; order Diptera; family Drosophilidae; genus Drosophila; species Drosophila nebulosa. The sequence continues at coordinate 1,903,315 of JANFPS010000007.1, read as the reverse complement.
GTACCTCGAAAAATGTAATTTCCCACAATTTTTCTTCACTTTACGCACACACACACCCAACCAGCCGACTGGCCAGGACAAAAGCAAAAGCAAACGAAAGAGGGCTCTCCATGGACAATATGGCACACGAATACTCACACAGAGGCACACACACACACAAATGGCCAAGCCATTTTTATCGCTTTTCATGAATGCCTCTGTGCTGTGCCATGGCTTAAATATGTTCTGCAGTTAACCAGAGAAAGAGAGAGCTAAAGCTGAAGAAGATGCCCTCAACCAACAACCAACCGAGAATCCAATGTATTGTATTGTATATATATGTAATTTTGGTTATTCGTAGTTCGCCTGGCTATCCATTTAATATGACTTTACTTACGCGTCGCAAACAACAAACGCCAACAGCAACCAAAAACAACAATGACCAAAAAATCCTTGTTACATTATGCAAACGCCCGAGACTGACCCACATAAACTGTCAGCTATTCGCCATTTGAATGGACCTACATACATACATACACTCGGCAGAAAAAGAAGCAGCACAAGAAGATTTTCTTGACGACCCTTTAAACGTTCGTTGCCAGCCGTAAACTTGTTTATTTCTCAACGGGAAACTGAAATATATATCATTTCCACACCCAAAAGGGACATTGAAAAGGATCTTTCACTTAGATGTATTAATTATTATTGTAATTAGACATCAACACGGTGAATCAGTTAACAAATTAAATGCCTTAATTTATCAGCAGAAATCATATTAACTCAATTTATGGCGATCTCCTAGACTTTCATTTGTTAAGTTTTTTTTTGGTTCTTTGAACTTATTTTCTACTTATTTTTTTACTTTTTAAGACACTTTGTATGCCTTTTACTTCTCAATAGATTGCAATTGCCTTACTGCTTTTGTGACTAAATGAAAATAAAAAAAGAGTTTAAAATCGTTTACCATTTGATAACCTTAAATTTTTACCATGAGACTGGATACCGCATAAAATAAGAAATAGGTTCAATTTCCAATGTTGATTGGATTAAGCAATAAATAATAATCCAAATAAAGGCATTGAGAAAGAATAATAATTTCTTGATGGGCAGCTTTAAAAAAAAAAGATTTAAGATTGTACTTCAATACAAAAAAAAAAGGCAAACAAACACTTTTTTCTACTTCTCTTTTATTTCATCTCCCACTACTTAATTACTTACTTTAGCAAAATGTATTTGCCAGTAATTGGCTATTTAGGTTTTTCAATCTATTGTTGAATTTCTGTGAATTTTTGGCAAGTGTAGTCAAACGTGACATATATCTTATAGAATGCCTTTATTATAGACATTATATAAGGCATATTTTGGCAGGCATTAACAAGCTTGCACTCTAATTTGGCACATTGTTTTGGCCTGTTGTTGTTGTTGTTGCATGATGTTTATCAAGAAATTTACGCCGTGTTGGGCCTATAATTGGCTACCAGCCGACAGTCGACAGTCGACATCCGACATCCTACATCCGTTAAGATTGTACTTCAATTTCAGATAGGTGACATTTCGTTGCATTTTAATGAGGTTCATTTCTCTTCTTATTTCTGTCGTCTCAGTCTATGGGCATTGGCTTATCTCTAGGCCTTGGTAATTGTGTGCTAAAATTTACGCTGCGTCGGCAACAAACAATATATATATATGTATATTGTATATATAAAGAATTTACTAAAGTCCTGGCATTTGAAATTGTGCCTAAGCAGCAAATTTTATGAATGCATGGAATAATTTCTTTCGCTCAGTCTCGAAGGCTCATTTTGCCTGACATAATCAAACGCTGGTACTTAAATATATAATTCAAGTGTTTCGAAATAAACACATTTAGCGTATTAACACAAAAAGCCAACAACAACAACGACAAACACGGCCAAACAGGTCGTTGCCGAAAGCCAAAAAAAAAAAAATAAAAAACGAGGAAGTTGAAGAAAAACTCAACAAAAGACCGCATAAATGCTGCAAACCATTTTCATTCCCGTTTTTTTTTTTGTTTTTTTGCTCTCTCTTAAACAAGTTTAAATAAAAATCTCTTGAAAGGGCAGTGATGAGGGATGGAGTGGCTAGAGAGGGCCACTAGGGGGCCAGAGGGGCAGAGGAATGTAATGAAACTGCAAAAGGGCGCAGCGGAAACGAAAGGTGGGCAAAAGGAAAACCGCCTGCTGTTGCCTCTGTTGCCGTTGCTGCTGCTGTTGCTGCTGCTGGTGCCACCTGCACGACTACACCTGCTGACAAAGACATTTACTCAAAAAGTTTTGCCGGCTCAACACGGCGGCGCAAACAACAACAACAACAGCAACAACAAGCAGGCAAACAACATGGCAACAACAAACAACAACTGGGGCACAAGAGGCAAGCATTTTGCTGGCAAAACGCCCGCGCCTCCATTAAGGGAGCCCACAAAAGGGCGAGTTTTTCATTACCATTTTAGGAAGAGGCAGATCGGGGTGGGGTAAGGGGCGTGGGCGGTCTGAGAAAGTCTTAAAAACGCCAAGTAAAAGTAACAAAAGTCAAGGATACTGTCAAAAACTGCTGGCGGGCATTTCCTCACTTTCAATTTTACTTGTCCTTGCAGACGACGACGACGACGAGGACGACACAACAGAGAGTCAGAGCCTGTTGATGGCACTTTCAGTTGCCAATTGACAGGGTATCAACAGATACATACTTAGATACAAATTATATAAATATTTCTATATTTTTTCTAGCAAACCGCAAACATAAGTCACTTGAATGGGAAGAGGAAGAAAAAAATAACAGAAAAACAATTTATTTTTATTTGTATATCAATTTTGGTTTGCAATACAAACAAATGTAATATAATAAACTCACATTTCACATAAAAATAAATGCACATATTTATAAATATATTTATATGCAAATAATATTTGTTAAAAATACTTTATTAGCCTTATTAATTGAACCAGAATACTAAACAGCCAATGACAAGATAGGAAGAGAGCGGAGTGTTGAAAGGTGATTAAGTTTCCGATTAATCGTTTTAATTCATTTATGGATTTATTCATCAAAATCCCTAGCAACGGAAAAAAGAAGAGAAAAGCTGAAACAATTTATATAAAGAGCCAAAAATAAAAAAAAAAAAAAAAACTAATAAATCTAAACACAACAAACAATTCAATTAACTTTAATTAAATTCTTAAACTTAAATGTCACAAGGATTGCTTAGAGCCTCCTGCGAATAGCCAATTGGAGTCAAAGATGGCTTATAATTTAGTAAACTTATGGAAAGATAGAAGTAAATTTCCCAACATAAAAGTTCGATTGGAATGCGATTCCAAATAAATTAATCAAAGTGAAATTATTCAACTCAAAGACGTTTTCAAAATGAAGCGAATTTATATTTCAAAGCATTTTGAAAACGAAAAACGGGCAATAAAAAAGCCATCTACGAAATTTATAAGAAGTTTCAAAACGTTTAAATATAATATTCGTTGCCTGTTTGACTGCAATTCAATTCCAAAGAATCACAACTGCAAAATCTGTCCTCGTTGGGAACTTTTCCAGGAAATGTAAGTGAAAAGTTTTCTATTACATTTAGAACGTTTTGTTTTTTAGTGTATAATGATAGGTTTTTATTTAGATCCCCTCCCATTACGTGTAGACCATAAATTGGTCCCCGCCACTGTCACTAAAATATATGAAACCTCTAATTAAAATACAAAATATTATTAAAATGGCAAAACATTTCTTTTTGTAGGCAAATATTTGCCTTTGATGGCAAATCGTTATGGCAATATGCATTCAAATTTTCCCTCCTACCACCACCCACTCCTCCCAGATGTGACACGCACACACACACACACACACACCCAAATTGACTTTGACGCATGCAAATAAGTACATGTTCCATTTCACATAAATGATGTGCTGTAAATTTTATCATAAAATATCAAATACAATCATCTGATGATGTACATGGACATGCAAAAGTGCAATCGATGTGTGAATTGTGTCAACAATATTAACTCTCAGTAAATGTAACTTTTTTTCTCTCTCTCTCTCTCTCGCTCTCTCTGTCTCTTAAAGAATAAGAGAAAATTATACATAAATTGAAAAGTAAAACCTTAATTAGGCTAAATGCATGAACAAGGAGAAGAAAATGTTTATCTAAATAACGTTTGAAGGCAAAATTTGTTGCAATGATATTACGTCAGAACGATAGGAACAAATTCATAACTAATTCATGCAGAATAACTCTTTGTTTGATTTTGAAAACTAAAGAAACAAAATCTCCTCTGAGCTTTAATATCTTTCTGCTAACTAAACTCTCTTTGGTCGATATAGAATGATCATCTGAATGTATGCCAATTGAAAGCGGTCATTAGCCTTAGTTAACTTTTAGTTCTCTAGATCCACCGCCTTTCTTCTCACCCCCTTGTCATGTGTAGCCTAATGAGCATTACAGCATTTTATAACAACAGCTTACAATTTAAGCTAATTACCTGATGCACGTGACGAGGGGCTATGATTTACCATTTAGCATTGCAATTAAAGCGGCGGCTGCTTTATAAGGAGGTTAACTGGGCTTATCATATCAACGGCGGCACGCAAGGCCAATGGCGCCGCCAAAAGGCGACAACCAAAAAAATGAGAAACTTAAAGTGAGAAAGAAAAAAGTGCCAAAAATAAAAAAAAAAAAAAAACAAAGAGAAAAGAAGAACAAACTGAAGGTTAACTCGACAAAGGGGAGGGCTCATCTCACCCCTTATCCCTTACCATGCGTGCTGCCTTGGCATTAGTGGCTTAAATTATGACACCCTGACCCAACCGCAACGAAATGTGAAAATGTGGGGAAACAAGGATGAGAATGGGGATGGAAAAGGGCGGTGGACAAGGCCAAAAGCAGAAAAGTGCAACAATTAAATTTAATTACCAGTGTCATAAATATGTCAGACCATGTAGGCTCCATTTCCTCTCTGGCATATCTAGGATACATGCGAGTAGATACACAAAATAATCAAATATCATGCAGACGGCAACAGAAAAACATGCCACACACACACATACATACAGACGCACAAACGCAATGGCCAACAACCAAAAAGCCAGCCAACCAACGTGTAAATTACCACTGCACAAATTAATTATTCAAATATGCACACTTGAATGACTAAACAGGGTTGGGGGGGCGGCGACTGTGTGTTGGGTGGGGTTGGGGGAGTTGGGGTTTGGTCTCGTCTATGAGCCTTGCTAGCAAATGCAACAGCAGCAGCCACATCAGCATTCACTACGCCTAATTAGACGTAATTAAGCGACTAGGCATAGATTTCGGTTAGAGCTTCTCTCAATATCTCTCTCTCTCTATCTCTCGATGGCTAACCCCAAAATTGTAGCATAATTTTCAGCGCTAACAGCAAAATGTGTGAAATCAAGCAATTGCCTTTACAGACACACACGCAAACACTCACACACACACACCCGCACCCGCACACACAACCCTGTAGAACTTTGCACTTTGCCTCGTGCTGAAAAGTGAATTGAAATTAATTTCAAATTACCATTCAATAATGAATTTTAAATAAATAAAAATTATATTCAACAATGCACAATGAAGCGAAAAATAGCATTGAACTAATATTTGATTACTAATTTTGTAGTTACCTCTCATACCTGTGCACAGGTAAATGAGTATATTAAAGTAATTTAAATTTGCAATTGAAACAAATTTAGCTATCGGCTTTGCAAAAGAAAATTGTTAAAATTTACAAAATAAAGCACTTAAATTGATATGCTTGAAAAGCTAAAGTCCTCGGAACTAATCTGTTTAGGCAATGCATTTTGTTCTTCTTCGAATTTCCAGTCGATAGTTTTGCAATTTTCAACAGGATTATCAGTTAATTAATGCAATTATTTGGTTACGTTTAATGATTGGAAATTTTGTGAGGCAATATTTATTTACGAGTAAATAGTTTGGCTAAAACTAAAAATTTCACAATCAGCAGAATATAGACGATGCTGCTCTCTCTTTCTCTCGCTCTTTCTCTCGATCTTTCGCTCTGTTGCTTTTTCATTTTTGCTGTTTGTTTCGCAGTCTATTTACGCTGTCTTAAGATATTTTTTTGTGATATTTGCACTATTTTCACGCTCATTATGCGCCAGGCTACTCATAATGATGCTATCCTTGGTGGTCCTGGACGCTTAGAGCAATTACCTGCCGTTTGCTATGGCGCTGTGGCTCATTTTTATTTTTCGTTCGCCGCTGCCACAGAAAACAGTGCGGCCAATTCTCGTGCTTGCCACATTTATTTTACTTACTTCGCTGTACTTTTACTCTTTCTCTCTCCTCCTCTCTCTCTCTCTCTGTCTCTCTGGTTATTACAGCTGGCCACACAAGAAAAACAGTGAAAACAGAAGAGAAGAGCGTGGCCTGGCGTCATAATGAGCGTAAATTTATTGGGTCATTTGGAAAAATACGAAAAAATTTACTTTGCTTCATTTTATTCTTCCTCACTTTTCGAGAGAAAGGGAACAGCAGGCTGGGCAGTGCGGGGCAATGCAGGGAGGGAGTAACAACAAGAGTGGCCTATTATGCCATTTGGATTCAGTTTCCTTCTCATTTTTGTTGTGTTGTTGTTTTAATTAGTCAATAGTCGCAATTCAATGGACGGTACTTGATGGCTGGAACGAAGAGGACGAAGAGATGGAGGAGGAGGAGGAGGAGAACAAAAGGAACAAGAGAGAAATGAATTACGAAAACTTATGTTTTTTGGCGTGATGACAACCTTGCAAACATTCGATCAATTCATATTGATTAATTATAAATGCCACATTTAATTAAATCACTATCAAAAAGTGTGTGTGGCCCTAGTTTATGTATATATAATCGTTCGTTCGATTTCAGAAACTTTGCCACAAACGTTTGCCAAAGGCAATGCAAAATTATGGATATAACATTTTGTATTGTCCAACAATATAACCGAAAGGCACTGGAAACGAAATGAATTGTATGGAAATCAAGTAAATATATTTATACAGAGCCCATATATATAAACATAGCTATATATTTGTTATTACAACTACAGGCAATTGAATTAAGGCCTATTACCATTTTGTGTGTGGAGGAGACTATAATTTCATTGTTTTCATTACAATTCCGAATATACATACATTCGGTATGTAGATTCACTTTCTAGTGGCCAGGGCCGCTTCAGAATTTCGAGTGGTTATTGTTTATAGTTAGATCACAGCTGTACATCGAGCTCTATTTATGAACTAAAAACGTATTACAAAACATAAGACATCATGGCTTGAAGTCTTTTTCTAACAAATCGAAAATTGTTATTTTAAAACGTTGTAAATTCCTTCCTTTTAATGAACTGTTGATTAAACGGACTCGAATTCATTTAAAGATGAGCCACCAAGTGCTTTACCACTACTTTAAGACCAAAACTAGTTGAGAATTGCAACTTAATAAAGCAAACAAATAAAGACATCACAAATCAATGCAATTTAAACGAAATCAACGTTTTGGTTAGTCACTTCTTGGTATCTTCATAAGTAATATATCAACTTGAATTTTGGCAAAATACCCCCCCTCCCCCCCACCCCCCCCCCCTCGCTTAGTGCGGGTCTGACACTAGCCAATATAATTTACATGATTCCATTAAAATTCTGCAATTTTCCATATGCAATTTGATGCTTTGGCCATGTTTCATCAACAAAATTTATAAATTAATCAGTGGTTACTTTAAAACAAAGACCACAAGTGACCACGCCCAGCTTATGCGACACCTAAATTGATATCCAAATATTATGGGAAGCAAGATATTAAGTGATCTGCTGAAAGCTTTTGGTCAACCAATGCTTAATAAATATGAATAACTTCAACTGCGATTTCATGCCATGTGATTGCTGTGGTTGCGTGTGTCTTTAATTATTTAACTATTTTATGTATCTGTGTGTGTGTGTTTGTGCGTGTGTGGTATTTGTATATTAATTTCAATGAGATGCTTATACATGCGAGAAACTATCTTTTATTTAAAAAGGCAACCGAGCGTATTATTTTAACGGAAATTAAAGGCCACGTCTGCATATATTATTAACTACATTGAATGTGGCTTTATGCCAACAATTTGCTCCATAAAATAACTGCCAAAAAAGAAACCCCACGCTCAAACTGCTCGAACTACTCTACGACATCAAAAGACTTTTCCTGTTTGTTTTGCTCTCCCAAAAATATCTTTCTACAGGTGTTTTAAATAAATATCTACGAGTATGTTTTCTTTGAAGCGAATACAAACTTTTCAACTTTCTCTGGCATTTTGTTGAAACTTTCTTCTAATTGTTAACTCTTCAAACGATTCGTTTTGTTTATTCTCTCTCTGCTTATTTAAGTTCTACTTATTTATGGCATCTACCTACAGAAAGTAACAAGAAAAGTTAATGAAATGGAATGAAGACCACAAGAAACAGTTTTTTCAATTATCTTGGCATTTAGTAAAGAAAATTCTACTAATTAGTGCATTGTTAAAGTTCAAATAAAAATGTCTAAAACCTTGGCCAACTCTCAAGTTCGATTAAAGTTGAAATCCATAGTCGATATTGGTTAAAAATAAAATTGATAAAGAACTGATGGCCACAGTAAAATCCTCTTACTTTAATTAAATTCTTAATCCTATTGTACTTGAAAGATTTTAAAAGTTGTATCGTAATTAGCTTAACATTCTGTTTTCATAGCATACTTTTTGGGGTTATAGGACAATTTTCCGTATTTTCCAAATACAAATCGAAATTAACTTAAATAAAATTTAGTAGGCTCGTTTTTTATAAATTATCTAATAAGCGAAACTCGATGTGGAATACGAAAAATATGAAAACCAGTAAATTGAATTTTAATAAAGACAGTTTTCTAAAATAAATGACAATGCCAAAGAGATGTTTTAACATATTTTTGATTTCTATGTTGTCCAAATCTACAAAACAGTTGATAAATTCCATGCCCCAAATGATACTTCAAAAACAAGTCAAACGATTATCCTACAGCTTGAATTCAATTGAAATTCTGTTTGGCCAATTTAAAGAGTTGCAATTAAAACCAAATGCAATTGTCATATGGAATGGAAATGTTTTTTGAATAATGCAGATTTATGCATTTTTCCCCGCATCACATATCTTGCACACTTTTTTTCGTTGCTCTCGCTCATCAATGGTTATAATTTATTTTTTCTGTGACTATATATAAAAAATATTTTTACACTATGTTCGACGAGTTTTCAATTTGTCCGGTAAAAGCTCTGCACAAATTCATGTGAAGGACGAGAGAGATAGAATGGGTGTGAGGGTGAGGGTGAGGGGACTGACAAATGCCTCACCATAAGCACATAGTTTTAATTAATTATTAAAAAACAATAAAGCGAAATATGAAGCGTAGAGTGAGAGAGAAAGAGGGGGGGGGGGGGGGGGGGGGGGGGATGGGTGAGAAAAAATATAACAATTTGAAGTGATTGTTTAAATCTCGTAGCTTTATTTATTTTATATTAATTATGCAGCTGAATGATTGCAATTCATGCATTTAAAAATGCAACAAAAAGCAATAATGAAACAATATTATATATATATAGATGGATATATATATATGTATATTTTTCGATGTTCATCTGATTATTTGCATAAATTTTCAGTTCTTTCAACAGGTGACTGAGGGGCGAAACTTACCAGAATTCAATTAATGTTTCGGTTTAATTTTGGGATGCCCAGTTTCTCGTTTTTCGTTTTCTATGTCATCAAGTTTTGTGTTGTTGATTATTAATTTAGTTATAGGGGGAGGAGCACACGCACTATCATTAAGTTGTGTCCCTTTTTCAAAGGGGCGCGGGGGTGGGCGTTGGGGTTGGAGAGCACACTAACTAAACACACAGAGGCCGGGACACGCAGGACACGCACAGACGCACATGCGGTTCAAGTGGCGGGCAAACACCCAGCAAGTGTGTTCCACAGACTGAATTTAAAATGCGACAAACACACACACACACACAGACACCGGAGTAAGAGTAGGCTAGTGGGCTAGTGGGAGAGGGGAGCTTCAAAAATACACGCGCCCACAATTTACACAATATACAAATATTTCAATATTTAATTTTCGTGTGTTGATTGTTTGCTTTTGGCCTTGGTTTTTGTGTTTCTTTTTCTTCTGTTGTTGTTGTTTTTTTTTCGGTTTTCTGTTCACTATTCACTGTTTACTGACCACTGTGTCCGCTGCTGTCCACTGGAATTGTCCACTGTCGTTTGTTGTTTTTCAATTACCTTTGCTGCGGTCTCTCTCCTCTACTCTCTCCTTGTCGCTCTCTGGCCAACAAACTTGAGACAATTTTCACGGTTTTGCGATACCAAGATACCCAGAGACACACACACACACTTAGAGATTGAGAGTGTGTGTGTGAGTGCGAGTGTGTGCGTATATGGAGGTCGCGGCAAAATTTTTTGTTAGTGTAGTGTTAGTTACGGATCCGAGAACACAGTCGGCCACGCGAGAGAACAAAATCGAATCACAATCCGCAAACGATGCCCCAAAAATTAACGAAGCGCATTTAATTTGTTTATGTTCTTATTTTCTTTATCTTTGTTGTTAAATCCAACTTTAACTTGTAAACTAGGCGAATATATTTTCGTTAAGAATCTTTTTTTCCTGTATGATTTTTATTTTGTTTTGCTTTGGTCAATTGCACTTTCAATTTTTAGGGAATATTTATTTGTTGTCGATTCTACACACAATTTACAATTTTTACAGGCGGCGACTATTGGGCACAGTGGGACAAGAGCACAACCGTCTCGTTACGCGTTTCGATTAAGACTGTTCGTGGACAAAGTTGACGAACCGTTAGCCCAAATGTTCGGGTCAACCACTCGTTGATTCAACAGTTTGCACGAAGCCTGCACAGCACACACACGAAGCCAAGAAAGGGTGGTGGTGGGGGGCAGTCGGCGTGTGAGTGAGTGAGTGAGAGGGGGTGGGTAGTTGTAGCCAGCCTCAACGAACTATGTACGAATCTGCCTAACCCAATATAATTGCTATTACAGGCCCTCTTCTGCTTCTGCTGCCTCTACTTGTTCAGCTTCGGCTTGTTGTTGCTGCTCTTTTTTTGTTGTTGCCCAAATGCCACACAGACGCACCGCATCGAATGCGTGCCACAAAAGAGAAAATTTCCCTCTTCGTTAGGCAGGGATATTTCTTATTGAAGTGTGGAATCTAAAGACAAATGAAAACGAATATGGGGATTATATCCTTTTGAATTTGAAATTGTTTCTATTAACCGTCGTTTTACGATATTGAAGTCCTTTTGGGATAGATGAAAAACAATTTTCATAATTGAGAGTGTCGTCAGGATTAGACATACGTTAGGTATGAATTCAAATAAGACTTTATTTAACTGTCATTAATACAGTGCTTATAAATTTTCTAACCCACTTTCAAACGAAAAAACACATCTGATTTTTACCATATAACATGTTTCCTTAAAATCCTTAAAAATGAATAGCCCAATATTTAAATTATTAGTGAAAAACTATTTTTTCACATATAATTAACGATTTCCTAAAAAGAACTAAAAACAAAGAGAAAAAAAAGCTCCTATTTGCTGTATCAAAATTATAGCCCAATTTCATGTTTTGGTCAAAATAATCCGAAACCGTTGCGGAATAATGGAAAAACGAATATTAATATTTAGTGCGGCCTCCATTTGCCTTAGTAAACTCAAAAAATTCTCTTCCTCATTGAAGCCACTAAATTTAATAAGAGGTCCGTTTCGAGACTTTGCCATTCATTTAGAATTCGCATTTTAAGATCTCCAACTGTCTAAAATTGGCGATTATTAGCATACCCGTTTTGCAAAAAATACCCCAGACATTTTTTATCGGTTTAATATCTGGAAAACATGCTGGCCAGTCAAGGACATCAACATGACATTTCCACAAATACTCTTTTGTACGTCTGCGCAGATGGATTCTGGCATTATTCTGTTGGAAAACCATTTCTTTCTCACGAAATTTCCTTAAAAATGGAATGAGACTACAATCCAGAGTCTGAATATACTCGTTACTGTTAATTCGGCTCGTTACAAACTTCAATTTCTAGGTACCAAATGAACAAAATGCTCCCCAAACCATGACGGAGCCGAATCCACAGTTTCTTCTCAAAAAAAACATGAGATTCTTTCTCAAATCATGCCTATAAGAATTAAACCCTTAGTTTCGAACCATCGACTCCAATTTTCATGATTCTTTTGATTCCATGTAGATTTTTATAAAGTTTAAATAAATAAATAAAAAAAAAAATATTGATTTCACCGCAATTTATTGCTCAACAAAATGCCTCAGCACAAACTGCGATCGACTTCTGCTTCTGCTGGCGCTGCTGAGAACGTAAAGAAGCAGCTGCGCGGCAGCAAGCAGCTACGCTCACTGACTCTCACCCACTCCCCTCTACCGATGGCGCCCATTCAGCATCTGCTGCAGCGAGCAGCTACGCCGGCGCTCTCGCACTCACGCATTCTCTTGCTCATGTATACTCAACTGTAAAGCAGATGCTCAGGGGCCGCAAGTGGGAGAGGGAAGTTGGGTGAGTACATATGTATGAGCGCCTGTGCTTCTTCTTGAAGCAGTGGGTGAGTGGGCGCGAGCGAGAGAGGGCAGTGGGTGAGTGCAAATAAGCATAGCTGCTCGCTGCAGCTCTGCTGCTTCTTTACGTTCTGATGGGATAGGAGCAGCAGCGCCAGCAGAGGTCAAATGAGTCAATGAGTTGCTGCTGAGGCGTCGATTTGATCGGTCAGGTGAGCTGAGGAACATACAACTGAAAATTTAACTTTGATAAAAATTTCGTTTAGCTTTCCAATTGTTATTGTATAAAGGATAATATAAAGGATACATGGATTTATTTGTAAACTACACTGGTCAACATATATTCATTTTATTGAGTGAGTCTTGAAATATGAAGACAATTTTACATTTCGATTTAAAGGGCGAATATGTTCAAAGTCTATTGTCTACAGTATACAAGATTTTAGAGAATATCCAAACTAAATTTATTTCATTTTTGTGTTTCTTGATTTAAATTTTGTTGAAAACTTTAAAACCTTTAGTTTAGTAAGAAATTAGTTATCCCGATTTGATTGCTATCTAAAACTACAATTCTAAATGACAACAAAAGTGAATAACTTTTGTTTTATTTTTCTTCTTTTTTTTTCGTTTAAATTTCATTCCTAGGGAGAAAAAACGGCTTCAAAAATGTAAATACTATTCAAGATTTTAACACGAAATAACTGGTAAATTCTTCTAGCTAAATGTGATGCCAATAGTCTTAGTCTCTGATTACATATATACGATTTCTAAAGGATCAATCAGATGAATGTTATCCTCTATTGGCAAACATTTCCAAACATTTCAATCTTTTGATAATAGTAAAGGTTGAAAATTAGTTTACTTTGCGTTCAATTGCTTAGCCGAGCAGAGACTTCATCCTCACAATTGTGCATGCTCATGTGCCCAGTGAAGGAAATGATGCTTGGGCCAGTTTCACTCACAGAGAAGTGTTTAATTTCAATGGTAACATTCAGTGTCTGCCCTTGCAGTGGGCGAAATGTTCAACTGGTTCTAGTTCAACTGCGAATCCACTTAGGAAGTGCTCGGCGACACGCTTCAAGGCCGCATTTGCCACATACTGCCAAAAACCACTTGAATGTGCGCCTTTGCTCCTGCCCCAGTTGGTTGCTTTGAGCCACTTTAATGATGTTTTTGTTTTCTACTCTATCTCTGCGTGTATTTGTGTGGCTGTGTGTGTGTGTGTGGGCCATCTGCAATATTAAGTTTACCGCCCACTCGACTTGCTCTGGAAAGTGGAACCGAAACTGGCCAATGTCCAATGTCCATCATACTTTACAGTTGCCCCAAACTATTTGCCAGGCGCGCTCTGGCTCCCTGGCTCTCATAATGAATATTTATGAAGATTTAAAAAACATTTTCTTCGCGTCTGTTGTTTTATGATTTGCAAGTGTGCCTTTTATTTTTTTTGTTTTGTTTTGTTTTGTGTTTTTGTTCATCCCATCCATTCCCCCCCCTCTCCAATGCTGGACGTCAACTCAATGGCGTGCAAAGTTTTCTTTTCTGTATTTTTCACTTGAACGAGATGAACGACGACACGGACTCGGACACGGTGCGCATTCCATGATGCTGTAAAGTGGACAATGGGAGCCATTGCCAGAACGAGGCACCACAACAACCACCAGAAACAAAGACCACCCTATACAGCGTTATATACGCTGGACATTTGGTCCGACTGCTGCGGCTGCTGCTGCTGCTCTTCTTGTTGGTTTTGTTGTTTTCATTTTGTAAATGATTTCATTATGTGCTCGAAACGACGCCCCATGGCTTGGTCTTGGGATTGTGGTTCGTATACTTGATATTGCTTGTTCCGTCAACACGAACAAAATTTGCGTCCGGCTGGCTGGTTGGTCCCTGTCTTATGACAGCTCGCTCGCCCTTTTTCTCCTTTCCATCCTCTCTGCCCTGACCTACCCCCTACCCTACCTCTCTAGCATTTGCCTGTCTGTGCAAATTTATTGATAATTTAATTTGACATTTGCGGTCTTTGATTGTCATGATTGTTTTCATTTGAATCTTGCTGTTGCTCTTGCGGTTCAACTAGGTTGTTTGTTCGTTTATCGTTTTCCGTTTTTTATGCCAATACCCTATAGGACCAGTAGCATAAAAGGCAATAACGAAAGTGTGGACATCGGAATTTAAGGCAAAACGTTTACAAATGATGCAAATCGTTTTGAAATTTCTAACATTCTGGTTTGTATTTGATGCGTATTTAAAACACCTTCTTATAGGGTCCTTTCATTTTATAGGGTATCTGGTAGTCGGCCCTGGAACCTTAAAGTAAGTAATTTTTTGTTTTTTTTTGCTATATGCATTGTGTATTTTTCTTCCTTCAATCGAACATTTGGCGAATTGCATTTATTTTTTATGTCCTTGTTTTCTTTCCTTTTGTTTGTATGTTCTTCAGCTGCCCCCGTCCCCACCGACTGCCTCATTTGGCCGTGGTCCTTGGTCCTTGGTCCACATGACGTTTAAGCCATCATGTTCATTATCATCTGAGGGGCGTGTTGTATGAGAAATTTGCATGTTTTAGGTATAGACATTGTTGTGTCCTTTTTAAGGACTTTATCATTATCATTCTGCTGGTGCCCCCCACCCGCTGTTTACCCCCTCCCTCTTTCTCTTTGTGTGTGTGTGTGTGTGTGTGTTGGGTCGCGCTTTAACTTAAGTGACTTTTCTGTTTTTGTGTTTCGCATTGGCACATGCAAAATTTGCATGCCAAAACAATGATTGTACATAAGTCCGTGGCATGAAGGGCTAGTGGGGCGGGGGTAAAAATCTTATTGAAATGTCTACCCATTGCCCTTAGATGAAACCTTTTAAAATTGCTTATGTACCTAACCTTACGAAAATGTAATGTCCTTAATGACTTTACCAAAGGAATTTTAATTAAACTATTTCCTGGCCAGGCTGCTGCTGCTGCTGCTGCCATTTGCTGTTACCTCAGCCTCAGCCTTCGTCATGTTGGTTGATGATGATGATGATGATGATGAAAATGGGCGTGGCTAAGCAGCTTCAAATGTGCACAAATATTGAAATATTTATGGGCGCGCGCACACACAAACACACATACAGAATCATGGTAGAGGAGCTGCTGCTGCTGCAACAACGACTGTGAACCAAGCATGCTACCTATCCACCGCCCCTCCATAATGCAATTTTAATTTCTTTCTGGGCACAGCGGGTACGGTAGGTACCCTCCACCTACTTCGGCACGAACTGGAGCAGCAGATGGCGGCTGATGCGATGCTTTGCCACCTGCCACCTCAGACCTTGTCGCACGCTTCGTTTCCGCCAGCTTTGCCATCATTTCCGCTGCTCATTTTTTGACTGACTGCCAGCCAGGCAGCCTGACAAATTTATATAGATTCGTTTTATGCTCTCTCCCTCTCCCTCTCTCTCTCTTAGTCTCTTTTCTCTATGTTTGTTTGTTTATTTGATTGTACGATTGTAACAACAACAAAAGAAGGAAAAAAAAACAACAACAACAAATAATAATACCAAAATTTGTTCGAACATTTCAATTGTGTCTGTCACTTTTCAAAGGATGGCCCAAAGCCCCTCAATCAAAAGGCAGCGGAAATTTCTATGGTACTCAGATTTGTACATACAAAATAATAGTATGTATGTAGGTATATATATGTAGGTATGCTAAAATGTATTGGTATGTGTGTTCATACCTACTTCTCTTCTGGCTTAAAAGGAACAACAATAAAATCAACTTATTGTTAGAATGCCAAATTTATAACTTCTCTCACAATAAGAGTTCATACAAATATCAAAATTGATGCCATAAACCGCAAGCTCTGAAATCTTTGAGAGGTCATAAAACAATTTCATGAATTTTGATTGAAATATTTTGTGAAATATGGAAAATGTATTTCGATTCTTCGAGACATCACAGCTTAAGCTGCTTTCAGTAGTGCTCACAGTTTCTATGCGATTTTTCGATCAAAAAGTGACATAATGTCAGGATAATCTTACGATTTGTTGAGCCACCCAGTGGCGGTTCATTTGTAAGGAGTTAAATCAGTTAAAACTCTACGAATTCGCCACTAATTGAGCATAGCAAAAGTTAGAAAAATTCCTTTTATGGACAAAGAACTCTATATAAAAACTAAACTTTCGATTTCTGAAAACGTTCAGCCATATCTCCTATGATAACAAGTAAAATGGCCTCTAAGCACCTTCAAAATATGGTAAAGGTTAAATAAACATACCGATTTTAGTATATACAATGTGGAATTTCCATTTAATTTAGCCTCAAATTGTTTGTTTAACTTCCATTCAAGACCGACCGATGAAAATCAGCAAATATCTACCACCAGATGAGATGCAGTAAAAGTTGAAATGAAATTTCATTTATGTAAGAATGAAGATCGATCTACAACCACTTTTTGAGAAATTTTCAGTTTAACTTTATTTGAAGGTGTGTGCAAATAGTTGAGTTCTGTTTTATGCCACAAGCAACATAAATTGTGGTTAGGTGTGTCTCAAGTTTGCTAGCAATTGCCGCAAAACTTTGCATCAATATGCAGTCAGCAGTAGCAGCAGCAGCCTCCATTGCATACACACACACACACAGACATAGAAACACATGTGAAGTTGGAAATGCAGCCATAAGGAAATTTCATTATTACCGCGCTTACACGCTAATGAAGCATGTAAAATGTCAATGTAGTTGTATGTAGTAGAAGTTCTCTCTATATATGCAGGCGAGTGTGCATGTGTGTGTGTGTGTGGAGAGAGTAAGGGGTGTGTCTGTGTGTGTGTGGATTGCTAGTTTTATTGCAAATGTATGTAATGAATGTAAATTAGTAAAAACTTTTCATATAGAGAGAGGTGTGCGTATGTGTGTGTGTGCATATGTGTGTGTGTGTGTGTCTGTGAAAAGGAAGCTTTGCAAAACTAACCTAAGGCAAGCAAGGATTCCTTTCTCTCTAACCTGATGTCTATATATGTATGTATATGTGTGTGCGTGTATGTGTGTGTATTCAGTTATGAATAGCGTTCGAATTAGAATGGTAGAATGTCTGCATCTAAATGTATATGAAGGAGAACAGGTGAATTAATTATGAGAACCATCATGGCCCATCCTTCGAAATACGCCCAACCTCGGCTCCCCCGTACCTTGCCCACTTTCTTCATGGCCATTATGGCGTATGGCGTATGGCGTATTTTTGTTGGCCAAATATAAAATGCAATAGCCATGGTCGTTCTTTAGACCAGCTAATTAGTAATATATGCAAATAGTGTTCCTTTTTAGACATTTTCATCATCTTGCTGACGTCTTGTTCTCGCTCTTCTTCTAACTTTTGTAACTGTTAATTGCCCTTTAACCTAATAACATTTTAATGTGGCAAAACACAATTTTGCACTTTGAGGCAAGCAGGCAGCAGCAGCAACAGCAGGCATTAGACTGTAAAAGAGAGAGAGGTGTAGGGGAGGGGGAGGGGTGGGGAAGCTTCTCCCCGAAAAAGGAGAGAAGGGTAAGTGAAAACTTTAAAGTTTTCAGCTCTCTCTTGGAAAACATAACAGCTGCAACTTATTAGAAGAGTCCTGCTTTATGCAAAACCAAAGGCAACATTCACTTTGGGTACAGTTTAGTTTAGTTCAGTTCAGTTCGGTTCAGTTCCAGTCCAGTCGAGTCATCTACACCTCTCTCCACCCTCCCACCCATTGGCGCCCCGTCAACAGCAACGAACCATTTAAAATAAGCAAAAGCAAAACTAACAAAATTCGTTTATCAACGCCATGCTGCTGTTGCTGTTGCTGTTGCTGCTGCTGTCTGGGAAACTGCCCAAGAAGAGAGAGTGAAAAGGGAGAGAAAGAGCTCAAGGAAAGTTCAACCAAGGTGCAAAATAATTTGTTGCAATCAGCTTAGCTCCAAGCAGGAGATTCACCACCTGAAGATGGGCAAGGGTGAGAGCCAGTCCAGCTACCAGCCACCCACCCTCGGAGAGTGAGTGGTGGAAAGAGTGGGCAAGTTTTCAATTTAAGTTGAATTATTATGACCTTAATTAACACGTCGTTTCATCATCAAATGCTGCACTACATCTTATGCTTTTGTTGTGGATTTTTGGTCGTTGCGGAGAGAAGCATCCCAAGCTCACTCTATTCTCCCTTTCTCGGTCTCTCTCTCTCTCTCTCTCTAAGCTCCTGATTCGATTTTCTGCAGACATGCACTTTTGCCAGAGGACGATAAAGAACATCAGCAACCGTAGCAGCATCAGCATCAGCTTCAGCCAGTGCCAGCAGCAGGTCGTCTTCTAATCCCTGCATCAAGTAAAATTCACTTGCAAAAGTGTGCAAGTTTTCTAGCCTGATTCTAGATTTTACTAATTTTGGTTTTAATTAAATTCAAACTATGTTGACGCTGCTGGCCTTGCCTGCCGTCTCAATGATGAAGACGACGATGATGATAATCGTGATGAAGTTGATGCGAATGAAGGCACAAATTTCCAACACCTTTTCATTAAATACCACAAATGCAAATTGAAAAGATGGCTAACTAAAATTGATAAACCGCAGCTTATTTACCCTGCAAGATGAAAGAAATCAAGAAATTTGAATGAAAGAGATTAGGTATTTCCAATTTTCTCATCTCAATGATGTTCAGAACAATAGTTACCAAATATTCACAAGCACTTGTAACGGAATCTAAAGTGTAAATTTATAATATAACTTAATAAGTGCAGATTTATGGCATTTGTTTTCTTTCCTCGAATTGCAAACATTGAGAAAACTAATTTAAATCCATCAACATCAACATGGTCAACCATCAGTCATCACCTATCCTGGCTCTATATATGTATGTATGTATGTATGTCTGTTTGCCTTGTGATTTCTTTTTAATTTCCCCGAGGTATTTAGGAAAAAGCGGGGCAAAAACAAAAAAGGAATTTAATAATATCAAATATGAACATAAAGCTGGACATACATACATACATACATACATGTAATTTCATATGTATTTGAGAGCAAACAGCAGCGACAACAATGCAGCAGCAACATGGGGCAGCCGCGACTCTTCACTCCCACTCCCACTCCCACTTCCACTCTCACTCGTCCTCTCGTCCAGTCTGGACTTCCGCTTGGCTAAATTTGTTTGCACTCGCCGCACTCGCACTGCCCACTCATAATTTCATTTTGAAATGTTTGCCTAAGCGACCAAGAACCAACGAACTGGCCAACATTTTTTTTTTTTTTGTTGCCGTTTCGATACCCTCGGCATACCCTCCATACAGTTAAAGGGCATATTGCAGTCTACCAAATTGGACATGTTTTTTGTCTTTTGGAGATGAAGCTTCTTCCGGAAATACTTCTGACTTTTTGAAAAGGAGAGGGTACGGAAAACCATTAAGGCGCTTTACAGGGGGTACAGAGGGTCGAAATTATATACTCTCTCTTTCACTATATAAGCAGCTGAAGAGGACGAGTCAGCATCTCTCTTTTCTTTAGGTCACCAAGATTGTTCTTAATTTAGAGTCTACCCTTTACGAAACTTGTTTCTAATTAGAAAATTCGATTTTCTTTACAGATCTAGCCAACGAAATCATAGCGAATCACACAAAGAATGAATAATAAAAGTAAGTAGATCTTAATTGATACATTATTTATATTTCATTTCAAGTACATGGAGGGTAATTTTAAAGTCGTTGCTCCATCCCTTTCTTACTGCTTTCGTTTTTTAAATTTGGTTTTTGTTGTTGGTTTTATACATTTTGTTAATTTTATTTTTTTTTTTTTTTGTCGTATCCTGACATATGGCGCTAAGCCTGGCACATTATTAAATGTTCCACTTTGCCTTAAACTAAACACTGCGCGGCTCATTTAACAAGAGAGCTCAAGAATGCGCAGAACCGAAACCCAACTCCTCCGCATCCCACCCCACTTCATTTCATCCCATCCCAAACTGAACCCCTTGAACACTCAGCACGTGTTTTGCATACACTAAACACCCCAACACCCCGCATTCTCACCACCCCCATCACCTCCTGTCCAACTTAATTACATGCAAAAGTTACTACACCCGAAAAAGAGCAACAAAAAATTAAGAAAAAGAAGAAACCAAAATTAAATGTGCGTTAAATTACCAATAAACATGGCCTGCATTTTAATAGCCCCAAAAGAAGATACTATATTTAGGAAGAAGGAAGAAAGAAAGGCTGAAAGTGTCATTATCGGTTACATTCAAAAACAGTGCTTAAATTTAACACTCAAAATTGCTAAAAAAAAAAAAATAATAAAATAAAGGAATCCAGTCAATCATTAGGAATTCTGTTTCATCATTTCATTTCCAAGGCCCCTTCAGACCTTTATAGAAATCACTTGGTTCAAAAGATGGTCCGAGAACAACTTCTATCAGAAAAAACCAGCAATATAGCCTTTTTCAAGCCTAAATATTTTAGTGTTAAAAATCCCTTAAAAAAGGGAGAACCCTAATCTGATATACGTGGCTTGTGGCCCCAAGTCAGCCCTGGATTTACAGTAGGGGTAGTCAAGGCCCTTGCCCAGGGTTGTAGATCTTTGAAGACGAAATCGAATTTATAATTTAAGCTGTTTAAGCTTCTTTTCATATTTAAAAGCACAAAAAGATATTAAAAATTAAGAACATTATATGAAAATTGCCTATTTGAATCGCAGTTGAATATGGATGTACTTTATACGAAGAAATTCTGACAATTCGTACACCACTCTCTCTCTCTCTCTCTTTTTGATTTCTCAAATAACAAAAGTCGTTACCTCGAAATTTCAAATTTTCTTCATTTCACAACGCACACTTGGATAATAAGAAACATTACAATACTTTCGCTTTATATTTGTTAAAATGTTTTCTGAATTTCAAGTGTGCTTTGACTCTTGTGTACAGACTCGTCTCGTCATGCTAGTCCGTCTCCAGCCCGTATAGAGCATTAGTGTGAAATCTCTCACAGCTCTGGCAATACATTTACAAATTTTATTTTTTTTTTTTCAAATTTATAAACAAAAATTTGTATAGGATATTTTAGTAAAAATAATAAGCAGGATATATAAACGCTAGTATAATATCAAATATAAAATGGATGCCATTCGTACTCGCACCCAAGCTAAGCTGAAGAGCTCTCTAGGATCCCAGCATATGAGGGCTGGAAAGAATGTAAGTGTGTGTGTGTGTGTGTGTGTGTGTGTGTATGGGGAAAAGGAGATTGCGTTAGTCCTACGTGTCATCGTGTCCTTTTGCACAGGAACTGAAGTTCACTGAAGATGAAAAGAAAACTATTGGCGAACTGAAGCAATTGTATTTGGAGACCATTAACCTGGATGTGGATCTACAGCGTGACATCTATAATATGGAAAAGTCGTACGAGTCGCGTCACAATGAGATCTATGATAAGCGCAAGAAGATTCTGGAGTAAGCTAAGAGTGTAATCTGTAGGTATATTTTGAACTGGTCAATAATATTTCGATTCTGCAGTGAGTTTCGTAAGCAAAACCATGGCGATTCGACGCCAAATGAGAATGTCCCCAATTTCTGGGTCAAGGTTCTCAAGTTGTCCTACACGGAGTTCATAAGCAAGAAGGATGAAGCTATTCTATCGGTTTGTACTGATTGCCTAAAGTTTAACAAGTTTCCGGTTTCTAGCTATTTTTTTTGTTTCCTTTTTCTACTTGTAGTACTTGTCTGATATACGCACAAAACTGTATAACGATCCTGTAGTGAAGTTTACCATTGAATTTTATTTTGATAAGAATGAATATTTCTCAAATTCGGTTTTGACAAAGACATATTTTTTGAACTGTCTGCCGGATCCGGAGGATCCATTGTCATATGATGGCGCAGAGATATTTAAATGTGAGGGATGCACCATTGATTGGATTGAGCCCAAGACTGAGGCCGACAAGAAGGGCGATCAATCGTCGTTCTTTGATTTCTTCTCGCCACCCATTCTGCCTGAAGATTCCGAACATCCAAACTATTGTGATATCAATGTGAGTTTATTATCCATTACCTATGGATAGATATAATTTATCCTGGTATATATTTTCCTGATATGTAGGCCATATTGCAAAATGATTTTGAGTTGGGCTTCTATCTGAAGGAGCGTGTCGTACCGAAGGCTGTGATATTTTTCACTGGGGAAATTGCCGATTGTCAGAGCTCCGATGACTCTGAATCGGAAACTGAAGAGAGTGAGGATGAGTCCGATGTAGAGGATGAAGAGGAGTCCTCCAATGGCACTGATAAATAATTCTTTCATACATACAAACACACAACATACACACACATTTTTTTTTCTTTTTTGTTTTAGTTTTTTCGTGAAACGCATCTGAACAATTGTTTTGTCCTTACATACAACAACAACAACAACAACCGCAGTAACAATAACAAGAACATCAACAGAAACAGAACACAAAGTAAGCTACCAAATAAACCATTCCTTAAATGCAGCATTTAAAAAGAAATAGCCGCATTGTTATTAACTTATAGGAGGATTTTCACTTTAATGCTTAACTCAAAGGACTTGTTGTTTATACAGTTAATATGCAGCCATTGCAGGCGGGATGTGTAGTACAGAGTTTGTAGTAGTAGTAGTCGTGTATGCATATAGTACAAGAGATTTAAACATAATACTAGGGAAAGAGCATCGACGCTTTATCTTTACGCACGTAGATAATGGACATCGTGTTTAGTTTTCTTTCCCTTTTTGCTTTTCAGGCTTAGCCATGATGTCCGATTTTTGAAGAATAAAAAAAAATCAAATAAAAAGGGACCGACAAAAGGGTAAGGAGGGGGGGAAGGATATACAAGTAAACAAAAGCATAATGCAGATTGTTGGGGGATAATTGGAAATATCTAAGGTTCCACAAATTCTCTTGGCTGAGCCGGCGGAGTCGGACTGGGCGGTGGCGATGTTTGCTGCTCATTTAGTTCATTCTCCTCATAACCATCCAAATCAGTCAAATGGGTGGCAACCACTTCACACTCGGGCTTCATCTTCTTAAACATGCGCAAACCCGCCAAATTAATCCCAGTCCCACTTACATCTATAAAGACCAGATTCGGTGAACATTGGACCAGATGGTCCAACGAATTGTTGGTTATATTCTGATAGTTTCGCAACGAAATTCTTTCTAGGCGATTGTCGGGTGAACGATTTATGTGGCGAATCCAAACCACATCAGGTTGGACAGGACGTTGTGCTCGCCCGAAGCTATAGATAGCCCTATCGGATACGTAGTATTGCGGCTGCACTGGGCAATGACTTTGAGGGCGACTGCGATTGCGTCTACCTAGATTACGATCCAACGGATCGAGCATATTCCAGAACATGGGATGGTGTACCACTTGATCAAGGTTGCCGCGCGGCAATGCGCGTCTGCGTACATGCATAGACACGGATTCCCTCATGGGCGGGGATTCCCTCATGGGGCCATAGATAACTTGGTCGCGACGAGGCAAGAATCGACTGTGGGCCGGATTATTGCCACGCCAGGCTCGCAACTGATCGGCCATTTGTTCCAGTATGGCAACCATATTGGGCTGTGGCCTTGGATGCTCTCCAGGAGGGCGTCCCGGGTCATTGGGCACATAAATGTAAGCAGTTGGTGGTATCCTAGCAGCAGCTTCTGCCTGAGGATTGCCTTGCGGGTCCCCAGCCGCACGAGCTGCATTAGGACCAGCAAGAGCTAACTGATGTTGGGCCAAAGTAGGTAAAGCAATAACCACTACCGGTGAGCGTACTGAATCATTGGGATCATGGCCATTGCTATGCGAATGAACATTGTCTGATTTGTCTGAAGATGATGCCGATGTCGTAGAGGTATCCTCATCGTCATCCGATTCTGAGTGGTGGCTAGCTTGTGGCTCCGACTGCTGTTGCGACTGCTTCTCCTGTGAATCTCTTTCATTGCAATTGTCCGAATTGAAGGTGGGTTCATCTGTTGTCTCAGTGCTCTGATCCCTGGTCTGGGCTATTTTGCAAGCGCGCAGTTGCTCCATGGCTCTGCGAGATGTGGATGGCTCATCGTCATTTAAAATTTTTAAAATATTATCACCGCCGCTCCCTGCTTGTACCCCTTCTTCCTTGACATTGCCATTACTGGTCTTCTCAGGCGATGATTTCTCGGCAGCAGGTGTTATATTGGGTGGAGATTCCAATAGCAGTTCCCTTAAATTCTCTATGGCACTAAAGCACTGGAGATCAGAATTATTAATAGGCGTCAAACGCAAGTCGAGAACCTCCAGCTTTTGAAAGCCAAAGCGAGCCGCCATGCTGCCATAGGGCACAAATTTGCATAGCATTTGGCAGCCCTTCAAACTGAGACGTCGCAACGAGGGAAGCTTGGACAGGGCCATTATGTAGTAGGGCTCAAACCAATCGTTATCTTCAATACTGAGATCCTAAAAGACGACAAATCAAGATGCATAAAGCACATTACTTTTAACCACATAAAACTTACCTCCAATTCGATCAATTGGCGTTCTATGGTATGGAATATACTTTTCTGTTGATCTCCCACCTTGACACTACAATCCTTAAGCACTAACCTCTTTAGCGTAGACGGAAACTCGGATATATGTATCTAAATGGGGCGAAAATTATGTACATGATGACTATATGGTGATATATTTGGTAATTTCTTTCCTACATATTCAAAATCCAGGCTAATGCCTTGCAAGACTAGCTCTGTCAGCTGTTCAGACACCTTTGGAAATACTGCAGTCAGGGTGCAGGTGAATTGTTTTCCTTCGCCGGCAACATGCTGCGATGAGGGCGGTCCGCATATCTTAATTGTGTGGGTTTTATTTGTAGCTCTGCCCAGAATCTCCTCCAATATACCCAAAGGTAATGGACCGTTGCTAAGGTCTATTCGATGCCAGAAGCGGTGATCCAGTAGTAAGTTTTCCAAGCGTGGCGAGCAACTGTAAAATTGCAAAAACAAAATTTCGTTCGGTTTCAGCAGTTTTATGCCGAAGGGAAGCAAATCTTGTGATGATCTTACTGCATCAGTGCCAATATAGACGATGTGTCCAGGTACTTGAAGATCTCATAAAGCAATTCGTCGCAAAAGTTTAAAAGATTTGGCACCTCGACTACCGGGGGAGTGTCTGCTGACTCTGATTGCTCATCTCTTTTGCGTTGTTTTGTCTTCGGCGGCTCCTGCTCCCGGTCCTGCTCCACATCGCTGACCATTGGCAGTAGGGGCGTGGCATTTTTGGGGGCGCACTCGCTGGCGGAGAAACGACGCTTGTGTGCAGCAGCAAGCTCATTGCCGCCTGTATCGGCACTTTCCATCACTTTAGCGCTTTGTCTTTAAGTATAGTTTATTTTTCTTGCAATTCTTGCAAATTACACCTATAGAGATGCCAGAGTGTTACAGAACTGATGATCTGGCAACGCCAATCTATCGATAATTCTGTAGACTAGAGTGACCGCTTGCCCGAAACGCGAACAGCTGACTAGCCGCTGCGGCAACCTCGTTAATTCTAAACTCGTGTGTGATTTTTAAATGAAAATGTCCTTATTCCGGCACATACGCACTCTAAATGCCTTGCAAATCCTTCGACCAGGTCGCAGGCACTTGTCCAACGCCACACTTCAATATGAAAAGGATCCCCAGCCTCTGTTTACAGATGCCGAAACTCAGAATTTACTGCAATCCATGACGCAACTGCAACTCGAAAAAGTGTTTCGAAGGCGTACTGTGCCCGATAATAGCACGGAAATGAAATTTATGACCCCTGACCAGCTGGAAAAAGAGTTCGTGAAGGCCATAGAGAAGGCGAAACATCTGCTTCAAATGCCACCTATAGTAAAAGTAAAAGTGGACACAGAGCGGCTTATCTCAAAGGATGCGGCTCTAAAGAACTTTGCTACCACGAAATATGTGTTCACAGACATCACTTACGGCCTGCCGCAGTCGGAGCGCAAAGTGGTGGTCCGCGAGACTGACGGAACGCTGGCCTATGCCGATTTGGGGACCGTGAAACGAATGAACCAACTGTATTTTCCACTCGAGGGTCGCAAATCTTATATACCCCGCATGTTCACCGACGAGGAGCTGCTGAAATCCGCCCTAGACACGCATAAATATGAATTCATTCTGGACAGAGCTACCGTGCAGTATGAACCCTATGAGCCAGAGTTTCACAATATTCTGGCGAGGGTCTTTGAGCACCTAAACGAATCCAAGCAATTTGATTTGTTGCGCTCGACTCGTCACTTTGGACCCATGGCATTCTTTTATGCCTGGCACCGTTGCATCGATGATCTCTTGTACGACATGATCAAACGGGATTATCTTCACAATGCTGCCGAGCTGATTGCCCTGAGCTATAAAATCCATCAAATACCAGTTGAATATAGGAACACATTGGAGCAAATTGCGGCATTGCGTCCACCGCCCGCAGAAAAAGCTTTAGAAGAATTACGGAGTTCCATTCAAGCTCCCGAAGAACGGAAGCGTGAGGGAGGCATCGAACAGGAAATACATTTGGCGATTGGCAAGACGGAAAACGATTTCGCCGTCGATGAGATTTGTCTGAAATTCATTGAGCAATACATTGGCAGCGAACACGCTTTGAAGAAGGTCCAACTGGAGCTGGCCGTGCAGACGCTCAAGGAAGTTAATCTAGAAAAACTTCAGTTATTCAAAGGATTGAGAAAGGCCCATGGTGTCAATGTTAATTAAATGCTTTTTACTTATTTGTTAATTAAATCAAAATGTATCTCTATAACTTTTTATGCGAGATTAGATAAGATGTAGCGCAAATGCTTAGGTGAGCCTTCAAGCACTTGATCCTGTGAATTGAGCACTTGAGGGCACTATGGAAACGCTTTAGGCACACGGAACACCGTTTTACCTCCACTCGTTCAGCTCCCTTGTGCCGGTAGACAAATTGTGCTTTAGCCCTTAGGCACTTTTTATGCTCTTGTCGATGCAGGAGAAAAGCCAAAGATGACTCAAAACGACATTTGCATTGGTAGCAGCGATAAGCTGGCCTGTTCAAATGCTTCCTTGCTATGTGGTGGCGCAAATGCAATGCCGTCTTGGCCACCACTTGACACTGCAAATGAGGACACTTGAACTCCATGGCCCAATGGCGCCTTTTCACTCGTAATGCTTTCGGCTGCTCCGGGCACATGTAATCGTGCGATTGCCAATTATGTATTCTTCGTCCACAGCGATGGCACAGCTGTTCTGGCTTGCAGTGGCCGGTCATGTGGTTTTGATGCTCCTGTAGGGCCAATGCGACTTCGCCGCACAACATGCACTCGAGCATGCCGTTGGGAAACATGCTTGTATTTTCGCTTACAAATTTCAGAAAAATGCTTTCCTCTCGATTAGCATCGAGAGCGGATGCCTCCCGGCTGTAAATCCATTTCTCCCATTCCTCATTGTAATTACACTGGATGGCTTTGTCGGCGATTTGTGGGATTTCCGTCTGGATATATCTCTCACGGCTAGGATTAACCGTTGACGTGGTAAGCGGCACGGCCATGGTCATAGTGTAATTGTCCACCATTTTCGTGGGCTTATGCAATTTGTTCAGCATACGATTTATTGGCAGAATCTTTTCCAAATCCATGGCGTCCCTTTTTTCCCTTGTTACCCAGCGAGTCTCGACGCAGATGAATTCCGGCAACTCATAGACCGGTACATTAATCGGTGTAACCTGTTGATTAAATGAACTTCAATTTTACTAATAACCGAAGGAAAATGGCGTTAATACTACTTCTACCTTCGCATGGACTGATCTCTGCTTTGCCATTTGTTTACGTTCTTCGTTTTTACAGTTATTTATGCTTTAGTTTATTTTTCGATTAGTGTTACCAGATTGCTAAATCGTAAATGCAGACTAGATCAAGTCAAGGGCTGCCAGTAATAGACATTCAATCAAATATGGCAACACTGAACTTTAAGCGAACATTTTCAAATACTTGAGCATCGATAATGAGATAATTCCGGTGGTCTTTCTTTTCGTATTTATTAAAACGTTACAATTTAAATCTATTACACACTTTTGCTTATAAACGAAAGAAACAAATCATCGTCAATTGTTTACAATCATCATAATCAATTATCATCATCATATTTTATACATCTGTCTGTTATATATCAAATAAACTTCCTACATACTCAAAAAAACAACAAAACGCACAAACACCAAAGATTACAACATGTCTAAAGAAAAAGAATTATAAAATGCGGGTACATTCTGTTATCGAATAATAAATGATTGTAAATAAATTTAATGTATAGGTATATAATAGAAAACAAAATCAGTTTGCTATCTCTCGTTTTCTCCCCATCATTTTTGCTTTTTTTTTTGTTTTTGTCTTGTTATGTACAAAAAGGAAAATTGTGAAAATGTCAATGAGAATGTGTGGAATTTTTTTTTTTTTTTTTTTGGGTATGGGGTTTTTCACTACTTTATGTATATTGCGAAGGAAGTCCCTTTTCTATTTATCAAATTGTCAAGTATTATCTGTTTGTTGTTGTTGCGGTTCTTGTGCTACAGCTGCTCCTGTTGTTGTTCCATTAAATGGTAAAGATCCTAACTAAGATGTGTTTTCGTTCTTTCTCTGTTTTAGTTTTTTGCTTTTTCTGTTTTGTTTGTTGGTTTTTTTGTGTCGGGAAAGAGTAAAAATGAAGCTCTACCATTTTTTCTTGTGCTCATCCATGGAGACGCCACCAGGGCCCAAGGAGACAATCATGAGTAGACCACCAATAACCGAAAGAGTCTGAAAATAGCGAAAGCATTTGTTAGTTAAATGACTAAAATGGGTTTTTTTTTGTTGTAAATTACCTGGAAGAAATCATATTTCAAGAAATCCCTGAGTGGCTTATAGGACGGAATCGTCCACCAGGCATTATGATATAAATTCAAAACGACCAACAAAGCCACCAGTATTAAGGCCGACAGCTTTGTCTTATAGCCAATGACGACGAGAATCATCAGAATGGAACCAATGATGTCCTGTATAACATTCCACACACTCAGCTCAAAGCGAATTAGCGTGATGAACATGAAGGCCAACAGAATTCTTCCAGCCAATTGCATGAAATTCTTGGGCTTATTGTCACCCATAGATGGCACACCGGCAAACAGGCTGCGTCCTTCGATTCTCGCCTCGGCCAACACTAGCAACAGTGCTCCAATTAGGGCAAAGTTGCGTAGCAAAAATTGAAAGTCCCAGAGTATGGAGTAGGCAATTGTCTGTAGGGTCAAAAAAAAAAAGGTAAAGAATGTCAGCCACGTAACAAATAGACGTAATTAATGATAATCACCTGCAGCACCACTATGAAGAATAAAAGACCCACAGCAATGTCGACCTTGAATCGGGCTATGACCATGCCACAGCCTCCAAGTTGGCCGAAAAGATTGATCAACACAAAGATGGTGGCAAGGAATTTGCCACAGCCCCAGCTCATGTCCATATACTCCCGTTGCTCGTTCCATTGGAAATACATGCGGAGTCCATCCTCAAAGAAGGTAGCAATAAGACACAGACGAGCCACAGTGGGCAAAACATGTTTGCCGCGCTTGATAACCTGCAAAGGAAGGAGATAAAATTGAAATTCAATTGATAAGAATTTCAAATTTACAACACGCACTAAGCAGGGGAGGGGAGGGGATGGAGGCATGGGGAGCGCTCTAGTGGAGCGTGGCTTCGATTTGATTTAAATTTTTGATTATTAGCTATTTAATCATAGTCAGCGTGACGTGTCTCTCTCTCTCTCTTTATCTCTATCTCTCGCATGCTCTCAACTATTATCTTTGAAACGGCTAGACTAACGGGTTTTAAGCCTGGCTTTGGGTTACTCTCTTACACACAAACACACACACGCACATACAAACTAATGCCAATTGGTGAAGCACTTTCACTTGCCTGCCTCTCTCTCCTACTCTCTCGCGTTCTCTCTCGCTCTCTCTAGCAGACGCAACAATTGCCAATGGGAAATTACGTACGTTATTATTATTATTATTAGAAGTATTTTTAAATTAGAAATTTCTAAATAAATTTTTCTTGCTCTTTCTCAATAACGCTGGGAGCGGGGCCAATCACTATCATTGGCATTGGGGGGACCTGGGGCTGCACTTGAGGTCTAACATTTATGAACTTTGCCGCATTTGGATGACGTTGGCAGTTTTCTTTTCATTTAAGTTGCGGGCGATTTGTCTTGATTTTTGCATATGTATATGATGGGGTCAGCATATGGCCAACTTACAAACTATTCATACCTGTTCCGCCACATCCTCTGTTTTTGCTATATATTCGTTGGGTATGCTCATGTTGGCAGTTTTAGTTTAGTTTTTCCCTTTTTTTGTCCCGTGTCCGTATTTCGGTTTCGGTTTTGGTCTCTTCTCTTGTCTGTCTCTCTCTCTCCCCGAGTCGTGCTAGTGGCCCGCTACTTTTTGACGCTGGATCCCCGTTACCTATCCTCCGGATATAAAATGATAATCGAATTATCCAAAAATGAATTAAAAAACATGTAAATCAAAAACACTGCCGCACGATGAAAAGACTGGCTGAGCAGATGAACGATATGGGGACGATAACGATAACGATAAATTCAAATAGATTTGCCGGTGAATAGCGATAATAAGTTTACACGAAGAAAAGTGTCGAGAATAAAATTACATTGGGACATAATCACTTCGTGTAAACCTTGCGGTGTTGTGTAGGCGATTCACTGTGGCTGGCAAAACTCTTTTAGAAAAACAAACAGCGTGCGGCGTGTTTTCTTAAACTTAAATCAAATTAATCAAATCAATCAAATTAAACACTACAAATATGGCTACCAAAGCAAAACGTCAACGTGTCACCAATACAGAATCAGTTGAACAGGTTGAAGTTGACACAACAAAGAAATCGAGTAAAAAGAAACGGAGTAAGAACGTCGAAAGAATGGAGGAACAGTCGCCCTCCTTAGATTGGGATGTGGATGATTACAGGACAGAGTATGAGAGTGACGAGCATTGGGAGTTGCGTCGCAACTTCATGGAAGCCTACAAAAGTCGCTTTGACGAGCAGCAGCTGGTGTGCCTGGCCCAGACATTTGTGAACATGGAGTTCCTTGGATGCAAATATCCAAGTGAAACGATGCTTCTGGTCGCCGAGCTCTCCAAAGACATTGCCGCAGAGTTCCGCGGGAAACGTGAGCAACGCCTGAAGCGCACTTTTGTCTCTGCATCGGATGCGGCCGAGCAGCGTGCCAAAGGTAGACGGAAAAACAACTAGAATTAGATACAAACAAAAAGAAAAAAGAAAATTATTTAGTTTATTAGTTACTATAATGAGCCAGAGACCACAAATCCTTCCCCTCCAACTAATTAAATAGGCCGCAAATCCAATCCCAATAACAATCGCAACGCAAACAATGCGGATCAGGCTCGGGCGCCACTTGACCGTAAACTTTCTTGTTTTGGAATGGGTGAGCCCATCAATCTCTTCAAAGATTTACGATTTGGACAACTTATCATTCAATTGTCGGGCGGACGCAGTTGTATACGGAACTCTTGCGCTTTGATCAAAGCCAAATACGAAGAACGTTTGGCTAATCCCAATCCCGATGAGACAGACAACACCACCAAGATATCTGAGATATTAATTAACGACCAGCTCGTAGCCACTGGCCCGGGTGATTCTTTAAAGACAGCCAAATTGGAAGCATTTAAACAAGCCTTAATCGTTCTTCAGTCCCTTTGCTACAGCTTCAAGGTGGGTTTAACTCCAAACCTCAACCAATCGCAATCCTAATGAGCTTTCTACTAGATAAACGCCTCCAGAGACACGATAAAAGTGGAAAAGGATGGGAATGGAGTAAAAATCAATATTACCCAGAAATCGGCCGATAATTTGGACTCAGCTAAATTAGATGAGAGCAACAAGGGTTATCGCATAATGCGTTCGATGGGCTGGACAGGCGGTGGATTGGGTCGCCATAAACAAGGACGGGAAGAGCCAGTAGGGTGGGTAGTAAGATAATTCACCAAGTCCTTCCAAACTAAGCCATTTGGAGCATCTTTCTCCTTGTAGTTATCTATTGAAAAGCAATCGCACTGGCTTGGGCTCAAACAATTCGGATGCATCGGCTGATAGTTTTCGCAAACTTTTGGAGAACTATGCCCAGTCTTCTGATATACGTGATTTGCAATTTGAACCCACCTTTTCAAAGGATGAGCGAGCCTTTCTCCATAAGTAAGAAAAAGAAAAAAAAAGTTGTCATTTTTTTTATATGGATTTTGCTTTTTATTAGAGCTGCTAATCGATTAAGTCTACGCTCGAGTAGTTATGGCTCTGGAGAAGATCGAAGATTGTTAATCTCCAAGAAACTACCGCCGGAAATAATACTCAAAGAAGTTCTTATACGAAGAAACCCCAAGTTTTGCGAAAGATACTTTGTTCAGGTGCCCACACAGAAAGCTCACCTTTTTCCTGGTCACGCCGCCGACTTGGCTTTGGAGGATCTTCAATAACTTTTAAATTGAATAATTTTCTGAATTTTTTAAATAAAAAAATACGTTAAAGTGTTTCGAATTCGAATTTTTTAAATAGTGGGCGCGTGTCTCAGTGAATGACAGCTGGCAAGGAGCAAGAAGAAGACAAGTTGCAGTTGCATCGGGCAGCGGTCTGTGTTTATTTTTATTTTTTGTTTTTTATGATGCCTCCTCCTCGTTGTCCAAGGTGTAACTGTGAGGCAAGTGGACAGAATCGCTTGGTTACCGATAGCTGTGGTCATGCCAAATGCCGGCAATGTCTGGTAGCCGATGTGGACGACTGTCTGGAATGCAAGAGCGCCAGGGAACCGAGAGTGCCACGCCCCGCAACAGTCACAACCGACAATCATATTATAGCCACGCCACAGGGTTATCACTGCCAACAGTGCAAGAAGGATTTCCGGAGTCGTACTCAGCAATATTATCATCGTTCCTGTGGCAATGAGCAGCTCAAAAAATACAGCTGCCCTGAATGCAAAAGGGTAAGCAGAGTAATCCTCTCGTGCATTTCTCGTGCTAAACTACTGTGTCCTGCTCCCACTCTCTAGCTTTTTGCCACTAGATCCCATTTGAAATATCATGTCAACAATCACAATAGCCAATCCCAATATAAATGCAGCATTTGCCACAAGCAATTCAAGCAACAAATCATTTTGAAGCGTCACTTGCTTATCCACCAGCAGGAGCAAAGTCAAGAAATATATCCATGTGCCGACTGTCCCAAGCAGTTTAGAAGTCAAAGCTCACTTAAAGATCATATGCTTGGACATACGACTGAGGGTCTACCCTACAAATGTGAGAGTTGCTCCAAAAGATTCCTCAACAAGTCCAATTTAAAGCAACATTGCCGAAAGCATGACCAGAATTCCACCCGCTATCACTGTAAACTCTGTCCCAAGACATTTATCCGGCAAACTAGCCTGCGTTTGCATGAGAAGCGTCATTCCAAGAGGGAGCGTCATCTCTGCCCGCATTGCTGTAAGAGCTATCAGGATGCAGATGCTCTTGGCCGTCACTTAAAGCAGGAGCATCAGTCATCGAGAGAACGTTTCTCGTGTCGGCTCTGTGACATTACAGTGAGTCGTCGGGACAACATGCTGCGTCATCTGCGCTCCATACATCCGGGTCAGACATTTGAGGCGAGTGTCGAGGTTGTGAATCAGGCACGACTTGACCAAGAAGTTGAGGAAGCCGACAAGGAGGAACCAGAGCCGCGTTACAACAGTGTTATTAAAAGTGTGGGCAATGTGGTGGCTCTGCCACCTCCACCCCTTCCGCCCGTTCCAGTGCCTGTGCCTGTGCCTCCTCCTTCCTCTCTGTCAGAGAATGTGAAACTTTATCGCAAAATTATTCTAGACCTGGACACTGAGGAACTGAGCACAGATGAGCCACCAATAGCTACAATTCACCAAGATACAGGCGGACGACGTGTGGCCAGTTCCAATTTCAGTGAAATTCATTGGCGTAAATGCTACAAATTCAAATCCCACAATGAAAGCGAGCACGCAAATTGACATCATTATCGGATGCCCTTCCTCAGAGTTCATAAACTATTATTAGAGATAAGCCTTTTGTTTTCTTAAAATATAATCATAAAACCCAGGGAATCGAGGTTTTCTATAGGGTAGCCAGAAATCAAGAGTGTAGCGAACCAAAACACTCAACGTCTAGTTGGCTGCTAGCCATATTTCCGCCCTGATCAGAAGAACATTAGCAACCAACGACGCGACGTCAATGCCAAGTTCATTCAGTGTGCATCATGTGGGACGAGGAGGCAGTGCTGCACGAGATCTATTACCTAACCGAAGGCTACAGCAATTGGCGTAAATTACTTGCCCTGGGCAAAAAAATCGAACAGCAACTAAAGCGGAAACTACTTTGGGTATGGCCAACGGGAGAGGATTTACTGAAATGCTATCAGCGGCTCGAGAAACACAAAATAAATCACATCCTAAGCATTGGCTGTGGCAGTGGACTACTCGAATGGCTTCTTATGGCAGCAGCATCGACCCAAAGGAGCCATCAGATCACTCTCCAAGGCTTGGAAGTGGATCGCAATTGGTGGCAGAGTAAATATTCAGTGCAGAGCTTCATACCCCTGGAGTATGTGGAGGACAAACCTCCTCCTCGGACGCAAATATCTGATGGCCACAGTGATGCTTTGCTTTTCTGCTATTTTAACAATCGGCCGGCATTCCTCGACTATTTGGCGGTCTATCGTGGAAAATGGCTAATAATAATAGGTCCTCTGCCAGGAAGGGGAATACATACCGATCCCAATCCCCTGCAGCCTCAGTTGCCTAGAGATCAATGGAGATTGCAGGAACAATTGAACTGGACAGAGGACAATGCCGTGGCTTTCTACGAAAGATCGGCATAAGAGGATTAGGATTATTAATACTCGCGTTTTTTTCATAATAAATTTAGTTTCTATTGACTTCTATGTGAAATTTACAGGCTGGAATGCTTTGAACCTCCGCCGTGACGGTGCTATTGATGCCCAGATTGCTCAGTGCCCCACGAACCAGGCCACAGGTAAATGCCACAAATTTGGGGGCGTGTTCCAGTTGTTGGGTGCCCGGTGAGATGCGTGTTAGGAAACGGAATGCCTTGTCCTGGACCACATACATGCCATTGTTGTTTGTTCGCAGATTGTCCACTTGCTTCTTGTAGATAAGAGTCCAAAAATCTGTGCATATAAATTTCATGGTTTCCAGTTCATCCTTGAACCGGGGCACTTCGCGTGTGAGTCGCTCAATTAGACGGTAGCCGGTTGTAAAGCCAATATATTCCAAGGTGCCCAGATCGTGCTCCTTCTGTAAAAATGCAGATTCCGGGTTGAAATGGATCCATGACCCAGAGATCAATAGCACTTACCTTACTACTGTCCAGACAGTAGTTGACTATTTCAGCATGTAGACAATCAAAAACGATTTCCTCGGACATTTCAATTTGCTAATTATAGGGGGAATTATTTCTCTAATTTTTTTTTTTGCAATTTGTTTTGATTTTAAGCCACCCACGAACAGCTGATGGCAAGCGTTGACATGCGAATGACGATATCGATATCGCTTTATTTAAGCGGTTACGAGTTATCAACAGCAAAGCCTTTGGTATCGGGCTTTTCGTGCCCCTCGAGCTTACCTCGTTCATGACCATCTCTAATTCAAACAAAACAAACCACCAAAAACCACAACACAAGTGAAAGATATAAGGATTAAGAGGAATTTGCATACCTTTTGGTAAATGCTTAGTTTTGGGCAACTCCATAGCCTGACGTGCCAGGCGATCCTGGTGCTGATGTGCCTGATTTGCTACGGATGCGGAGGACTGAGTGGGGCCAAGTTTGTATTCGATGACACGGTGGCCATTGTGAAGAACAAGGATGTCAATTCGCTGCCCACCAACTGGACGGCGATTTTCACCCACGATTTCTGGGGTGCCTCATTGCTCAGTGCGGATTCGCATAAATCCTTTCGCCCCCTGACAACACTAATGTTCCACTATGAGTACGCTCTGATGGGCCTCCAAGCCGGTCACATGAAGTTTCTGAACCTTGTTCTGCACTGCCTTAATACGCTGTTGTTGTGGCGTCTGGTGCGTTCGCTGTACATTCAGGAGATTAACACGGATCGTTGGGCCATCATATCGGCGGCTCTGTTTGCCACTCATCCCATACACACGGAGGCAGTGTCCGGTGTGGTGGGACGGGCGGAGCTAATGTTTGGTTTGATTCACTTGCTCTGTCTGCTTCTAGTGGTGGCCAATGTGGAGAAGCAGAGCTGGACAACCTGCGCTCTAATTCTAGCCCTGACTGCCATTGGGATGCTCTTTAAGGAATCGGCCATTACCATTCCCATATCGTGTGTGTTGCTGGACTATTTTCAAAACGGCTATTACATGTTGCCCCTGCGGGACCAGGAGAGAATTCTGCGCACTCGCTTGAGCTACTTGGTCTATGTGGGGGGCACGGCCGCACTGCTATTGGCTCGCCTCTGGTGGCAGAATTTCGAAGCGCCCCAATTCAAGGAGGTGGACAATCCCATAGCCCATAACGAGCACATTCTGACCCGAGTGCTGTCCCAGCAATATCTACTGGTCATGAATATGTGGCTAATGCTGTGCCCGCAGTGGTTGTGCTATGACTGGGCGCTGGGATGCGTTAAGCTGGTCACTAGCATCTGGGATCTCCGGCTGCAGGGAGTCATAGGTTTCTACTCCATTCTCCTGGTGGCCCTTATGCACTTCCGCCGCTTGCCAGGTCTAATGCTGGGCCTGGGATTGACCATCATTCCCTTTTTGCCCGCTTCGGGCATCATACGGGTGGGATTTGTAATTGCCGAGAGGACGCTGTACGTGCCCTCCATTGGCTTTTGCCTGGTTTCCATCTATGGCTTTCTATATTGGTACGACCAGGGATTAAGCAAGTCCCACTGGTCCACTCTAATGCAGGGCATGCTTATGATGCTCATTGCCGTGATGATGATGAGGACTCGCCAGCGCACCACCGACTGGCTGAATGAGGAGCAGCTCTTTAAATCCGCCCTGCAGGTGTGTCCGGATAACGCGAAAGTGCACTACAATATTGCTCGACTGGCCACCGACGCGGGCAACAACTCCAAGGCATTTCACCATTATCACAGAGCCATTGATTTATATCCAGCGTATGAGTCGGCACTCATGAATCTCGGGAATCTCTATCGCGAGCATGGCCAGTTGGAGACTGCCGAGAAGTATATACTAATGGCCTTGGAGGTATATCCTGCGTTCCCTGTGGCCTGGATGAACCTGGGCATTGTTCAGTCTGCGCAAAAGAAGTATCCCCAAGCTCTGGCTAGCTACGAAAGAGCCCTAAAATATCGTTCCAACTATGCCGTCTGCTTCTACAATATGGGTAATCTCTATTTGGAGCAGCAACTCTATGCCGAAGCGCTGCATCATTGGCAGCATGCAGTGGCCCTCAATCCACGCCAGCCAAAGGCCTGGGCCAATATATTAACTATGCTGGACAACCGAGCACTCTACGAGGATGCTTTACGTCTCTCGGATCAAGCATTAAACCACTTGCCCGACGAGGTGAGCATTCTCTTCATACGCGCCAATGTTCTAGGAAAACAGAAGCATTATATGGAGGCGGAGGCTCTCTATAAGCGTGTCATTCAGCTGGATCCCCACAATATGCTCTATCACACAAATCTAGGAGTGCTCTACCATCGATGGGACAAAATCCAGGAAGCAATCGATGAATATCAGACAGCGATTAGCCTAAATGCAGCGCGAGCCATAACCGCAAGAGACAATCTGGGCAAGCTTATAAAACGACTAAAACGAGAGGCTCAGCAGCATTAGGAATAACCTGAATACCTAAAATAAAACTTTGCGGTTGTGTGTCCAGTGAAAAATTCAGCCCTTCATTCCATCCCCCGTAGATCTGCCCCTGTGAATTTTTGACTTGGGTAGTTGAACTTTGAAAACTACATATGTATAAAAATCTTGACAAATGTAAGATATTTATAACCATAACTATCTACCGATTTTAGTATAAGCCTAAACTATAAATGTTTCGCTATGTTTCAAAAATGGGGTTGAACAATTTAGATGATCCCAAGAAGCAGAGTCTGAGATCTCATTTCGAAAAGACTTTCATTTTAGAAGAATCTTTCATCCACTTGAATTATCTTTAGTTAGACTAATAAATGTGAACAAATCCATATCCTACATTATGTGTCAGTGCGGTGAAGTGAGTGGTAAACAATATTTATTTATATTTGTATACATATATATTTAGTATTTATTCATTTATTTATTTACTCGAATGGGTGGTACATATATACAATTTGAATGTTTACAACTAATTAATAATGATCAAAAACTGACATAAATATCTACAAATAGAGGAAATAAAGCTACTTAAAACGAGAAACTAATATAAATACATAAAATACAATAGGGACTATATGAAATACTTTTCTTTCTACTTTCCGAGAATATTTTTGTTGTTTT
Organism: Drosophila nebulosa; assembly: GCA_024703675.1. NCBI lineage: Eukaryota > Metazoa > Arthropoda > Insecta > Diptera > Drosophilidae > Drosophila > Drosophila nebulosa. Next base: position 1,864,191 of record JANFPS010000007.1, on the reverse strand, counting down.
GTTAAATTGTTGCACCAGTTCTCAATTCAATTCCAGGCAAAAAGTGAAATTTAAAAATAATAATACCACAAATTACATAAACTACAATAATATATAAATATATATGTGTAGTATATAGGAATAAACATAACACAATGTAAAACAGCAGCGCAAATAATGGAACAAAAATTAAAGATTGTAAATGTATAAAGCGTGAATGCAATATCTATATTGTATGTATAGATGTACATATGTATATGAACAATAAGCAAGTCTTTGTTTTTGAGATGCGTATTTGTTGTTGTTGTTTTGTTTTTTTGTTTTAGCGAGCTGAGAGTAAATAATAACAGCTAATAATAGAAAGAAAGAAAAATAACACAGTATTATAGGCAGAGAGGGGCGGCTACGGTGTGTGGGATTAGGAGTCGCTAGCGATTGCTTAAAGTAAGACAAACTCCTCGCTTTCGCTATCATCCTGATCCTGATCCGGATCGTAGCCGTGCAGTGAAGGCATTGCCTGAGCGCCCAATTCTTGGGCCAAACTGGCAACTTGCCTAATGAGTGGCTTATACAGCGAATCACTCATCTCATCGCGTGCATGGTCCAGACAACGTCCACGTGAGAATGAGAACAGTGGGTAGGTCATTTCCATGGATTCCGCTTGCTGTTGCTGCAAAGGTATTCCAGTTGCTGCTGCAGCTGCTCCCGACGCACAGCGCATGGGATGCAAGTACTGTTTCGGAAATCACAATTAAATTACTAATAAATTGGAGATTATTTATTTTTAACTTTGATTTTACCAATTGCACGCTCTCCATGAAGCTATCAAAATCACTTTTGGTGGCACAATAGAAACCTATGCAGCAGCTAGGATCCATTTTCGATGTTTTGATCTTACGCGGTGATTTGCAATGAAACGATTGCATAGAGAAACTCTCCTGATTCACGTCGACCATCTCCTGACAATAATGCGGATCCAGATGGATGAGCTTGTCCTCTTGGAAACCCACAAAGTACAAGGAATGCTTAGGCTTCCCACCAATGATGCCCAAGCAGTTTTCTGTGCTCAACAAGAGTTTCAGGCAATGGGCATAAGCGGGATTTACCTTATCCGTTCCCAGGCGTAAGGGTATAAGGATAATTACAGATTTCCAGTGCTGCTGTTGATCGTTTTGCTGCTGATGCTCAATCAACGGCGGACGCTGCTTCATTTGCTGCCAAGGCACGTGAGGTTTGGGTGCTGCTGGCTCTGGAATGCTGCACTGATCCTCAATGTCTTGTATATAAACTGGGGAAAAAATTTATATCAGATCTTCTGCGCATTGTGTTTTATCCAGGGGAACTTACTAGTGCAATCCTTGGCCACATAGACACTAATATTGTCAAAGTCGGCATTTTCCTGAGTCGCATGCTCCAAGGCGTGCCTATGGAATGAATCCGAAATAATATCAGAAGTTTTACTGAATGTGTTCAAACTCACTTCAATAAGTAGGAGACGGAGGCTGGTCCATACCAGTCGCCCGGTTTCTTGCCCAGCGCTGTGCCCAAACTAACCAGAGCGTGAATGGAGAAGGGACTACTCTTTGAAGAGCTGTCACCAAACCATTTAATAATCTTCTTGTGCATATTATCCTCATAAGTAGAGTGCAACTGGGATTCTGCATCATAGCGCCAACCTGGAGAAAGTTCAACACATTAAACACAGATTACTTTGAATCTTATTGGAACTTACTGCGTCCCAAGAAGTGGCAGATAAGTCCCTGAGCGAGAAGCATTTGACCGCTGCGGAGCATGCAACCCCAGCCGCAGTCGGAGGTATAGTTGGAGCCATTCATAATGGGGAACTCCCGACGATAGGTCATCCACAGGCGACTATAAAAGTCACGACGAAACCCTTCGATGCCCTCCTCCCAGGGACTCTCGCCGACTTGATTTTCGACAGCATCCATGCCCAATTCTTGGGGAACCACTATTTCATCAATATGCTGCGGATTTAAGGGGGGATTTAAGGCGGGATATAGACCTGTCGCACCTATCGATGTGGCAGCTGTATTTTGAATGCTATCGCAGGCCGATGTGGCATTATCTGGCACTGTATCTGCACCTCCACCAGGTAGCTCTGTAATCGAACTCTCCATGCTAACTGGCGGAGTAAAACGGCGATGGTAGCAACGTCCTAGAAGCCACACCGGCTGCTCCTTGGAGAAGCTAGTCTGGCGCATTTTCCAACCATACTTGACATTATGCCACATGGCCACCAGCTTGGACTCCATGCCCTTGGTGGGTGTGCGGTTGGCGGCCAGCTCTGCCTCAGAATCATTATGTTGCTCCACGTGACCGCAGCTATTGCTGCCGCTGCCGCTATAAAGCTGACTGAAGGCATTCATGAAACGTGATGACGTCGATATTTTGCGCTGAGGTGTTGCTGTCGCAGCATTTTCCGATTTGAGGTTCGTGTTCGCACATATATTTGTGGCTTTTATTGTGGTCAAGGGAGCGGGCATTGGAGTGGTTGAGACCATAGCTGAACGCTGTACAGTTTGTACGGTAGCCACCTGTTCCTCCTCGACAGCAGCTCCTCCATCTGCAGGCGGCTCATTGACTTCCGGTATGCAACGACTCCCCTCAACGATCTCGCCCTCGCCGGGCTCAAAGAGCATCAATTTGTCATCGGTCAGCTTGGAGAGCAGGCCATCATAGTTCATCTGGTGGTTGGTGGAAGATATGGAAACGGATGAGCAGCGACGTCGTCGCTTTGTTCGCAATTTAAAGAAAACAGGCATCTTCTTGGCCAGGCCCTAGACTGCTCACTGCTCAGGTGAACTGTCACTGAACTGAACTGATGACACTGACACTGAGTCAGCTCAGCTCAGCAACACTATGCCCGGGAGTGCTAATTACAAATTGTTTACTCACCGTTTATTTGTTTACAGATAAAGATAAAGTTAACTACACTCGAAAATTGCTTGTTATTGTGTCTTATTCTTATTGGCGATAAGCAGCCAACCAATAATCGCACAAGTTGGCAGCCTCTTCATTTGCTGACTAGAGTTGCCAACAAGCAGAGTGCGCGTGTAACGGCAGCAAGTTTAAATTTCCTACATTAAGAAGGGAAAATAAATTGGAGTCTCATCAAAGCTCCATATTAGCTCTTTAAATCCTTGTATTCATATTTTATTAAATTATAGTTATTTAAAAGGTATTTGAAGTTGCCAGTCACAGAGAATAGAATGCGCATAACAATAAACTAAATTACTTCCGCATTCGTTTACATTGTAGACTGAAGACAACTCTGGACATAATCCGTTCCAGCTGTGTCGATTTATGTTTTTTGTCTATTGCGCAACTCATTGAACTTGGATCCCCGAGGAAGAATAGAAGAATTAGAAGAGAAGTACTCAATTGCACGCACGCCAAAATGGTAAAGTTATGCACATAAATTTTAGTACAATTATCAAATTAAGCTCAAACTTGTCGCAGCAAAATCCAATTCAAAGGTTGGTCTGCACATTCGGTCAACGATCCTACGGCCAATTGCCGCTCTTTGGAGTAGTTGCGGCGGCGACAACAACAAGCAGCACAACAGCAGCGAGAAGAACAACAAGACCAGCGCCGATGATGGCCAACTCGATTCGTCAATCTTCCTCCTCTGTGCTAGCCACGGAGTCCTCTAACAAGGGAATGATTATCATCAACCGACCGAAAGCTCTCAATGCTATCAATTTGGAAATGGTGCGCAAGATCTACAAACACTTGAAAAAGTGTGAAAAGTCCAAATCCCTGCTGATCATCAAGGGTACGGGTGAAAAAGCATTCTGTGCCGGTGGCGATGTCCGTGCTCTGGTTGAGGCCGGTCCCACAGACGAGTCAAAAAGTTTTTTTCGCGAGGAATACACAACAAATGCTCTGATCGGTAACTACAAGATTCCCTACATAGCCATCATCGATGGCATCACCATGGGGGGTGGCGTTGGTCTTAGTGTCCATGGCAAATATCGCGTGGCCACTGAGCGCACACTCTTTGCCATGCCAGAGACGGCGATTGGACTTTTTCCCGATGTGGGTGGCTCCTATTTCTTGCCCAGACTACAGGGTAAACTGGGTCTTTATCTGGGCTTAACTGGCTATCGTCTTCGTGGTGCCGATGCCTTTCATGCTGGTATTGCCACCCACTACTGCGACGTCGCTCAAATACCTGAATTGGAGACGGCTCTACTCAACTGTCCCGATGCGGATGACGTGCCTGAGCTACTGAAGAAGTTCCACTCCACCCCGGAGAAGGAATTTACCCTGCAACCTGTGCTGGAGAAGATCAACAAGAACTTTGCCGCAGATTCGGTTGAGGGCATTCTGGAGAATTTGAAGGCAGATGGCAGTGATTGGGCCAAAAAAACGCTCGAGGTGAGGTGATAAGCTAACATACACAGTACACAGAATCGAATGTTAATTGAAATGGCCAATCAGCAATCGTTGGCTCTCGCATAAATATTTGAACTTTTAGCTTTAATTAGCATCGCGCGAGTTCGCAATTTACTCAAGTCACTGATCCGTTGATCTCCACGTTAATGCTTCGAATTCCATCCATTTTAGACCCTATGCAAGATGTCCCCCACATCTATGAAGGTCACATACCGACAGCTGGAGCTGGGTTCCCAGCTATCTCTGGCCCAGTGCCTGATCATGGAGTATCGATTGGCGGTGCGTCACTTGGAGCGCAGTGACTTCAAGGAGGGCGTTCGCGCCCTGCTCATCGATAAGGATCACCAGCCCAAATGGCAACCATCCACATTGGGCGAAGTCAGTGAGAAGCATGTGGAATGGTTCTTCCGCAAATTGCCAGACACCGAGGAACTCAAACTGTAAATTTTCAAAAATCAGTTTGTTCGTTTTCTTTCGTTTTTTTTCTTCTTGTTTTGCCTTTGCGTTTGGTTTGTGCTTGATTTGTGCATGGTCACCCGCTCACCCGCCCGTTCGCCTGACTCCTCATGCCTGTTGCCGTTCTCTTAGTTACAGTAATCATTCGATAAAGTGGCTTACACTTAAACTCTCTCTTTTTCTATCTATTCCAAACAGCAGCGACTAACCTCAAGCGAAACTCTTGAAACAATGTGAAATTTGATGCATTTATTATCCGATATACATACATAATTATTTACATTTATATAGATATATATATTAATATGGTATATATCTTATATATACAATTGGTAGTCTTAATTGAAAAACTCTAAAATTGTGCCTAGAAATCGTTTCAACAACAATAAAGTGGATTATTAACGTTAGTCCCTCGGCTTAAGGCTCTCCTCCACCGTGTTGGACAGTTCTTGAAGTTGATCGATTTGTTTGGACTGGAAATTGAGCTGGCTTAGTTCTTGCCTCCACGTGGTCACATCCACACGTAATTGCATACGTATTTTGTCATCATCAGAAATGGCAGAAGAACTGCCAGATGATGCAGGAGCTGCAGATGCAGCTGCTCCGCCACTCTTGAGATTTCTCAGCCGACGTAAAGATTCCTCGGTCTTCTGCACCGAAGTGAGCACCTCGCACACTACATTAAAGTAGCTGAAAGTAGAACAATTTTAAATTGTTTCTGGTAATTAATTCAATTTTTTGCAACTTACGCCTTGGTTATATTGCTGGCCACTTTTGTCAGGATGTGCTGCACAACAAGAGTGCCCAATTGGGTTTCATGCTGTTTGGCAAACGACTTTAGGGGTCGCAGCATTTGCTCCACATAGCCAGAGCAACGAGTGGGCACTTCACGATTTGTCTTCCTGTAGAGACGCGGCAAATCGTTTACTTGCCGGACATTCTCGGTACCGCATTCACTGATCAGCAACTGGACGAGGGTTTCTTGGATGGTGGTCAAGTGCGCACCTAGAGCATCGGCAAGGCTGGCCATAGTTTTGGCCAAGACGTCGTGAAACACTTTGGTACGCTTCTCATTGGGAACGGATTGAACAATCAATTGCTGTAATTCGGGCAAATATCTATCCAATTTACGTATATCACCATGTAGGGCAATCAGCAATTGCTGCCGGGTGAAGGGTCTGGCAAAGCCACTCCCCTTGGATGCATCTATGGCGTCGGTGATCCAGCGGGAGAGTCGCAATACAATTTGCACATTTAGTTTATAGAATTTCGGCAGAAGCTCAGGCAAGTAGACACCTTCGGACCAGCAACGGCCCAGAGCCACATGGGCTGCATTGAAGGGCATTAATTGATAGTTGTTGGAATGGACCTGCTCCAGGGTTTCATCTTGCAGCAGGGGCTCTAGTTTCGACTCAAAGTTACCGGCGATTTCCTGTGAATTAACGCAAACATTATCAATCGAGTGACGAGCAATCTGTCTTCTATCATCCCATTTCATACCTGAAAGCATATTTGAAAATATACTGGAAGATTCCAGCGTGCCTCAAAACTCTTGGTCTGCTTGTGCTGACGATAAAGGGACGCCGCCTGCTCTCCACTGCTCGTAAGCAGCTCCTCAATCTTGGCCAAAAAATCACGTGTACACTTGTATTTGACATAGAAGATCTCCGAGTTGCCTGGCGCAAAAATGGAGTTCATGTGTAGCTCTAGACGCATCTCCACATCAGACCAAAAGCTGTTGACCACAAAGTTAAAGCCTTGTAGTTTATCCGAGTAGAGGGTAAGGCGTAGCAGGTCCGTCATGTGCAGCGATATGAAGTTCAGTATCTTGCTGTAAATTCCAGCCAGGCCCTGGGGAGAATTCTGCAACTGCTGCTCCCCGATGATGCTGCTCATATAGGGAGCAACTACATCGTCTTGAAAGACCCTCTCCGCCCGGCTGCAAGCATCGAGGGTTATGTAAATCCTCAAGCATCGCTCCAAGGCCTCAGAATTTTGTGAGCTGCGAGCCTGTTGTAGAGCCTCATTGAAAAATAGGCGCAATTGCTGATGCAGTTGCTCTTCCAGTTGCCGAATCTGGGCCTGCTGGTCGGCTTTTAAGTGGCGATCGCAATGCTTCTCATGGAACTGCAATTGTATGAGATCCAAAGCGGCACGCTCCAAGTCCACAGCATGGCCAGGTTGTTCCCCACTCAGTTTGCGGTCCATTAGATCCTGCAGTTTCTTTGTGGTTTCGTACACGCTCTTGAGACTCTGCAGACTCCGCTTGAACTCACGCAGCTGACGCTTCTGCTCCAGCTGGTCCCGCAGCTGGCCCACATTCTCATCGATTAGACTGTGTATGCTTTCGATCTCGCTCCGAAATTGCTCTAGTGGGCGTTGGATGATCTCAATTGATTGGTCGAGACCTACGAGATTGGCACTCAAATTCACAAAGTCCGCATAATCCTCATTGATCAGATCGATCATTGCTGCCCGCAAACCCTTTAAATACAGGCCCAAGTTATCCCGCAGCTGCTCCAGACTTGGCGCATTACGATTCTTGTGCAGGAATTCATCCACAGAGAAGTTGGCCTAGTCTCCCAAAGAAATGGCAAAAATCGTTACAAATGAAAAGTCCTTCAGATGAAAAAAATGGATTTACCTTCATAAACTCATTTTTATCAAAGCACAGCTTTTCGGCAGTGCTTGTTGAGCCGGTGGACAACGGAAGGGACTGCTTGGGCGGCTCGTGCATATTTCGAATTAGAATTAAATATAATTTTCAGACTTTAACAATTAACTGCCACGAAACAACAACTACAATCAAAACACAACAAAACCATCTGTAAAAAGTATATTACCTGAATGTAGATAAGTTTTATCTACAGAAGACATTGTGTTCGCGTGACATAAGGGCATGCGTGTTTTGTTGCCATGTCATAAGGGCATTAAGGTTTTCTCACATCACTCGTCTGCTTGAAATTGTTTGTATTTTTCAATTGCTGATATCGTCATAATAACTATGCCAAAGAATTCAGGCGGTGGAAGCCGCAATAATGCTCCTCGCAAGCGTCCAGTACAGCAGATGGACGAGGATAACCCCATAGTCCAGGCATTCCGCAACTACTCGAATGAACTGACCGCCAAACACGACCGTCATGAACGCATTGTTAAGCTAAGCCGGGACATAACCATTGAGTCGAAACGCATTATCTTCCTCTTGCATTCTATTGATTCAAGGAAGGAGAACAAGGAAAAGATTCTAGAGGAGGCTGAATCTCGACTAAACAAATTAATTGCAGTTAACTTCCGAGATGTGGCTCTTGAGCTGCGGAATCAAGATGTTTATCAGTTCAGAGCCTCCTATTCCCCGGGCCTGCAGGAATTCATAGAGGCCTACACTTACATGGAGTATTTACGTGAGGAGGAGGGCAAATCTGTATCGGATTGGGAGGCGTTGCAGTCCGTCATGCAGTATGAGGCCAGTGAGGTCAAGGATGCAACTGCGGAAGATGAAACAGCAGTCGCGGACGCTGTTACCGAAAAGAAGCCTGACAAATTCGAGTTTTTTGTAGATCCCACTGAGTACATATTGGGCCTGTCCGACTTAACTGGTGAACTCATGCGTCGCTGCATTAATTCTTTGGGCAGCGGCGATACCGACACTTGTATGGACAGCTGTAAGGTGCTCCAACATTTCTACACCGGATATATCAGTTTAAACTGTCAGCGCGCCCGGGAACTATGGCGTAAGATAACCACAATGCGGCAGAGCGTGCTCAAGGCAGAGAATGTGTGCTACAATGTGAAGGTGCGAGGCGGAGAGGCTGCTAAATGGGGAGCTACCTTTGACCATAAGCCAGCCGAGGATGTGGATGAGGGTTTCTACTAAATTAAGTTCCATAAATAAACTTTATATATTCTTCAACAATTAGTTTATAACACTTTTTACATAAATACATCTAGTAGTCCTCGAGGGGATAGAAGCTAATCTTAATCTACTAATCGTACTGGTCACAATTTACACGCTGGCTATCAAATTCCAACTCTTCGTCATCATCGCCGTCGTCGTCGTCATCGTCAATGTCTGCCCCTGGTCTATATTCTTCGTCTTCATTCGAGTCCCCGGCAAATGGATCCTCTTCATCCTCAGAATTTAAATCGGAATCGGGATCATTCTGCTGCTGCTGGACACGTCGTCGTTGTCGCAACCGGTTACGAATGTTCTGGGCAGAATTGACTATGGTGTCCTTTAGCTGGGCTACGAAATGGTGCTAGCGAAGATCTTACTTACAATCTGGCGGATGGGAATGCTGCTGGAAATGCACCGGATTGCGGCGATAACAAAGATTTCCAAATGGGCAAGCTGGTGTGCCAAGTGGCGGCTCAGGGTAGTCAGGACGGCGATAATCATCATCACCTGGATGCGCCTCAGCGTCACGGTGAGCTGGGTTACGCCTAATAATGTTTATTATTAGTGTTACGCCATTTTCAGCAAATATGCTTGGTAGAACCGGCTTACCTATAGCATCGTATGCCAAAACGACAGGACGGACGCAAGGTGCTGGAGGAGACAATGGCAGGAGCATCATTTACTGATGTCGGACCATTGCCTTGAGTGGGCTCAGTTTTCACCACCACTGAAGTTGTTCCACTGGTGTCGGCTGGAGCAGGAGCATTATTTGCAGATGCTTGATCAGTACTCTGAGTGGGCTCAGTGTCGGCTGGTTCTGTTTTTACAGTGACAAAGGAATTGCTGGATACAGAGGCAGCTGAAGGATTCCCATCGGCTGGCTCTTCTTTCACCTTTACAGGTGTAGTAACGGGCTCGGCTTCGACCTCATTGGGTTCTGTTTTTATGCGTTTGGTCGGGCTTGTCTCAGCGGATACACCTCCATCTCCCGCCGCATCGGGTTCAGGTATCTTCCTCTTTATATTCTCATCTTGATTTAAAGAAACCGACTCAATTGTGGAGGCAACCGCTTCTTCCGGCTGCTGCTCTTCGCTGGCAGCACTCATTTTCCACGCAAGACTCAAATGGAATCCAAGGAGCGAAAATTTTAAAAGTTATTTCACAACGTAAAATCGACGCTAGAGGAGAAAGAACCAATGCAATCACGAAAATGAGAACTAGCACGAAAGCGCGAAGGAACTAGTTCGCATTTCAAATTATTTTCCAACGTAAATTACAGAGACGCTTTCTGCTATCCAATGGTGTGGCTAAAGTTCAATTTTAATAGACATAGTTTTTTATTAAGTTAGTTAGTTAAGTATAATATACAACCAGTTCCGCAATGCTATAGTTAGGGATGGAAGTTCTCTTCTTTGCTCCTTCATGAGCAACGCATCACCAATTTCAACCCCAGCGGTGCTGCCAACTGTCTGCATTAATAGTTTTTTTATCTAGCTGCGCTTGCGCTTTGTTTTGTGCTTTGATTTTAATAAAAATAATCGTTTAACTATAAAATTATCTGTAAAAGAATGCGTCTACCGACACATTGAACTCTAATGCAAGTTGTGCAGGTAATAATGTGTTAGTTATCCGTGGTTGAAAAAGTGTAACAAGATACATCTGTTTCTACTTGCACTGGACTATAAGTGCGAGAGAGAAAGAGATAGGTAGAGAGGGATCTTGTGAGTGAATCTATTACCAAAAAGGGGCAGGGGTAGCGGCAGCGGACGCAGCCAGAAAACAAACCGCATTCCAGAGCGAAACTTGCATCAATGAAAAAGGTGGGCTAGATACTCCTCTTCCTCTAGATGACCATTTAAGTTAACATTTGCTATTTCATTCATGCCATTTCAGCCATGCATCATCATCATCCGCCTTTACCCATAACCAGCTCGACGACGGGTGAGATGCCTCCTGTTTCAGTCTCTGCCTCCTCTACCCCGCCAGTGGCCTCCACCTCAGCTATGGCGCAGCAGCAGCAACGTCGTCGCAAGAAGCGACCCAACTACAATTACAATGGAACTCGCACTGTCGATGTACGTCGGGGCTACAACGGCTTTGGCTTCACTATCTCTGGCCAGCAGCCATGTCGACTGTCATGCATTATCAGTAATTCTCCGGCTGAGCAGGCAGGTCTGCGTTCCGGCGACTTTCTCATATCCGTCAATGGTCTAAATGTGTCCAAACTGCCGCACGAGACTGTTGTCCAGCTGATTGGTAACTCCTTTGGGAGTATACGGATGCAGATTGCCGAGAACTACTATTCGGACAGCTCGGACGAGGAAAATGCCCATTCAAATCCTTTGCTGATGCAGCGGAGTGCCCGCGGACAGCTGGTGGCTGCCAGTTTGCGCCACAAGCCGCGTTTTCTTCACCACAAGTCCAAGATGCATCGATTGCGCAACTCACCGCATAAGAAGCCACCGCCCGCAGCAGTAACGGTGGCACCAGATGCTGCCCATAATGATGCCATGCCGGAGGACTCCAAGCAGCGTGCCACACTGCCGCTGCGTCCAGTGCTGGAAGATGCTCCGTTGGCACAGTTGGCCAAAACGGGACAAGCCGATGTAGCCAATGTCAGTGCCATGGTACGGGTGGTCGGCAGTGCCGCCCTGGAATATCGTGTAATTGTAGGCTACTTGGGAACCATTGAGATGCCCAAGCAGATTTCGCAAAGCTCCAAGCTACAGACTGTGCGCTCCTGCATACGCAAGCTGCGGCAGGAGAAGCGTCAACCCACCATTGTTCTAATGGGCATTACACCCGAAAGCCTTACTCTACAGAGTTCTAATGGCAGTGCCTTGGCCACCTACGCCTCGTCGAGATTGAACTATGTGAGCTCCTCGTCGGAGAGCGAGAACCGCTTCTTTGGCCTAGTCACTAGCGCCATACATAATACCCAAATCGAGGAAGACTATGAAGCCTTCAATGGGGGGGGAGGAGGAGGAGGGCACATTAGCATCTCCCACAGTTGCCATGTCTTTGTAATTGACACCAAGCTCATTGAGCATGGCCAACATATACAGAGAGCTCACGAGTTTCATCTGGAATGCACACGAGATCCGATTTCCAATCTCTGTCTGGAGTTTCCCAATAACTCAGAGTATGTGGTCAATCTTATACGCAGCATGTACACCATGCGGATACTGCCGCCCGCTAGTCGCGGTAATCAGCAGGATTATGAAGCGGCAGCGGGAGCTGCGGCGGGCGTGGCTGGTGCTGCTGCCGCCCATTCGCCGCAGCCGTCAAATCATAGTGAAATGTCCACAACCACCTCGAACTCGGATTCCGGGATAGGCTTCAACAACGATTGCACCAACATTTCTGATCGCATTGTGGTAGTTGATTTCCTCGGTAACGCCGCAGGAGGAGGTGGAGCAGCACAGGCTCCAGTCTTTCCTCATGGTCTGCCAGCTCCATCTCGTCCTCAGGGCATTGTGGGTATGCCCGACAATCGTCTAACTGTACGAGCCATGCCCGATTTAGGGGCGAATTCACCACCGATGTCGATGGCCTCGCTGCGTCGACCCAATCTTCTGGCCAGTTTTAATTTAATCAAGAGTCCAGCAACGAACCTCACGGCTACCCGATCTTGTGATGATGTATTAAATCTTTTAATGGATGATGAGGACCCCCCCTCGCTCTCTGCTCTGACTGCTGCTGCCTCCATGGATGACATTTCTTTGCATTCGGTGGCTCCTTCACTGGACCACGATCACGAAGCCCATATGTTTGCCCATCCCTCGTGTGTGCCCCGTAAAATGCGTCGGTCCCTGGCAATGGAATCGACTCAGATTCCATTAGCAACGACAACTACAACGCCCCACAAACTCAGTGCCCAAGTGTTTGGCAAGCCAGGATCACGTCATTCCTTAGGTTTCGAGGCCATTGACACCATTCAAGCGGCAACGACATCATCGGACGCAAATATCAACATGGACACTTGGACTAGTTTGCAGAATATACACAAAGCCGCCACCCAAGATCGAATAACATTATCATCGACCACAAATTGCCTACTCGAAGCTACCAACAGTGAACCGGATCTGGGGGTAAGTGCAAAAATCGAATTCCCATCTGAACATAAGGCTTCCTAAGCAATGTTTTCTAGAATAAGCTAATTCCAGTTAAATGATTGGCCCCACAAATTCCCTGAAATTTTGATTCATTGTTGATATTTTAGTTTAATTCCCACCGTTTCAACGATTTGTCATCGAATATTCTCACTTTTTGGCAACCCTGGTTATGGGAAGGGGAGGGCAGAATCTTTTGATATGTTGAAAGTTTAACCATATTTTGTTTACCTGGATACCGCCACCGCATACTGTTACCTGAGCTTATCGCTCCGCTCCACTCTCACTCACTCGCTCACACTCATTCAGGACAGGCAATCTTTGTTTGGCCCACGATAAGACACAGATACTCACACACCATTCCAGTAGGCAATCTGTGCCAGTATGTATGTGTGCCTAGTGTGCCGGGTTCCTCTGCCCAGTGAGTTGTTGTTGTGACTTTTGTCCACACTTCTTTCAGTAGTTTACGCGACGCTTTAGGAATAGGAATTCATTTATTGTTGTTCCTTTTGCGAGTAAATTTTAGTTTTCTAATCATTTACTACACGAGTTAGAGCTGCTGCTTCAGCTTATCACAGCGCTTGCGTCACTTCATTGATAAGAGATAGAGATAGAGGGAGATAGAGAGCAGAGGAGAGGAGAGGAAGTGAAATCTACCTTTTTTAAAAATAAATCAAGCGTTTAAAGTGACGTCATTCTCAACTGTAGATGGCGGAGAAGAGAGCATTCACATTGCCGCTTAATTCAATCTAAACCAATTAATGGAAAATATATTTAATAAATATGTATATATGTACATACGTCTGCTGACCTTTGCATGCTCTCCCACTCTATCTCTCTCTCTCTCTCTCTCTCTCCCTCTACACGATTCTTATTTCTCGGTTGGTTCTCGTAATTTTAGTTTGATTTTCGATTTGACAACATGCGATTTTTTTCCTTTTTATTTCTTATTGTACTTTGTTGTCGTCGTCGTCGCTGTCGTTGTCGCAGTCGTGCTGCGGTTTTCACTTTCTTCGCTGTGCAGTCAGTTTTTCAATAATTGTGCACTTTTCGTTGTTTTATGATAAAGAAATCTTATAAAAAAAGTTGCTCCATAAAAAGTTCATTACTTGCAAATTCAAGAGCTCAGTTCAACGTCATTCAAAGTGTTGTTGTTTCGGTATGTGTTAAAGTGTGTGGATGAAAATAAAACAATATAATTTACATATTTATCAATAAATTAAAACACAATACAAAAACGAAAACGTTAAGTGAAGTTCAATTGCTGCTCAATGCAAAAAAAATGTCATTTCGAGAACTTGTTTGTGGTCTCTACTCGGAGGAGAATGTGGTCGAGAATATGGTGAGCTTATAACTTATATTGTTTGGTTAACAACTCATGACCTTTCTGTTTAACCGTTGGCTGGCAGCTGTCCGCAATGTTATTAAAAATTTATAAAAGATAAGTTTATAACTAAACCAAGGAAATCACCGAAAATACTTATATTTGAATCAAACTTTATGTTTAAGATTCATATTGATGCACTTGGGACATCATAACATATAGAGAGAGAGAAGCACCCATTAGAGGTCCCAGTGTGAGAAACAGAATAAGGTGACTAATTTTTTGAGCGTCATTTATTTTTGATGATTCTTCTATATTGAGGCATAGAAAGAGAGATTGTTAGCAAATCAGGTTTAATGGTCAATGGCTGTGCCAGGTCATATTTATTTTTGGATTTAATTTCCCAAACAATTTTCCACTCTAAGCCCCTGTATAACTAATGTCCCTTCGAGGTATTACTTTACTTCTATTTTAATTCATTATTAGGGGGTTGCATCACCAAGTCATGCCAAGTCTATAGTTGAGTAACGAAATTTATATATAGACATACACGCAATCTTTGGAACCGGCTCTAACAGGTTGCTCGGGTCCTCTTGGCGGCAAGTGGCATGCCAGGCTGGCTTGGCGGCACATGCCGTCACAGGTGCAACACAGGTGAAAAACAACCCTCTGGCTGGCGGGTCACTCGAAATTAATTCCAGAGGGGAACTTGCCAAATGACTGTTACTTCTTCTTACCCCTTACCACTCCTCAAACGCTTCGTTGCCTTTTCGTCGTAGATCGTCATGGGAAATGAGTTTAGCATTATTTGACTTTTAGTTATTAGCAGATTCTAAATTCTAGACCAATAAGCCACAAAAACAACACAAGTGTTGCCCTCACCTATGTGACTCCGATTACACTTTTTTAACGTATTTGCCAGCTGACAATGTGGTTTGGATTTGAATATCTTTTACGCCACGCCATGTCATGGCAACAAACATGTTTCACTTTATCTATGCGCAGTTATAATGTTTGTTTGTTCTGTTGTTGTTGTTGTTGCTGTTGTTCCATGTGCCTCTCTTTCCCTCTTCCTCTCCCTCTTCCTTATCAACAGAAATGCCAAAGGCCAGGCACAAACAATTTATTTTTAAATTCTTTAAATTTAGCAGATCAAATAGCCAGCCCCAACATATGTGTGTGTCTGTGCGTTTAGGTTTCGGGTTTTTTTTTTGTTGTTGTTGTTGTTGTTTTTGATAACGCTGGAAAAAGTAAATAAATAAATAAAATAAAAAATGCTGTTCCAAAGTACGTCAGAAATAATATTTCTGTGTTAAAAAACAAAAAAAAAAAAAAACTGTGTTAATAATAATAATAAAAACCTTGTGCCACCGGCACGTAACCTGTCAATTGATATGACCATTAAAGCAGTTGGCCAGAGGGGAACAGAAAAACCCAAAAAGATGAAAGAAACAGAGACACCTGACATACGAGTTTGAATAGTCAAAGGAGAAGGGGAAAGCACTAGGACGTCTACAATTTGAATGCCCTATAAACACACTCTTTAGGTCTCTTACTTATTTGAATTTTTTTAGAAACTAAAGAAAATTGAAGACCTTTCCTTTGCGGTTTTGAAAAGCTTAAATGAGAAACCGAAGCTATGTATATATGATTTAGCTTTTTAAAATAAATCTGTTTCTTTAAATATCAGATGATGGAACTCAGAACTTCAGATATAAAATGTCTGCAGGAAGTAGAAGTAAATAGAAAGACTTCGAAATGGCTAAGTAAATTTGTCTAGTCGTTCTGAATGCACTTATAAATTAATAAACGCTTTTTGCAGGGGTATAAACATTTTGGCACTAATGAATATTTCCATCAGAAAATAATTATAACGTTATTTTCCTACTTAGAGCGTCTTTTACTTGGTAGAATAGTTATGTGAACCTGATCTCTAAAGCCTAAAGGGCATTAATAATATATGAAATCGATTGAATTACTCGTGACATTAAATGACAGCAGAAAGTCAGGTAAAGGAGGTAGCGAGAGAGAGGCATATGGAAGAAGAGACACCTGACTGTGACTACTCTATAACGCTATCTTTGTCTCGCCTGTTGGCAATGACTAACTCTCTGGGGCCAACTGGGAAAAGCAACCGCAAAAACCGCCTTGTAAGCCGTGCCAGGCCAGGCCAGGCCGTACGCCCCTGTCTGACTATAGAAAAAAACGCGCGCGCATGCGCTCTTCCCTCCACTCCGCCGACACCGCCTTAGTTCTTTTGCTCTGTCTACAGCTACAGCTGCCAGTGGTTGCTGTTATTGTTGTTGTTGTTGTTGTTCAGGCCAAGTTAACAACAGCAACAAAATGTCGTTAACAGCTCATGCCTCGCACTCGCACACAACCTCTGAGTCAGTCTTCGATCGCAGTTCGTAAGCAACGCATGGAAATTTTTGTTGTTATTGAGAAATAAAAAGAAAAGTGCTTGAAAATTCCAAAATTTACACAATTCGGCGCAACGACCTAGAACCAAAAGAAAAATATTTTTGTGTTGTATGTGTTTAAAAAAGTTAACCAAATGCCGCCCACCAGAAACACACTCACACACTCAGAGACATCGATCAGAACTCGGGCAAAAATTATTCGCTAACAAAACAATAATTGCAGTCAATTGAACTCATATTTGTGTGTGCTTGTGTCTAAAAATAAACTCTGCTAAATCAACAGAAAACAGAAGAAAATGAAAAACAAACGATCCGGAATTCCCTTCCCCCGCTCCTAACCACCTTCAAATTATGTTATGTTCAACGCATTACCTTGATATAGGCCCCCAAAAACGCACCCGATTTAAAAATAACTGAAAAATGTAATGCAAATATTTGTTTTAGGGTGACGCAGTTTCTCCACACAAACTAGACTAGACAAATTTGATTTATACTAACATTCCATAAACTGGCATGATGTGTGTGTG
Organism: Drosophila nebulosa; assembly: GCA_024703675.1. Taxonomy (NCBI): domain Eukaryota; kingdom Metazoa; phylum Arthropoda; class Insecta; order Diptera; family Drosophilidae; genus Drosophila; species Drosophila nebulosa. The sequence goes on along the minus strand of JANFPS010000007.1, from coordinate 1,847,059 downwards.
TGTGTGTGTGTGTGTGTTTATAAACTTTAAGCAGAACTATTTAAAATGCCCACAAAATAGCAACTGTGCAAATAAAACGCAAAGTATCCATCCATCCCTCAGGTTATAAATGAGATAAACGATCTTCGATCCTCTTGAGATTTCCCCGATTTCCTGTAAATATCTAAAGATATTTAGATCAGCCGCTGCCCACACATTACCTATTTATTTGCTTAAGCTGTAAGCGAATTAGAATCCAATGGAAACAGTAAAAAAAAACCAATTCCACTTAAAATTTCAAAGCAATTCCTACAAATTATTGATCGAGTTCGATTTCGATTTCCATATAAAAAGCTTTGCCAAAAATATGTGGATTCCCAGAAATAGAAGCAAGAGAGGGAAGGGGCGCCCGCCCCGGGTGTGTGTTGCATACAATTTTGGGGAAATTTGCAATTGAGCTTGACTCTGACTACTAACTCGGCGATGTTAGATAAAATCTGTTGCAATTATCATACAAGTTAAAGTACTTATGAAATGATGTCATTGCCGCCGACACTCACATCGATACGTAACGCCACTTTCATCTTGATTCCAATGGAGACCCAGTCCGGTCGTGTCCAGTCCGGTCTTAGTCATGTTTCCACGGAGAAGTGAATTGTGCTCAGCCGTGCACATATGGAGACGGAAACTTTGCCTTATTAATCGCCAACAATTCAAATGATGCATTCATCTCTCCACTCATTAATTATGTGAAAAGAATGCAAAATTCGTTTGCAGATGACGAATTGATGAAGAAAGTAGTGCTCTTTCCAGGCGAAAAAGAAAACTGATTAGACCAACGTTATTCATTTCAGTCACGTTTCTATCTAGCATAGAATATCTTAGATATTTAGTTTAGTTTGGTTTTAGGTCAGGGCTAATAGAGGCCTTTCGTTCTACATTAAAGCGCAATTTCATTTCATGTTTGCCTTGCCACATTTATTTGGCCCAAAAGTAAACAATTTGCCATATGCCCTGTAGAACATCATTTAAAGAAAGAAGTTTCCATTCAACTGTCTTAACCACAAATTTGGTGGTCCATAACGTTTACAGGATAAAATGTAGTCGACACTCTGTGTCTCTTCTCATTAAATTTCTCTTATTTGTTTATTGATAAGATATTAATTTTAATAACAATTTGTTTAGAATAGGTTAAACATTTGTATGCAGATCTTCTTGGTTCTGACCTCATTAATGAACGCCTTTGCGTTAATCGAGTTGGTTAAAACTCGTGAAAGCACATTTACCTCATGATTAAGGCAAAAGAATTTCAAGTGGATGTGACGCATCTTTCCTCCAATCTTCTAGCCATATACATAGGAAAGATGCTTTTAGACCAGTGACAATTTCCGTCACAGTCGACACAAAATTGGATTTTGGTCATAGGGTCTATAATCTTTGACATGCCAAGCACGATTCGAGTCGTCGTTATAGCCAAAAGTTGTCGGCAAGTCGTCTCGATGATGATGTCGTCTCAAGTGCGCAGGCGCCTGGCCTCGAGTGTGTGCTGTGTGAGTGTGTGTGTGTGTCGTGTGTGTGGAGGCGTTCGGAAGGAAGGATTCCCCCACCACAAAAACAATTCTCATTCTCAATTTGCATAGGAAAATTGCTTTTTCACTCATTTCCATGAATGGGGATGTGTGTGTGTGTGTCTGTCTGTGTGTGCGGCACTCACAAAGTTTACTTTGGCTTGGCCATTTGGCCAGGAAAATTCAGTCAGCAGCAAACAGTCAAGCAACGCGAACGTGGCCAAGAAAAAAACAAACGACCAACCAAGAACTTTGCGTTTTAATTGCACAGACAAACGGCAAAAGAATTGAAAACAAATTGTTAATTTTCTTTATTTATTTAGTGAACTTTACGCGTCATGAACAATAATAATAATAAAATAAAAATAAATACCAGCAAAATACCAAAATCAAACAACAGTGATCATTCCGATCAAAGCATCTCCAGCATGGTGGAACGTTTCGTCCAGTCACTGAGTCAACTGAACGACTCGGGCAGCACCTTCGACAGCAGCTTCGAAATCAAACGGATTATGGCCAGTCCTCAGCAGCCGAAGAATACTGGAAGTGTGCATCATTTAAGACATCGCTGCCTCACCGAATTGGATCGGGAGAGTTTGACGCGCTTTGTGCGGGACTTTGAGAAACGGGAGGAAGAGCAGCAGCAGGCCAGCAGTACACCCCACAAGAAATCGATAACCAAATGCAATTCTCCATTCATTTGCCGCAAAGCCAAGGAGATTTATCGCAGTGCCAGCGGCAGACGTAGTGCCTCACCGCAGATCAACAAAGTCGAAGAGGTGGAGGTGGAGGAGGAGGAACAGCAGCAGCAGTTGGAGGGGGTCAGGGGTCAAAGGAAATATGCCGAGGCAGAAGATTTAATGCCGCCACCCATGGCCCTGGCTAGGGTGCAAGCCGAGCGACGCAGCTGCCGCAGTGCCTCGCGCGTTTTGCAGTTCTTTAGTTCGGCGACCAAACGTCGGAGTGGTAGTCGCAAGTTGAGCGAACCAGAGACAGAAAGTCGAGCGAATTCTCCCGTCTTGCTGCGCATTAGCCCTACCAACAACAGGGAAGAGGAGGAGCATCATCAACTGGGCTGTGCTCCATTGCCAAGGGCCGCCCAAACTAGCTCCTATGATGCCGAGGAAGATGAACATGACGACGGCATTAGCTCGGCCAGCTCCAATCTGACATCGCTTCACTCACTGCAGGGCAGCAGCAGCAGTTCCTCGGCCAGCTCTTCCAGCTCCCATTCGCCAGACTCTTCCTTTGAAATGCATGCCCCATTGCTGCCTAGCTTCAAGATCACACCTCCCCGAGCCGTCTGTAAGGCTGGCAAGAGTGCGGCCTGTGAGTTTGCCCGCTTCCTACGTGGTTCGTTCCACGCCAAACGCGCCTCTGTGACCACATTGCGGCGATCCGTAAGCGATCCGGATGCCATGCAGCAAATGGACTTCACCAAGCCACCTGTTCTGGGCGATGCCACCAACGTAATACGTGTGAGTCACTTTTAGAGTCCACTTCTCTTGCTTCTCTCGTATGAATGAATCTTCCAGTGGTGTGCCGGCCCAGCTGGCAGCTGGCCCCGATCCATCACACATTTTTTTTTGTGTTCACTGGAAGATCTCTGTTTATTTACACTCAAGTCATCGTCCATCATTTCTCTATCACATCGCGTTCCGACTAATTGGCGACCATATGGTCCCATGAGGGATTCCACCGAAACGCACTCCCATTTTTTTCTATTAAACTAGTGTTTATCTAGCAATTATTTGGGATTCGGATACGGATCTCGCTGATCGCTGCAATCCATTAAGGTTGTACATTTAATTAGATTATGCCATTTACTATTAGTTTATTTGCCAATAAAGTTTACTTGTTCGTAAATAATATTCATAAATTTCATTAAATGTTTTTGTTTTTCTCTTCCATCACCATCTAAACGATCGATTGTGTTTAGGGAATGATCATTACGTGGGGGGAGGGAAACTTATTGGCAAAAAAAAGGTTATAGATAAGTGAGGGAAATTCTATTGCGTTTTAAATATGCGTTTCGAATATGTAGTTACAAACGTTTCTTTATATGTACATATATTGAGTATTCTACAATATTTTAACTTCACATGGCTCTAACTTTTTAAAACATCTTAGCTAAACAGATTTGGATAGGTCACAAGTCTGCTAAGCTTACTTTTTGGCTTACCAATTACGAGTTAAGCAAATTTTTCTTAATTTGATAAATATTACCTACCCACAAATTTTGATTTCAGTTTCGATTGCTAATAATATGTCTACAATTATATGAATAATTTCACTTGGGGCTCGTTTTATGACACCCCCAAATAGCGTGACGCCCACCATATTGAGACTTTCTAATTGTCGCCTATTTGTATGGGCGACGCGACACCTGCGACTACTTTTCTGCTAAAGCATTTCACTTTTTCTATCGTCGTCACCATGCCCGTGTCCGTGTCCCTCCTCGTCCAAAACAAGTAAAACTTCAATTTATTATCAATAAAACAAATTGAATACATAATAATCAATTCGATGGGAATATGCCCTTATGATGAAAGATGGAAAAGAAAAAGATGGGCCCCATCATCTTGGAAAAGTCATTAAAAATTATAGAGTTGCCGCAAACCAATCCAATCTGATCCGATCCGCAGTCCATTCTTCCGCCTTCCGCTTGGCATATATGTACAACGAAACAAACGCATATAACCCGCATTAAATTCCATCAAATGAACAAAGAACAACAAAAACAGAAGCATGCCGGATATTTAATTTAATGCACAGCGGTGGCAATTGTTCAAAAAATATTTTGAAAAACAAAAAAAAAACATACATACATATGTATGTACTGAGGGAGCCCAGGAGGGATAGATGAAATGGAATCGAATGGCAATTCGGAACACGCACATCTCACATAAAATCGATATACTTAGGAACCTTCATAGAAATATGCCTAGAACTATGGAAAGTAATTTTGGTTTTTGGTTATTTTCCCTCACTAAACAAATCATAAATAACTGTAAAATTATAGGTGTCTGCTGAAAGGGTGAGGGAATACACATAGAAATTGTATTTGGAATTTTTAGGTTTTTAACCTGGTCATGTGCGACGTTTGGTGGGCAGAGGGAGGGGCCTATTTTGTTTATGTGCACACACATACACACACACACACACACACACACACATGTATGTGTGTGCAAATATCTTAATTTATCAACCAAACAAGATGAAGAAGAATAACAACAAAAACAATAACAAGAATCGCCCGCATTCCTTATTGCTCGCTCCTACTACTACTCGTACTATGACTACTGGCAGATCGCCTGCTTTTGGCATTTTAATTATTTCAATTGTCTCTCTAGCTCTTTGTTTATAGCTCTGGAAAACAGGCTTGTTTAATTTATTCGCAATTTTGTTTTGCCTTTCGAGTTATTTATAGAAAGTAATTTAGTTTAAATATTTGCACACAGAGAGAAAAAAATGTGTGAATCAATTAGCCAATTGAACACCAATTGGCAATTGGCGGTGCCAGTTTGCATTGGTTTCCATTTCATGAAATCGAAATTTGATATTCAATTAATTTGAAGGGTTTAAAGTCTTACCTAGGGTACTTTGAATTATTGCTTGATAGGGTGGAGCACGTTTGTTCATCTGATTTTTACTTTCTTGAATCAACTGTGTTGAGTAATTAAAATCTCAATTAAAATTTAAATTCGGTCAGTCAGTGTTTAGATCTTTTGATTGCAAATATTTCGGCATGTTTTATTCCATTGTGGAGCTCATTAAAATATTTCTTTTGCATACTTATATGGGCAAACAAAGAAGAAAAAGGAAGTTGTTTCTGGGTTTGTAAAGGGGTGCAAAGAGGGCGGGTGGGGTCGTCAACAAAATGTGTGATAAATTGTTAAAAATGTCTTAAGCAACTTAATTAATTGGCAATGTTGACTAAAAGAAGACAAAGAGAAGTTGGAAAAAAAAGCAAAAAAAAAACATTTAATTAAAGCCAGCAGCTGCTAAACGAAAAAAATGCGTCACTTGATGCAAGAGAGAGGGGCCGAGATAGTGAGAGAGAGAGAGAGAGATAAAGGCAATGATAGATACGAAGATAGAGAGAGAAAAACAGAGGGAGAGCAACAAAACACACCCACAACTGCCTTTGAGAGTGTTACGACTCAATGTAGTTCATTCATAAGCAACAGCGGCAGCGGCAGCGGCAGCAGCAGCCGGTGCCAGGCAAATAGGCAAATATAACAACTGAGAGTGAGTAAACGGGCAAACAAGACAAACAACAACAACAACACACTGGCTCAAAAATGAGAGAGTCAACGCGATCGTATCTTTGTGTGTGTGTGAGCACTACTCCCCCACCCCCAAGCAGTTGCAGCAGCAACAGCAGCAGCTGTTGGGGCCGCTCTCTCTTTCTCTCTCTCTGCCTCTCTCGCTTGGTGTTTCTTCCGCTCTTTCGTTTCGATTGTATCTCCATGATTTTCGCTCACATCTTCAGTTATTTTGTATACGCCGAGGCTTCGAGTACGTTACTCGGCAGAGTAGAGATTCTTCGTCTTATACATCGTGTGCGCATCGAGTGGTTGAAATTGTGTGTGAGAAAAAAAATTAACAGCATATGAAATATACAAAAAAAAAAAAAATGAAATTATTATAAACCCCTCGCCAGTAACTCCGTCCCCCTGTCGTTCAATCAGACAAACAGTCCAAAGAGCATGAATGAACATGTACAGAGAAATAATGGTGAAGCAAATTGAATAAAAAACTAAATTGACAAAAGCGGCACGTTTTCGCTTTCTATGCATTTGCCCACGCAAAAAAGAAGAAAAAAAAACAGCAACTACGACACACCTTGAGAATATCTTACCTGCAATACTACTGATACTTATACACGAAAGAAAGAGAAAACATAAAATTTGCAACGGGTAGGTTGTCTTTCTCTCTCTCTCTCTCTCTCCCGACAAGAAGACCTTTTGGGTTTATCAACTTTGCTTATATGGTTAGTCAATCATTTGCATACATACGCCTGCTACTCCACCCTTACTCCCCTTTCCACTCCCGCACGCACTCCCTTTTTTCTTCTTTCTTCTTTCCTCCTTCCAATCTCCAGCATGTTAATGATTAGTCAAGAAATTCGTATGACGTTTTTATTTTCCGGCTCACTTTTGTGGTGAAATCTTCTTTTCGGTGAGGGAAATTTCCAATTCTTTGTCATTATTTGTTATCACAATTGTTTGCTGTATATACAAAGAATTGTACATATATGCAGAGAAATTTCCAATGAAAGAGAGAAATGCATGTCGAGTTTAACTCTTCCGATTGTGCCTCATTTAATGTGGCTGAAATACGTGTTAAATTTGATCGGGTTATAGCGTTGTTAATCAAGAGCACGTAGAGCTCTAACTATTTCTTACTTATCAGTTTTTAGATAGTGGTAGCTAAAGAATTTCCCCTCCCCCCCAACTCTACCCAACTTGTATCGCCGCTCGCTCCATCACCTTATATTTCCCTAGTTATACAATTCAAAAAAAAAAAAAAAAAAACATTCTCAATTTTCCATTAACATGTGTCCATCAGACCGTCAAAAATGTGAACAGTTTGCGGTTTTCCTTTCTTTAGGTTTCGGTTTCTGGCTCCAATTACCAACGTAAAGAGGGGAGGTACGGGAAAAAAAAAAAATATTTTCGCTTAATTAAGTGCCACCAACAGGTTGGGTCCATCTTTTTCCTTATATTGGCTACAAAATTTTAACACCAAAGTGTCGCCGCCTTCACTTTAGCAAAGTATAAAGAAATTATTGTGTTGGAGAGATGGAAGGGAGATGGAAAGGCATGGAAATGGAAACCTGAGCCAAAAGCTATTGAAGATAATTTACTCGTGGGATTTTGTTTGTTTGCTTTTGCGTTTGCTTTTGCTTTTGCCGTTTGAACTGCAAAACCCCAGCGCAATGACTCTATGATGATGACTTTAATATTATATCCAAAGACACACAAACAAGCACAGTCAGCCACATGGGGGAGAGAGGAGCTAAGTTGTGGGACTGTAGCTGGAGCTGGGCAATGTAAATGTGAATGCACCTCACAGAGCCAATGGAGCACCGGAAAATGTCCATGTCAGTGTCCACTCAAGCGTAGAAATATGCCCCTGGCGAGGGTGCTCACAGCATAGCCAGAGCTACAGCTTGAGGTTTGGCTCCGCTCTCCCTCTCCCTCTCATTCTCTCTTCTCTCTCTCTCTTTTTGGATTTAATTGTTGCACAAGTTGCAAGTATTTTTGAGTCTGTCATTGGAATTATTTTAATTATTTACTTTGGCAAATTGTTCATTTCCTATTTACTGACTGATTGGCCAAACACACACACACACGCACACCTCAAATGACCCCTGCACCTTCCCCCCTGAGTAGCCATGTCTATTGTTTGGCAATCAACGTTGATTTATGTTCTCTTTGTTGCGTTTACTTGTTGCTCATTTGCAGTTGTTGTTGCTCTCTCTATTTGTGTGTGTACATATGTGTGTGTGTTTTTTTTTAAATTTCACAAAATTTGTGTCCCCTCCCCCAAACCTCTTTCGGACCCTTGGGGCGTTGCCTTTCCACTAAAACAAACTGAAGTTGAAGTAGTTTGACCCAGTTTTTTTTTTATTTAATATGATAAAAAAGAATTGTACATATAAACATATGTACGAGCCGACGAGAGCATATGTAAGTGTGTAGGAAAAACTTTTTCGAATAACTCAATTAAAGAAAAATATATTTTTATACTTTACTTCCTCCTACACTCGGAGAAGATGATCAAATTTACCCAAATGTGGTAAAATTGGTTTATCTCAACTTAACTTACTTTCAGTTTGATTTCCCTGAAAATGTTATTTAATAATTGCTTTTTTTATTACAACTAAAAACTCTTAAATTGGTTTCCATTAACCAAACACCCGAAATGAATGAATATTGCTTTTGCCCTTTAACGACTAATTGTCTTTATATTTCAACCGGAAATGTTTGAAATTTCTCTTTGGTCTATTATGAACGTCAAATAATAAACAATAAGTTATGTATGTGTATATCGATGAATCTATGTATATGTATCTACACATGTATGTACATATGTGCCTACATCTGAACAGACAGAGATGATTATAATGCGAAACTTGAGCTTAGACGTCTGCTCTGTGTGTGTCTCTGTGTGAGACATGAGATGGGAGGATGAGATGAAGGGGGTTTTAGAAATAGAAATTCATTAATCTTTCTCAAAGAGGAGACGAAGAAGGCGGAGGAAGTCAGCAAACAAAAGCAAAGACCAGAAAAAGAACGGTGGGAAATGTGAAATAGAGAGAATGGAAATGCAGATGGGAGTCAAAGTCGGAGTTCTTTCTGACAAGTAATTATCGACAAAGTGCTTCAAAGTAGGCAAGTGTCGTCGTCGAAAAGGGGATGGGGCAGGGGCAGGGGCAGGGGCAGGGCCAGGGGTTCAAAAGTTTATCGGGCTTAGGCTGAAAGAGAGAGGTCTGTGTCTCTGACCATGATAATGACAATTTGTAGTTGTAAATTATGAGTTGGTTGAACTTTTTTAAAACTATTTTCCCTTCTTCCCTTGCAGAACCGCGCACTGCCCGCCAATGCATCGCCTTTTCGTCGAGCCTGGGGACAGTCATCGTATCGTACGCCGCGCACCGACAAGGTGGCGAAGCAGCAGCAGAGCCAACAGAAGCATAATTCTCCTCTAGTAAGACGCACTGCCTCCATGAACGCCTCCGACAATGATGTGTATATCAAGACATTAATGCTGGACGAAATAAAAGTGCCCACCTCAACGGGAGCGACTTCTCGAAGTCTGCTGCAAGTGCCACAAATACTCACCACACCGGCGCCGCCATCTGTCCATGCGGTGACAGTAGATAAGACTGCGACACAACCGGAGACGACTGGAATACCCAGCCAATGGGGCACTTCGTTTGAACGCATGCTTCAAGATGCCGCCGGCATGCAAACCTTTGCAGAATTCCTCAAAAAGGAATTTTCGGCGGAGAATATTTACTTCTGGACGGCCTGTGAACGCTATCGGATGATAGAGTCGGAGACGGAACGGGCCAGCATGGCCCGCGAGATCTTTGGCAAGCATTTGGCCAACAGCAGCAGCGATCCCGTCAATGTGGACTCACAGGCTCGCAATTTGACTGAGGAAAATTTGGCCAGTGCGGCTGCAGATATTTTTGCTCCTGCCCAGAAGCAGATCTTTAACCTGATGAAATTCGATAGCTATCAACGCTTCATACGGTCCGATCTCTACAAGAGTTGTGTGGAGGCGGAACAAAAGGGACAGCCCCTGCCCTACAGTGGGGTCAATCTTGATGATCTGTTGAAGACAAATTTTCACATAGTTGCCTCCTCCAAGGTGAGTTGGATAACTTCTACTAGTCCTCCAGATTTTAATTATTCTTTCTTTTCTTGTTGCAGCTCAAAAAATCGGCCAGCAACGCCGAGGATCGCCGACGTAAGAGTCTCTTGCCCTGGCATCGCAAGACTCGAAGTAAATCTCGTGATCGCAGTGAACTAATGGCCGATCTGCAGAATAATCTTATGCCGGCGCCTCAAATGCCTCCCCCGCCGCCGGGACTACTGTCCAGTGCCTCACTGAAGCTGGCCTCCAACCAGAATTCATTGAGTGACTTGCGCAGCTCTCGCTCCTCGCTGTCCTCCTTTGATGCGGGCGCAGGAGGTGCGTGTGGGGCGACAGCCAGTGCTGAAAGTGTTTGCTCCCTTTGCCGGGTCATCCTGAGTGATGGAGCCACGACGATTGTGCAGACGCGGCCAGGCGAAACGGTGAGCCAATTGGTGGATCGCCTCCTGGAGAAACGGAATCTGGTGTATCCCTATTATGACATTGTGTTTCAAGGAACCACCAAATCGATTGACACCCAGCAGCCATCCCAAATCTTGGCCGGCAAAGAGGTGGTGATCGAGCGTCGTGTCGCCTTCAAACTGGATCTGCCCGATCCCAAGGTAATCTCTGTGAAGAGCAAGCCCAAGAAGCATTTGCACGAGGTGATTAGGCCCATACTGACCAAGTATAATTACAAAATGGATGGAGTTCTGGTCCTCATGCGCGACACCCAGGCTCCGCTCGATCTGATGCAGCCAGTGACCATTGCCGATGGCCAGCGACTGCAGATTGTAATGCGCCAGTCGGATTTTCAGCCAGGCGGCGGCAGTGGCATGCCGCCGAAGCTCACTAAACCAATGAAGCCGCTTCCCCCCACCAATCCCACAAACTCCTCGCAGGGCCAGCTGGATGAGCTAACCAACAAGGTGTTCAATGAGCTCCTTCAAAGCAAGGCCGCAGATGCAGCAGCTGCGGATAGGAAAAAGTCCAGCGATTTGTGTTCCATGAAGTCCAATGAAGCACCATCGGAGAGCTCCTCCTCGCTTTTTGGCATGCGACGTCATCAACGCAACAATACAGCAAACATTCCCAGCAGCAAGCTTCCAAAGCTCAAGAAGAAGTCCACAAGTAGTCAACATTCCGAGGAGGCACCGCCAGCGACCACATCGCCGGCAGATCCCAAAAAGCCTATTATAGCTAAATTAAAAGCAGGTGTCAAATTGCAGGTGACGGAGCGAGTAGCAGAGCATCAAGGTGAGCATATTCGATGCGAGAAGTTTTGTCAGTTCTTGCTAATCTCCTTCACCTTCCTTTAGATGAACTACTCGAGGGTCTGAAGCGTGCACAATTGGCGAGGCTGGAGGATCAACGTGGCACAGAGATTAACTTTGATTTGCCAGATTTCTTGAAGAATAAGGAGAACCTTAATGCGGCCGCCTCCAAGCTACGTAAGGTGCGCGCCAATCTCAGTCCCATAAGCAAGACCAGTCCTTCGGCGGATGGGCTACCGCAGCCAGCACCACGGCTCTCCATTGCCAGGAGTCAAAGCCACCAGCAGCAACAAGTGTCGCCCATGAAGGTCGATCTGGAGCAAGAGACTGATTTGCCTGCAACAGCAGATATGCAGGATCCAAATGAATTTGCCAAAGCGCCGCCCCCCTTGCCACCAAAGCCCAAGGTCCTGCCCATAAAACCTTCCAACTGGGGTGTGGCAACGCAGCCGCAGCCACAGGCGATCACAGGGAACTATTGCAATAAATTCTCGCCAACCAAACAGACCCCAACATCACCCACAAAGGCTTCAACAGCGAGCGGTGGACCCTTCGTGAGCAAATTGCCCATGGACATGACACGCAAATCCCTGGAGTCAGCGAGCACTCGCTGCGCCTATCTGGATGAGCCCAGCAGTAGTTTCGTTTAGACGTCAAGTGTGTGGGGAAATGGCGACTTTCAAGAGCCTTGTATATATCCTATTTATTTCCATTGCATGATGGCCTGCCCCAAGTAACCATGACGAACTCTTTTTTGGATGTAATATACCAACTTTATTTATAATTAACAATCTTAAGCTTTAATTTTTTAATATTAATGTTTAAATAATAAAGAGCGAAATATGTAATTCGATTTTGAAAGGATCCAAGGGAGCAGCCATCGTCCTACGTAGATGTTGCCACTAAAGTAAGATCCTTCTGTTGTAACATAGCTTTAAATACTGCAAATACATGCCGAAGGGAGAAACAAAATGGATTGCTGGGATATACATACAGAAGTAGCTTTAAAAGAACTTCCTAGGACCTAGATATATGTCCTTCGACCAGGACGGCAATCTGCTATCAGAATTTAATGCTATCAGGTAAGTTTAATTCAATGGATCGAATTGATTTTAAAACAATCATCTAATTTTTTTTTAAATATAACTGACGTTTTAAAACGTTTTAGTAAATATTAAAAATTGTTTATCAAACACAGAGAACAAAATTTTCCTATCGCTTATATGACACAAAATCAAACTTGAATTTAAAATACTTTTTGAATTTAAAAGTAAATTCAACTCGTGCGTGAAATACTTCGTGAGCACTCCTGGACATCTCTAACTCACAAACGGTCACACTGAGCGAATGTTTACACATAAAAGTTGGAGGGGGGGACTGAGGGGCAACAAAGACGTGTTCTTGGCGTAAAATTTATCACTCGGCGAAAAATTCCACAAAATTGTTGTTTTGTGATAGCAAAACACACACACGCGAATAAGAACCACAGCGCTGACGAGAGCATTTCAGAGTGCAGTGCTACGGATTGACGGAAATCAAGTGACACGCCGCCAGTTTATATAAATCAAGCAGAAGATATAGGCGGAGCAGCCAAACCGACGCCGACCGAGCTGAAGTTGACGTGGACAGCAAAACCGAGAAAAATCTGTGTTAATCAGAGTTTTTGGCAAAATAAATGTGCGGAATTTTCGCTTACCTCAACTACCTGACGCCCAAGACGCGTCAGCAGGTGCTCGACCTGTTGCTACAGGGGCTGAAGCGTCTGGAGTACCGTGGATATGACTCAACTGGCGTGGCTATTGATGGGTCACAAGCAGAGGGGGACAACGGCGGGGAGTCCATCATTTTGGTGAAGCGTACAGGGAAGGTCAAGATCCTGGAAGATGCCATAACAGAGCTGTGTCAGGGAGCAGAAGCTGACTTTGCGCAACCACTGGATATCCACATTGGAATAGCCCACACACGCTGGGCCACTCATGGTGTGCCATCGGAGGTGAATTCCCATCCCCAGCGCTCGGATGGGGCCAATAGTTTCGTTGTGGTGCACAATGGCATCATAACCAACTACAAGGATGTGAAGACATTCCTGGAGAAACGCGGCTATGTCTTCGAATCGGACACGGACACTGAGGTAATTGCCAAGCTAGTGCATCATTTGTGGCAGACACATCCGGGCTACACGTTTGGCCAGCTGGTCGAACAGGCCATTCAGCAATTGGAGGGGGCTTTTGCCATAGCCTTTAAGTCAAAGCATTTTCCGGGTGAGTGTGTCGCCTCAAGGCGGGGATCCCCCCTGCTGGTGGGCATCAAGGCCAAGACCAAACTGGCCACCGACCATGTGCCCATCCTGTATGCCAAGGCCCATCGTCCGCATGGCCAGAAGCAGTTCCAACTGCTGCCTCCTGGCGACTGCAGCGGGCCGAATACCAGCCACTGGAGGACAAACAAGTGGAGTATTTCTTTGCATCCGATGCCTCGGCGGTGATTGAGCACACGAATCGTGTCATCTATCTGGAGGATGATGATGTTGCGGCCGTCAAGAGCGACGGCTCTCTAAGCATACATCGCTTGAATAAATCCTCTTCCGATGATCCGCACGCCCGTGAGATTATCACTCTAAAAATGGAGATTCAGCAGATTATGAAGGGCAACTATGATTACTTCATGCTGAAGGAGATATTCGAGCAGCCCGAATCGGTAGTAAATACGATGCGAGGACGCGTGCGATTCGACTCGCAGACTGTGGTGCTGGGCGGGATCAAGGAGTATATACCAGAGATTAAGCGCTGTCGGCGTCTCATGCTGATTGCTTGCGGCACTTCGTATCACAGTGCGGTGGCCACACGCCAATTGCTGGAGGAATTGACCGAATTGCCGGTGATGGTGGAGTTGGCCTCTGACTTTCTGGACCGAAATACTCCAATCTTTCGTGATGATGTCTGCTTCTTCATATCGCAATCGGGGGAGACGGCCGACACTCTGATGGCTCTGCGTTACTGCAAGCAGCGAGGAGCTCTCATTGTCGGGATCACAAACACCGTGGGCAGCAGCATATGCCGCGAATCGCATTGTGGTGTGCATATCAATGCGGGTCCTGAGATTGGTGTGGCCTCCACCAAGGCCTACACCTCACAGTTTATATCCCTGGTTATGTTCGCTCTGGTAATGTCCGAGGATCGTCTTTCGTTGCAACAGCGCCGCTTGGAGATCATCGATGGACTCTCGCAGCTGGATGAGCACATTCGCACGGTTCTGCAGCTGAATAGTCAGGTCCAGGAGTTGGCCAAGGAGTTGTATCAGCATAAATCTCTGTTGATTATGGGACGAGGCTTCAATTTCGCCACCTGCCTTGAGGGAGCCTTGAAGGTTAAGGAGCTAACCTACATGCACAGCGAGGGCATTTTGGCTGGGGAGCTGAAGCATGGTCCTCTCGCCTTGGTCGACGATGAGATGCCTGTCCTTATGATTGTCCTGCGCGATCCAGTCTATACCAAATGCATGAATGCCCTTCAGCAGGTTACCTCCCGTCGAGGACGGCCAATTCTCATCTGTGAAGAGGGGGACAAGGAGACAATGGCACATTCTACTCGCTCGCTTCAGATTCCACGCACTGTTGACTGCCTGCAAGGCATTCTCACTGTGATTCCCCTGCAATTGCTGTCCTATCACATTGCCGTGCTGCGCGGCTGTGACGTGGATTGTCCACGTAATCTGGCCAAGTCGGTGACAGTTGAATAAACCAAATGAACCGCTCCAAAACCAACCACTCCACAACATCAAGGATTCCATTTTGACGAGTATTTGCCAACAGTTAGATGGTTAGCTTTAAGTCACAAAAAAAATGAAAACATTTTGCACTTTAATCCCTGCCCCTGTCTACTTCAAACACAAAACACACCCTTTCTTGCATTTTATAGTTTTAATTACCTTGTTGACTCTTTATTTGTATTGTTAAACAAACCCCCTTTTGGATGTGCAATGGAAATAAACGTAGTTGTAGTTCTACTCCCAAATTAAGAACTTATTTTAAATTAACCGCCAGATTTATAATTGCAGTTGATACTTTAGTATCGCAGTACAGTTATCGATTTTTATCGAAAGTGCTGCCTATTTTCTACCCATGTCCATATTTACCAACCCTGCCCCTGAAATGTACCCCGTTTAGGTATTGTTACGTTCTTAGCACTGAAATATTGAATGAATTTGGCCACATTGTTTTTTTCCCCGAAAACAGAAAAAGTCGCCGACGGAAAATAAAATTAAAATAGGTTAATTATAGTAATTGCGAAACAGAAAAGTGTAAGAAGAAACGCAAACAATCATGACGGTTAACAAGCGGGACGCGAGTGAAACGCGACCGCGTTGCTTTTTCGATATAACCCTCGGTGGCCTGGCCATGGGACGCATCGTGTTCGAATTGTTTAGTGATGTGGCTCCCAAAACTGTTGAAAACTTCCGTGTTCTGTGCACAGGTGAAAAGAGCAAGAGACTCCACTATAAAGGTGTTATATTCCATCGTGTGGTCAAGGATTTTATGGTGCAATCGGGTGATTTTGGTGCTGGCAATGGCACCGGCGGCGAGTCGATATATGGTGGCCAATTCGAGGGTGAGTGCAAAAGAGAGATAGTAAGAGAGAGAGAGAGAGAGGAAGTTAACTGTATGTGTGGGGAGAGAGAAAAAAAAATCAATAATTAATTGTTTTTTTCTGTTTGTTTTCAGATGAATGCTTCGACAAGAAGCATGATAAACCATTCCTGCTATCAATGGCCAATCGAGGCAAAAACACTAACGGCTCCCAATTCTTTATGTAAGTGAGGATGATCTCCAACTGCCAATTTATACTGCCTCTCGTCTATTTCTAATCCCAAATTTTGGCAAATGTTAAGTTTCTCTTGCAGCCCATCACCATGAAATTATTGATTTCTCTTTTTTAAAAACAAATCTGTTGTTGTTCATTTAACTATTGCCCCAATATAGCTAAGAGAGAGAGAGAGAGAGAGAAAAAGAGAGAGTGAAATACCGAGAGACCCGAGACTGCCGAGTCCACCTTCAACTACTGACCCCCCTTCCAAACAAAAAAGAAAATGGCCCAAGGCTTAGGTACGCATGCGCCTTGATTTGGTCTCCTTGGCAACGGGCAAAGGCACGAGCACTGCGGGCAGCGGCGCCAGCTACTTCAACGTCTAGTCCATTGGTGGTGCAGTCGGGCTGTCCTCTGCTTGGGATCAACATGGCAAGTGGTGATCTCCCAACAACAACTGGGATAAAGTGAGGCTGCTCCAAAGGCTGTAAACGATGGATCGAGGCTATCCTGACCGAGTCCTGATATGCACTTGTTGCTTGTGTAGTAGTTGTCCGACCACCTTATGCTTCGTCTTTCCGAACAGTCTTTTACTTTGTGTTGCACTTTAACAACCACTACAGCAACAACAACGTGCAACAAAGTGCATCTGTCCACAACAACAACAGCATCTGCTACTACAACAACCAACCAACCAACCAACAACATCAACAACAAAATTTGCAATATGTAAAGCATATTTTTCTCTTCTTCTGTTTTTCATTGTAGTACAACACAGCCAGCGCCTCATTTGGACAAGTAAGTGAGAGAGACTAATGTTCGCCTTACTAAAATGTTTACTAACTGTGATTTCCTTCTTTCCTGCAGTATCCATGTTGTATTTGGACAAGTTATATCCGGTCAGGAGTTGGTACGTCAATTGGAAGATCTGCCTGTCGATAGGAATTCGCGACCTTTGCAGGACGCAGCCATAGCCAATTGCGGCGAGTTGATTAAACAAACCAAGAGTGAGTATATACATATATGAAAGATTAATTCCATCAGGATCGAGAAGGATACAAGATTGATACATCCGGTAATCTTAACGAAAATCAAAGCGTTTCAATTCCATTAAGCATCAAATTATTTGATAAAAATAATAAAATAAAATAATAAAATAATAGAATAATAGATAATAGCAAAAATTAGAAAGATTTTTAAGGAAACTAGAAATCATAGAATCATAAAACTAAATTTTTGATGATAATGTTTCCTAAAAATACTGTTCGAGTGCAATTGATTGAATTGAGAAATAATCTATAGATCTACATGACAATTTTGATCAAAATCGGATAACACTTTTATATACATAGCAGAGGAAATGATAAATCACTTTGAGTGAATATTTACTTATTTTGCGTTAACTTAATTAGAAATTATCAGATTAACACTGTTTTGCTATTTTTGGTCAAGTGAAAACTAATCGTGACCGTGCCAACGCCAGGTCGTTTTGTATCCAACTGTACTTGTTTGTATGTCCTTTAAAAGTAATTTTCTCTTTTTTTTTGATAGCCAAAAAGGAGAAAAAGCGACGGAAGCGGTCGACAGCAACAGATGAAACCAACAGCGAGGACAGCGAGGCGGAGCAAACCAAGAAGCGAAAAGAGAAGAAAAAGAAGCACTCCTCCCGCAAAGAGTCCAAGACAAGTGACAGCGAAAAGTGAGATTCTTGAGCACGCATTTGTGTGGAAAATTATTTAAATTAAGTTTCAATTACAGCGAAGTGGAACGTGGAAATGGTCGTCATCAGACGGATGAAGATGAACCAGAAGATGGCGAGCTTCATCCTCTGGTCACAGTAACCAAAATAGATCCCAATGAAATACCAGAGGTATTTACCAGAGGCGAAAATCTCCTCCAAATAACTTGAATTATTGAATAATTGCATCTTTGCATAAACAGGTATCAAATAAATATCTTATGCGTGCCCAGAAATCTCGCTCAAAGGAACGGGAAACTAATCGTGGTCGAGATCATGAACGGGAACGTCCGAGAGATCAAGACAGGGAACGTGGCGGTAGAGGATTCGACCGAGGGGAGCGTAATCGGAATGCCTTCGGTTGGTCCAAGAAACAAACTCAGCCGCCCACATCACGCAGCGGTCGCATTGTTAAGGGGCGTGGCGTTTTCGTAAGTTTGTGGGCTAGAGCTCGGACTACAAATGTAGTGGAAGCATTTTGAGAAATCAAATTTTTCTTTTACAGCGCTTTCGCACTCTCTCCCGGAGTCGATCTAGGAGCACAACTCCTCCCCATTGGAAACATGCCCAAAAACGCACCATCAAGTTATCCGATTTGGAACGTATCGAGGAGGAGTCCAAAATGCGCGAAGATGAGATCAAGCGGCGGGAACAGGAGCGCAAGAAGCGACACGAGGAAGCAACCAAAGATCCGAAAAAGTCCTTTTTCGAGCTCTCACATGCCAGCACCTATGGCGGAGGCGGCGGTGGGAGTGCCAAGCTAAGCCCCGAGAAATCGCCGTCTGGAAAACATAAGGCCAGCGGCGGCAAACGCAGTGGTGGAGACAAGCCGAAGGAAACGCGTGAGCGTGAGAGGGAGAAGTCAAAGGACAAGGTTGTACCAAAGCAACGTAAATCGGTAGATATGAATGCCCTGGATTATGAACAACAAACGGAGAGTGAGTCAGAACCAGAGCCTCCTGTCAAGCAGCCAGAGAAATCGAAAGCACCGCTTTCGAGGGAACGGGAAAGGGTACGTGAACAACGTGAGCGTAAGCCCGAGGAGAAAGTGAAAGAGCGGGAACGCTCCAAGCGGCGCAGTCGGAGTCGGCAGAAGAGTCGCTCGCGTTCGCCTCAACGACGACGTTCGCCGGCTCGGCGACCGCAGATGCCACAAAGACGTCAGGGTGGTGGAGGGAATCAGGGAGGAAATCAGATGAACAACAATCGTCGCAATCCTTTTGCAGACCGTCGTCGTCGTTCCCGTTCACCGGACAATGAGTATCGAAATCGCTTTCCGCTCTCACCCATACGGACACGCAGTTCGCCGGCGGTGGAGCGACGTCGATCCAAAGAGCGTCAACAGCAGCAGCAACGTTCTCGTAGCCGGGGGCGCCGTCAAGATTCGCCAGCTCGCCGACGTCAAGAGTCGCCGGGATCACGACGGCGACAGGACTCGCCAGGGCAGCGCCGACGACAGGACTCGCCGGGTCCACGTCGTCGCAGCCGCGGACGTCGCCACAGCACCTCGAGGAGCTCCAGCCGACCACGGAGACACAGTAATCGCTCCCGAAGTCCGCTTCCCAAGCTAACGTCGGCTTTACCGGCCCCCGAGCCAGAGGATAAGGACAAGGCGGCACGCGAAAAGATGCAAAAACGCGCAGAAGCTGCTCTGCTGCTGAAGGAACATATGCGCAAGGAAATAGCCAAAGCGGAGGAAGAGCGTCGTGTCGAAAAGCAGCGGCTGGATGATATCGAAAAGGAGCGCACGGCACGGGAATTAAACGAACTTGAACGCCTTAAGGCCGAAACCCTCAAAAAGCTGCAGGAGGAGGAAGGCAAACGAGGCGGCGAGGAGCAGCAGGAAACGACAACAAAGCAAACCAGACGTGAGAGCCGGGCCAGCAGTCACGAGGAACGGGATCGGCATCGCGACAAGAAGCGCAAGCATAAAAAGTCAAAGAAGCAATCAATGCGATCGCCACGGTCTGATTCAGGGTAATGTCCATTAAATCTTTTAAACCCCTGAATCCTTTTAATCCCACACAATCAAGCATATAAAACCATACGTAAAGTAATTCATACAAAAAAAATTGCAATTGTAAAAATCGCCAATAATTCATTACAAAAAAACGTACTTGAACATGTATGTTTAAATTTCAATAAATGAAAAGAAGAATTATGTTAAAGTAACAAAAAACCAGTTCAAATAATATTTTCCCGCCAATTCAACTTTAAGTCCCAACAGTAACTCTTTTAAAAGCTGCTTGCTGCCATTGCTCTTGCAATAAGTGTTGGAAATCTTGTATTTAAAAGAGTGAATTTTTACTTGCGACTTTTAGTAGATTTTGTATTGCACAAAAAAATTGTTAAGAACAAAATTTACCGTCAAGCTCAATTAATAATTTTGTTGATAAATTTACCAGCACTGGCTGCCATTGAAAATTTTTTTGCCTTCTTTTTTGCGGTGCAAACAAAAACACAAAAGTAGCCGTCGCCGGCAAAAAGCTCCCTCCTTTTGTTTGATGTTCGGGCTCTTTTTGCTCGAAGCGGCTCCTTTTGTCGGAGTTGCAGCTCTTTTTGTTCGAGAGCCCAGCTCCATATGGCAGTTAACGAGCATGAGCTGAGCTGTTCGACAGAGCGGCGCTTCGAACTCACTCTTGTATGATACAATGGCATGAATGAACAGTGTTGTAACCGTGAAATTTTGAACTTTTTCGTTGTTGTTTTCGTTGTTGTTTTTTGTAGTGGGCGGTCGTGCGAGTTCTCGAATGGCGCACAAAGTGTTTGGACGTGTTTGCTCGCTGCCGGCGGAGTCGCGGGTTTGTTTAAGAAAATTCGCTAAATTAAACATATAAAATAAAATAATATTAAGCCGCCATCGCGTTTATTTGTGTAAATTTCGCACCTTTGCTAACGGAAAAAGAACCGAAAGCAACAAACAAAAATGCCCAACAACAACAAAAATCAGCAACAACAATTGCAATATCAACTGTGTGAATGTGTGCGTAATACGTATGCCGGCGGCGCTTCTTTACAATGATTGTGTGTGCGTGCGTGTGAGTAAGCGAGAGAGAGAGTGTATACATACAGCGAAATACAAACATAAAACGGAAATACAAAAAAGGCAGAACAGACAATAATAACAACAACAATGGCAACGGTGAGAGGGTGGTAGAGAGAGGCGTGTTCGGGGGGCATAGAAATAGCCGGTACACAAAGAAAGCGAAAAATGATTCATTGGTAGCGACAATTGTACAAATTCCAGCATTGTTTCGTCCTGCTAAAAGGAATATAAGTTATGACATAATAAGCCAAGCGAAACTCGCCGGCAAACCATAGTAAACGACAAGAAGAAGCAGAAAAACAAGAACAAAGAAAGCAAGTGCGTGGGCGGCGGCATTGTAGATGGTTGCAGTTGTTGTTGTAGGTAGAAACGATGCGGAAACAATAAGAAATTAATATTTTAAAATGAGTAAAATGCCAAACAAACAATCGACGGAGGAACAGAATGAAAATGAAGGCCATAAAGGATATAAAACGCAATTAAACACGGCCGCCAAAGAACACAGTCCTGCTGCTTCTTCTTCATCGGCATCAGCTTCAACACAAAGACAAAAAGCACACACGCATGTACGCACACACATACACAGCGGCCAACAAACACATTTACAATATGAAGCAACAGCGGCGGTTGTAGCAGGCAGGCAGAAAAAAGCAAAGCAAAGGCAAAGCTCATGGATTTTATGTGTGTGTGTGTGGGTGTGTTTGTGTGTGTGTGTGTGTGTGTGTGCGAGTCGCACAACAAAGCGAAAACAAGGAGTAAAAGGGAATCAGAAAAAAGCTTAGTAAGCTGCGCTGCGGCTGCTGGTATGAAGATGATGATGTTGTTGTTTTTATTGTTGTTGCTGCTGCCGTTGAAGAAGGAGAAGAAATAAGAATAAGCATAATAGAAGGTAGAATTTCAAGGAATCGAACATTTTGCGTTCAGAAATTTTGTTGTGCCAAGAAGAAGAAGAAAAAGCAAAAGCCCAAAAAGATGCGAAGGATACTTTCATTCTTGTATGTGTTTACGTTTGCTTTCCCTTTTTTATATTTTGATTCAGCGTATGACTTAAGCGAACTTCCTTCTGCACAAAAATCAAAGTTTAGCTAAGTTCCCTGAATGAAACTTCTAGCCATGAATTTCAAAATCAGTTAGATCGAAATCAATCAAAAGTACGGCAGAATTATGTTTAGATCAGCCAATTACTCAAAATTAAACAATAGTTCGAAAGTTCGAAAGGAAACAGATTTCATATTTTTCTATATGTCGAAGCAATATAATAATCTAAAAGAGTATATAATTGTAGTTAGAATCCTCAGTAAATGGCATATAGATTAAATTTCTTCAAATCCATTTAGAAATTGTTCATCTAGAATATTTAACGAGATTACAAAGTAAAAATGTTCATGTAAATTAACTGTTAATGTTGCTTAGGGTAAAATAGCCTTATCCACGATGAATTTCATATTTTAAAGGTATCTGGAGGTATGCAATTTTCGTTACCAATATGTTTTTTTGTATTAAATAAAATATGAACGTGAAACTTTTTTCGAGCCACAAACAAATAAACACAACATATGTATGTATTTTATACAATTTTGTACAAAAAAACTTTAATACGGAACAAGAAATTCGCGATTGCTTTTTAGCATTGCATCTACGTTTTTTTCTTTCTTTTGCATTCCCTTTTTGATTTATTTAATTTTTTGCAATCCCCGAAACTAAATACACACTGTATAGCAATAACAACAATAATAACAAAAAGAGAAAAAAAACCAATTGTCATACATTTAAAACTTTGTCTGTGGTCGGCAGGCAGTTGCGGTTACTGCGCTGTCTCGTAGTGGCATTGCCGTAGCCGTTCCCATGTGCTTTATTCGTGTACTTTTTGTACATAAAATAATACAACA
Source organism: Drosophila nebulosa (assembly GCA_024703675.1). NCBI lineage: Eukaryota > Metazoa > Arthropoda > Insecta > Diptera > Drosophilidae > Drosophila > Drosophila nebulosa. The sequence goes on along the minus strand of JANFPS010000007.1, from coordinate 1,824,390 downwards.
AAAAAGCCTTTGATAGTTGAAATAACAACAAAAATAATAATGGCGAAGCAGCCGCAGCCGCAGCAGCAGCAACAGCCGCCGCCGCTGTCGCCGCCACCGCAACCGAAATATATTTTAACATTCATTTATGCGACTTTATTTATTTAGTTCTTTTTTCGCGTTTTTTGCTTTACTTCTTGCCGCGCAAATTCGTCGTGCACTCTAAGCTAGAAATGTATCTTCTAGATACACGCGCCTTTATGGTACTTGTTGTCTTATTTTCGGTTGTTTTTTTTTGCTTTTGCTGGTGAAATTGAAATGTGCCCCCTGCCTTTTATGGCATCATATCGTTATTATGGCAATGATGATGATAATGCTGCTGCTGCTGCTGCTCCTGCTGTGGCTCATCATTATGATGATAATAATGCGTGTGTAATGGAAGTTTGTTGAAACTGCCAGAAATAGATGACCTAACGAAAGAAAGTCTGAGATTTATCGCAGCTAGAAGAGGGCCAACACAAACACACACACACACATAACAAAAGGACAGCGGAAATTTAATGATAAAAGGATGTGCCAGACAAGGGCAATAGGGAAAAGCGACAGCAAAGAATGGCTAATAATAAAGATGTTATAATCTGAAAGTTATGAGCACTTACATGGCATACTTATTCTGTATGTAGATAAAGTATAAGTACGGTAGCTGAAAATATTTAATCATTTTTCGATAGTTGTGTTCGAGCCCAATCAATATTAATGCTTATTTATATTTATTTGTAACTTAGTTTGAAAAGTTTGAAAAATGCTTTAAACTTTCGACAGTAAATTAATAACTTAATCTATTAATTGATCGTTATTGAGTGTTCAAATTGTTTTGAGTCTTAGATAATTTGAAGTAGAATATTTTAAGCTTTTCAAAACGTTTTTAAAAGACAGATCATCTGCTTACTTAAACCCATTTTAAATGGGTAGAGCTTTTTATTCAATACTTTTACTTGAATGAAACCTCGTTGAGTAAATTAAAAAGAATTTTTTACCTGAAAAGTGAGTTTTAACTTGTTTTTTTTTTAAATGATTAAGACTGTTGGATTTCCAATTACCTAGACAGACCCAGCTACGCCACTAATTAGAAATACTATTAGGATGAGTAAAATCATTTAAAAAATAGTTATATTTGTTAATATAAGTTTCAATTTTAAAGAAAGTCATAAATATTTTGTTTATATCAGAGAATTTAAAATTGACAACAAGTTACAAAAGTTTTACACAACAATTGCAAAATATTGACAAGAGATACAGAATGGCTTACCACTAACCTGGAATCCATTCGAGTTAAGAGCAAATGAATAAATCTCTCCTGAGTATGAGAAACTTTTGGCAGTACTCGCAATTGACTCTCCTTAATCCATTATCAAGCACAGTCTTTTGTGTAACCGCGATTTCGACAACGACAACGACAACGACAGCGAAAACGATATAGACAACCAGCTGGCTGACTTTTGGCACCTGCTCCTCTGGGTGCGGGTCCTGGTCCTGGTTTTGGTCGCACCACGGTGCGGCCATCAATTTCAGCTCGAAATCTACGAAAAACGTTGTTAAACAAATGACATTTTGACGCCTGGCGCCAGTGTGTTTTGTGGCATGTTTGTGCGGACTATTAAGCAAATTACGTATACGCACTGTTGCTCGCGTAAAATATTTATGCATGTTTTATAGGCAAATGAAAATACATACATATATATTTACATATATTACCAGATACTCGCTCTCTTCGTTTCCATTGTGTGTGTGTGTGTGTGTGTGTGCGACTACTCAACAAATAGAATTCGCTGATTTATTATTTTCCATTTTTCTTTTTGTTTATTTTTTTGGATTTTGTTAAAATGAAGCCTGAAATGTAATAATGAGAAAATTGACTGCCAATGTGAAAACCAACCAATGTGAAGAAGAAGCAAATCAACGTCAAATTCGTCGTTTACAAAGAATCAAATTAACATAAAAAAAAATCAACAAAAAGAAAAGAACGAGAACGCGAGAATAGGAAAAAAAGGGGGGAGAACACAAAATTGAATAACCATTGCGGTTTCTGTGGCTGTGTTGGGTGTTCGGGGGGCCAACACACAGGAAATAACGCTGGATTGCTGCAATGTTTTTGTTTCACACGTGTCGACGCGTTTTTGTCACTCTCATCATTGAATTCCTGCTGCTCTTGCTAATCCACAACAATGGACAACTGACACTGACCAAGGAGCCAACAACAGGTGAGTGCCATGCAACTGCAATTTCCATTTCGATTATAAACCAATCATACCATAGAACCGTGAATAGAAGATAGAACACCGCCCTCTCCCCGCCCCCCCAAGAGTCACTACGTAAAACTTGTTGAGTTTGTGAAGAAGAGTAAGGAGATGGGGGAAAGTCGAAAATCGTATAAAGAAAATCAGCTACATGAAATATTCAACTGGGTAAAACACGCAAGAAAAGTTGTTCGGTATTTATCCTCTCTCTCTTTCTCCCCGCTCATTTCGCCCTTCAAATGCCGTCGGGAGTTTTCAGGGATATGTTAGCCAAACTACCCTTTATCCTTGTGCCTTCAATGTACATGCATACATATATGTTTTGGAGTTTTTCTTTATTTTTTTGGGGTTGCTTGATTTGGCTTCTGCTCTTGACTCGGTTTGGAATTGTCCTTTTGCATGTGAGTTTGCCATTGCGCGCTTATTGCGTCGTTGATTTGACTTGGCTAAGCGAAAATTATAATTCTAATTTATTGTAAGTGAAAAAGTTACAAAAGGCATGGCGATTCGCTATCTCTCCTTTCTCGTTGGTTTAACGTTAACAATAAAAAAAAAAAAAAAGAAGGCAGCAGAAATGTCAAATGTTTTAAACTTAGTATTCATAATCAGTATCCTGATTTTGAAATAAAGAATCGTTATTTTTGTAGTCTATGTCAGTAGAAGTTATTTTTAATGGAAATAGACTTCTCACTGATATCACAACTCAAAATAACTTCGACAACTCTTACGTAACTTTTGCTAGTTAGTGTATAGATCTTTTACTAGCATGTCACACGTAAAACCACAAAAATTAAATAGAAAAATTTATGGGTATTTGACGTTTTACTGGTACTAAAAAAATTTAATTGTGGGAAAACCCACAAAATATATGAAAACGAAAGAGTATGAGGAAAAGTTTTTTTTAAGATATAAAAGAAGGAGGGATACGTTTTAATGTCTGGTTATAAACCGGCTGATTGAAAGTTCTATTGTCGGCAGCCCTTGCTGGCAATTCCAATTCATTCCAAAACTAAAACTAGTTGAGAATTACAGCTTAATTAAGCGAAATTTGTTTGTTGGTATAAAGATTCTAAAAGCTGTGAGTTTTGTTTTTCACTTATGGAATATATATATAAAAAAGGCACTTTTTGGAATATCAACGATAATTGATCACTTAACTTTAAAATTTACCTTGTGTTTTATTTATTTGAAACAGTTAACACGTTTTATTCAATCTTAAATTATGTTAAATTAAAGGGTTTTTTTTTTAGTGTTTTGCCTGAATTGAAATGACTTTGAAGTTCTCATATTTGTCATTTGCCTTCCTGCTGGCAGCTAGCAGCTTGCATTATTCTCACGCCAACATTTAGATACAAATGTGTCTATATCAAGTATTTCTCTTTGATGTTGACCAAACAAGCATGCATGAGAGAAATTGAGCAAAGGTAGTTAGAGAGAGTGAAAGAGAGGAAGGACAGAGGGAGACAGAGTTGATCGACCATGTGTAGGCCATCAAGTAGATTATCCTTATATCCATCCCGCATTAAAATGATTCTCTTGTCATTTGATTTACTAAATGCGTGAAAACAATCAATCAATTTGTCTAAATCTAAGTATGTATATATGGATGTTTGTGTGTATATGTGTACGAGTGTAGTCATTCTTCATCCTGCCATTTGACTTGTATACACATATCGACTATTTTCTCTCACCCTCTCCACCCACTCCGTCTCGTGGGTATAATCATAAACTATTTACATCAATTGCAGGGCATGGGCAAGTTGATGAAACCATACCAAATGTGAAAACTCTGCACACACACACACACACACACAGCACTAAAGCAGACGAGGGGAAGCCACCCCCCTATTATGGTAGGAGGGGAGGAAAAAGGCAAAAGTCCAGGTCCAAGTCAAACGACTAAGCGGCATGTCGTCAATAAATTTTCCATTAAATTCAAAGCAATCCAAAACAAGCAAAAAAAAAAAAAAGAAAAAGAAAACCCAAAGAGAAAAACCTGCCTGTGTATGAGAAGAAAAATATCCGGAGGTATAGTACATAACTTTTTGGTCGTGGTGTATATGAGTGTGTGTAGTTTGTGTGTGTGTGTGTGTGTGTGTGTGTGTGTGTGTAAGAGTGGGAGTATGTTGTTATAGGTATAGCTTCCTGCTTTGCCTGTTCCTGACCCTCACCCTGGTACCTCTGTTGCCTGCTAGACCTGCCGCTGTCTTGCCAATTGCCTTCTTATTCAATTTTCGCTGTTGTGTGGCGCCATCTAGCGCCCACTACCACCACCCTCGCCATCACCATCACCAGCAGCAGCAACAAATGGTAACAAGCGTTGAACGATATTGTTACCGGCGGCAATACCAACTACAACTTAGGCTATGGGGCTCAACAACAATACCTTTTTCTCTCTACCCATCATCTTATATATTCATATGCCAAACAGCAAATCGTTTCCATATTATAAGCATCGGAGCATATTGACTATAGCAGAATCTTTGCAAACTCCTTGATAAGTTCAAGAGAGAGAGAGAAACCCGTTTGTGTAACTAATCTGAGCTTTTTGCCCTTAAAAAATGTTTGGCTGCTTTAGGCTACTTATCCAGGCCTTTATAATCATCCTTGCCTTCCAAAATAAAAGTAAATCCTTGCGCATCACACATACTATGTATAAATGATCCTCAAAGAACAACTCATTTTGCTTATCTTGATTTGAGTATAGCTTTGTCGTAGCACTATTTTCTCTTATCTCTTATCTTAAAATTTAGAAATTTTTAGCAGGCAATTTCCACTCTAAAGGGTGTACATAAGTTGAAAAGGAGAACTAAGTTTAGTAGACCCAAAAACTGCTTCACCCTTACTCTGTCTCTCTCTCTCTCACTCTCTCTCTCTGTATTTCTTTCTTCCTCCCACTCTTCCGCGCGTACCTCTTTATTCATATGCAAATCGCGAGGCGAGGACCTTTGTTTGTTGCTTTTGTTTTTGCTTGTTTTTTTTTTTTCGTTTTACGTTTCGTTGCGTTGCGTTGGCGGCATTTGCTTGGCGCCCAACGAACGCTTGATTTCAATTTTCAAGTGCTTCCTGATGTTGTTGTTGTTGTTTTTGTTTTTTGTTGTTGCTATTTGACATCTCAAGCAGGCTGGCAGCGTTACAAAAACAATAACAATACTAAAAGTCGCCGCTTGTCCGACGACGCCATAGAAAACAGCAAAATCGGCCCTTCATGATGATGTGCCCACAAATGCCACACTTCTGCACACACACCACGAGCTGCCTCTCCCCCTCCTTCAACTTGACTGGGCTGAGTGCCTAAAGACGCTGAGACTATATGTAGTTGAGTTTAGCTGGATACGTTTCGTTTCGGTATTATGAATTGCGGTTACTGCTGGCGGACAAAAAGGAAAAACCTCAATGTATATATACGAATTTGAGCGGCTTTTCTCCTGATTAAAGTTGCTCTACACACACAGCCTTTTCCCCTCCTCCTCCTCATCCTCCTCATCATCATCAGTTTTCCCGTTTTACAACCTTATTGAGTATCCTCGGTGTTGCCTTGACAGCTTTAAACTGATTGCCCCACTCTCTGGAGGGGGAGGGAAAGAAAAAACTTCATACCACTTCAATCTCTTCTGTTTCTGCTCTGCTCTACTCTACTTATGTTCTTTTGCTCCTCCAACTTTCAAACCTTCTTGTATGTGAAAAATTCTCGGAAATCAGTTAAGTATGTACCGTCATGGACCTTCGACGGCTGGCGCCCTGCGGCACTTCACACCCAACGAAAGCACGAAAAAAAAAAACACAAGCAATGGGGAAAGATTACTTTTTCGTCGCGTTGAAAAATCTTTCTAAAAATATTTCACAAAAATTCATAATCTTTTAATGGTTAAGTGGTGGGTGGTTGGTTTGTTGGTTGTCGCATGGCTCCAAGGCACAGTGCTTAAACCTTCCCCCAAAGAAAGCGCGACTCCGTCGTGGTGCCATCTTTATCTTCTTATCAGAATGCGCACGGGGCGTGAATAAAAAGCAACAAATTTTCTATTAGTTCAATTAGACAGACATGCAGTGGGTGTCAAATTTCGACCGCCCATTAAAGCAAATCGCTTCAATGAGCGACTCTTAAAAGAGTTATTAAAGATGCAGTTGAGTTGGGACAGACTAATTTGAACCATGGACAAACGCCTGTTTAAAAGGAAAGAAGTCACAGGCTAGAAGAGGCTTGAAAATCATACAAACTAACCGACCCCTCGAGACAGTTTTTCCGATTTTAATCGGAATAAATAACCAAAAGCCTATGCAGATTTCCAATTATGGGTTACATATTAGGTCAAACGTTGAGTTAAGAACTGTAATAATCTTTACCGAAGCTCTTCCACTTCAATATAAATATATTTCTTTTGGGTCTAGAATAATGTACGAGTGTGCGAGAGAGAGAAATCGATCAATTCCGTTTTAAATCCTTTACCGTGAATTGATTTTTAAACAATTTGTATCTAGACTAAATAGTCTAGACGTCGATGATATTTTCATTTCGTTTTTATTTAACATTTCTTTTCACTTAAAATTAACTTGCTATTTCAAAAATTTCCGAATTGTGTCCGACGCTAAAAGTAGATAAAAATTCCTTTGTAATAGTGTTGAAAATTGTTTTTGAGTATTTTTCTGCTTGAGAGAGAGAAAGAGATCAATTCCATTTTAAATCCTTTACCGTGAATTGATTTTTAAACAATTTGTATCTAGACTAAGTAGTCTAGACGTCGATGATATTTTCATTTCGTTTTTATTTAACATTTCTTTTCACTTAAAATCAACTTGCTATTTCAAAAATTTCCGAGTTGTGTCCGACGCAGTAGATAAAAATTCCTTTGTAATAGTGTTGAAAATTGTTTTTGAGTATTTTTCTGCTTGATCGATCAATCGATCGATCGAAAGATGTAAGCACATTAAACTCTGCTCTGACTCTGGCAAGTTTTCTTTTGCTTTGCTCTTTGTCTAGTAGGCAAAGTGGCTGTAAACGCAGCCATATTCCCCTTAGTCAGCATGACATTTATATTTTATATGCCTCGTCAACATGTGCGCCAATTTCTTGAAAAAAAAAAAAAAACACACACACACACACACAGAGAATGAACATGTTTGTATAAAACTTTAGAACTTTACTCCTACTCCAAAGCCAGGCAAGGTTGTTCCGATGTCCAAGAGCTGCTGCTGCTGTTTGGCAATTAAAATTATTATTAAAAGTTAGTTGGCATAAATTTTCCTAGCCGCGGCGCCGCCGCCGCCGCCGCCACCGTCACATTTAAAAAGTTCATGCCCAAATGAGATGAGGGTGATAAGGGAAGGGGAGCGACACAAGTGGCTCTGGCGGGAGCGATATGGGGCAACATGTGCCATAATTGAGAGGCAATGCTTTAATAACGACCTCCATGACTTTAAAATTGTTAAACATAACTTTAAAATCTTGTTTATTGGAGCAGGCAGTCTCAAAATATCACAAATTGAGACAAGTACCATGTGAACCGATACCAAAAGTTGGCGTAAACAATGGTTACATGAAAATGTCTCGTTTACTTTGTAAATAAGCAAGAAATCTGGGAAAATTTAGCCCTGTAAACAACAACAAGTTTTGGGGGGATTAGTTTAGAGCATTTTGGCATTCACTAGCTGAACTTATTTGATTGAAGTTTGTCTCTTATAATTGTTGCTGCTTACTTTAATTGATGGCTTGTCCGATTTGTGTCTGTGATTTTTAATATATGACCAATTTGAAGTCGATAGATCTGGTCATTGTTCGTTATAGCTGAGGCATGTGCGTACAGCACAATACTCTACACAAGCCGGTTACAACAATGACAATGCCGAAACAACAACAACCACATTTACCACTCGAATTGTACGGGGCCCTTCAGTCCCCTTCAGTCGCCTTCAGTCCACCAGCTCCACCTCCCCGTTGCGCAGCCTTTACACACTGACAACAACAGTGGCAAGTACAAATAAAATCCATTAAAAGCAGTACCACGTGTAAGCCGAGTTTTTTTCCACGGCACTTCACCTCTCCTCCCAAGCTTATGCTCTCTCTCTCTTTCTGTCTTTGTCTCTCTGACTGAGCTTGTTATTTATTTATTTATTTTCGCATTAGAATGACGCATATTATTGACATACAACAACAGCAGGGTATAAAAAGGACAGGCAACCATCATGAGAGGCTAACAGACAGATAGACAGACGGACGGACGGACGGACGGACGGACGGACAGTAATTGACGGTAGTGGTCTGGTTACAACCATGGCCGAAGAACTTTTTTTTTTGAACAAATCATTCGCTTGCTCTTACACCTGAGCACAAATTATGTTGAGCCTGTTGAAGTGTAAAAGCAGATTTCGATTGCGTATACGACATGTTGGGCCCTTCCTTTAAAAACAAAGAATAGAAGCGAAGTAGAGGAACAAGAAGTCGTCTTGCATAGTCACCACGAGGAATTGAGGTCAACAAAACAATTTCTTCTTAATATTAAAAAAATACAACGCGACTTTCAAGTAGTTTGTTATTGCGTCTGCAAAAAGTGAGGGAGAGCGAAAGCGGAGAGAGAGAGAGAAAGAGTGTGTTGGTACTTAATATCAAGAGACAGGAATACTATATATACAACTGAAAATAAGTAGGACCCGACCCAGCCTGCCATTCACCTAGAAACGAGTATTTGACTATTTGAACTATTAGCGTTTGTCTCCATCTCTCTGTCTCTATTTCTTTTTGCCACATTATTACTATTATTATTATTATTTTTATTGTGAGTATTATCAGCAAGTTTCGAGTTCATTGAATTTGACTGGAATGGACTGGCATAGAGGGGTTTTTTGGGGGGATTCAGCACGAGTTCTTCTTCCACCAGAGTCAGAGCCAAAGCTGGAGACGAAGGTTGAGACGGAGCCGGAGCCTTGGCAAACAAAGTGGGTCAGTGTAATCAACACAATCAGTGCCTAGGAATGTTCCTTCCACCCACAACCAGCCGCCACCGGCTTTCTTTTTCTCTCACTCTCTCTCTCTCTCTCTCTCTTGATGTGTCTTTTCTTATATTTCTATCTAACTTTGGTGCTTGCGTTTGCTTTTCTCACCATGACAACTATACAATGATGATTGCAATAAATGAAATTAATGCGTATTTGAAAGAGCCAGACAGGCGAATCAATTGACAAAAATGAAGTGTCGCATTTGTTCATTCAGCCAAAGAGAGAGAGAGAGAGAGAGAGCAAGAGCAAGAGAGCGAGAGCGAGAGCGAAACCGAGACTACTTGAATGAGTGGAACGGAACGTGGAAGTGAGGAAGCTGAACAAAAACACAAGCATAAAATGCCAAAACATTTTGCCATCCAATTTTCCACGCTAAGGCCAAAAACGAAACATAAATTTTCACGCAACTGTAAAGTAAAATAGGATAGAAAATAGCAATGACATTTATAATATGAAGTACTTAAAATAGAATTAGAATTCACATTAGGAATTTTTTATTTATTATATTTTATGTATATTGAAAAACCAATTGGAATATATATATCTCTGCTTTAATGTTTATCATTCCATGAAAAGGATATAATATTTTGAGCAATTTGAGTTGAGTCTTGCCAATAACTAACTTACTTCTCTTCTCTCTTCTCTACTAACAAGTAGAGAAAATTAGGTTAAAACTTAGGGATGAGGTAATCTCTGATCTGTGTTCGACTTTTTTACAATTTTTAAAGGCCTTTCTTTTTTTTCTTCTTCAATTCCTGACACTCAAATCTGCAAAAGTTTTTCTCACAAGTTTTGTGTAGTAAAATTTTTATAACTAACATTTAAATGTTAAACAAACGCCAGGCCAATAAAATTCCGTCTGACTTATAAAAGGCTCTAAACGATTGCAAATGTTAAACAAAGTAGAATCTGAATAATTTTTGCTGATTCCAGGAATTTGATTTCATTTCATTTCATTTCGCAATGGGATATCCTGTGCCCCTTGTTGCGCTGCTTTGTCGTCTGCAGAAATCAAATTCAACCATATCAGATATCTTTATCAAAACAACAACTAAAAACCAAAAAAAAAAAAATGGGAATGTAAAGCAAAGCAAAGAGCATGAGCATAAAATTTATTAATTTGTATGCCACAGACTAGACAGTTGGCCAGTTCGTCAGTCAGTCCGTTGGCCATGTGAAGTGTGCGGACTGCGGCTAAAGACAATAATAAAATGCATTTAGCATAATTAACTTAATTTCATAAATATATAATTATATTTATTTTAAAGTGCTTCGTTCCTCTTCACGTGTTGCATGTGTCTTGAACATTCTTTACAAGTCTAACCAAGCGTAGACCGAAAAAAAAGAAACCACCAAACCAAAAACTACTGTTGAGGTGTGTGCAAAAGGGTGTGCCCGCTTGCAATTAAATGCGCCAAAAACCAAAAAATAAAAAAAAAAAATAAAAAAACTCAACTAAAAAAGCATTAAATAAATGGACAGCAAAAATATATATACCCGTACATATATTTAAAAATAACAAAAACAAAAAAAAATGGCGAAAAAAAGTCAGCTTGCAAATTGACACGAGATATGAACACGGACACGGACAGGGGCAAAAAATGAGAAGAGAAAAAAGCAACTTGGCTCGGGTTTAACACTTCTTGGCTTGCCATTATGCTTCAAACTGGCAATTTTTTTTTTTTTTTTTTGGCAAATCTTCTCCCCTGGCGTTTGGCCGTCCCTTCCTCCTTCTCCTCCCCCCCCACACACACACACACATACATACACAGACCTTATACATAGTAGTAAGTGCCTCTGCAAGTTGGCTCCGGTGAGAGGGGATCAAATGTTTGTGCGAGCTCGTTAAAAAGAATTTGGTTCACTTGTTGTTCGTGGCTCTGTTTGTTGTAGTTGTTGCTTTGTTTTTGGTGGAGATCGAGAAGTCCACAGGCTGTACGCCAAACTGGTTTTCGGACTGCATTCTTTTGGGCCATGTTTATTGGCGTTTGTTGCCTGGTCTGGCTGGCTGGCTGCCTGCCTGCTGCCTGCCAGTTTGGAGCAGGCTCCCAGCTCTGCAGCCTGCTCTCTTATAGTTTGCCAAGATGTTTGGTTTGGCCTCTTGGAAATGCGAAATTGAATCATATGCGGCACAAATTTCTATGCTATAGTTTCTTGAGAGAGCCAGCTTACCTTCTTACCCTTCTTCCACTCCTTCCCTGCCTCATCCTTTGTCTGCATAAGTTTTCGTTTTCGTTGGTTTTCGTTGTTTTTGCACAACTATATTTAGTTTCTCGTGTGGATGTTTTTGAGAATTTCATGCACGTTTCGCGCTTTGCATGATTAATTGTTTATGCAAATTGATGTTGGCTTTAAAGGCATAGCCAAAGATACTATATAAACAAAGATATGTATATATACCTATAAGCCAGTCAGTCAGCCAGTCAGCCAGCTTTGCATATAGAATTAGAGTTGAGAGTTTGTTGCTTCTTTCTTTCTTTCTCTCTTTTTCTCTCTCTCTCTCTCTCTCTCTGGCTAGTCATAAGGTTTATAATTGTTTTTATCCACATCATTTCTGTAACTATAACAATGCAGATTTATATAGTCATTCAATTAATAAGCAATTAGTTGACTTGTTTGCTCTTTCGACTCATTTGCATAAATGTGTAATATTTGTGTTAAGGCTTTGAACATTCAAATTGTGTGGATATCATTTCAATCATTTGATTAACTTTGTTGCAAATTAGTTTCGAAGCGGTTTCACTCACACTTTGCCCGTCTCTCTTTCCCTCTCTCTCTCTCTCTCTCTGTCTCTCTCTGGCTGTCTCTTCGTAGATAAAGTTTTAATTAACATTACACGCAGCTAAGCTGCTTAGTATCTTTGTATCTGTCTAATAATAATTATTATAATCTCTATCTCTCTCTCTCTCTCTCTCTCTCTCTTTGCTTCTCCCTCTCTCTCACTGTTTTCTGCTTGTGGTACAGTGAGCTTAATTGCCTAAGAATGGTCTGTTACAAAGTCCAACTTTTGTTCTTTAGAAATTTAAATGTTTTTCTACATTTATTTTTTTTGTCTCTTTGGCTTTTTGCATTTTTTGCTTTTTGGCTAACGTTCTGCTTGGTTTAATGGCCCGAAAATGTACAAGTTCCGGTTAAAAATGGACTTTTGGGGGACTTACCCGGCGCAGAGCAAAAATACGAAGAAGAAGAGATGCCTGTAACTCTGTGAAATGATATGTAATGGGGTAATTTATCTTTTCTTTTAAAGATATAACAAGTTGCCTTTTTATTTGGTGCTTTTTTGTGTTCTTCATTTCTTGATCCAGTTATTTGGTCTTTCAGGGGTTCCACTGTGGCTGGGGCACCCATTTGACGATATTTCAACATAAAGTTATTGCCATAAGACGCACGAATTAACATAGTTAGTTAACGATTGAGTGCACGACTTCAATTCAGTTCAGTTCAGTTCAGTTAAGTCATGACATTCATTTCTAGTGTTTTTGTTGCTTTTGTCACTGTGTTGGCAGGTAATTGTAATAAATATCTTGACTAATTAGTTTCTGAGGTCTTTACAATTTATCTTAATTATGCGCGCCGCATGCTGTTCAAATTGTCAAGTCGAAGTCAAAGCAAACTATTTAGAACTTTAATGAAATATGTCCACTTACAGAAACTGACTAAGTGAAACTCAAGATAACAGATTAGAATTAATGGCAAAATTTAAATTTCTTAGATAGGTTTTAAAACTTTCAAAAAGTTTTATAACAAAATCTTGAATAAAAACTCTGTGGGTTATGGCAAAAGGATCATGCTAATGGAAGTATTATCTTTACACATATTTTAATTTTAATTCTTCCTTAGGAAACTTTAGATAAATATCTGATAATGAACAGATTCTTAATGGACACAGCTGAATTTTTTTTATATCAAGGTTTTGTAGCTCTTAATGCTTCCAATGGCTCAGCAATATACAGTGCTTATCATATTTATAAGCCACCCAGCAGCTTAAACTTTGAACTAATTTTAATAACATGTTTAGGGTTGTTCAAAAATAAATTTTACTGTACTTTGTTGACAGAAACATGTTCAATAGAATTTACCGCAATTAGTGTTTCAAGAAATCGTTATTAAATCGCTTATTTTAGGTGAAAATTTTGTTTTTCAATTATAATTCAAATACTGAATTACTAATTTTTCAAGATTTTAAGGGAATATGTCATTCGGAAAAAATTTGCAACCAATTTGTTTTGTTGTTTATAAATATAATAAGCAAGTCGCTGTCTACAGTGATCAGTGATTTTTAGGATCATTAAGGAATTAATAGCAATATTAGAAATGCTTTCGAATACATTGTTGGGCTCACTTTTTGTTCCATAAATTCCAACAGATTGGAAGCTAATTAAATAATCTTTGATTGGTATAACAAAGTCAAAATAGTTTAGTCAACTTAATTAAGCATACAAAATTAAGATATAATAAGTGCTAATGGGCAGACCACTAAATCCAGTTATCGATATACATATGTAGACATTGCATAAAATGAGCAAATTTCAATAAGTTTTTATGAAAAAATTCATTGATAAAGTGACTTTTCAGCTATCGAAACATGCGATTAGATGTTTTGATAGTGTTCCCGCAGTCGTTAATCTCAGATATTCCAACTGAATAACATTTGCGTGTGTGTGGGTAACATTTTCTGTTTTTGTTGGCCACGAAAAATGAAACTGAAAGTTGAAAATTGACAAATTGGCAAGCACTGCCGCTGGATTCGGGGCGCCATGTCAACCAATACGTGGGCGAGCATCGCGCCCAGCACGTAGGAGCACAGGCTATGTAGCGGTATTTTCTAATTAAACGCTGGCAGCGCTCAGCTCTCAGCTCTCACCGGATCGCTACTCCATCAGTGAAAAATCAACTACACGTGCCATTATGCAGTGGCCCTCAGTTCCTGTTTCCTTTTCCAGCTTCAGTTTTGTCCTTTTATCAAAATGGCTGCCATGCGGCCATGTTGTGTGGTGCGTCCCCAAAGTCGACTCCCACTTCCCGTCGGCTCTCTAGTTGCCTCTTTCCTCCCTTGCTCCTCCCTCTCTCTCTCTTTTTCTCTTGTGTATTTGCTGTCATTTGTAGGTATTTCTGTTGTTGCTTTGGTAACTAATTGTCATATCGCCCTTGGGGAGTGGGGCAACGACGACGGCAACGCGCAGTTGACTGGAGAGGAGGCAGGCATGTGGGGGGCAGGAGAAAGAACATTGTGAGCATATGATTCAATTTTGTTTGTCAAAATATTTGGATTTTTCCATCATCATCTTCTTTTTTTTTGTGTTTTTTTTTTTTTTTGCTTTCTTATCTGTTTTTTATTATTTTTAAATGAAAATGCCAACATCAATTGAATTATGCCAGAAATGGAAAACAGAATAATAACATTCCACATGGTCGAATTCCAACTGTTTTAGCAGATTTTCCAATAATTAATCAGAGGACACAGACACAGATACAGGCACAAGCGCAGGCACAGGCCATTCAGTGATTTATGCAAGTAGTTTAATGCCCGCTTACATAATAAGTGAACCCGCCAGCCAGCCCCCTGTGTTTGGCCCAAAAGCAATCACACACATTGCGTATACGTAATGTAAATTATGTCGGCCTGGGGGACTCGAAACGACTCGAACCAATATGCAATGTTCGCTTTGCTTTTCATTCAATTCATTTACATTGTGTTTGTGCCTTTAATTAATTGGTTTTATTTTATTTATTACTATTTTCCTCGCTCCGCCGCCGGCTCTCGGTCCCTCCCCCTTCTGCATATTGGATTATACAACACACGCAAAAAACAAAAAAAAATATGCCAACTGCAAAAACCAAAACCGAAAAGAAAACCTCAGCACGCTTTGTGCCTGCCATGGCCAGCGTTAGACACTTGTTGATTTGCGAGCCTAATTAATTTCGCCTCAAGTAAACTAATATAATTTGTGGCAAAGCCACACACTTAGCGACATGTTGTTGTTGTCGTTTGAGGTTCATTTGACGACATATTGCGTATACGCATGGTTTTCGAGGCCCATGCTAACGACCACTGTCCGGCTGGGCTCATCTCCAACATAATTTAGTGGCTATAGAAACTGGAGACCATCTCTAATAACATCTGCTTCAGCTCACAGCTCATCCCACATGTGTCCTGGCAACACAAACCAAATAAATGGCAAGACTATTTGTCCTGACATTTTCGTTTAGCCAGGTAAACTCAATGCTAAAAATGGCAGAGGCAAATTGGTTTCAGATGAATTATGGCCAGGCTGTGGTTCTACGAATCCAAAGGTAGAAAAACTAAACCAAGGTCCTAAAATAGGCGAACAATAAATTAAAATATGGAAAGATGTGAAAAGAAGGTAAATCGGACGACTGCGTGGAAATTTTCAAATTCTTTATAAGATTTAATGGCCAAACTATAATGACAACAATAGACAATATTTTAATTAGGTTAGGTATCTAATAAACCACGGGCCGATTTAGGGGAATAGAACTCTCCCAAACCCAGACCAAACCATCTCTTTCACGGCCCAAAACTTTTCATATTCCGACCCTGGAATAAACTGTTATTGTCTTGGCCTAAAGCCCCATGAGTCATGACATTTAAAAGTTTTTTAATGCTATATCATAAAATCATTCGATCTAAAGCTGTGTTATTACGAAAAAAAAAACCTTCAAAATGTTCAGTTGATTCTTAAGAAACTAAAACTGTAATAATGGAAATCGTTCAAGGCTTAAATGAAAAAATTACAGCTAAATTACCTAATAAAATTTGTTAGTTTGGTTTATTTCAAGTTTTTTTTTTTTTTACTGCATTTATGCAAAAGTTTGTAACAAATTGTAAAGAATTTAAAGCTGATGGCTTTTAGTTGTCGAAATTGTTAATCCTCTCACTTTTTGTTTTCATAGAAAAGTTTCTAAGAATTATTTTCAATGAAATATGCTAAGTCTCCTATTGTTGGGAAAAAAGTTTTTCAAACTTCTTTTGCATAGAAATATTTCTGCATATTTATAAATTCTTAAGAAAATGACATCATTTTCGTATGCCTATTATTTATAATTATAGGCCATTAAATCGCTATAAATACAATAACAACGATAAAAAAAAAACGACAGCAAAAAAAATGACCAAATGCCTTTAGGCCATCGAGCTCAACTTTGGCAATTTACACTTTACTTGAAGAAGAAAAAAACAAACACAAGTTAAAAGCAAAGACGAAAAACATAAGAGAGAGGCAGAAACAATAGAAAAAATCAATTCGGCATTGATTGTTGTAATAGAGAGTAGGTTGATAGGTAGGTTAAAGTTGTTGTTGGAGAAGCGTGTGTAGAGCTTAGTGTCGTTTAATATTGTGGCCTAGGGTAATTAATCAACGACTTGAAGCAGCTGGAACCTGTCGTAGAGCCATGTGGAGACTGAGACTCAAATGTCATAAATCACAGGCGAAAAGCGAGGAACGAAAAACGGAAAGAAAGCAGCGAGCAAAAAGCCTGATAAAGACATTGGCCATGTCTAATGAAGCGTTCGATTTGCGTTAAAGATGCACATTTGTTAATTAAATGTTCAATAATGGGAATACTCACACACATACACACAAATGTGTATGTGTATTTGAGGCTTGGAACTTTTTCATATGTGTGTAACAGCAAATTTGCCAGAGTGCCTTTTCGCACCGTGACCCCCAAAAGACAGCGACGCCGACAATTCTAACCTGTGATTTATTGTTGTGTTTGTCGAACGTGCGCGCCAGTGCGCGCAAACTTTTCTAAAGTAATTTGCGACAAATCATAAAGGCATTTCACGTATTTTTTTGTTGCCCATTTTCTATACCCTCTAATTTATTGGTTAATGGGCATATTGAAGGGAAAACTTACAAGAATTTTTTCTTAGAGATTAAATTGAATTCAAATGGCTGCAACCAATCTGCAACAAAATGTTGATGTCCTTTCCCAGTAAAGCGCCGTAACGCTCTTCGTTTTCCGTTTTCCTTCACATAAAAATTCAAATAAGAATTGTGTTGTGTTTTTTAAAAGATAATATGTTTTTCTACAGCGTTCTTGTAACGATTTCTTATATTTTATATATTTATTTTTGGTTTAGGATTATAAAGATCCTTTTAAGCTTTTGCTTGAGTTTCGGGTTACTTCTTCTGGAGATTCAAAGAGTTTTAAACGGTTACAGGTTGGTTTAATGTTGCACTTTATAAAAGAAATTTGCTGCAACCGTTTATTTAGTACAAAAGTAATTTGTTTCGGTTTGGAATTTGTGGCTTTTACTTTTAATTTAATGATATAAGCCCAACTAATGGAGGGTATACATTGAAATCGACGCCTTGAATGTGCGTTAAGTATTTTTTATTTTTTACTACATATTTCCCAAAACGAAATTTATGCTCTCACATGTGGCTCGCTGCCCTACTCACCTTACCGCACCTCACCTACCTAACTCAGTTAACGCTGCTGCTGCTGTTACCGACAGCTGTCTTCAAAAATTTATGTATAGGAGAGAGAGAGAGGTACCTAAAAACACAGAAAAAGTTAAGTTGATCATTGAGCTTTCGGGGTTTCGTTCGTTTTTTTCTTTTTTTGCTCTATAAACATAATTAACACTTTGATATAATTTTACAGTTTGGCAAAGTCGTAAAGTTCGGGCCAGAGAGTTGGAGTTGGAGTTTGACTCGGAGTCAAAGACAGGCAAATTCATCCATTAACATAATTATGTAAAAAACATAAAATTATCATGTAAGGTTGCCTGGATAGTTAGTTGGTTGGATGGCTGGTTTTGTTGGCTTGGTTGGGCTGCCTGGCAAACGCATCCTGTGCTAGTTCTCTAGCTGGTTCTCTTTCTCCTGGCTGAGCATGTTGTCTTCCTGGTTGATTTTAATTTGTTTTGAACTGAGCAAAGAGCAAAAAACCAACACGTCCTGCAGTACATCTTGTCATCATTAGCGCAAGCAGCGTTTCCTACAATGATATAGGGGAACAGAACAGAACAGAACAGCTTCCCTTAGTCTTTCGTTTTCCTGTGTGGTGTGTTCCTGCCATCTTCTGTCTGCTTCTCTTTGCCTGCCACTTTGCATAAACTAGAACAGAGAGAGCTCGGGCGGGCAATAGGCTCCTTCTTCTTCGTTTCTGCTCTGGCTATGCGCTGCTTATGCTTCCTTATGCCAGTACTCAACGCCACTTCCTTCAGCTCATTCATCTCGCAGCACGCACACACACACAGAAACACACAGGAACACAGAAAAACAGACAGACAGGGCGCACATAATTCAAGTTGAGTTGAGTTGAGCTCGTGGCACGGGTACGGGTAAGGGTTTGGGGTCCTCGCTGTACAGCAACGCTCAGCTGTCGCGGCTGGCAGTTTCACTTCACGCCATCATCGTCATCGCTCCCGACTGCCTGCCTGGCTCTGAGTTTCGAACTGTTTTGAAGGGTTCTCCCTTCTCTTATACCGTATCTATCTCCTTGTTGTTTTTTTTTTTGGTCCCTTCATTATTCTTTCATCCCCGTCTTCCAGACATTTGCCGTGTACTGTGTTAAGTGTTTCCTAAATTGTAATTATACTTTTGCGTTTTTTAAGCTATTTCTGCAGTTTTGGTCCTTTCTGTTGTTGTTGTTCTTGTTGCTGTTGAATAAAATTGAAATTGATATGATTACGAGGAGAAGTGTCGGGCATTTTTTGCAATTTGCCAATTGCATTTTAAGCAGGCGGCCAGTAATGCCATTTCCAATTCCAATTCCAGAGATAGTTGACACTTATCTCACTCACTGAAGGGTTGGCCGCACGTACCACTCAGCGTATGCGTAATGTCAGCCATTTGTTTTTCCCTCTTGTGGGCATATCCCCTTTCTATATGCGGCTTAAGTGTTCTTTTCGTGGGCCCAGGCCAAAAGGGAAAAAGTTTATAAATCATTTCAATTACATTTTGCTGAGCTGTGACAGGAAAGATGAACTTGGTAGTAACTTTCCCTCAAAATGAACGGACAGACGGACGGACGAACGAACGGACGAAGTGGTTCAGAAAGTTTGAAATCTTGTCAGAAAAGTTTTGTCAGTTGCGCCTTTTGTGATATGTTGGAGTGTTGATGGCTGTTTGAGAAGCAATCTTTTTGGTTTTTGCTGTGGATTAAGCAACATTTATAAGAATAAAATTTCAATTACCTGCAACTAGATGAACAGCTTAAAGCAAAAAGTATTTAAATTTGGTTTTGTTCTGCAAAATCGGTCCCCGTATATGACTCCCTAGAGAGAGAGAGAGACAAAGACAGCAAAACAAAGGCGGTGACTTATCATGCAGCTTTTGGTATCACTTCCTCCCCCAAACTGAGGCTGTCTACCTGTCTCCTCTTCCCAGCAGCATCATCAAAAATCATTGATATTGACGACGACGAGACCAGACTTCACATTTCATCCAGCTATCTATGCATCTCTATGTATGTATTTTAACTAGGTACTTGCCACTGCCAATGGCCATTGCCCGAGTCCAAAAGTGCACCGGGCATTACTTTATCTACTCCATTATGTCTCCGCTAATATGCCAACATCATCTCCTCCCCCTCCTCCTCCTCCTCTGCTACCTTGGCCATCGTTTTTACACGCCCAGCTGCTCCTGGTGCCTGCTACTGCCCACCCGCCAGTTCCCTATATTTCCGTTGTTGCCCTTTCGTTTCGTTTCATTTTTATGTGCTCTATATAATCAGATATGGCATTTTATTTCTTTTGCTTTTGCTTGCTTCCTCCTTCTCTTTCTTTCTTTTTCTTTTTTTTATTTTTTATTTTTTGGCAGATAAATATCAAATAGTAGAACAAGGTTCATTGTTTGGCGGGCGAGTCCTATGTAGAGTAGAAATCGCCCCTTGAAAGAGTTTCTACGGTCTTATGATAAATTTTTGCAACATTTATCACAAGTTAATTTGATTTTAATGAAATAAAATTCAGGCACACACACGATGGTACGACGAACGAGGATGACGATGACGATGACGATGACGATGACGACAACCGGGTACAACGAGCCGGGCCGACAAAAAACTGGAAAGAACTGGCAGAACTTCTAAGATTACAAAGGGTAGATAATGTTAATGAATAAAAAAGTAGGAGAGGGAATTGCTGGAGGGTTGTGCCCGTGCCCGTGCCTGTGCCCCGTGTGCCTTAACGAAAATTCGACAATATTAAGCTATTGCCAGGGCCTGTGCAATTGCAATTAAAATGGCAGTAAAAAAAAGCACAAATTTTGTTTATCATTTTTTATTATTTCTCTCTTTCTTTCATTTTTTGGCGACTTTGCAGCTGCCGTTGCTTAGGGAACGTGACATGCATATTTGGCTATCCTTATACACTTTTCGGTTTCTTGACGAAAAGAAAGCTTATTAGTTTCAACGAACATTTTGTAACCAAACAAATGAAGCAGGTGGAAATAGTTTAGCTTAATCTAATAAGTAATTCGGGAATCTTTTGTTTTTTCCTTTAAGTAATCGCAAAAAAACTATGATTCAGATAAAGTAATAGAAAGAATACACACTTTATATATGTAACTCCAGGTTGACATTTGTTGACTAGAAGCCAAAGAACTTAATATGAACTAAATGAAGGGGTTCAAATCCTGCTGCTTACTCAGCACCGTCCTGCTAATACTAAAAAATGGCTTGCTCTGATTGGACTGCTAAGATTAAGGTGAATAATAAGCAGTTGGCTTAACTTGGCAACTCAGTCTGGTCAGTCGATTTTAAAGCAAGTGTCAGAAAATGTAGCAGAGAGGGGCAACAAAAAAGTAACTGTAGAAAAATCAAAATTTGATTGACTCCTTCGAATAATATACATTATTTTAATTAATATATTAGATGGAATTACAGTATCATTAAATAAAATGCACAAAAGTCCAAAAGAAAAGAGAGAGACGAGAGCTCAGGAATAAATCAAGAATGTTTGCTTCAACAAAATCTATGAAATTTTTAGTTATCAACATTAGCTCCAAAGAGTTGAGAGATTTCAGAATATGGTCTTCTAATGATTGAAAAAGAGTGTATAAAGACTTCGGTTAGTAGTTTGTAAAGATTTGCTGCGAGAATATAGGAATTCTCTTTTCCTCGTCTTTCTTTTTTTTTTGTCCCTTGTATATTTTTTTATATATATAGATTCTCTGTTGTTCTTTTTTGTTTTTGGTAATTTTTATAACGTATAGCAATGAAATTAACATAAGCGTCAGCATTGCATATTTTAACTCGGTCAAATTGCTGGCGTCCGGTTCGCAGTCGTTTTGCCTCTGCCCCACTCCCTGCCCCTGATGACGCCTCTAGCCGGTCGCCGTCATGGTTT
Organism: Drosophila nebulosa; assembly: GCA_024703675.1. Classification (NCBI taxonomy): domain Eukaryota; kingdom Metazoa; phylum Arthropoda; class Insecta; order Diptera; family Drosophilidae; genus Drosophila; species Drosophila nebulosa. The sequence goes on along the minus strand of JANFPS010000007.1, from coordinate 1,802,799 downwards.
CATCGTCGTTGTCGTCGTCGTCGTTTTTTGTTTTGCATAACCAAATTTGCAGAGCCATTTGCCGGCCGGTTTCGGTTTCAATTTCGGTTTCAGTTCGGTGCAGTTTTGTTAATGAAAGTTCCCACCATTAGAAACAGGTTCGTGCAGAAAGGAATTGCCATCGAAATACAACGATTTTTGTTATGCAAATTTGTTTTTTTTTTTTTTTACTGTTGTTGCTGCTGCTGCTGTTGATAAAACTTGGCCAATTATATTTATAACAAATGACTGGCAATTCAAAAGATTTATTATATATTATCATTATATTTCAATGTATTGATAATGCACAAAAAAAGAAAAAAAAAAAACAAAACCAAAAACAAGAAGAAGAGCAGAAGAAAAGAGGCAAAAAAACAAACCAGAACTTAGCGCGCAAAATGAGCTGTGAATAAATGGATTGAGATTGAATGGAATGGGATTGGGATGCTTGAATGAATGGGGTTCATTGCACTTTCGGTTTGTTGGTGTTTGGATACCCTCTCACTAGAGATTGTGAAGAGCATACTCAAGATGCAAAGTTGGCTGAGTTGAATCTTGAGTTGATTTTTAACAGCCTGTACCCAATTGCTTAACAAAGAAGCCAAAAACAAGTTGGTAGCAATTTCTTTGGAGTAGGCCAATACTCTTTTTACAGGGTGCCCCAAAGTCGAAACATTTACGTTTATATATCTCGTTTGTGGCTCGCAGAAATTCCATTTTTGGTTTCACCAAAAAATACGAGACGTGCCAAATTTTAAGGGTGGCTTCATTAAGCGAGGCAAACTAGCTAAAAAAAAAAACCCTTCCGCAACCCAAAAACCCAAACCAAAGAAAAACAAATGCCGGTTAAGCGATAAATGGAAACACAAAGAAAGAGAAAAAGAAGAATGAAAGAACCAAAACGAACGAAATAAAGAAAAAAAAGGAGCATAGAATGAGAGTAGAAAATAAAATGATGTTATTGCGTTGCCGAAAATGCCGGCATCTAAGGCAAGTAGAGGAACAGGAACAGCAGCAGGAGCAGGAGCTGGAGAAGGAGCGACCGCAAGAACGAGTTGGCAATGCTTTGTTTGTCCTTGCATGCAAATGGCATTTTGGCTAGTCCTCTGGCATGTTTCACGCATACGAAGAAGATGCCAGCCATTGTTTGGCTGTTTGTTTGTTTGTTTGTTTGTACAAAATGCTGATGCTAAAGTGTTTTACGAAATGCGTAATTAATTTTCACATTTTTCCCGTCCCCTTCGCTTCCGATTCATGCCCGCTTTGTTCGCTTTATTATCATTATTGGTATTGTCATTATCATCTATTGGATTTCAATTACACACAATTTATTTGGGGTATCTAAAAATAAATCTTTTCTCTTCTTTTTTCAGGTAAAGACTGAAAGACTTTTTATACATAATACCAACTAATGGAGTAAGTCTATATATAGTAAATGCGTAGTCACTAGAAACACAAAATAGATATCTCTTGGAAGAGCTTACAAATAAAAGATTTGTGTGGGCACGTGTTTTTGGTGAGTCTCTCAAAAGAGCTCTAAATGTTGAATCTATATTGTTTGGAAAAGCTTATTAGTAATCGACGTCTAAATGTTAGCTTGAAAATTGTCTTAAAGGCGTTGAACCAACGAATTGGGGCAACATTTTACGAATTTCAATTGCTTAAGAAATTTGTTACACAAAAGTTTGAATAGTTTAAGTCATTTGTACTTTCCATAGTCAGAGCCTTTTAGCCACCCGAAAAAGTTAGCAATGCCCAGAACAATAGAAAACGTATTAATTTGGATTAGCGTTGGATTGATCTTGACTTGCCGTATACTACAAATCAGTTCAAATTCTTTAACAAAGTCAAACTGAACTTGGCGCTGCAGGAAAAAGGCAACTTAATGACGGCCTACGACTAAAGTCATCAAATTAAAATTTATTCTGGTGATCTAAAGTATTTGTAGGAGAAAGAGGAGTTAGTCCTTGGCCATTTATATAAAACTGAAGTGTTTTTATAATTTTTCAAACTTTTGTAATCGTTCGATTGTGTTCGATTGCTACAAGAAAACTAGTTATGTTCGCTTCGATTCGCTTACATACGCCCTACGCCCTACGTCGCGCCTTGCAACGAGCAGCAAACTCAATAAAGCCATAAAACTCGATGGGGCAATAAAATAAAAGTAAAAAGAAACCCCTTTAGACCCCTTCTTCCCCCTTTGTCTGCCTCGCTTTGGTCCGTAGGGCGAAGCCATAATAAAGAACTGCCAAAAAGCAGCGGCAGCAAAGTCCCACCCCACACTCCACTTCCCTCTACTTCATTCAGAACTCCCCTTTATTGGGTAGGCGACGCATTCTCAGCGTCGTTCATTTGGGGAAAGGGGGCGCACTCTAGAATGGCGGCTATTGTAAAATGAAGCTCGCTTAATACAATTCACTCCACCCACATACATATATGCGATATATACATATACACATTCACATTGGTTAAGTAAGGCTTGCTCTTGCTCTTGCTCTTGCTCTCTTCGACTTTTCCGTATTCTTGCTTTATTTGTTAAGTATTTTTCATTGCTCGAATACATGTGGATACTACCTATGTATGTAATTATATATATATGTATATGTATGTATAGATGTACATACAATTTGACGTCATGCTTGAAAGCCACGTAAATCACCAAAGCTAGAGAGAGAGAGAGCGAAAAGGAGAAGGCTTAAAGTCTTCTATAGTGCAAAAGCGAGAGAGAGAGAGAGAGAGAGAGACAGTTTGCTACTTGCGTAGGATATAATGAAGTTGCAACAGAGACGATGTCGGCAACGGCGCGGAGTTGCAATGTTCCTTCAATAATGATGACGTCGTCATCGGCATTGTTGTTGTTGTCGAGGGCAGCAGACATTAAATTGACAGACGACGACCACCGGCAACACACACCCATTCGCATATAGAGACACACACAAACACACACAGAGAGATAGGCATAATAAAACTTAAGTTGTCGTAGGCCATGGTCGACACATCGTCATCATCAGCGTGTCATTCATTTAGAAATTTATACCCTCTACCCTAAACAGTGTGGTGGAAGAGTATATTAAGATCTCTCGCTACAGCTACAACAAGAAGATAAAAGGGTTATTAACTAATGAATGAATTAAATGTATTTTTCCATTAGATACAGGGTGTATTTTAGTCGTTGCTTTCTTCTAAAGTTTAGAACTATTAAATCTTAAACTGAATTTTTGATTGATAGAGAAACATTTGATTAACTTCATTGAATATTTGTCCACCACCCCACAGATCCACTCCTTTGAATTGATCAAATGTGAAAGAGTATACAAACTTCGATGGACTCGAAATTAATTTCATACACTGCTTTGTTTGAAAACAGTAGCCTGCATGGCATTCGCTTGGCTTTGGCCACTTACATCAAGTTTTCGTGCTGGTGGTGGTGCTTCTGGTGGTGGTGGTGGTGCATTTGGTGCTAGACAGCAGAATGCTTCTGAAATTCTATTTGCATTGTAACGCAATATTTTCTTTAAGTTTGTATCCGTCTGCCTCTTTCTTCTCTGCTGTCTGCCGACTGCTGTTGTCTGTCTTGTAGTCTCTCTGCCTATCGAGAAGAAGCCTGGCATTGTGTGCAGATTTTGCATGCGCTTCAGTTGACAGCATTATAATAATGAAGTTTGATTGGATTACATTGCAGCGGACATGAATGGAAAACATTAACACTGCTTCCCATTTCCCATTCGTGCACGGCATCCTTTGGTCCTGCAATGCTACGCATTGAAGGCAGGGGAAAACTTTCATAATATCCAAGCAGTTAGTAAAGTTCTTCTCTCCCCAAAGTGCAATGGGGAAAATGTGGTCCAGACGTTGAGCATCAAGCTAAAGCGGAGACAGAGAGCAGGCAAGCAAGTTTGACGCCGGAAATAGGAAGTTGCCATGGCCAAAAGTTTTCTCTAGCTCCCATGAAGCGCTTAAAATTTTTATACATTGATTTCCTTGGCTTTTATGCAAGATGCTGGATGGCTTCCTCTTAGATGAAGAAAAAGAGTCAACTCAAGAGGAAGGCAAGGAGCACACAGACAGAGTGAATAAGTTGGAGAGAGAAAGAGAGACAGAGAGAGAGAGTTGAGAAATCAAATGCCAATAGTTTGCCAGAGTTGAAAGTTGAGTAAGATAAATGACACTTGAAGGATGCACCAATAACAACAAGCAACAAGAACAAGCTTCAACAACTAGGTTTGAGCTATTTTTCCCATTCACATAATAATAATGTTTGCTTGAAATACACACACACACACACACACTCACACACAGTCGTATTTACACACATATTTCATATGTACTCAACGATGTCTTCCATTGCCCATTAAACTTCGGATTGAATTTCAAATGTGACAGAACAAGACAAATTTCACAATAGAATTGCACAATTTCTCTGCAAAAGTAAAAAAAAAATTTGTGAAAGCAAAAGTACTAGAACATGATTGCAATCACATGTGCTAAAATGTTTACAACAACGATAAGTCATTGTTAAATGTGTCTTAAATAAATTCTTTAATTTCCAATGACTGTTTCATAGTGTCTGTTTCAGTTAAATTTAATAAGTTCTCAAGGGTCAGTCAATTGAAATGTCAATATAGCAAAGACATTTAAGTTTTCCATTGCTATAATAGAATCCTTTGTCATATGTCCTTTAAGACTTCGGAGCGTTTAGCGTTTGGTTTGTTTCATATCGCTCAAATGACTATTCTAAACTCTACGACTGCAAAAAGAGGTTAGAAAAAATTTGTTAGTAGAAGCAGGGACCAAATATTTCTATATAGTGGAAGATGGTAATACTTGACTGGAATGACTGGGGACCTAAGGGAACCCCCACCATTTCTTACTAATAACCAGAAACAGAATATCCTTGAAATTTCATAATTATGACCATTTCATTGGAAGACTTATAACCTTCTTAATTATGGACAACTTTTTAGAGTGCTTTGTTGACATGAAGAATAGGTAATTATTTGAATTTGCAAAATATTTAAAGAAAATTAAATGAAAATGAACCACCACCTCGGGACTATTCAGAGAATGGCCATTAGCCATGTTATAGTATGCTATTTTGGCAGATATTTCTAAAAGAAAAAAACAACAGAAATTACTTTTTTTTTTAAATATTTGTTACATTTTGATTGTCATATGAAATTTCAACTGTGAATTGTGAGATTTTTCGTTTTCATTTTGCAATGCGTCTAATGCAGGTACAAACTATCAAATGACTGACATTGATAGCATTTCACTGTCAGAATTCTTCCTCATCTCTCGTGTCCCCCCCTTTCGCTCTCTCTTTTTCTCTCTCTTAGTCTATATCCTTGCTGCCGGAGCCATTTATTTCAGAAATGTGGTTTATATTGCTGCCAAGCAGCAGCAGCAGCAGCAACAACATTCTGTGAGCTGTCATAGTTTTATTTTGCTTATTTGTTGTTACTTTTGTATCATTTACTCATCATGTCACGCTGACTCGGACAGGCTCTATTTGACTTTCTGTTGCTGCCGTTGCTGTTGCCGATGTGGTTGTTGTTGTTGTTGTTGTTTCTACTGATGTTGCTGCTGTTACTCTTGTTATTTTGCTGCCAACTTCTCGTCTTGCTGTTATTTTTATTTGCATATTTACTTAAAAAGAATAAAGTGAAAAAAAAGGAGAAGAGTGGAGTGGAGTGGAGTGGAGTGGAGTGTAGAGTGGAGCAACAGGAATAGACGAGGCAACTCAAAAGCTGCAAAAGCAACCACAATCTTTGCCTTTTGCCTCTTCTTCTTCGTTCTGCTCATTTCGCTCGCTCCTTTTCATTTTATCAAACAATTTTTGCTATGCTATTTTAGCTACGCTTCTTGTTGTTGTTTTTCTTCTTTTTTATGTTTTTTTTTTTTTTTTTGTGGTTCCATCAGCTGCCTGCCGCTGTTGTTGTTGCTGTTGTTATTGCAGTTGTCGAAGTTGAAGTGCAATTTTAATGCAAACAATTGAAGCTGAAGCGTGCAGAAAGAGCTCACGCAAGTGGAAGTTGCTGGCTTTAGGTTGCTGCTGCTGTTGCTTCAATCTTGGTCGCTCCACCACACCTAAAACCAAATGCAATGCCTAGAACCTGCCCCACCCAATGCAATTGCTGTTGCTGCCTGCCTGCCTCTGTCAGGCGTTTTGCGGTTGTTGTGCTGATTGTTGTTGTTTGTGGTTTGGCGGTGACGGCAACAGCAGCAGCAGCAGCAGCAGCAGCAGCAATACCAACAGCAACGGCTATGACTACGCTGTCGACGACGATGGCAATGGTTGAGGTTGGCTTATTGAAATGCATTTGTTCAATATGTTGTTCAACATGTTGCTTGTTTGGTTGGCTGCTAGAGTAGAAGTAGCTAATGTTGTTCTTGTTTCGGTTTGTTGTTGTTTGATTGTAGTTGTTGGCTGAAGTTGTCGTTGACTGTGGCAAATATTGACAAAAGGCAAGTGTGTGTATTTCTGTCTCCCCCTCCATTTCCCTCGCACTCTGTGTGTGTGTGTGTGTGTGTGTGTGTTGTGGGAGTAAGTTTTAGCACTATTAGCCATTGTTTGCCTTGAAATGGAGCTGGAGCTAGAGCTCCATCGATGACTACAACTTGGCCATGTTACGTATACGCCGCATGAGCTAACCCCCCCTCTGTCTGTGTTTGTGAAGTGACGTTAATGCGTTAAAAGTGGTTTGGTTTGGTTTGGTTTTGTTTCTTCCCTCTCATCCCTTGTGGACTTTCTCAAATGCATTTAACATTTGCATTTTGTATTATTTACAAGATGAAAGCAAATAGCCAGGTAGGAATATGGAGAAATGCTCAAGGATGGGGACACAAGTAGACATCGATGACGAGTCTATTGTTGCCAATTGGCAATATTATCATGGCATGGGGACCAAAACGGCAAACTGAAGAGGGAGCGAGCAAAAAAAAAAAAAAAAAGAAAAAGGAAAATCAATATAAACTGACAGTATCTATGACAGATGGTTCGGCTTTAGATTGTCTGTCTGTCTGTCTGTCTGACTGTCTGACTGTTTGACTGTATGTCTGGGGTAGCTGCCTGGCAGCCTGTCTTTCTGCCTGTCTGCCTGCCTGCTTGCCCTTGTTTATTAAGTTAAACAACGCATCAGGCATGAAAAATGTTGTATGGTGGAAAGGATTCATAAGGATTCCAGGGATACACACACACGCATATTCAAATTTTTCATTATACATAAAGAGTCGCACAATGTTATATAATACATAAGGGCCATTGTTGTATTTGCACGACGGTTCGGCGTTTGGGGTTCGGGGTCTTCAGCTAAATGCAATGCTAAAATTTTGCAACCCTTTTTGGGCCGAGGCAGAAGCAGATGAGGCTTACGCAGGAGTAACAGGAGCAGCAGCAGCAGCAGCAGCAGCAGGGGCAGGGGCAGGGACAAGGGGTGGCAACCGCAGCTGAAGCAGCAACAGCAGCCGCCACATGCCAGACCTCAGACGATGACGACGAGTGTAGAGAAGCTCAAATGTCGCATTGCAATAAACTTTACTCGACATTTGTGTGTCCCTGTGAGTGTGTGTGTTTGTGTGTGTGTGTGTGTGGCATTTCATTATAATGCCTGTGCAGGATGTGAGGCCAGCAGCGGCAGGATAGCAGTCGAGTCAGGTAACATCATCATGAAAACGCATCAAGCTCAAATTTATTAGGATAGGTTTTGGTTAACTCTTGCATTCTGATGTCTATATGTGTGAGTGTGTGCGTGTGTGTGTGTGTGAGGCTATTGAACTTTTGTTGGTTGTGCGGTTCAATGTATGCTTGTGACTGACTTGTGAAGGAGTGAGTGAGTGAGTGAGCGAGTGAGCGAGTGGCAACACTGCCAAATTTTCAAGAGACCACACAAACGAACAAGGGTGAGCCAGCAAATGGAACCCCGCCTGGAGCTGAGTGAGCTCAAAACCATTGGCAAACTAACCCCTGCACTGCATTGCAGCTAACAATTTGCTCAGTTCAATTCAATTTTTGTGCATACAACAAACAGCTAAAATGGCTTTATATCCCCAGCTCCTTTCCCTTTCCCTCTGCACTTCAGAAAATGGAGATTATTTGCCTTTGGCAAAGTTTCCACTAAAAGGGGTTACAGAAAGAAAAATACAAAAATTTCACCTGCTAAAAATCATCAAATAGTTAGTTCATTTTGCTTAGTTTATCTTTGTGGGGGAGTCAGTGGGAAGCAGGACTATCGAGCTTAAAGGGAGTGCAATTAGAAAGCTGCATACCTATTTCGTATTTGATATTCTAGTCATATGTTTCCTATGCAGATGGCAAAGATAATTTTGACAGCTTCTTAATTAAGATGCTGTCCCACTTCATATGAGATAAGTCTGTCTCTCTCTCTCTCTCTCTCTCTGTCTGTCTAGTATTCAAATTTGCACATGAGCCGAAAGAGCCGAGAGAATTCTTGCATATAAATATACCCAGTTATTGAGGTAAATAAACCACCTGAGCAGGCAGAAATTGACTTGAATCCCTTTTTGCCCTTTTGCATTGTATTTAAGCCGCTAGCATTTGCTTTTCAATCTCAAAGGCAAATAAAAAGCATAACTTTGAACCTTTTTTACCTCCTTGTTTCGTTATATTTTCAATCTCATATAAAATTTTTTTTCACAAATCTGAAAAATTTAACTGGCTTTGCTGTTGATCCCGCCCGCCGCCTTATGCCGGCTTTACTAAGCAGCTTAAAAATTATGCAGATAAGTTGAGAATAACAGAAAGCATGACTTTTAACCCAAGGCGATATTAAAAAATATACACAGCACATATGACTCAATGAGGTACGAATGCCCTTTAAGAAGAATATCGATAAACCCTCTTATTCGATTTTCGCAAAGTTCGGCTAAAGATTCTCATCACTGGGTAACCGCTTAGCAGAATTTATAGCATATGCAACTTAAGAAATATGAAAGAGTTTCCTTGTAGCTTGAAGCAAAGCTTGTGGCTAAATTGAAATACCCTCGTCAGTAAGAGGATTAACTCTGGTAATTGTAAACTGAGCATGGCTTAAATGGTTACATTTAGAGTGGAGTTTTGTTATGACTCCAATTTACTTCATTTTTGTACTCCTTTCGCTCTCTCCCTTACTCTCAATCTCTCTTTCTCTGCCGTACTCTTTCGTCCTGGTTAAGCATCCTTTTTTTCTTCTACTTGTTATCAGTGTTGTGCACTCGACACAACCAGGCAAAATTTTTTAATAATAAAATTTCTCTTAGAAACTTGGGAATGAGAAATTCTTGCAAAATGTGTTTTTTTTTTTTGGCTCTTCTTTTTCTTCTCTTAGGTTTTTTGTTTGTCGGGTTGAGAGCAGCAGCAGCAGCAGCAGCAGCAGTTGGCAGAGAAGAGTAAGAGGCGGGCCGCATATTTTAGCATAATGCTTCAAATGAAGCTATGCTAAATTTAATGCCAACAAAATGAGCAAGGCACAAAATTGCCCCAAAACCCTTTTGTTGCTGTTGTTGTTGTCCTTGTTATCGTTGTTAGTGTGTTGCAGTGTTAGAAGTGAAATTATTTTAGCTTGTCAGGGTATTTTTTTCTGGAATTTTTTCATTCATTCTCTTCTCTTTTTTTCTCTCAAGTAAGCTTCTCAACTGCTTTGCTTGCTCAATTTATGCAAATTAAATTGCAATACTTTATTTTTTTTTTCCTGCTGCTTTGGTGTCACCAGCAACCCACACTGAAAATATCTCACTAATCATGGAAGTCACAAAAGGGGTTCTCAAAATTAAATGAAATATAGAGAGAATAATAGGTAAAACATAGTGAAGGATTATGTCACACTTAATTGTGGCTATAAATTGTTGTGATAACAACAAGAGAAAAATAAAGAGTTCTTCTAGAATGTGCGTAGTTGGTAATTATATTTATGCAATTTTGGTTTGCCCTTACAGAAGGGAATCAATTGGACTCTAAACTAGAGCGAAACGACTATATGTAGAGCTCTTAAATGCTATGAGTGATATTTTTCAGAAAGCTCAAGTGAATCGATAAAATAGTGAGCTTGAAAGGAAGTAAATTTTGGAGTTGCACCCATTTTAGGTATAGAAACTTTCAATTTGTTTTAGTCGTCATTTATTTGTATGACGAAACAGCTGAATTTCGCTTTTATATGGACTTTTCTATTGGACTTTTCCTCTACTTTAAATATACCGCTTCCAGTTCTTCTGACCTCATTTAAAATTCTGACTTATGATAATCAAGATGAAATATATATATAAATTTAATATATAGATATCTTTGAGACTTCATCTTTGAACAATTGAAGCAAAAGTAATTTGTATAGATTAAATTTTAAGTAATCATGATTGTGCTTTTATACGGATGTAAGGCAAGGCGTTGAAAAATGGTCTACGCCCATGGCAAATTAAATTATTAACATAACTTTGATAAATTATGCTCATAAAAAATGCTTAAATGGCAATTTAAGCACGCCCAAAGTTAGTTTTTCCTATGGTTTGGCTCGATTTATTGGCCATAGACCCATTTTGGCCACTAACCGAACGCGAGAGAGAGAGAGAGAGGGATAGAGACAAAGGGAGACACCCCCCCCCCCCCCCCCAAACCGGAGCTACCAAACTACGCGTCGACCAACTGAGTCTGGGCCATTTTCTGTGTGGGCGTTTGTTCAGTTGGATGATTGGTAGCTTGATTGTTGTTGTATGTGCATTGCGTTAGATTAATAACGGGCAACAACCACAACGATTACGATGCCCCCTAGAATGACTGTGTGTGTGTGTGTGTGTGCACCTTTACCGGTGAACGACTCCAACGACTGCAAGCCGTTTGTGTGGGTGTGTTGCTTTGCGTTTGCACCTCCAGACCGAGACGGAGGCTGTTGCTCTACTCTGCTCTCTGCTGTTGCTGTTGCTGATGACGAATGTGAATGACTTGCCTCGAGACATGCAGTCAACTTGACGCGCATTTGTCTGTCTGGCAATGCGTCTGCCCATATAGAGGTAGACACAACTTTTGCATATGTACTGCCGCCGCTGCTGATGCTGCTGCTGTTCTTGTTGTTCTGTGTTTGTATCTCTGTCAAGATGGCGTCATATGCAACAGCAGCAGTAGCACCTCTCCTGGCTGCCACCCACTGCGTCTCCAACTCCCATATCAACTCTTATGGATCCATCCCCTCCTATGCTTTGCCTTGTCTTTTGGTCTATCCTGTGTCTGTCTGTCTGGCTGTCTGCCTGCCACTCGGTTTTGGTGGTAACAAGCTGTTGAGATAGCAATGACGTTGCCATAATTTGTTTTACGTTTTTTTTTTTTTATTTTATTTTATTTTATGAAGTTTGTGGTGCAAAAGTTTTAAATCAGAGGCAACTTTTTGTGGCTGCTGTTGCTGCTGCTGCTGCTGCTGCTGCTGCTACTTCTGATGTTTTTGTTTTTCCCTCAAATTGAATTAAAGTTGTTTAAATTAATCAGAAATTGAGTTGTTTCCGACCCTTCACCACTTACGAGCATGAAATTTCTTTCTCTTTGCAATATTCATTTGCATTTACAACTCTCTTAAATCGAACAAAACTTTATAATCTCAGCATTTCATGTGTATATATACATACATATATAGAAAAAGATTTATGGCAAAAAGAAACTGGCAAATGTTCGTTTGTTCTCTGTCTGCCGGAAACAAAGGTCTCGTTTGGCTATCACGTTTGGTTTTTTCTTCTACCATTTTTTCTCCATTTTTTCTTTGTTTTGTTTTTCGCTTAATTCAATTAATTTTTATTTAGTTTTCGTATAATATTTGCTCAGTCTGCACATTTTCATCTTTTTTTTTTTTGTGTTTCAAGCAAATACTCGGGCAAACTAAATGAAATGTTATTTGCATAAAAATTTCAATTTTTTTTTTTTTTTGTTCATATTCCAACCAGGACCAGGAGCAGGACCTTTTGTTAATCCCACGAAGCAACCAGCCACCCAGAGCCAAAACCCCCATCCGCCTATCATTTCTATCTCATTGCCTACTTCGGGGTATGAGGGCGAGTGGCGGGTGTTTTTGTGTTTTTTTTTTCTTTACTTTTTGTTAGTCCGCCCATTAACACGCAGTTGCCTTTGTTTTTTTCGCTAAATTTTGTTGCCACACATTTTTCTCACAGTTTACACATTTAACAGGCGCCACCGTTTCTTCTTCCCTCTTTTTCTATCGCATTGTTTCGAAGTTCTTTTTACGAAAATTTAGTTTATGCTAAACCAGAGCGAAAAAAACCCCAACGAAGAATGAATGGAACGAATGAAAGGCATCGCGTAGGTGGACTTGTTGTTGTTGTATGCCGCGGCAGAAATTACTTTATTTTAATAGGACTTCATTTAATCCAAGCGCATTATGAGAAACAGTCAGCAGCAAAACACAAACCAAGCCATGAGCCAGCCAGCTAGCTATGGTAAAGATTTTGGGTCTGTTAAGGGAGGGAAGGAAGAGAGAAGGAGAAAGAAAAGTGACGCTGAGGCAATTTGGTTTCACATTCATTTTGCAGCACACGCTGCGTATACGCAATCTGTGATGTTTTATAATGTAAACTTGGTTGGCAGATGAAAGGTTTGTGCTGGAGGGGACCCAACGACAACGATGGCAGACAGAAAAATAAACAACAAACACGCCCACTCACACCCACCCCACACACACACACACACACACACACACACACAGAGACCAAACAGCAGCAGTGTAAGCAAAAGCAACAACATGTTTAATACAAAAGTTTCATTTCCGCTTTTCATTAGCCTCGACGGTGACACAAACAGGCCCGAGAAGCAGTAGGAGAAGGGGAGGGCAAATGCGTAAATATCACACAAACAAATACAAACACAAACACACAGGCACACTCGCATACATACGCACATTTAAGGCCATAATGAGATATATACAAAGGCTCAGCTCAACTCAGAGCTCGGCAATGGGAAAATCGGGTAGAGAGAGAGAGAGAGAGAGAGTGTTAACCCCAAACCACGTGTTAATATTACTCCTTTTTTCTGTTTTTCTGTTTTCCCGTTGCCGCTGCTGTCCCATCCGATGTTGCTGTGTCCTCATTGCTGCTGAAATGAACTAAAAAGCTTGAATGGCGCTTATGTTGGGTTTTATTTGTCGGGCCATGAGTTGGTTTGCTTTTTTCTCTCTCGTTCGTTCTCTTCTTTTTAACCAAACAGCCAGTCAGCCAGCCAGCGAGCCAGCCAGCCAACTAGCTGCTATATTAACTGACTTACGACGAGGCCCGCCTCCGTGTGTGGGTGTGGGTGTGTGTGTGTGTGTGTGTAAGCCAAACACGCAGCGTAATGAAGTAGCCCGAGCGAACTGTAATGGCTGACTGAGCGTCATAATAATCTCAGAGTGTGAGTACCAAAGCCAGTGCGTGGTATATATAACACATACACACACACACACACACAAATACGTACATATATACGTATGTGTGATCCTAGAAAAACAAGCAACAGTGAGAGAGAGAGAGATACATATAAGACCCAAGTGACGCTGACGCAGCCACATCCCGAGGTTATTCAACTGGCCTAGTCTATATGCCAAACGATAAATAGATAGGTGGATGGATGACTGTTTGCCCGTGCTCACATGCCCGGGTTGGGCCTGTCCCGGTCTGTCCTTGCTAGCTGACTATCTGGCGGATTGTTTGTTGGCTAGTTGGATTTTAGAATGTTATATATGTACGTAATGGTTGCATTTGACCTGATACATTTCCCCAAACACTTGTATCCGTTTTGCTTTGCACACCATTTCCGTTTTGAAGCAAGTTGCCAGGATTCATTCCCAAGTCAGTCTATGCCATGCATGGGAGCCGTCTATCCATATGTGTATGTATGTATGTATACATGTCTCTCTATCTCCATCTCCATGTCTATCTGTGTCTGTTAGTGATGTGTGAAAAATGGAATTAAATTCTTTGATTTAATACGCATAATTGAGCAATCACTTTTTTTTTTTTGGTATATCAACAGATTTCTGTGAATTAATCTGATTTCCCAATACCCAAATGTGGAATTTTATTGAATTTGTGCAATGTCTGCGGACAGAAGAAGAAGATTTAGCAGAAAAGAAATCAAATCAATTCTTCTCTCTGAAATAAACGTTATTTGCCCGCTTAAGTCTGCAATAGACAATCAAAAAGTATAGTTTTTAAAAAATTTCAAGGACTTTTCGTACGTCCCGTAGGTAGCTCTTGAATTGTATATATAAATTGCTTTTAGTATTAAAAGCTAACAAAACTTAAAAGAAATGTTGCATGCTTAATTTTTCTTCTTTCACTTCCCTAGATCTGCCTTTGTTTCTAATGGAGTGGAACTTTGAAAATTTATCAAACCTATTCGAGTATTAGGCTTCTTAGGTTTTAAATTAGACGGGGTTTCACTCAAGATCCAAGAGTTTTCAATTCAAATGAAAACTGCTTCATTTCTCATCACTAGGAATAAGATCTATGGAATAGATACCGAGTCTTTGTACTGGCAGACATTTATGGGTAGGTAGGATGTGTAGGATGTATGGGAACGCATAATGTTAGGAGAATTTATTGATTTTTGATTTTTATATGCACTTTCAGCATATGTGGTTTACGTGGATAGCGAATGGGAGCGGGTGTCCTTCCTTTTCCTCTTGAATGTCGGCGCGTGTTCAATTATGTGTGCACATTAAGCCCTTCGCCAGCCACATCCTGTCCTCATGTCCTCCTGTGCTCCTGTCTCCTTTTATGCTTGCCTGCTTTCCTATACTCATCGGTCTGCTGTTGGCCTGCCTGGCCCTGTTCGTGGACGTGGTCCTTTCATTATCGTTATTGAATTATTTGTATTATTGCATTATTTGTTGTGGATCCATTTATAATATGTCAGAGAGAGAGAGTGGACAAATGCAATTTACATGCAACTGCTGTAGGTTCTGGTTCGTTCTGTTCGTTCTGTTCTGTGTGTGCTATCGCATAATATTTAATTTTAATTTGTTTATATAACGAATCGCCTTTTTGTAACGAACAACTGTAGCTCCAATTACCAGGTCTGTTTGGGCAAGCGGTTAATGAACGCTATTAAATCCGACAAAAGGTATTTCATGTTTCATCATCATCATCGACTATCGAATTACCAACAGCAGCAGCAACGTTCAATATGTTGCTTGTCATAAAATTGGCTTTAACAATTTGCCAGGCAGCAGCAGCAGCAGCTGTAGAACAAATTGCATATTACGCATACGCTGTGTTGTACACACAAACACATGCAAACATCTAAATATGTGTATATATGTGATTGCCGTTTAGCTCTTGGTTTCTCTGTTTGTTCTTCCCCCCTTCTCTCCTCTACACACACATACACACACATACACACACTCATTGGCCAAACATCCGCTAACAACTCTAAACGCTTGTTTGTTTGTCTGCTGTCTGCTGGCTTCCCCTCTTCGACTTTCCTTTTCGTCTCTCTCTCACTCTCGCTCACTGTGTGCTTTTTGCGTTTGCTGTTTATCCAAAAATTTAAGCCATTTTGACTTTGGCATTTTATTATCTATAAAATGGCGCTTAAGTTCATTGAACTTGATTGTTGTCTTAATGCGAGAACGTTTGCAATAGTCGACGACAAAGACTTACAGCTGCATATTAATTTCAATTGAAGGAATCAAATGTCTAAGGCTAATTCCCTGAAATGATAAACAATCTACCATTTACTAACGACTTTCTTAAAAAACAAATAACTTTGGGAGTTCATTGAATTAGTTTGAGTGACGTCAATGATAATTTCGTTGGAATATCGCATTTCAAATCATTTCATTTCAAAAAGGGAGTCTGGTCACTCTACAAAGAGAAGCTTCTGTTCATGAGCCAAAGTTACGCATCATTAACAGCTTGAATTTAGCACAGACAAAATGAAAATGCGTCTATAAGTTAATTCCATACGCCCCTGATAGTTTAAGCTTTCAAAATGCTGTAGACTTATAGCTGCCATTTTGAAATGAAGTGGCATACTAGACGTATTGGTAATATTTCTGTAAAATGTTATTTTGATATATACAGCTGTTGCATTATCTTTTCATGATTTTACTAATAATTGAATATTCAGTTTAAGTCGAAGTTTTTTTCGAAAATTTAACTGGTTAGCCAGTTTTGCCTCGATTGCATGGTGGCACTCGGTTGACATTTTGTCCATATGAAGCCCCCGATTTGCAATTCACACACCAAACTCGTGTTCAAGTGAATCATTCGCGAATCATTTTCAACTGATATCAGTGATTTACATAATTTTGTGGAAACTCTGACCCCATACTTTCCCCTGAAATTGCCAAGTGAGTAGGGTGCTTCTTTTTTTTCATTTTTTTTCATGCCTCTGGCTCTGGCGCTTTCAGCTTAGTGGCCATGGTAACAACATGGCACAAAACATTCTACATTGCCATTTGCCATTTTGCTGTGAATCGTTTATAATCTCTTAAGTCTACTGATGGTTTATATATACACTGGATGCTGCTTTTCATAAAATCCCCATCGAAATTCCCTCCAGATGGTCGCACTGGCCGGCAGCAGCAGCAGCAGAAGGCGAATTAATAAAATTAAATTTGATAAATGAATGTATTTAACAGAGCATTTAAACTTTGACCAAAATTATTCAGCCTTCCCATAATGCTTTTTGTACATACATATATAAATATGTATATATATTTTTTTTTAAATTTCTGTGCCACTTGCCACACACACACACACAGACATTCACTTATACTCACACTTGGCTTTGTTTGTGTGTGTTTTCAACGCCTCACAAAATTTCATTTCAAAGAAAATAAAATTTTATTGCACAATTCTGGCAAAGGCAATGAAGGGTAAATGGGAAAATGGGAAATGGCAACTGTTGGCTGCTTTCATTAGCCAACTTCTCTGCCAGTACGTGGTGTAATTTTAAGTGAGTGTTACTTTTAATTTGTTTTTTTTGTTTTTTTACCCCCAACCCTTCTCCATCTCCCCTGTGTATCCGTTCATGTGTATGTGTGTGTGTGTAAGCTTTTATTGCTTATTAAGCGTTTTTAGTTCAATTAAATCGCATAATCGATTAAATCCCCAGTCCAGAGCAACATTCACGTGCCCTCCAACGACGGCGACGACGGCGACTTTGCCCTGAGCTCACTCAGACGTGCGACGCAATGTCTGGCACCGTCATTCAATGACTCCTGTTCGTTGACTGGCTGCCCCTCTCCCCTGGTCACCCATCCCCCACAACGTTGATTACTGCTGATTGCCAACAGCGGCAAACAACACGCCAAATAGCAGGAATTACTTCTCTCCTCCTCCTACTACTACTACTACTGCTACGTGTCCCCCTCCTTCTTCTACTTCTCGTACTGGTCTCGTCCAGCCAGCCATTAATTGATTTGTTACAATGAAATTTCCACACTCAATGAAAATTTGTTCCGTTAAAAATGTTCTTTATTTCGGCCCAGACACAGAGCACAGGCAGACATCTTAGTCTATGGCTCAGTGGCTTCTAATCTCTTGAGAGAGAGAAAGAGAGAGCAAAATTCTTAGAATTGCTTGGAGACAAACAACAAATGTCTATTACATAGAGGAATATAAATCTAACTGGCTTTGCTCTCGAAATGCGCTTTAAACGCCATTTGTGTGCGCCTGGTCTCTTGCCAATTTCGGTAGAAAAAGTGCAATAAAATAATCATAAATTTGCACATTTTTTACGCCACAATTAAATTTTGCAAATTTGGCAAATGCACAAAAATGGCTGCCACATTTCATTTGACATTTTTATGAGTCCCGTCGCTCATTCTGGCCATTCTTATAAGTAGTTGCTTGAAACCGATTCTCCATTTTTAGGCCACCAGAGAGAGGGCTAGTTAGTAGGGGGAGAAGGAGAGTAGCCTAAGTTGATTTATGTACTTGATTGGCCTGTGTCCGTCCGTCCGTCCGTCCGTCCGTCTGTCTGACAAACTGGCAGACTAAATTGAACTTGGCTAAACAATTTCTTACAGTGTATTTGCGTGAGCACGCTTTATCGTTTATTCCACATTACTCAAAGTCATAATTAAGATCTTGGCAGGCGGTGGTTGCTCGAAGTCGCCGATGCCGTTGTTGTTGCCGTTGCCGTTGCCATTGCCGCAGCATCGGGTCATAAATTGTGGAAGTGGCTCATTGACAACTTCATTTCCGCACTTGGCGTGCACCAACGCAACGCAACGCAGTGCAACACAAAGTTGGGACGACTACAACAGCAACAAGTAGTATATATATTGTCGGCATGTGATCCGCTTATGATCGTTCAACTATATGTTGTTGTTGGCATCGTCATCGTCTTAGTTGCGTACACGCAACATGCCGCTAAATGACATAATGAACTGCATTATTTATGCGACACACTGCGCCAACAGCTGGCTAAAGTTGAAGTTGAAGTTAAGACAGTTGCTTGTTTTGAGCAGAGTCTACAAGTTATTGTGTGTTCTGCCGGATAATAAAACGAATTTTGACTAAAAAAAACAACAAGGGAACGACTTCTAAATGCCACAAAAAAAGTTTACTAAATGCAAGATCATGTAATGAAAAACATCTATTTTAGATATCAAATATGCTCATCGAATATCGAACACTTTCCATTATTATCGAATCGAATTTTTAACTTTATTGCCCAAGCATATCGATCGATTAAAAATATATCGTATCGTATCGTGAGGATGGCAAATATTAAAAATTGATATATCATCGAAGAATATTGAATATCTATTTTAGATATCAATTAGGCTCATTGAATATCGAACACTTTCCATTATTGACTTTACTTATAGAATTTTTAACTTAATTGCCCAAGCATATCGATCGATTAAAAATATATCGTATCGTATCGTAAGGATGGCAAATATTAAAAATTGATATATCATCGAAGAATATTGAATATTTATTGTATTTTTGTGAATTATCTCAGCAATCTAATAAGAAGATTAATCTAATCTGATGAGAACAAGAAAAAGCTAAAATTCGGAGCTACTTGTATTTCTTTTTAAAATATTCATTTCAAAGACTTGCGGTCGATGACTTTATAAATCTAAACTTTATCGGTCATTTGTATAGCGTGGAAACAAGTGAAAATATTTACAATTTTTATGCATTGACATGGTCGTATTTCCCTTTGCACGACCATGTCAAACCTCTGTGGTTTTTCCCCTTGGTTTTTGTTTTTTTTTTTTTCTACCTTTTTCCAACTAGTCCCTCTGATTAGTGGCACAGACATTGTCGTCTGTGGTTAATTGCATTTGCCTGGTTACCAGTAACTAGATCGTTAATATTTTATGTTATTTCCTTTTTCCCTATTTTGCCAAGCTAACTCTCTTGCCATCTATTTGGTCTATCCATCCATCACATATCCAATTAAAGTTCTCCCATGCCTTCATTCATTCATTCATCTTTCATCATTCGCTACGTTGCCATCTAATTAGTCTCGGCAAACATTGACAAACAGATGCATTATTGCATTTTCACAGAGTTGTTGTTGTTGTTGCTGTGGCTGTTGTGGATGTTGCTGCTGTTTCTGTTTGCCATCGATTTGGTTTGGTATCGGTTTGTTTGCTGACAATTTGCAACTTTATGCATTTTGCCTATATAAAACTATTTACAGTGTCAGCCATTTACCGCTTTTTGATTACGCCGCATTTGTTTGTTTCCTGTGGCCTTAATTTGTAGCATGCAGCAGCAGCAACCACAGAATGCCACAGAGTGCCACTGCCACTGACAGTTGCAGCAGCAGAAATTTAATGATAGGCGCTATATATACGAACTAACCAGAGATACACTCGCATACACACACACACGCACCGAAAGCACAGCAAGATACACACACGCAGGTGGCGCACTCGTTTCACGCGCTTTTAATTGAGTGCTTCCGCTGCAATTAACAAGTACAACGCATTCAGAGCAACCACTGAGGATGGTCGACTCGACTGGCTGACTGGCTCACTGGTCACTCATCAGTGGCCTAAACAGCTGCCCGGAGTCCGGACTCCGTCCCTTGCTTTCCTCTCGTCTCTTACGCAGACTAATGCCTCTTTAAGTTAATGCAAAACCATTAAACGTGTTGACTGCAACACTTTGTGGCAGTCAACAGACAATGGTGATGGTAGGATCCTCTCATCCTCTCCATGGTTATGTGTGCGTGTGTATGTATGCCTGGTCTGGGACAAAACAATGCATTAAGCGAATTAATTATAACTACGCCAGAAACCCGAAAACCAGACTCAAGGATAATAACAAATCGAATGTTTCATTATCGAGTTCCTTGCCTCCTATACCCTATGAAGATAGAGAATGGTATGCTTGGTTCAATGTAAGCCAGAAACCTTGGTTTTTTCCTCTCTTCTCTTTTTTTTCTTAGAGTAAGAGCCACAAAACATGTGATCGATTCGGAATGATCTTAAAAGATCTCAAAAAGATTAAAAATTTAGGACTTGCAAAGATTAATGGGATTACTTGTCTTTAGATTGTCACTCTTGTAAAGGGTATCCGCCAGTCGTCGCTCCCTTTAAGAAATATAATCTCTTTTCCGTTGTCGTGTCGTCTGCTGTTGCTACGTCCTGCCCTTTTTAATTTCCGTTGCGCGTGTTCTGCTTGTGGAAAATTTATTTGCAATGGCAAAAGTCATGTTGTCGCTAATTTGGCAAATCGAAAGCGATTCCAACGTCGTCGTTGTCGTCGTCGTCGTCATCGTAGTCATCGATGTCGTCTGGCTCCACCTACTATTGCAACCTATTGGCACTCGTTTGCAGCTCCAACTCTCGAACTGTCCATGGCACGCAAGATGGCATTAAATGCATTTTAAGAGAAATCTGATTTTCGCAGCTTCAACTATTTGCAGCTTCTTCCGCTCTCTGCTACCCCCCCCCCCCCCCCCCCCCCCTTACCCGTTCTCACCCCTTTCGTCTGGTTTGGTTACCGGTTACCGGTTGCCAGTTTGGCAGTTGGCAGTTGGCAGTTTGTGCAGTTTAGTTTTGCAATTTTCCGGCTCAACGATAAATGCAAATAGATTTCACCTGCAGACACTGTTTGTCCAATATTGAGAGAATCTTTAAATAAATTATGCGCATGGAATTTTCTTGTTGTTGTTGTTGTTGTTGTTGCTGCTGCAAGCACATTGCTTGTACTTGTTGTTGTTGCTGATGTTCGCTTTTGGCTTTTGGCATGTTGAGAATCATGTATGACTTTGACATTGACAGCGTTGAGGTAGCGATATGGTAGAAGGCATGGCAAATGGCATGGGATCTATTCACCTCTCGCACACACACACAGTCTCATACACACACACACAGTGATTACATATACGATAATGGTTATGGTACCGTAAATGTTCATGACCGTATGAGAAGAAAAATGCAAAAATTTTACATTTTACGTTTATTTACATTTGTACAGTTAGCCCACTGGCTTTTTACACTGAACGAAATTGCCCGTGGCATATCAAATTTTTTTGTTGTGGATTTTGACAAGGGTTCAATTTATTGATGTTAAATCTGAATGTCAATGCTGATTGACAGTCAAAAAGTTGACAAAATAAAAAAAAACTGACACAAACAGTGACGGTGAATCTCTGGGGTAAAATAAGTTGAATTTACCCCCTTAAGTATGCAATAGACAACAGATCGTGAACAAACTTCGTTCTCCAAAACTTTGATGCATTTTTGGAATAGATTGAAAATTTTCCTGGTTGCAAATATTGTTCAAAGAGCTCACAAAGTGAATTACTTAACCTCGTGGGTCCGCTGTGCTTTTCCTTTAAGGATAAGAGTTTGCTCTAATCTAACGCATAGAAAATCGATAATTTAGTGGACTAAAACAATAGAATATTTTCTTAAGGATAAATATTTCTTGATACAAAAAAATTAGCAGAAATCCATTGGGGTTATCATCACGTTTCACACATCATTCAACATTTAGACCCATTTCTGTCACAGTGTAAATGCCACAGAGAGTGAGTGACGAGAAAATCCCTTCTCAAGCCTCTGTGTCCCCTCACTCCCTCCCTCTCTCTCTCTCTCACATTTACAACTTCGTATCAACTCCATTCAATTAGCAACTCATAATAACAATAATTTTTCTTGCAATTCGCATTCGGTAAAACATTTTGCGGCACGTTCGTTGCCAGCAATGTTCGTGACGTTGCCGTCTATCGCCCATCAACGAAACGAAGAAGAAGTCTCTGCCTCTGACTCTGTCTGTGCCCCTATTCTTTCCCCTCCCCTCCTTTCCTCTGCTCCACACACAGCTCTCTAGGCACATTGACTGCAACAATGTTTCCTGTTAAATGATGCATAATAATCGGGAGCGAGCGCGCCAGCGAGCGAGCTTGTTGAGCTTTGGTAGCTCTGGCGAGGTGAAAGGATACAGTGAGCTAGAGTAAGCTGATGGAAAGCGGTGCGGAGGAGTTTCTGGGAGATGTGGAACAGCATTCCAGTGTAAGAGAGAGGAGAAGCTCCCACTAGTTAAGACCCATGACGACGACGACAACGACATTCAAGTTGATGGCTGATGGTTTGCTAGCTGATGGGATTGTGATTGTGGATGGCCCATTGCCGAACGCAAACCGCAATAACACACACTCATTCACTCAGTTCAGTTCAGTCCATACATTCTACTCTGGCACACAATGTCGTCACTTGCCAACGCCCACGCCCACGCCCCCCTAGGAGCCTCTCTCCTACTCATTCCTCTTCTGGTGGCAACGCCCACCTTTTGCAGAAATTGCTGACTTCGTGCGGCTTGTGGCTTCTTGTGGCTGCACTTTGCTGCGTAGCTTACGAAAATTCCCTTGGCTTCCGTTGGCCAGCACAAAAACCCAAGCTTGCCAACTCGTTTTCTGTTGAGCCCCATCTATATATGTACATACATATAAGTGTGTGTGTTTGTGTGTGTGTGCCTTTTATTATTTACTCACTTGAACTGAAACATTTTTTATAATTTCTTTTCAGCTCGTTATTTCTTTTTAGTTTTTTGTTTTTTTCCGACAACCATCGATTGGCCATCGGTCGTGGTCATTTTTTCTTTACTCCTTCTTATGAATACCCTTTATCTTGTTAGGGTGAATGGGGCTATAACCATAGTTTCCCAATCAAGCCATTTTATTAAGGACTGAGAAGCGAATGGAAGCTTTAAAAATAGATTCTGTTCTCGTTCTCTAGACAGTCTGTCGTTTTCACCTTTAATTTGATTGACGCCAGTCTAAAATTAATAATTCAGTGCTTTTTTGTTGCCCTCAAGGAATATTTTTTCCTCAATTTAAAACACATTACCATATCTCAAGAAATTGTATATAAATAACTTACACATGACGGTTTTGGGCGAAACCTTTTCCAAAAAATGACTGAAAGTAAAAGTTAAGAAAGCAAGAAACTAATTCTCTTCTTTCGCTTTCTTTAGGTTTTAAATAATATTAGCCTGATTTAGGTTCTGCAGAGTAACTCAAAGTCGTCGTCTCTGGATTTTTTTTTGGTGAAGTTGAAGGATTTTGTTATGGTCATGTTTTTGTTGCTGTTGGTTTGGTTCGTTGGCTATTGGCAACATTGTTATTTTCTGCTGTTTGCCCATTGACTATTGACTCTTTCACTGCTTCCTCCGCCGTGACACGGCATCCCCTGCACTTTGCCACCAGCTTGAGGCGAGTTGGTCCACTCTCTTGTTCTCTCTCTCTCTCTCTCTTGATACTCTCGCTCAGCATTTTCAGCAGTTTATTTATTTATTTCGTTTTAATGCATTTTGGGTCTCTGTTGAACTGACTTGTTTTGGCATCGCTTCGGAATAGTTCCAGGAAGCTGTATTGAGTCATTGGTAAATGGTTTACGTTTAACCCATTTAAAAGTGCATGCAGCCGAATCAGAAGCAGGAGCAGGAGAAGGAGGTCGTGGAGGGCGAGGAGGCGGTGGCTAACCGTAGCCCCAAACTGCTGTTCATTCCGCTCTCTATATATTGTATGTCGTCCGGTAAACGCACATTCCGCATTTCAACATTGCCATTTAGCATACAATGTAGCAGAGAAAACACAGAGAGAGAGAGAGAGAGAGAAAAATAAAAAAAATAAATAACTTCATCGATGGGGCACTTCGCTCTGTGTTTCAATTTGTTGTTGTTTTTGTTGTTGTTCCCGTTTGTTGTTACTGTGTTTGTTTATGCCGCAAACGAAAAATATTGAACGGAAATTTTACAATATGATTTATTGGTAGGTATCGGCGGATAAGAGGAGGAGCCGGTCAGATGGTAGGGGAAATGGTCTGTGGAGAATCTGTGTGTGTGTGTGTGTGTGTGTGTGTGTGTGTGTGTGTGTTTGTGCATTGGAAGTTGGTGCCAAAATTTCAACGGAAATGAATTCGTTTATAGGAGGAACCATATTGTATTTTGGTTATCCGCCATTGTGACAGCATCGAGGACTATGGACCAAATGGTAGCAATTCAGCTGTTATGAGTGAGTTCGTTTCAGGAAGGTATTTTCATTATTTGCACGATGATGTTGCTAGCCATGGACTGTTCCTCTTACCGTTACTTTTACTGTTGTAAAGTGGCCAATTAGGGTTTGTTTATGCATGAGTCATGCAAATGGATGGATGGATTGATGGGTTGAAGAGAAGAGCAGAGGAGAGGAGAGGAGTTAAACAGCAGGCATTGGGATCACTAGCAATAACTGGTTTTAATTGGATGGAAATGTATGCAAAAATTCATGAATTTTAAGTAGCAAAACATTATTGAGTGTCCATGAGCTAACTAATAATACAATTTACAGTTTTTATTGTCAGTTATCATTATTTTTAACGGTTTTTTTTTTATACCCTTTCAGAGGTTATAATAAAATTTGTTAGTGTCCGTTTGTCTGTCTAATTCCAAGCCAACTAGTCTCAGTTTTTAAGCCATTTGAATGAAACTCCCTATTTTCCTTCACATTTGTCGAAATGTCGGTCCTAATCGATTCCCTATTACACATAGAAACCTTTCAAAAACCACAGGAGCTAGCATATTAAGAACTTTTTGACTTTATATAATCTTCATTTGCTTCCGCCAAATATCTATCTGATTCTATAGATGATATTTCACATTATTTTAGATAAAAGAACAATGAGCTGTGCCTGAGCTATGAAAATCTCTTTAACGGTCTTCAATTCACCAACTTGAAATTCATTTAGTTTTTGTTACACAATAAGTACAAGCGCTTAGAACATGTATTTGTTAGAGATTTAATACTTGAGCCTTTTGGTTTTTAATGTTTGCTCTCCGTCTAGGCGCAAAAACCCATTTAATCCTTAAGAAAATCTAGTGAAACTTTGTCAAACATACATATATTTTGTGTATTTGCAATGCCATTTTGAAGAAAATCTTTTGCTATTGTCCAAAGGATTTTCCATGCGATAGCTAGCTTCTTTTGTCTCACAAACTTTCACAATGGAATACGAGAGAATACGAGAAGGGTGAGTGAGACGGGGAGGGGAGACCTTTGGCATGCCCTTAACAACATTTAGATAACACTCCAATTCACCCATTTCCATTCTTTAGCCATTCAGAGTATTGCGTGGATGCAATGCAAATTGCCAAAGAGACAAATTTATTCCAACTAGCCAGAAAAGTTAACCAAATATGTCAATTGAATGCTCTGTATGAGCGTGTGTGTGTGCGTGCGTGCGTGTGTGTGTGTGGAAAACAACCAAATCTAACTAAAGGCAAAGCTTGGTAGGTTAAAAAGCAATTTATCTTTGAGTTTTCCAGCTTTTGTCTACGTAAAATGGTCGTCGGCAATCTCTATCTCTCTCTGTGTCTGTGTGTGTGTGTGTGTGTGTGTGTGTGTGTGTGTGGTAAGCGCTTTTAACTAGTTTGCACAAATTTCTAGCATTTTGGAGCCACTCAATTACACAAAAAGCCAAAAACCCACAAACTCACACACAAACACAATCAATTGAGCAACTTTATACGCTTTTCCATATTGGCGAAATGGCAAACAATGGTAGACATATTCTGTCTGCCGGTCGGTCGGACAGTCACTCCATTTATATGAACTCCATTGAAATGCCTTTGGGTAGAGAAAGAGAGAGAAAATTTCAATAAATTTCCACAAATTTTCTCGCGACTTGGCATTTGAACATTTCGATCAAAACAGCACGTAAAACTATTTGAACTGCTAACCCAAATAAGCTCCCTGCAACAAAGATTGTTTTCCCTCTCTTTCTCTCTCTCTCTCTCTCTCTCTGTGTCTCTGGAGACACGCAACTGCAATCCTTAGCAGCATGGAGCAAATGCTGCGCCAATGAACTGCATGCAATCAATAGATGTGCTTGTTGTTGCAGCAACTTGAGCTACAAGATACTTTCTGTGTGCAACCGTAGAACTTCCCACATGAGCTTGCCATGGAATGCCACGGAATGTGCACACACGCATCTTCGACAACTGGCATACGATCTGGCTGGCATGCAGCTTCCTACTTCTCTTCCATCTCCTCCTTCTTCTCTTTTAGCTAACTTACCGCAAAGTTGTGGTGGGTGTGTGGGAGGAAGAGAAAAAGAGAAGGAGAAGAAGGAGAAAATTGGGTGGAGGAGGAGAAAAAGAAGGCATGGGGCAGGAGCTTTACTTTTATGCGCGAAATTGTCGTATGCATTTGCACATTCATAAATTCTCGTTGAGCGCCCCTAAAGAAGCAGCAGCAGCAGCAGCAGCCCAGCACAGCCAAAAGAATTTCCTATGCTAGGCGGAGCGAGAGATAGTTGGTTACAAGCAGAGAATGTGGAAAAGTGGGGAGTGGGGAATGGTCAGGAGGTAACCCACCCATTCACTCGTGTGGCATTTAAATTTCATTTAAATTTCCTTTCTTTTCTTTTTTTTTTTTTTTTTGTCGTTCGTTTTTCCTGCAGGCTGTGCGCATTTTATTATTGCATTTTATAACAACGCGAGCAACCTTAGACTAGCACGTCGTCATTAGGCGATAAATTATCTCATGCGCGCTGCATTTTGCATAAAATGTTGCTGTAGAAAAGCTAGAAAAGTGTGCCAACAGCTGAGGCAGGCTGCAGCCATTAAAGGATGCCAGGCAATTTGAATTTGTGAAATTCCATGGGGGCCCAACTGCAGCAGCAGAAGCAGCAGCAGCAGCAGTTGCCGTTGCCGTTCCCATTCCCGTTGCCGCCAATTGCCATTCCCGTTTCCCACAATTGCCTGCTTTCCAGTCACTGTGGACCGGGAGAGGCTTATCTAAGCACAAGATGTTGCCATTTGATAAGCGCATCGCATCGCAGCAGCACCACCAGCACCAGCACCAGCAGCAGCAATTTATGTTCTTCTGCCATTGGCTCTGCTATTACAATTGCAATTTCAGCAGCAGCAGCAGCAGCAACGGCAACGGCAACGGCAGCAACTGTTGCTGGAATGCACTGCCAACGACGTGCGTTCAACTATGCAAATTTGTACCCCATTCCAATTCCATTGACTTGCAACTTGCTACAACTTAGTAACTGCCAAGACTCTATTGATGTGTGTGTGTGTGTGTATGTATGTGTGATGGTGTTGGTGTTGGTGTTGGTGTGTGTGAGTCTGCTTCTTGTCAAACAGCATTCAAGCACGATTCTGGGAAACATTCTTCTCTCTATTGGATATAACTAACTTGAACTGAGACTGAGACTGAGCGACTGGGCGACTTTTGCATTGCTTTGGCTTTGACTTTGACTTTGACTTTAATATAAATGAGCTAAAATTATATAAAAGATGAAAGGATGCTAAAGCAAGAGAAGAATGTGGTAGAAAGAGAATAGCAGATAAGCAGATAAAATGTTGTCTGAACGAAAGGTGGATGTCATGCAAGTTCAATCATTGAGATTACCGATCTTGTTGAAACCCAGTTGAGTTATGCTTTTAGCAGTGTTGGCATCAGGAAATCGAAAATCGAGTCTCCCATTTGCCCCAGTTGTGGGAGCCCAAGAGCATTTACTCTCCATTTATGTGCACACAGTGCTAGGCATAATTTTCTTGACTCAATTGCACCGAAATGCCAGATCGATTACCATACTGAAACGGGCATCCTAAAATGCTTCAATCAAATTTAATGGGTAATAGCTTTTAAATCAATCAAATATTGCCATTTTGAACTTCTTGAAAACTCCCAACAAAGTTCCTACTGGCTTAGTCACTGACAGACAAACCTAGAATTGATAGAATTAATAGTTTTCGATCAATTACTGATCAGAGCTAGTTTTATCTTTAGCTTGTTAATTGATTTTTTTTATTTAAAAGAACTATACAAACAGATAACAGAAATAAAGAACGAAAGAAACCAAAATTTACCCACAGTAAATTGTACTCTTTGTCTTGCTTCATATATTCATTGTTCATTTTATTTTTTTTTTTTTGATTTCACTTTATCACTGTCTCTTCCATGTGCATGTGAGACATATGCAGAGCACTCTTGTGCGGAAGGGGCGGGCCCCGCCCCTACGTTTTCTTCTTCTTTAGATATTAATAAATCAAATTGCAATATTGCATGGCACATCGCTTTAAATCCTTTTTGCGATTTAAAGTAACTGACAAACTCTCCTAACTACACTTTGGCTAATGACTCCTCAACACTGCCGTTGACATCTCTTTTGCCGGGCGATGACAAATGGCTGGCAAGGTGTGCACAGAATGACACCGGGCCGGGCCGGGCAGCAAAAAAAATCGCTGAACTTTGACTGTGTCGGGTTGAAGCCAGACCCTCCCATTGCCAGCGGCGGCGGAACCAGCACCAGCACCGAATCCAGAAGGAGATGGGTGGGTGGGTGATTGCAATGAATGGAGTATGGCCCAGGCAGCAGTAGTTTCCGAAGCGCAATTAAACGCCCCGCCATTGAAACAATTACGCCATAACAATTACGCCCTACTGCCTGCTGCCTGCTGCCTGCCTGCACATGCAATCCGCAACAACAATTCGCTCTCCTAGATTCCTGGACTGAAGTAGGGTCCAGAGACAGGGCCAGGGCGAGGTAGTACGCTAGTGAGGGGTAAAAGGATTGCCTAGAATCTCATATGTGTTTGTAAATTTGCCGCATTTAGCACTGCTTCTGCTGCGGCTGCTGGTGCTGCTGCTGACATGGCAGTTGAGCTCAGCAGTTTCAAACGGCGATTCGAAAGGCATTTCCATGCGTCAAATTGCCGCCTCTGTTCTGTGCATTGCGTGTAATTGTGGCAATAAAAATTGCAACACATTGCGTACCATCATGCAACGTGCAACTGCAATAGCAACAACAACAACAGAATTAACTCACAAATTGCAAGAACAAAAGAGAAGATAAAAAAAAAGAAATAGTAGAAGAACCGAACCGCATATCATTCGAGATTTTTTTTTTTACAGTCTGGCAATTATCTAATTTATATAAAAACATAAGCAAATACTCTTTCAACTTACAACTCCGGCTGTCATGCCACAATTTGTGTCCAGCTAACGAGCTTACAGTCCGTCCATCCATCCATCCATCTATCCATTCATCCGGCTGTCCAGTTTCCATCCCGTCCATCAACAAGTCGTATCCATTGAAAAGAAAAGAAAAAACGTCAGTCGAATGCTTGCCACTTGCCACTTGGGTGGCAATAGGCCAATTGAAAGGGAAAAAGCGTCGAGCGGAACGCGCAAGTTGATTGCATTTTTAGCATAAATTTCAACGCATTTGACTAATGTTTTGCCATTTGTTATTTTGTGAAACAACGAATGCTTTTTGCTTTTGCCTTTGCCTTTGCCTTTGCCTTTTATTCATTCATTCAGCCTTTTAGTCATTTGGCTCGTTCGTATGTTGGGGCCCCAACCGCTCTCTAAGCCATTCCCTTTTCTGGGAATGTGCATAGATAATCGTTGCGATTGGCGGTGGGCACTGATTCTGAGATTCTGCGCTTCCAAAATGAAGTTGCATGCAAATTCAAATCATGGTCAATGACCATGTAATTGTTTTAACTGCTTAATATAACGTATACGCACTGTAAGACGGTTTGTCTGTCTGCCATCCAGCCAGCCAGCCTGTCAGCCCGCCAGCCAGTCTGACAGCCAAGTGCAGCCCCAAAATCAAGCTGAAAAAAATGGCATAAAAACACAACAGCTGCCGACTCGCTGGCGTCAATATCAGAGACAGGGGCGTAGCAAACAAAAGGGGTAGATGGAGCTGGCAATTTTCACTTTTTTTTAAAACTAAATATATAAAAGAGAAAAGTAGAAGAAGAGCTGAATTTCGAACTAGATTATGCAATGTTTAGATATTTTACGAATTGACCTCGGTTGCCTCAAGCTATAAACAATGCCATTACTTAACCTTTCTTGCCCAGCTTGGCTCCCCTTTTTTTTGGGGGGGTGGAGAAGGGGCCAACGCCCGTGCTAAAACAAAGGGAAAAAGCAGCAGAAAAATTAATTAACACACCAAGGCTAGCTGGACACGCCTGCAGCACGTACCAGATAAAGAGGAGTCCCAGCCAGAGTCGGCCAGTCAGAGTCGGAGTCGGCGTCGGCGTAGCAGGCGACAGCGGCAGAGACAAAGCCCAGCACGTCTCCGCTGACTCTGACTCTGTTGTTGTTTGCCCATTTTCTATTTCTCAGATTTTCGCTTTTTTTTTGTGTGCTCTGAGTATTTATGGCCATTGCTTGGTAAAAAGAAAAAAAAAAAAAACCCCAATGCAGTTGCCCCACCCCCTTGGACTGAGGGGAGCAGACGGCGGTGTTAAGTGAAAAGCGTGAAATTTATAACAGCCAATAGATTACACCAGAATATAAAAAACATTTTGATTTTTTCTTTTCTTCTCTTATTTTCTTTGTTTTCCAACCGCATTTGCTTTATCTATTGTCTGGGAAAACTCAGAAAAAAAAAATCAAGGAAAAAAATGCAGTAGTTTATTGGCTTTATAATTTACCCTGGCAGATTTTTAATCATATTTCTCTCTCTCTTTCTCTCTCTCTTTCTTTCTCTACACGGTTTTAGTTGCTGCCGCTGCTGCCATTACACAACCGAAGAACTCATCGTTACTCAGACCGTATCTGCAGATCCAAAAGCATGCCATCACAAGACTGACAATTACCAAGCCGCACTCCCCCTACTATCTGCCATGCATACCCCTAATCCACCCGTATGAGTACCATCAAGGTGAGTCTAAATTTGCTTGAGACTTACTTACGAAAGAATTACGAATCCTACGAATTTGCAGATAACTTGCCCATTTACTGTAGTTGGTATCGAAACGATGAGGTCATTGAACGTTTGTCCATACGTAAAAATGATTTTTTCATCTACGAGAATGGAACACTGCGTCTGCCGCCCAATGAACGTGCCAGCGGCGTCTATCGCTGCAAGATTGAATCCGATGAGATGGGCGTAATATCCGATAGCATAACAGTCGAATATCCAGGTGAGGGAAAGAGAGAAAGAGAGAAAGCGAGAGAAGTCCATTCAGGATTCAGCTAACCGCAAATTGTTTTTGGTTTCTTTCTCTACAGTGCTCAAGCGTCTTTTTCCGGGCCAGCAACAGGCGGCCAACATAAGCGCCCTGGAGAATCATTCTCAAGTGCTTAGCTGTCCGTTTCTCAGTGTGCCGGCTGCACGTATTAGCTGGTATTATGGCAACGAGTCCCTGGCGAATGATAACAGGCGAGTAAAGATCAGTGTTGTAACAAGTAGCGATTTGTGGATGTCCCCAGTTTGTACCGGATAATTAGCGTTTGGATTTTGCAAATAGAATTGCACCCTAATTCCCCGGAAGGGTTATTAAACGTTGTCATTTCTCTCATTATAGCGCTATAATACTAACAAATGGCACTCTAATCTTACGTCAGTTGCGTTTGGATCAAGCTGGCAAATACAAGTGAGTAGAATATCAAAATGAAGAAGTGAGAATGATTAAAATCAACTAAAATTTAATCACAAGTTTTGCATTTAAAAAGCCATAAATGAATGAAGTTAAGGCGTTTCTCCATCAGTTTATTTAGTTGATTCCTTATCTTGTTAATTAACCGCATATCTGTTAAATCATCAATGTTGCCTGCCTTGCCAGAGCAATTTTCCATTTGGCTGCTAGTGTTAAATATCAACACCTTGCCACCAGCCATCAGCTACCAGCTAGCAGGCACACCACATCCACATGGACAATCCATCAAGGCATCAACGACATGAACATCAACCCCGTGGTAAAATATTCACGCACATTTATGGTCAATGATATTGCCAAAGCGTAGTCAGCTGGTCGGAGTTGTATGCCTCTCGGTGATACGTGTGTGTGTGTGTGTGTGTGTGTGTGTGTGTGCATTAATTAACACTTAGCAGCAGTCGGCTGGTCGCAATAATTATGGCCAGCACCTCTCCAACTAACTCTGAGAGCAGTGCAATTAACGCATAAAACATTATCCATTTCAGATGCGTGGCTCAGAACCCAAATGCCAGCAAAGTTCATCGCCAATTTGTGTGGTTGCTGCGCGTCGAATCGAATGGGGAACGGCCGAGTGCCATTGGAGAGGCACAATTGTTGCCAGCGTTTCAGAATGCCACCCTCTATGTGGCCGCGGGCGGCTCCTTGCTGCTGCAGTGCCGAGCTGTGGCCGATTTTGTGCCCATTGAGTGGTGGTTGCGTCATCCCAACAACACGCTGACCAAGCTGAGCAACAACAGCGTTGCGCTGTCCATCTCGAACGCCAGTTTGGGTCAACATGAGGGCTTTTACAGCTGCATTACTCCCATGGAGACACAGACGTTCCATGTGATAGTGACAAGCCCGCCGAGAATTGTCAGCATGCTGCCCGTCGAACTGGTCTACATCAGTCTTTCGAAAACATTGAGTTGCCGTGCCGAGGGCAATCCACGTCCGAGCATCAGCTGGTATCACAATGGAGCTCCGCTTAATAGCTCGTACACACGTTTTATCAGTGGCAACGAGCTGCACGTCCACTCCTTTGACCCCGAGGAGGAGGGCATCTATCAGTGTTTTGCACGCAATGTGGCCGGCGAGGATTCGGTGACGGGTGAAATGCGCTACAAACCACAGCCGGAGCAGAGTAATCCCCTGCAGAATATACGCTGCTATCCGCATAGTTTCCATACCATAAATGTGACCTTTGATAGCCGAGTGTTGGAGTCCATGTTTCTGGTGCACATTGTGCGCAATAATCCGCACAGTTGGTCCTCCTTTGCACCCATGAAACTGAATCACACCTCGTTTGTGGTTATATCAACAAATCTGCCAGTCTATCGGCCCTTTGCCCTGATCACACGATTCCTCTATCCCGGCTCCGATGTGACCTCGGGCACAGTGGTTCCCCAGCAATTGGTTCTCAGTTCGTTACGCAGTCCCCCTGTGACCTGTTGCACTCAAGGATGTGAGTTTAACTTTTGGACCATTTTGGATTTGAAATGAATTGACTCTCTCTCTCTCTCTCTCTCCTCGCAGTGATGCTTCGACCCATTAATGTTGGCAATGACACCTTTGTCAAGTGGGCCCAGGCCGAGTTGGATAACAAGAAGTACTTTATCCTGCAGTTCTCCATTAATCACACACATCCACATCCATCCCAGCTGCTGGTAAACGGTCCCATACAAGGCACCATCATTCCAGTCAAGGACAAGGCCGACGAGGTGCTGCGTGCATTGACCATAATTCATCCGCTGAATCAAACGGCGGGGGCCACGATCTTGAGCAATGCCGAGCATGAGGTGCTGGACAATGAGGTGGACGATGTCACTCTCGAAATGGAGGAGGATATCTTCAGCATGGTGGTAGATGCTAATGTTACAGGCATTCTCCTCCAGCACTTTATGCGCATCAAAATGCGAGTGCTGATCATTACCAGCGAGAATGAATTTCTCGGCCAAGATTTTCGTTATGTTCAATGGAAAACTGTGAGTAGACTGTACTGTAGTGGCAAGACATGATACTTCCAGACTATGCCCAGTATGAGTGTGGCCAAAAACTAAAATCTTGCCATCATTTTTTCTCTTTTCTTAGATTGAGAATGGCACTTCAGAACAATCGAATATGCCCTTTCGCCTGACCACTGTCGAGTCGCGTGCCCTGGCCTTTAAGTTCTTGGACAGCCTCAACGAAACCTGCGTCTACGAGTGCCATTTGCTTATACAGCTGTCCCTACGCAAACAGGAGGACAAATGCAAGGAACGCACCATCTTCAACTCGGTGCTCCTGGTCAGTGGCCTGAGTGCCAATGAGCGTTACAATTTTCGCTTCTACAATTGCAGGACGCGCATTTTTTATGGCGAGCAGGATGTTCAGACTCTGCCAGATCGTAAGAAAATTAAATAAATAAAAGGAAATCACAGTAAAATTAACTACAAATCAAATTCCTTTTAGCTCCTGGCACCATTAGCAACTCTCGTCTGATCATACACAATGGCCTCAAATTGGTTTGGGAGCCCCCCGTTAATCCTAATGGACGTGTGCATCATTACAACATTATCTGGACATTGGACAATGTAACCCATGAGGCCAATGTTCTGGAGTGTAAACCCTGCTCATACAAGGTAAAAGGGCCATTTGATTGTGGTGAAACATTTTTATTCATCTTTCTTTTTTCTGTTTTTTTTTTCTAGTTTCCCAATGTCTCGCAAACGGATAAAATACATGTTGCAGTTCGGGTAGTGGGCGAAACCGGTGTGGGAGCTCCCATGTTCTTTGACATGACCAAACACAGTCACAGTCTGTTGGAGCATGAGCCAAAGAACTCCGTTTCGGAGGTGTACAGTGGCATTGCCATTGGTTCGCTGCTCTCGCTGGCGTGTGTGTTTGGCTTTGCATTTTTCATTATCTATCAGCGGCGCAGATTCAAGGCACGAGCCCAGGGCCCCACCCACTTGACCACGCCCACGGACATCAATTTTGGTAATCTGAGTAGCGCCTCGGGCATGCCGGGCGACAGTGCAGGCGGCTTGAGTGGCGGCACATTGCAGCAAGATTGCCACGAGATGCAAACGCTAATCCCACGCTCACGCTATCACATTGAGCTGCTGCCGGAGCACACTCTGGAATATCAGACGAGTGCAGCGGCTGCCACACAGTTGGCCAAATGTAATGGCAATGGCCAAATTGCAAGGCGCTCCACCGAACCACCGGATAGTTCTCAGGGGGAGCTCAGTATTGCTGGCGTGCACAATCTGTCACAGTTGCCGCTGTTCACTGGATCATCGCCGGAACGCAAGACAGTGCAAGACGCCATGTTGCAGGAGGCGAAAGCCTTCTACATTCCCTATCGCCACACGCCGCCAAATGCGGTTGCCCTCTCAGCTGGCAGCAAGGCACAAAGTTCCTCTCACAATGGCGAGGAGATGGCAATAGTGCCGCCCAATTCTCTTCCTCTGGTGGCCACCATGCCGGCCTTGGCTGTTGGAGGTACTGGCTCAAATGCTCGACGTAGCGGCAGTCTAAGCAGCAGCAGTGCCAGCAGCAGCAGCAATGCCAGCAGCAGCACCAAGAAACAATTCCACACCAACTTTGTGCGGCATTCGAATTCCAATGATGGCATTTGTCTGCTTGCCGAAGAAGAGTCGGCAGCGACTCTAACGCCCACCTCAGAGCAAGAATATGCGGCTGTCTGTCTAACCAATGGTTTCAAATTGCAACAGACGCCAGCAGCAGCAGCAGCAGCAGCAGCTGCAGCCACAAGCCATTATAGAAACAACAGTAATAGCAACAACAACAATAGCAGCAGCAACGGCAGCAGCAGTCATACCAGCCAAAAGCAACGCGGCAATGGCAATCTAGCGATCTCTTTTAGCCACAATGCATCCATAGTTCCTCCTGCCAACGAGCCACCATCGATTGTGGCCGTTAACAACAAAACAACAACAACAACAACTAGAAAAGCTGCCAAGGCGCCAACAACAGCAACAACATCCTCAGCAAAACAGCCATGGCCAGCGGCGACAGCAACAGCTCTGCATCGCCGTGCCCAGGTTGATCCAAATGGTTGAATAATTGTCTGTCCTGGCCGTAATTCCAGTAAAAGTATTCGTTCGATTATTTATGTAAATTAATGAAGGTAATGCACTAATCAACACACATACACACCGACACCAACACCAAAACACACACACACACACACACATTCGCAGCTCGAAACATTCCAAAACAAATATTATATTAGTCGATCGCAATGATGATCGAACGACGATCGAAGTTGGATCGAAGATGGGCGCATTTATAAAGATTACATTTTATAAATGTAAAAATATTTAAAATAAGTACAATTGTAATTGTAACTATAACTGAAGTGGAACCTATGGGAGAAATGAGTTAATAAGCTGATATTTATATCCACACGGTGGAGTAACTATGGGGAGGAGGAAAAGAGTCAAATTTTTTCTCTTTAAGTATGAGTAAGAGAATTGAAAATTTAAATTGTCTGTTGCATATTTGAGAGGAACAATTTAATCTCTTTTCATTACCCTATACCAGCCACTTGCATTTATATAGAACACACACACATACAGACACAAACTACGTACATACATACATATATAGACACACATACATACACCTACAAGTACGCTAAGTTGTATGCTATAGTTTTCTATCCTAACTTACATATTTTATGTACATTTTGTCGTATTTGTTTAGTTTTTTTTATACACTTGTTTTTTTATTAATTGAGGCTAATTATTATTTGTAATTTTATATAGATACACACACACACACACACACATACACGCGCCATGCACAGACACTAACTTATACATGCATAATTAATTTGTTTGCTGTTTGCCCTAGAACACACAGCAGCAATAGCAGCATAGATACATATAATTTGTTGTTGTTTCAACAATTTACATAGCAGCCTGAAAGTATGCATAACAAATTTACACACACACACACAGCAATAGCCCAAACACGCCCACACACACCCACACACATCCACTCACACCCCATCAACCACAATAGTCACAAGTGTTCATATCGATTTCGATTTAAAGCCTAATTATATAGCCACATTAAACCTATATACACTATATTATTTTTGTTGAAAACAAATTATTTCAATTCCGCATATAAGTACACAAATATTGTTTGCTGCATTTTGTTTGTTTATTATTATAATTATTATTATAATCAATTTTTGTTTACATAACCGATATATCAAATGTACCTGATTATATTCATTTTTGCATTTCGTTTTGTGCTCTCGCTTTTATCTAAACTCACACACACACAAATACACACACACACACACAACTCACACCCACACATAACTCACACATATTGAAATCAACTAAAACAAAACCTTTCAAAAGTTTTAATCTTAATTGGTTCAAGTTTTTTTTAAATTTAGTTTGTTTCTCTTGTTATGAAATTAACCATAAGAACAATTTATTGTCTAAAGCAATTTTCCATATTAATCTGAGTTTTACACATACACACACCCAGACACACACCCAGACACACACCCAGACACACACACACACACACAGATCAACCGTATGTATATCCAATTAACCATCTGTACCTCGTCTGTACAAACAAGAACCTGTAGCTCAGCCATTGACCTATCCCTATTAAAGAACACACACACAAACACACCCACTTAAATTACTAACACACACACACACACACACGAGAAATACATCCTCCACTGATATTATTTTTGATAAGCATAGAGAAAGTTTAAGTAGCCAACAGTATTTAAACGTAAAAAATGTATTTTGTGAATTGTTGTTCAATGTGAAACGAGAAGCATAAATTGTTATGAGATGCACACACACACACACACATAGACACCAATTACAACAGCATTCCAGAACAACACACACTCACACACACATACATATACACGCAAACTCCACTCTTACTCCAATTAGAGGCAAATTTAAAAAAACAAAAAAGAAAATATAATAATGCATCCATATATAAGAGGGAAAGCTAAATCTATATAGATATGAATCAATGTGAATGAAAAGTGTTTTTTGAAAACTGTAACTGTATACGTATTTAGAGTCGTAAGTGCAATAACAAAAGCAAACATAAAAATATACATAGCTAACACACACCACAACAACAACAACAACAACAACCTAACACAACCAAACACACAAATGAAAAAACAAAAACAAACTATAAACAAACTATAAACAATAGTACCTTTCCATATAAGCAACAATGAGTCTATCAATATTGTCCCCGGCAGAAGCATTGTTGAAAAATATTTATTGATAAAGACAGCCTGAATGTTAATACATAGATTAGTCCTGATATAAAGAGAAAATACCTAAACATATACACATACACATAGATAATTACATTTCTCTCCTAAATCCTCCCCTCCTCCCTCCAAAACATATGACATAACTATGTGCTTGCAGTTTGAACTCAATTTTTTTAAATATGAATCAAAACTATTTACTTTTCTCAAGTCTGGTGAAATATGGAACACAATCTGCAAGCATATGGAATAACATGTCAGGTTTTGAAAATCAATATAATTATATTCAAGTCTACCAATCTAATTTGTGTTCAAAATATATCCGCATAAGCCACAACTTTGCATTTTCAAGCCACAAACAGATAAAAGAAATATACATAAATATAAATGCATATTGTCAAGTTTTGTCAAAATATATATGTATATATATATATATATACGAACCACGACACGACAAATGAAAAGTTTTTAAGAGACACTAAAAATATTCCGCAAATAAACTCAAAATTCCTAGAACAAAAGCAAATTTTAAGCGTTACACCAATTAAGCAACATTTACTAAAAAAAAAAAAACGGCAAATTTGTGTATTCAACAAAATATATATATATATGTATATATATATATATATATATGATATGATATTATTAAGTCACTTGCATAAATTGTACGATGTATTGGAAAAACAAAAGCAAAAAGCAAAAAGAGAAAAATTAACTGCGATTGTGATCGCCGTGTAAGTGGATGTGATAAATGTTTAAATTATTTAAGCTCGAAAACAATAAAGAGAAATTAATTAATTAGATGGCATATATACAGATTACAGAAAAACAAAAGAATAAAAATTAATGCATATTGCGATTTTTGCAAAAGTTTGGCGCAAGTCCACTAAAATTATAAGCAAAGTAATAATTATAATAATCATAATGATGATTGATTGAGGTGATCCTAATCACGTTGGCGTTAGCGATGATGTTTTGTGAATTTCGGATATATACATACATATATATATATATATATAGAAACTTGAACTATTTTGCTCTACTTTATGATTTACTCGTACTTGTATGTAATATGTTTTTTGTTTTAGTTTTGCGTTTCAATCCGCAGTTTTGGTATACCTCATTAGTAGAGCGGCAACAAGAATAACAAGAACAACTAAATATATAAAATTAACAAATTGTAAACGTATATCTAAGTTAAGTTCGATTCTTTGGCTATCAACAACTAAATGGAACAAGCATAAAAACTAATGCATTTCCATTTTATACATTTTTTTTTTTTTGTAATACTTTTCGATTGAATTTGATTAAGTTTAGCACTTAAGCTGATTGCCAATGAGTCGTCGTGTTAATGGTTTTCAGTGATATTGATTTGGCAAAGAAGAGCAAGAAAAAGGCGCGAAACCTATAAGAAGAAACAGATTTAAATGTATCAAGTTGAGATGAATGAATGCAAAAGCAAACTTAACTATTGGAAAAATATATTAAAACTAAGTTACAATGAGAAACATAAAAAGCATTTTACTACTTCCTTTTCCCCATAGAGAAACAATTTCCTTGACTTTTGTTTACTTTTATTAATTTTTGTTAGTTTGTTTGTTTGTTTCACACTTAAAACCTAAAGAGAGGTATAAAATATCGAATGGTCTTTTTTATGTTCTGGAAATCCGCCTTAATAATCAATATCGTTGGTAACGTTTTACAGCGGTGATATTATATAGATATTTGTATATATAATAGTGAATATTTCTTTTGTTTAGCAAGCTTTTAATGGCAGATCGATCTACGGGGGTGTAATAATAAAAATTTTGCGCCCGTAAGTATGCAAAACTCGTTGAAATCGTTAATAAGCCTGTCTATTGCATACTTAAGTGGCCAAATTTCGGTTATCTCACCCTCTTGGATGCGCCACTGAACATTGCTGAAGAGTCGTACTCTTCCGCAATCGAACAAAAAACAAAGAAAATATTGTTAATATCGCGCGTTGTCTCTATATACTAAAAATGGCAGACTTAAAATTAACTTGCGCTACACGTAAATTAACAAAAAAAAAAAATACAATCAATCAAAATAATATTCCCTATGCTATGCACTTATGTTCCAAGCTTAGTTCACGACTGATAGCCGAGACTTAACATTTAGGTACGCGTAATTGCAAACTCTCGGAGTTGCAAATCCTATTCACATGTCGATTTCATTTAGGTAAGGTCCTAATATATGTATGTACAATTGACTGAATATGCTCCTGCTCCTGCTTAGCACACTTTTTTAATCATCTTCACCAGTTCCGTATACAGAATGCAATCGCGTCCACGGGGTTTGCATATCTCGCGATGGTCAAGTCGTATGCCACAGACATCACCAATGCCGGGATCTGTTAAAGGGATAGATGATTAACAACTAGGATTTGGTAAGGAGTTCCGGCTGAGCAAACCTGCCGAATCCACGCCCACAATACGCAAATATAGAACCGACATAAGGGTCAGCGCCGTTTCCACAAAACTAAATACTTCGATCTTCAAATGACCCATGTGATAGAGGCCAG
Source organism: Drosophila nebulosa (assembly GCA_024703675.1). Taxonomy (NCBI): domain Eukaryota; kingdom Metazoa; phylum Arthropoda; class Insecta; order Diptera; family Drosophilidae; genus Drosophila; species Drosophila nebulosa. The sequence goes on along the minus strand of JANFPS010000007.1, from coordinate 1,762,075 downwards.
CAAAACGCCGATGGAGATCCAACAAATACTTATTGTCTGAAAGAAAGTAGAGGGGTAAGTGAAGGGGGAAATTCATTTGTCAATGACTGCCTCTCACTCACTCTTCTCAATTTCCAGCAGTTCCACAGAGCGCGATAGGAGCGGCGCCTTAATGCTGGCCAAATGGGAGCCTCGATGTGGCACTGAGTAGAAGAAACAACCACGTGCTGAGCGCCAAAGTGGCGTCATGGCCGGTCGACCACATTCCCAGGCATCGACCATAATTTGCTTGATGAATAGTCCTCCCTTGGAGTGACCCACATAGATAATGGGATGGCCATGACCCACACGCTGCTGGATAAGCAGCTCGGCCATTTCCCTCGAACGCTGAATCAGACTGGAACGAGACTCTTTTCTCTTCCACAGAGGACGCCACAGATATGGGTCGGTTGTATAGTTAAGGGCGATGACCCTTACGCCTGGACAATCAAGAGGCAGCCAATCACCGGGCCAGCATTTGGAATAGTTGGCATCGTTCGGTGAGGGCTTGGACTGGCTGGATTTGTTATTGGCTGATTTACGTTTCGGCTCCGCCTTAGAGGATTGTGATGGGGCTGGAGCACTGCTTGGCATGGCCTCACTACTTTCTTCCGCCTCCAGCATGGAGTCAAGTTCTGCTTGGAGCAGGCGGCTCTTGTCATGCATGCGCAAACGGAATGTGGGAAAGCTGTACTCAATGCCTTGACAGATTTGAATATCCTCGGGCTCTCCACACACATAGGCATAGCTATAAAGGATGACAGATTAGATTAGTCTGAGAAGAATGGACATAATACTCACTCTTCCGCTTGATCATCAGAATCGGAGACATTGAAGTTAAAACGCTGCGGCTGCGATTCCAAAGCGCGTCGCGATTTGGCACGCTGCGACTGGACCTGCTGCTGTTGGACTTCATCCGACATGCCGTCGTCTGAATGTCCGAAACGGCTGCAAGAGGCAAATTTGGCACGCTTCTCTTTGGGAGCAGGGTGAACAGCTGCACTGCGTGAATGACGCGGTCTCTTGGGCGGACGCACTGGTGGTCGAGGAGGACGATCGAATTCCACAGGTTGGCGATCGTTTTGCCACAATCCCTGCTTCCAAGTGTTCACCAGCGAGCCATGCAGGCCATGAATGAGCACAATATCCGCCCGAATGGGTTCGCCAGGCGGCGGTTCGGCCAGTATATTGAGGGTACAACAACTGGGGGCATCTGAGGATCTGCCCACGCTACACACAGGCGGAGTTAAAGCAAATGGCAGCGGCGTGCCGGGTATAGATGGCGTGGCAGGAGCACTTATTGTATCTGGCAAACTCTCCAAGCCATCCTGGGATTTGCGCAGCTTGAGCAGATTGAGCAGAGGACCCAGACGATTTGAAACTGCAAGTACAAGGAGGGCATGGTTTTTAAGATTCGTATCTCATCATTGGATACCCCCATTCATTCATTCATTCATTCACTTACCCTGAACTGAGGAAAGATTCAATGAAACCGTATTGGCCGCAAAGGCGACCAGATTGGTCAGGGCCTGCCGGCTGGAGGCCAGATTCTGTAGCACTCGCAAAACGCGCACATCACGAATACCCTTAATCCCACGGGCCACCCCATTCGCCAGCGGCAATACAAGACGCACAAGTATGCCAAAGACCACTCGCATGCTGCCGCTGTTCTTGGCATCGCTGTGATAAAATTGTCATCGATTAATTGACTGATCGATTGATTTGGCTTCTGTTGCCCACTTACATTTCCATTAACGCTCCGCCACTGCTCGAGCGGACCAGCTCGCTGACCGTTTGCTCCTCCTCTTGTCGATTGATTTCCACCTCGTTCGCTTCATTGTGTCCGGACCAATTTGTTGGTGGCTGCAGCTCTGTCGATTCATCGGCCTCGACAAGTGCTTTGCTCAGCCGCTGGCTACCCTCCTCCTCGGCAATCCTCATCATGGCAATGTCGCACACGTAATTCTCATCGATTTGGCTCAGCGGTGAACCGCTGCTCTTTTGTTTACTCTTAACAATGTCGTCATCTTCAACTGGGCTCTCATGGGTTAATCCGTCTTTGTTGTTGCTGTACATTGCCGAATCGCTGTTGCTCTTGCTCCTGTGGTTGCTGCTTCTTAACCCTGGCTAACTGCCAATTAGTTGAAACTCAACATGTTGCTGCTGCCGTCGGCTTACTGTGCTTACTGTAAGAATGCAAATGCAAATTTACTTTTAATCATACGACGACAGGGACTTCAGATGATGCAGCCGAGCCGGGCCGTGCTCTATTGTGTGGCAATTTGCTCTTTATTCCACTGTTTACCGCACAAAAGAACGCAAGAAAGAAAGAAAGACGGAAAAAAAGAGACTGAACGACGAACTGGTCGGGCTAAAAATATCGCAAAAAAAAAAACCAAGCCTTGACGATGTTGCTGCAGTAAATCACTCATACGACATGTGAGCCAAGCGCACAAGCAAACTGAAGACGACCGCGGGCAAAGGAATTGTCCTTCAAGGTAAATTTTGCACACGGTATCTTAAAGCAATTAAACAATAACAACAACAAGCAACTAAAACTAAAGTTATAGGTTAAAAGGAAAACAGATAGAAACACATTCTGAATGCCATTCAAGGCATTGAAACAAAAGGCAACTTTGATTCATAAAAAAACTTTCGTTCACACGAGGGTTGCTCTTAATGTTTGAATATTTGAAAACTCTTACAATTAGTTTATGAGTGTTTAATTTACGCTCGTTGTGAGAGCAATTTTCATTTTCAATTTAGAAGTCTTTGAATTAGTTGTAGACTTCATTTCTACTCATAAAATTAATATCTTAACCCTAGAAATGTGTTAGAGAGAAGTTCTAAACCGTTAGAAGATAGATAAGGATGTGTAAGAGGATAGGCCTAAACGGCAAAAGGATGTATGTATATCTCGAAAAGCTTTAAAGTTTTCACAATACAGAGCCTAGAACTTTTCAAAAGCTTCCTCATCATTTTCCCTTTGAATGGGCAACATTTGCTCAAACAAAAGGTTTTTGTATTATATATTTTCACATAATGCCACGAGCCATTCATTCAGTTGAAGTTGTCACAATGTGATGTGTATGAGTGGGTGTGTGTGTGTGTGTGTGTTGTATTTCTAATTTGTTTTCGCTTTCGCTTGGCAATCCAATTAGTTGATGAAGCAACAACTGTGCCTGCCTGCAACACGTCAAACATGCCGCATAATATCAGTGATGTGGTATTTAGTTATTGCTAACGTAATGCCTCAGCCACCGAGCCACCGAAGCACCCACCCCACCCACCTGCCATCTGCAAGAGTTATGGCATTCTCTTATACACGAGAGTGGCAGGCAGCAAAGGTTCAAGTTGAGGGTCGAGACCCACTAGGGAGCGAGCCTAAAGCGAGGTGCAGGCGCAAGAGGTGGTGGCGCATACATTGTATTGCGGCTGCTATTAATAGAAATGAATAGAAGAAAATGCGGCAACATGCAAAATAAATTCCGCCTTGCTATTTATAAGTGACACATATACATATATATGCAGATGCCTGGCTCTCTGTGAAAAACAAGTGAAAAACAAATCTCAATCTCGATCAGGTTTAAAAAGTAACACCCACACGTTTTTTTTAGCTCAACTTACATTACTCGTGGCGGGGTGGGCCGAGGTGGGGCGGACTTAACCACTGACTATGCAAATCAAAATGAAACTACGAGATTGCAATAACATTCACGAGACTTCCAATGGGCACCTTGATGGGGCCTAACTGCGGTTGGCTATTGTCTTTGAGTGCACTGGGAGAGAGAGAGAGAGAGAAGATTCGATTCGGTTCTTCGGACGACAATTCACTTGTTGTTTGTTATTTGTTGGTTCAATTGAAGTGGTTGGACTGAAAATTAGTTGAGTTGACTTGCGTCTAATATAAGTAAATTGAACAGACAGACAGCAAATAAGTTCAATTCATTTGGCACTTCTGCTTTGCTTATCATTCGCATTCGCCACTTGTGATACTTTGTTTTATGGTTGGACGTCTGGAGAAATGAGAAATTCATAAATATTCACAAATGCTAAGCACTGATAGCGGAAGGATTATCTATTTTCCAATTGAAAAGAATTAATTAATTTAACTTGAAATCCCAAAAAGGGGAGCAAAGGTCGTTATCATTGTTGAGATAGTCAATTGCCAAAGAGGGTTACGAACTTTTATAATTGATTTAAATAGATATACAAAATATTCATTATAATTGCTAAAACTAAAAGAGAAAAAAAGAGACGCAAGAAGCAAGAAATGAATGCAAATCTTATCAAGTGGCAATTGGTGAGAATTGTAAAACTTTATTATGCAAAAAACTTGCACACAAACAAGAAGTGTGTGGGTGAGAGGATGAGGAGGGTGGCTAAAGGGGAATGCGTCTATGTTAGCCATGTCTTGGACTTGCTTGTCCAACCACAGCTGCTGCCAACGGCCCGGGACGGGCTGGGTCTGAGCACACAGATTACTAATGCTCCGCATGGACTTTGACCGGTTGCAGTTGTTGTTCAATTTATCATCATTCTCTCTCTAGAGACTAATATGTCTTTATCTCTCTCTCTCTCTCTCTTTTCTATCTCTTTGTATGTGTTTATCTTCTCTTTGGTCTTTTGTTTGGCTATTTATCAGAAATTATATATATAACTTTGGATTTTGTATTGCAACTCTGCTTGAATTGTTAGCTGCTTTCTTTTTGAACACCCTTTCGTATAAGTTGCATTCAAATAAATGCTGATGAGCTATCATTTACGGCATTATAAATTCGATATTTAAAATTAAAAACTAATAAATAAAAACCCATAAACTATCACTATCAATTAAATTGTTTGCCAACTTAACTAGAAAAAAAAACAAACAATAATTTAGCCCATAATAGACTTAAAAAGTTTATCCCTAGCAAGGTAAAATGAGCATCCCAAAATATTGTTTTCAAGACACTGTTTTGGTGTAAAAAAAAATTAAAATACAAACTAAGAAAAACATTTACTAAAGCTTTAACTGACTTGAACTTTTTAAAACCATCTTTTTTTCAGGTGAATGCTCTCCTCTGCGCTTTTCAAAAGTTCAAGTAAGAGTATGTGTAAAATTCTCTATATAGTCAATGATGCTTCCATCTGAGCAAGGGTATAAAATGTGAGAAAAATTTGGAAAAACTTTTTGCGAATTGAAATTTTTTATCGACTTCTTTGATGGAAAACAAATTAAGGAAATCGGCTATAAAATTAAGGTAAACATTTTGAAAAATCGGCCGCATTATAAATTAGTCATCGCCTTTATATGTATATGTAGTTTGTAGCGATTTGTTGTTGTTGGCATAAGTGTTTGAGTTAATTGAGTTGGACAACAAACGAGCTGCTAACTCTGGCCAACTGTGAAAATTGGCTATGTGATTATGCATTATAATTGGGGGCCCATGATACACATAAATGCACGCAAGGTGCTCGGCATGCTAATTAAATTGTCGCATGCGGATGCCACGTGCCACACATGGCAAGGCAATGCAAGTTGTTGGAGATTGCATGCCTGAATGGGCAGTCAACCTGTATCATCTGAAGCGAACTAGAACAACAACAACAACAACAATTGTCATCAGCATCGATGACAATGGGGCAAACAATTTTGGAGGATAATATTCCATTGGAGTTAGGTGTAGGTGGTTATGTAGTACCTAAATATTGTTTGTATTCTTGCTCATTGTATTTTGCTGTATTTGTTTGTAGGTTCAAGTGCCTTTTCTTTGTCCGATAAGATAGACAGACATTTCAGATTTACCAGGTGTAAATATATGTACTTATCTCCACCCCAAAATTATGAATAAAGCACTTTAAGGCATTAATTTAAATGCCACTCCCCTCTGTGGAAGGTCGCCCCGTTTTAGTGGGTCAAATGTGGTTGACATTTTCACATTTCCATTTCCAACTGTGCAAATACGAGACACAATGAAAGTGAAATGTCAGGTTAATCCATAAATTGTTTTAATTGTGCGAGAGATAAGCAACCTCTCCAACTATATATACATATCAGGCAGGTCAATCTATTAATATCTCTCCGAAATGGAAAAATAATAAGAGAAAATTCAATAAATTTCACCTTTTTTTTCCTCGCACATTAAAAGCTGCTCGACCAAACCAACCAACGAATGGAAAACTTGTTATGCAAAGTAACAAATCAAAATTTAACATAAAAGATCAGGCCATACGCGCCTTTTTTTTATATAAGTCTGCTTATACATATATTTATATAGTTTCGTGATTTTTTTTTTCTTTTTATTGTTGTTGGCATTAGAACTAGAGCCTTGACTGCCTAATGAAGAAGCAGCCGGCGGCAGACATTGGTCAGGCGATTGCATAAATAGCTTCTGATACCCAATTAACGAAAGGGTATATTGGACTCCATGAAATGCACATGGGAGTCAACCTATTTGCCGGTGATCCTGAAGTCTGATTGGGTTACTCTCAAGATCCATTGTCGTTACTTCTTTAATTTGAAAGAACTTTTAAGTTAAACTTTCACTATCTACAGGGTATTTCGATGTTTATTCCCTACTTTAGGCATATCTAATGATTGTTTTTTTCTTCTTGGTGCTTTGACATTGGTAATTATATGAATTTCTCCTCACCTGTGACTAAAGAACCCTTTTAATTAAAACTTCTTATAGAAGCATTTCTATGATTAAATAACCTTTGGACTTAAATGGAAAAAAAAAACACAAATGAATAGCAACATAAGCGGAGGAGAGGCAGATACCAACACTTTATAATCTCTCTATCTCCCTCCGGGAAACCGGCATCAAAACAATGCTAAGAGAATCACAGAAAATTCCACAAAAGAGCAAAGATATTCGAAAAGAGAATGGGAGCTAAGCTCTTTTATTTGAGAAGTTGAGGTTGACTATGGTCGTGGACGACGACGACGACAACGTCGACAGCGACAGCGGCAACCGACAACCGACGCCGCCGCCGCCGCCGCCTTAACCTTCAGGCGAAAGAAATGAAATAATTTGTGAATCCAAAGAAGACGGGAAACGTGTTTTGAATGCTTCACAATTCTGATACAATGGGCGGACAGACAAATTGAATGGAAATTTTTATAAAGGGGATATATATTGGGGTGTTCAAAGACCTCTTTTTTTCCCCCCCCCACTTGGAAGCTTATCATATGAAACGCAAAAGTTTATTTAATGATAACTTTAAAATGGGTTTCAGGTTGACCCAACAAGGTCAATATTCTATACATTTGGCAGAGGTAACCAATTATTTGGTTATTATATTTAATGCTTTATTCAACGAGTTGCAAATGAATCATATTTTGGCCACAGTTGAATAAGTCCAAATGCTTTAACAATCTGTTCTAATGGACACTTGTTTAAATGGCTTTGGACTTTTGACCTTTCACTAGAAATCTGAGAACATTAATCTGCTTGTGTTTTTTCTTTTTTTGATTTTAATGATGCTTCCCCCTAAGGCAAAATAATGGCTAAGACGCTGGAAATTCGAGATAAATTAATATCGTCAAATATCAGCTGATTGAGTGAGACTGAGGGGAGAATGTGAGTGAGTGTAAGTGTGTGAAGGGGTAGCGAGAATCCCCAATTTGTCTTGTCTGATCTAGGTGATTTGTGATTTGGCGGGACAGATGTTAATGGATCGATTAGCACAGCATTTGTCACCTAAATCCAGGTACATATGTTTCTTTGTCTCTCTGTGTCTCTATATAAATGATTTATAGCTAAAAACGATTCTCACCTGGCTGATGGTTTATGATTAAATATTTTATCAGCAGGAACAGCAGCAGGCGGCGGCGTTAGCAACTGGTTTTTAGTTGTTTCCAATTTATGTTTTTGTCTTGTAAACAAATAAGTGAATTTTCCACATTTACACCTGACACGTGCCTCTTGGGTGTGTGGGTGAGGATGAGGGTGGAGGTGAGGGATTGGATTGGGGGTCAGGAATTGTAAAAGGATGTAGAGGAGAAGGAGCGGGTGGTGGACCAGCAAAGACTTTGTCTTAATGGATATATTTGTATATAAAAGTATGTATATACATACATACATACATATATATATATTCTCTCACACACGCACACACTGTGACAAGCGCGCGCACACACAACAACAAGCGAGAGCAACAACAAAAAAGCCAAACAAAAGCTTTAATAGAACGCAGTCCGCCCCGTTTGAACACTCGACAGCAACTAAAACTACTATTACAATTTTATTTTGTTTTTAAAAAACACACAACCCATACAAAGCCACAAGACCAATACACACACACGCACAAACACACACACACACACACACAGGGCCGCCTGTAATTTGTCTATCTGTGTGTGTCAATAAAGCTTTGCGCACTCTGCAAAAGTTTTCCTTGGACGGGTATATGGCATCTTTAAAGAATAAAGTACAAATGCGTTGCTAAAAATGTTTATCAAATAACTTTCCATATTTACAGGGTCGAAACATGGGCGTAGTGAGGGAAATCTAACTGGCCCTGTTTGAGTTGCCGACTACGCTCTTGACCGGAAACAGGAAATGCGAGAACCAACCCCAGGGGATAGGCAACGGAAATGAGGTAGGAGTGAAAAATGTTCTTTAATTTACATTCTCCGCTCATTTTTAAACAATTTGTTTTTCTCTGCTTTGTCCGCTCAGTTATGTGTAGTGTAGTTTGCCATCGGCTTGAATATTTTTAATTTAATTTCAAGAGAGCGCCATAGTTATTTTAATGGGGCCTGCCAACTTGGCTTACATTGGGCTAAGCATGGCGCCAAAAAAATTTAATTTCAAATTTCAATACATTTTGTTAAAGCAAATATATCGAAATACGACCACTCTCAGTGGGTCTTTTTGCACAAATTGGATGCGACAGCTCACATGATCAATGTATGTATCAATGGCTGCCAATTGAAAAAATTGTTATTTATCTAACATTACGAGTTAGTCCCAAAAAAAGTATTTGCTCCTTGCACCTCATTATTCACGATGAGTCCGACGAAGATGATGATGATGATGATGATGAGGAGCTATCCGAGCTGCTGTCACTGGAACTGGAGCCATGCTTGCGGCGTCGTGCTTTCTTCTCATCAATCACCTCATAGCTTGGCAGAGTGGAATTGCTCGAATCGGAGCTGCTGCCGCTGGCGGTGCTGCTCGATTCCTCAATGACGGCCTCGATTTTCCGTGATTTTCTGTTGCGATTCGATGGGAACATAATTTGATTATTTTACATTGACCTCAATATTTGGCTCACCCACTTCTTGTCCTTTTTCTCGGCAGCGTTTTTAAGCCGTTTCTGTTTTTTGGCATTCATCAAGTCACAGTCGCTGGGCGAACTGCTGCAATTGCGTTTGGATTTCTTGCCCTTTTTGTCCTTGCGACGAGTGTCCTTGTCCGTGCCACTTGCCTTGGTGGAATAGAGATTCTGCGAGCTGGCCGTAGAGTAGCCAGTATCCTTCCGTTTGCGTTTCTTCCTGAGAGAGAGAGAGAGGGAAAATTTCCTTAAAGAGACCAACTTTGTTTTGAGTTGTAACTAACTTATCCTTCTTATCCTTTTTCTTTGTACTGTACACAGTTTCCGCCACATCCACACAATCTCTGTCCTTGGCTCTACCAAGAAAATAGGAAGGAATTAAGAGGAGTTTCTTTTTTTCTACTGATTGACTTACTTTTTGATCTTCTTTTTCACTTCGCCGCCACGCTCATTGGATATCATATATATACTATTCTGATCTGTATCGTGGACCCGACGTCGCGATTGATACTGGCGTGCCTTGGCCATGCGACTTTCGCGACGATTCTTCCAAAATTCGGCATTCACCACATACAGTCGATAGAGTTGGAGGATAATAACCAGCGAGTTCTTGCCTAGACCAAAAGAAGCGTAAGTAGAAATTTGTTGGAAAGCAACTCTAAGGCCACTCACATGTGAAAAACACATTCATATAGTTGATTATGTTGTACTGAAGTATGATCAGCAGGCGAAAGGTGAGGAACGGGGCATCCTGGAGTATCACATTGAGTACAATGCCCCAGACATCAATGCCGCAACAGCAATTCTGACAGCAATCCGTGTGTCTGTGGGGTAAATTGGGGTAGAAACACATCTCAATGAAACGAAACGTAGTCTACTCGATTGAAACTTACTCCTCCTTTTGATTCGAGCCACTGCCTCGAGGTCGTCGCCCTCTTGTGGCCGACAGAACAATTGTAAACTGCATTAGGCTCCACGACCAAATGCCTAAGGTTAGGTAGACCAAGAAGCCAATGCGTGCTATCGAGTCGTCCTTGTAGGAGTCAAAGAACTCAATTATGTCAGCGGCCGTGCCAATGTAGACTAAGAGCAGCTGACTTAGCTGATCTCGGGTCAGATCGCCCTTGGGCAGCAACCAGCGACCCACAATCAAAATGAGCATTAGGAACTGCTCGATCAGAGTGGTCCAGGTGTCCGTACTGAGGGTGGGCAAAGTGATGCCAGCATCGTCCAGCAGATCGGCAACTGGGACCATGTTGCTGTTGTTCATGTTATTGTTGTTGTTGTTGTTAGTGTGTGTGATGGCATGGCTGCTACTGCTGCTGTTGTTGTCCGTAATGATGGTGGAGGCATTCGCATTGCTGGCCGCTGCATTCATTAATTGGATCCTTCGTTCAATCTTGTCCAGCTCCAACAGCCAAATAGCCGGCACAATGCTGGCCAGATACAAGAAAACCGATGGGCAGAACCTGAACGAAATGATTAAACAAAATAATAAGAAATCCGTCGCTTGGGTGGAGCTATCCTTCCTGCAGAGACGTGTCATGGGGACCAGCTAAAGCAAACAACGAGTCAAAGTGATGCGACAAAAGGTAAACAAGGCACAGACTTATATACACCCGCCCACCCCACCCCCCGTTCCACATTAGAAGCAGGTGAAATTCCATTAAAGTTTTTTACTACTACAAAGCGTGGGTAGGTGTGGTCCTTGATTGTCTGAAGGAGCGGGTCATGGGGGAGAGTTCAAGACCCACACATTAAACACATGATTTCACTTTTAATTGAAAATCAAAAACCCAAACATGACGTCAGTCAGCGTCAGCCGCTCGTTGTTTACATTTTCCTTTGGGACATAAAGACAGAGAATCATATGATCCTTACCAGCGCCATTCCTGCGTCTTCTTGATCATGATGGTGAATATGCCCTCCATGAGCAGCAGCAAAAGAGGACCACAAAGTGCCCAATAGAGGATGTCCTTTTTGAATATTGTCACCTGCCAAATGGCAAGCAGACTGTGGGCACTGAAAATGATCCTCGTGAGGATCGCCATGCTTGTTGAGATTATCTTGGCCATCTTAAAAACGTATATCACATAGTCATAAATCACTACAAAACGAGCCTGTTTCAATCTGTGGCTCCTTTTCGAATCCTATTGAACCGCACACGACGAAATGCCAAACGCAACTAACTTGACTGACAGCAAAATTCGTTGTCCAAACGCTTTCATTAGATGTTTAAATGCTTTTTAAGAAATTAAGGACACCGCCGTGCGAACGACGCGACGACGACGCGTAATTGGTGAATGAACGCGAACGCGAGAAATGAATGTGTACACAATCTTCCTTCAGTCAGGACACGAGCGGCCAAGACGCGTTGACAGGGATTCTTGGGACAAAACTTAAAATATATTTTACTGAAACTCTAATTAGTGTTTCATCTCGTTGCCCACGGGAGACTGTTTCACTGGTATTGACAACCTAAAGCCAAGCCTTTAATATAAAGCGAATTCAGGCTGATAAATAAAAATGACAAAAAGCTTGAGAGAGGCGCTAAAAAGCGTAGACAGCAGATCAGTAGGAAGGCGATAAGAAATAATCAGTTGTAATTATTAGGTATTAAATGATTAAACCCTATTTGAAAGTATGTCGCATAATCATTAATGTCAATCTTTAAATGTTTTCGAAATAATAATTTCTTAAGATTTTTTAGATATATATTTTCTTCTTTTCAGATGGCACACCCTTTTGCAACGCCCATGCAAATGCCTTATGGTTATGGGGGTCACCTGATTTCGTTTTCTGGCCCGGTCAATGCAATGCAAACAAATCGCAGATGTAACGAGCGCCGAGCCTTGGCCATCAAAATGGCGCTAATATGTTGCGGCTGGCAAAACTTATTGTCATCATAAAAATCAACCACCGAATGATGTTCTTTTCATGTTTACGTTTTTCATTTGGTGTAATGTAGGGTCAATGCTTTTGAGCATGCGAAGTCATTCAACGAGGCTGGTCACTGGACGACCAACTGTTGGACACATGCTAGTTTTGAATAAAATTCAAAAATCCCGCTTAAATGCTGTACAGTGTTGAACAAGGCAAAAAATGGCATTTCCGCTGTCAACACAGTGGACATATGGTAATATATTTGTTAAGATTTTCACATTTACATAACTATCTTCATTGAAAATATCGATTTGCAATTTCCGATATTATTTTAATTAAAGCTTTGCTCGAGTTTGATATACTTTGCGGAACCACTAGTTCCAACTGCGGCATTTAGTAACACAATATGGCAGCCCTCGCGAATAGTTGGTGCTGCCAGAGTTTACTTAATTAGTTTACTTGTGGCATCTCTGCTGCTCCATGCTGTGTTTTTTGTAAACAAACTGGAAATGTCGTCTCCAAGTGAATCCTCCTCCGCCTCAGAGCCTGAGCCAAGCAGCGATGAAGAAACTCAGGTACTTGCTTCGCACAACATATGTTACTTTTTATATTATAAATTAATTTACTTCCTATTCTGCCACTTAGTCCTCGATTCGTGAGGATCTTAAGAGCATGAGCCTCGAGGAGATTATGCAGCTCAAAGAGCAGCTCGGCGCGAAGGTATACAAGGAGGCAGTGCTGGGTGGCAAGAGCAGCAAGGCACGAGGCAAACATCCGAAAGTCAAAACGGAGCTAAAACGTCTGAACAAGAATCGCCCACGTGAGATGAGCTCTAAGCGTCAGGTTCCTTTTCTAGGCGCAGAGTTACGTGTAGAGCGCAAAAAGGCCAACGAATTGCGCGATCCACGCTTTGACGAAAAGTCGGGAAACTTTAGTCTGGAGACTTTCAAGAAAAACTATAAATTTGTGTCGAAAATTCGCACAAAAGAGGTAGGTCAGCTCAAAAAGCAGTTGGACAATGTTGCCGACGATGAGGAGAAGCAAAAAATCAAGCACACCATGCAGCGTCTGATAAACAAAAATGTGGAGGATAAGCGATGGCATCTCAAGCAGCATATATTGAAAAAGGAAAAGGGGGAGATTCAAAAGGCCCACAACGAAGGCCGCGCTCCACACTATCTGACTAAACGTAAGTCCCGACTCGCTCCTACATTAGTCGATTTGCCTTTCACTTTGTCTCTTTTTTGCAGAGGAACGTCGTGTCAAGGAGTTGGTGGCTCAATATGAACATCTCAAGAGCAATGGAAAGCTAAATAAGCATCTAGAGAAACGACGCAAAAAGAATGCAGCTAAGGATCGCAAACGTATTGGAATAGAATAGACCACAAGTCGGATAAACAATTTAGTTTTACATCTTTATTAACAATTAAAACAAGACTCTTGTGCGTGGTTATCCTGTACGCAACATCTTGGCGTCGCGTTTTTCCTGCAGTTCGCGCCTCTGCTCTTCCACAATAACTCTGCGTTCCTCCAGGAATTGGCCATACTCTGTGGCATCCAAATCTTTGACCACTTTGATGCCACAGGTGCGTGCAATGCCAATGAGCATTTCGCACATTTGCTACATTAAGAAGGACACGAGTGAATGAAACAGCTGATTTCGGAGGAATCATCCTTACTCACCTGCATGGTAAGCATAACATTGGGCGGATCTTGAATTTTAATTTGGGCAATTTCATATAAATGCTTGAGGGTTATCATGCCAGCCACCTCGCGGCCTGGAGTCATGGTACCGCGCTGAATGCCCGCTGCCTGTTTCAGGAAAAACGTGGCGGGCGGGTGATGTATGGTTAAATCATAGGATCGATCGCTGTTCACCGATATGCGGCAGGGGAGTGGCACGCCTTCCTTCATTTCTGCAGTCCTTGTGTTAAAGTCCTTGCAGAAGGCAGCAATGTTGATGGCGCGCTGCAAATAAATGGTTAATTTTCCCGGTGTAACCAACAACAAGAATACCGAGACTAACCTGGCCCAGCATGGGTCCCAGTGGTGGGCCGGCCGCTGCCATGCCTGCGGGTATATTTGTCTTCAATTTGGTCGTATGGGTCACTCGGTCTGCCACCCTTTTAAGGGATTTTAGTTTCGCCGCAGCCTTGGACATTTTAATTCATTAATATTCAATTGTTTCTATTTTTCTGTTGTGCAACTAAACGAGCGACAGCGCTGCCAACTTGGTTTTGAAAACAGCTGAGTTGCCAGTATGACCAGATATTTGCACGTGCCACTGTGCAACATCACAAGATAACGCGTTAAATTCAAAATAAATTTAAACTTAGTAGTTCAGTCGCAACAATATTCATTCAATCAAAATGTTTTTTTCGTTTACATGAATTTTGTTACAGTACATGCTGCAAGACTGACTGCTTTGAATAACACACAACTATTGTGTTTGGCTGCCCACACACGTGCTCATTGATGACGTAGACGAACTGCTTGGAGCAAGAGGTTAGAAATTATTTAAACGCTATCTTTCGCGTCGCCTTACCGTGATAGGGATGCCAGAGTTAGCGAAAAATGTGACACAGAACGATCAAAATTGAAAGTCAGATTGAATAACAAAAGGAAAAGCCACAAACATAATTCAAAATTACTAAACAACTATCAGAACTTAAACTCGATGGCTTTGCGTCGGATTAACAATTTGGAATTGTTCATAAAACGGTGTAGCGCTCCCACGTTATACTACTCCAGCATAAGGACCGGCAGCGGCAACAACAAAAACTACAACAGCAATCCACATACAACCAACAACAATAGTAGAAACGACAAAAATAGCAACAACAACAACAACGATGGCACTAATGGCAACAACAAATTTAATTGGCGCAGCTTGGTGCGATTTTTTGTTCCCTTCTCTTTGGGCGCTGTGGCTAGTACCCTTGTGACGAAACGCGAAGATTTGGACCTGGCGCCCACAATATCGGCGGCTCGTCCCTCAGGGCGGCGAAGGGAATTCAATTTCATAGCCGACGTGGTGGCTGGCTGCGCCGACTCTGTGGTCTACATAGAGATCAAGGACACTCGCCACTTTGACTATTTCAGTGGACAGCCCATAACAGCATCGAATGGTTCGGGCTTTGTGATCGAGCAAAATGGCCTGATTTTGACGAACGCTCACGTGGTGATCAACAAGCCACATACCATGGTCCAAGTGCGCCTCTCAGATGGCCGAACCTTTCCAGCCACCATTGAGGATGTGGACCAGACCTCTGATCTAGCTACGCTGCGCATTCAAGTCAACAATTTGCCAGTGATGAGACTGGGAAAGAGCAGCACTCTACGTTCCGGTGAATGGGTGGTGGCTCTCGGTAGTCCTCTGGCCCTGAGTAATACCGTCACGGCGGGCGTAATCAGTTCTACGCAGCGAGCCTCTCAAGAGTTGGGTCTACGGAATCGTGACATTAATTACTTGCAAACTGATGCGGCCATTACCTTTGGCAATTCGGGCGGGCCCTTGGTTAATCTGGATGGTGAGGCCATTGGCGTAAACTCCATGAAGGTGACGGCCGGCATCAGCTTCGCCATACCGATTGACTATGTAAAGGTCTTCCTAGAGCGGGCAGCCGATCGTCGCAAGAAGGGATCTGCCTACAAGACTGGCTATCCGGTCAAGCGTTACATGGGCATTACCATGCTTACCCTAACGCCGGACATACTGTTCGAGCTAAAGTCGCGGAGTCAGAACATGCCCAGCAATCTAATGCATGGTGTGCTGGTCTGGAAGGTCATTGTAGGCTCGCCGGCACACAGGTAAGCATCGAAGAGTCGAGCAAACTTAGCTACATTTTATTTATCTTTTTTGCCTTTGCAGTGGTGGCCTGCAGCCCGGTGATATTGTAACCCACATCAACAAGAAGGAAATCAAGAATTCTTCGGATGTCTATGATGCTCTGGCATGTGGAGACAAAGAACTTGATATGGTTATCCTGAGAGGAGTGAAGCAAATGCGTGTCACAATCACACCAGAGGATCCCTAAGAAAGCCACAAGTGAGCTATTTCAAGTTTCTTTGTTCTCTCTTCTTGGTAGTATTGGGAAAAATTTGTAAAACTATCTTTTTACATTTGTGTGATTTGCAATATACGACAATTATTTATGGCCTCTGGCACCCCGCCTCACTTGACTAAGCTAAATTTGCAGAGATTCGAGCTCGTTACTCTGGACTACGTACGACTCAATCTGCAGTTAGTTACGCATCAACTGGTCACCAGCAAAAAAAAAAAAAAAAAACTCAGTCTGCCATCATCTTCGATTTCTCTTTCATGGAGAGCCACTGTGCGTGTGCGTCCGACAATAACCCAAAAAAACCTACAACAACAAAATAAACAAAATCAAAAACCAAAAAAAAAAAGACAACGACAGAAATGTATTTACGCTAATTGAAATATCTGGCGTTGCGATCAATCGATGCCATATTTTTTATAGGCCAAAAACAGCGACAGCAACAGCAGCAGCAACAACAACAGCAACATCAACGAAAATGTCCAAAAAACGATATGTAAATTGAAATAAATTTATGCAACTGCATTCGGGTCAGTTTTTTAATACCCTGTACAGAGATAAACGGTTGCATCCGCCTGGATGATATGTATTCGCCCAGGAGAAGGAAAAAGCAATCCTTGTTTAGGAAATGGATTTGATCATGTTTCATCCAAGGCCTTAGATCCATCTATCTTTGCTTGTAAAAGGTTGATTACAGGATACCTGCGAGTCGACTTTTTGCTTGTGAATTTGTTCGTTTTTGGCCTTTTTGTGGGTGACACGGCAAACATTGGCGTATCGAGCGACTATATTGGCAGACAACGTCTGTGTGAAAAGTGAAATTCTTGTGATTATTAATTTTATTTTCGATTTCGGCTGATGCTGATGCTGATGCGCTTCTTTTTGGTCTCTTGGCAGCCGCTGCTGCTTGCTGGTTGCTGCTTGCTGCTGTTGCCGTCGTTGTTTATGTGACAGCGGCCTTTATGACATTGTTGGCACTAAGTTACCTTTATTGCATATAAGCCGCACGCATAAATGCAGCTTAAAGTTCATAAATTCTTGACCAAATATATTCGATGCAAAAGAAAAAGAGGACCAATCGAGGCGTCGGCAGCGGGGGGCCAGGTTGGGGGGTTAAACAAACAGACCTTTTTTTCCCGTGCTACATTAATGCATTTTGTTTTTGCTTTCATTTGTGGCGCTTGCCACTTTCTTTCTTTCTGCACATTTATTTATGATGGTTTTTTTTTTTTTCCATTGCCATTGCCATTTCCATTTCCATTTTTTTTTTTTCTGTTGCCATTGCAATTCGTTTTGGTGTCATTTCACCTTTGGCTACAAACTAATTGAAATATTGTTTAATGCATACAAAAAGTATCACATTTAAACTTTGTAATTAGTTTGTGGTGGTCGCTGTTGTTGTTGTTGCTGTGATGCGTTTAAATTACAAAGCATGTGGTAAATTTTTGTTGAGCTTACCTCCTTTTTTCGCCTGATATTTACGACTGGGAAATGCAGTTTGTCAACATTTTTAAAACTCATTTTACCATTAGCTAAAGACACAAAGGTGAAATTCACAATTAAAAAATTCAACTAGAAAAATACTATGGATAAAAATTATCTCAGATTTTTGCCAGTTTAACTATAAGTAAAAGTTTTTCTTCTGCACAAAAGAGCCGAAAATTTGTAACTTTATTCTCCAGATACTTTTCATTAACGTTAAAATTAACTATAATGGCTATTTAAATACAAATTTGATATAAAATTGTACATCTAGTTAATAGCTAAATAGCTTAAATAATAGTTTTAAATCGAAATTAATTGGCAAATAATAAAAGTCGAGTTACTGGCTTAAGCTTAATTTGAGATATGGCGCTTAAATATTGACTTGATAGAGCATTAAATATATTGTTTATTGGTTTAGCTTATTTCTTGTTGAATGTTTTGATTGAATTTACTTTTGTTACATTTCAAATTAAGATCACAAAACTTTGCCTTTTGCGGTGAGCGCCACACGACTGTTTCCGCCCGTTCTCTTCGCGTTGCGCGATTGTAAGCATTTTGCGGCTGATCATGTTCACACGCCATAGAGCTAAAGATATATTTCGTATATACATGTATGTATGTATGTATGTAGTATATATATGTATATACGGTAGTTGTTAGTTTGTTTGTTTGTCTGTAAATGGACTGGGATTTGAGTGTGTGTTCGTTCGATTTGTGTTTGCCTTACACTTTCATAAAAGGCAATAACAATAATTATAAATTGTGTTCATAAAGGTTTTGCATTTCGCGCACATCTCCATCTCCATCTCCATCTTCATTTCCAATTCCGTCAATATCAATTGTCGTTCAAGTCTTTTGATGAGGGTCGTCGTGTTGCTTTTATCTGGCGATAATTTGATTGAGTTATTAAATATGTTGTTAATTGCAACATCATCCAGCTCCAAACAGTTTTGCGTTTGTCGCATTAACCCAAAAATGTCAGACATAAGATTTTGCACGTGTAATTATGCTTGTGGCATTGCATTGCATTGGCTGGCATGGCCATTCGACCCCATCACGTTGCTGTACTTTGGCACCCACAATAACAGCAACAACAACAATAACAACAACATCAGAGCCAACACAAGGCACAGCTTTCTCGCCTCTTGTTCCCATGAACTGCTCACATTTAAACGTATCGACAGGCGGCTACGGCGTCGGCGCAATGGAAAAACTGCAACATGCTAAGCATTAAAGTTCATGACACACAACTGTAAAATGTTTCAGCCAAAACTTTTTCCGCCGATAATAAATGGCTGCGACTTTGCGCCCCCAAAAGTTCAAGACATCATTGCATCGGGCGTCCCGCATGTGAAAAGTTCTCCACAAGACATGGACATGGTCATGGACAGGAAGTCATACACACACAAACAGACACACTTCCATATAGATGAAAATGAAGCCAAGAGCAACCGAGAGC
Organism: Drosophila nebulosa; assembly: GCA_024703675.1. Classification (NCBI taxonomy): domain Eukaryota; kingdom Metazoa; phylum Arthropoda; class Insecta; order Diptera; family Drosophilidae; genus Drosophila; species Drosophila nebulosa. Next base: position 1,742,905 of record JANFPS010000007.1, on the reverse strand, counting down.
CAATGGCCAATGCCACGGGCCATAAATCATTTTAATATGCCAAAAAGAGTTACATAATAATTCTGCCAAGACATCATCATGATGATAATTGACAACTAGAGAGGGGAAGCGGAGAGCAGATGAACCCATCGACGCAGAGGGGAGCAAACTCTTAAAGAGCTATGTATGTATGTACATATGTACGTACGGCCCAGCCCAGTCATTGGTCAGCATTAATCAAGAAATCAAGGAAAACGTTTGGCACTCCAGTCCAAACGAGTTGGCGGTGAAAATGAAGCCATCGTCGCCACTCTGAGCTCAAAATGTGAATTGAAATGTGTTTGTATACGATTCTCTCCCCCCCCACCCCCCCCCCCCCCCCCCCTTTCTTCCCGTCCTACACGACGCTGTTCCGCTCCTGTAAAACCAAATCAGCAAATTCATAAAAATTGAGAAGAAAAACACGAAAAATTATGATGATTATGCGGAAATGTGTGGCAACTGTTTTTCGCGAAATGCTTTATGAAATTGCACAAGTGTTGGAAATTGCTAAATTATTGTTGCCCCATTACGCCGTAGGGCGCAGCAGTGTGCACACACACACACACACACACACATACATACAGTCAGCAGCAATTTTTCCCATTTAACATTCGGAAAATGCACCAGGCCAACTAAGTTTGTGTGTGTGTGAGTGTGTGTGTTGGGCCAGTGGCAGGCATCAGCTTAGTGGGTCAGTTTGCATACATCTGGCTGACTGTCTGTCTGGCTGGCTGGCTGACTGACTGGCTTTTGGTTTCGTTTTGTAGTGTTGGTCAAATATTTACGCCAGCGCCAAAGAGTCATCATCATTAATAATGATGGAAATTTCACCTGCTGGAAAAGCGTTTGCTGGTGCTTATCCAGTTTATTTATGCCGCTGTTTTCTTTATTTAGGCAAATTCATCAATAATGCTCAAGTTTGGCAAGTTCGTTGTCTAAGTCATTTGTTTTTGTTTCGGTTTTGGTTTTGTTGGTTTTTTTTGTTTTGCCTATCTTAGTAAATTCTAATCTCGACACTTTGATTGATTTGCCTGTTCCATAAATTTAGTTGTGAACAACATGTAAAGATTTGAATTTCAATTTGAATGATGTCATTGGGCGGCCTGTTCGAAATCAGGCCACCTGAATCGTTTAATTGCTGTTGTTGTTGTTGCTGTTGCTATTACTTTGGTTACTGCAATTTTTTTTTTTTTTACCAAAAGTAAAACATCTTCCGGCATCTTGGGTAGAGAAAGAGTAAGATAAACGATGTGTGCTCCAAAATGAGTTTTTCGCATGTTGCCTAGCTCGAGGCGTGAAAAGATTTTCACATGCACGGCAAGCGAGCGAGCGAGCCAGAAGCACGAGACGCGCCTCAAACCCAACCGCAGCAAGTGTTGCTCTAATTTATAAAATGTTTTCTGCTACCAACAAAGAGAGAGAGAAAAAACAAAAACAAAAACCAAAGACACACAATTGTTAAAGAACGACTGAAGTAATACTGTATATCAAAATGTGTTAAGGTGATAAAGAAATCATCTATAGATCTATAGTTAAGTGCTTCTTAAGCTGAGCTGCTCTCAGGCCATAGGCCGCATTTCCATTTATACAGAGTTCCCCTTGTGGCCACTTTTCTTGGCTTTCCTTCTCAGATTGTTCTATGTTATACGCTCAACTTGTTATAGAGTATTTGCTACAAATTAATTGCCTTACGGTTCTCACATTTACACTCACACACACACACACACACACACACATGCACAACATTTTGCTGCTCGTCTTGGCATGGCAGAAATTTCACTTCTATAGAAATTCCGCAGCACAACGAGCTGCGCCTCAGGCGCTTTTCTTTCACACTTTTTCTTCTCTCACTGTCGTCGACTGTGTTGCTTTTCGTCGTTGCTGCTTTTGTTTATTACGCATGACACGCTAGCAACAACCACCCGCCGCCCACCCATCATAAATGCCATCACATGGCTTTAATTAAAAATGTCAAATGGCTAAAGCACACACACACACTCGAACACAAGCTGCATCATCATCAAAGTGATGTCTTTGCTTTTTAAACTATTGTCATTTCATGCAGGGCATTCCATCTAAAGACACTTTCTCTTTGTTTCAGAAGGTAATTTTATGTTCTATTGATGCCCATAAACCAAAAAGACAAGCGACAGGTTCGTTGCCTAAGTCTTTTGTTTTGAGTGTGTGAAATAAACGTGGGCATCTCGAACCACTTTCGTTCGATGGTTCCATCAATCAGTTGCCAACATAGTTAATGCAAATTGAATGCTGTTTTCATAAACAACATCCAAATGCATGCGAAATGTCATTAATTTTAGCGAGATAGAGACAGAGAGCAAGACGGACTCAGAGAGAGAGAGAGATAAAAATAAAATAAACTGTTTGCCAATCAAGTCGAACATTTGTCTCATCGCTTAAACATTTCAATTTCACTCTACAGAGTTTCTTTTTATTTATGGCTACTAAATTACGTATCCGTACTACATACTAAACTAGCCTATACTAGCGACTTTGATTAATGATCTTCAACTAGTTGGTGTGCTAGGCATGGCATGTTGCCGGCCACACGCTAATCAGGTTAATTGGCTTTCAATTTCATTTGACTAAATAACTGATGCGCTTCCGTTTTTTTCCCATTTTCAGCACAAATTTAAAGGTAATCATTGAGGAGCTCCATCGCCACCAAGGAGTGCAATATGAAAAAGGAAAGTTTGCCATTTAATGGTGAATTATGGCAATTTGAAAGCAACACACACACACACACGCACACACACAGCAATGGCAATGGCAGCAACATTAACGAGTTGTTCATATTTCAAGGCGAAAAATCCTTTAAGAAAAATGCACATATTTAACTAATGATGGCCACTTAACACAAAACAACGCGACAAATCAACAAACAAACACACACACACACACTTGGAGACAACTTTCCCAGACAAAATGTCAGGCTTACCTCAGACTGCGTGGGTGTACACAAAAATATTGTATAAGTAAGTACATGAAAAACAAATATATATATATACTTATAATAAATGCCTCGCTGATTATGCAGAGGCAGGCAGCCAACCAACATCTCTGTCTCAAATGCAACAACAACAACAACAACAACAACAACATACACATAAACATTAATATTGTTAATGATAATGCTGCTGAAGTAGTAGTAGTAGTAGTAGTAGAAGGGGTCATCTTTTGATAACTAAACGTTAGTCCATGGTCAATTGCAATTAGTGAAAATATCGCTTGCTGAAAAAACTAGCATAAAAATACATTTCCAAACATATTGACAGTTGCAAATCAAATTGTATATATGTATATATTGAACTGCATAATCTACATATAAATTACAAGCAAAAACATACTCAAGACAGATGCCGATCCCGATTCCCTCTCTGTTGTGTTGGCTTGTTCAGTGAATCATGGCAAACATTTCGCGGAAATTGAATCACACAACACAACAACGAGGCAGAGCAACAACAACAACAACAACAATAACAGAAATGTTGCCAATCGAGTACTTTCCAAACGATGCCTGGTTACATTTCATTGGCCGCGTCTCAGTTCGCTGACTAGCTGGCTAAGAGTTAGTCAGCATTTTGTCTGATTTGCCAGATTAAGTCGCAACTAGAAGAACTTGACCGACGACGACGACGACGAAGACGAGAAGTACAACATTTGAATTTGAATTTTAGTTTGAGTTAGCTGTAAATGAAGATGCAAAATGGGAAGGAAATGGGGCAAAAAAAAAAAAGCAACTTGTGTGGCACAAAGTCAGTCCACAACGATTGCAATCAGTGGCACAGTTTGTCTTCATCAGTTGCAAAAATAAGTTAATTGCTTTTCTCATACAAGATAAAGTTGTCTCCATTTTCCTCCATAAACACGAGAGAAGGTCACTAACCTCTTTGCGCCTTGATTAAGACCTTTTTTTTGGTTGCCGCGTGTGTCTGAATGAATGAATGGCATGGCTTTCTTTTGTGGGTCGCGGTCGAAATGCTTTGAAATGTCGAACAAATGTTTTAAACTGCATGAATTGGCATTATTTAGAGATGAGTTGAGTGGAAGGCAGCGGGGGCGGGAGGTCTTCTTTCTACAGTCTGATTGACTGACTCTCTGACTCTCTGACTATGAGAATTCGCACAAACAAATTGAAATTAACTAACATGAAATTGAAATTGAAGTTGAGCGAAATTGCCTTTGTCTTTATTTGCTCGTAAATCGAGCCAAATTATGTTGTTTTAGACAATTAAGCGGCAAAGATGCGGAAACGATTGTTGTTCAGTGCGCAAGCAGAAACTATCTGTATACCCTCTACGCATAATGGCCAAGAGAATGAAGTAGCAGCAACAGCTGAGTCTAGATTTTATATAGAACTTTTCTGTGTTAGTTTTAAGCAAGAATGTAAATTTTTGTGATCTTCTTGTTTAATGATAAGTTCCTTTCATTTTGGTGTAGGGTATTGAGCAAGTCGTTAACTTGACTGTGTCGATTTGTTGTATCTTTATTGAACGTAATTTTTGTTTTTATGTTTTTGTTTTGTATTTTGGTGGCTAACAACTCGCAATTTAAACGCATTGCGCAACATAATTGAAATGGAATTGAACAACAACAGGCAACAATTTGCAAAATCGACATTTAAATGTGCATTAACCACATTGTTGTTGCTATTGCTGGCGTTTTGTAGTCGTGGTTTGCCTTTAGGAGTTGCTTGGAAAGTGGTTGGCCATTCTATGGTCTACGGAAGAGACTTGGGGGCCGCGAGACTGGATGGCCTAAAAGTGAGAGTCATGTAGACACACTTGAGACCTAGGCTAAGCACTTTCGCAGACAGCCTGCTAACAATCTGCAAGACATACACATAACAAACTTAAACCGAACCGAACCGAACCGAACCCAAACCAAACCCCATCTCAAACCCAAGCCGTAACCCCCTGGACTAGAACTGGCTGGCCCTTTCATGACTTAATCTTATCAGACAAGCACTGGCATTAAAAATGCACTTCAAGGTTCTACAATGATTATGGACTGTGTGTGCTCATTTTGTTAAATGGTTTTTAGTTGCTTGTGCCAGCTTGGCGCATAATGCATGGTTACAGGATTACGCCTGAAAGAGGATGCAAAAGGCTTTTGTGGAAAATCAGCAACGCTTGTTTGTAGCTTGAGCTGGAGCTGGAGCTGGAGTTGGAGTAAAGAGCAGCAGCTGATTATGGGCACAAATTAAGTTGTTGTGCGTGGACAGATGGGACAGCATTGGGCAATGGACAGGCGGGCCAGTCAAGGTCAACATTCATCATAATCGTGTACTTGCACTAACTACAACAAGGCGAGGCAAGGTGAGGCGATTGTCATGGTCGGGCGTCATGTTCAGGGCGAGTGGTCGGTCTTTGCCTTGACCTAAGCCAGAACTAAACCAAAAGTCTGTCTTGGCTTTAGTTAACTTTTCATTTCAAACTGCCCACGCCATAAGCGCACATTAATGCCCAACTTTATGAGCATTGCCACTGCGTTTCTCTTTTTTCCCAGTCCCAGTCCCAGTCCCAGTTCCAGTTCCAGCTACTGTGTGAAGCCGCCTGCTTGATCTTAAGCTGATTTTCTCTGTTCTGATGCCAACAAATGCGATTTGTGCCATAAACTTTTGTATTAGCCGTGCCTAGACAACTCAGGCAACTCTCAGGCAGGCAGAGATATACATAGATAGAGACGATGTCGTTGGCGACATGGTGGGGGTGTGGTTGGGGTGGAGACAGCGACAACGACAACGACAAGTCAATTGGATGGTTACATTTGCCAAAATCTTGCACAAATCACATAAATCGCCGCACAAAATCCAGCACCATATTTGGCCAAAATGCCAAGACTCATGGCTAATACTCATAAGTTGTTGGCTACATTCGAAATGTTGTTGTCGCTAAGCAGATTGACAGGCATGAGAGAATACTTTGAAAGGCGCGCGGCGGCGTCGGCAATCATTAATGACATGTGGTTTTTATAATATTTTTTCTCTAGTAATTACATAAATTGGCAACAGCGACAACAATAAGATGGGATTCTGTTTAAACAATTGACTATTTAACAAAATCTTTTGCAATGTTAATCTATTTGGCCTTGATTGCAGTTAGTCATCACTTTGCAAAAGTGCATCGAAATTTGTGTTTAAACGATGATCGATGCGATCACAATTAAATGAGAGAGAAGCTGCTGCTGATGCCGATGCTGGGGCCAAAACAATTTATTAACATATTACCAACAATTGTTGCAATTTGATTTGCTTTATGACGGCAACGTGCCGGCGATCAGTTGTCGTTGTTGGCGATAAGCAGCAGCTCTCAACCCTTTTGCTGTGAAGAGATGAGCGAGCAGCTTCTGCCCACGATCAAGACCAGAGAGTCAAGAAATTTCGCGTTAACTTGTTTCCCCTACTCCAAGTCAAGGAATACACACAACAGGCAGGAAAAAGGTTACACAATTCATTTCATTTGGTGCAAGGCATAAATCAAGTAAACAACAAGCAAGCAAAAAAAAAAAAGACTAAAACAAACCGGACTGGGTCTGGCCCTGCATGTCTCAGTTTTGGCTTGTTGTTGTTGTTGTTGGCATCTTCTTGGCTGGCTGGCTAACTGCCTGGGAGGTCGTCTGTTCAGTTGTGATATATGATTTTAATAATTTCGTTCATTGAAATGTGTGCAATAGTTGTTGCATGCCACATGCAACAACGAGTTTCTTGTTGTTGTAACAGAACATTGGGCAATTGCATAATACAACTGAAACATCTCTCAACAAGTCCGACAAGAGCCAAATGCGGTTAATTGAACATGCCGGGTCCTTGTCTGTCCGTGTGTCTGTCTGTCTGCCATGTCCATCTCAAGGTTGCAGTGAAAGTGTTTTTACTTTTGTTTGTTCAACTGACAACTGCCGGGCCCAGGCCCATGCCCATGCCCATGCTGATGACCATTTCCATTCCCATTCCCAGCATCGATGTTGTTTTATGACTCGGCTGGCGCTGCATTTTGCTGGCTTCATGGCCAACTCACAAAAACTTACACATTTACATTTGCTGCTGCTGACGAATTGCATGCTATAAAAACGGCCCAAACAGCAACAGAGCAACAGAGAAACACGCCAAGTCAATTAATGGGCGTGAAAGTTTAACATTATCATTTGGCTTGGAATGATCCTTCCGACTACTTGTCTTTAGCCTACGCATAACTTCAGATTGGCTCATTTGGTTTCTGCTTTCGGTCATAAATATTTCGCACATCTGTTGGCATTTTAATTGATAAAGTTGGGCCACATTGTTGCAACTATTGGTTGCAAGTTGCACAATCGAAACACACACACACACACACACACACACACATTCACTATTTGGCGGCGGGTTCATTTACCTGCCATGCGAAAAACAAAACATAAACAGTCAGGGGAAGAAATATGTGCAGGCATGCGAAAAACAGCGCCACCGCATGATTATCTGATTTTTAACACTTTCCATTCGGTCACATGGGCGTAGACATAGAGGGTCGCATAAGCAATAACTATATATTAAATTGACAAATTGTTAATAAAAACCGTTTATACGATTTCTCATTTCAGTGGGAATATTCATAAAATGTCAAATATCTGACAGCCAAGAAACAGCTGAAGAAAAACAGATGGGTAAGTCAATCTCTTTTCGCTTATACAGACCAGCTGCACTAATTAAGCCTGGAAAATGTTATATAATACATGAAGTAGTTTTTTTTCTTTGAAAATTGAGGAAAATATCTGCTGGCTCTGCGGGTTCATTGTAATAATTGTTGAAATAATTTCTTTATAATAGTTTCTTGAGACTTTTGCTGTTGTCTATTTGGTCCCCTTCTTGTTGCGCTTCTGTGTGGTGTTGTTGCTATTACATTACGGTTGTTCATTTGCCTGACAGTGTTTGGCCTGTTGTTGCTGTTGTTGTTGTTGCAATTGAATTGATTAAAAACCGCAGCTATCTGCCTCATTTTGTCGCCTCGTTTTTGTTGCCTGTCTTCATTACTTATGCTTACTGAGACTGAGACTAAATGGACAAACAGACATATATCTGCATACATATGTATATATACAATGTAAGCTGCTTGTAATCCATTGCGTTTTACATCATAAAAATGCATGTTTTATGCAAGGCCAATCCACATAAAGGTCACCAATTAATACAACAAACGACAAAATTATTAATGGCTTGAGCCAATTTAATTAGCATTTCAATATTGATAATCAATTTTTAAACATATGGCAACGCATCAATAATATCAAAAGTGAAAAAAGATAATCTCCGCCTTCCATTTTATTGTTCGTTATTCGTTTTTTTTTTGTTTCGTTTATTTTTGTTTAAATTTTTAATCCAAATTGCTTTGACAAAAGTCGTGAGTCAGTCGGCAATTTATTTTCGCCGAATTAAATGCAAATTGACAGTTCCAATTGCAATTCTAAAAAAACCAAAGCAAATGAAATCACAAAAATCGAATATCCAAATGCAAATCGTGTTTCGTTGTAGTTTTGCAATTAATCAATTAGGCGCAACCTCCGATTCGGCTTCAGCTGAAGTCAGTCAGTCAGTCAGTCAGTCGCAGCGGCCTCAGCCTTAGCTACAGCTTCGTCAGCGTCGTCAGTGTCAGTGTGTCAGCATTGACGGACACCTTTGGGCGGGCTGCAAGAATCACGGTACACAGATCGGCGTAGCAAGGCAGGCTCAGACACAGGCAAAGGCAAAGGCAAAGGCACTCCTTGCCCCAAGCCAAGCGAGTTGTCTGGGGCCTCTTGTATGCAAATTTCACCATTTTTGATACCCTAACACATTGATAGGGGATATTCAATATTCAAGAAAAAAAAGAACCATATACCGGAGAAGAGAACTTCAGTGATCCTTCTCCGCTGCGTTAGTCTTAGCATTAGAGTTTAGATCTTTAGGGTATATAAAATGCGGTGAGATGCGTCCAATTTTCGACCAGATTCTTTCGGTTTTCCTGATTTCGTTGTTGAGTTTTGTGTGTGTTGTGGTTTTTTGTTTTTGAGCAATTGCCCCTTGCTGTTCTCGAGATATGACGCCGCATGCATAATGAGCCTTTATTTAAATGAGTTTTGCGCTTTGTTTTATTGCCTTTAAATTGCATTTAGCGTCAAATGTCTCGCGCAAAGGAAAAATATATATTTTTGGTTTTTCGCGGCATGAATAAATCTTCAAACGACAAATCACTCAACCAGAGTGACTCACCCACCCACTACTCATCCCCAACGCTCCATCGCCCCATCCCCAAGCGATCTGACACACTAAAAATATCTATTTGGGGTTTATGTGCTAATAAATTTAGCCTAGAGCTTTTTTGTTTGTTTGTTGGTTTTTTTTTTTTTTGCCAATTCAAATTGACAATTTGGGGCATGTTTATGTTGATCTTTGCTGAAAGATAATATAATTCGATCTGACGATCTGACGGGTAACAGAAACAGAGAAACACACAAATGCATTTCTATTTTTGTGTGACCTTCGCAGGTAGTTGCCAAGTTTTTTGCTCTCACAATTTAGTTGTCAGAATCATCATTATGATGCCTACCAAATATTGCTCAATTTTGATTTATACTAAATTTAGTTAGACAGTTTAATCGGACAGAAAATGGCATTTAGAATGGCATAGAAGCTGATGTTTTAGTCTAGTTTAGTTTAGATCTGCAAAAGTCAGGCGCAGATTTCCATATAAATTCCATTTTATTTGCCAACTAATATGGAAAGGGTGATTTTAGAGGATTGTGCAAAGTGCTAGGAGGAGCTTAAGTAAATCTTCTTCCTACTACGTATCCACATCAATTTGTCTGTTTAGGAACGTTGAGATGCTCTGAAAAATGCAGTTTTAAGTTGCTATTGTAATGTGACAATTAATCCAAGTTATAGACATATAAACGAAATAGTAGGCCATTTTTAAAGACCCAATTTCAAAAAAATTTACCTCAACTGAAGTTGGATCTTTTGTTAATTCATAAATGAAAAGAGCTTAATGATGATGAGGAACAAATTTAGAATAACTAAATTAGAGATTTGCCCAAAGTCATGAATGGGAAATTTTTTTGCTTGGCTATCACTCAATCAATATTCCATGTTCTTTCATTGCCCGTGGCTACAAATCGATAAAAACAATTTGAAGCAAAATTCGATCACAAACACAAACCAAGTCAAGGTATTTAACTGCTTGTTGGCCAATTGCAAACACACTGTTTACCTTCATGAGCTCTTGCTCTTAACTTGGCCATGTTGGTTCACCCATTGAGGTTGCATTAACTATTTTTTTTTTTTTTTTTTATTTGTTGCTTAACTCTGCATGCACTCGGCAAATGCATTAATGACCATAAAATTTTCACACTCATTTGCCACAAGTAAAAGTCGTCAGCAGTTGGCTTTAGTTTGCTTTTCCCACCGGATATCATGCCGGACTCACGCCCACTCTCACCCTAAATAATCATTGGGCATGCAGATCAGATTGCCCATATTATTATAATTTATGCAAATATTTAATAAAATAGAAAATATTAGCTCGCTGCTGGTGGATGGTTAGTAGGGGGGGGAGGGGACGGGGGAAAAATTATGGTTCATTTGCGCAGCGGGCGCGTTAATTGGATTACAAAATTGACGCCCCCCAAATGGTTGAAAGTTACGTGCATGAGATGCAGATATAAAAGCGGCGGCATCATCATCATCATCTCTTACTCTTACTATAAGTGAGGCGCAGATGGCGATGGAGATGCAGATACCCAAGCGCAATGTAAACAGATACAGATACAGATACGCCGAGTCGCACATTAGCTGCAGTTGTTGCTGCTGCTGCTGCTGCTGCCGCTGAGTGTTGAATCATGCAATTCAAATAGACACGAACGAAAAACGAGAAATCATCATTAATATATCAACACAATGTGTATCTTGCAGATACATTCAGACGATGGGTGGTGGATAGCAGGAGGGGCAGCAGTTGCAGGAGGCAGGCATTCAGACGTAGGCACAAGCAGCAGCAAGCGCGTGCAGTTGAAAGGCATATGAATGACTTTGATGATTGGGAAAGTGTTTTGTGAATACATTTTGCAGTTACACCTCTCTTCCCCCCTTTCCCCAACCCTCTCTGGGTAGATGCTAATTGCTGCATTTTCGCACAATGGCAACTTTTTGTTAATGACTCATGCGTGTGTGTCGTTGAGTTATCTTTGACTGTTTTTTTTTTTCTCGTTTAATCAATAATTTATTACATTAATGATTTAATTAATAATTTCACGTGAGCGACCTTGGCAACTGTTGCTGCCGTTAATGTTGTTAACTGTATCTTTCAATCTTACAATTGCCGCTCAGCTCTGACGGCCTGAAATGACTTTCGGCCACTTAACTTCATTAATTTTGAGCGCAGCAAGTTTAATGGCTTTTAAAAGGCTTTAAAAATGGTTGTGGTAGTTATAGGGGGAGAGGGATCGGGATGGGGATCGGAATCCCTTGGAAATTTGATATACGAAATGTAAGCAATCGCTTGTTGAAAAAGTGCACAGCATGTTGCATGCTGGCCAGCCGACCCGGCCAATTGCATAAGCCGCAAAGGGCCATCGATAAGAAGGGTGGCCAAAAAATTGACAAAAAATTATTCAAGAATGTTGATTAATTGCCGACATATTAAATTACAATGATGAACAAATCGTTGCCCTAGAGAAAAAACAAAAAAAAAAAACGAAACGAAACGAAACTCACTCGGCTCAGCTGCTTTCTGGAAAGGATTTGTGTTCCTTCTCCTTGTGACTTTTTCTCTTCTTAGCTTTAGACTAAATCCTTTTGAGATCAATGGAGGAAACTTTAATGACTGTAACCGAGCGAGCTCCAGGGCTTTTTTGTAGCTTATGAGTTGTGTGAGATTGCTTTGTGACTGCTGCGCCCTAGGATGTTCGCTTTTCGAAAAGTAGACAATATCGAATTGTGTTGTAGTTCCCCCACTTGAGAAGGAACCACTCTCATTACCAAATTGTAATCGCACAAGAATTCTTACAGCCAGATTTCCATATAGATGATTTATGACCAAATCGTTTCGTTATATGCGTTGTATGCATATAAATATCCATTTTCTTTTTGCAGTTTATTCAGTTTAGTTCGATCCCTGCAAAAAAAAAAATGAAAACCAATTTATTTTCGCTTGGTTGGGAGAGCTGCAACATAATTAAAAACGTTGCGCCAGTCAGCCAGTCAGCAACATCTACCAAGCGACACCTGAAAATTATCCAGCAACAACCCACCCATAAATGACGTGCAGCGGTTGCATTATTTGCCTTTCTTTCTCTGTCTTTTGGCAGCAACAGCAGCAGCAGCAGCCGCAGCAGCCGGGGCATGTCGTTAATATTATTTTGGCTTGATAAACTTCTGCCACAAGACAATCGAAATTACTCAATCACGTTGGGTGATGTGAAAGATCGGGGAGTTGGGAGTGAGGCAGGAGAGAGGCAGGAGTAACGGGCGTGCGTCAAGAGCCGCGCCTTATTGGGCTAGAAGGGGCCTTCCTTGGCTGGGCTTTTTTTTTTTTTCTTTCTTGGTAACAGGAGTCGACTGTCGTGTAATTGATGTCAATGGTTGTTGTTGTTGTTGTTGCTAGTGTTTGATGGTGGTGCTGTCGGTGGTGGTGCACCCACTTCGCTTCGTTAAATGCCAAATATAATTTAATAGGAAGTGAAAACAAGCAAAAGGGTACAAATTATAATGCCTCAAAGTATAATGATTGATTTGTATCAGCTATGAACGAGCTAACAACAACAACAACATTGAAAAAAACCAAAAGAAAAATATGAGTATATATTTTGCCATTAAACATATGTCTATGGCTTAAAGAGAGATTGTGGCAGAGATGGCAATGTTGAGATTGGTTTCGACTGCCAATTTTCTTATATTTTGGCTGCCAATTTGCTGTTGTTGTTGTAGGTTGTTGTTGGTTGTTAGTTGTGCGCATTTCCGCATAATAACAATAATTTGACCAACTGTTTGTCCAAAATCGAGTTAACATAATAGAGGGCCATTATCTATCCTCCCTCCATCCTCGGTCATCCATTTTAGCCATTTGGCCATGACCAAAACCAAAAACCACAAACAAATTCAATCCCCATTGGTGGCGTCTCTATTGTCATGCCAGTGGCAGGACATTGGCCACGGCCATTTTTTTTGTTGGCGTTGGCGTTGGCGTTGGCGTTCGAGTTGGCGGCGTTGCAGTTTGCAGCTTGAATTGAATTGGCATTGCTTTTGGGCAAAAACTATTTACGGCTGATTTGGGTCTCACATTGCATCATTGCATCATTTATGACCAAATTTGCATTATTATGCTCGACTTAGGTGGCATTTTGTCCATTTCGTTTGGCCTTATTAGCAGGGACTTGCCTTCGTATGCATGTACACACATACATATATATATCTGTTGGTTTTTGTGGACTTTCGAAAGCATCGACAATTGTGATATGCCTGACTAACTTGCAGCTATGTGCCACAAGCGAAAGGTGGAAAGGTGTTGCCAGTTGTTACTCGAATTGCATTGCTGGGCCTTAAAAGCAAAAACAGCTCGAGGAAGTTGCCTTGACTGGGCTTAGAGTCAAAGAAAGTTAATGGAAGGGGGCTGAGAGAGTTTTTTGTGTCGAATTTGAAATATTTGTAAGGTGATACACTGGCTAAAAAGCATATGCAAGTCTTTAAGCTTATAGGATCATGATCTTAATATTTAAATAATATCAAAATAAATTATTTCATTAATTAATCGAACATGAAAACTGACCTCTATCTAAGTCCAGCTCAACTCTTGGTTAGTTAGGTCATTGGCCTTTCCTCCTCCACCCAAAACGTTAGTCACATTGCGTCGCTTAACTAATTTAAATTGCAACCCTCAAGTCATTTATTTTCAACTAAGCTCAGTCTGCTTGCCTTTGGCTGACGCACACGAGTTTCTAATTGAAATAAATTGGTTTTTAAAACTCCAGCGGGTAGCAGCTAGCAGCCAGCAGCTAGCAGCACCACCAGGCACCACGCACCACGCCACCACTCACCACCAGCATGCCCTTGAATTAGCAAGAAAACTAAATAACTTAAATTCATATCAATTGGTTTCATTCATTTATGCAATGGGCTCAACTATCCAGCCAAATGGGCGGTAGTCTTAATGAGGCGGCCGCAAAGGCTGCTGACCTTGAGCTACAGTCCCAGTACCCGGTGCAATCCATCTACATTGGCGGCAAGTCGATTTGAAATGTGTGTCAAATGCAGCATGCAGCATGCAGCAGTTGCTGCCGCTGCGCTGTGGACGTGACTAACCGAGTTTCATGTCATAACTTTGTGAGCTCTTTGAAGTTCAAGTTGGTGCGCCCCCCCACTTTACTACCCACCCAACAGCCGCCCTCTACACATTGTCTCTAGTCAACGAAAGGCTGCTCAATTAAGGCGCATAAATTATAGCTGCTGCTGCTGCTGGTTGGTTGTTGGCCAAATTGAAATCGTAAATTAAAATTTGCCAGACGCTGCTTCGCAGTTGTAACTTTTACATTTTGGCCAAAATATTTTAGCCAATTTTTGCAAATTTTCACTAAGCTCTCCGTCGTCCCACGCAGCATTGACGCCCGTTTCTGATGGGTGAATGTTGCAAATGTTGAAAATTGTCAACGCTCTGGCTCCGACTTTGGCTCGGACTCTGGCTCGGACTCTGGCTGTGGCGGCGGCAAACGAAATGAAAATGGTAGCAATTGCTGTGGACATGCGACTTGGCCAAAAAGTGACAGTTGCAAGTCAGTCAGCAGCAGCAACAACAACAACAACAACAAAAACAACAACAACTGCAACTGCACATACCAAAGCGGTCAGGCTTTCAGACTGACTCAAGTCCGAGTCGAGTCGATTCGAGTCTCCGCTCCGCTCCGTTCCGTTTCGACTACCCCCTCCCGGATTGGCCAGCTAGTTTGATATTTTTATGTGTGACAGTTGTTTTATGTTACAATTTCTAGCATTACTTTTTATTTCAAGTGCAAAATTTATTACCGTTTGCCAAGGTGCGGGCCAAGTTTGCACTTCGGAGAGGACAAACGGGAATGCGGACTACGAACTGAGGACTGAGGATTGCAGACTGCAGGCTGCAGACTCCGGCTACTGCCGTCTAATCAGTGGCAATGTTCATTATTGTTGTTGCTGCTGCCTCTGCAGTCTGTGTTGCCTTCTTGGCTTTCACTAGAAAAATTAGGAGCATTTTTTTTCTGTTTCTGTTGGTTGTTGTCGTTGCTGTTGCCTGTTGCTGGTTGCTGGTTTGCTGGTTGGCTTGCTGGCATAACTTTTAAATTAGTTCAACTAACTAGCACTGGGTGGCATTTGTTGCAACAATTTCAGTAAGATTTAGAACCCGGAAACTTGACAAAAATTACACAAGGCAGGCAGCAAAAAAAAAAAAAAAAAAAAAAAACACAACAATTGTCTTTGAGTTTTTCATGGAAATGAGGAAATGAGGTTGCCCTCAATTTATCTCAGAGAAAAAAGTTCTCTAACTCAGCTGAAAGGGAGAATCGTTCCAAGGGAATATGCATTAAATGTGCAACTTTTTCCCTACATAAAGGGTTCAAAAAAAAAAAAAAAAAAAAAACCAAGACACCTAAAGCAATTCGTAGATAGAACTTTGCTTAATTCCTTGAAACTTTCTTGGAGGATTCATGGAAACTTTCACCATGTAAACCAGTGGGATTATTTTCTTTTTATTTAATCAACATTTAATATTGGGATCATCATTGAATCAACTTTTAATCATTATCCAAATGAACTGAATACAGGTATTTTGCTTAACCAAACAACCAACCATTCATTGCATAATGCATAAAAATCTAAGACATATTTAGAGATACCACTCTAACCCTCCCCCTTCCTCTCGTCTCATCTCTTCTCTTCTCTGCATCCTCAATCTCTCTGGTTTGGCCGAAAAGCAAAGAGTTTTTCCAGTAACGAACCGCGGCAACGGTTGTAATATGAGCCTGATCTGGTATGGGGACTGAGGAATGGGGAATGGGAACTGGGACTGACTGACTGGCCGTTTTGTTGTTGCCGTTGGCCGCCAGAGAGGTTGCTGCTTGGTAATAATGACAGTATGTGTCACATTGCAACCCACACGCATTCAATTTTAGTGCCTTGCTCCTCCGAAAGAGGAGGCTCCTGCCTGGTGCCTGGTGGAACTCTCTGCCACTTTTATTATGCCGTTTGTATAGAGGACTCTGGGTATGGCCTGGCCTGAGATTGGAGCTTGAGCCATAGTTTTTTGTTGCTCTTGTTGTTGCTGTTGTTGTTGTTGTCTTCGTTTAGTTTTGACTTGGCTTTTGGTGCAAATTTGATCCAATTGTGCATTCATTTAATCGTGATCTTTATGAGACTGTACAGTTGGATGTGTTTAGCCTTTTAAGTCGAGTCCACATTGTCTGCCCAGTTGTCTGTCTCTCTCTCTCTGTCTTTCGCACTCTGTTTGGCTGGCAGATCGTTAGCTCCTTTTGGTTTTTGGCCTGTGGTAGTTGACCTACATAACTTGCAGTCGGCTGTTGTTTAATTTAATTTGCTCTTGTTTTTATTGTTGCTTTTGCAGCTTTGACTGTGGCAATAATTATGTAAAAAGTAACAAAAAAAAAAAAAAAAAAATTTAAACATGTTAAACATTTAAGGAAGTTAATTAAATGGAAAATATATGTTTATTAAACAAGCCTGAACAAGCTTAATTGCCCACTGGGGCTCTTTTTCTCTCTCTCTCTGTCCCTCTGTGAGTGTGTGTGTGTGTGTGGGAGTAGAGGAAGTGGAAACAGGACTGCAAAATGTTAAACCTTTGTCTGATGTGATGAGCTGGCTGCAAAGAGTCAAGTCAAGTTAACTTAATCGAGTGATTTCCGGGTACACCAGCAACTAACTGATTCATTTTAAATTGCAAAATATTTTCCCAGAAAATTATAATTGACTATATTTATATCTATGTATATCTCTGTGACGCATTTTGTCGTTATTTTTCTCTTTTGCCCCATTGAATTTGCGATTTGACATTAAGGCGTACTTGATGTTAATTTCATGCCGCATTGTCTCTAATATTAAATTATATGGAATTTCAATTTTATTTTGCTTTTTTCTTTCTGTTTCTGTTTCTCTGTGCTTATGTAATTAAGCCAGTTACTGTAATTACCATAAAAGATAGATAATAATTTGGGCGCGCAGAGACTGCCTCGACAGAGATGCTTGGGCCGGATATGGAAATTGACATGATTAGGCGAAACTCTTTGGCTTAGACAATTCGACAGGTGCGACGGCTAAGTGGGTCAAGGGCGGGCGTATTTGTGGCCAGAAGATGATTGTGTGCGGCCGTGTGATCGGCAATAAAACTAAATTCAAATTGCTCTTGTTTCGTTTAATATGGCTTTTCACTGACTTTTAAGTTGGTTTTTACTTTTTATACATTTTTACGGCAACTTTTTGTTTTTGTTTTTGGCGAAAGCCTTCGTCTATATGCATTTGCGACTATGAATAAAACATTATGAAGGCGTTGCTCTTGCAGCAAAAGAAACAATAACTAAAGGCGTTGTTGCTACCTGGTTGGCCGCCTGTTCGCCTGTTTGCCTGCCCGCCTGCTTAGTTGGCTTGTCCAGCGCTTGGCCAAGCGGTAATACGTCAATAACCGTTTAGCGTACAAATTGAAATTTTTATTAGTTACGGGACGGCAGCCAAGCACAAAAAATAAAAAGCCAAAACCTAAAGAAGAAGAAAAAAAAAAAGCAAACTAAACCATAGGCCCGCCGGCAATGAAATGAATAAAACAAAAACAAAAGGAGGGAAATAAAAATAAAACAGGCAGCGGACTGAAGCTACTTAGACAGTTACCAAGAAATGAGGGATGAGGGGCGGCAGATGAGGAGGAGGAGTAGGAGGAGCGGGCTGGAAGCCACACGAATGCCAAGATATTGCCAGAGATTATGTTTTTTTTTTTTTGTTTTGCAGCAGTAGCCAGCTGCCACCATTGTTTTTGTTTTTTTGGCTGGCCTTTTGGCTTGTATCGCGGCGCTGGCATCTGTGCGATGTGCAACACTTGCAGACAACATGGCGCATGCCCCCTGCCCCCCCACCCCCTACCCGTCTAACTGTACTTCAAGGTACGAAATTTGTGTATAGAAATTAGCCAAGTAACAGCCGCAGCGGCAGCAACTAGCCACGCCTCAGTTGTCTGGTCCATAAGCTATCCGTTTATCAGCCCGCAGGTGATGAAGCCATCGCAATGTTGTTGTTGTTGTTGTTGTGGCATTTGCATGCATATGTTGCTTCCTGTGTCCGTGCCCCTAGCCCTGCCCGTATCCGTGTGTGTTGCTGCTGCATCCTGCTGTCATTTTGGCTACTGTTGCTCTAGTCCAGCTGATAATGCCATTGATAAGTTTGTTAATTTCTTATAATATATGTATGTATGTATATGGTGGTGGGAGGGGAGGTTTGCGTGTGGGAAAACCATTTCCCTACCTCCCCGCAGCTGTTTTTTAGGGCTTGACACCTGAACACAGTGTGTCAGCAGTGCCAGCCCACAGTTTGGCAGTTGTTTTGCGGCTGCTGCTGCTACTACCTTTGTTTGTCTAGTCAAGACAGCTCACTGCAATCAATGGACGTGCGGCACGCAAAGAAGGCTTTAGCATCGGGCTAGAGCTAACTGGCAAACCCATGCCGCAGATCTGGGTTAAGTGTTGCCGCTCTTGAGTCGCAAAATTTATGCATTTCGTGTTTACAGTTTTATGATTATGTTTTGCTCAAGCAACAATAACAACAACAACAACAACAAGCAATAACAAATCTATGAATGAAAAACCAAACCAAACTTGTTTAAATAATAAACAAAACAATCAGTAGAACAAACGTTGCAGCATTTTCGCAACGTTTCGCTTCAATGCAGTCGATCAAGGCCGCTCAAAGCAAAGCCTCGACTTCGACTTGCCTTCGCAGCTTAAGTACTATAAATTACAATAAACGGAAACGGTCATATGCAAAAAGGCAAAGCCAACTCGACTCTAATGAGCTGTGCCCAGATCGATAGCCAGCCACCAAAGCAAAGTCTAACTACAACTCCGACTCGGAGTTTTGCCTTTCACAATGGCAAGATGTAGGTTGGTTGGTTGGTTGGCTGCTTTATAGGAATGCCTGGCAAAATCTAATTAAATGCATTATCGCGCTAATAATCAACAAATTTACAAACTTTCTAATGCCAGCGACGCCTTTATTTTCTACAACTCTTAAAGTACAGATACACACACACACACACACACACACACATACAAATTTATATATTGTTATAAAAAAATCACTCAAGTTGGCTAATTATGAACGCCTAATTACTAAGACGGATGCCATAAGCAGAAAGAGATAGAGAGAGACACCGTTTCCCATCTCCGTTTCCATGTAGCGGGCCAGTGGACAGAGCTACCGTGCGAAAAGCTCAAAAAAAAAAAAAAGAAATAAAAACTTGCTTTTTAATAAAGAAGGGGAAGATCGGTCTTGAATTATGATTTCAGAAAGCAAAGTCGCGCGTGGCAGGCCACAGCAACCAGCAGCAACTTTTGGCTGACTTTTCCGCCAAAGCCAAAGCCAACGCTTTGATTTATGTGGCAACTGTGACACGTCGCGGCGGTGGCGGCGGCATCGACCGTTCGTTCGTTCTCTATAATTATAAAGTCAGCCAAGCCGGAGATCTAGGAGGGTGGAGGGGGGGCTGCCTGCCAGTCATCGTAGACTTTGTGGCGGCAAAGCAAAGTTTTTCGTGTGCTCGCTATGAGATATAAAACTAAATTTCAACTATTGAAGCAGATATTTTCTCCACAACGAAAACAAAGCCACAAATATTTATCCAACTTGGCACTCTTCTTCTTCTACTTCTTCTGGTTGCTAGCATTGTTTTCCACACATGCTGACGCTGTCATCGGCTGCTCCTTCTGCAGGGACTAAAGTTGTCAGCGGCATATTTTTCCGCAGCTAATAGGATATACCAATTGGCATGGCGGCGGCAACTGCAACTGCAAGAGCAACAACATATTCGCACCATATAAAATCTATGGAAATATGAGATTCCTGAAATGTTCTTGGCCCATCGCCAATGTGTGTGATGATGATGGCAATGCCACTTTAAAGTGAAGGTCTGGAGATAGAGCCAATAGAATGAAAGGAATGTTAATCAGAATACAAATTCTTCTTGAACTTCTGCCAACTGAATGTAAATGAATTGATTCAACAGACATGAGCAACAAGAAAATGGGTAGTCATCGAGATATTTTGGTAGGAGTTAGCAGCAATCCTCACCTGATTTGTTTACCAGATCGATCTTCACTCATATATATCGAGTTTTATATTCCCTTAGGCAAATATTTCTCCTTTATTCCTTTCTATATGCAATTATTCATTTCGAAAATGCTTCAAACAAGCTGTCGAAAGATTCTTAAATGAAAAGCCAAAGAGTCGATTAAACTTTAAACAAAGTTTAAATACTCTTGGTTTTGTTCTGAAAAGTGACAACTAATTCTGTTTGTCAGCTAAATTGGATTCATAAGCGATCGCTTGGTACAAGTGCAGCTGGAAATTGTATATACCCATTTGGCAAGTGTATAGCAAAGATCAGCAATCTCGTTAAACAACAAGATAAAGTTTTGGAGAGAGTGCGGTGGGGAGGAAAGAGACAGAGGCACAACTGAAACACTTTCAATGCAGATCGATCGAGCATAACAAGTACACAAAGGCAAAGTTGCCGCCAGCAGCAAAGAGCAACAGCAACAGCAACAGCAGCAGCTGACTGCTGACCCATTTATGCAAATTTCCTTTGCCGCAACAATGGATTGTACAACAGCAGCAACACAACAACAATAACACCATAAGCAACTGTGCACTGCAACAAAAGCAAGTACAAGCAACACGCTTGTTTCTTTCATTTCGTTTTCTTTTTATATTTATTTACTTTTTTTTTTTTTTTTTTTCATTTCGGTACACTGAATTTTTGGTCATTTGTCATGTTGATTTATATTTGCTCATTGGCATTTAATGTTTAACAAGATTTTCACGCGGCGGTCAGTTCAGTTGGTTCAGTTGACCCAAAGCTGGCGGTAACCTTGAGTTTGCTCTGGCTTGCATAAGAAGCTAACTCCAAGACATTGCCAACTCCTTGGCGTATAACGGCAGCTCGCCAACTGGGGCCAAGTGTTGACACAGCTCGGTTTGGCCAGATCTTCCTCTTCTGATCTGTTCTGTCTTGCTTGCTTAGGGTCCACTTAGACACTCTGTCGGTCAGTCAGTCATCCAGAGGTGCTGGGATAGCATTTTGTAATTGAAGGATAAAGATTTTTATCTGGCAAACAAATAGCACTTAAAATCTTGTTGTTTGCCTGCAAAGTAACAAGTGGCTGAACAAAAAGCGGAAGTAAAAAGGATCCCAATGTAAACGTAAATACATGGCCAGTTCAGAGGGAGTCGTGTCTACCTGACTGCAAGCCAAGCCCAGCCTGTTGTATGGATAAAGTCATAAATATACGCTCGTTTGTCATAGAACATGGCCCTACTCCGTTTTACTCTCTCTCTGTCTCTTCGTGCATCTAACCATTAATCACACCATTGTGGTCATGGTCGGCAGCTCGAATTGGCCAAGAGTCATCAATTAAAATGTTGCAGGCAATAGAAATTGCACATGCGTGGGGTGGCGCTTAGATTAATGAATGCGTCACGATTAGAATCAATTTGAATTAATGAACATTTAAGGCGTCTTTTGATTTTGTTTACCCACAAATACGCGCAGCGGGGAGCATTGGCGAATAATAAAATTGAAAAAGCCACAAAAATGAAGCCATGCAAAACAAAAGACTTAGGCAACGAACTTGCCAAAGATAGTGAGAGAGAGAGAGAGAGGGAGCGAGAGAGAGACGGGCCTGGCTTGGCTTTGCTTATTAATTTCACATGCCTTGGACATAATGAAAAGCGATTTTATATTACCCAGGCCGCCTGCCGTCGTTTATAATCAAGTTAAGTGAGCGCGCGTCCATAAAACGTTGACTTATCAGCCACCAAATGCCTCGCAAATGGCGCAAATGCATTTAGGGGGATGGTTGGGGGATGCCGGCAAATTGGCAAATCGAAACATTTGGGGACAGTGCGACCATTAACAGAATGATGTCGCTGAGTGAGTGCGCGCGAGCATTGCCTCTTTTTTTTCTTTTTTCTTCTTTCCTTTTGCTTCTTTCTTTTTTTCTTTTTATGGCACTTTTCACTTGGTTTCGTCTTTTGGTGTATATCGGGAAAATCCCCCATACAACTTTATTGACCAGCTTCCCGCTGTGTGCAAAATATATAACTGTGTTTTATAGCGCTTTATTTGCATTATTTATGCAAAGAGAAAAGTTCACACACACACACATACACACAGCACATAGGCACTCTACGCACACACACATACACAGACATGCATTTGCCATTGGCATTGAAAACTATTCAAAATATGCTCGAAAATATCTGCGTGGCATCTTTTTGTTTTCGTTTTTTACTTACCTTTCAATGGAATAACAACAACAACAACCACTTAGAAAACGCAGACGCTATCGATCAAGCATGCAACACGGGTGCGGGATACTAAAGAGAAGTCTCTCCCTTTTCCCTGTTCCCTCTATCTGCTTAGATTTCAACACAATGGACTGTCAGGGGTTTCGATTTCAAAGCAGGCACGTAGCCTGACCGGGATGGGGTAAGGAGCATAGGATGGGAATCGGGTAACTCTCTGTGACGTTGATGCGCACCTTTGATAAGGAAGACACTGCCGACGACGACGACACACCTCGAAATAGTTATGAAACCAATGAAATGAGAGAGAGAGAGAGAGAGAGAGAGTGCACACATATGTATAACTAATTCTAACCAAACACCAAGCAGCAATGGCAGGAAAGAGTTGACACAGCTAATCCTGATGAATAGTTGTTATTCGTGTCAGATATTTCAAAGGTTCATTCATCAAATGGAGGAACTTCTTCTTCTTTGTCAATTGGGAGTTGGATGAAATTTCATATACTCCGCATGGCATTGCTTATCGCTTTCTTTCACAGCCAGCGATGGTAAAATGTTAATCTAATGACACACAAAGGCGCTAATCAAATTAAAACAATGAAAGTGTTAAATCGCTTTCCTGGAAATTGGAACTTGAGGTCGGTCATAAAATGCTTAGAGAGCCATAAAACAACAGGGCACAGATAACACCGAGACGACCGACCAACTCTGATAAGAAATTCTGAACGATTTCAGACAACGATAAGTGCCGACTCTGGAACTGGGAGGGATGCTGCAACAAAAGATATTACATACTCGAAAGAGAGTCAGTTCCCCGCGCCATAAAACGCAACAAGGCAAACAACAACTTTCGGGCAGGCGAGTGCACACTAAATAAAGACATAGACCGAGACCCAAGAGGGTTTTTATCACCGCTTGTTAGGCCATACGAAAGTGTGTAAATTTACACACAAAAACCACGCCGCAGGTGGAGTTTTTTTTTTTTTTTTTTCCTTCATTGTTTTTACTTTCAATGGTAAGATGGATAGAGATACTTTATTTTCTTTCTCCTCCTGCTGCTGCCGCTGCTGTTGCTGCTGCTCTTTTGTGTCTTTAACCAGTGGAAAGCGTATGGCAATTGCTTTTAAATTTTTTAAAAGCATCATTTCATTTCATATTCCTTCTATGGTTTGGGTTTTTTACAAGTTCATTGACAAAATCGTTGAGTTTGCATTGTGAGTTGTCTAGTTTCTAACCACTGTGCGCTTCAAACAGCAACATGTTCGTTCAAGCGTAGTTTCCACCCAACGTTCGCCTCTGTTAGTTGACTCAAACAGAGCTGTTAACGCATTATTGAGCTACTGAGGCACAGTGGTGCAATTTTCAGACAGCTATTTCACTTAAGATCATGAGTAAAAAAGTTTTCTCTCACTCCGATATATTATGTTCTATGAAACATTAATGGAACACTATGTCGCATGAAGATAGTTATTTTCTATCACGTATACGCTACGTTGCCATACATTTCTTTGATAGTTTGTTGAGAAACTTAGCCTGTTGTAAAGATACATTTCATCTCCTTTATTTGGTATTTCAACCCAGTGTCCACTGGGTTGCAGCGACGATCTTTGAACGCCCGAAACGAACAGTCGAACTCAAGTTTGTCTGATACAGTGGGAAGAATTTGAATTTTATTAAACAAAATACAGTGGAATTGTATCTATCGGATACGTTTTATGAATGATCGCCAGTCGGCAACCGCTTGCCAAACTTTACAGACGTACGAACGGGTCGATATAGCGAGTAAGCGAGCGCATTCGAATGCGATTGGAATGGTATCACATAGCAGTGTATTGTATCTAGCGGATACGTTTTATGAATGAGCGCCGAGGCGCAGCGTGAGATAGACAGAACGTGAACGAATATTCCGAAAAAAAAAGAAACCAAACGAAATCGATAAACAACTGACAACAACAACAACAACAACAACAACAACAACTCCGACGACGACGACGACGAGGCGATAGTCGAGTTTATTAAGAAAGAAAACGTTTGTTTTGCATTTAGTATAAACAACAAAACGTACATACGAGTACGAGAACGAGTACGAGTATACATATATCCACCAAAAATCTATCTATAGAGAACGGAGAGTACGGTGAGAACGGGGCGAATAAGTGAACGAAGCGCGGAAATTGCAGTTGCAAACAAAACAAACGCATCGTTTGTCATGCTGTGCTCACATATTTTGTTGTTGTTTTTCTAGCTTGAATTTTGCACGCCCTCTCTCCTGGTCGAAAAATAGAAAATAAAAATTGAAAGAGATAAAACAAGAGAAAGAAAAATCGGAAAAAGTAAATTTTTTTAAAAGGGAAAAATATAAAGCTAAATAGTGCGTGAAAAATGAGTTTTCTTTGCGGTTCGGTTCGGTTCCCTACACTTTGAGTGCGTGCCTACGTTTGAGTGTGTGTGTGTGTGTGTGTGCCTTTTGTTTTTTTCGATTACGATTACTAAATTTCTGGCATACATATGTATATACATATATGTATACAAAAACATGTTGAAATGTAATGAAAACGAGCGCAAACAACAAAATAAATAAAGTGATTAAAAGAAACGACGCCCCATTTCCACTTCAAAAAAAAAATATAAAATATCAAAATCTTAATAAAAAAAAAGAAGAATTGTGCATAAAATTCTATTTGGTGTTTAATTTATGGAATTCGATTTGATTTTCATGTGCTTGTGAATTAAAAATAAAAGAGAGTTTTATATACCCCAGAGATATTCGTACTACTTATCTTTATGCTCAACAACGTCACTGCCCGCCCAAGCAGCTGTAAACGCGTCCAAAAAGGTAAATACATGGCAGCTTATCATACACCTAGAGAAGGCAGAGAGGAAGGGAGAGAAAGAGAGTAAACACTGGCCTATCTGCAGATCATTGCGCGAGTTTATGTTTAAAGATAATATAGAGTATCTCTCGCTCTCTGATTCTTAGAACAAAGCCACAAAAAAAAAAAAAATAAAAATAAATAAAACGTCAACGTTTAGATAGATACAATTTAGTGATTGTCGCTATGTTTGCAGTTACTTTCACTCCAAAAAGCAAAAACAAAAACATACACTCAAACCGGCATATGCCACACACACACACACTGATAGAGCAGAGCCAGCGATAGCTGCGGTTGTCTCTCCTTTTTTAGTTACGCCAGCCAGCTAGCTAGGCTTTATCTTGTCAGCTGCAATGCTCTTTGCCAGGGCATTGTGAATGATAGTGATAACCTATATACCACACACACACTTATACACACACACACATCTGTAGTTAGTCGCTAGCATTATCTGGCTACATAGCTCAATTTTCATCAGTCACACGCACTCAAGACGAGAGTTATCTGCGATCGGTTGGGTTCTTTTACCATTTCCGCCGATCGTAGGCCATTTCTACAGGGCGACAGTATTGATTCATAAATCATAATAACATGATCTGGAGTTTATTTCTCTCCCTCCCCCCATCACGCCTTCTAACATTAGTGTTAGCTAGATTAATTAAATGTATACAAACGCATTGATTTGCATATTTGTGGAAAATAATTTCCGGTCTCGATTCTTTCTGTGCGTCAGAGTTCGCTCCCACAGTTCGTACCTCCCTCGATTCAGGGACCTGTTCTTTCTTTCGAGAGACTTTATGTGAATAAAAGTTCTCTGTGTGTTTTTTTTTTTTTTTTGCCATGGTAATATGGTTTGGGTCTGGGTTCTGTAGCAGCCCTTGTTGTATTTTTGTTATTGTTTTGTTTTACAACGCCACCACCAGCGCTTTTTATGTATTAAACTCGTTTTTGTTTTGTTTTTGTTTTTTTTTTTGTTGTTTATACTCCACATATTATTGTAGCTGTGTTTAAATGTGTGTGTGTGTGTGTGTACTTATGTAAATATGTCCATAATGAAACACTTGTGCGTGCTGTGTATGTTTAATATAACAGCAAATTTCAGGTAAATAAAACTGAAAAAATAAAGGGAAACACAAAAAAATTGAACCAAAAAGTTAAGAGGAAGAGGGAGTTAGGGAGTTAGGGAGAAAACGGTTACAAGCATAAACGTAGCTGATCTAAATTGTCACTGTTTTTATTCTATATGTATGCTGCTGCTGCTGGCAGGTTCATCAATTTCATCAGTGATAAATGTCTTACAAGAATTTTTACACAAAATATCTTTTGCTCCAGCTGCTGTTGGACTGTGCTGCTGGAGATGGGGCGGGGGGACTGGAGCTGGGGCTACATGTAAAGTTGACAACATGATTTGTATGCTCTCCCAGACGCTACATGATCATCATGATCATTGTTGTTGGGGAACGACACTGAGCGCCACCCTGAACTTAGAGGAGCAACCCCAGTGAGTGTGTATGTGTGTGTGTGTGTGTGTGCGATAGATAGACAGACTGTAAGATAGAGAGTAGCAGCTAGCCAAAAACAGCAACTAATTTCAAACAATGTAAAGTATTATTTATTTTTAACTGAGGTCATCAACGTAGACATCGTCTATTACAACGTCGCCTCAGTCCCTCAGTCTCTCTATCTGTGTGCGTTCTCCAGTTGCTGCTTACAGAGATTCACTAGATTTTCTCCTTTGGTGTCTCCTCCTTTTCTCCATTTTCCCATTTCGTGTTGTTCTTATTTCAAGTTAATGTGTTTTGTTTGGTGCTCTCTTGCGCTGCTCTATTGCCTGTTGTTGTTGTTGTTGTGGCTGTTTTTCAGCTGTTGAACTCGAACTCTCACCAAATTATGCCACACAACGTTGGCCAGACCGAAGACTCAGAAGACCAGAGGCAGAGTAGGAGACGAGAAAACGAAACGCAAAGACCCAGTGCCAGCGGGGCCAGCAAACATTATTTCAAATATATTTATGCTTGACTTTTGCGCCTCAATGACTTTTGAATTGCCTTGCCTTTGGCTGCCAGTTTTTACTCACGTGTTGCTGTAACTGTGTGCGTGTTTCAATGTGCACACACACACACACACACAGACACACTTAGAGAAACATATGCTTTCAAGTACGATCATTCTCTGATAGAAAAGCATCTATTATTTAATATTTTTTTTCTATTTAGAAATTGCTCTTTAATAGTAATTTTTTCATTTTAATATTAGTTGAATGGAAAATATTCCAGAATGGCAGATATCTTAGAGAGGGAAATAGTATTTACCACAAAGTAAGCTAAATTTTGATCATGTGCTGCATTCTGCAACAACTTTCCATTGTTTATTTGAGTGTGTTCTAAGTGATTTTCTCTTATGTTATGCCAACCAGATGTTGGCCTCATCCTAACACTTTCCTGCAATTCTAGTAAGTCTCTTCTACTCCATCCCCCTTTGTTCTCGCTCCATCTCTGTGTATGCACAGCAGGGACGATCATCTTCTAAATGAAACCAATCACACACAGATTTAAGGCACATTAACCTGCATTTAATTTGTCAATATTAGCTCGTTGCTCTAAACGGGCCATTGGAGGAGAAATGCTTTTCTCGGTCTCCGTTCTCAGGCCACACTTTTCTTTTCTTTCAAAAGACCGTTCGAAAGTGAGGCAACAACAACAACAACAACGACAACAGCAACAACAAAGGCAATAACTCTGCACGACAGACACAGCATGTCTAAATGTCTGATTGTCTAGGTCTTTTGGCTCTCTGTCTGTTGACCTTTTCACAGCTGGAACCATCTTTCACATTGGCTCGCAGCGTTCTCTGGACTCCTATATAAGTTATAGCGTACAATGGTTGGACAGATGGATGGATAGATGGATGTATGTATGTGGTTATATGTCGAGGTATTGCTCTCCATGCATTTGCGCTCTAGTCCATTGCTCGTGCGCTTGTCAATTTCTGTCAGTTGCTTGTCAAAAAATTTGTTTGGCTTTAAAAAAAAAACAAATGCAGTGAAAATTGTGTTGGACAAAAAGAAAAACACCAAAAACACAAAAAAACAAAAGAGAGAAGAAAAAAGCAAAATACAAACACGATTTTCATGTAATGCCGCAGCACAAATGATTGACGAACTGAGTGACGAGCAGTCTGAGAAGTCTGAAGATCCATCCATTCATCCACCGGGTTACAGCCCGTCACCCATCTATCTCCCCTTTTTTTTTTTGTTTTTTGGCTGCATAATTAACCTTTTGCCCATAGTACAGCGTACAGAGTAGTACACACTGTGGCATATTTGCCATACTTAACATAGAGAGACGTCTGTCGGCACACATTGCTGGTGGTCGGTCTGCTTGTCCGCTTCGTTTTGTTTACGACGTAATTGACTGATAAATATTGTTAATGTGAAAACGCAAACAAATCAAAGGGAACAACCGTGCTACGCAATTGACTGGCTGACTGGCTGACTAATTCCTACTGCCCACTCACCTCACATTCACCTGCGCTCCAAAGGGCTGTCGTTCCCTTGATCACGTAGCACTGCCGCCCGCTCGCCCCCTCTAACTGCCTCCATCCAACACCCTTCTTCATGCATAACATCAAATTTTTGCCAATTTGTCAATAGCTGCTGACACGTCGCCCTCGTCGTCTGTTGCGTGGGTGCAAAACTTTTTTTTTTTTTGGTCATAATCTCCTCCAGACCGGACACACACACACACACACACACATCGAAGTCGAAGGGCGTTATTATGGGCCATTAAAAGAGCAAAAATTAAAAAAAAAAAAAACCACACTAAATTAGCATTTTTTAACGAACTTGGCTAATTATATTTCCCTTTGTGTATTATTAGCTAGTGCCAAGTTGAAATGTTGCTATTGTTAATATTTTTGCCAGCTAATTTTTTTATATTTTAGATACTCTTTCTAAATGTTAGGACGTCAATTTTGATTGCTAGAAAAAACAATTACACTATGAAGAGAATTCTTTCAAATATTTGACACTTAAATTACATTCTCTGTAACTTTAATAAAAGATAGTAAATTCTATAGGAAAAAATGTAGTTAGTAATTGATTTATTTCTATCAATTATGTCACAAAGAAAGATCGCAAAAAGATCTATTCAAATTGGCAAAATCTCTTTTTCAATCGGATTTTAATAAAACGATAGAAATAAAAATGAATTACAACAATTGGTTATTGGGGTTTTTTTTTTTAACGATATTTGACTGGGTCTCCAGGTCAGGAATGTTTAGAAAATGCAATTTATGTTTATAATCCTCTAAGACTTTTGAGCAATTGACTTTGATAGATTTAAAATTTCCCTTTTTTTTAACATGTGTCGCTTGAAGAGTGTATAGAAATAATGCTAGTATTTTTTGTATAAATTTATGTTTCCTTTTTTTTTTCTGATTTGTGGCAATTTGTCTTTCTTCATGCTTGACGGTCGTTCGGTCGTAGCAAATGGCAGGTGATCTAATCCAAAAGGCGTTCAATTGATGCCAATTTTTGGGCCATAATTAAGCTCAATTAATTTTGCATAAAAGCGGAAATGTGTGATCAGCGACAGAGATAGTGCGAGAGAGAGAGAGAGAGAGAAGTAGAAAGAGAGTGTTTTCATTGATAATGGGCAACGCTCGGGCAAATGATAGACATTCACTTTTTATGGAACGCGCGAGGTGTGTGTATTAATGGAGTGAAATTTCTGGTAATTGAGCGCAACGAGCTTTGACTTTTGGGTGCTCATTTTATGAATATTGAGTGAGTGTGGTGAGTGAGTGTAGCAATTTTGTTTGCCATTTTCTCTGTCTTTTCTCTTAGTTGGCCAATTGTTTTGATAGACTTCTGCTGCCCGTCTATTGCTGGTGTTGGTTGCATTTGTTATG
This sequence comes from Drosophila nebulosa, assembly GCA_024703675.1. NCBI lineage: Eukaryota > Metazoa > Arthropoda > Insecta > Diptera > Drosophilidae > Drosophila > Drosophila nebulosa. The sequence goes on along the minus strand of JANFPS010000007.1, from coordinate 1,712,533 downwards.
CAAATCAAGTGCTGCCATATGAACTAAGAAACGAAACGAAACGAAACATATTGTATCTAGAGGAGTTTGCTCGATGGAGGCCCAGAGACGAGACCAGACCCGACCAAACAAAAAGACCCGGCATAGCACACCAATTGAAATCACAGAAACTGCGAACTGGTTGTGTAGGCAGCACACGTACAAGGTCTTCAAATAAGTCTCTCTCTCTCTCTCTCTTCTCTCTCTCTCTCTCTCTCTCTCTCTCTCTAAGCATTTTTCTTCTATTTCTTGTGTGTGTGTGTGTGGATTTTAGACGCTATAATAGCATTAATTTACCATACAATTTCATATTTATGGCCATGTACGCTAAAGTGCAATTCGGTTGCTTTTTGGTTATTTTCAATTTGTGCATTTGCCCCTTCCGTCCGTTGTGTGTGTGTGTGTGTGTGTGTGTGTGTGTGTGTGTGGGCGGTTTGTTTATTTTGTTAGCCCCATTTTTTCGTTTTTTTGTTTTTTTTTTGGAATTTTTTAATTAAATTTATTTGTTGCTGTTGCTGGAGTCGTCTCCTCCCTCAAAAACGTTTTCTGTTCGATTTGCAATAATTGATTAATTTTCAGTTAATTTTTATTGCTGAACCTTTTTGCTCACGATTAGAATGTGTGAATCAGCCTTGATACGTGACAATTTATATATGTAAATACATTTAATCGATACATGTGCCATTTCCGCTTACATCTCATGCCTCATCCCTCCTCTGGCCTCTCGTCGGAATGATGATTAATTTTTGTTGTTTCTGGCGCCATCATAAAAATAAATTGGCGTGAACTTTTTGCAAAATGGCATAATCTAATTTTTTTGATAGTGGATCGAGATAGTATTACATATAACAGGGTGTTCCCAAAAGGTTGAAGAGTTGTTTTATTGTCCTTCGGTCTCTTAAGGTTCTAGCTGGAAGAAGAAAAAAAGAGGACTAATGGAGTATTTTAAGAGTTTAACAATCTTCTTATTTGTTTTATTCTTTTTCCTATTACTGTTTAGCTAATAAATATTTCATTCTATTTTTCAGGTTAGTCGTTTCGAGTCTATTCCAAAAAAAAATCGTAAGTTTTTAAGCACCCTGTATTTTCTATACATTATTTATGCTCGTACAGTTCATCGTTTTGGTTGTGTTTTCTTCTTACGGTTTTGTTGTGACAACAAACACAATAACAATTTTCCTAGACGTGCCTTTTTGGCATTTTCGCAAAGAGTAAGCTATCAGAAAATAAGCAAAGCAATGGGCAAAGCGCCATATGTAATCGGACAGTCGAAAGACAGACAGACAGACAGACATATCAACAGTCTGCTAAATGCATTGGAAAAAAGCTCATACAAATTATAAACAAATTGTTTACACAGAGAGAGAAAAAAACGAAACGCGCTCGATATGTGGATATCAGAAAAAGACTGAAAATTACAAAAATGTAACGAATTTCCGGAATTTTTATGTGAAAATTTATCTTGCACACACAAACTTGAATTTGAGAATTATATTTCCTCGTTTTGTCTCAGATCTCTGATATTAATTGAATATTGATTGATTGAGTGATTTATGAAATCCCTTTTTCTTGCTGTGTATTGAGAATTACTGCTGACATTGCCTCAAATAGAGTATTGGAGGGTCGATGACGTAAGTGTCAAGAGTGAAAACTGCAATTTTGCATGAGGGACTGGAACGGGAACGGGAACGGGAACTGGTATTGGGATCACAACCCCTTTTATCGGTCAACTTTGTTCATATGAATTAGTCATAGGGAATCGATGTGAATTATTTGCCTTTGGCCATATATTGCCAACAGAGGTGGCTTTTGTTCCCTGTTATTGTTGTTCTTGTTGTTGTTGTTGTTGTCCATTAGGCATGTTAAGAACCAGTCGATAAAATATTGAGAAATTCTGAGTGACTTTCAGAGTGACTGCCATTTTGGGATTGCTGTTGTTCTTTTCGATTGTCTGTGGCTCTGTGTGCTGCGCTGCATGAATGAAGAAATGAATGAGTTCATAGCCGTCAGCATTTGCCATTTTGCCGGCTGTGTTTTGTTTAAGCAAATAACAACAACAACAGCAACAACAAAAACATGCCGCATGTCTTGAAACTGCGTGGGGTGACGCCGCCAACCAACCAAGTTAAGTTAAGTTAGTCATCATTCGAATGACGAAGACAAAAACGACTACGAAGAATAAAGATGATGATAATGCAGACACACAGACGATGATGATGATGTTGGTTGGTTGTTGGTGGTAAGAGGAAATGCAGCACCAGCACCAGAGTTGACTGCACTTTGTCAGAGACTGAGGCTGAGGACTGATAAGGCTGTTTAGTTTCTGCAGCAGCTGCCAAGAGACAGCCAATGTAGATAAGAGGCGACTACCCGGAGATCGAAAAACCTATGAGAAGATCGTTCCTCGTCTAGCTGGGCAAAAGAACATTTTCAATTTGATTTATGGCATGTAAATTTATGGAAATTTACTGCAGTAAGTTGAGTCAAGCCAAGCCAAGCCAAGCCAAGCGCAATCGACTCAAGACTCGAGCTTGTCGAGTCGAGCTCTTGGGTTTTGGGGATGAAGTGGAGGTGAAGCGGTTAGGAGGGAATACATATATGCATAGTTCGTTCCGTTCATTGTGAGTGTAACTCAATTGCAGTGCATTCCAATTATATTATATCATGTGCTAGCAACATTATCGCATATGGTGCGGAGCAGCTACATATTATCGCCTGACTCGGCAAAAACTCGTCACTCTCTCGACGGTAAGCAATTCTAGTTCAATATGTAAAAAACAAGTTGTAGAACAAGTTTCGAAACGCCTTTTGGCAAAGTGCGACGCGCACATTTTTTTTTTTTTTTCTGCTCTTTTACTTTTGTGGCCCCCAGACTAAGACTTAGACCGAGACCCCAATCCCAAACATCTACCAACCAACCAACCAACTACAATGTATGAAAGATCTACATATGCTATACAAAAAGACAAGTCTTAATTACCCAACATTTATTTGTATTTTTTAAATAAAAAGAACAACCATTTCGTTCATTTCGTTTATTCCCCCGCGGCGCTAATGAACTCGCCGCCGCCGCTTCTTGTTAATAATTATTAAAATTTTCGATTTGCTGAGGCTGCGGCTGCGGCTGCGGCTGCTGTTGCTTTTAACGCGTTCAACTGGCTATTGAATTGATTTCGGCAATTAAAGACCTCTAAATGAAATTGAAAACGTTGAAAGGCAAAATGGGCACTGGCACCACAGAAAACTCAACTCAAGCAGCAACTCAGAAAAATTATTGAAATTATTATAAATATTATTATGGGACACTTGAAATTTTTTTGATTGATGAGAGTGAGTGGTAGTCAGCGATTTTATGCTCTAAATGTTTGACTTCCCCCCCTCCTTCCACACACCTCTTTAGCTTCATGCGAATGGTGGGACAAAAGGGGAAATGTGTTTTCTTTCGGGTCTTGAAAAACACGTGCGCTAAAATTGAAAGAAATTTTTGTGTCTCTTATCATTTCTGGCAACGAGCTTTGTTTTCATTAGTTTGCTGATAAACAGTTTCTCAGCTAATAATCTTGGGGTCTGTTCTGTCTGTCTCTGTTATATGTTCTGGCAAAGATAGCGCCGGCGCAGTTGATTTTGTTTTTGCTTTCGTTTCGAATTTTTCCTTCCTATTTGATTTTTTTCGATTTCGATCGTTTCGATAAAACTTGGCATTATATATGTATGTATGTGTATCTGAGAGTTAATTAGTTTGCTTGGCCCACTACTACTAACACGTGGGCAGCAAAGTCACACGAACCGGATCGGATTTGAGTTAGGTTACATAGAGTGACGGGAAAGAGCAGAGGGCGTAGGGAAGAGGGAGGAAGGGAGTAACACAAAATTAATTAGAGACGCCGCCGCGCTGATAAGCAAATAAACAAATATGTATAGTATATAAACAACAACAACAAAGACAAAAACAAACATATGTGGCCCAGACCCAGACCCAGGCCTAGACTGAGGCTGAGGCCAAATCAACTCCAAATCCAAATCCAAGGAGAGAAATATGCGTAGAACTTTCTATTGATAAGTGTGTCGCAAAGAAAGGAAATTGAATATACTCACTCGCACACACACAAGAAATTAGCATTTGTCTTTTTCTTTCTCTTAATTTTTGTTTTCCTATTCAAATAGATAGATAGATATATGCGCACAATTTGTACGCAATTTGTGGCCACCGTTTCACTGGTCCCACCGGTTGCTCGGCTGCCTCTCTCTCTCCTGTCTGCTGTATGCGTCAGCCTTGAACAATTGCCAAAAAGCTTCTACATAAAGATTTATAATTCAGCATTTAAACAACTAATAGAACGGAGGCGCAGATCTCTGGCTATAAAAATACAAAACGAAATAGCGCCAAAATGACGCCATGGACATGTCGAGGGGAAATGTCTTATCTAAATTTTCATATTCGTGTTCATTTCGCCTCATTACAACTATGTAGTTCCTTCTTGTGATAAGAAGCAGTTTGAAATGTGACAATGGAATGCTATATAATAAATCCTTGCTACGCCCATGATTGTTTACCATGGAGATAAATTGGATTTGACTTGACTGTGCTGTGCCTGTGGCGGATCGTAAAATATATTATATGGTGATTGAGTTCCTAAGGCAACAAATGTCACCATTTATAAATACCACAATAATAAATTGGTTAAGGTCGAATTAAATATAAATTTGCATGGGGCATAAATCTAAAAAGCGCTAAATTGCATATAGAGAGTTATTTGATACATTTTAACGATTTCATCGAAAGGAATTCTGAATGGAATGAATGGGAAATTATTTACATTTACATCACACGACTGTGACGTCAGTTGTTGTTGTAGTTGTTTACCATTTAAAGGTCGTAAATTATGTTATGGAGGTTTATTTTTAAGAATTATGATTTATAGCGCAATCTGGACATACTTTTGCTTACTTATGTACATATTTGCATGCCGACAAGTCAATCCAATCACAATCACCGTCCAACCGACGGACCACTTGACGCTGATAAATTTAATCGCTCGAAGGCGGGCACAATGGAGCAATGGTTGAACTTCTGCTGCCTCATTATGGAATTTTATAATTAAATGCAATTATTTACATACATCTATAACTATGCAAAGACAAGCCACTGACCAGCAAACACTCATCATCATCATTATCATCATCATCATCATCATCATCATTATCATCATCATATAGAATGAACTTACTTACAACGAACAAGCCAAGTCGAGTCGAGTCGAGCGTCCGCCAAATAACCGCAGTTGTAATTATTTTTACAAAATGCCTTTCGATACGCTCTGTTTGAAATGAACAACGAAAACAAATGATTAGATGCAAGCCAATGGAACCCTATAAAAAAAAAATAACCATGGGTAAACAACATCCATGCACTAAAAAATAAAAAAAAAAATAAAAACAAACTATTTGTAAATACACAGAGCAAAAGAAGATCAGAAAAAATTTATTTTAAATTGAATGATGTTTCTCAAATGACCATTCGAAACTTGGCCACATCATAAAGATGTCATCTATCTCCTAAAGATTACTGTTTGAGCTATCATATTGCCTTTAGGGTTAGTCTATTCGTTCAAATATCTCGGAATAACTCTAGTTCCTCCAATGAATGCTTCAAAGTTTTCAGTGATTTATTTTTTCTCTCAGTGTATGTGTGTGTGTGTGTGTATATTGTTGATATGTTCGCATCCGCCTAGACTGTGGACAGTGTAACAAACGCGTTTGCTGATAGATGAGACGAGAAGCCAGTGGCCTGCCGCCGCTGCCGCTGCCACTGCCGCCTGACTGACTGACTGACTGACCATTACAAATGTTCACTTAGCCGGGGCATAGATATGGGGGATATGACCATCATTGAGTGAAAGAGAAAGGTAGAGAATGCGATTCGTCTGCAGTTAGTTTTGCAGTTTTTCTTCTTTCCTTCTTCATTTCTTCACTCTTCTCTCTGGTCCGTTTATGTGTATATATATTTTTGGTGTCGTTGTTGATTATTTCTACAAAAGCCACTAATGGATTTTGATATGCACAACACAGCAGCAACACACACACACACACACACACGCATATTTCTATTGAGATGATGGTGGAAGAGAGAAGGGAAGGGAAATTGAAAGGCAAGCCAAGCCACTCTCCACTTAAAGCTGTTGCTACTTTATATGCCTGGCTTGCGGCATGTCAGATAAAGTTCTTGCGCATTTTTTTTTTTTCGGGAAAGTGCAATCGTTAGAATGTGTGTATGTGTGTGTGTGTGTGTGTGTGTGTCTGAGTGTGTCTAGAGGTGGTGTGGCGTAGATGGAACGGATCGGATCGGATCGAAACGACGGTCCGCTTAATTATCAAAGACATTTTTCTCAACGGGCTTGGTCAGAGAACTGATAATGGGGTGTGCCAGTGTTCGCTTTGATGTATTTTAAAGGCGAGGTCAAGCTGCCCACAGTACCCAGATGAAATGAAATGATGAGATGAGGTGATCTAATGGGCTGGCCAGGAAGCGTAAATGTGTTTGCCAAAAAAAAAAACCAGCAGCAAATAAAACTTTCATAGACAATTTCAAAGGCGAAAGGCATAGGGAAAAAAAGGGCGGCCTCGTGGGCGTGTGTTGTTGCTGGTTTGTGGCGGGTGCACTAAACTAATGGGAAACAGCAGCGTAGCACGGTTCAATGAATTACTTCATTAGTGGCAGGCGTGTACGGTCGTCGTCATCGTTGTAAAGATACAATGCAGACAGAGAGAGAGAGAGAGAGAGGAGTGGTAAAGCCAGAAACAGAACCAAAACCAGAACAGCACCAGCGCCTGTCAGACAACGTTTGCCAGGCCTTGGCCAGGCCCATGGCCATTTTTGAAATGTCTTGTGTCTTGTGCCTTGTGCCTTTGCCATATGGTTGCCAGTTGATCGGCTCAACTGTGCGTTGAAATTAGCTTCCCGACTCCTGGGATAGGACTCGGTTCTCTCCTCCTTAGGTCTTAATTGCGGAAGTTATGAGCATGGAATTTTAATTATTTCACTTTAGAGACTGACTGCTGTTGCCTTTGCCGCTAACTTTATTGTGTTGGCCAGTCAGTTTACAGTTAGATCTGTTTTCCCCCTTAACGCATGAGATATACTTTTGGCCCAAAAGGCAAATATCCGCTGTACCTTTTTGTCTATCTAGCTATCTGTTTGCATTCTTCATTCGAGCGGCTGCATCTTTTGCGGCTTAGAAAGTGTCAAGTTAAATGATTGTAGAAATACAAGTACATAAACACACACAACACACACACACACACACACACACTCAGGGTATACACAACATGTGTGTGCCCAATTTTCCCCCATATTTAGTTCTAGGCATTTTATTCAGACGTGACACTTTCGAATGCTTTCCAAATCGTTGACGATTGTTTGACATATTTTTTTTTGTTTTTTTTTTCATCTTGAAACTCGAAAAAGTTTTCCTTAGCAATGCCTTGAAGACGGGCGATTCTTGTTCTTTACTCTTTGCCAAGCTTATTTGTTGGTCGATTGTCGATGTTGTTAGTTGTTTTCTTATTTGAACGCTCTCTCAGCGCAGATGTGGGACGTTCTTTGCGTTGCGTTGCGTTGCGTTGGAGTTGCCTTCGAAAGGCCAAGTGGCTGAATCCAAGTTGGAGTCCAAGTCAGTTACTTAATGCACAAAGACTCAACTCAACTCTCGTCAATTCGTCATTCACTCAGTTGCGCAGTCAACTTCCTTGCTTGTTTTCAAATGCAAGCACAAACAAAAAAGAAAAACAAAAAAAAAAAATATATATACCAAGACCAAACACAAAACTGGCTAAGAGCAGCAGCAGCAGCAGCAGCAGCTGATGACGATGGCGAGATGGCGATGGCGATGGCGATGGCAATGTCGATGTTGGCTTCTGAGATGGATGGAGACGTCGTTTAAGATTAAGACGACTTCTTTTTACAGCTGCAAAGACGAAGCCAACAACAACAACAACAGCAACTATGTGGCAGAAGTTGTTGCTGCTATTGCAGTGTGCGTGTTGGCTGCTGCTGCTGCTGTTGTTCCAACAACAACAACTGCTGCTAAGGTGAGTGATGATGATGAATGTGTTACAACGAAGGTTAACGACTTTCAGCTTTATAAACAACAACCAGGCAGTCCAGCCAACAGCTGATAATGCGGGTTCTCTCTTTTCTATTGTATAGAATATTTCTCTATTAAAAAGGGGCAACATTCTCGTTGCAGGCAGTCAGGCAGGCAGCTAATTAAGCCAGCAACAAGCTAATTATAAGTCGCATACGACACTCTAATTGCAATTTAAATAAATGTGGCAGGCAGGCAGTCGAACAGCTTTTGTGGCCACTCCGGTTTTTGGCCAAAAAGAAGCGTTTTAAATTACAATTTGTAGAAGTCAGCGCGTTGTCAATGGACGAGAGATGCACTTAAATGAGAAATTCTGCGACAACGACAACTCTCTCTCTCTCTCTCTCTCTCACTCTGTGTCTTTCTCTCTCTTTACTCCTGGCTGCTCTTAACAACTAAATTACACTTGTCTACGTGTTTACAATTTACTCAAACACACACACACACACAGAAAGAGAGAGACACACACACAGACACAGTGATATCTAACCAAACTACTAGCAACTGCAGTCAGTTAGTCACTTTGACCAGTCAGTTTGTCTGTGGAGCTGGCTCTGACTCTGACTCTGACTCCAACTCCGACTCTGTGGTTTAGGCCAAGATTGCAATGAGGTTAGCAGCGCAATCTGCTCAAATATAGATAGCTAGTTAGATGCATGGCAAGCAGACCAACATTCAACTAACCGACCAACCAGCAACATATGTTGCCATGTACCAACAGCAACAGCAACATCAACAACATCAGCAACGGCAGCGGCAGCGGCAGCAACGAGTTGGCTTGGCTATTCTAATTGCGCACAAGCTTAGCAGCTTTTAGTTACTTTGTAGACTTTTAGTTGCCATCACAAACTTGCCCGGCTCTTGGCCAGTTTACGAGTTTTGCATACACAGATGCACATTTATATAGATACATTGATTCACCAAGATATAGAGAATGCCCACACACACACACACACACACACACAGCCTTACATGTGTAGATATATACATACATAGCCAAAAGATCGAGATCCAGGCACAGCTGGGCCTGTTAATTTATGCAATTGACTAAAAGAAAGAAAAATATATATATTCATTCGTATGCTAACCGTCCCTAGTCGATCGAGTCGTTACAATAAATTGCCAGCCGAAGTGTTGCCAAATAAATGTTCTATTGATTTTTGCCAACACCTTGTCTTCCCAAAAATGAAAAAAAAAGAAACCTAGCTAAATGACTAACTGTTCTGTCAAAATGTTAGTTGAGAGGTTGGGCACCGGTTGTTATTGGGTTTGGGTCTGCCCACGTTGGTCGAACCGAACTTCTACTTATGCCTCGTACTCAGAAACAGTATCAAAAGGCTGTGCCTTGCATGTGGCATAAAAATTTCAGTTGAAATAATGACACACCCGTTTCAGTTAGTGTGTGTGTGTGCGAGATATACATCTCTCCAGCTCATAGATTTGTTTTTCACTTGAAAATGAAATGAAAATTACTGAACTGTAACCATATGTGGCTCTGGCTCTGGCTCGAACTGCCTTGAGAAGGGGAAACATATGTCTTTAGCTATAAAAATCGCATCAGCAGGCCTTAAAGAACTTTACGCATATCTTATTTAAGCTGATGAGCATTAAATTTCATTTAATTATACTCTTAAAAATCTATATAAAACTGCGCCAATTCGTGATTCTAATTGTTTGCACATTAATCTGCGGTCTATTCACCACAAAATGTGCTTATTTAAGGGTTATCGAATGAGATTCCATTTTTGGCCCCCCCAAGTTGGCGAAAAAGGTTAATTACAATTTATTGGCTGCTTTTCAAAAAGCCATCAAATTATTTCGTTTGCCTGCTGGTTACGCTCACATAGTCACCAATTCACTCTATGATCGAGCAATTTCGGATTAGACAGACAGTCAGACAGTCGGACAGACGTTGGAGGGTTGGTGGAACAATTTAATTGCATATTTGCATTCGATTTCGAGCATTGGACTCAATGGACTGGCCTGGGCCTGGGCTTGTCATCATCATCATCATCGAGTGCTCCTGGTGAGCGGTTTTCAATACAATTGCCTGGCCCAGGCCACATTTGATTTCTTAATTGCCGCTAAATGCGGGACCCGGGGACAACTCCGTCCTCGTTGTCATGGTCGTCGTCGTCGTCGTTGTTGTTGCTGCTACTGTCGAAGCAATCGTTTTCATTGTCTCCGAAAAGCATTTGTTGTCAACATCTCTTCGAGTTGGAGTACCGCAACTGGGACTGCATTATCGTCGATCACAGTTGCTGTTGTCGAGCACACGAAATAAATGTTTGAGTACACACAGCTGTAAAGGAATTGTCGAACAACGAACCAACGACGACGACGACGACGACGATCATGGTGGTAATTTCAGCGGTAAAGGGACTTATGGGCAATTGTCATGGCTGCTGCTGGTAGAGAGGGGAACGTATTTTAATTGCTGCACATTTAATTTACTTTTCGTTTTGTTTTATTATTGTATTCCTCTATGTTTCCCTGGTTCCATTACTTTAGATAAACCAAAGGGAGACTGATAGAGAGTGAGAGAGAGGAGAGTGAGAGGGAGGAAATGCTTTTGTTGTTGACAGACCTTTTCCCCCTGCCTTGCATTGCTCTTTGTCTGCTGGCATGTAATTGAGCTACCTGCATAATATTTGGCCTAGGACAAACATCAACAACAACAACAACAACAACTAAGGGTCACCGTTTGTTGTGTGGTAATAGATAGTCAAGGAAACGCCCATATCCGGACCCCAAGGGGCTTCATCCCCTCCCTCCCTCTTATTCACGATCTTCATAAGTATGCTCTAATTATGCACATGAGTTTGGGTTCGCTTTTGGTTTGCGTAATCCCCCCCTCCCAGGCTAGCTCACTGGGGTAAGCTCCACTTTGCACCCACTCGAGAGATGGGTCTTTCCCGTCCCCTTAGCCGTCATAAATTTGAACACTTTCACTACTTAAAACACTAAAATAACTTATATTTAGCAATTTGAGATCCACTTAATTTACATTTAAATATAATTTCTGAGTTGCTTTTTAATATTTTCGTGAGCTGACTTTGGGGCTAGGGCCAGGGCCTATCAACAGTTCCTAATCTCTTTCGAGCGCCAGTTTTCAATGCATTTTTTCTTTCTTTTTAATCGCTAAACTGTCACATAAACTTAACATTTTATTTGACAAGCGCGTTTGGCATAAGAAACAAAAAAAACCAACTGGGAAAATAAGTGTAGATGAAGAGAGTGCCACAAGAGAAGGAGGAGGGGGTAAAAAAAACTCAAAACTTCATTTCCAAAAACAAAATGTGTACAAAATAGCCAAACAAATTTCTTTTCAATAACACGCACAATATTCATTTGCAGGCAGACAGACAGATGCGAGGCAAAGACATAGACATAGACAGAGGCAGGGGCAGCGGCACATTAGTTGAAATTATGACAATTTCCCAAAAATACAATATTTCAAATTTATTTTTGTTGTCAGCTGACAGCGATTGGCTTTTTCTTTTATTATTAATTCAATTTGCTTTCGATTATCGGCAGCTGAGCCAAGCCAAGTCAAGCTAATCCGATCTGTCCATCGATTTCCAATTCTCCAATTTGGTTAGGCTATCGATTTTTCTTCTCTCTCTCTCTCTCTCTCTCTCTCTCTCTCTTCTTTAGTCATCTTTGGCCATTGAAATGATATTATGCATCTTCGTATTGGCTAATCTAAGTGATTTGTGAGTTTGGTTTTATTGCCTTTGCGAAGAGGTTCAAATGGGAAAAAGCTTCGTAGCTTATAACTTCGACTGACCTTATAGAAATAAATTCAAAAACAGTTTCTAAAAGTGCCACATATTCTAATTCTGTTGTTGTTGTTAATTATTTTAATTATAATAATAATGTTCGCAAAATGTGTGAGACAGGAAACGGATTTAAGCCGAAAAAACGAAAAAACTGGGCCGGCTTTTTAGAGTGAAGCTTTTGAGCCAATTTGGTCGGCGGATATAAAAAGCCATAACTCATGTGGCGGCTAAAACAATTTGATATCAAAAGAGCCTTGTCTGCTGGGGATCGCATAAATTATGAACGCCAAAAGCTATTGCAGCTCCAAGCATTTCAGTTGAGTTGAGAAAGAGAGAGAGAGAGAGAGAGAGAGAGGTGTTAGAACCTTTTAGTTTTTTATTTTTTGTTTTTTCTCAATTTGGTTTTGGTTTTTTCTCTTATAAGAATTTATGTGGCTTTAAACAGACAGATAAACTTGGTGCCATTGGTGATTTATGGTGGGATAGCATTCGATTTTGATTGGGTTTCCAATCATCGCCCGACTCTTTCTCTCTCGAGAGAGAGAGTTCACATTTGGCTTGACATTGAATACGACAAAAGCCAAGCGCCAAGCGACGCGTCGCGGCGTTGAGAATATGTTGACTATGATTCTATATAATCATAGTGGTTGAGCTATAGTTGTTGCTGTTGTTGCTGCTGTTAACTCGTGTGAATTTCTGTTTTCGTTGCAACTTTCAAAGTGCAGATACAAACAAACAAACAAACAGACAAAAAGATACACTGGAAATGGAGTCAAGGTTGTGGAATTGCCTTAACTCATAAACTGCAGCAGACGTATTGAATTACAGTTGGTGAGTGCATTAAATTGCAAATGGATAGTTGGGTAGTTGGGTAGTTTGGTGGGTGAATGTTCCATGTTTTATATGCCATATAGGATTTCAAGGCAGCTGCTATTTGTTTTCTTTGTTTTCATTCGAATCGGGCCAACAGCAGTTTCATGCAAAAGCTGATAATCAAAGCATAACAAATAAATTCCAACTGATAAGAAAACCTTTTTCATTTATGGATAAGTTATAAAGCCGATAAGATAGACTTCCGCTGAGGAATTCTACTTTCCATACTTATTTACGCTTGAATATTTCTAAAATTAAGACGGCAAAACAAAATCCATTTCCGTTTGTTTCAATGTGAAATCTTCATTGATGCAAATGTCTCCACATGGCCCAGCATATTCATCGTGAATACGATCGTTCCATGCCTCAACGATTTCCTTTGCCTGGAAATTTGTTTTCATTTGAAATAGAATTCCATTATCCCCATATGTGCGAACTCTTTGCAGCTGATAAAGCAAATGATCCAATTCAAGTAGCCTTAACAATTGACGTACAAGTTGTGTGGCACTTGCTTTAGTGTTTAATGGGCCATTCTCCTTTCTATATATTAAACGAGGACTAAACTGCTCTCGATATTCCCGCAAAGAGGCATTTTCTACAAGGAAAAAATGTTAGATTTACCTAAATATAAGCTTAATAAAAAAACCGACCCGGGGCAAGCGAATAGCTTTTCAGGAACAGAGTAAAAAATATGAGTAAATAAATTTTTAGCATTTTCTTCACAACCAACCGACAGCAAAAAGACAACTAAAATTCTACATCGAATACTAAGATTCAGTTCTCGAGAGCTTGGCTTATCAGCTGACCCAGCTGACTCGGAAGAGGGCAAAAAAATAATAATCTTGCTTTGGCTGGGTTTTATTTTCAAATGAGGCGAATGAAATAAAGCACTTCGATTGCAGTTAAGACATTAATCTATCAAAGTCGGCTGTTTTTAGAAGATTTCTATAGTAACCCTCGTAAGCCTTTTTTTTTTTTTTTGTCTATAATCCCCTTATGCGAATATGCAGCTAGCTGGTGGCTAGCTACTCTCTGTGCAACTGTCATCAAAAAAAGTTAAATGGAAAGACAACAAAAAAAATGTTTTCCCCATTTCAAAATGCCGCCATCAACTATGGTGTTTGGTTGGGTAGTTGGGTGGTTGGGTGGTTGGGTGGTTGTGTAAACAAACTTAGAAGTTTCCAGCTGTGATCGTTGATTGCCATACGACACGATGCGTTTTCAAATATACACACACACACACAAGTGCAACAACACCATTAACAGCAATAGCAACTACAGCGACAGCAACAAGATGAAACGAGGGAAAAGCTACTCAGATTGCGTATACGACTTGTATGCACTCAATGGATGATGTTGTTGTTTTAAACAAAAATAGCAAATGTTGTAAACATTTTCGAGGCACGCAATCAATGCATAGACGCACACACACATACACACACACACACACAAAGACTTACATTGAATTTACAATTAATTTTTCCTTGTTTTGTGTTGTTTCATTACAGATTCAAGCGCGTTTTTCCATGGATTAAGGTGAATTTCATATTACGATAACTGCAAGCAGCGAGTTTGTGTTTTTTTTTTTTGGTGTGTGTTTTTTGTATTTTGCTTTTTGTTTGGCATTCGCTTTTCATTAATTTCCTCCACCTTGGGTGCATGTCAATCATACGCAACGTTGGACTTAAAGGTGAGTTTGCATATTTGCGCATGCTTTTGCTTTTCTGTTTTTCATTATAAGAAAAGTGAAATTTTTGAAAATCGACATCTCATTGGCCAATTGGCTAACTGTTTCATCATCATTCCATTAACCAAATGGTCCGTTGTTTTCGTTGTGTTAATATTTGTATATGATCTTTTACCAAGTTAAATTAATTAGTTAAAATGCTTCAATGGAAAATTTGAAGCCTATTCGAATCGGTTTGGCATCGCATCTAGTTTTGAATTCAGAAAATTTTGTCCCTGTGTGTGTGTGTGTGTTGTGTGTGTGTCTGTGCTGGTAATCGTTGTCGTATTAAATTAAACATTGGCATTTCGGCATTTTTGTTAATTTTTATGAGTATGAACCTTGAATTGTAGCCACCAAAGTGGCAATCATTCACACCAAGCTACAAATGGGCGAAGCAAAAATAATTGATAACCGAAATTCGAGTATTTGCGCTTTAAAATGCTTTCGCTTATCGACTGCTCCCTCGCCACCCTATCTTCCTCGTCTCTCGCACATTTTAATTAGACATTTTTATCTGAGCTTTTGCTATTTGACTCTGCTGTCAATTTGGCTAAAAATAAATTATTACTGCTTATAGTATAGGTACAATATGATATCATGCTCCTCTACGTTTTAGCCAATTAAAAATAAAAACTTGCAAATGGCTGAAATCTTGTTGGAGCTGCTTTTTTTTCTTCCCAGTTGTTGTTGTTGTTGTTGTAAATTATGACTAGCGATAATCACAGAACGAGGAAATTTATTTATTTTTTTTTTTTTAAGTTTTTTTTTTTTTGCGTTTTAGGTAGAATTAGTTGCCTGGTCTTGAGTGTGTTTGTGCAAAGTTTGGTCTAGTAATTAGCTAGGTGATTTCGCCTAGACCTGGACCTGAAGCCGGGTGCATCTTGCATGCGTAGCTCAAATTTCAAAACTACATGCACTTTGCGCAGATACAAAAGCCGGTCCGCTTGGGTGTGAAAAGATTTATGTGCCAGGCCGCAGCTGCTGCTACAACTGTTGTTGCTGTTGCTGCTGCTGCTGCTGCTGGCGGCAGTTATCAATGCGTTGGCCCACAGCAGCAGCAGCAGCATCAGCAGCCACCAAGTTCCAGCAGCCATTCACCCTTACCCGTACCCCCCGTACACAATACCCCCGATCCAATACCCAAACGATTCCAGTTTCTCACTGCGGCTGGCACTGCCTGTTGCCTGTTGCCAGTTGCCTGTTGGTGGCATCTTGATCTTGAGACATTTCATTGTGTGTCTTGTGGCCTTTTATTTATGGCCTGCTCAGCATTTTATAACTCTTCGATTTATATTGATTTGTAATGCACATAAAAAAGCCACAGATTTTATATATATATATGTATATGTATACGATATCTTGTATATGCATTTGACCTTGTCTGTGGCTGCTACCCAGGATAGTTGCCATAAATAAATAGCTTACGAAATGTTGCTGAAGGTCGCAGCAGCCAAACTGGCGACAAAGCAATAAAATCCAAAAAACAACAACAAGAAAACAAAATGCCTAAGCACAACTGAAATAACTTTTAGCTCATATTGCAACAAGTGCAACATGTCAAAACCAAGCCAAGAGCCATTGTCCGGCCCATTCCCAGGTGCTGTGCCCAGGTGACATAACTCGAGTTTCATGCAAATGCAAATTTATACCCTTGCATAGAGGAATACACTTTCCATACATATGCATTTCTGATCGTTCAGGGAACTTAAAGACGAACACTGTGTGAAAGATGTTTATCCTAATCCGAATCATCCATATCGCCACTAAAATAAAAGGGTAAATTGTTTTTCGGTTTCAAAATTCTCCCCTTTTTCTCCACCTACAAGTGAGCCGCCACAGGTGAGCATTGGCATAGATAGATAGACACATATTCGTATCTTTTTGCCGGTGTCCAAAACACTTGTGCATGCAAATATTTTACAAATTTGTTTGAGTGAGAGAGAGAGAGAGAGAGAATTTGTTAGAAAACTGCAGCAACCAACAACATAAAAGACAACAACAAAACAAAACCTGACCGAGGCAAGCAGCCGTGTGCACATGACAATGTGTAAATTTATGGGAATTGCATAAGTTTGCCTTTGCTTTTGCCATGCACAACTGCAAATAATGAAATATTTGTATTTGCTTTATTAATTAAGCTTTCTGGCTCTCTTTGGCTATTGCTGCTGTTGTTGTTGATCAATAATATTTGTTTATACGATGAATATTTTCAATAATATTTGGCAATGCCTTTGAGCATTAGCCTTTGGCGCATTAAGTTAGCGTCTTAGGAGATTGTAGATGGAAGCAGAAGAAGCAGCAGAAGATGTGCATTAATGGGTTTTCTTTTGGTTTGTTTTGGCGGATGCCGATCAAAGCCAATCGAACCGATCACACTGTATTCGATGCCCATAAACAAATCAAATGGATCCCATATATGCTCCTAAAGCGTGTTTGGTGCTCCAATTAAAATAGCTAAATATTTCCGCCCCAATGCGGAGGAGGAGATCGTAGATCCAAAATGTTATGTGTGTGTGTGTGTGTCTGTCTGTGTGTATGTCTTATAAATGGGTCACAGTTAGTTATTAGCGTTTGGCCTAGGCCATGACTAGACACATTTAGTTTTGGTATTTTCGAAAACCAAGGCATCCCAAGGCAATAGATAAGGCTAAGGCTTTCACCGCATATGGGTCACCATTCGGCAATCACCTTTCGCCAGTCAGAAGACAGCAGGCAGGCAGCAGTCAACAGCCCAACAAAGCCTCTCTCAATTCCTCTAATGAACTTGCTCGATAATGGGCAAAAGGTAAAGAAAAAAGAAAAAAAAAAAAACATCATCCGAAAAATATTCTAACAACTTGTTTTCTTGTGTAGGTGTTTGACCCCCAACAAACTATTGTTTTTTTTTTTCGTTTTTATGTTAATTTCGGTCGGCTCAAAAAAAAAACATTCTTATACAATTAGCTGGGGATTTTATGTGTGTGTGTGTGTGTGTGTGTGTGCGTGGAGGTTTCGCTCAATCAATTTAAATACATTAATCAATTTCCATGTCAATCGTTTGCTTTTCTTCTTTATTCGCCAAAAAAAAAAAAGCTAAAAAAACGAAGAGACAACGGCAAACAATTTAATTATAACAAATAACAGCAAAAGAGCAACAATAACAACAACAGCAACAACAGTATGGGTATATCTGAAATTGATATCGTGACTTTGTGTAATTTGTAATTTACGATGAGATCACTTCCTCCTATCAAGTCAGGCTCGAGCCCGAGCCGTAGCCGGGGCCGGGGCCAAGCCAAGTCGCTGTAGTTGTATTGCGCTATTTTCTGGTGTCCCATGAGCATGCTCTGGCCAAGAAAACATACGTCAATTCGTCGCCAGAGCAACATCTGGTGGGAGGTGGGAAGTGAGATGTGGCAGGAGGCAAAAGTGAGGCGAAGCTGCGACAAGATAAGCGTCATCAACATCGTCTTGGTCGTCATCTGAAATCCTATACCCCACAATGCAGCTTCTGCAGCTCTCCTATGGATGCAGTTGGCCGACTGACTGGCCGACTGACTGACTGGGTGACTGACTGACTGACTGACATCCTGGCGCATCGTCATCAGAATCGGCATCAGCGTTCACTTCAAGTGGCTCGAGACAAGGAAACGGATTGCAACAAATTTGCATCCCCGATAGCCATTGGCATTGCTTTGGTTTTGGTCTCAGCCTCTCTATGGCTTTGTCTTTTCGCATAAATTTGTTTTGGCATTCACCATTCCCATTCCCATTTCCATTCCCAATCCTATTCCGAGGCACAAAATGAAAGCAAAAGGCTCAAAATATGTAAATCAAATGCCTTTCGTCTAGCTGACTCTAAATTCAAATCGGGATCCATTTGCATGACAGGCAAACAACAAACAGGCGAAACTTCAAATTGAATTAGCAATCATCGCAATCGCAATCAAGCGAATTATATGACAAAGTCAATTGGTAATTCTTTCTTTTCGGTTTTGTGAATTTTCTAATTAGGAGAAAGAAGGAATTTCTTTGCTCTTGCACAGGAAGCAATTCGCCATAAAAATGTAAAATAGAAAATAATTATTTTCGATTTATGGCTGGAATAAACTGTTTAAAGCGCCTCCAGAAGACTTGATTAGAAACTCGTTTCTTACCTCTTCTCTCCCACCCATCCACCTACTAGCAGTAGTTTAAGAGACGATATCAGAAATGTTTTGCCATAATAAAAGCGTCTTCTAAATAGAGGAGGTCTTTGTTTTTTTTTTTAATGCGTTAAACCTCATTTGAAATGGTTCATTAAATTCATTTTCATTGTGATCTCTCACTTCCCAGAAACCTTGATCTATTACTGACCCATTTCCGTCTAATTCTACAGCCGAGTGTGTGTGTCTATTAGGAAAGTCCTTGACCTTTTCTTGGCTTTTTATGTAGCTTTAAAAATAATTTATATGTTATAATTTTTTTTTTTTTTGTTTTTTTTTTTCTTCTTCTGCTTTTATAGCTTTGAAACTCAGTTTATATGCGCTTGGCGGTGGTTGCCTTTGAGGTTTTTTTTGTTACCATTTTATGATCTTTTTTTAAACTCATCAAAAAAAAATTACAAAACGTTGCTCAAGTTTTCTTCTTTTTTTTTTTTTTTGTCGAGGCAAGTTATTTAATTAGTTGCCAAAGCCCACGCCCGGTTGAGAGATTCTTGATCATGTTGCAATATCAACTGACAGCTAGTTGGTCAGAGATAGATAGCCCTGGTATATATATATATATAGCTTATGTGGTCATCGGACATCGGGCAGCAACGTGACAGATTTAAAAGTGTCAGCAGCATATTTAATGCCTACACTTTGGTCCAGTTGAAGTTGGAGTTGGATCTGCAGCTTTAGCTGGTGCTGGAACTGAAGCTAGAGAGCCGCTCACGTCGGCCTACGTTCTGGCTATTGATTTGTCAGTGGATGGCGGTTGGCGGATGGCGGATGGCACACTGGCAGCTGGCAGACTCTTTAAACAGATCGGACACTGACCAGCGAAGCGTGTGGGCAATGTCTGGGCAAGAGTCGCCAAGAATGCTGCATAATTCTCAAAAAAAAAAAGAGAAACTGTTGCACGTAGGATGCTAATCAGATTTGCAATGCTGCTGCTTCCATCCCCCCCCCCCCACCCCTTCCCCTGTGCAGATTGTGAGAAGATTGACGGTTTTAATTACACAGCCAATAGGCAATTGATAAACCGTTTTGGGTGGCCCACTGACCACAGTTGATTGTCATTTAAAATACGTCATAAAATTCAATTGAGAATTGTCATCTACTGCCCCACCTCTAACTCCCCGCCCCCCCTTCTCTCATTCGCTTTTCATATGTGCCGCCACGGGTACAGTGCATTGCACCGATCGTTAGTTGCATAATGCCCCCCAAAACAGACACACTCACACACACACACACACACACACACACACACAACACATTGGGGAGGTGTATAGAGAGACAAGAGAGTTAATTTCTGTAAAGGCAAACAAAGCCAAATGCGGCAACGCAATGCCTCTGTCTCTAGGTTTTTAGACTGAATTGACTGTGTGGTCCAAAGACCAGACCAGACCAGACCCCAGACCAAGCCCAGGCCCAGGCTGGAGCTGAGGCTAAGGCCTTTTGCGTGCATTCGGCTTGTCTCTCGCTCTGGCTATTGGGCTTACAACACACACAGACAGAAAAAAAAAAAAAAAAAACACCTAAAATTACCGCTGCCAATTTAATAGTCACACTTGTAGCACCAAAGCAGATTCAAAGCTGAAATTATGTGAATGCTTCCAGCAGCAGCAGCAGCAGCAGCAACTGCAACAACACGCAATACCCCTACACGCCGCCAGCTCCTCCTGTGCTTGATCGGCGTGTGTGAGGGCATTAAATGCTTCTTAGAAATGGCTTGGCTGCAGCTGGTGGGTGGAGATGGAGAAGCGAGCAGGTGGAGGAGTATCAATCCTCTCTCTCTCTCTCTCTCTCTGTCTGTCTGTCCCCATTGATTGTATAATTTTGTTTAGTTGCTGTAATAGTTCTTGAGAAAATCTGCAGCCTCATCGTAATGATGTGGGTAAATAGAAATAGATGTAGCCAAGGTCTTGTCTAGGCGGCCTAAAAGGTTTTTTAAAGGCAGGCGTTAATGGCTTTTTGATTGTTTTTTTTTTTTTGGGTTGTCAAGGTTGTCCCATTGGTTGGCCCATAATGCCACGGTCAGGGGTAAAAGGTTAAGGGTTAAATGGGAGTAGAAGTAGCAGCTGTCACTCTTGCAATGCAAATAGTAATGAAGTAATTGATACGATTCGTCTTGGCAGCATTTCCTATACAAACAAATTATATTTTCAACAGCGATCGATCAAATACTATCTGTGTGCGGAGTGTGTAGAGTGTGTGTGTGTGCAGGCCACCGTTATTATTATTATTATTATAGTTGAGTATCGTATGTCAACTAAGAGGCAAACGCAACCACGACAGGAGAAGGGATAGATAAATCGAACTCCGCACATCTTACAGAGGGTTAGACAAACAGCAGAAAACAGACAACAAACTGAACGCCATATGTTGTGTGTGTAAGTAATGTAGGTATGTACACACACACACACACACACACACACACACACATACATGTGAGTTATGGTAAACTCTAACATGAAACTACCGTTTGATCGATCGTTTTGATTAAAAATGCAACACATTTCTATATGATCTGTCACAGGCATCGGCATCGGCATCAGCATCAACATCAGCCCCAAAGCCGCAAAAGTCTTCGCCTTGTGGTCTGGTCTCGTCTGGCCTGGCCCGATCTGGTCATGGCATATACACACACAGACACAAAGAGAGAAGAGGGAAAGAGAGAGAGAGAGAAGACAAGCAAAATGTTTGTTAAAGTGAAATTAACGTCGCCAGCTAACTGGCTGGCTACCAATCAACAATCAACAATGCCAACTCTCTGTGCCTGCGTGTGGGTCTGCAGCTGGAGATGGAGTCGTAGCCGTAGCCGTAGCCGTTGCCGAAGCCACCACCACCACGCATGCCAATGCGATCATCATCCCAAGCTAGACAGGCAGCAGCAGCCTTTCAGTTGGCATGCAGTTGTCGTCATTGCGCACATTTTCCGCGTGGCTGTTTTGTCTATCGCTTCCTCAAGACGACATCCAGAGTCAGAGGAATCAGTCCCATAGTCGCTCAAAACGATTTCAATTTTCGTTGGTTTCTAATTTTATATATTTTACAATTAATGAAATTCAATCTTTTTGATTAACTGTTGTGCATATTTTGCATGTGATACCCCCCTCCCTGCTTCTGATACCCTGTCGATACGCGTTTCTGTTGACAATTGTTGAGCAGCTGCATTTGGATGGCTGTTTGTGTTTGTTCGTTTAAAGCTATTAACACCAAATTGTCAACTTACCCCAATTTTTTGTTTTCACTATTTTGATACCCTTTTAAAAAAGAGATCAGTTTCACTAAGTCCGTCTATTTATATGCAAAATAGAATTTCAGTTTTACTTGGAGTAAGTTTTTCAGGGTCATTTATTTGTATAACGCCTTCGTATTGAGGGTAAGGGTATTTGAAATGCGGCATAGCTGAAGTCGGCTTTATTCATTTCATATTTTTGTCCATTTTGGGTTTGCTTGCATTGCACTTGGGATCTCTCTCTTCCTCCCTCTCTCAGTTGTTGACAATTTTCTGCCGATGCGTTGCGATGGCACAATTAATTTTTATTTATTGTTTATTTGTTTGTCTTAATGAACTGTGTGAAATAATTTCGATTGTTAGGAAATATCGCCGCTGGCTTTCAAGCCGCTAAATGCCACCACCCACCCATCCAAAAAAAAAAACAAAATTAAGTGAGATACCGAGAGGGAAAGAGAGAGAGAGAGAGAGAGATATCCAACCGAATTCAAGCCGCAAACTTGTCTCAGTTTCTTTGTTGGCCAGTTTGCTGGCTGCGCATTTTTGTGCAGCGCAAATTGTTATTGCACAATTTTAGTTGTTTCTTTTTTTTTTTGTGAAAGAGTGGAGTGGGGAGGATTTCAATGCAATAACCACAACTGACAATTGACTGGAACGAACGAACGAACGAACACAAAAACCAACAGCAACAAGCAACAGGCAACAGGCAGCAGCAACATGAAAAGCGGCAAACAAAATGCGCCTAATTGTCGCTCTCGCAGTTGTCGCACATAACACTTTGTTTTTTGCTAATTTTGTGACGCCTGTTGCGCTTTAATGAATTTGTATTTCTTATTTATGCAATACGTACAACAAACCAGCAAAAAAAAAAAATGACAAAAACAAAAACTATACATTCCAGTTGCAATTGTGCTCAAAGTGAAGGCTGTGTCTATAGCATGCCACAAAACTCTTGACCATAGAAATCTACAAGTAGGGATTGAGACATTGGAATACCCTGCATTTCTAGATTTTCATTATCAAATGAAATTATTCAGTAGATGAAATAATAGCAAAATATGATTCAATCAATCGACAATCGGCATTCGACACGCAATCTTAATCAAATAAACGGTATTAACTGATCAAGCTTGAGTATTGTGAGATAAATATTAATCATCAGCTTAACTTTTAGTCATTCAAGGTCAATCTTTTCTTGTGTACATTACATATTTGTGAGTTCTGTTGTTCTCATTCAAGTTTCTGAGTTCATCATCATCATGTGAGTCACATTTCAATTTCAGTGGCTTTTCGTTTTGTTGTGGTCAATGATGAAGGGGGGAGGGGATTGGATGAAAAAACATTAGCATCTGTTATTTTCTGGCTCAATCTCTGACACCGCAACCGTTAAGATTGCATGCCTTGGCATTGGTCATTATCAAACTGAGGCATCAATCTGCCAGTGCCAGATCTCTACAATTGCAAATTGCCATTCCCAGTCCCACTGGCCAATTACCACTTTCAAAATGGAGCAGGAAACTGGTTTTATCTGCTGTCCAGCTAGATGCTAGATGATTATGCAATTTACAAGAACTCTCCTGTAGAAGCATCCAAACGCCATCGCCATCGCCACCGCCGTTGCGGCTAAATATCTTTTTGAATTCCCAAAATTGAAAGAAACACCAAAAATAATCATAAATAACTGGGTTAATTTGTAACGCTTTCATGCATGCTAAATGAACCAAAGAATTATAGAATCCATTTCGATTATAGAGCACAAAGAAAACCCAAATCAAAGAGACCATTCTAAGTTTCCCGAAACGAAGGGAAAACTTGACACAGAATGTAAATGAAAATGAAATTCAATTAACGCTGTCATATCAAAGAGAGAAGAAGAGCTCGAGTTGGAGTTGAAGATGGAATGGAATAGAATGGACCTATCTACTATATATATATATTATCTGGCCTCCTGTCAAGTTCAAACTTATAAATGTGCCACGAAGCGTGCAGAGTTTATTTAATTTCGATTTGAGTGTTCGTCTGCGGCATACGAAATTAGTTCAGATATATATGAGTATTTCTCCATTTTTCGTTTTGTTTTGTGTAGATTTGAAAGTCACAGAGAATTATTCTGTCATTGGTTATGCCTGTTGCCCTGGGATCAATTACCTTTCAAAACCAATTTGCATTTGAAATGCATAACGAAATCGTGTGCATACAATATTTTGGCAGTCGCACGCTGTGTTGTCTCCTGCCTGTTGGCAGCCCATAGTGGTATACCCTGTAATCACTTTAAAATGGTAAAAAGAGGATATGCCAAGACAGTTTAAGTTGAAGATTAAAGAGAGCGAGAGTGAAAGAGAGTTGTTCACAAATCAAAGACATTGATTAAAGGGTATTTGTTGTGTCGTTATTACTCTTGCCTAATGTATGAAATTTGTTGTTCATTGTTTTTTAGCTGATTGGCAGGCTTTCAAATTGCATATAGATGCAGGTGGCTCTCTCTCTCTGCAGCCGCCGGAGCACCCACAGTCAGTCAGTCATTCAGTCAGTCTTATCTGGATTTCTGGCAGTTGCTCATTATTGCCACAGTTGGCTTTTTGATTCCTTTTTTCATTTGCCGTTTGTTGTTGTTGCTGTTGTTGTGGCAAAAGGTGTGTCAGTAGTTGCAACTGCTGCTAGTTGTGCTTGGTTGCAATCACGTTGCCTGCCTGATCAATTAGCTTGGGGCACGCAAGCGCTTCACTTCAATTCACTTCTTCTTCCTCTTCTTTGCTTTGGGAATGGGAATGGGAAAAAAATGGGTTATACTCGACGATTATTGTTTTATTTTCATTGTTGATTGAGCCCGAACATTTGTTTAGGCTAGCGGCTAAAACTTTATTAACAATTTCTTCACTCTTACTTTTGATTAGGCAATGAGTTTGCAGTATTTTGTTGAGGGATTAATTCTTGAAAAGTAAATCTTATTGATGATGATTTGTCACATGTTATTGTGCCATCTCAAGTGGCATCTCTCTCCCTCTCTCTCTTCATCTCTGCCTATTTTTGGGTTAACACAACAAACTGAAGCTTTCATTTTCAGCCCCCTTTCTCCTCCTCCTCCTCCTTCAGCCTATCATTCGATTGCAACACATTTGAATGTGTCACGCATCATTTTTATTGAATTCTTGCATGCAATGAGCCATACATTTCTGACTCTCGCCTGCATATAAAAGACATTCTCAACAATTACACTTACAACAAATTAACAGTCGAAAGACAGACAGACAGTGAGAGAGGGGGAGGTGAGAGGGTGGGGCAGCAGCTACCATGTAAATTATGACAGTCTGTCCATAATTAATCAAAGCGTTAGGGCCGACGCCGAGCCAAGTCGAGTCGAACCGAGCGGAGCCGTCGACGTTGTCGGGAGCAATTGCCACAGCCGCCAGCTGCCATTTAGTCTCAATTAACAGCAAAGGCAAATTAGCCAGCGATGGCTGCTTGTTGCTTGTGTGAAATATGTTTGGCATTTGAAAGTAAAAACTAAACTCTGGCACCTACCGGAATTGGAATTTGTTATAGATTCATTAGAGACAGAGAGAACTAGAGAGACGAACAGCGAACATGGGGCATTGTGTGGCCTTTTGTGTCGCTCAACCAGTTTTAGAAATTCTACTGGTTCGAGAGCTTCAAGTTGAGTTTGAGTGACTGACCGCCTGACTGGCTGACTGACTGACTGAATGACTAAATGAGTGACGGAACCAGCTAACGTTGCTTCGCCTGACCATGGCGAAACCTGATGTGGCACATCAAGCGATTTGTGTTTCAAATGACGTCTGGTTCCGTTGACTGGGCAAGGAGGGAGATACGAGATACGTTATATATGTAGTATATTCGTAAATCCAAACCAATGTCAGCTGATTGAATTGCAAAAATTCGTGTGCAATCTGTTTTGCAATTCAAAATGCAATCTTCTTAGCATTAGAACACAATCCCAAACTCAATTTCACTGGTATCACTTCTCTCTCTCGGCTTGATTCTCGGTGAAGATTTGCCCCCATTTCTGTTTCATAAAATCATCCGCTAATTTATGCCGCATTGCATTATCAATTTGAATTTGAATTTGGGTTTTGTTTATTATTTGTCCAATAATAGCCAAACAAAACTGGCCTAACCACCTCCTACTGCGGCTCTATAACTACCTGTTTTTGTTTTCAGCTCTTGATATTTGCCTTTGCCTTTGGTTTTTTTTTTTTTAACCATCAAAATTTATGCATTTAGTTAAACATTTTTCATGCGAAACACAATCAGGAAATTAGCATAAACAACAACAACAATAAATGCGTGCCAATATTTTATAAGTTTGTATAACAATAGCCAATCCATTTGTTGTTCAGTTGACAACTTAACTAACTTCATATCGTTTGGGGCTTTCTCTTTTCAGATACAAACAACCATATAGCCAGCCGATCCGAAGAGCTTTTTGCATAAGAATTGCAATTAGTAAAGGTGAGTAACTAAAACAACTTACGCAAGAGGGCAGAAATTAGAAATCGCCTAAAATCGATAAACAAATATGCCAATTTAATCAATAAATATTTGCCAGCTGCTGCTGCTGCTGCTAATATAGCCTTCTGACTTCACACTAAAAACATGACAAATAAAGACTTTGAAAATATTTTTACAATTTACAAACCAGGCGACACACAGAAATCATTTATGCTAATCAACAAATATGTTTCTACCCTGTAATTATAGTTAAGAAAGGTAGCTTATGCTAGAGACGTTTAGGCTTGTCTAAAAGAGACTTTTGAAATGTTCACACCTTAAAGTAACTTCCATTCCATCATGAATTCTTTTGAAATTCAATTGTTTCACTCTGCAAGTTAAACGAAATTGAGGGGTATCTCAGAGTCAGAACTTTGACTTAAAGTTAGTACTGATTTCTGTTGGGTTTTTTTTTTTTTCTGAAGTCATTGGCCAGACCAGACCCCAGATTCCCCAGACCAGGTCTGTCAGCCTCTTCGGGGAATTTTTTTTTTTGTGGCTTTAATGTTTTTTATATATTTCTATATACATATATTAAAACCAAAAAAAAAAAAAAACAAAATGCCCAAAAGAAGCAAAAAACAAAATAAATATATACGGCAAACGTGTTTCATCTACGTGTGTGTGTGTGTGTGTGTGTGAAAAACAGAAACAAAAAAAAAAAATCCAAATTCAAATTGTGCGCCGTTGAAATTTGCGCTAATGTTGCCATTTGTGTGGATGTTGTTGTTGTTGTTGTTGTTATTGTTGCTGTTGCTGCTGGCGGCGTTGATGGGCCAGTTTTGTGGAGCTATATAGCTACATAGCCTGTTCGTGTCGCCGTGTTGTTGAAGGTGTACACTTTGAGTTATTTTTGGTATGCCTTCCGACTTTATATGGCCGCCCCATGCCGAACAAGATTTCTGCGCGCCTTTTGCACCAACGCGCTGCGGTTTTTTCTTTTTTTTCTTTTCTAATTCTTATGCAAATATGTGCTACTTATGTGTGTGTGTGTGTGTGTGTGTGTGTGTTTTGTGTGTGTTTGTGTGTGTGTGGAGAGTCGTGTATGTAGAT
Organism: Drosophila nebulosa; assembly: GCA_024703675.1. NCBI lineage: Eukaryota > Metazoa > Arthropoda > Insecta > Diptera > Drosophilidae > Drosophila > Drosophila nebulosa. The sequence continues at coordinate 1,685,021 of JANFPS010000007.1, read as the reverse complement.
AGCTTCTGTGGCTCGTCGTCGCTCCCCAACTGTTTGCATTTCCGTGGACAGACACGACTCGTCGTTCTGTGTTTGTTGGAGTTGACGGGGGGGGAGAATTGCATATGAACCAGAGGATTCTTTTGAAATTTCTATGACTCAAATCGTCAAAAAAAAAAAAACTCAACTCACTCGAAATCGAATTCGCATTAAAGGTGAAAACAACTTTGTTTGCTTGTCCCCCACTTCCCCACTGGCAGGTCGGAAGAAACGTAGACAGAGAGCAGAAACAACAATGATAACTAACACTTTTAAATGGCCATAAATGACAGAGCAGATAAAGAAGAAGAGGGCCATTGGAATCAGAGAATAAAGAGTACAAATGACAAACATAGAGAGCGAGAGAGAGAGAGAGAAGAAAAAGAAGAGAAGCGAAACTGTGTAAGTGCAAAAGACAAATAAAAACGTTGTCATAAATATTACGCATACGCCATATGTGTGCTTTAATGACTCATGGGCTATTATCAATTTGGAGAGCATTTAACTGGCGCCAATTTAAAAAAAAAAAACAAAACGTTACTCTCTCTCTATTTAAATAGTGTCTTTATTATTATTCTCTAGATTTGCATTTTGCTTCTTCTTCGATGTCTCGAACATTTCTGAAATCTATAACAAGTTGTCGCTTCGTTTTCTTGATTCGCTTTAATCTTTACTGTGTTTTTCCTATGCTGCCAGAGACCTAAGAATTGCTTTCATTAAAGCGCACAGCAGGCAGCAGGCAGCAAGTTGCGTTGCACTGTTTATAAAGTTGACATGCAGAACGAATCAAAGGTCTGGCCTGCAGCAGCAGCATCATTTTTATGGACTCTCCAGCATCATCTGCATCTGCCAATTCGTTGCAGATGCAACATAAACTCACACTTAGAATCAATAAACGTAAACTGGGCAACGCCTGCCCACCTACGAATCGGCATGGACATGTGTAAGCTATAAAACTATAAAATAGCACAAACTTATGCCCACATACATAAACATAAACCAAACCGAAAGCCCTGTGCCAAAAACCCAAAAGAACCAAAAGACTCGATAATAGTCGAGGCAAACCTGGGGTAAACCTTCTTATAGAGTTGTTGTTACATGCGTAAACAAGTATTTTTTATGGCACACGGACATAAAAGGATGCCCCCCTTTGGCTGTAGATCAGAAAACCGTCGCCCATGATCGTCGGGACACAGCCGTAAAAGCACTTAATTGCCATTTTATTACTAAAGCTATTAGGGTCTCACTGTGCCTTTCATTAGACCAAACCTCAACACGAACACACACAAACACACATTGAGCGAGCTTCTAAAGCCCATACAGCACCAAGGCTGAAGACTGAGGACTGAACACTGAGCTTGAAGCATGCAAAGTGAACTCATCGTTGGACCCTTTAACGATTCCAAGACCAAGACCAAGATCGCGCCATATCTTTAATGAAATCTGCATGTTCTGTGCTTTAACAAGCATTTCCCTTGTCTTTCCCTCTCTCTCTCTCTCTCTGTTGCTCTATGTGGTTATCCTTCTGGAGTCTCTGCAGAGGCAGACTCTGCAATGCCAATTTTTGCCAGTTATAGCCCGGGGGGGGGCTAAAGCTAGATCACCAACTTAGTTAGCGTAAATATTAACTTGTAAATATGATGATGCCCCCATGGAAATTGTATGAATTGCTGATAAATATCATTACAGACAGACAGACATGGAGACAGATGGCCAGCCAGTCAGCCAGTCGTTCAGTGAGTCTCCTTTTATTTGTATTCAGTATTCAGTATTTGTATTTGCATTGCATTTCGCCTTGCAATTCTATTAAGATTTTTATCTAAAGTGCTTGTACAGCCTATTTGTTGTATTGCCATGGAGCGTAAAGTGTACTCGTAATTGTTTAGCAAATCAGTTGAGAGAGTGCCGAGAGCAGTGCGAGTGTCTGTATGTCTATTTGCCATTGCCAGGGCTTTTGTTGTTGAGCTGATTACACAATAGTTATAACTGACAATTTGCAATTGATCGGCAGTCGATCGGTAGTTTCGAGAGAGATCGAGAACAAACTGTAAGCATATAACAATTGTTGACATCTCATCGAGGAGGTCATCATAATTCTATGCACTCACAGCACGCTTTGTGGTCACATATAAATAAGCTGCTGCTGCTGCAACCGAGAAGGGAGAGGGGAGAAGGGAGTGGAAGTGGTAGGGAACACTCTCGAGCCAACCACAAAGACGTGACAAATGCACTAAACGAGCTACTTTATAGCGTGGGAGTTGGTTGCACATATTCTTTTGATTCCACTGATTCCTCTTCTTTTGTGCCCAAAGTTCATGGGAATGCCAGAGCTATGGCGCCAATGGATAGATAGCTACATAGATAGACTTCTGTCTCTTTCATAAAGTCGCTCATATTTCAACGAAACGTGCACATAAACTTCACTTCCTACTCGCATCGCACTCTAGTGAAGCGGGGCGGCGAACCCATCGCTAATCAGAGTCGCCCTATGGGGGCCTTCATGTGGTAGTAGTAGTAAATTTGAGCACTCAACACGGCCAGCGGGCAAGCGGTGCGACACAGTTGGACATAGTTGTCTGGCCGATGTCTGCTCCAGTTTAGCCCCAAAAAAAAAAATGAACCAGGTGCTGGTGCGCACGCTGCGTATGCTTATTATATTTCAAACGAGTTCGGGTTCGGGTTTGGGTTCAATAAACGATTAGCTAGCCCTCTGCCCAGTTCTAAGCGTCATCAACGTTATTGTTGTTGGTGTTGTTGTTGTTGTCGTTGGTGTTTCTGTTGCCGTTGCGCGTTGCGTGTGCGTCTGCCAAAGTTATCGCGGCTTTTTACACTAAGACGAAGGCTAATATGTCATTTGGTCATTGATACGCGCCACAGTCGACCAATCGACCAATCGACCAGTCGACCAGTCGACTCTGCGCAGAATAAAGAAAGCAAAGGAAAGAAAAGAGAGGTACAAAGAGAAAGAGGGAAACATAGATACAGCGAACGGTGCGACCAAAGCAAAACGCTTACTGTCATTGGTTGAGGCGCGTATAATTAATTGCTCCTATCAATATCGCTGTTTGTGTGTTGTGTTGTTGTTAGTGTTGTGGCTCACGCATATGGCCAAAACTAAACGATGCATGCGACTGCCTGGCCTGGTCAATCCATGGCCCCCATGGCCATTGGCAGCACCTCATTGAGATAAGCCTGTCCGTTAATGCGATTTTATTTGGTTTTTACATAAATCATTTGTATGCGAAAATGTTATGTCAGCAGCATCTTCGTTTCATGTTGTTTTTTTTTGGTTTTTGGTTTTATTTTCTGTTGTTTATATACGAACAATAAACAAGGTTTTGCTTTTTTAAGACCGTAAGAATATAAACACCTAGACAACTTTTTGAGCGAACTTATTGAAAAGTTGCTGATCCCTGTGGGGCATCCCTTCAAGCAGCACTCACCTCTGAGTCTCAATGCAAACAATTCCCACTTTATAAATACAAAACTTTGCCTTTGTTTCATTGTTCTGGGCCTTGAACTTAGTTGAGAAGTGTTTGCGAAATGCAAAATGCAAATTGTACGACGAAAAAATGACTCACTTATTCACTCATTCGCCGCTTAGCGGATGTGGCCAATAGGGTTTTCTTTAGACTCTTGCCATAAACAGTTTTATTGCGCTCCTCGGGTGTGTGTGTGTGGGTGAGAGTGGGAAACACCTTTAAGGCAGGCGGGCAGGCAAAGGCAATTATGACGATCGAAAGAGAAATGACAGACGAGACTTTAGTGAGAGTGAAGCTGGGCTTGGTCGTCGTGAGTCATCCAAGCAACCATCCATCCATCCATGCATCCATCCATTTATCCATTCGGCAATAAGTTGGTAATAAAATAAAATACTCGACTTGCGGCTAACAAAATATTCGTTGAAAAATCTACTGACACATAGGAAAGGAGCAACAGGCGGGAGCTCTAAGAATAAAATCGTTTCGTTGTTTGAGGCATTAGCTGGTAATAGACTTTATGGCTAACTCTTATTGCCATGAAGCTCTAACAGACCACGAACTGAGACTGAGACCAAGAAGTGCAAGTGCAAAATTAAAACTTAACACAAAGCCCGCAGCTAATTTATGCCTTACTTTTGCCGTCTCTTGCCGGTTCTCGCTTCACCTTTTACGCTACTGTCTGTTGCATGCAAATGCAAAATGATTGATGTTGCCACGTTTGCCTTTTGCTGTTGCAACAAAAAATTCTCTTTGTGCAAAATGTTGGCATTTTGAAGTGCGAGTAATTGCAGCTGCAATAGTTTTTCATGTTGTTGGTTGCTCTGGTCAAGTCGCTCGGCATTTTGGCAATGCAACTTCCTTTCACAAGACAAGAGAAAAATGGGTCTGCCATGACACTGTGATGGGCACTTGAATGCTTATGAAAATTATAGACTGCAACATTTTGCAGATGTCCAAAATTGTAGAAAAATTTGAAAACGCTTTTAAATGTCAAAAGACAAAAACGAGTTGAGAAAGATATTGCAAAAGATTAGCTAAATGTGTTTGATAAAAGGGTTTGGCTGAAAATTCAAAGTAAAAGCATTTCTTAATTTCAATATGTTTTCTTTTTGGTCTGTCCTAATATGCTTGAATGATATTTCTGGGTCAAATTTTGTTTATGAATTCCATTTCGTAAAAAGAATCTCATCAAAGTCTATGCGGACTTACTGTATAATTTGTAAATCTTTATGAAATGACTAAAATGGATGACCTTAGTTTCTTGTTAGAATTTATGTGGAAAACCAACAACAAAAAAAAAAAAGCACATAAACTTTTAAGTTAACCCAAATTCTATTTAGACAATTTGTGTAAACACTTTTTGCCTTTTTTTTTTTTTGTTTCTAACTAACAATATTGTAATATATGTTACGAAGGTATATAATCATAATCACCTTGACAGGCTAAAATCTGGTTTTACATTCGTAAATCTCACAAGTTATGCAAAACAATTTTTATTTTAAATACCTCTGGTCGGTCGGGTTGGGTCTGGTTTGATGGCTTGAAAGGGCCTTCAGTGCCTTCAACTCCAAAATATAGTGGCTAATTACGAGACGAGGGGTGGGAGAAGAGAGAGACTGAACTTGTGCGTGGTGTAGCCATAGGATAGGTAATTACTGGCCGAGCACAAGCCACATTATTCTTTTGTGCAATGAGCAAGACGCCGTTTCTGAACCCTGGCCCAAGTCCCCTCACCTCCACCTCCGCTTCCGCTTAGCGGTTTGCCGCCGACGACACTTGTGCGCATGTGCAGCCACTCCACACAAGATGAGTGTGTGTGTGTGTGTGTGTGGTGTACTTTGGTTGGCATGTAAAAGCTAAAAACTGCCGCTAGCGCAAAACAAGCAACATAGACGTCAGCCAAGTCAGTCAGGCTCGCCGAAAAACCGGTTGAGTTATGAAAAATTATGATTGTCACCGGTTGGTTGCTTGCTTGAATGGCAACAACAGCAACAGCAATGGCAACGGCAACATCAACAGCAGCAACAATAACAAAAATGTGTAACAATTTCAAGTTAAACATGAGCTTTGTTTGTCTCTCGCTTTCAGTGTGTTGCTATTGTTGTTGTTGTCTTTTTGCATTTACGCTAAAAGCCAACACCAAATAGACAACAATTACAGTACCAGCAAAAGCAACAACAACAACAACAATAGCAAGTGGGTCTAGGGGATATCTACATATAATTATTTGCCCACGTTTCGCATGTCTTGCCAGACTGACTGTCGTCGTTGTCATCGTGGCCACAGATCGCTGTTAGGTGTGTGTGTGTGTGTGTGTGTGTGCATACACAAATTGCTAGCATTTTTGCATTTGGCAAGTTGTAGTCATAATTTGTGTTGTTTTCCTTCTGTGTTTTTTTTTTTCTTTGCCGGGTTTTGGGGAGTTCAATGTGGGCTACATATGTTGCCAGCAACAGCTGTTGGCAACATGTTGCCAAACGCCTCATTTGCTTTTCAAACTCGCCATTGCGCGCCATTATCAATTTGTATGGACCGAAGAGCCACTTGCAGCCAATTTAAATGATCGCTTCTTGAATTGCATTTCTATTTGCTGCTTCTTTATTATTATGCCTCCTTTTGAAGTGCAGCTGAAGTAGTTGTTTTTTTTTTCTTTTTTTTTTTTTTTTTTTTTTTGCAATTACGCGTGCAACATTTCAATTGAACAAATGCAAGCGGCAAGCAGGCGACATTACACTTAATATAGGCAAAAAGGGCGGTGGCGGGACAGAAAATGTTTTATAAATACTTGCGGAGAAACTTCGAGTTAAGCTCCCCTTAACCCCCCCCCCCCCCACCCCATTTCTCTCCCTCTCAGTCTCAGACTCGGCAGCTGCGTAAATTGTCATCAGCTGTCAGTGTCACTTTTAATTAGTTTGTTTACAACAACAAATGTAACAGCAGCAACATCGTCCGTCTTAGGGGGAACACGCAATGCATTACCCAAACAAAAGGCGAGACTGTCTCCTAGCATTGTTCCAATCATAAGATCAATTTGGTCTTGTCTTTGTCTTCCTATCACCGGGCTGCCACTCAAAGAGTTTTCAATTGCTTAGAGGCTAAGAAAAACAAGGTTCAATAAGAGTAATAAATCGAAAAAATTCAAGTGAGAGGAATAACTATTAAATATCTTTGATAAATAAAATAAAGTTTATTGACCCAATTCAAATTATTGTAAAAGTTTCATCCATAAATTTGTAGATTCAATTGGGTCATCTGTGCTGAGGAAATAAAAAAGAGACATTGCAAGAGATTCCAAACGATATATTTTCCAGCATAATGGCATTCCGATTTCTGAATTTGGAAAACCCATTCGTGGACAGTGTTAGGTTAGGTTAGGTAAGTCTTTATAGCACAAGACGTTTAGGTCGTGATAGTTATGAGCAAACAGCTTTGGCTTACGTCACCTTTGTGAGGAGGCAAGCCAGAGAAACAGAAAGAAAAATAGACCTAGCTATAATCTAGAATTAATGTTAAAGTAAAACGCCCACGACTGAAAAATCCCTAAGATACAAGATTCTTTAATAGGGAGCTGAAAACCAGCCCAGCGAGCGTGTTCATAAAATTTTATGGTTAGCAAATTGAATGCCGTTTTATGGCCACAAAAGATAGAGAGAGATAAACAGAGACAGAGAGAGAGAGAGAGAGAGAGAGACCCCTTTGTTATATTTGTTGCTATTTTGTTAGCATTTTTTTTTTTTCGCCATGGTATCAGCAAACAATAAATGTTAATTAACAACATTTATGTGCTGCGGCCCATTGACACTTGCCATAAATTTTTGCTTTGTTTTCTTTGTCGAATTTGTTTTTTTTTTTTTTTTTTTGAATATTAAGAACTTAGCTCGCGACTTGTGCCCAATTTTATTTTGTAAAACAGTTTGCAATTAAACAAGCTTTGTGTCTGCACATTTTTGTTGTTTGTGTGGTAAAATCCAAAATTAATTGAAAAAAAAAAAAAAAAAAAAACAAAGTGAACCTGTTCGTTGGATGATGTCAACGTAAAGGCATGAAATGAATTTGCATTTTTTGGGCATATTTCAATTAATTTTAAGGGACACAAAGAAAGGCAACGAGTGCGAGTTCAAAAAATCGCTAAATTATGTAATTTATAAAAAAAAAACCTAAATGGAAGCTGAAGTTAAAGCAGTGGCAAGTTCTTTCTCTATGGATTCCTTTTGATTCAAAACCAAACAGAAAGTCAACATTAATTCGGCTCTTTGGTTGACTTCAATTTAAGCAAAATTATTGCAAACTTTGCAAGTGGATCTCTGTCGGAGAAGGGGAAGGGCATACAACGCGATTCGGGCACATTTTTCATTACAAATTGAGTCATTAAATTTATTTATACTCGTTGAAAGGAGCAGCAAAGTGCAGTAAAGAGCAGCAGTAAAAAGCAACACTTCCGCGTTACTTCAACTTCAACTCTCCCGGACGATTCTTGTCTACCCATTTTCTGGGTCAAATTCGGATGAGAATGCTGTGGCTCTTGGGTCACATGCCAGTCCAGAAGTCTCTCCGTCGACGACTACCCCCAATATAAGTATCATTTTTTATGGCTTTTCATTATGGTTTCATATATAATTCTTAATAAGAAAGTTGGTCCCGCTGTTCTTTGGCTTTGTTTCGGCGCCTGCGCAGAAAAAAAAAATAAATAAAAAAAGACTTTTTTTTTATATCTTAAGGTAAATATGAATTTCAGATTTGGCATCGTTTGCCTTGTTGTTTGTGGGTCGCGTTGAACTTTTCATTTCACTCCAGACCAGAGATAGAGCAACAGACAGAAAGAGAGAGAGAGAGAGAGAAGGAGGTAGAGTGGTGGAGGAGTGGGGGTTAAGGGGAGAGCCATAACAATTTGATTGGCGTGAAAAACAACTCAACTATCAGCATCAGGAGCCTGGCATCTCTATGATTTAGTGTGCCGTAGCCACTTGACAATAATTTACGCAAATAGCATAATTCGCTTTATGGGCGCAACACGATGATGATAATAATAATAATGATGATGAAGATGATGATGATGATGATGATAATGATGCGGATGTGCTGGTTGGGTGTCTGTCTCTCTGTCCGTCCATCTGTATTTCTGTCTGCTCCTGCAATGACTATAACTATGTAGTTAAAGAGGAGTGCTCGACGCGCTTTCAACGCCAACGCTGAAATTGAAACGAGTGCAGGCCCAGACCCAGACAAAGTCAGACTCCAACTCAGAGATGGAGTTGGAGCCAGGGCCCGGCTAAACAACGTTGTAGACTACGCCTAATGAGGCTTTTGTCTGTGGGCTGGTCTTGGTCTCGGTTTCGGTCTTTGCCATGTGACTCACAATGTGATTCTCACTTGCCCGCCCGGGCCCAGGCCAGTGCAGGGCGTGTATTGGTTATTTGCGTGCCGCAATGGTCCAATCGATTCTGGCATCTGCAATAGTCTGCCACACCAACAGCAACAGCAACAGCAAACAGCAAGCAACTGCTGCCTGATAAGCTCTCTGGGTTATTTGAAAATCGCCGCTTACATGCACAAAAACCATGCTCAAAGATTGCAAAAGGATTCCTTTTAATTGCAATTGCAGAAATGCACAATTCCACGCACATTCACATTCATATTGGCAATCACAATCAACCAATGGATTGGCCAGACGAACGACTCTCTTGTCTCTGCTCTCGCCTCTCGTCTATATAGCCTCACGCCATATCAATTGTCGAAATCTCGGCAAGACGCCAAGCCAACCGCCAACCACAAACCACCGACCACTTGGGAATATCATCAGAACGCACATCGTAGAATTTATTGGCGCTAGACATGCAAATCCATGAGGTCCGCCGGGCCACTGGCTCCAATATCGAATCAAAGTCGACTCCAAGTTGGATCGTTTGCCCGATCGATCGATCCATTAGCCTGTGGCCCGGGCTACATTCTAACGAGTTTCGTAATCGTCTAGTCGGCATAAACATAAATCATAATAGCTTTATTTATGCCGCGACAGTTGTTACAATTCTATCAGCACACACAGAAACCCCATTCTCCCCCCGCCACACCCCCAAAAATCGAAAGAGAAAAGCAACAAACAACAAATGAAAATCGAATCAAAAACCGAAAAAAAGAATAAACAATTTAAAAATTGAGACCATTTCAGGCGGCGTCCTCAATTTTCATGAGATCACTAATAGAGAGCTTCTGTTGGCTTTCCAGTCGAAAATTATTCAATTTTAATCGGTTTATCGCATTTTGCCTATGTCTAAGGTTTAATTTTAATTCTTCATCAAAGCAAAAGGGCCTTAAGCCAGATATTTTGGTCTTGGTTTAACAGCCAATAGGAATGAGAAAATCTAAAACTAAGAATAACTAAATATAAGAATTGATCAAGAAAATAGAAAATGATTCCAACTACGTTTTCCTGGAAAAAAGTTCTCTCGTCACTTGATCAAATTCCTATCATAACATAAAATCTCTTGTGATAATATCATTCTCAATTTCAACCAAAAAAATAAACGATTCTGGATTTTGGTTTCCCAGCATTTGCCTCGACTTGCGACTTGAATTGTCTTTTGAAGGGCACTCGTAATTTCTTTTCGGCGGTTATGACAATGTAAATATGTAAATTTATCATTCCAAAAACCTAATTACGAAAATCTCATTAAAGAACTCTTTGGCATTTGTCGCTGTCAGAGGAAGAGATGTGGAAAAAGTCTCTGTTGTTCATATTTACCTTTGGCACCTCATTATAATGATGACCCAAAAGCCACATGGTACAATCGCCTATCTGTCTGACTGTCTGTCTGACGGTCTGACTGTACGACCGCAGACATCGGCGGCGACAAGCCCCTTTGCCACTCATCCAATAATTTAGAGAACAATTACCACAAAGCTAAGCTACATGCTCTTCAAACAGATCGCTTGGCGCAGCTTGCGGTATTCCATTGTGGGACTCATTAGTAAACAAAATAGGCTAGGTGCATTAACCTGTAGATGCATTCACACACACACACACACACACACACTTACACATAGGCAGAGCGGCAGTAGTTTACAATATATCCAAGAGTCAACTGGGTCAACTGGTAGATTAGCGCTTCATCAGTCGATCAGTCCAGTTCAGTTCAGACAGATTGATTGCAGCCAATTATGCTCAACTGTTTGATGATTATATAATAAATTTACATGTGACTTTGATCAGCCATCAGATAGGGGCTAAACGGCTAAACAAAATTGTAACAAATTCTACACATTTTGATTTGAATTTGATATGTGAATGTGAATGGGCATTGGCTTGGTTTGAGATGATTGTTTATTTTATTGTAAGTAAACATCCGGACATGCAACAAATTGTTGCATATTGTGCAGGAAGCCATCGTGTGCAGACTGCCGCTTCGCTTTGCCTTGCCTTGCCTCGCCTTGCCTTGCCTCGCCGCAGGGAATGCATTTTTCTTTTTTTCGGGGAAACAATTTTCTCTCGTTTATTTATCAATGAAGTTGCCGGCAGTTCGGACGTTCATATTCGTCGCCTTAATCGTAAAAAGTTTAATTCATTTTTTAGTGCATTTAATTATTATGTGTGTGTGGCAGCAAAATGTCTACAATTTATTGCAAAAGGTGTGGTTTACGTTTTAAACATTATTGCTTTTCAAAACTGAAAAGACAACAGCCAAAAACAAAAAAAACCAAAAACCAAAAACTTAAAGTTGAAAAAATGTTCAATAATTTATGTGTCTCTTGTTTCTGTTGCAGGTAAAAATTATGCAAATTATTTCGATTATTGTTGCTTGGGTTATGCAAAGCTGATTGTGTGCTTAGATAAACGAATTAAAGTATATAGAGAGAGAGCTGTAAGTATACATATATAAATCGATCTATAAATTATACAAATTACACTAGGCAGAAATGTTAAAACGGCAGATTGCTTATACGCCTAGTAAACTGATAGAAACTAGAAAGACGGAAAGCCAGCTAGTCACTCAAGGGGAAAGCTCTGTTTTATTTTTGGCAATTGAATTTTTATGTATATGCCACCTGTTGTTTTGGTTCTTGCACACTTTTGAGAAGGAAATAAAAGAATCATAATGTCTCAATATCCGTTTCGTAAAGATCCATGAAAGAGGTATAATTATCATGTAAGGAGTTTGAGGATGATTAACAGCCATAACTAGTGGGACTCTCCCTCCCAGCAGGTTGCCAATTTCAAATTCAAAATACACATTGCTGTTTCAAAACCTTGCCACTTGTATGTGTGTGTGTGTGTGTGTGTGTGTACGTCAATTTAAAATTCATTTGACGTAGCAAGTCCTTGACACCTTTTACTGCTTGATTTTTAATTACCATTTTACCTTAAACCAAACAAGATTAGAGTAGGCCAGAGCAGAGCAGAGCAGTCGCATTTGAATTGCGCCCGGCAATTTGTCATCCTGCCAAGAGAGACGCAGATACAATGCGGTTTGTTTACATTTAGCCCCCAAAAATCAACACTGAAGACTAAAGACTGAAGACTTGGCTTTTATTTTGTTTAATATTAATGCCATTTATGCATGTGCGCGCATGCTTAATTACAAATTCACTAAAACTGTCACAATCACTGAACGCTGAGCATTTGTCAATTTGACAGCAGCTCGAAGATTGCGCACTTTTGCAAGAGAGAGAGAGAGACACTTTAGTAAGTGTGAGAGAGGAGGCATTTGAAGCGCACGCGCAACAGTCAACGGTCTGTCGATCTGTCGGTTTGTCTGTCAGTCTCCGTTTTTCTTGAATAATGCCCGCTTAACACGCATCGGGCCAAAGTCGTCCGTCGTACACACCCTAAGAAGTGCTCATATTTCATGTGTCAATAAACTAAAAACTGAGTGAGACACGCGCACTTGGTTTAGCTGCTGTTGCCTTCGCCAAGCCCCTCTCGCTCGCATGAGCGATATATTTTATTTATTTTGCTCTATGCTCTGGGCTAAACTGTAATGATATTTTCATTAACTTGGCCTTTTGACGACGACCACGCATGGCCAACAATCGAACAATCGAAGCTGCTGCTGCTGCTGCAGGTGATCGAGAGATCAATTGCTAGCCAGTGATTGTGTTGAGTGGACCATTGAAAGGTGTTCAATATCCACAACTAATGCCGCCAATTAAAACGCGCATAAACATTTCGCACAAGTATTTATTCAAAACTTGTCCTTGTCCTTGTCCCTGAATCAAAATTAAATCAAAACGCTTTTGGGCAAATTGTAAACAAGAGAGAGAGAGAGAGAGAGAGAGAGAGAGAGAGAGAGAGAGAGAGGGAGGGAGCGAGAGAGAGAGAGATGTAAGCCATTTGCGAGCCATCTTTGATAGCCTCTCTTTCTTGTGGATTTCTGTTGAAGACTCCTATGACAAACAGACAACGCAGTTAATTTCAATAAAATGCCTTCACTATATGCAGCCGCCTGTCTAACGAGTCCATCACTGTGCCCCACCTGGGCTCCGGAGGGGGGTGGGGGGATGCCGCCCAAAAAGCCAACGCATGTTAATGTTACCGTTGGCCCATTCGTTGACGCTGACGCTGACGCAGACGCTCTCTGTTGCTCTGCTGAAGCTGAATCATGACGCGATCACGGCCCGCTGTCATTTTAGCCATTTGCGTTGTCAGTTGTTAACCATATACGAATATATGTATACAAAAGGATTTGTCTGTGGCCAAAGGCGCTTTGATTAATTGCCGACTTAGAGAGCCTGCGACCGACCGTAACCGAATCCAAGTGCAACGAGTGAAGTTTTTGGGAGTGGAGAGTGGAGAGTGTAAAGTGGGGGTCGGCATTCTTGTTAGGCCAATGTGATGCCAAAGCTGACGTGTGGCGTTGGCGTGAATCACTTGAGCCAAAAGGTCAGGCAACAAGGTTGAAGAAATGCAAACTGCAAAAATTAATTGCCAAAGAGCTCTGTGTCTGTGTCTGGGAAATGCGGAAATTAATTGGATGACTACCACGAAGAGGGAAAACTCGGGAAACGGATTGAAAAAAAAAGGCAAACGACAGAGAGACAGCCACAAAAAGTTTGTGGCGCAACAAATTGCCAACAAATTTCGGCTCAATAATAGATGGCCGAAAAGCGTTTAGCTTCTGCGCATTTTTGCGTGAAGGGAGATGGCAGAAAGCGAGAGAGAGCAAGAGAGAGAGAGAGAGTTAGAGAGGGGGAGTCATTACCACGCGCAAGGTAAGACAAGAGGGTGGTGGGCAGGGCAAGCAGACAAGCCAAGGCAGTCAGGCAACTGCAGCAGAAGAAGGAGGAGGAGGAGGTTAAAAGGTTAATGGGCAACATTAATAGACAACGTACGAGGCAAGGCAATCGAACTGGCTGGCACTACGTAGAGCTGACCGGTTCCATCAGCTGCATCGAGTACACCCAGCGGCAGACTGTTAATGTCGCCTTGATTGCATTGCCCCGTGGAAACTTTCCCGAACTTCCCTCCGAAACATCAAAACGAATGCGTATTTAAATCTATCGAATAATTCACTTTTGCCTACCTTCCTCTCCCTCTTCCACTCCCACTCCACTCTCACTCTGTGGAAAAGCGAAACTCTAGAGTTTTACGAGCTGGAGATATACTCTCATATAAGTGCATTATAAAGACTCTTAGAGACAATTGCAGCAATTTGTATGCACTCTGTTGATTGCTCATGCATATGATTGACTTATTGATTGCTTGATTGATCGATGGCCCGGCTAAAGTGACAGACTGGCTGACATTAAGCAGCGGCAGACCGAGTTCATTTGAGAGAGCCTCAATTAGCTTAGCTGCCAGCCAACCAACCAACCAACTAGTCAGTCAGTCAGTCAGTCAGTCACTAGTTTGTTTGGTATTTGTGGCCAGCAGGCCCAATTGTAACCAGATTGCGGTTCATAGAACTCTGCTACCGTTATGTTGAAGCGATCCAAGCAATATAAATATATACATATATATATATATTCGATTCGATCGTATGCTAATTATAAGTATGCCAAATTTGGCGTCTAGACTTCATAAATAAGCCAAATCGAAGCGTATCGAACGTGCCACGCATGCTCATAGTCAGCATTTGTTTATATATATACAATAAATATATATATATATGTTTTTTTAATGCATTGACAAATATTTACGATGTCAAATGCATTGAAATTGCATTGCAAATGTTGAAAAATGCTTTTCAGCTGTCGCGATGCCAATAAATCACAACTTAAACACAAGCCAGGCGAATGCTTTTGCATAAAAAAATAGTACAAAATAACAACAACAACAACAGCTCTAGCAAACAGAGATCGCCCCAAAACGACATGCTATACCTACCTACTTAACTTTTAATTTATGCGTAAGCCTGGATTTAGTAGCTTTTTCAATATTAATTTCGTACTCTTTATGACAACAACATAAACACACACACACACACACACATGCACACAATAAGTCAAACCATAAATCACTATAACACAAATATCTGGTGAAGCTATATACATATATATGTATGTATAGATATATTCATCCATATACCGCGCATTTAGATTTATCACTTGCATATATGGAAAAAGGGGGCACAGCCAAAGTTTTTGTTGTTGTTGTTGTTGTTGTTTGCCTTTTCTGTGGCATATTTTAATTTATGTTTTTTTAGGCCGTTCGTTTTATTATTTTTTATGATCTTTTCTTTTTTCGATTTTCTGTTGCTGACGGAGGGGGCATATCTCGGGGATAGATAGATGGATTCTTGAATTAAAGGCCTCAACATGATCCAAGCTCATATATCATTAAATGTAAAGTGAATTCGGAAATATATGTATAAATCATTTTTGCTTAAAAGAGATTTGTCAACCAAAAAGAAATTCTTCTTTTTCTTCTGCATAGAGTATTCTCTAGTGTGGTTGGCCAATTTATTTGATCAATTAACAATTAGTTATTGTCACCCCCTTTTTTTTGGTGGTGGGGGGGGGGGGACACATTTAACACATTTGACTAATTGCTGGTAGCCCAAAATTTGGCACCATCTCTTGTAACTTAGCCCTCAATAAAACTTTTACTAACGCCACAAAATTTAATGCTCCCACTCACAGTAATGTGATCCTAGAGTCGTCATGTCAAACATCGTGCTTGGGATGAGGGTGGGCGGGGGGTGCTAAGAGACGCCAGCCATCCAAGAGCTTAGCCAGCGAAAAGCCTATTAGAGCTACTCAAAATGCTGGAAAAAAGACTTTAAACAAAATTAAATAAATACCAAAATAATAAAAGACAGCGTGCAGCTGTGCAAACGCTGCCAAAATAGCCGCCAGTTGCCAGTTGCCGGTTGCCAGTTAGTGGCAAAGATCGCCAGAGTCAAACGCGACCTGGCTCAGAGCGAGGCCCAGGCCAGGCTGAGATACAAACGGAGACTATGAGGAGAGGATAGGTGAGGCTGCAGAGCATTATGGACATGCCTCTTTTATGCATTAGCGGGGGGGGGCGTGTGTAATTTGACATCTTCATGAAATAATTAAAATTATTTATTGTTAATTTATTTTCACTGTGCCACAACAATAGATAAAGTGAAAGATAAGCCCCGCTCCGCTCGCTCTCATATGAGAGTAATAGACAATTGAAATTAATTTGTCAAACGGTTGACACGAGGCGTGCCTGCCGGCCGCATGCTTGGTGAAAGGAATTTCAGTATAGACTTTCACGTTAAAAGCTCGCGCCAGAGCAATATGTCTTTGTGTGTGTGTGTGTGTCAAGTCAGGAAAAAGGTCAACTTATATTGGCCACAAATAGTCGAGTTTCAAACCTTTTGTTGAAACGTATCTGAAAGATACATGCGCATTAGGATGGACATATTTGGCAATAATGTGAAGCGCGACAATTTGAATAAATTCAAAATTTTCAGAGATAAGATAACAGATATTACGTATACGAACAGTTGACCAAACATAAAATTTCTCTCTCACCAGCTAACCACCGTACGTATACGTAATAAATATAGAAACAATCTCTTTGTGGCTCTTTTGAAAGCGAAAAGATTTTATGTATAGTAAAAGTTAGTATTTTGGGGGGGCATAACTTAAGTGTTTTCTTGTTTCTTTCTCTCTGTATGGTGTGCACACCCATTCAGTGTGTGTGTGTGTGTTTGTATGCAAAATGCCTGGGCTGCAGTGGCTGGTTGTTTTCTTTCTTTTTCACATGGCTTCTGCCATGCCAAAACAAATTAATCAGCAAGTGGCTGCTGCCGGCTGGCTGTGGCGATGGCGGCTGGCCAGTGACCAGTGACCAGTGGGCGGCAGTCTGCGTCTGCTACCTGCTGTCCATTGCCCTGCGGGCAAACATTTCGCTGCAGCGAATGCAATTAAATGCATGCAGCTCAACGCGGCAGTTAATCATGATTCGACATGTTGCCGGCCGGCCGGCCGGCCGAACGGCCTTACTGTCTTCTGTCCTGTCCTCATGGTGCAACCACTTTTTGGCGGTCACTTCTAAGCTGGCATGGAAGTGGAAAGTGTTGTGCAAAAAGCGCTTGGCAATTAAAACATGTTGCAGTTTGTTGTTGCAACTGCAGCAGCGGCATTCATCAGACACAGCAGATGGCAGCGCAGGGCGCAACGAATTGGCTTTCAACAGCAGCAGCAGCAGCAGCAGGAATGAGGAAGTGTGTTGTGTGACGCGTTAAGAAATATGGTTAATTGATTTCTACTTTCC
Source organism: Drosophila nebulosa (assembly GCA_024703675.1). Lineage (NCBI taxonomy): Eukaryota > Metazoa > Arthropoda > Insecta > Diptera > Drosophilidae > Drosophila > Drosophila nebulosa. Next base: position 1,667,840 of record JANFPS010000007.1, on the reverse strand, counting down.
TCCCCGTTCCGTTCCATTCGCCATTGTAATTAATTTATTGTTTTCTCTCTTGTTTCTTTGGCAGAATCACACTTCATGGCTATACGACAATGTCCAATGCTCGTGAGTTGGCATTGATCGAGAAATGGGCTGACATTGCCAAACCGCCAACACCGACGCGGCCAACTTTATCGCCAACATCGCCGCGTACCATTGTCAAGTTCTGTTGTTGCCCACAACGCAGCGGCAGCAGCAGGCGCTACAATCTTAAGCAGCCTAAAAGCAAGTCGTCGGTAAATACGCTGCATGCCAGAAATATATTTGCCGATAACGATTTTACATATATTGATGATGTGCCGCGAGCAGCAGCTGCTGCCCAGCGACTCCAAGATTGGCATAGCGATTACGATTGCGACTACGACGATGCCGATGATGATGATAATGACAATGGCGATGACGATGACGATGATGTCAATGATATCACTGAGATCTCTGGCCACAAAAACGACGGAAATGTGGCGCTGATATTAATGAATCAACGAAATGTGCCTGAACAATGGCGGCAGGACAACAAAGGCAACAGCAACAGCAATAGCACTAGCACAAGCAGTGAACTAGCAGCATTAGCAGCAACAAGTAAAACTTGCGCTGTCACAAACAGCCCGCAGAGTGGCAATGCGCAAAAGCAGAAGCAGCAGCAACAGCAACAGCAGCCGCAGCAACAGCAAAAACAACAACAACAATCAACCCAAAGACTTAGCAATAGCTTGCAACAGCAACAACAATTACAACAGCAACATAGCAATAAGGAAAATACACTAAGCTACGACAACAACAACAAGCCGCGCTGTAATTATTGTAAATTACCCGACACCGCCGAGCCCCAAACGAACAGTAACAACAGCAACAACAGCAACAACAGCAACAACAGCAACGATAGCAACGATAGCAACGGCAACAGCAATTGCAATTCGAAAATTGATTCACCGAAGTCGTCGCAGAATAAAATGACAATTACGACAGCAACAGCAACAACAACTGCTGCAACAGCAACATCGTCTGCGGCCACAGCCAACGAGTGTGGGTTGACGGCACCACAAATAGCAGAAGAGTTTGTGGGTGCTGCCACAGAAGTGCTGTGCAGCGATAAAGCAACATTGACAGCAACAGCAACACCAACTAAGCCCCGCATTGCACAGCGACCGACCACGCCCAGCCGCCTCAAAACTGTGATCAAAACGACAATGGTGAAGCGAAGTCCTAGCCATGACTCAACGCAGGTCGCAGTGTCGCCAGAGTCAGAGTCAGAGTCGTTGACGTCGACACATGTGTTGCCCCAGACAAGCAGCTGCACCAACAGCAACAACAACAACATCAACTGCAGCAACAATAATCCGCACGACGAGCCTAGACGTTCGGTTAGGGAGCGCATCGCCGCCTTTGCGGCAGGAAATGGTAAGTTTTTAGCTCTCGGTTAATCAGCTTTTGGGGAACTAAGTCGAACGATCGGTCGAACGGAAATGTTGCTGTGGGAAACTCACTCAAATTCACTCAACTCTTTGGTCAATAGACGTTGGTTAAAAGTCGTTGTTTATTGTTATTAATTGATGCGGTTAATTAAATAGTATAAATGAGAAGTGAATGATGATGATGATGATAGTCGACTGTCGCCTGGAACAAAGAACTCCGAAGGTCAACAGGCTTCCTGTTATTGAATGTTGATCAAAAATCGAATTGCTGATGCTGCACAATCTTAATTAAACATCAGAACCGAATCCTAAATGCTGTAAGGGCAATTACTAGCTTATGACAAAATGCCAAGTGCAGGCAATTACGAAAGCAATTTAAGGCACGACTACTTAATAATTAGTCGGAGACGGTTTTTTTTTTATTTATTTGTTGATTTTATAAATAAATACAGGAGGGGAGAGGTGAGATATGCCAGAAAGCAAAGGGCGTATACATATCATTTTTATAAATATTTTCTTGATTTTTCCATTTACCTCCCGCTTCCACTTCACTCACTATTTGCCTTTGCCTTTGGTTGAAAGAAGTATGACTGCAATTTTAAATGAATTATGCATGACATGGAGCCTTGGATTTCCGTTAACATGACACACACACACACACACACACACACACACACACACACACACACACACACACACACACACATACACACCTTTTGCACTCGCACTCACACTGTGACAGTCAAATCTATTACAAATCAATTAAATGCCGCAATGTTTAATAAAAACCCACTTAAGTCCATAAAAAAAAAAAAAACCTCATAAAAGAGCCTCTTTCTCTCTTTCTCTTTCTACTGTCTCTCCATATTTCTCTTCAATTTGTGGTTAATAATCATAAAATGAAAAATGAAAATTTTTATTATTAATGCGTCTGCATTTGTACGGCAATTTGGAAAAAGTAGTAAAAGCGCCGACCAAGCATCGAGTTGCATACGAAAACTCTATATAAAAATAAAAACCCAATTGCATTGTCAATCGTGTTGTCTGGGTGCAGCAGCAGCAGCAACGCACTTGGCGGTCGGCCCAAAACAAAAAAAACCTCAAAAAAAAAAAAAAAAGGCAAAATGGAAAGAAACACTCCTTGGGGCCAGCTTTGTCACCATGCAGCCAGCATGGAGTGCACTCCATTTGATTTAAGGCACTCCCCGTTCTCCGTTCTCCGTCCTCCGGTCGTCTGTACGCCACCCGCAGCCAGTTTTGCACAAACAGGAAACACGTACGTACAGCCAAGCAAAAGCAAAGCCAAAGCCATCGACGTCATGAGTGCGTATATTATATCATTTTGATAGGCAAATGAGGCTTGAAAGCTGCCCAGATCCATTCAAACCAGATGCAGTTGAGCTTAGGCCCTGCCCTGCCCTGCCCTGCCCTGCCCTGTCATGCCATGCCCTTAGCCAAACTGACGGCCAACGATCGAAGTCGGCTTAAGGCGCCGATCTGTGTTGATCAGCATGACGAAGACGTTGTCCTGAGCCGACATCTCACAATGAGAGTGGAAAAGAATGAGCGGCTTTCATTTTGGGCTTGCTCATCGGTAATCGTCATCGTCATTGTCAAGGTGGATCTGCCTGTTGTAGTGTAGAGTTGGTAGAGTTGGCTTAGACTGTTGTCCGTGTCTGTTTCTGCAATTGCATTCGTTGGTCTGACAGCTTCTGCTCAACTCGGTTAGGCAATACCCTGCGAAACGAAGGGTATACACACTTAAGTCACACTGTTTGTGAGAATTCGCAGATGGGCGTATAAAACATTGAGCCATTTGGAATTAGATTTAAGCCCATATGTATTTGGTTATTAAATTCTTCATTTTCTTATGCGCCAAGTTAACTAGCTTCTCCCTTGCCACATTCTTTGGGCATTTACCTTGTTTGCGTTGCCAGTTTAGGGTATTTTGTATTAATTTCAATTAGGTTTTCGCCTTTGTGACACCTTTGTGTTCGACTGTTCAATGCGATGGGCAATTAATCACGTTCAAGTGACCTCAGTCAGCGAATCAATCAGCAACACACACGCACACACACACACACACACACACACACCCATCAATGAACAAAAGCAATGTGGGATGACGATTTGGACGGACAGTGGCCATTTAGCGGACACACCCAGCAAACAATTTTATTTCAAGTAAATAAGCAAATACGTTTTGTTTTGTTTTTTTTTTTATGTTTTGCTGTTGTATTTTTTGTTTTTCGCTTTTATTTGCATTTGTAGAGTCGTCGCAAGGTCTAAAATTAGACTTTATGGCCAACAACAAACGGCCATAGAACAAATGGCCAAAAGAAAGACATAGAGGGGAAAAGAGTTTGCTAGAGTGGGGGAGGAAAAGAGGAGAGGGGGTACAGTTAGCGCTAATTAAAAATGCCAAAATGAAAGTCTGAATAATTGGCAAACAGCGCAATTTTGTGTTGGCCAGACGCACACACACATGTCGTCATACGAATTGATATAGCTGCAGATCAGACCAGATGAGACCTCCCATGAACTTTTACACACACACTCACACACACATGTGAGACGACCCTATTGCCAAAAATACCGTTAGCATCGCACAATTGAAATGCAGTTAAAATAAAAGAAAATGGCAGAAGAAAACTGCAACCGAGTGTGGGCCTGGGTCTGGGCCTGGTCTTGGGCTTGGGCTTGGGTTTGGCCAATCGCCACAAAACGATCAATTGCCAAAGTGACTGAGACAGAGAGAGCGAGAGAGAGAGAGAGGAGAGAGAGGTGAGACGACTTTAACTTCAACTCAAAACTCTGCCAGCCCCCATAAAATGTGGCCAACTGTCTCTGTCTCTGACTGACTCGTTTGCGCTGCTGATTTATGAGCTCGCCACGGGTCGTTGTGTAACGCATGCGATTCAGAATTTTTAAATGCCAAGACCCGAACCGAGCTAAGCTGAGCTGAACGGAATGGAACGAAACGGATCGGACCAGCAGCCAACAGGAGACCCCTCGCTGTTGCTGTTGCTGTTGCCAAAACCAAGTCGCGACACTGGCAACGACAACGGCAACAGCAACGGCGGCGACATTTTAATCAAAAATACTCAATCGAACGCACGCATGCGCAATAAAAACAAAAATAAAATCAAACCAATAAAATCAACAAGAAAGAGACAAACGACACAAACCAAAAATGACCATTTCACTTGCACAGGAAGCGAAAAAGAAAGACAGCTAGACACAGACAGACAGACAGACTCGAAGAGAGAAAAGTCAGCACAATAGTTCCTTTAGGTATGAAAATATAATATAAGCTATGGCCATTGTTCTGTTTGGCTAACTAAAGTCCAAGCCAACTTCCGTCATTTAGCCCCTATGCAAGAATCTGAATGCGATTCGCTGAGAATTTATGCAAATCCATGTGGGTTACGTGGGCAGAGAGGAAACTAAGCAAACTGACCATTCATTCCTCTACCCTCTCTACCTTCTATCCTGAGAACTGAGGCAACTCTTGGCCTGCTGCCTTCGACCATTTAAGTTTCTGTTGAAATTATATGATAAAGATATCTGGAATCAATGTTTAGAATGTAAAACATTTCATGGCCACAAATCGAAATTTGTTAATAATTGCTTGCCAAATATATATATATTTTTTTTTTGTTTGGTCGAAATAATAATTAAAACATTTTTGAGAGAGAAGTCAGAGAGATGGCAAATAAATGGCTTAAGTCTGCACATATGTCGGACATATTGCAAAATTTATGACAATTTAAATGGCACACATTTGGTGGACAATTTGAGGCGATTAGCGCAGAAATTTTCGCGCATTTGGCTTAAGCACTCAATGCTTTGGCTCTGGCTTTGCCTTTGCCTTGCCACATGTGGCAAACATTTCGAACTTGTTTTTTTTTTTTTTTTTTTGATGCAATTTTTCATATTTTTTAGGCGACAAAGCCGTAAAAAGAAACATTATAAATATATGAGTGTGTGAGTGTGTGTGTATGTGTGTGTGTGGTTTTTAGTTTTCTTTTCTGGGTGCGCCTCATGTGGCAGCAACAATTGTTGCGGGGCACAGTGACAACTTTATGTAGCGTTTTTTACTCACTTCTTTTGCTTTGCTATCTCATTGCAGATCAACAACAACAACAACAACAACAACAAAATGGAGCCACACTGCCGGCAACGCGGCATCATGACAAAGTGAAGAAATTAACTCAAATTCAGTGCAATAGCAATACAAATCAAAACAACATGACAAGCAATGTGAAATGTGCAATTAGCAGTGGCAACCAACAGCAGCAGAAGCAACAGGACCAACAACAGCAACAACAACAACAGCAGCAAACGCTTATCAACGGCAAGGCGACGCCGCCGCCTCTGGCCACATCAGCCACAGCAACAGCAACAGCGACAGGAGCAACAGCAATCGCCACTGACACAACGCGCTACAAATCGGGATTAAGTGATGTGGCGGTCGGCGAGGACGTTGATGTTGATGTTGATGGTGATGGCCAGGCCCCACTCTCAGTCTTAGTCTCAGTCTCAGAGTCAGTCTCGGTGGCTCAGCCACTCTCAACCGTATCCACATCTTCAGCAATTGCTGCAAGCGTTTTTAGCACCGGTTGTGCAACCATGCCTCGCACACGCCAATACGGAAGCAATGCAGCCGCAACAGCAACGGCAATAGCAACAGGAGCAGCAGCAGCAGGAGCAACTCCATCCAACACCATGACAGCTGATAAGAAATTCTTAAGCCAGACGGCGCCCATTGCCAGCAATGGCAACACTTCATTCTCCTCCTCCTCCTCTGCCTCCTCCCACCAGCATCAGCATCATCATCATCATCATAAGCTGCAATTTGCTGATAAGTCCGACTCCAAATTGGCCGCATTGGATAATCTCGATTTGGCACACAGTCTCGACCTGATGGATGTGGATGGCGAAGATCCGTATGGAGCTTTACAGGATTATTTGGAACGTGTCAAGGTGAGTGAGTTTCCCCGCTGGCTATTCAATTAGCTTGGGAACAAATCCAATTTTCCGTTCCCATCCGTTACATAATACTCCGCATCGAAATCAGGCCATTCAATTGGTGGCCTGCGGAATCTCTACTTTGCTCTGACGGACAATATTCAATTTCATACAATTTTCCCCATAATGATAAGCGACAGTTTCTGTCGTTGCCACACGCATTTTCCTAGTTTAGCTCCCCACCTCCCGTCCCTCTCTCCTGCCACGACTTGTCAATGTGGTGTGATTTTGCAAATGATTATTTTGCGTGACAGAAAAATGTGTTAAAGCAAATATTGTTGGGGCGACTCGCAGCAACAGCAACAGCAACAGCAACATTGAGTTGAAATGTGTAACGCATACGACGCGTTGCACGCCCGTCTTTCTTTTGACTGTCGACTGTCGACTGTCGACTGTTGGCTGTTGGCGTTGCTGTTGTTGCTGTCGTTAGCTTTGTCGTCGTCAACGTTGTGAACATAAAATTTTATGTTTCTGTACCGGAAAGCGCAATATTACACATACCCATCAACAATGACGAGCGTCAATGGCCTCAACTTTAGCTGTGCGTGTGCATATGTCTCCATCTCTCTACCCCTCTCTATCGTTCTCTCTCTCTCTCCCTCTCATACTCTCTCTATCTCTATACCCTATATTTAAAGAGAAGGTATATATAGTTCCTAGCTAAAGAAAGGAACAAAGTTGACATTATCTAAACGAGTTCTTTTGCCTGGATTTATAGGGTATTCCAACAATTCATTAATTTGTTGCCTTTGTTGTTGTTTTTATAATTTGTTTCGTATGGATTTTTTTTTTTTTTTTTTTTTTGGGGCGGAAGCATATCACGCACGCGTGGTTCATTAGCATGGCGTGTTCTGCACATATAGCTCGACTGACTCGACTTTTGTCACACTTCCCCGCAAGTGGTCTCTGGGCCCGATTTAAGTTTTCTAATCAGTGTCATCACTTCATCTCAGAGAGAGAGAGAGAAAGAGAGAAAGAGAGAGATTCAATCCACACCTAGAGGCGCAAATATTAAGTGTTGTCGACGTGGGCCGTCTGCAGTCACAGATCTTGACTCTAACCAACTATTATTAACGCCCTTTATACACAGAGAGAGGGTTTTCTCTCTCCCCCCCCCCCCCGCCCCCCACACACACCATCTTCCATCTGTGCAACTAATTTTTGTGTTGGCCAAAATTGAAATTATTAGCCGGCAACTGTGGCTAATGATGACAAAATGTGTCACAGCCGCTGCCCACGCAGTTTTCATTTTCATTTTTTTTTATTTTTTTTTTTTTATGGTGAGCTTTCTTTTGTGCAGAGCATTTATTATGACAAATAGTGCAGCACTTTAGCTGGAAATTGCCGTTAGTCGTGTAAGACGGCTTAGACTCTTGTTGGTTGGCGGCCTTAGGCTTAATTTGCCTAGTTATGAAATGCGTTAGTGGAGGCGGTGGCAAAGGCAATGGCTGTCGTTTTAGTCGTCGTCATATAATCACTGGCTGACCCATTTTGAACGCACCACCAATTGGAGGGGGGGGACCTGGGCACGCTGGCAACAACTTGTTTTGCTTTGCGCTTCCTGCATCAATTAGCGCAGATTTTCCATAATTTTGCATGGACACAAATTCGCTTGATTTTTCCCGTTTAAGCAGCCATTAATTGCCCGTCGTCAACGACTCAAACCGATTGGTATTGCTTGTTACTGAAAGGAGTTCGTTTCAGTTCGGTAAGCTTAAGGCATCAATCAGGCTTTCAGCAAACAAATTATCTATATACTTTTGGGTTTTTTTTTTGTGTCTGCCATTCAAAAAAAAAAAACAATAATCAGATAGCAAGTGAGGCGAAAAAATGTTTGCGTGTGTTCTCAAATGATTTTAATTATAGATATTGACAAAGTGGCGATGAGAAAATTGAGACGTAAGCACATCAAAACTGAGACTGGGATTTGCTGCACCCAAAAATTACAGACCAAGAGACTGAGGATTGCGGATTGTGGACTGTGTGGATTGGAATTGGGATTGCTAATGCGCTGGTTCAGTGAACCTACAAAAAAAAGTATCGACTTTAGCCAATTATGCGAATGCTGCTAATGAATGTGGGCGACGCGAGCGAGACTTACCTTTTGTTTATCTATATGGCTTTGGCTTTTATGCAATGAGCTGCGCTGCGAATGCAGCTGCTGTTGCCTAGAGAAAGTTGTCTTTGCCCAATTTGCAAATGACGTTTTTTGTCAAACGTCAAGCAACAACAAACAAATGGCAATAAAAGGCATCGCCTGCCTGCCTGCCTGCCTGACTGTCTGTCTGTTTCTGTTGCTGGTTGACTAAAATAGTAACGTGCCAGCAGCAGCAGCAGCAGCAGCAGCAAAAACATTTACTCTCACCCGTTAAGCTAAACAGAAATAAACCAACAACAATCAAACATGTTGCAACAAATCAAATGAAAGTGAAGCATCCAAAAAATAAAAAATTAAAAACTCCCAAGTCTCCTGTTAGCAACCACGAGCGACTTCTACAATTTCACCAACAACAACAACAATCATAATTGCAGACAGCAATTAAGCTGCCGTCAACTACTGTCAGCTACTCATGCTGATCGCGTTACAATTGCGACTAAAGTTGCAGTTGCAGTTGTTGCATGTTGTCGAGTGTTGTCAACAGTGTTAGGATCGCTGCTGTTGCCGCTGCCGGCTGCCGGCTGCCGGTTGCCGGTTCGCTGACAATGCGTTGATATTTTCCGACAAGCAAATCAGCTGCAACCCAAAATACGTAAATCAAACAAAATATATAGATTTCGTCATTTAACGACTTGCAAATGCCCTGCAAAATCTTTTAACAATTTCCTTTCCAATAAACTCTACGATGGGAGCAAAATAAATTTCATGGGAAAAGGTGCTTAAATCTATCACCTATTGAAAGTTAAATTAGGTTAGGGCTTTCTATTAGCATCATCTCGAATCTAGATTCTCATGTCGCCTAGGAACAGGAACAACACTATAGCCATAATAGCCTTGACCCTAGGGTATTAATCTGAAAATTGAGCCAATTTGCTTAACAGGACTTGGACTTGAACACGTATTCGGACTCGTACTTGGTTGGAGTCTCTTTAAACTCTTCTGGATGCGAAACTTTCTTTTTGCAGCCAAATGTCAGAGCCAAAAGTGACACAAAGTAGCTGCTTGGCCATCTGTGGATAGTCTCTTGGCCATTTGAAAGTCTCTCACTTGCACTTTAAAGCGCACACAGCAAATACAAAAAAACAAGCAATTGAAGCTTCATTTGTTCGATCTTCGCTTTTGACACATTTGGTTCGACATTTCCCCCATCAGTTTTTGCTCATGGGGGGGTGTGGGGTGAGAAGGGGGAGGGGGAAGAGATAGTTTCTGTCTTTGTTTGTCAATGTTGTTTCACTTTTATTATTGGCAAAAGGTTATGGCTACCAGTGAGAGTTTTCGCTTCACCCATTTTGGGGTGTCAAGACGGAAGTGGACAAAAAGATTGTGTAATAAGTTAAAATATTTCTGCATCTTACAAAAACATTTTGTAGGTAGTTATTCTTGCCCCTCGCTCTCTTGATGGGCCCATCGCGAGGCCCATCGAGCGTGTATTGTGGCATGACTTTCTTGTCTGACCACTTTGAGTGACCACTCGCACTCGAAATGTCATTGCCCGGCCAAAAGAGTTTGAGTTGCTGCTGACTGCATTCGTTTTCTAGCCAAACACAGATGTGGTTGCCCTCTCTCGGATTGAAGTGCCATTGAAATTACAATGATCTTCATATGCTTTTGGTTCGTTTGATTCCAAACGTCAAGCTACCAAAAACCCGCTCATCTGCTTAACATTTTTCCCCAAACTCTATGTGCGTGTGTGTGTGTGTGTGTGTGTGTGTGTGTGTGTGTGTGTAGTTTATTTAACCAATTTGTTGTGGTCCGACTTTGGCTCCATCTCTGCCCCTGTCTGTCTGTGTCTGTCTCTACCTTTTGGTATGACCTTCAATGATCATTTTGTACAAAGTAAAGAGTCGACTGCGGCTGCGTGGCCTGGCCTGAGTTTGGACTGTCTTTTTGGCCCGCAGACTTTACGTCTCTCTCTCTCTCTCTCCAAATATTTTGACGTCGTTGTCGATTTGGTCAATGTCAATGTCAGAAATCTGTTGAAGTGGAAAATTTCAGTTGCTGTTGTAACGGCAGCAACAGCAGCCGCAGCAGCTTTAAAAATTTTGTTTATTGTTTTGCCTCCTGCCTTGTCTTTGTCTTTGTCTTTGTCTTTGCCTTTGCCTTTGCTGTAATATATTTAAGGTTCAATGCTTGCTAATAAGCTAAAGCTAAAGCCGTGTGTGATTGATGTGTGTTGGTGTTGGTGTTGGTTGTGGTTGTGGAGGGCTGGAGGGATTACATGTTGGAGCGGCTAAAGCCGATTGACCTCTAGAGTCATGGTAATGCTGTACATCTGGCATTTGTCAAGGCTAGGAGAAGGCACTCTGGCCAGAGAGTTGTAGGCAATTGTTGTTCTATCTGAGCTGTGGCATCACAGTGTGGCATTGCGGCATGCCACTCCCTCTCGCCCGCACAATGCTGATTGCATTTATCGATAAATTAGCCAATGAATACAATTAAAAGGCCAAACGAAACTGAAACTGGAAAAACTGAAAAAATGAATAAAGTGGATCCAAGGACAGAGACCTTCACAGCAGAGTTCTAAAAAAAGGCCCAAGGGCAGACACCGCGAGTTGGAGAGAGAGAGAGAGAGAGAGAGACGTTGGAAGGAGGGATAACCTTCGCTTCGTTTTTTTTTTTGATTTTCTCAAAATCAATTGCATGCTTTAGTTTTATTTTATACTATAAATTTATACATGGATCTTTAGTTGGTTGCTTGGCTTTGGCTGGTGGTGGGAGAAGGAGCAGGCCAGTGGAGCAGCTGACGCATTTAAATAACCAAATTGCCGTAATCATCAGTGTCGATGTTGCTGGAGTCAGTGGCAATGTCAGTGTCATGTTCGAGATTAGCATTGAGCATTGAGCGTGTTAATTGTGTCTCGCGGGAACGCTGAATGCGCCGAGCTGATGGAGATGGCCATGTTGATTTCACCTGCTGGCGCATGCTTGGATTGGCAATGAAGCGTACACGCTGCTCCTGCGAATGCTCCGACATTGATCTAGGCGACGAGGGCAATGGCAATCTATTTGCTGGCAAACGTTGCCAATGTGGGCCCTCTTCTCCTGCATCACCAGCATCCATTGCTGACAGTGATGACTTGACTGATTGATCGTATCTATTAATTTTATGCGTTGACATTCTTTGCGGCCAGTTGTTGTTGCTGTTGCCTGTCTGCAGTTTCCTCTTTGGCAAGAGGTTGGCCCACAAGCCAGCAGCGGCAGGCCTTGTCATGTGACGCTTGCCGCGATTCGGAAAGAATGGATCATCAACGTTGTAAAGATCACGCAGTTGCAGCTTCTTGCCGCGATTGGGAAAGAAGGGATCGTCCAGCTGGAAAATGTTGTTGCGGTGCTTCTTGCCGCGATTCGGAAAAAATAGATCGTCGTACTTGAAGAGATCTTTGACTTTGTCTCGTTTGCCGCGATTCGGCATGAATGTCTCAAAACGATTCATCAGGGCATCCAGATCGGGTGAGTTATGTTTGCGTCCCCGTGGCGGTATAAACGGATCGTCATCGTCCTCCTGTTGAAGGACGTCGTCTGGAAAAAACCAAAGAGAACGGCTAGCACGTGAGACAATTTCTCGGGGACAATTTCTGCATTCGAAATTAAGTAAATCGATCTCAAGAAGCGGCAGTTTATAATTTCAACACCCATTTACTTGACCACCACGCCCCCTTTAGTATACTCACCGCCCATCTGATAGCCATCTAAAAGTTTCTCTCGTCGCACTAGAACATAATGCGGTTCATCGACAATCAGTGGCGGTTCCAAGTGTCCCGACAGATTGAGTTTCTTCCACAAGAACATGCCCGGATGATAGAACTCTGCTGCACTCTCACTCAGATTGGAGCCGAAGCGTTCATAGGGATAGAGTCGTTGCATGGCCCAATGTAGAAACTTAATCAAATCCTGTTCTCCAGTGAGTAGCATAAAGACATCATTGCTGCTCTCATCCTCATTTTCGTCCTCAAAGTCACTCGCTTCCAGTGAGGAAAAATCATCGCCAGCTTCGTCCGAATAAGTGTCTGAATCCTGCATTGAATTCATCTGCATGAGGGCCTCTTTGTTTCTAGAAAAAAAAAAAAAACAAAAAGGTGAAAACGAAAAGTAATTGCTGATCATCTATTTCGACATATAAACAAATGGCTCATCATTTGTGTTGCCCAATGACAGTTTAAGGATTGCCGTTGATTCTCTCTCGCGTGCGTGGGATCATCCCAGCCCAAGATGATGATGATGATGGAGTACAAGTCTTTTGGTTTTCTCTTTCACAAAATTGATGAACATGTCCGCTGCACGTGGGATGTGTGGGACCCAGAAATGCAGAATTAGCGCCCAAAGCCCATTTGCTTATCGCGGGGAACTGTCATGGTTGATCAGCCAATCAAAAGACAATTTAAGCCAATTCCCATCACCCAAAAAAGAAATTCATATGATTATTATGATTATTATTATTGTGTAAAATTACAAATTAAATGGAATGGAAAACAACTGAAGCCCATGCGGGCTTAAGGCCAATTAATCAAACATTTAACAAATCAACAAAAGAGCCACACAACAATTCGAAGAAGCGACATAAGAGAAATGATTAATTTTAAATTAATAGATGCGCCTCAATAATTATAATTCAATTCAAGGCAAGTTTATCATCCTTTACACATTTTTTTTTGGTTAATTAAAAGTAACCAAAAATAAAGGAATTTCTGACTTCTGGCGGCTTTTTTGTTGTTATTTGTTGTAAGCCATCGAATAAAAATGAAAAGTGAAACTCGGCATGCACTTTTCGTTTCATTTCGTTTTCAGTTTCGGGGCAATGAATTTGCTGACAGTTGTGTTATTTTATAAAAATAAATCAACATACGCACGGACAGACAGGCGAACTGACTGACTAACGGACGGACAGATGAACGGAGAGTTGTAGCAGTTTTTGGCATCGAGAGGAAAAACAAAACTGCAATTTTTTTGTGTTTTGTGTTTTTCTTTTTGTTGATTTTCACGCCCATTAATTGGTTTTGCGTGTTTCTGGCCGACAGCCAAATTGTCGACGATTTGTTGCCCCAGTTGTTGTTGTTGTTGTTGTTATTGTTGTTGACTTTTTGGCAACTCTTTGGCCTGGCGCCTGCCGCCTGCTTGGCATAAAGAAAGGGTTAAGGGCAACTGATAAATTTTTTGCAGGCGGGCCTAAATTGGCTTACATTGTAAATGCGGAAATGAAGCGAGAAAGTTGCAAGCCCTCCCCTCCCCCCCCCCTCCCTCCCTCTCAACACCCCTTTTACCTGAGTGTTCTCAACCTTGCCACCCACATTGGCTCTCACCTGGCAGCCAACATGGCTCGATAATACTCCCGCGGACAGTTAGCACCGGCTGTACGACCCTGGCATCGAGTCTGCCAGTACTTGTAGGGCGTGGCATATTTCAGACCAGCCGCCAGTGGAGCGGAGGAACTGCGCTGCGGCATTGCAATTTCCTGGGGCACTGATTGCCGCTGCCTGTGAATCGGTCCTTGTGTCTGTTCCTGTTCCTGTGGCTGGCCCTCTAAATCATATGCCTCGCTCAATGATTTTCGATTAAAATCCGCAAGTTGTTGCGGTTGTTGTTGTTGCTCCACATCCACGATTTCCACCTCCGCATCTCGGCCAGCATCGTTCAAAGTGAATTTGCCAGCCGCCTTGCTGTGCAGCATATCGCGCAGTGCATCGTTGCCGTTGCCGTTGCCGTTGCCGACGCTGCTGTCCAGCAGGACGCGTGCATCCTTTTTCCAGCGGTGTTGCTGCTGTTGCCTCAAGGCCGCTGCCTCCGTGGCCGTGGCGATAAGCGATGGTGGCAAAGATAAGACCACATTGCCTTGGCCGCCGCAATAAATCGCCAAGCAGACACACAGCCAGGCAAGCGTTAGCCTCATGCTTTCTGGCTTTGGCCAAGTAAGTCTCCTGCTGGCGGTCTGCCGTCTACCGTCTGCGATCTGCTGGTCCAATTTCTCTCTCTCTTTTTTTTCTTGCTTTATTCGATCTACGTCGGGCACTTTGAAGCGGCAATCGCTGCGTTTGGCTCTAAGAAACAGAAACTGAAAGTTGCTGCCAAATGTCTCAGCTTTTTATATCCAAGATGCTGTTGCCTGCATCCATGGAGTTTTGGGAATACGCCTGCTGGACCAGGTCCCAGACCAAGACCCTTAGCCAAACAATGTGTGCGTGTGTGTGTGTGTGTTTGTGTCCGAGTGTGTGTAACTTATAGAACAATTGTTTGTCCAGCGCGTCGTAGCATGAAATTAAAAAAAAAAATATGACGAGTTGGATTCAATTGGGAAATATGACTGCCACTTGAGATGTTGTCGAAACACTGCTCAACAAAATTGTAGACGATACTGAATGCAGAAATGTTAATAGAACTTTAATTTGGACCAGTAAAAAGAAATACTCCATCTTTGGCTATTGTTTAGTTATTTATCCAATCCGCATTCCCTTTATTGCCTTTTTTTGTTGCAGTCTAGTGTCACTTTTTGATTAACCTTCATTTGGACCCGTAAATTTGGATTGTTTGCACTACTGTCGTCAAAGCCTCCAATGTGACCATGGCCACGGGGCCTCACAAATTGGCTAGCTGACCGGCTTGCTAGCTGGCGACCTGGTCTCTAGCTTCTCCGCCGCACCAGACGACAAATGAGGCAGCATTCCCAACGAGATGCAATCACAGCAGCAAAAAGGCGGCGCTTTCTTTTATGCCCTCCCCCAAAAACCCCTCGTTCCCCCTGTGCTGCCCTTTAACCATCAATAGATGTGGGCTACCTTTAGGAATTTATTGCCTGCTAATGTTCGATCGCATTTGTCTGTGGCAAAGGGACTGGAGCAGGGGGCAGCCCTTCTTCTTGCTGGCCAACACAATTGTTGAGTAATGAGCACTGCACGTTATTAATGTCACTTGGCCGTGGTCTGGGTCTGGAGACTGGAGGCTGGAGACTGGAGACTGGGGCCCCATTCTAGTCTGGTCTTCCTTTTGTATCTCTGGGCCACGATTTTTAATTAAGTAATTCGCTGACTTTGTTAGCCCTGTGGGCTCAACTGTCTGATCTTCTTTTGTAGACTAAGTGAGAGAGAAAGAGAGAGAGAGGGAGAGGGAGAGGACGGGAAGGGAAGGAGAGAAGTGATGTTGCTGCTGCTTCTGCTGCTTTTTTGTTTAATCTTGCTAACAAATTGCTTCATTTCAATTTATTTGCATTTGTTGTTGCTGCCGCTCGTCGTGGCTGCTTTTTGTATTTTGTTCTGTTGATGTTGCCGTTGTTGTTGTTGTTGTTGTTGTTGTCTTGGAATTCGTGGCAGCGGTTTTTTCTTACTTACTTTTTTTTTGTTGTTAAACCTTTTTGCCTGCCTTTCTGGCCGTTGCCTTTGCGGTCGTGTTCTAATTTATTTGTCTTTGATTGTGGCCATGTCTCTGTGTGTCTCTCTCTCTCTCTCTCTCTCTCTCTCTCTGTCTCTGTACCTTGTTCCTGTGTGTGAGAAATGTTGGGTCGTGTCTTTGGCTTTCTTTTTCCCTTTTTGCTCCCACTCCCACTTCCCTTCCCTGCCGTTACCACCGCCGACACAGTGTTTGGTTGGCCAAATTAAGCAAACATACATCATAGTGTCTCTGGACCATTAGAAACTGGCGCTAGCCCGAGCACTGACTAGAGATAGACTTCGGACTTGATATATGTGAGCAATTAGGTTGCTAATCAAAACTTAATCGCAGGAAATTTATGTGCAACTAGAGCTAACAACTTTTATTCTAATTGCAGTTGGAAATTAACGAGGTCTTCGAGCTGCGCAAGGCCCAACGCCTGGAGCAACAGCTGCGAGATCTGAAGGAAGAGGCGGCGGCAGCCGACAGGCAGGCGACAACAACGCAGCAGCTTGATGAATTGTCCCGTTCCACAGAATCGGATAGCGGCTTTGACAGCAGCAGCACAACAGCAACAACAACAACAACAGCTGCCAACAAACCAGTGACAACTAAACTTCAAGCCCTGCCCCCACCGCCCCTAAGTCCGGCAAAGGAAGATGAACAATCTCAAACTCATGCAGATGATGTGAACATTTGGGCTCACAAATTTCTACGTGATTTGGATAATCTGATGACGGGCGATAAGGACAAGTTGCCGCCGCATTTGGCTGCATTGGCCAATAGCGGCTGCAGCAGCAGCAGTTCGCCCACATCCAGGACATCGCCCATGTTGCTCTCGGCAGCAGCCACAGCGGCCATACAAAGTCGACAACAGCAGCAGCAGCAAAACGGACTTGTCTTGAAACCGGAGAAGCATGTAAGTAATCATAAATTTCTTAGACTGAGATTTCCTAATCTCAAATCGCTGAAATTCTCTTGTAATCTCTGTGACATGATTTCGACATGCGAGAGGAAGAGGCAAACAGCAAACAGCGAACAGCGAAACATATTTTATGAATGTAGGTTAGATAAAATGCGCTTAAGACAAAGGCATTTAATCTTGGGGCACAACAATGCGTTGTCAGCAGACACACACAATTGGCTGAAGGCTAGGCCCACACACACACGCACACAAACAGTTCACTTGCCCAGCCCATACCATACCATTCCGCCCCTATTTCAATCTCCAAAAACGAAAAAAAAAAAAGAAGCCGCCTTTCAGGAATTTTCCCCTTAAATATTCTGCCATATGTTCCATATGTGCCGGATGCGCAACCGAAGCGCGTGAAATTTATGAGAGGGGTGTAGGGGTAGGGGTAGGGGTAGGGGGGAATGGTAAACGGGGGCATGCAACTGGCAACGCGTTGATAGACAGTCGTCACTTCGTGGCACTCTGTGGCACTTGAATGAGTTCAACTTTGAACTGTTGAATAAATAGAGAAGAATTTCATTCTCATTTTTACGAGCTTTTTCTTCTTGTGCTTCTGTCTGGTCATTTCTTTTCTTCTTTCTCTCTCTCTCTCTCTCTCTGGTGATGCTTCATTTGCAGCGCCATCAAATGTGCAATAAAAACACTCTAATTAGTCCAGTTCTTGAGAGAATGAGTGGCTCCTCAAACGATAGACAATTGATTGATGCTCTTCAGCAGATTGATTGCTTTCCTATTTAGCCTATTGAACGATTTTCTTGATGAAATCCAATTTACAGAAAATAATCCTAAAGACAACTTTCACTACTCCTCACATCTAATTCCTAATATAGTTTAGGCATTCGATTATTACTGGATTACACTTCTCCATAAGCCATATGCCATATGCCATATTAGTTACACAGCTTCAATCTCTGGCTGTGACCCACTTAATCCAGACATCAAGCCATAAACCATAAGCCACAAAAACAACAACATAAGCAACTTGTTGGCTGTCGCACTGTCGCTTATCAGACCAAATAGATCTAATTAAAACATTTATAAACCAAAAAAAACGACTCATAAACGGCACTCAGTTTGGTTTTGGGTTTTGGCTTTTGGGTTTGTGTGGTTTGGTTTGGTTTTAGCTGTTGCATATGCTTAGCATACATTTTGCTGGGTTTCTTCAGTGATTATCAGTGGAAAAACCTCACTCGGCAACCCAAAACAAAGCACAACAACCAGAAATATTAATTTTCAGAGCGCGTGCCATGCAGGGGAAAAACACGAAATGAAAATCCACGAAATGATATATCAAAAATCAGCGCAACAGACTGTGTCTCTCCTCTCTGTCTACCCACCGTATGTAACATGTTGCCCACAAAAGAGTTTTTGTCAATAATCAATGCCCCAAATGCCACATTCTGCAGCCCATGGAAACTCATGTTGACTTGCTCTGTTTTTGTTGAATATGCCACATGACATGGATGAGAAATATATGTATATTTTTTTGGTTGCCAGAGAAACACAGCGTGACAGCGTGTAACTCGGGCCTTAGTCCTTTGCCCTCCTCTTACCCATTACAATAAAAGCTGTCATATTTCTGCAGTAATCGTTCAAGTAAAAGTGCCAATTAAAAGCGCTTAAACCTGAGAAATGCGGTGCACTAATTATGGCAAAAAAAGAGAAATAAGAATGCGGCTGGCAGTTACTCAGTCAGTCAGTCAGTCAGTTAGTCAATCAGTCATTTGATGTAGAGAGAGTAAAGGGATGAGGGTTAATGATTTATCAGCTCTAGCAGTGGCATAAATCAAAGACAACATCATCAAACTTATCGAGGACACACAAGTGCGTGCCTTGTTTGCCAAAACGGCCCCAAAAACTGCTGCTGCTGCTGTTGCTGCTGGACAAACTGTCAACGAAAGTAAAACAGAAAACAGATGTTTCTGTTTCTGTTTCTTTTTTTCGTTGCCTTTTTGAGCTTGAGGAGGAAACAACGAATTGGGTCATTATGCCGCCGCCGCCCTGCGGCAACGATCAACCGAACAAAACTTTGCCCAACTCTCCAGACCCAGATCCCCAGATCCAGAGCAGAACAGAGCAGAGCACTGAGCACTTCACTTTGCTCAGCTGTCAACATATACTCCACAAGGAGACCCAACGCCCCAATTTACTCAGTTTGCTTGCCATGTTTATGAGGCGCTCTCTGATGATCGCCTGCGAAAGTGAATCTCTACCCACCGAGTGAGTGTGTGTGTGTGTGTGAGTGTGTGTGGCGCGAGAGGAATGCAATGCTCGCTTAATGATGATGAACCATGCAGATGAAGTTGGCAGACAAAAGGCCGCACAAAAACCTTTTTATGCACCTCAACGAGCCTCGCAACGATTCCTCGGACACTTTTGACTTAAGTAGAACTTGCAAATCACTGCAAGGCAAACAAACACGACGGCCAACAGAGCAACCGTCCGTCCGACCGTCCGTCCGTCCGTCCGACCGATCGTCCGTGGGCTGGTCAGGCGTTTAAGTGTTTTGATTTGATAATTATTATCAGTGAGCATGCGTGACCATAGCAGCAGCAGGAGGAAGGAGGTTGCGAAGAGAGAGTGAGGGCACATCATTGTCTGGGAGTGAGGCTTGTCCGATCGATTTGTGATACTCCCTGGACACACATAGGTATAAATATTTATATATATATATCTACCTACCTACCTACATCTTGTGTATATAGTTATTTTATGAGTGCGACTCTTTCTGGGTCACACAACAATAAAAGTGGAACGCTGGGGCGTTGCCCATTGCATTTGTTATTCATTTCTGATATCGAAATCCTATACGAAAATATGTATACATAACTTATACATATATATTTCGTAGACTTCTTTGCGAGGCTCTTATTTTTTTTTATGATCAATTAGAAGCATTTACAATATGATCGAGCCCCCAAATCTCTCCTCTCTCTCTTTCTCTCTCTCTCTCTCCTTCCCTTTCCAATCACCTAAAAAATGTTGATAACCCTTGCGGCCAACGAATTTTTCTTCTGTTTCTTTTATGTGTCATTTTGTGTTCATTTTATTGCATTTTTCATTAACTAACCGAACAGAAAACATTTCATTTATTTTCAATGAATTCCCATTTCATTTTCAGTTCGTTGTGAGAAAATCTTTTGCGTTTTTATGACATTTAAATTAGCCTTTGGCATCGTTTCGGATATCGAATTCTGTCAACTTGCTTGCCTGGACCACAGCAAGTTAAGGAAAATTTATTTCGTTTTTCACTCGTCGAGTCATAAAATGCTTCAATTTCAATCACAACAAATTTGAGAGCGGCCTCTCTTTCTCGTTTCGTTTACATCATGTAAAACATCGTTTTCTGTTAGTGGTGACGGGGGTAAAGGGGGCATAATTGAGAATTTTGTTTGCATTGATAAAATCGCTAAATTAATAGAATGAACGTTAGGTATAGATACAAGATAGAAATGACAAGTCTAAATAATGAATAGCCGTAAAATGTTTAACTTTTTTATTTGTCCAACTCTGTCGACTGTCAGTCGATCGGTCGGTCGATCGGTCGGTCGGTCGGAGCTGGGGGCTAGAGTCTGGCGCCCGCCTGGCTATAAATAGCCATAAGTAGATGCCCATAAAAGACGATCGGTCCGACCAATTAATGATCGACGTCGCCGTCGAGAGTTGGCGGCTCATTAACACGCAGTTGACCAGCGACAGTCAGCTGGATCTCGATATCATCGATATCATCCGATCGCCGACTGTATTAATAATTCATAGAAACTGCCGTAACAGGCGCGGCCTCATTGAGCGACAACAACTGCTCCATAATGCATTACAAATTCGCGTTGTCGCAAGTGTCCCAAAGGACCTTTGTCTGCCAACCAAGTCATACATACATACATACACAAAGAGGCCACCGAAATCAGGCACATCCATCCAGACTTATCCGCAGAGGCGTTGCTAGACGGGAGGGGGTCATTTAGGGTGGGTTACCTGTTTCCAATCTTGACTAAGCTCTGGAGAGAGAGAATTTTTCTTAGTTCACTCACTCCTTGAGATAAGCTAATTCAACCGAATTTCTGCCCCATGAAGTATGCAATGCAAAACTTTCATCTTTACGGTTGAAGAAATGGAAAGAAATACACAATTTCTTAATATCTAGTCTCCTCGCCGTTTGCCCAGTGTGCTTAGTCCAGACATTGCAAGTGTATGCAACGTTCGTCATGGCCGAACTAACCTTCCGGGACGAATGTGGCATGCTACACTTTTGACCAGCTCGTTAGCAATTTCATTCGCGAAACCCCTCAAGGAATTGCAAGTGAGGTTGTCTCAACAGAATCGGTGCAGAGCAGAGCAACCTGCCTGCCTTGCTTTGGGGACTCTCACACGTGCGCGTGTGTGTGTGTGCGTTTGTGTGTGTGTATACATATAAACACTTTGCGCCAATAAATCATTTAAATCAATTTCCGCCTGTTGCTGCAGTTTTTGCTTCGCTGTTTTTTGTTTTAAACGAATTTGCGCGCTCTGCTTTGGGATGGGATGGGAGCAGAAACCAAAATGTCAATCGCTTGCCAAAGGCTTGTAAATCGAATTGACATAACGAACTTAGCCAATCCAATTGCAGTCGAGTCACTGCATCTGCAGCAGCAGCAGCAGCAGCAGCCATAGGACATGCTAATGGACATGGATGGTTGGTTCCTAGAACTACCAACGGCAGCAAGAGCAAGAGCCTTGTATAAATCATAAGTCCCAACAATAGGGAGTTTGGCTTCCCGCTTCACTGGATGGAGAGATCCTTTTGTGGAGTTCCAGGGAAATGAAACTAACTTGTTTGTCTGTCCAGTTGGTTGGTTAGCTGGTTAGCTGGTTAGCTGGTTGGTTGGCAATTTGCATAAAATACAAATTCCTCTGCGGTTGCTTCAATTGCTTTGCCCATCCACTTGACAATGTCTAAAAAAAATTCCGTTGATATTTCCTTTTGTTTCGGTGTGAGAAGCTAAGTTGACTAGTAGTTGGGCGGGGGGCAGCGGGGTCTCATTATGCATTCAAGGTCCTTGAAGCTCTCTCGAAACTGTCAGCGGCTCGCTGCGTTGAGTTTTCTTTATTAAACCTGACTGACTATATATTTTAATGCCTTCTTCTGCTTCTTGGCTCTTGCAGGCAACCATTCCATTGCAATCGTTTAACCTTGATTGCGGACGCAACGAGACGGCGGCAACCAAATCGAATGTTGCCTACATGCGCACCCTATCGGCGCCGAATGGCCATGTAGCTGCGTCTGGGGCATCGGCTCATAGCCAACGCAAGAGTCTGGCTCTTTGCGGCACATTGCCAACTCATAAGCTGACAAATTTCCAGCAAAGCGCATTGAAAATTGAGGAATTGGCTGCGGCAACAACATCAGCAACAGGTGGAGGACCACCAGCAATAGTGGACGATTTGAAATCTAGGCGACAGCGTCAATTGAGCAACAACAACAACGACATGGAGACAATGTTGGCATCCATGTCGTCGCTGCCAAAACGGGTGGGCATTAATCATCATGCGACTTCCGCGACGAGCAGAAATTCAGCTGCCACACCGCCACCAGCAACGGCAACAACAACGACAACAACAACAACCACAGCAATGGCAGGCAAAGGCGCCACGCCTGGCTATCTGGTGGATGTGACCAAAAAAGGCTCCACCTCGACCATTTGGACATCGGAGGAGTCAATTCTGCGTAGCGTTGGCGCCGTCGATGAGGACAATAAGTAAGTAGCCATGCCAATTTTAATTGCAATTCATTGGTTAATGACCATTTGCACTCCACTTTCAGCTCCACATCGTCTTCGTCGGCCTGTGAGGAGGCTGCCGGCGTTTTGAGCTCGGGCAAATCTGGCATATCGTTGGACTCGTCCGGCTTGGACAATGACAACAACGAGAGCGGCATTGGCACAGCCACTCCGCCCAAGGATATGTCCCACTGGAAGAGCCATCATCTTCAGCATCACCGATGTCGGCCTGCTCCGGATAATGAATCTGTGAGCAGCCTGGAGGCTTTGCGCAAGATGAAGTTCCAAAAGAGCGGCTCAGTGGCCTCCTCCGATGATCCCGACTTGCTCGAGGTGCTCAGCCAGTGCGGCAGTGGTGGAGAGCCGGCCGCCGAATCCCAGGACGACATGCTCGATGAGGAGGCCGCCGTCAAGCGGCGGGAATGCCAGGATGAGTTCGAGATGGGGCAGCATTTCTGTGACTGCGACTACACCGATGGCGATGCGAGCAGTGCCAGTGGAGGACCTGCCTCCATGGCCACGCCCGTTGTGCTGCGCCGCAAATACATTGCTGCCGCTGCCCCACCCATTCTGGTGCCCTGTGTGGCCCGTCGTCAGCAACGCAGTCTCTCGCTGGACCACCAGCAGCACCAGCAGCAACATCCTCTGATGCGCAAGTTGCTGCCACGCCACGCCAACGGCACAACAAGCGGCAAGGAGCGATCCCAGCTCACTTTGCCTCTGCGCCAGGAGCCATTCCAGTGCCCGCTCTCGCCGACAGCGACAACGATCACGCAACTGCATCATTTTGTGGAGCTGCCCTCGCCCAGCAGTGCCTCCCTGCACAGCGGACTCGGCGACTCGGGTGGCATTCAGGAGCTGACGACCAAGTCCAACTCGGCGCCGCTGCTGCTCAAGGAGCGTGAGCGCAGTCGACGCTGTGATGACTTTGCTGCCCACCATTTGGTTAGTATCTCCCCACCGAGGGTGGCTCTAAACATTAACCATGGCGCCCTTCGTCCCTTCTTATGTGTAATGATTGAGTCGCCCTCGCATAAACTTGATTATCAGTTTCATTAATGCGCTCATATTCTTTTATTCATTTTTTTCTCGAAACAGACTTTGCGCTATTCTCGTTCGCAGAGTGATCGCTATTTAGCAGGTAAGTCTGCAACAAGTTTTTTTTGTGTGTAGTTGATGGATTTTGTTGTGGTAGTTCCAACTAAATGAGTTATTTAAATGGCTTGGCCAAGACAGCATCAAGTCTGCCCGAAGTCTTCATGATTCGATGGGCTGGTTTGCTGGTGTGCTGGTGGTCCTGCCAGCCAATTAGCGACCTGTTATTAAGCTTGAGTGGTTTATAATAATAGTGTGTGTGTGTGTGTGTGTGGCCGAGTCTCATAATTTCTATAATTATTGCTGGCTCAGTCTATGAGGGAGGACGCAAGAGGAGGAGGGTGCGATATCTCAGTTTGTTAGTTAGTTAGTTAGTCGATTCAATTTCCAACTTTTGCTTTCATTTCTATATGGGGAAACAAGAACAATTGCAGCCAATCAATGGAGAACCACCCGCTGACAATTCAGTTCCCTTTTCGACAGCCTCTTTCACGTCATTAAAATTGCTTTCATGTTCTTTTGGGACAGGCAAGAGACAGACGAACAGACAGACAGACAGACAGACCAAGAGAGGCAGTTCTTTTTGCAAATATTCAACACTTCCGTCAACACTTCAATATAAATGGCATTTGTTGATGCTGATGCTGCTGCCGTTGGTCAAAACCCCACCCCACCCCACCCCACAAATAAAAATGGCTGTCAATCTGTCAGTGTGCTTAACACACACACACACACAGACAGACAGAGGCAAACAAATCTATTCACATATTCCTCTTGTCCAGTGCCATCGACGAAGAAGAAGAAGACTCAGTGGCAAAGGTCGAGGGGTTGAGAATTTGCGCTGTGCTTCTGCTGTGCGGCTCTTTGTGTCCAAAAATGGCGTATAAATGAACAGAAATTGAATCAGAACGCAGCACGGAGCGCTCTCTCTCTCTCTCTCTGTCTCTCTCTTTGGGTAAGGGCTTATTCAATTTCAATTTTGCAGCCTGACTGACTTCGCAACGTATTAACAACTGCTATGAGAAAAGGCCTTGAATAGTGACGTCAGCAGGAGAGGGCAACTCAACCAACCACATGTTGGGTCCAATGAGTTGGCTCATGACGATTAACTAACTGGTCATGTTTGCTTGCCACTTACCACATGACGTCATTACAATGACGTTGTTGTCTCTGAAGCCATGCCCTCTAAAAAGGTCAGGCACGTTTCGGTTCTTATCGCTGACCATCAAATGGCCTTTGCTAAATAACATATATATATATATGTATATACTTACACATTTTATTCGTATTTATATTGCCAATTTTGCACTGGTTGTCAATAACAAACGGAGAGACAGACAGACAGACAGACAGAGAGACAGATAAACGGAGAGAGGCAATGGGAATGGGATTGGGCCATCATCTTTATCGTAACGGAAGCAAGCATCACAAATGATGACTAGTAACAACAACAACAACAACAACAACTGGGCGGGCAAGTAGGTGGGTGGTCCGTGGGGAGGGGAAGACCAAAACGAAGACGAAGACGATCTCTTGTTTATTTTATTGAAAAGATTAACACGCAGTATATTTCATGATTTATATCTGATATTGCATGAAATTACAAATTGCCAGCATTTATATTTAATCATTTATTTTGCTGCACATTGTCCAAGCAAATATGTGTGTTTCCGTGTGTGTGTGTGTGTGTGTGTGTGTAAGGCTCAAGAGAATAGCATCTACTGTGTGTACATGCGTCCAGGTCGTGTTTTATGCCGTCTTCCACACAAATCGAGTAATGGGAATTCTTTTACACAGAATTCCATTTCGATTTAAAGAATGAACTTTCTATTAAAATCAGCCATAAATCATATGATGAGCAGGTGAAAGTTTAGCCTTGAAACTGGGCCTAGCCCAGCCGCCCATTCACCCACTCACCTTGTTGAATATGAGCAACAGGTGCAAAGAGCGTTGTAGTGCCTTCTGATGGCCTTTCAAGGCAATGTCTCTTGTCTCTTACTCAAACTTTCCCCGTCAACCAACCAAGCCCAGCTGAACACAAATGTATGAATTTTAATGAATGCTTCATCATAAACAAAACAAAACAAAAACTAAAACAAAAACTGTCAATTCCGAGTAGGTGTGTGTGTTGTGTGTCCTTTTTGTTGACATGAAAATGAAATAAGCATCATCAACGGCAAACAACATGCCAGTTATTATTTCATTCATTTATTTATTTATTTGTTTGCCTGTCCTGGGCCTCAAGCCAAGCATGTTGGCCCTGGCCAACTAACCAACATACAAAAACAAAGAATATAATAATAATAATAATAATAATAAGCGATTGCGGTGAGCCGATAAATCTACATGGACAAGGAAAGCAACGGAAAGGACTCACACCTGCCACACGCCCACCACCTTTTGCCGCCTCTTTAACTTCAAGGTACAAGAGAAGAACAACAGCAGCCAAACGACACGACATCGCTCATACGACCCGTTGCTGCTGTTGATGCTTGGGTGGACCTACTCGCTGCTTGGCCCATTCGTAGAGCATTCGTGCACGAATCAACGAACGCATAAATGTGTTCGCCTGCTCGCTCGAACAAACGCAAACGCTTTGGCAAATTCATTAGTGCTCTTACAGGCGCCGTGCACGGTTGTCGATTGTCGTCGTGGTCGCAGCTATACTCTCTGACGTACTCGGGCAGCCAACGAATCGCACCGGATACACACACACACACACACACACACACCACACCAACCGCCAGCAGAGCGTCGACGCGGTCGACTCAATTGTCTGGCCACACTCATTAACAGCAAGTGCAAGTGCAGTGTTAGTTAGCATGAGAATGGGATTGAATCTCTGCTGTTTGAAGTCACTTGATTGAGTCAAAGAGCGCTGCCAATTATTGTTTATTGTTTACTGTTTACTGTTTACTGTTTTTCCTGTTGTTCGAGTTTGCTAAAACTAAACGCCAACAAAACGGCGCTGCCAACGCTCGCCAGAATGCAACGTCGCATGTCCGTCACAATACGCGAGTACAAGTTCTTTAGGAGCTTCTCGCAGAAATTCGAGAATTGGCCCAAACGCAAGGCCGAGGCGTTATGGCGGAAAATGCGCGAACGCAAAATTGCAGGTAAGCAGCAGTAGCAGCAACAGCAGCAGCAGCCGCAATGATCATTGTTCCATTTTCCAATTGCCCACTCAAGGGCAACTTTGTTATGGATCGAATTATTAAATTTCCATTATTTGTAAACAATCATGATGGGGTAACGGTGATGGGTCGGGAACGTAGGGTGGGGGTGGGGGCAATGTTTTTGGGAATGGAATGCGCGCGCGCCGCTGTCTGTTAATTGTATTTTCGCACCCCATGATGAGGGCCTCCCGCCAACAATTGGCTACCCACTTTTACTATTTTTGGTGTGGGGGAATGTGGAGCGTGGCTATTTCCAGCCACACACAGAGCCACCGACCCACCGACCCACCGACTCATAGACAGCCTGTACTTATCAGTCGACGCCTCGCAATTCAAATCGAATTATTCACAAATATTATGGGCGAGGAATTGTAGATACATATTCAAATGAGTATGTTTGAGTCTTGGGGGACATGAGGAATTTGCAACAAGTGTTGCTACACGATGCCTAACTCTGTCATTTGTTGGCTCAAACTGTCAACCAGTCACTCACTCACTCAATCAGTCAGTCAGTCAGTCCGTCAGTCCGTCAGTCCGTCCGTCACTCCACCCATCATAATCCTCGTCAGAAATCATCGTAGAGCACTGCGAGATTTCGCTGGCCAAGTGAAATTGCGCGCAAGTCAACCAAAGCCGTTCATTTAAATAAAGAAATTGTTTGCATTTAATAATAATAATAACTGCACAGCGGCAACAAAAAAATTATTATACAATTAATATGTATGCGTGTGAGAGAGATTTAAAAAAAAAAAAAACAAAAAAAAACAAACAAAAATGAAAACAGAAAAGAAATCAACAAATCATTCCCATTCGTACCTGCCTCCACGGTTCGTGCCTCCCAAAAATATTACGTTCCCCAATGCTGTGTGCGTGTGTGTGTATATGTGTGTGTAGCCCATTCAAATATATAAACAGAATCGGAAAACATTTCACAGTCCACATATTTTGGACTTTCAAAGTTGCATACATTATAATGCATTAATCCATATATGTATATAGAGAAGTGTGTATAAAGATTTACCTATGCGTGATGCAGAGATCGGATCTTAAGTACCTTTGGAGTAGTTAAACCCCTTTTTGGATATACACTTCGATCTAGGAACAATCACACACAGAAACTGAAATCTCCTACAAAAATCAAATCTAAATTGTCAGTGTAGAGATCATCTGTGCATACTATCAGAACTTTCATTTTTATTTATTAGCTAGCTAAACTTTTAAATGATATTGACAAATTGAATCAAAGACTGATTGATAATGATATATATTCATATATCTATCAAAGCAGTGTTCTACTAGATCTGAATAAACAAAGTTTCAACTTGCTTTTTGAAATAAATTAAGACGCGATCAGTCATTATGAGCCATTTTAATTGCCTTGTCTAACTTTTTTTGATTCAAAATGCAATTCTAGTGAATCTTTTGTAGAGGCGTGGCTTAGCCGACACCAACACTTCCCTTACTTCCGTTTACTTTGTATGAGAATTTTCTTGTTGACTTTTTTTGTGTTTCGTATATATGCCTTAAGCCGGTATCTCTTTTTCGTTTTGTTGTTGTTATTTGTGTTCTGTTCTGTTCGGTTGTGTTCCTATTGCCGGCATTGTTAAATTTTAATTAATTTTCCTCCTTGTTTTTTCGGGTTATAACAATAAAACGCATAAATTTTCCATCTTACTTACGTTTCGCTTCTACCACCGACAACGAACGATATCATCTCCGACTGTCTGACTGTCTGACTGTCTGATTGTCTGTGTGCGCGATTTTTGTTTTGTTTTCAAATATAATTATTTTTATTATGCGAATTTTTGTGTTTTTTGTTTGTAGGTAGAAGAGATATTACCCGGGTGGTGGGCATGCCCCCTAGGGGGGAGGGGGGAGAGAGGTGGCGCTAGGCCAACATTTTTATGAGGAAATTTATATGTCGGATAATACGCGGACATTAAAAACGCATTAAAAGCTCAACGATCTGCTAAAACAATTTAAGCAAAAGTTGCCGCTTTTGCTCCTAATTACATAAGATAGTTCAAGGGAGGGGAGAAAAAGGATTGGAAAGGAACTACTCGACAAGATGCTCCAGGCTAAGATGATGGGCATGGGAAAATTGGCAGACAGCCAACCAACCAACCGCTGAAAACTAAACCAACTAGAAGGATGAGGATAACAACGAGATTGACGACTACAATGTGCCACTTGTTGCAGTCGTCGTCGTCGTCTTTACACTCACACACACACACACACGCACACGAATGAGAGTGCGACGAATGGCAAAGGTTGAGACTAAAACTGGGATTGAGGGCACATTTATGACCCGGCAATTTTATAAATAACTTGATCCTTTGCCAGGCACGAGGCTTTTGTATGCTCAGCCAAGTGGGAAATGCGTGTAAAGCAAACGATTGCTCCGCCCCACCAAGCCCCACCACCTCGGGTGGCCCCTTCACGTGGCAATTCCAGCCCTTTTGGCTGGGCTATTTATAGATTATATTCCTTATTACCTTTTTTTTTAATACCAAATTTAACCACAAAGTGTTTTTAAGTGCAAGTTGAAGAAGAGAATTTTCATTAGCTTTTCATTTCTATTTATGTTTCTGGTATTTTTTCTGTTTACCTTGCTGCTTTCTCATTGTTGTGTTGGTCGTTTTCATAGGATAATTAATTACAAAACGAATGACTTGACAAGGTGGCTATAATTTATGTTGCAAATGACATTTTGCCAGAGAGCACTAAGCCACATAGTAAACGCTTTCCGCATATCCGTGTCTATGCCATTGGCCACAAAATAATTTATACAATTAATTAATTGCCAACACCCAAAACAAAAGCCAAAACAATTTTCAGCGATTAAGCTGCATTTTATGGATAAATAATCGCATTGTGTTTTAGCCCCAACGGTCATGCAATTAGCCATTTGATTGAGCCACGTTTAGCTAAAAATTCGTATAAAATTAAACTTGCCACCAGCTACCAGCCATCAGCTATCAGCCACCTGCTGCAAGTTTAACTAAATTAACTAACCAAAATTCAATTTGCCCATATGCAAAATTCATTGAAAGGCCAAAAATAATTATGGATAGAGGCTTTTAGGCATAGGCAAATTCAATTTCTGTAAGCCCAAACACAGACCGTCACGGACACGGACACGGACACTGAAAAAGTTTGGATAAATATAAACTTTCAAAGGAAACATTTACGTTACGCATACGCCGCGTGGCCCAAGTGAAAGCAGAATGAAGTGGATGGGGAATAGATGCAGCCACAAATACAGAAAATACCACGCAGCTAAGTGCACATTTCCTTGGCCAAGACAGCCAACCAGTCCTTTATGTAAGGCTCCACCATTCCAGCATGTAAGCCATAATCAAGTAGGTATGTGTGCGAATGTCATTTGCATACACATTCTCTGTGTGTGTGTGTGTGTGTTGGTTCACTTAACTTTTTGTAGAGCACATACAAAGACAAAGCGTGTCACTAACATTCTTTCCATCCATGGATGAAGCCCCAACCTCGAGAAGAAGGCGCCAACAATTGTGTTAGGAACTTTCATTCACACTTAATGCTGCCAACAGAAGACACAGAGAGAGGCAAGAGGAAAAGAGGCAATGGGATGAAGCTCATCATTGCGGTTGAAATCAATGCAAATTTTAATTGAAAATTTTCAACAACAATATATACACATACATATACTACTATAGAGAGCGAAAGAGAGAAAAGATAGATAGACAGATGGCTAGAAGTTTATTATAATCAAGACTAAAAGGGACACTTTGTTGTTGGATAATTGCATTTTAGATGAAGGTTTTATGCAAATGTTAGCCACTACTTATTCCATATACTAGTCATCGGCATCATATGCCACTCGTTTGTACTTTAATGTGCTGAAAGGGGAAGAGCTTAAGGCAAAGCCTTTTGGCATTTCTTTTCATACATTTTTAATTAGCAGCTTACATGAAGAGCAATATCAGCTTTATCTGCTTTACATGGGACATGGCCATGTTAACTTTGATCAACATCGAAAGCCTGTTGCACACCCATACATCCACAAACACACAGACACACATCCAGTTGTTTGTACATGGGTCCAAGAGAATAATAATTATCCTGTGAGCGGGCAACTTGATGAATTTACGCGTCGTTTGTTGTATGAAAAAGGGACTGTGGGTGGACGAAGGTGAACAATAACAACAAGTGGGCGTCATATTGTGTGTGTGTATGTGTGTCTGTGTGTGTGTGTGTGTGTGTGTGTAGGTACAAATATTGACCCTGACGCAATAAGCAGCAGCTCCATTGGCCGTCCTTTAGCGAAAACAAGAACAATAGGAAAATGTTCACTTTAAATGGCTTTTAGAGGGACACAAAGAAAGAGAGAGAGAGGGAGAGGGAGAAGAGGAGCGAAAAAACATTGGGATCATGCGGCGTATGAGCAATTTTCATAACATTTAATTGGCATTTACAAATATTGTTCTTTGCCTTATGTTTTCACTCTCTCTTTCTCTCTCTCTCTGTCTTTGTGGGGCTATTTTTAGACCCACTTAATTAGGTGGTCTATAAAGTGTGTGGCCTAGGCAGGTACAGAGGCTCCTCTGTATGGAGAATAGGTCAGTTTGACAGCTAAACATTCCGTGTGCCATCGATTTATGCTTTGAAGGGTTGTTGCTGCTGCCGTTGGGCAACGTTGAAAGGGTTGTTTAAAAATAAAAAAACAAAAACCCTTTCCGACAGGATGCGGCCTGAATGACAGGCAACCCATCCGGCTCAGTTGCTCTGTTCCTTGAGGTGTGTGTGTGTGTATGTGTGTGTGTGTGTGTGCCTGTGTGGGCCCTGACTGTCGGGCAAGTTAATCGCTTGCAAAACTCAATAATAATTCAACTAGGCAACAGCCCAGGCAACAGCAACAGCAACAGACCAAGCGACACCACATCGACTTGGTCCAGCCGGAAACTGTTTCATGTTCTCGCTTTCTATCTCTTTAGCTATGTGAGGGTAACGATAAACTTGATTAAAAATCAATAGCACAAATTGATTTTGTTTTGAACAATGTTAAACACACACACACACACAGAGAAGGAGATAGATTAGCATTTAAAATAGCAACCCAAGTGGCGTGGCCTTATTTGGTGGTTCTCTTTTTGGGGAGCCACAAAATCGTTTGAGCTAATTTAGCACGGCAAACTCAACGACAATTCTTTTGTTGTCTTCTGTGTGTGGCAGACGAACTGGAATACAATTTGAATTCATTACAAATCTTCCTTTGAGTCATCTTTAGATCGACTTTGATTTGTCTCGCAGCATCTCAAACTCATTCAATTTGTGTCATAAAAAGATGACATGAATTAGTTATATGCGGTTCAGTGAGTTTTTTGCGATTGTGTCTATTCCAAATTAGCGAAAGCAAACAAAAATACATATATACATTCAGGCCATTTTGGGTTAAATTTTTGGTCTGAAATCACTTGCTCTTGAATTATTTTCGGTTTTCAAGCACCGCAAAAATTCTTCAAAAAAAAAAAAAAAAACCCAAACTTTTACTTTCATGTCACATCATCATCAGCAGCAGCAGCAGCAAGTGCAAAGAAAACCAAAAAATTTTGTAGCCACAAGGCAAAAGGCAAAACACAATTTAAAACGATGTCAGTCAGTCAGTCAGTCAGTCAGTCAGTCAGTCAGTCACTTGGTCGGTAGGGCTTTGGTAAATGTAAAGTTTTTCGCCGTTGACCGCATAATACATAATTTTGGACAGTTTACAACATAATCCATCAAATGGCCATGAAATGTTCAACACAATGAACGGACAATGGACAAAACAGGCTAAAAACCTGGGGGACGGGTCATTCAATTTGCGGGCTTTAATTGGTTTTTTGCCGTCATGGTCATGGCTTTTGCATTTTGTTCCAGGATTCGCGCGCCAAACTCACTGGCCCGCTCGGCAATTTCATTACAATTAATTTCAATTGACTGCCGCCTGCTCGGCGTATACGTAATGTCATGTAACTTCTCACCCACCAATCGCATTCACTCACTCTCTCACTCACTCACTCTCTCTCTCTCTCTCCATTACAGAAATCGAAGCGGTGGAAGCTTGTAAATGGCTGCGGGCCGCAGGTTTTCCGCAATATGCACAGATGTACGAAGGTAAGTTCAAGTCCTCACAGCACGCAACGTCCGGGACGGAGGCGGGGCTGATAATTGGAAGGTCTCTGACTGCGTCATTCAGTTTAGCACTTGACCAACTTTAATAGTTTATATATACACTTATAGTGGGTTATTTTTTTTTTTTGCCTTTTTGCCTTGTTGCCTTCTTCCTTTTTTATTAATTTTATTACACGAACTTTCACTTTCGCCTGATGCTAAAAGTAAATAGCAACCATTCAGTCAACATTTATGACGTGGCAACTTTTAGTGTGCCACAGCCAGAGCACAACCACAGAACATCGTTTAAGTGCCGCATCACGCTCAAGTTGGAGTCTAAAGATTTCAACACCATCAAAGCAAATGCCATGGATATGCCTGACCCAAACAAAGGGAACTTGATATTCACAGCACGCCAAGCAAATCCTTTCAAGCGAAATTGAAAGCAGAGGAACGCCCCCGTTGGGATCGCTCAACAGAAGTGGTCAGAGGAGGGGGTGGAGGAGGATCGTGGTCAAGAATTTACCAGATAAAATATAATAAAAGACTAAAGGACACGCAACGAATTTATGTGGACCACCACCTTTATATGTATAAAGAATACATTTGCTGTTGCTTCTCCTTTGCGAAGGAAGAAGAAGAAGAAGATGATGATGAAGGGTCAAAGGCCTCAAAGGCACACCACACCAAAGCCAAAATGTTAGTCGCAGTTCATTGAACTTGGCTCAAGCTGCCTCTTCGTTTCGTTCATTTCAATTCCTTAATCGAGACCGACCCTTCTTTTGGCTATCCATGGGCATTTGTCGCTTTGCGTTTAACGCCTGAAGGCCGCTCAGATTGATGAGGTTCGCCAATCTTTGCCCAAAATTCAAATAAATAAAAAGATTCACAAAAAGTTCGCCGACTTTGTATGAATTATGTGAAGAGAAAAAGACCACAAAAATGAATTCGAGTATATCCAAAAGAAGCAAAAAAAAGTGAATCTGAAATGGAGAGCCTGCAATTTGAAGTTGTCCCGGAGGCGCTCGACCTTGAAATATATGCTCCATTGTATTGCATAAATTCGCGAATAACACACGACGCACAACATGATGAAGAAGAAGAAGAAGCAGAAGAAGACAAAGCCAAAATTCCAAAATGAAATTTGTAACTTGCAGAGTAATTTGTGTGCGTGGTATTTAAACTGGGCCCAGGCCAATGGCCAGAACGAGAATCATCTCATGTTCATCTCGGTTTTGGTATTCCGATTCGGATTTGGTCCCAACCCAACTCAGAGACACTTGATAAATGCGTATTTTAATGAGTTTCGTGTAAACAAGGCAGCAACGCATGCGCAGTGAGATGATGAGAGCGCCTTCTTCTTCTTCTTTCTTTTGGGCCAGGACTTTTTTGTATGTCGATTTTTGCCTCGCTTCTTTCTTCATGTCTTCTTTTCGTTTCTTTTGTCTTTTTTTTTTTTTTTTTGGGTTTGGGTTTGGTCTCTGCAAACCAAAATGCCGTAGGTGTTTGTCCCCTCCCAGTGCCATGTACGATGCTCTGTCATTTGGCCTGCTGAAAGGAGGTGTTCCAGCTGGTAAGCGAGTCTTGATTTGCTTAAGGCAAGGAGAAACAAAACGAAATCACTCCTTATAAAATGGGCTTAGACCTGTTGACACCCCCCAATTGGCTAAAACATTAAGTTCCTTGGCATATTTCCATTTGTTGATGACCAATCCATATCTACAGCAACAAGTTGTTGCCTTTGAAAATGTTGCTTATCAACTATGGCAGAAATGTTGCCATCGAGGTTGTTGCTAGCAGAGAATGTTGCCATACAAATTGTTGCTAGCTAAGCATGTTGCCAAAGAGATGTAAATTTTGAAGTAAGGATTTAGGCTAATAATTTTATGAAATCGCATAAACAGAAATGAAAAACACGTTTTCTAAACCCGTAAGCTCTTAAGTTTAAAATATAAAATCAAGTATTTATTTGCAAATCATTTACTAAGAAAACTATAACTTCAAGACTAAGATTTGGAGTTAAGTTAAATGATAAAAACCACGATGAAGATTTGCTTTCGATTCACACACGAGTATACAATATAAAGAACTAGATTACCTAAAGAGACATAGCGTCTGTTATACCTCAATTTGTATTAAGCTTACAGGGTATGGAAAAGAGAGCAATGTTATTTTCAGTTTGTTTGTTTTGTGTTTTGCATTCTTCCCATTTCTCATTACTCACTAAAAGTGGCAGACTTAATTTGAGGGTGTGCCTTGCCGACCCAAGATCATATGGGAGTGCTGCTCATCCTCGTGATGGGCATCATTTAAAGAAGGAATCGCTGATGTAAAGACTTATTAAAGAATAAAACAAATTATGTCAGCCAATTATCGAGAGAGAGAGAGAGTGGGTGAAATAGATTCCAGGCCTAACACTTCTATATACACAATTCCCATAAATTTTCTTTTATTACAAAAAAAGCTATAATCGACAAACAATTACAGAGAATCTCCAAGCAAACTGCGTCATCGGCCGATGGCCAAAAGATTAATCATATAATTGGCCTAATAAATGCAGAAGCAAAAACTAAATTACTTATTTCGGGGCACCGAGTGCCCTGTAAATTATTGTAAACTAAAGAAAAGAAAAGAAGCGACTGCGACTGAGACTGAGAGTGAGAGAAGAAAAGCAATTACAATTTCCAAATAATTTGTGTCTGACGTCAACAAACGATGGAAACCCACAGGTAGAGCAGAAAGGAAAGAGAAGCAAAGAAGGTGTTGGTGCCCATCATTAAGTGGCACACTCTAAAATTTGAGTCTCCTCACTGGCAAAAGCAAAAGCCCGCGTATTTGTGTGTTTTCCTTTTGTTTATTTCATCAGCATCAAAGTGCATTCGATTAGAAACTAAACATACATACAACATTTAGTAAAACATTAAAATTAACTTATAAATACCAACCCAGCAGCCATCATCATGGCAGGGCATGGAGGATGGGCATGGAGGATAGCCAGAGGCATGAGCATGGGCACTGGACTTGGCCGCATAAACAAAACTATAAAAAGCTCGAGAGTGGGCCAATGACGACTCGACAATGAGTTGGGTTCAACAAACCGTGAATGGCTTCGCGGCATTTTAAGAAGGAACGGAACAACAACAACAACCAGCAGAAGAAGAGAAAAATATTATTCGAATGCTAACGATATCTTTGTATAAACAATAATAATCCAAACCCGGGATAGAGACTGTTGGCAAGTTTTCCAGGCTCACACACATCCTACGAATGAAAATCCGTGGGCAGGAGAAAGAGGGAAGAAGAGCGAAAAGGCGGGGCAATGCGACGCGACGCGACGCGACGTATGTAAACGTCTGGCGCGTATCTTGCTGGTGCTGGTGCTGCTGCTGCTGGAGGAACTTGATTTCCTACGTGCAAATTGGCCACGCAAATATGTGGAAAAACGCTGTGAAAATTTAATGAGCGCCAGTTGGCCAGTTGAATCGTTCGTTGGTCCGATCGTTGGTGGCGCCATGGGCGTTCGTTCAATGTTTCTGGTTTCGCAGTTGTCAGTTAGAATTTCACGCAACGTCAAGGCGAACGGTCGCAGATCACTAGCAACAACAAAGAAGAACGGACAATAAAAAACAAACAGAAACTAAAAAAGAAACTGGAGCTAATCCTTTCCTTTTGCCTTCCTTTTCGTTTTTCAGATCATCAGTTTCCGATCGATTTGAATAATGTAGCCAAAGATCATCCAAATCTGGAGAACGATCAGCTGCAGTCACTCTACAGACGACTCTGTGTCCTCAATCGATGTGCTAATATGCGATTGGATCAGTCCCACAAGCCGCAAACGCCACAGGTAAGACACCATTTAATTTGCTGCCCGCAGCCGATTCCAACTAATCTCCTCGCCTTCCCATTTCAGCAGAAGGAGGAGTCCGACGATGAGAATTTTGCTCTAAGCGAGAACTGGACATTCCAACGAAACATTCGACGCTGGTCGCGCATAGGCGAAATGGGTTTGGAGTTGCCACCGCCGGGTCTCTTGAGTGTGGAGAAGACGGAGAGTTCCTCGAAGGAGTCTAGCCCGGATCGGTTCGAGGACGATAGCTATGAAGTGGGCGGCACTGGCATTACCTTGATGATTCCAGGATGCAGCAAGGCATCGCAAGGAGGCACAGACGACGGCTCGGATGGGGGGGCAGCGGCGCGTTTGCGACGAACTGGCAGCGAGCGGTTCAAGGATAGCGCCAAGGCATTCCTGCGTCGGGTGGAGTCCATTAAATCGCGTCGTCGCAAGCGACAGAATCGAGAGAATGTCGTAATCAGTGGACCTCAGGTGCTGGATCTAGCGCAATTGGGACAGCGGAACAGCTTGCGGAAACCGGATGCGGTCTACTCGACACCTCCCTCGCCCTCAGCCCTCAGTCCCATGCACACATTCCCCAAGGCGCCGTTCTTTGGCAACGAGCTGAAGGTGCCCAGCAATAGCGAGAACTTTCTTAGTCCCAATCGGGCCAGTCCGAAGCGTACTCCGACCACCCCGCGATCGATGCGTACCAGCCCCCTGCACTTCTTTTCGAGTCCCATGTCCCAGCTGAAGGAGGGTAAGTCGGACGACTCCTCCTCCTACTACAGCGACAGCCAGGAGTCCTCAACGGGCGGGAAACTGTCCCTGCGAAAGCCTTCGAAGGCGCGTCGGTTCCTGCAGCGTTCCGGCAAGGTCGACGACATCGGGGCCCACTCGGACTCGGAGTGCCATCAGGGACGGAAGCTGCTCATCAAGGACGCCAACAGCAATACCACCGAGGTCAAGGTCAAGAAGCTGACACGTGGTGGCTCTCTCAATCTGGGCAAGGACCCGAAGAAGCGCGACGGCTTCCGTTCGTCCTCGTTCCGTTCGCGCAGCACGACACGCAAGGAGCAGAAGAATGATGAGGGCGATATGGGTGGAGCCGGCGGCGGCGGCGGAGGCAGCGGCAGCTCGAAGCGACAGCCCGTGGTCCGCTGGCACAGTTTCCAGATGGAGGAGCGTCCCAATATGATTTTCCGCAAGTGTTTCTCCAAAAAGATTGAACCGCAACAGGAGGATGCTGGCATCCCGTTTGCCGCCATGTCGGCTGGCCAACTCCAAATCATTCGCAAGCTGGCCCTGGTCACCCTCACCGGCTACATGGAACGCTATTGTCCCACCCATCGCTCTGGCTGGAACTGGGAGCTACCAAAGTTCATCAAGAAGATCAAAATGCCCGACTACAAGGACAAGAAGGTGTTTGGTGTGCCCCTCCTGCTGATCCTTCAGCGCAGTGGCCAAACGCTGCCCATCGCTGTGCGAGCAGCCCTCCGCTGGCTGCAGCTGAACGCCCTGGACCAGGTGGGCATCTTCCGCAAGAGCGGTGGCAAGTCTCGGATCATCAAACTGCGCGAACAGATCGAGGTCACGGAGTCCACGGCCGAGTGCATGGATGTGTTTGACCTACAGCAGGCCTACGATGTGGCCGACATGTTGAAACAGTATTTCCGCGAATTGCCCGAATCCCTTCTAACCACGAAGATGTCCGAGACCTTTGTGGCCATCTTTCAGCGTAAGTAACGAGAGAGAGAGATTCAGTCGATTGCTTCAATTTGCTCTATTTCCTTTTTAGATCTGCCTGCCGAAGTGCGCCTGGATGCCATCCAGTGTGCCGTTTTGCTGCTGCCCGATGAGAATCGGGAGATTCTCTATGTTCTGCTGGAATTCCTTACCATTGTGGCCGCCAACTCGCAACTGAATCAGATGACCAGCAACAATCTGGGAGTTTGCCTGGCCCAGTCCATTTTCCACTCGTCCATCGCCACGGGATCTGCTTCCGTGTCGGCCTCCCCGCGACGCAAGGGCAAGGGCTCCGGCATGCCCGACATGAAGGAGCTGGCCGAGGCGAAGGCCTCGCATGAGTGTCTCTCCTTCATGATTGAGCACTACAAACCGATTTATACGGCCTCAAAGGAGAAGCTGGCCAAGTGCAACTTTGGCTACATGGAGGAGTCGAAGCCGGTGCCCCTGGAGGCCCTCGGCGAGGGCATGCAATTCCACAATTGGCGTGGCTATCTCTATGAATGCACCAGCGCCACCATTAAAGAGGGGCGAGAAAAGTAAGAGAGACGCAATTTTCACTTCGCCCTTCGGCTAATGGCTTTTAATTTCTTAAAGGACTCGCGGCTGGTTCACCATCACGTCCCTGAATGACAGCAATGTGGACATCGCCTACAAAAAGGTGGGCGATGGCCATCCGCTGCGTCTATGGCGATGTTCCACGGAGATCGAGGGTCCCCCGTGTGAGGTGCTCGAGTACATAATCAAACAGCGCGCCTCCTGGGATGCCAATCTGTTGCAGTGTCAGACAGTGAAGAAGCTGGACGATCGCACGGAAATCTATCAATATGCTCTAGATGGCCAGCTCACCTCGGACTTTTGTGTTTTACGGTTAGTAGCAATGGCAAACGAAACGTTAAAAACTATTTTATGCGGCTTTATCTCATTTTAGTTCGTGGCAAACGGATTTACCGCGCGGTGCTTGCGTCATAGTGGAGACCTCCATTGATCATGCCAAGGCCAAGCCGCTCTTTGGAGCTGTGCGCGGCGTTGTTCTAGCCTCGCGTTATCTCATTGAGCCTTGCGGCAGTGGCAGATCCCGTGTAATGCATCTGGCTAGAGTCGATGTCAAGTAGGTTCTCCCTTAAAAGAAAATCCCAATTAAATCATTAATCTATTGCCCACTTTCAGGGGCAAGACACCTGAATGGTACAACAAGAACTATGGACACATTTGCTCCCACTACTTATCGCGCATACGCATGGCCTTCAAGCATGTGGCCGATGGACCCGAGAGCAAGGTCTAAGCCGACCTAAACATATATATTGGAATCCCTTAATGGAATAATCGTTGTATAGTCGTTGAAGCATTTATGTGAAAATTGAAGAAAGTGAACCTCCTAAACCGCCTAAGACCCAAACAGAAACCTTGGACCACAATGGGCTTGAGTGTAAACGGGCCGAGCGACAGACAGGGAATGAGATTGAGACAGAGATATATATTTTTGTAAATATTTAGTTACGAATGAATACCCCATACGCCTTTTTTATACAAGCTTCAATACGTTTTCGGTTTTAACTCTAACTGTAGCTCTTATTGTATTATATTTTTACACGGTCCTAACTTATGCATACAATACTTTGACTTTACGATATGAAATCTAACATTCAAAATACTCAACACATAAATATCACAAAATATATATGTATTTGTATATATACATATATCCAAACCTATATATGTATACATATTATAATTTCTTGCTAAAGTGTGTACGTTTACGTTCTATGAATATGTCTTTAATGTTAATTAGTTTGTAGTCTCCGCAATTCATGTAAAATTTAAAAATATGGCAAAATGTGTCTAGAAAACGGGACGAAAGGCAAAAATCAGCAACCTTAAAAATGTGTAAAGCAAATTCAACTAGTCAAATTCTTTAAGTTTAAGCTAATCTACTAACCCACATACACTCAACAACATAAGGGAAAAATGGAAATGTTTGCCCACAAATTAAAGGATCGATGCATCGATCGATCGGTCGATGTGTGTGGTAAATCAGCCAATAAACATTATCAATATGATATGAAAATGGAATTATAATTGTTAGTCTCGATAAATTGTACGTATGTTTGTATGTATAACACGAATTGATTTCATTATTTGATTCGATTTAGGTTTATCTGCATGTCTGTATATGTGTCTATCT
This sequence comes from Drosophila nebulosa, assembly GCA_024703675.1. Taxonomy (NCBI): domain Eukaryota; kingdom Metazoa; phylum Arthropoda; class Insecta; order Diptera; family Drosophilidae; genus Drosophila; species Drosophila nebulosa. The sequence continues at coordinate 1,626,958 of JANFPS010000007.1, read as the reverse complement.
CTATATATATATGTATATATATATATGAATACCTGAATCTGAATTAAATAATAATGACAAAACCAGAGGAACACACTAACCACACGAAATCGGTGTATACAAGCCAAGCATTAAGTAATACATAAACCATGAAGAAAAAAATAATAAAAATACATACAAACCATGTTATGAAATGGAAAATATGTTCTTAATTATTACCAGACAAAACGAATGAGAAGAACTTTTACTGTTTTACACTTACAGCTCAAAGTCCCTACAATCTGCTTAAAATCGAGGCGGTCTAAAAACTTTCAAGTACTTATTAGTCTTAACCTTTCATTGCTGAAAAATTAGAAATGTGATGTCCTGGCGAAAACGGTAAGTATCCTGAAGGCATATCGCTTAAAGAAAAAACCTATCCGTAGCTGAGTGCTGTGACTAAAGGATCACAGAACAAAAATTGTGTGGAAACAAGAATTTCAAAGTTTGTGGTATACAGTTTAAATAACGGCTAGATGAACATTAAATGTTGGGCGTTTCCATCAAAAAAAATGTTAAAATGTTAGAGCAATGTAAATGCCCAGCTCTTCAATATCTCTATATAATAATCTCTAGTTTTTAACACTAAACATTTCATTAAACGTAACAAATTATATTAATATGTGAAAAAGTTGTTTATATAAACATAATTTAAAGAACGCGCCAATAGTTGCACATTTAGAAACACTGTTTAGAATGCCCACTTTGTCCCACTATTTGGCGCCACTGGGCCATACGAGTGGCAACTCTGCCCATAAGCTAACCGATTTATCTAATTGGCCAAAGCCAAAATCACATCTCTAATGTTATTATTTTAGTCTGTGCACATGTCAACAGAGGGCTCTAACAAAAGAGGCGCAAACAAAAAAAAGTGGGCAATTGTGTAATTTTTTCGTATTGTAGCGCATTGTCCAACTTTCGAAATAAAGTTGTGTTGTATCCCGGCAAACGCGTGGTCGCGTTTATTTATGACTTTTTGTTGTATGACCAACTTAACAATAGTTCTGATCCTGGAATCCTGGATCCTAGCGAAACCGGTTAGTATTCTGCAGAGATATCGCTCTGAGGATATAATCCTTCTTTCGGTTCTCAGCTCGAAAACCACTATCCCTTCCCCGGAACAAAAGGACATGGTTTCCCCGGACGTCCTTCATAATCCCCATTCTTGCCATCAATAAAAAACATAAAATTGTTGGAAAAGATCCGATTTCGCAGCTATCCATAAGTCTTTCAGAACCATATGTCTATCGCAGGCGTACACCAGGACTTCCATTTGGCCAAAGGATATCTTAATAGTCCTTCAAATAGCCGAAATATGCGTTTTTCAGTTTTTCGGCTTGTAATTTTTTCATTAGTCCTGGAGATGCACCAAAGGGGGAAAAAATTCTGCCAAGTCCTGGAAATGCACTAAACAGGAAAAAATCGTTAAAAATCCGAGTTTCAAGGGCTTTTATGGTATTTTTTCTCCAACTTGGCCATTTTTGCGACTAACCCTTTTACAGAAATAAAGAAAAATTTTTGGAAGGATATTGGAAATCCTTGAATGCAGATCGATAGTTCTAATCCTGAATAACCCGAAAATGCATGTCCTGGTAAAATCGGTAAGTATCCTGCAGAGATATCGCTTCGAGAAAGTAATCCTTTTTTTGTTTATTAGCTCTAGAATCCTACCGCAGGACGAAAAGACATGGTTCTCTGGAATGTCCTTGAAGAAGTCTACCGATTGGCATCAAAAAAAGTAGGGGTCATCTAAGGATGCAGGACAGGATTTCTTTTGAAAAATGTCCTGTTTCTTGGTCATTTAAAGGACTTTCCAGGACCTTCTTGTGTCAGTCGACGGCGCATCACCAGGACTTCCATCTGGTCAAAGGATATCCCAATCGTCCTTCAAATGGCTGAGATATGCGAATTTTTCTGTTTTTTTTGACTTTTAAAATTTTTGCTAAGTCCTGAAATTGAACCAAACGGGCGAAAAAAACGGAAAAAAAATCGCAAAATCCTTGATATCTCAGCTCCACGAAGGACTTTAGGTATATCCTTTGCACAGATGATAGTCCTTGACGAGACGAGTTGATTGACACCAGTTTCGTCCTTATCCTTTAAAGGACTCGCGAGATATTCTCTATTTTATTTAAGCAAAAATTTCCTTTTTTTTCAGCTTCCAAAATGACTTTCCAGGATCTGATGGAGTCAGTCGATGCGGCTCATCAAGGACTTCGATCTGACCAAAGCGATCCTTATAGTCCTTCAAATGGCCGAGTTACAAGGACATTTATGGTATTTTTTCGACAACTTGGCCATTTTTGCGACTAACCAACCCCCTTATAAAAATCAAGGATAATTTTTGGAAGGATAATGGAAATCTTGAATGCAGATCGATAGTTTTGATCCTGGCGGTACAGATAATTCATGTCCTGGCAAAATCGGTAAGTATTCTGCAGAGATATCGCTTCGAGAAAGTAATCCTGTTTTCCTTTTTTAGCTCTAAAATCCACAAATCCTCCCGCAGGACGAAAAGACATGGTTTTCTGGAATGTCCTTGAAGAAGTCTACCGATTGGCATCAAAAAAAGAGTGGGTCATCTAAGGATGCAGGACAGGATTGTTTTAAAAAATGTCCTGTTTCTTGATCATTTGAAGGACTTTCCAAGACCTTCTTGTGTCAGTCGACGGCGCATCACCAGGACTTCCATCTGGTCAAAGGATATCCCAATCGTCCTTCAAATGGCTGAGATATGCAAATTTTTCTGTTGTTTTGACTTTTAAAATTTTTGCTAAGTCCTGAATTGAACCAAACGGGCGAAAAAACAAGGAAAAAATCGCAAAATCCTTGATATCTCAGCTCCACCGAAGGACTTTAGGTATATCCTTGCACAGATGATAGTCCTTGACGAGACGAGTTGATGACACCAGTTCGTCCTTATCCTTTAAAGGACTCGCGAGATATTCTCTATTTTTATTTAAGCAAAAATTTCCTTTTTTTTCAGCTTCCAAAATGACTTTCCAGGATCTGATGGAGTCAGTCGATGCGGCTCATCAAGGAAATCGATCTGACCAAGGCGCATCCTGATAGTCCTTCAAATGGCCGAGTTATAAGGACTTTTATGGTTTTTTTTCGACAACTTGGCCATTTTGCGACTAACCCCTTATAAAATCAAGGATAATTTTGGAAGGATAATGGAAATCCTTGAATGCAGATCGATAGTTTTGATCCTGGCGGTACAGATAATTCATGTCCTGGCAAAATCGGTAAGTATCCTGCAGGGATATCGCTTCGAGAAAGTAATCCTGTTTTCCTTTTTTAGCTCTAAAATCCACAAATCCTCCCGCAGGACGAAAAGACATGGTTTTCTGGAATGTCCTTGAAGAAGTCTACCGATTGGCATCAAAAAAAGTAGGGGTCATCTAAGGATGCAGGACAGGACTGTTTTAAAAAATGTCCTGTTTCTTGATCATTTGAAGGACTTTCCAGGACCTTCTTGTGTCAGTCGACGGCGCATCACCAGGACTTCCATCTGGTCAAAGGATATCCCAATCGTCTTCAAATGGCTGAGATATGCAAATTTTTCTGTTGTTTTGACTTTTAAAATTTTGCTAAGTCCTGAAATGAACCAAACGGGCGAAAAAACGGAAAAAATCGCAAAATCCTTGATATCTCAGCTCCACGAAGGACTTTAGGTATATCCTTTGCACAGATGATAGTCCTTGACGAGACGAGTTGATTGACACCAGTTTCGTCCTTATCCTTTAAAGGACTCGCGAGATATTCTCTATTTTTATTTAAGCAAAAATTTCCTTTTTTTTCAGCTTCCAAAATGACTTCCAGGATCTGATGGAGTCAGTCGATGCGGCTCATCAAGGACTTCGATCTGACCAAAGCGCATCCTTATAGTCCTTCAAATGGCCGAGTTACAAGGACATTTATGGTATTTTTTCGACAAACTTGGCCATTTTTGCGACTAACCAACCCCCTTATAAAAATCAAGGATAATTTTTGGAAGGATAATGGAAATCCTTGAATGCAGATCGATAGTTTTGATCCTGGCGGTACAGATAATCATGTCCTGGCAAAATCGGTAAGTATTCTGCAGAGATATCGCTTCGAGAAAGTAATCCTGTTTTCCTTTTTTAGCTCTAAAATCCACAAATCCTCCCGCAGGACGAAAAGACATGGTTTTCTGGAATGTCCTTGAAGAAGTCTACCGATTGGCATCAAAAAAAAGTAGGGGTCATCTAAGGATGCAGGACAGGACTGTTTTAAAAAATGTCCTGTTCTTGATCATTTGAAGGACTTTCCAAGACCTTCTTGTGTCAGTCGACGGCGCATCACCAGGACTTCCATCTGGTCAAAGGATATCCCAATCGTCCTTCAAATGGCTGAGATATGCAAATTTTTCTGTTGTTTTGACTTTTAAAAATTTTTGCCTAAGTCCTGAAATTGAACCAAACGGGCGAAAAAACGGAAAAAAATCGCAAAATCCTTGATATCTCAGCTCCACGAAGGACTTTAGGTATATCCTTTGCACAGATGATAGTCCTTGACGAGACGAGTTGATTGACACCAGTTTCGTCCTTATCCTTTAAAGGACTCGCGAGATATTCTCTTATTTTTATTTAAGCAAAAATTTCCTTTTTTTCAGCTTCCAAAATGACTTTCCAGGATCTGATGGAGTCAGTCGATGCGGCTCATCAAGGACTTCGATCTGACCAAAGCGCATCCTTATAGTCCTTCAAATGGCCGAGTTACAAGGACATTTATGGTATTTTTTCGACAACTTGGCCATTTTTGCGACTAACCCCCTTATAAATATCAAGGATAATTTTTGGAAGGATAATGGAAATCCTTGAATGCAGATCGATAGTTTTGATCCTGGCGGTACAGATAATTCATGTCCTGGAAAAATCGGTAAGTATCCTGCAGAGATATCGCTTCGAGAAAGTAATCCTGTTTTCCTTTTTTAGCTTCCTTTTTTTTCAGCTTCCAAAATGACTTTCCAGGATCTGATGGAGTCAGTCGATGCGGCTCATCAAGGACTTCGATCTGACCAAAGCGCATCCTTATAGTCCTTCAAATGGCCGAGTTACAAGGACATTTATGGTATTTTTCGACAACTTGGCCATTTTGCGACTTAAACCCCCTTATAAATATCAAGGATAATTTTGGAAGGATAATGGAAATCCTTGAATGCAGATCGATAGTTTTGATCCTGGCGGTACAGATAATTCATGTCCTGGAAAAATCGGTAAGTATCCTGCAGAGATATCGCTTCGAGAAAGTAATCCTGTTTCCTTTTTTAGCTCTAAAATCCACAAATCCTCCCGCAGGACGAAAAGACATGGTTTTCTGGAATGTCCTTGAAGAAGTCTACCGATTGGCATCAAAAAAGTAGGGGTCATCTAAGGATGCAGGACAGGACTGTTTTAAAAATGTCCTGTTTCTTGATCATTTGAAGGACTTTCCAGGACCTTCTTGTGTCAGTCGACGGCGCATCACCAGGACTTCCATCTGGTCAAAGGATATCCCAATCGTCCTTCAAATGGCTGAGATATGCAAATTTTTCTGTTGTTTTGACTTTTACAATTTTTGCTAAGTCCTGAAATTGAACCAAACGGGCGAAAAAACGGAAAAAATCGCAAAATCCTTGATATCTCAGCTCCACGAAGGACTTTAGGTATATCCTTTGCACAGATGATAGTCCTTGACGAGACGAGTTGATTGACACCAGTTTCGTCCTTATCCTTTAAAGGACTCGCGAGATATTCTCTATTTTATTTAAGCAAAATTTCCTTTTTTTCAGCTTCCAAAATGACTTTCCAGGATCTGATGGAGTCAGGTCGATGCGGCTCATCAAGGAAATCGATCTGACCAAGGCGCATCCTGATAGTTCCTTCAAATGGCCGAGTTATAAGGACTTTTATGGTTTTTTTTCGACAACTTGGCCATTTTTGCGACTAACCCCCTTATAAATATCAAGGATAATTTTTGGAAGGATAATGGAAATCCTTGAATGCAGATCGATAGTTTTGATCCTGGCGGTACAGATAATTCATGTCCTGGCAAATCGGTAAGTATCCTGCAGAGATATCGCTTCGAGAAAGTAATCCCTTTTTTCGTTTTTAGCTCTAAAATCCACAAATCCTGCCGCAGGACGAAAAGACATGGTTTTCTGGAATGTCCTTGAAGAAGTCTACCGATTGGCATCAAAAAAGTAGGGGTCATCTAAGGATGCAGGACAGGATTTATTTGGAAAATGTCCTGTTTTTCGGTCATTTAAAAGACTTTTCAGGGACCTTCTTGTGTCAGTCGACGGCGCATCACCAGGACTTCCATCTGGTCAAAGGATATCCCAATCGTCCTTCAAATGGCTGAGATATGCAAATTTTTCTGTTGTTTTGACTTTTAAAATTTTGCTAAGTCCTGAAATTGAACCAAACGGGCGAAAAAACGGAAAAAATCGCAAAATCCTTGATATCTCAGCTCCACGAAGGACTTTAGGTATATCCTTTGCACAGATGATAGTCCTTGACGAGACGAGTTGATTGACACCAGTTTCGTCCTTATCCTTTAAAGGACTCGCGAGATATTCTCTATTTTTATTTAAGCAAAAATTTCCTTTTTTTTCAGCTTCCAAAATGACTTTCCAGGATCTGATGGAGTCAGTCGATGCGGCTCATCAAGGAAATCGATCTGACCAAGGCGCATCCTGATAGTCCTTCAAATGGCCGAGTTATAAGGACTTTTATGGTTTTTTTCGACAACTTGGCATTTTTGCGACTAACCCCCTTATAAAAATCAAGGATAATTTTTGGAAGGATAATGGAAATCCTTGAATGCAGATCGATAGTTTTCGTCCTTGTGATTCAGAAAATGTATGTCCTGACGAAATCGATCAATGTCCTGCGGAGTTATGAGCAATTTTAGGTTAATTTAATACGTTAATTTAAATTTTTATGAAAAATTTGTAGCATACTTTTAGTGAAGTTTATAATAAAGGAAATTTAACAGAAATTTTTTGCTGAGTAATTTGGGTATGGTTTGTTGTTGTAATTGGTGTTTTGTTGTTGTAATTGTTGTTGTTGTTGCTGCTGTTGTCGTGGTGGTGTTGTTGCTGTTGTGCTCGAAAATTCGAAAAAAAAAAACGCTCCTGAAAAAATTGAAGTACCAGGCGAACAGAAAATGCATAGCAGGTAGATAATTCTTAAACGCTCATATAAGTATGCAGCACTTTTTTTACAAAACTGGAAAAAATTTAAACGAAACGGCCGGTGTTCGCTGCAACGGACAATTTCGCAACGGCTAGTTTTGAATTTGCGTCGGCCGTTAAATTCAAACTGGGAAAAATTTTAAATCATCCACCTACTAGTCACTTCTGTTGGCCTGGTGTTTTGCCTATTTTTCGGAACAAATTTGCGACTCTCGCGGGCTGACTGAAAATTGGCGGCCGTTTTGCTTAAAAATCCAGCTGAAACACCAGGCCAACAGAAGGACTAGTAGGTGGATGATTTAATATTTTTTCCAGTTTGAATTTAACGGCCGACGCAAATTTCAAACTTGCCGTTGCGAAATTGTCCGTTGCAGCGAACACCGGCCGTTTCGTTTAAAATTTTTTCCAGTTTGTAAAAAAAGTGCTGCATACTTATATGAGCGTTTAAGAAATTATCTACCTGCTATGCATTTCTGTTCGCCTGGTACTTCAATTTTTTCAGGAGCGTTTTTTTTTCGAATTTTCGAGCAACAACAGCAACAACAACCACCACGACAACAGCAGCAACAACAACAACAATTACAACAACAAAAACACCAATTACAACAACAACCATACCCAAATGACTCAGCAAAAAAATTTCTGTTAAATTTCCTTTATTATAAACTTCACTAAAAGTATGCTACAAATTTTTCATAAAAATTTAAATTAACGTATTAAAATTAACCTAAAATTGCTCATAACTCCGCAGGACATTGATCGATTCGTCAGGACATACATTTTCTGAATCACAAGGACGAAAACTATCGATCTGCATTCAAGGATTTCCATTATCCTTCCAAAAATTATCCTTGATTTTTATAAGGGGGTTGGTTAGTCGCAAAAATGGCCAAGTTGTCGAAAAAAAACCATAAAAGTCCTTATAACTCGGCCATTTGAAGGACTATCAGGATGCGCCTTGGTCAGATCGATTTCCTTGATGAGCCGCATCGACTGACTCCATCAGATCCTGGAAAGTCATTTTGGAAGCTGAAAAAAAGGAAATTTTTGCTTAAATAAAAATAGAGAATATCTCGCGAGTCCTTTAAAGGATAAGGACGAAACTGGTGTCAATCAACTCGTCTCGTCAAGGACTATCATCTGTGCAAAGGATATACCTAAAGTCCTTCGTGGAGCTGAGATATCAAGGATTTTGCGATTTTTCCGTTTTTCGCCCGTTTGGTTCAATTTCAGGACTTAGCAAAAATTTTTAAAAGTCAAAACAACAGAAAAAATTTGCATATCTCAGCCATTTGAAGGACGATTGGGATATCCTTTGACCAGATGGAAGTCCTGTGATGCGCCGTCGATGACACAAGAAGGTCCTGAAAAGTCTTTTAAATGACCGAAAAACAGGACATTTCCAAATAAATCCTGTCCTGCATCCTTAGATGACCCCTACTTTTTTGATGCCAATCGGTAGACTTCTTCAAGGACATTCCAGAGAACCATGTCTTTTCGTCCTGCGGCAGGATTGTGGATTTTAGAGCTAAAAACGAAAAAAGAATTACTTTCTCGAAGCGATATCTCTGCAGGATACTTACCGATTTTGCCAGGACATGAATTATCTGTACCGCCAGGATCAAAACTATCGATCTGCATTCAAGGATTTCCATTATCCTTCCAAAAATTATCCTTGATTTTATAAGGGGGTTAGTCGCAAAAATGGCCAAGTTGTCGAAAAAAAAACCATAAAAGTCCTTATAACTCGGCCATTTGAAGGACTATCAGGATGCGCCTTGGTCAGATCGATTTCCTTGATGAGCCGCATCGACTGACTCCATCAGATCCTGGAAAGTCATTTTGGAAGCTGAAAAAAAAGGAAATTTTTGCTTAAATAAAAATAGAGAATATCTCGCGAGTCCTTTAAAGGATAAGGACGAAACTTGGCGTGTCAATCAACTCGTCTCGTCAAGGACTATCATCTGTGCAAAGGATATACCTAAAGTCCTTCGTGGAGCTGAGATATCAAGGATTTTGCGATTTTTTTCCGTTTTTTCGCCCGTTTGGTTCAATTTCAGGACTTAGCAAAAATTTTAAAAGTCAAAACAACAGAAAAATTTGCATATCTCAGCCATTTGAAGGACGATGGGATATCCTTTGACCAGATGGAAGTCCTGGTGATGCGCCGTCGACTGACACAAGAAGGTCCTGAAAAGTCTTTTAAATGACCGAAAAACAGGACATTTTCCAAATAAAATCCTGTCCTGCATCCTTAGATGACCCCTACTTTTTTGATGCCAATCGGTAGACTTCTTCAAGGACATTCCAGAGAACCATGTCTTTTCGTCCTGCGGCAGGATTGTGGATTTTAGAGCTAAAAACGAAAAAAGGGATTACTTTCTCCGAAGCGATATCTCTGCAGGATACTTACCGATTTGCCAGGACATGAATTATCTGTACCGCCAGGATCAAAACTATCGATCTGCATTCAAGGATTTCCATTATCCTTCCAAAAATTATCCTTGATTTTTATAAGGGGGGTTAGTCGCAAAAATGGCCAAGTTGTCGAAAAAAAAAACCATAAAAGTCCTTATAACTCGGCCATTTGAAGGGACTATCAGGATGCGCCTTGGTCAGATCGATTTCCTTGATGAGCCGCATCGACTGACTCCATCAGATCCTGGAAAGTCATTTTGGAAGCTGAAAAAAAAAGGAAATTTTTGCTTAAATAAAAATAGAGAATATCTCGCGAGTCCTTTAAAGGATAAGGACGAAACTGGTGTCAATCAACTCGTCTCGTCAAGGACTATCATCTGTGCAAAGGATATACCTAAAGTCCTTCGTGGGAGCTGAGATATCAAGGATTTGCGATTTTTTCCGTTTTTTCGCCCGTTTGGTTCAATTCCAGGACTTAGCAAAAATTTTAAAAGTCAAAACAACAGAAAAATTTGCATATCTCAGCCATTTGAAGGACGATTGGGATATCCTTGACCAGATGGAAGTCCTGGTGATGCGCCGTCGACTGACACAAGAAGGTCCTGAAAAGTCTTTTAAATGACCGAAAAACAGGACATTTTCCAAATAAATCCTGTCCTGCATCCTTAGATGACCCCTACTTTTTTTGATGCCAATCGGTAGACTTCTTCAAGGACATTCCAGAAAACCATGTCTTTCGTCCTGCGGGAGGATTTGTGGATTTTAGAGCTAAAAAAGGAAAACAGGATTACTTTCTCGAAGCGATATCTCTGCAGGATACTTACCGATTTTTCCAGGACATGAATTATCTGTACCGCCAGGATCAAAACTATCGATCTGCATTCAAGGATTTCCATTATCCTTCCAAAAATTATCCTTGATTTTTATAAGGGGGTTGGTTAGTCGCAAAAATGGCCAAGTTGTCGAAAAAAAAACCATAAAAGTCCTTATAACTCGGCCATTTGAAGGACTATCAGGATGCGCCTTGGTCAGATCGATTTCCTTGATGAGCCGCATCGACTGACTCCATCAGATCCTGGAAAGTCATTTTGGAAGCTGAAAAAAAAAGGAAATTTTTGCTTAAATAAAAATAGAGAATATCTCGCGAGTCCTTTAAAGGATAAGGACGAAAACTGGTGTCAATCAACTCGTCTCGTCAAGGACTATCATCTGTGCAAAGGATATACCTAAAGTCCTTCGTGGAGCTGAGATATCAAGGATTTTGCGATTTTTTCCGTTTTTTCGCCCGTTTGGTTCAATTTCAGGACTTAGCAAAAATTTTAAAAGTCAAAACAACAGAAAAATTTGCATATCTCAGCCATTTGAAGGACGATTGGGATATCCTTTGACCAGATGGAAGTCCTGGTGATGCGCCGTCGACTGACACAAGAAGGTCCTGAAAAAGTCTTTTAAAATGAACCGAAAAACAGGACATTTTCCAAATAAATCCTGTCCTGCATCCTTAGATGACCCCTACTTTTTTTGATGCCAATCGGTAGACTTCTTCAAGGACATTCCAGAGAACCATGTCTTTTCGTCCTGCGGCAGGATTGTGGATTTTAGAGCTAAAAAACGAAAAAAGGGATTACTTTCTCGAAGCGATATCTCTGCAGGATACTTACCGATTTTGCCAGGACATGAATTATCTGTACCGCCAGGATCAAAACTATCGATCTGCATTCAAGGATTTCCATTATCCTTCCAAAAATTATCCTTGATTTTTATAAGGGGGTTAGTCGCAAAAATGGCCAAGTTGTCGAAAAAAAACCATAAAAGTCCTTATAACTCGGCCATTTGAAGGACTATCAGGATGCGCCTTGGTCAGATCGATTTCCTTGATGAGCCGCATCGACTGACTCCATCAGATCTGGAAAGTCATTTTGGAAGCTGAAAAAAAAAAAAAAGGGAAAATTTTTTCTTAAATAAAAATAGAGAATATCTCGCGAGTCCTTTAAAGGATAAGGACGAAACTGGTGTCAATCAACTCGTCTCGTCAAGGACTATCATCTGTGCAAAGGATATACCTAAAGTCCTTCGCGGAGCTGAGATATCAAGGATTTTGCGATTTTTTCCGTTTTTTCGCCCGTTTGGTTCAATTTCAGGAACTTAGCAAAAATTTTAAAAAGTCAAAAACAACAGAAAAAATTTGCATATCTCAGCCATTTGAAGGACGATTGGGATATCCTTTGACCAGATGGAAGTCCTGGTGATGCGCCGTCGACTGACACAAGAAGGTCCTGAAAAGTCTTTTAAATGACCGAAAAACAGGACATTTTCCAAATAAATCCTGTCCTGCATCTTAGATGACCCCTACTTTTTTTGATGCCAATCGGTAGACTTCTTCAAGGACATTCCAGAGAACCATGTCTTTTCGTCCTGCGGCAGGATTTGTGGATTTTAGAGCTAAAAACGAAAAAAGGGATTACTTTCTCGAAGCGATATCTCTGCAGGATACTTACCGATTTTGCCAGGACATGAATTATCTGTACCGCCAGGATCAAAACTATCGATCTGCATTCAAGGATTTCCATTATCCTTCCAAAAATTATCCTTGATTTTTATAAGGGGGTTAGTCGCAAAAATGGCCAAGTTGTCGAAAAAAAACCATAAAAGCCCTTATAACTCGGCCATTTGAAGGACTATCAGGATGCGCCTTGGTCAGATCGATTTCCTTGATGAGCCGCATCGACTGACTCCATCAGATCCTGGAAAGTCATTTTGGAAGCTGAAAAAAAGGAAATTTTTGCTTAAATAAAAATAGAGAATATCTCGCGAGTCCTTTAAAGGATAAGGACGAAACTGGTGTCAATCAACTCGTCTCGTCAAGGACTATCATCTGTGCAAAAAAACAGAAAAATTCGCATATCTCAGCCATTTGAAGGACGATTGGGATATCCTTTGACCAGATGGAAGTCCTGGTGATGCGCCGTCGACTGACACAAGAAGGTCCTAAAAAAGTCTTTTAAATGACCGAAAAACAGGACATTTTCCAAATAAATCCTGTCCTGCATTCTTAGATGACCCCTACTTTTTCGATGCCAATCGGTAGACTTCTTCAAGGACATTCCAGAAATCCATGTCATTTCGTCCTGCAGCAGGATTTGTGGATTTTAGAGGAAAAAGGGATTACCTTCTAGAAGCCATAACTTTGCATTTTCTGGACCTTAGTGTTTTTTCAAAATACTACTTGATTCGCTCGGGCTGGGTTAAATGCGTAAGTGCGCGAGGTGAAAAGAGAATAATGAATAAACAAATAATGAAATATTTGTTGTTATTTTTGTTTCACTGAAACATAAATACAAAATGATAACCATAGACCTGTTAGTGCCCTGATAGCTTTCAGTAAGCTATCGATAATTGCCCTGCGACTCTGTGTGTACTATGTTAACCAACTCTGTAATTATGTTTGAGACAGAACTTTAGACGCTGTTCAATACTAAGAAAATTTACAAGTCATCGAGTAGGAAAGATCAGCGGATTTTGTTAATTTACACATATAAAGAATTTAAATTTTCGATAGCATTTACACCATCAACAACTTAGCCATGGCTCAGACTCTTGAGGACAAATCCATATGGGAAGATGGGGAGGAGTCTTTGGGCGAAGATGTGATGCGTATGTCTACGGACGAAATTGTTAGCCGGACTCGCTTGCTGGACAACGAGATAAAAATTATGAAAAGCGAAGTGATGCGTATCACCCATGAAATACAAGCCCAAAATGAGAAAATCAAGGATAATACGGAGAAAATAAAGGTGGGCTCAATTAAATGCCATTCATAAGTAACATAGAGTAACTATCGATTTCTAGGTTAACAAAACATTGCCCTATCTGGTGTCCAATGTAATAGAGTTGTTGGATGTGGACCCACAGGAGGAGGAAGACGATGGGTCTGTTACCGTGCTTGACAATCAGCGTAAGGGCAAATGCGCCGTGATTAAGACTTCGACACGCCAGGCGTATTTCTTGCCTGTAATTGGGTTAGTCGATGCGGAGAAACTTAAGCCCGGCGATTTGGTGGGTGTGAACAAGGATTCATATTTGATTTTGGAAACCCTGCCGGCTGAATACGATGCTCGTGTTAAGGCCATGGAGGTGGATGAGCGACCTACAGAGCAGTATTCCGATATTGGCGGTCTGGACAAACAGATTCAAGAGCTAATTGAGGCCGTGGTGCTGCCTATGACACATAAGGAAAAGTTTAAGAATTTGGGCATACATCCCCCGAAGGGTAAAAAACAACAATTAATGAGGTCCTCAATTTTCTTATGAATACTCCTATTTTAGGTGTCCTGCTATATGGTCCCCCGGGTACTGGCAAGACTCTGCTGGCTCGTGCCTGCGCCGCTCAGACCAAATCTACCTTCCTCAAACTGGCTGGCCCTCAACTGGTTCAGATGTTCATCGGTGATGGCGCCAAATTGGTGCGCGATGCTTTCGCCTTGGCTAAGGAAAAGGCACCGGCCATCATTTTCATTGATGAACTGGACGCAATTGGTACAAAACGTTTCGATTCCGAAAAGGCTGGTGATCGTGAGGTCCAGCGAACTATGTTAGAGTTACTTAACCAGTTAGATGGCTTCAGTTCAACGGCTGACATTAAGGTTATTGCTGCTACCAATCGTGTGGATATTTTGGATCCGGCTCTCTTGCGTTCGGGTCGTTTGGATCGTAAGATTGAGTTCCCCCATCCTAATGAGGAGGCTCGGGCCCGCATCATGCAAATTCATTCGAGAAAAATGAATGTTAGCACCGATGTCAATTTCGAGGAGCTCTCCCGCTCCACCGATGACTTCAATGGCGCCCAATGCAAGGCTGTATGCGTGGAAGCCGGTATGATTGCGCTGCGACGTTCGGCCACTTCGGTAACACATGAGGACTTCATGGACGCCATTATGGAAGTACAGGCAAAGAAGAAGGCTAATCTTAACTACTATGCTTAAGTTTCAAATTTGTTACGACTTCTTACGTCAACAAATTAATAAATAAAAAAACGTATCAATATTAAATGAATTTATCAGTACAACACACATATACATACATACAGATTTATATATAAGTATATACATATAAATTCTGTTTTTGTTTTGAGTAAGATATTTTTTATATATCTAAAAAGAAGTTCTTTTTGGGAATTTAAAAAATATTAAATCTGCGAAATTAGATGATAAATATTTACAGGCACTCTAATTAAACTAAAAATGGGATAAGCAGTCCCTCCCCATTATAATTTTATTACAAATCAGTGGGATCGAGTGCATTGGTGTTGGCGTTGGATGTCGTCGCCGATGATGTAGACGCGTTTGAGGATGATGCAGCAGTCGCAGATGAACTGCTCGGTGCTTCTATTGACGCCGGGCTAGCACTAGAGGATCCCGTTTGATCGACAACTTCTCCTTCTCTAGTTGTTGCAGCTGGAACTGGGGATGCTGCTGCAGGTGGTGCTGGCGGCGGTGCAGCTGCTGTTGCTGGTAGTGGTGCAGCTGCCAGATTCACTTGCGCAGCAGCTATCTCATTAGCTGGCTGTGCTGCCTGTTCAGGCTGTTGAAATGGTCTTCTGGTATACATTATAAGGGCCAACACAAGCGTTAATATGGTTATCATATATAAATCCCAATTGGCAGCAATATTTTCATCAAGATAGAATATAAATCTGTAGGGCGTCTAAGACCAGAAAAAATTGTGATCTGTTAAACAGAGAGATTAGTGGAAGTTGCTCTTACCTCTTTAATGGATTCCATTTTCGCCAACATTTGGAGTTTAAACAAAGCTATGGCCACTGGAACTTTGGCGTCCGAATTGGTTTCGGCAGCCAAATCATACAATCTTTTAGCCAAATGCCAATCCTTCTTCATGCCTAAACCCTGCTCATGCATATAACCCAAATTGAACATAGCCTGAGCGTTATATTGTTGCTCTGATGCTTTTCTGCAAATATCCATAAATATGCATTTGTCGTTCATTGTTAAAAAAAAGGAAGAGAGGAAATTTAAGGCACCTGTAAAGCGCTGCGGCTGTCTCAAAATCCGTGGAAGTACCCCATCCATAGTAATAGTAGTCGCCCAATTTAACCTGGGCAGCCGAATAGCCTTGGCCCGCTGCTCGTTTCCAATAGTAAAAAGCACGAATTAAATCCTCATGCCGATCATTAAAGACATGCACCTCCTCACGATCCAACAAAAAGGCGGCATTACTTTGAGCCACCTCGTAGCCCACTTCGGCCATTAAAGCATACTGCATGTAGGCCTCGTCAATACGATTTGTTTTGTAATCACTATAGGCATGCATCAAGCGGGTGCTCCAGCGTCCGCGTTCGGCTACATTTTTGAAAAACTGCATAGGAAAAAGAGATAAATACAAAATAGGTAGCTGCAATTTATGGCAACTTACTTCGACAGCTGCAGGACAAGAGCGTAACATGCCCATGCCATAGGCATGCATGACTCCTAGATTATAATAGGCCAACACATGACCCGACTGAGTGGCCAAGTTAAAATATTTCATTGCCAATTTGTAATCTGTTTTCACACCATTTCCAGCTGCCAAATAAGATGTAAATTAGTCAACCTAATACTTAATGGGTGGTGGAACACTTACTAAAATACATGGTGCCCAGTTGGAGTTGTCCATCCACCCAGCCTTGATCCGCTGCTTGTGTAAAATAGGATAAGGCCTTAATGGAATCCTTGGGTATACCCAATCCTTTTAAATACATAAGCCCGAGACCACTTTGGCCAACTGGATCTCCCATTTCCGATGCCTTGGAGAAATACTGTAATGATAAATTGAAGTCTTTAGTAAGAGAATTGCTAAGAGTCGACTTGTTGTGGGAACACACCTTGAAGGCCGTTTCATTGTCAGCTTTTATTTGTTCACTACCCTCCAGATAGAGTTTACCGAGAAATGCAAAGCCAATGGCATTGCCGGCATTGGCCGCTTGGGTGAAGTATTCCAAAGCCTTTTGATGGTCTTGTTGTGTGGCCTTGCCGCCTTGATAATATAGTTGGCCTAATCCGACCTGTGATTGCACATCTCCCTTGTCGGCCAACAGCTGATAGTAATCAACAATTTCTGTCTCATGGCTTCCAGGATTCTCCAGTTCATCTAGTAGTCGCACTCGATGAACAACTGGACCGTTGGCGAATGTCACTCTCGAAGCTACCTTCTTGGCCACACGCTTGTATTGGATGAGAGCCTTCTCGCAATTAATGGGCACATTAATGCCATATAAGTATCGATAGCCCAAGGCCATTTGAGCCAACGTATCGTCGCCCAAAGAAGCTAGGGTATAGTGGATCAAAGCTAGTGGTTGGCTTACATTCTTGCCGCCCACGCCAACAGAATAGAGGAACGCCAAACCCATGTGTGCTTCGGCCACGCCATCGTTGGCCAAGCTCTCAAACTCCTCGGCAGCATGATGGAAGTCGAAATCCATCCAATGACCCAGCAACACGGCCCAGGCAAGTTCCGCACGAGCTTTAAGATGATTAAAAGCTGCCGCTTTTCGCAACAACGTAAAAGCTACTCGCTTATCCGTACGCGGCTTGGACAGCATATCCATGGCATTTTCATACATGGTTTGAGCTACAACAAATAGCAAAGGTTGTAATGAGATTTATGCGTCTTGGGACCTGCTCTTACCTTCCACTTGCTCTGGAGTCAGCTCTGGTGTCTCAGTTAACTGGCGCTTGGCTTCTATTCTTGCAATTTCAGCTTTCAGCTTTTCTTGTTTCATTAGACTATCGTTCCACAGGCGTTCGAACAGAGCCGCAGGCAACACCTTGGTGCGTGGAGCGAATTCGGCTGCTTCCTTTGGCTTGGCAGCTTTCCTATCATTTTCTCCAGACGTCGCGGTCGAATAGAGTTGGTCATCTTTATCGTTAGCTGTAGCTGTGGTGACCTCTTGAGCTTCGGGCGCAGCGGGCGGCTCCGCATCGGTTCTCCTGGGGCCCTGCAGCTGCTCACCATTTCCAGTTTCAGAGTCATCCGCTCGCAACAGCTGACCTGGCCTTGCCACCATCAGCATGAGTATGCACACCCAGCATGAAAATTGCATCGTCGTGTTGTTCTGACTCTCAAGGGCTGAGGATAGAGTGTAAAATCGGATTTCGGTTAAAATTAAAGAATTTACTTGTAAATTTTGGCTTGTCTTTTTCGTCTATACTTTGAGCGTGTGTGTGTTTTACTTCTGACGTGTTGGTGTTGTGTTATTTACTTTTTCTCGCGGCCACCAGCAGGTGGATGAGGTTGGGTTGGATTGATTGATAGCGTTCGAGTATTTGATCTGGTCTGGTTTATCACTAAAACATTGTAGATAAAGATTATCTTTGTTCTTCTACTCCTTCAATATTTATATTTTTGGTAACTTTTCACACGTAAGAAGAGTTAATCAAAATTTTATTTTTTGTTGTTACTAGAGATGAGCGATATTTACTTACCAGTGATATGTCACAGCTTTTTAATAATCACAAGCTCAGTGTACAATTAGTGTTGGTTGGTTGGTTGGTATTAAGAATTTAAATTTATACAAAATTCCAATACACAGCTAAATCGTTACGTTATTTTATTTTAATCATACTGGAGCAAATTTTCCAATATTCTTACAAATATGTATATGAAATAATAAAAACATTGACAAATAACAAATAACAACATATGTCAAGAGGGAATCAGTATTTATTTTTATATATCTCTGTACAAAACAAGTGACTAGTGAATTGATCACTGTCCATCACCATAATGAGGTAGTGCTGGAAAATGTCATTTAATAACAAAAAGAACAGACGTTGATTTTTTGTTATGCAAATATTAAAGATTTTGCTGATTACCGGGCTGCATAATTTGGGGTGATAATTGCTGAATATACTAATTAACAGAAAAGGTTGACGTAGAACAACCGTGAATCACCTTTCTGCTCGCCAATAGAAAAATTAAACGCATGGAGATGAGTGTAAGTATCATATTAATTGCCAGACACCGCTTTAGCGGTGGCGGCAAGCGCAGCGCAGCTGAAACCCAAAACCAGTTCCAAGTCGAGCTTCAAGCGAGACAGACACCATTTGAAAAATTGTTAAGTGGCTCATCTGGTCCACCAGTGGCCCGCTGGTGAAAGTTTACAGCTGTTCCGCTTAACATATATTTCCTAAGTTTAGGAATTTTTGAAATAAAAGTCGCTTTGTTCCTTCCTTAAGGCTGCCATGCTAGCAAGAATTACCTTTTACCCCTCCCTCCTGTACAATGTGGTCATGGAGAAGACCACATCCAGGAATTGGTACGATCGGATCGATGATCATGTCGTTTTAGGGGCTCTGCCCTTTCGGAGTGAAGCAAATGACGTAAGTCCAAGTACGGATTAGCCTATGGATTTATGATTCCATAAGCCTTTTTTTCCCCATTTAGCTGATCAAAAAGGAGAACATTAAAGCAGTGGTCTCCATGAACGAGGACTACGAATTGAAAGCGTTCTCCAATAATGCTGCTAAATGGAAGAATTTAGGCATAGAGTTCCTTCAACTGGCTACCACGGATATATTCCAGGCGCCCGATCAGGAGAAACTACATCGGGGTGTGGAATTCATGAACCGCTTCCTGCCCATATCGCAGCGCATTAGTGGATTAAGTACATCGACGGAAACAAAGGAAAATGTAGGCACTGTCTATGTTCATTGCAAGGCAGGAAGAACGCGCAGTGCCACCTTGGTGGGGTGCTATCTGATGATGGTAGGTTTTGTGATCAAAATATGGGATATGCAAAACAGTTAACCTTCGGTTTTTGTTTTTGTAGAAAAACGGCTGGACTCCCGATGAGGCTGTGGCACATATGCGTCAATGTCGTCCGCATGTATTATTGCACACCAAACAATGGGATGCCCTGCGGATATATCACAAGAACAAAGTGGAGCCGAAGTCTTGACCCGTCATGAATTCTAACTGTTTATTATTTACATAGATAGATTAGAGAATACGTAACCAAAGGGTGCCTCTGTTTGTTGTTAACTAATTATTATTAGTTGTGAATACATGTGTCGACCATACAATTAGCTGTTCGTTTTTTATTAGTTTACTTGCTTAGCGTCACATCTAATCTGAAGAATAAATATATAACTGGGATTGCTGCTGGAGGGTGGCCGGGTTAGTTAATTTTGCTGGCTGTTATCCTTGCCCTTGATGGCCCAGAAACGTTTAATACCATTGGCAAGGCCCACATCATTTTTGATGAAATAGAAAAGGCCGCCCAATGTCGCTATGGAAAGTACGATCAGCCCGATGTGTGCCACCTTGGGCAGAACATTGCCCACTACAGCTGGACGCAAATAGTCGACAACCATAGCCTCTACACCCCTGTGACAATTAAGAATCAAATGACCACGCTGATACGGCACCCAATAGTGTTAGCTGCTTACCAATGTGTGTGTATTACCACAGATATAGCCATTAGGGCATCCAAAACCTGGGATGGAGCCAGGAATGCAGCTGGTATAACAGCCAAGAGTCCTGCGGACACAACGCGTTCTAGAGTCCACAAGGCGGTGTGGCTGGAACCCGCTGAAGCCATGCCACGAGGAGCACTTAACAGCGAAACGGGCTAAAAATCAAATTAATTATCTAAATCCCCATATTATAGGAATTTAATTTTTGCTTACTGTCACATTCTTTGTAAGGGCCAGCGGCTTAACCAGAGCCTGGCGTTGCGAATTGGCCACAATTGTGGAGTATGCCTTCAATGGCGTGATGCGCGCTGATTTAATGAGATTTGCGGCTAAAAAGAATGTGTCGAAAGCAATTGTTTATGGTTATATAATAACTGCAGTTTGTGCACAAAAAATCAGCACTAAAGATTTTCATTTTACAATTAACTCACCATTGCAACGGAGAGCGCCACGCATTACCAAAGAAATAGACATGATTTGTTTGTATTAAATTAAAAAGTTGTTACTGAAACGACAAATAAAACTTTTTGCTTTTGCTAGTACGCCCCGACACAACAGCTGACTAAAGTGTTAGATAACGCATAAACAGTGTTGGAAGTGACAAAAACTCAAAGGTTATGTTGGCGGAAGATTTTAAATGATTATTATTTGTTTAGTTACGCTTTTTGAGATTCATCGGTTTGGTGGACGGCTGTGCTGATACTAACTACAGAATTTGATATGTATATATGTACTTAAGGGCTAATTTGCAAAATTTGATTTATGAAAAGGCACACAATCATCTGTACGGGGAATGTAAAAATTAATTCGTTCGTTGGACTTAAAAATACTTTTTGAACTGCATTGGATTGACTATATAGACCTGGCCACGAGCACTGAAAAAGCGGCAACACCAAGGAGGCAGCTTATTGTTTGTTTATTAAGGGGTATTGCGCCGGCTCTATAGAAATCCCAATCAAACACAATGTTGGAGGCATCGGACGGCTTCCAGGGATTTAGACCATCATCAAAATACATTGGACAATCGTCTCGCTCACGTTCATACTCAACAGCATCGATAGCAACGGCAGCGCCTTCTGAGTGATTCCATGAGGTGACATCCTGATTTAATTTGCAAAACGCACCCACAGCCTGCGACATAAGTACACGATTTAGGTCGGCACGCTGATATACCCAGCAACGGTATTTTGATAAGGGATCCAGATCGTCGTAAGTAATTAAATAGGATTTTAAGTTCTCCTTCCAGAAGCCTATGCATTTCATGCGGTAATCTGGGTCACTGTAAATGTCCACAGGACGGCCCAAGTGGTCCACAGACAGACAATAGTTTTCATCCACAGCTAGTTCCTTCTGATCCGTATCACAAACAGATAAATCCGATATATTCTGCTTACAATGAATATCGGGACGAGGACTCAGTGTGACACCGCCTAGAATTCTTGTTTTGAATGGATGTTCACCTCTTTGGGTGAAATTGAATTTTCCAGCAACAGGACAACGCACTGGAACGGGATTTCTGGCCAGGAACAAATCATATTTCCACGCTTCGGCATTGGGGAACTGGACCCAGGAACAAACGGTACTGAAATCATCCTTGATCACAGCCAGACCCTTGCGATAGCGTATAATATTGTGATGACGAGGCATAAAATCGAAACACACATAATCCTTCTGACAACCGTCAACCGTGAGACGGGCCATCATTACACGGTTGCCTCGTCGTTCCCTACACACATATATGGTTTTTCTGTAACGGGCCTTATCCGGATAATAAGTCTCATTAATGTGCGTTTCGCTTATGGATACATCGGCGTCTATGTTGGCCGTGTTTACCCATTCACCGGTGAAGTTTTGCGGCAAGGTGCATCCGGGTTCAACGAATTCCGCTTTGACAGGCGTCAATTTTAAGCGTTCGGGTGAGGCTTCTGGTGTCTTTAAAGTGTTGCACTCCGCCGTAATAGATACGCCCACATATAAATCATCGTCTCGATTCTTAAGGAAGCATCGGTATTTTTCATCTTTACGTGATTCTTTCGTATTGGCCACAGCGAAATAATGATTTTTGCCCACAAACCAATCGCCTAGACAACTAAACTCCACTGTGCCACTGAAAGTTCCCTCCATGCCCTCGCATTTTTGATAAGTGATGTTGAATTTCTGATTTTGTATAAGAAACTGGGTGCCAGCCGTTTGACACGATTGAATGCGAGCATCGGGCTTATTGCACACACCTGTGAATCGGAATCGGTTCTAAAAAAAAAACAAGGATCGTTAATATAGCCAATTTGGGTCATTAGTTGGTCACTTACCTGGTAGGTGAAATGCCAAACTCCTTCCAGCGATGAACGGCAATTGATAGGTACAAAATTCTCATTGAACAGAGTAATCAGTTGCTGGTCATCTTTAATGCCCTTGCACACGTTTTCCACTGTCGGTCTTTGGCCATCCGGCAGACCTACACAGGGTCCTTCGAATTTTTCAAATATATTTAATGTCCTGATAATCGTACGCACGCAATGATAACAATTCGTTGAACGCTCCTTGAAAACAAACGAATACTCATCGCCGTGATGTCGCTGGTAGTTGATGCAATAGCCACGCCTTGACATGGAAGTGGCATCGATGACTGTTTGAGTCGGCAAACCGACTTCCCATGAAAACCAAGATCCCTGCAATATTTTGGGTATAATGCAATTCCGTTGCTCCAAATCATTAAATTGCGCTAAAGCTGAAAAATTAAACACAAATTCTTATTTAATCAACATGCAGCACATTGAAAGCAAAGCCAGGCTTGGGTGTGGCTTGGGCCTGTCTTTGCTTACAGATAATTACCCGAGTTTAGGATGCCCAGCAGGCAAAATAAACTAAAATACACTTTCATCTTACTATTAGCAAACTATTTAATTTATTTAAACATTACTTGGACGCTAAATAAACAAATTTGATATTTTTATAAAAAAAAACAGACACAATTTACAAATAGTATTGGCTAACAAGTATTGGCCAGTGTGGCAAAACTTTTTTTAAGGGAGCAAGTAAGTCACTGCTACTGCTCACTCACTCTTTTTTAAAGTCACAGTTATTCAGTTTTGACCGTTACATAAATTTCAAATGTGTGTAAGTGAAGGGCTTACCAATATCTACTATATTTTTTTACCTGCATAAGACATTATAAGAATTGTTATGTGTAATCTATTACGAGGACTTAAGTCCATTATAGTAAGACGAATGCTGCAAGACCAGTTATGTGATCTAAACGAATTAGTGCTCAGGCCCCACTTGAGAATTTCTGTCCTAGCTGCATCCTCGTTTGTCTGTGTGGTATTTAATTATGTTAATTGCTGCATAATACTATTTGTTGTCGACATAATGACATATCTGGTTCAAATTTTTCCGATTGAAAATTACATACATATGTACATATGTACTTTTAAACGCTTCTCTTCATTTGTAATAAAAAGTGTCTGGCTGATAGTCAGAGTCAGTGTCAGTGAACAAACAATAGCAAGAGCGTGGAGTTAAAATTGAAAGCTGTCTGGGCCATCGACCTGATTTTTTGTATCATCTGCCTCCACCCGCGCTTTAATTTGTATTTTGAACTGTCGCATAATTTCAAATAGAAAATTAGCTCAACAATTTGTTGTTCGATAATAGCAAATATACTCTAAGTACCCTTAATAGGTATTATAATTTAAGATTAAGATAGTCCCATTGGTCACATACAACAGCAAATGATTCACATGCCTGGAGTTCCTAAAAACAGACTGAAAGCGGAATGCACTTTGGAATTAACTTGTTTGAAATGAAAATAGCATGATGTTGATAAGTGTAGTAAGAGAATTTAGGTCCTTGAGCGTATCGACATTTTCATACCCTTGCAAGTGGTACTGATCTCTTAAAAGACATCAAATGTGTGATATATAAAGTATTAATTCTGGATCGGATATTTAGATTAATGAATAACTAGTCTTAGAGTAAGTATTATGTCGATAAAAACGTCTTTTCAATTATATTGCTTGGTCTCAAGCTCCCAATGAATATACCCATCAGGTGCGAGTATATTAAATCGTAATGATTGTTCTTATCAGTACGATGTTAAAGATCAAAATGTGAACATGTTTCGATTTCGTCTTAGTCTTTATACTCGAGTCTATTTAAAAAGGAAAGCCTGCTTGGTGATTTTGGGTAGTTCCGAAGCGATCACAGAAAGGTTACTCGGTCCAAGGCGGATTTTGTCGAGACAGTATCATTTTAGCTTTCAATAAGAGCAGTTCACAATTATTGAAGAAGAATTTGAAGAATTCTTCATACTACACATACTAAATGGGTAAGTCCAATAAATAGACAATACCCGAAAATGCGAAATCTAATCCTTTCGCTTTATATTTGACATAGCAACTGCAACAAGCGGTAGTGCACTTCATTTGGAGGCCATCGATCGCCTTGGCTCCATTCCCTTGGTGGAATCGAGTGTCAAGCGAGTGGAAAACATTTATGGAAAGGTAAAAAATAATAATCGCCTATTTTCCTGGTACTTTGAGACGGCGGAGGCCACAGTTGCCGCTGCCTATGACACCCTTCAGCCGGCAGTGAAACTCTTGGAGCATCCTCTAAAGCGTTTAGACAATGTTATGTGCAAGAGCTTGGACATTTTGGAACAACACATACCATTGGTATATTTACCTCCAGAAATGGTAAGTTGTGCAAGAGTCATTTTATTAGCTTTTAATAATGATTCATCGTCATCGTAGATGTATTGGAATACAAAGGAATATATGTCCGATCGTCTGGTACGTCCTGTGCTTAAGCGTGCCGACTCCGTAAAATTGATTGGCAATGCTGTACTCAAATCTCCACTAACCTATGCGGCGGATCGTATTGACGGAGCTTTCACGGCTGGTGATAGGTTTGTTGACAAATACCTAGTACCCACACTCACAGACCAGGATCAAACAGATGGTGAGTGTTAGTGTTGATGTGAATGGGAATTGGAAATTGGGAAACAACCTTGAGACAAGGTGCTTGCCATAGCTTATTTATAAAATGGCATCATTTTGCGGGGTTATCACTGATGAATTATGGAATCCATGCGATTTTTTTGTCGGTAGAAAGAAGTCACGCGATAAGAGGCTGTTTTTCTAATGTCACACCGAAGTTTGTATACCCTAAGAAAGAACACAGCCTAGTCCTATCTTCAGAAAGTAAAGAATTTTTTTTGCGTACCCGCGTGACTGCCATGTTTAATGCATGTACGTACCTCTAAGAAGTGTATGCAAAAGTTAAAAACAAATTATTATATATTTTTTGTGAGCCTAAGTACTAAACAATCTACATTGCTTTGTAGCTCCTCGAGATGATGATAATGAAGCAGCAGCAGCAGCAGCGAAGAACGAGAAGGGAGCCATCAAAGCAATTCATCACGGTCAACGCTTCTCTCGTAAGCTAAGACGAAGTCTCACACAAAGAACTCTGGCAGAAGCCAGAGCCTTGCGAAGACAAAGCATAGAAGCCGTCCATGTGCTTTCTTATGCTGCCGAATTGGTGAGATTCCATGTGCACACTCCTTATTTATGGACAATGATCAATATTTTCCCTTTTTAAAAAAGATTGCGACGGATCCCAAGGAGGCCGTAAATAGAGCCAAGGTGCTGTGGGGATATCTTAGTGGGGACGAGCCGGAGAATCAAGCCAGACCAGCGACTTTTGAGCAGCTATTAGTGCTTCTGACACGTGAATCGGCCAGAAGGGTTGTACATTTGGTTAACTTCAGTGTTAATGTTGCAGCTAATCTGCCTAGGTAAGAGTGTGTAACGAGAATATGTAATAAAATCATAATTTTGTATTTAATTGTACCCACAGAACCGTAGCCCACACCACCACTGAGATAGTCCATCATATAATCTACATTAACAATCGTTTAATAACCATAACGCGGTTGGATAAGGTCAAGGACTTGTCAAAGGAGGAAGCCGAATCTCTTTTTAAACGCATGCTGGCCTTCTATGGCAATTTGCAGATTATAACCAATGGCTACCTCGTAAGAATTCTGTTTTCTTTCTTCTCCCATTCCCAAGGGGCTAGCTAATTTTGTTTTCTTTTCCTAGGAACGTGTGGCCAGTTTTCTTTCCGGTCGCATTGAGGCCGAAAAGGTTACCGGCAGCGATAGCAACAGCAGTAGTGTCAATGCCATCAACCGATCCTCCCGAAGACGCCAGCAGCAGGAGCAGGGGGCAAATCATTTTGCAGCCGCTCATAATAATATAAATGGCGTCTACTAGGAAATCGAGTTTTTTATTGCTGTCGTATTTTTATTTGTAATCATAAAGTTTTGTTTCTGCTTTCATATTCGAACTAATTAAAAAAGCAACATTTACATACAATACAACTTTAACTAAAACTAAACGATATAATAGAATTTTTGAGGTTTTTATGGCCTTATTATTTATGTAACAGTGGTTCTAATGCCAACAGGTTAAAGACAAATTCTAATATGGATGTCCCTTAATCAGTGTGTAGTTCTCTATTGTACGAATTAATTTACTATGATGTTTTTTATATCTTCACTTGAACAACTGTTCTTTATAGAACTTTAACTCCTCGATGCTCTCCTTGATGTCTTCTAGAGTTCTATGAGAAAAGGTCTTGCGTGGAGCCTTTTCTATAATTTCTGGATGCCATCGGCGGGCTAATTCCTTGATGGTTGATACATCGACTATACGATAGTGCAGGTATTCATTTACCATGGGCATAAACTTATACAGAAATAAGCGATCCATGTAAACCGAGTTACCAGCGAGAGCGCACACCTTTTCGGGTATATTCTTCCTTAAATAGGACAAAACCAGACCTTCCGCAGTTTCTGGAGTGACAACGGATTTCTTACAGCTATCCACTAGTCCGGAGTCGTAGTGTTGTTTCATACACCATTCGTTCATTTGCTCATACACTTCGTAGGGATGATTTATAGCAAAATTAAGTCCCTCCGATTGAATATTTAGGTCCTTGTCCGTTATAAAGCATGAAACCTCTAATATTTTATCCTTTTCTATGTCAAGACCAGTCATTTCAAGGTCCATCCAGACAAGATGAGTATTTTTCCCGCCGTTTTCACCGCATGTTGCTCTTGCCATATTTTTGAATTGGACTAATCCAGGGGCTCGGTTGCGAAGTGGTTGGAGGATATGAGCACCGTTGCAATTGATAGCGTTTAGTACTAATTTAAATATCATTGATAAATGTTGTAACGTTTTGAACACATGTGATTTTTAGAGATGAGCGATAAACAAACAGTAATAGTGCCACACTGGCTCTTTTAAGGTAATCGGATTTAGTACTTACACTCTGTAAAAGCTGAACTACTTTTTAAAATTCCTCAATAATAAAACACGTCATTTACTGGTCACCAATGCTGCATTTTAAGGGTATATAATATATATTTTTAATTAAATAAAATTTAAAAAATAACGGATACAAATGAAGCAGTCTGGCAGCACCATTTCTAGCCATATGACCCTATTTGGTTCCCTGTACAACACTGGTAAATTTCGAGTCAAGTAAATAATTTCGGAAAATAAGTAAATAGCTGCGGTGCGATTTTATGTCTTTGAATATGGTGAAAAATTAGTTACAAAAATAAAATATAAATTAATCAATCGTCAAAAAAAGAAGTAAGTGAAGTGCTAAAGCTTTTAGTCGTTTTTTTCGTAATAAATCTATTTGAGTAAGTTGATCCTCTTAGCCTTTGTTTCACCAACCACCAGTTGGACCTCTTGCACGATGTTTTAACATCCGTTATATACTTGAATCAAACGTACCGATTTTTTTCCCCTTAATTTTTGGCTGCTTAAATGTGAAATGCATTCAATATTGCTTAATATTCATTTTTCACAGATTAAGATGGTCTGGCCGATTAATTTTATGCTTGGCTGTCATTACCAAATGTCAACAACAACATTTAACGTCAGCAGAATTTTACCTTGCCTTTGCCTCTGTCTGTCTTCCCTTGCCATTTCCTCTCTACCGGCTGCGTCTTTATCAATTGGCAACGCCTACATCTGTCATGTCGATTTAACCGGTGCGATTCGGGCATGGGCGTAAGCACATTATTTTGCAAGGGTATCCCCCCTCTCACTAAACGATCAGATATATACCCTTTTTGCGATACCAAAAACTATATTATCGTCAGAAATTAAATAAAAAACCATAAACTATTTATTAATTTAATTGAATGCGTCACAACTATTAGTACAGCCCTTGCTGAGCTTGTAGGTCCGCCCAGGCAATAGCCTGGACAGAATGTGTTTTGTGTTTTCATTGTAGATTCCTATTATCAGCAGTTTTAATTGCTCCATGCTATCAGTGTATATAGATTTGGAATAACTTTGTTAAATGTCTGAGAGAAAGGATAGGTAAGAGCAAATACAATTCGTGTTGCCGAGAGATTGTCTCAGCTTTGTTGCTCTCGCATAATAAATGTGTTTGCTTTGTACCGCTCTCTGGTTTTTTGGGTCTTCCCAATCTGAATGGACCGTAACCGCAATTGCTTTTAGTTGCTCACCGATCAGGCGTACGAATAGACGTCGTTCATTTTAATATATTGATAAAATCGATTTAATATTTCAGTGGTTTGGCGACCGCCTCCAAAATTTGTGCGTTCTTCTTAGCTTATTGATGACAATCTTTTCATAATTTCATTTTATTTTATTCCCTTTCTTCGCAGTTCTACTGAGTCGAAGTACAAACTGAGCAAAGATGAGCCTTCAATCGATCAAATATAATCGAGGTAGCCTGGAGATACTCGATCAGCTGTTGCTGCCCGTTCAATCCAAATACTTGGCGGTGCGTGGTGTGGAGGACGGCTGGAAGGTCATCAATAAGATGCAGGTGAGATCGATTGACACCCTTACTAAGTGTTGTCGCAGCAATTGGCCCAACAGATTGCCAACAGATCATCATTTATCTTAGGCAGGCCATTAAAAAAATATTCTTGTACTTTTCTTAATCTTTGTACAGATTGCATAGTCGTCGTTTGTCGCTCTATAAATAACGTAATTGAAATTATAAATTTTTGAAAAACGCTTGCCAAAAATGTTAAAGCAAATGAATTTAAAATTCTTGCTCGCACATCATTCAAGATCTCTCTAGTCATAGTTGAGTGTGTGCTTGGTGGGGTTAAGTGGCATGAGGGGAACCAATTACAATTGCTTGGGCGCCCCATCCCAAGGCACAGCCTGCCTGTCGCACCTGATAAGTGAGATTACTTGTGCAAAGAGCACGCGGCTTATCACGTGGCGAAAGAAAAACAGATTGTTTATGGCCAAAGATAAAGTAATTTGCTAATCCCCTTTGCATTTCAGGTGCGTGGCGCTCCCGCCATTGCCATAGTGGGCTGCCTCTCGCTAGCCGTTGAGATCTATCCCGAGGAGTTTGAGAGCAAGAAATCGCTGCGCCAGGAAATAGAGGGAAAGCTCAACTACTTGGTCTCTGCCCGTCCTACGGCAGTTAATATGAAAATTGCCGCCGACGAGCTGTTGGTTCTGGCCAATGACCTGACCAAGGATGAGGCTGTCTCAGTGGGCGATATGAAGCAAAGGTAACGCTAACGACGCTAAGCAAGCAACCTAACCGAGGTGCAGCCAAAACTGTTCCCATGTAATTCAAGATTCCTGAACGCCACCGAGGATATGCTGCAGAAAGATATTGCCGATAATCGAGCAATTGGAGCAAACGGTGCCCAGGCCATACTAAAACGCGTGGCCACAACAGCAGGAGCCGCTGGTGCACCGGGCAACGGTCCAGTTCGTGTGCTGACCCATTGTAATACAGGATCCTTGGCCACAGCCGGCTATGGCACGGCCCTTGGAGTGGTTCGTCAACTGCATGAATTGGGCAAGTTGGGTGAGCATCATAAAATCATTTCCTGTAACATTAATTCTTAGCTCAAAACTCTTTTTAACCAGAGCACGTCTACTGCACCGAGACACGACCCTACAATCAGGGTGCCCGCTTGACAGCATACGAGTTGGTACATGAGAAATTTCCCGCCACATTGGTCCTGGACAGCATGGTGGCGGCACTTTTACGCGCCAAGAATGTGGCTGCTGTGGTGGTCGGAGCCGATCGCGTAAGCTTTTCCAACGATATGTAATTAATAATTACTGATCCCTGTTAATGTCTTCTCCAGGTGGCGGCCAATGGTGACACAGCCAACAAAATTGGAACCTACCAAATTGCAGTGGTGGCTAAGCATCATGGTGTTCCCTTTTATGTGGCGGCTCCGTTGACCTCCATTGATCTGCATATACCTAGTGGCGATCATATTATAATCGAAGAGCGACCCGATCGCGAGATGACCCATGTGGGAGAGCATCGGATTGCAGCTCCAGGTATCAATTGCTGGAATCCCGCTTTCGATGTGACGCCCGCCTCCCTGATCACGGGAATAATCACAGAGCGTGGCGTGTTTCAGCCCCGGGAGCTAAAAGAGGCCATTACCAAGCTGCTGGAGTTATAACACATGCACATGATACACACACCAACACACACGCTTACACCCACACAAATTGTTAACGCATGCACTCCACCCAAAAAAAAAAAAAGAAAAGAATAGTAGCCCAGTCTAGCCATTTAGCCAGCTGGGTTTTGTAGCTAGCTCGACCAGATGTGGGTCGAATTACATACATCGTACAATATACCTCCTACCATATGTGTAGCCCCAATCCGCCAAGTGTTGCCTTTGGCTATTGTTTGCATGGGCTTTAAAAAGCAGTGCGAATGCTTCAAGTGGCTTGCCACAATTTGAATTGACTAATATGGAGTTACATGTGCTGCTGCTGCTATTCCTTGGGCTGACACATAGCCAAGCCAACAAACGTCTTACCATCGAAAATAACTACAAGAATATGCTGGTGCGTCTAGCCGCGGGACCGTCATCACGTGATGAAGTTCGTAAATTGCGCGAGGGTCGCGTCGAGGTGAGCTTTGATTATGGGGCCTCTTGGGGTACCATATGCAGTACGAGCTGGAGCATGCGGGAGGCAAATGTGGTGTGCCGTCAATTGGGATTGGGTCATGCCTCAAGAGCCACCCAAAGCACGGAATATGGTGATAGAAAAAATCATCCCTGGGCCATGGTGGGAACCCTCTGCCGTGGTACAGAGCGTCGTCTGGCTGATTGCTTTCGTGAATCAAGTTATCCAACTGCTTGTCATGCCCGAAATAAGAATGTTAGCATCGTGGCTTGTGTAAAGCGTTCTCCAGACTTGGAAATTGGTTTAGCGGATATTGAAAGAAGCGCTCGCATCGAATCTGTTCCCATGACGCGCCTAACTTGCGCCATGGAAGAGCACTGCCTATCTGCCGATGCTTATGTGATACGACGAACGCAACCCAAGGCCGAACGCATATTGCTGCGCTTCTCAGTCAAGGCCATGAACGTGGGCACTGCCGATGTCAGTCCCTACGCCAACTACAGGGATTGGACGTGGCATCAGTGCCACAGACACTACCACAGCATGAATGTCTTTGCCACTTTCGATGTGTATGACTTGAAATACAGGAAAGTAGCCCAGGGACACAAGGCCTCTTTTTGCCTAATGGATTCCGAATGCAAAGAAGGTGTGGCCAGGAAATACACCTGTGGCAACACCACCCAAGGTAAGTTACGCCCAAGTTTTGCCCCTCGTCATAAATACTCACACAGATATGCGATTCATAGGAATCTCCGTCGGTTGTGCCGATACCTATACGGATGTCCTAGACTGTCAGTGGGTCGATGTGACCAGGATTCCCATTAACAGGCGATACATTTTGCGCGTCGCCTTAAATCCTGAATATAAACTGGGCGAAATATCGTTTGAGAACAATGGAGCCGAGTGCATCCTTGACTACACTGGAGTTCATGGCACTACCAGGATATCCAAGTGCAAAAGAAAGCCACTGTGGTTCAGAAAATAGATAAAGATAATATTAATAAATTACATTTCAAAATATTTGTTGCATACTTTTGGCGGCGCTTGGTAATAATCACTGAAAAGTGTTTTCATAGAAGAAAGGTTGATGGAAATCTCTAACAAAATCATATTTTGGTTTATCCCTTAGACTTAAATTACTTTACGCACTTATAGGATTGAAATACAGGGATAAAACTTGTAATAGAAATTCTTGGTTATTTTTGTAGTTAAATATTTTTATTGTTTGTTTGAAAGTTTTGTCTTCTGGTATTCATGTATTGGTTTTTGCATTTCGTTTCTCTTACACAGTAGATTTATTTTATTTTACTTTACTTTACTTTACTTTTTTTTATTCATGCATTCTGCTTGTATGTATGTATGTATGTATATCTGGTATTTGGAGATGCTCTATAAATATGCCTTTAATTACTATAGATAAATATTTGCGGAGCTTGCTTAGGTTTTTCTTTTATTGTGCTGAAATTCAATTTCATATTTTCTTATTGGGCTTATGTCAAATTTGTTTGGTGGTTGTTGCTCATGATAATATATGTATGTATATGTAAAGTTGTTCAATTCTATATGCTTTACCAATATATTCTAGTTGTGCCTAAAATCAATTAAATTTGTAACTAAGGGGTTTTCAATAGAATTCAAATTTCAATAAACCTTCCTTTCATTTCATATACATATAACATAATAAATTCTCCAATTCGGTTATCCCCAATTTTTGTTTCTTGTTTAGTTTGTTTGTTGCTAATTACAAAAATGCCTACACTACATTTTACACACAAAAACTTAGACACTAATCGGACATCGATATATGTATGTATGTATGTGTTGGCATTATATTTATTTGTATGTTTTGTATGTACGTAGTTTGCTTGGCTAACTTCGAAAAAGAATGAGAAATAATAAAATTTATTCATGATGTTCGGCCAACTTAAACTTAGGCAACAGAAAAAACGTCATCAAGTTAATGACAAAAGCGTAGCTGAAGTGTGTGGCGGCGGCGACGGCGGCATAAATTATGCAAGTAAGTACCAGCTAAAGAAAGTATTTATTTTTTTAAAGAATATACAAACATTTGACTGACTTTTTGTGCAACACAAATTATGTAGAAAAGTGTAATATTAATTCAACACTTTTTTTTGTTGTTTCAAATGTGAAATTCCAACTAAAACAAATTGAATATCAATAACTAAAATTCTTGTACACAGGAAAAACCAGTCGCTTGTTCTATATATATATATATATATATATATATGTAGATGTATGTATATTATATATGTAGATATAAATGTTTAGACAATTCTTTTTGCTTTTGCTGGTATTGTATGTATATTAAGTGTGTGATTTTTGTTTTTATGTTTTTTTGTTTGTTTTTTTTTTTTTTGTTTTTGTTTTGTTAAAAATGCATTAAAGTTCTCGAGTATTTTTGTCATTTGCTTAACTTGCCTTACATATGCTAACTAAGAAAATTTCTTGCTTGCCGAACTACTTTACAAAATTACATTGTTACTCTGGCGTCTGTGTGTGCGTGTGTAACGTGAAATTGCATTCTTTTTTTGTGTTGTTTTTTGTTTTTTGTTGGTTTAAGTTAGTTTGTTTATTTTTTTTGTTTTTCTCTTTTAAGTTTAGGTGCTATGACAAACTGACGGCCAATTTGGCGGCTTGTATTGGCTTTTAGTTAAATTTCAATGGAAAATGCTTTAAAATAAAGCATTCTACATTTACTAAATTAAGTAACGCTCTAACTTGTGTGCTGTACCGAGTTTCTTTTGTGTGTTCGTGTGAGTCTTTTTCGAAAACAATTATAAATATTAGTTGTAGATATTTATATGTATATGTATAATGTACCTAGTTATCGATGGAATCAATCAATCTCCGTACAATATACACTTCTCTGAAAACATTCTCCATGGGTTGCGTGTGTGTGTGTGTGTGTGTGCTTCTATCTCTGTTGTGTGTTGTGTGTGAATACCCCTTTTACATTTGGGTAATTGTGCGGCGAATAGAGCTCAATTTGTGCTATGTATCTAGGATAGGAGCTGCGTCGTCGTCGTCATCGCCGCCATCGTCATCTTCCTCGTCTGGTTGGGGCTTATCCGCCGCCTTAATCAATCTATGCTATCAGCTCTCGACCGTCGTTGAGGACACGCTGTGACTAGTGGTTAGCAAATGCTCAGGAATGGGTATGGGCTGTGTGCGAGCTGGTTGCTTCTTCTGAATAGAGATAAATAGACGGCATTATTAGTATGGATTTGTTTGGCAAAATGGAGGATCTTGCTTGCCTTTCGCCTGAAGGGGAAACAACCAGCCTTTTCCGGCTCTGGTACTGCATTGATCTGCAAATCTGGTGTCGGGCACTCCTCAGAACCAAAGACGTTCAGTTCGCGAAAACATTCAGTTTCCATCATTTCATTTTGCCATGAAATGGACACAGATCCAGTATTGAATTTCGTATAGAAATTCGTGTCGGATTCATCGATATTGACGCCTTTGACTGTGGAGAACTGTTCAATATCGAGCACATCTTTGGCATATACGGCATGTGGCTGCAAATTATACAAATTGGAATCGGATCGGATCTAGGTGGGCGATAGAGAGCAGCTTAATCGCAACTTACGTCTGGCACAAAGGGCGGCTCTAGCATACCGGCCTCCAAGCGCCTCCAATTTAGCTGGGTTGAGTGGAAAAACGGATGCGCCATGACATCTTGAGCCCCCATGCGTCCATTGCGGCAACCCAAACGTTGTTTTATAGATTTAGCTAACAGCTGTTGGCACATCGATTTGGCTTCATCACTGAATTTGCTTGAATACTTTTCGGGATCCTCCTGTAAGGCGAGTCGACAAATGATTAGTTCGTTTCGCACATATGTACATACGTTTGGGACCTTTCCCAACTCACCTTAACACGCCGGTCGACCTCCTCACGTTTGACCTTCTCCTTGCGCATGCGAAACGGTGCCTGTCCCTCAATCATTTCGTATAGCAGGCAACCGAAACTAAACCAATCGGGAGAAAATGCATACTTCTCGTTGTCAATAACCTCGGGTGCCATGTAGCCTGAAAAGAAATTAGAAAATCAGCATGGGAAACTCCTTCTCTCTAGTCGTCCTTAGATCCAAGATACTCACCCACCGTGCCCACACGTCCGCGGACCATATCGCCCTCGGGTATCTCCACTGCCAGACCCAAATCGGATATTCGCACATGACCATGATCGTCTAATAGGATATTCTCCGGCTTGCAATCCCTGTAGACAATGCCCTGCTTATGCAGATGCTGCAGTCCACAAGCCACCTCGGCGGCATAGAACCGAGCTCGTTCCAGTTCAAATCCCGGCTCGCCGCCCATATTGTAAATGTGAAATTTTAAATCGCCGCCTGCAAAAAAGAAAAAGAGAGAAATCATTTTGATTGTCATTCTAAACAAAACTCCCTCCCCCTTCCTTCTAATCCCCTCTACTGGTTGACAGCTGCGCTTTCAAGTCCTACGACTAGCTGAGCTTAGCGTTGACTGACTGAGTGGCTTTTGTATTTAAATTGAATTAGGTCGCTCGCTCTGAGAAATGAATCGGAGACAGCAACAACAACAACTTCAAGCTGATGAAAGAGAAATTCAATTAAAATGACAACTCAATAATGGACACATGGATGGATGGATGGATGGATGGATGGATGGATGAATGATTCGTTATCATTTAAATGAATGAACGTATGCCAATTCAAATTTCGATTTGCCCGATGAGCAATCAAGGACAATGAACGAACACGACGATTTGACAAGTCAATAAGCGCAATTAGCACAATTCACGTTCGAATTCAAGCAAATGAAGGTCGTGTTCCTTAGCCCAGAATACTTATTTATTGTTTGTTTATCAAGCTTAAATAGAGAAAATAAACAGTTCGAGGTTGAAACAAAAATATATTGTGCAATTTAAAGATTTTTCCCCATTCGCTAATTAACAAAGTGTGAAGAAAACTTTTGCCGATAGGTTAGGTTAACATCAGCAATCATATTCTGGTTATCAACTTCATCTCTCAATTGAAGAAAAGGCAAATAACCATCCATGGAATGAATAGGCCACCTTCCATCTTCCTGCTGCATGCCTTTGCTCAGTTGTTAGCCCGCCCGCAGCTTGACAACAACACAAAACGGCGCAAAAAAAAAAGGCGCAGCAACTCAGCAAAAAACTGAATTCATGTATGTACGTACCATTCATTATGGTCAGCACCAGGCAGAGGGCATCCTTTGTCTCGTAGGCATAGGCCAGATTGACTACGAATGGTGAGTTGATTTTTTGCAATATCTGCTTCTCGATGAGTACCATGGATTCGCCCTTGCGTTTCTTGATGCGTTTTTTCTCCAGTTTTTTGCAAGCGTACATTTTGCCCGTGGCACGAACCTATCAAAGATGGAGGGTAAAAGAACAGATGAATGAGCGAACCATATAGATGGATGGGGTTGGGGGATGTTCCTACCTGACAGGCGCAAACTTCGCCAAAGCCTCCTTTACCAAGGACTCGGTACATGCGAAATGTTTTATATGTGATTGGCTGAGCCTCCAGCCACTTCCACTGCAAATAACTAAAATGGGCAATGGGCAATGGGTAAGAGATTTGTGTTTCGACAGAATTGCATAGCGTTGTCACCTACCGATGAAAGTACATGGAGTTCTCGAATTCCCGGAAAGGTTCTCCGGCCAGAAAGGCTTTAACCGCATTCATGCACTGGGCAAAGATGTCCTTGCCACCGCTGTTTAGTTTGCTACGCACTTGCGCAATGAGATCATCGTTCAGCACATCCAAAACGAGTTCATCACCAGTTCCGGTGCCGACTCCACCGCCTCCTTTCACTGCCGTTCCCTCATCATTGTGGCTGCCCTCGCATTCGACTCCCTCGTCGCCTTCGCCATCGCCGTCACCATCATTGCCATTGCCATTGCCATTGCCATTACCATTACCATTTCCATTTCCAGTTGCATCGTCACCGTTAAGATGTCGTGTGTCCACCATCTTCTCATGGTTATTGTGGCTGTTGTTAATGTTGTTCAATTTATTGGCGGTGGTTTTGTTGCAGTGTTCAGTCTCAGCAGTTTCAGTTGGATTTGGATTGGCATTGCTACTTTTGAGCAGCAGCTCCTCCTGTGTCTCCGCATCCAGCGCATCGCCTCCTCCTCCTACCCCTCCACCGCCGCTGCCATCCCCGCCGCCGCCACCGCCATTACGCAGCTCTAGCTGCGGCTCAATGTCCAGAAAGCGACGACCAATATCATGGCCAATGAATATGCGATTCACAATGAACTCGATCTCATATCTGCATTAATAACAAACAAATTAATTACTTAGTCGATTATCAGTGACTCTTTTAACTTACTTCACCACCTGATCCAAAAAACTAATATAGCGAAAATATATGGGCCTTTTGTTCTCACAGAACTGACGAAAGAGCTCACGACCAATGGGTTGCTGATCTATCACGTAGCCATAGCTTATATCTGAAATCGATTCAATTGCCTTAATCAATAATCAATTAATCATTTAATGACTTAATGCCACTTACCTAATTTGTCTTTCAGGTTGATGCACTGCGATATGTGTGGAAATTGTAATATTTTTCGCCATTTTTTACTTTTTCCCTTGTTGCTGTCGGAACCACCTAAAAAAAAAAAACACAAAACAAATAAAATAATATAAATTTGAATCCAGTTTGTTTTTCTCTCCTGGATGGCGAGTGCCATCCATGTCCATGATGCGATTTAAATAATATTTCAATTGAATTTCTCTTCACTGCTAACTGACCAGACCAATAGACTGGCTCTTGACACTTGTAATGACTGGTGGCAAAAGGTCGACCAAAGTGTAGATGCTTCCCATACATACACACGTACGATGGAGTAAAGTGAGCATTGTTGTTCTTGATTGGGTGTCTGTGTGCCCTTGATAGCCACTCCTACTACCCACCACACACTTGAATCTACCTAGCAGAGGCATGAGGCATGTCTCTGTCTGGTTTAACGTCATCATGCTGGCAACAAGCCATAAAACAATATTTCCAATGGGAAATGCGAACTGAAAGAAAATTGCATTGCAATGCAATTTTTTCTTGTTGCCGTTGTTGTTGATGTTGTTTTTCACTCTAGTAAAATGTGCATCTAGGACTAGTCAACAAGGTTGGCGATTTATTGATTTATTTTGGCATAGAAATAATTTAGTTGCAGTCGCGTTAATCGATACGTTGAAAGCATTTCTTCCATTACAAAAAAAAAAAAAAGTAAACAAAGTTTTTGAGAAGGTAAATAAAAAACATTCCAATACGGATGAAGAGTTAACTAGTCTTTCTTCCTATACTCCTGCTGGACAAAGCACATTCTCATATATTTACATACATCTTGATTGCCTGACCTTGGAAAGCGTCATACTACTTCTATCCCCAATTCCCAATTGAGATCTGCTCTCCTCTCAATTTCGTTTCATTTCATTTCATTTCTTAAGCAACTGACTGACCGTTCAAGCGACCCAACAGCGTCGTTCGTCTATACAAAAGTCTCATTACATGGAATAAATCACTTTATCAACTAGTGAGTCTCTTCTGCGCCTGACCTGGCCAGCCAACCGGCGCGCTCTTCCATTCTGCTGACTGCTCCTCTTGGCCTGTCGATAATAGTAAAGCCATAAAATGTAACAAGGAAATTAAGTAGATGATGTCCAGAGACGCGGAGAAAGTTGAGAGAAAGCAAGCGGATGTTTCAAGGAGCATAAATGTCAAAAGCAGTCAAATCAAGTACAAAATGTTGAAAAACTTTTCTACAATGTAGCAGAGACACAGAGGGAACGACGGCAAAGGGTGGAAAGAAACAGAGATAGGGATAAGGCCAGTTGAATTTTTGCCCTTTTAACGGTGCGCTCTGAAAAGTATGCTATACTTTCCTCTCTCTCTCTCTTTCTCTCTTTAATGCCACTCTGCCCACTGGTGCTTGTGAAATGGGCGTGGCATAACAGCCATAAAACCCATGTGGTAATTGTACTTGGAAAATGTTCACATCTGCGGTTGCTGGCAATTTCAGAGCAGCGCGATGCGAGAGAGAGAGATAAATTGCGAAAGAGAAGGAGAAAGAGAAGAGAGGTCGAGAGGGCAGGAGGAAAAGCAGTTGAAGTTGAATTTTGAAGATGAATGCAAGTGAATAATCATCACACATGTCTGCTCAGCGGCATTAGACACTCATTCATATTGCGATTTTAGTTCGTGTCCGTTCTTGAGCTCTCTTCTCATGGCAGCCAGTCAGTCGTTCCCCTTCAAAAACATTTGTTCAATTTAAAGCTGTTCACTAAAACTTTCAGCTTAACTCAAGGCGGGGATAGAGGCAGAGGAGGTGCAGTTGGGTGAAGTGAGTTGTTGAGTGAGTGAGTGAGTATTTAATTTAGTCTCACAGCGCAATTATGCAAAAATGAACTTTAAAAGAATCAACTTGGCCTGCAACTTGGCTGTACCTTGGCTCCTGTGCCATTCTGCTTAGCTTTGCTCTTGCCTTTAACTTGAACTTACCAAACAAGAATTAAATTTGTTGCCTTAAATGAAATTACCAACACAAAGTTATATAGAAGTCCAAGTCCAAGTGAGAACCCAAAGTGAAAGAAACTTTCCCTGCGTGGGCATGGCCCGTGGACTGTCTGGATTCGACGGCAATTTAACCAAAAGTAACAATTAGCTGACAAGACTGACAAGCTTTGCAGCAGCGAATTCTTATTGAATGTTTGTACACAAAATAGTAACAAAAGCTTAAAAGTCAATAGAAAAAAAAAGATACATTCGCCGGTAAATTTCAAAGTTGTAATGAGTTCGCTCCTTTGAGGAGCTCAATATTGCCTTTGAAAAAATCTCAACATAAATAGAAAGACCACTAAGCGTATACGTATTTTTTTTTAAACAAGATAAAATACTTTAAAAACATATACTCAACTTTCTGGACCCACCCACTAAATGCCAATGATAGTCGAAGTTATGAATTAAACCAGATAAACTAGCTAGAAAGGATTAATTAGCTCAGGAGAATGTTATAAAAGAATCTTATTGAAGAAACTGAACACACAATTTAGTTTTTTCTCTCAATTTCTCCGACAAAAACTTTTTGCTCTACTCTCGCATTTAGAAAAATACAAAAAACATATAAATTAAATAGAATTAATTTATGAATGGAAACCAGAAGAGCTTTGAATGAGAGCGCGCCTTTGAAGTTCAAAACCTTTTGCTGTGATAATTATAAATAAAAACTTCTGCGCAAAAAGGTATTATCGGATGGTAACGGGTTGCCAATGGCCACCCGACTTCTGACCCATGTAGTAGGTGCTTTGACAGCTTCTGGACAGCTGTTCAAATGCCTTAATAACTACAGCCTTAGCAGACCACCAGACCACCCGGCCGGCCCGGCCTGGGCCGTCCTTCTGCTGCTGCTCCTCGCCTTTTTCCATTCAATGTTACTTTTAGATTTGGGAAAAGTTTTTGTAAACTTTTTGCAATTATTAGACGAAGCGTAAAAACAGACACAACGCCACATTTCAATGAGATGGCACACCCAC
The DNA here is from genome assembly GCA_024703675.1 of Drosophila nebulosa. Classification (NCBI taxonomy): domain Eukaryota; kingdom Metazoa; phylum Arthropoda; class Insecta; order Diptera; family Drosophilidae; genus Drosophila; species Drosophila nebulosa. Next base: position 1,586,314 of record JANFPS010000007.1, on the reverse strand, counting down.
ACACACACACACACACACACACACACAGAGTGGAAAAACTTGTTCAATAGAAAAACAATAGAAAGAGCAGCAAACGAAAAGGCAAAAAGCCAGTAAGTAAACATTTTCAAAACAAATAAATCGTATTATGCAATTCTTTTATTTATTTCGACTGAGATGAGATCAGATGAGAAACGTGCGTTGTGTGTGAATCCTAAAGGCAATAAAAACTTATTAATGAAGCCATGGCAAGGCTAATTTGTGGTCGATGGTTTCTCTAATTAAAACCAATCAACAAGAAAAATGGCGACTACTTTTTCCACTCCTCCCATCCTTCACTCCTCCACCATTTTGTTCTCTATCCTGTCAAGTGGCCGCAAACTGCAATTTGTCAGTCTTACTTAACTGAAACTCTGAACTCAAACCAAGCCAAGCCAAGCCAACTGAACTTATATTGACCGCAACGGCTGTTCGAGTGAGTGTGTGTGTGTGTGTGTGTGTGTGTGAGAGTGATGCAATGAGTCGAGTGGTGGGAAATCTTTAATTTATGGCTCAACAAGTTGTCACTAGATTAGGACATGCTCAAAAGGCTCCTCCTTGGGCTGAGGAATGTGGCAGATAAAGATTACAATTTACATTGAACATTCTTCAATTTATTGCCATGCATTAAAACTTTTTCCGCCACCCCCCCAACGAAAAACGGCATCATTATGATCAATTTTCCCGCTGGACGCCAGAAAGTATTTGATATAATTTATAAATGTCAAGTTTGGTTGCCTAGCCCCCACCGCCTACTCTTTGCGGCTTTTTTCTTGGGGGTTTTTGTATAATTTGATGTAATTTTTCAGCTTGGTCAACAGTTGTTAACTGCAATTATTTATTGTCCGCTCTTTATTTGAACCAAAAGAGACACCAACAACCAAGACCACGTCAAAGGTCCAGTCCTAGGCTAACTGTGTGTTAATCAGCAGCAGCAGCAGAAGGAACAGAGCACTGCGAATGCGAGATAAGAAAATTGGCAGCAAATAATGTTTTAACAGGTCACTTTGGGTCACTTTAATTTGGAAATAGATGAAACCATGAGGGCTTGATACTAAAAATCTCACTAAATTTGCTAAAATAAAGTTCCTTATCTACATATTTCTCAGTATTCTATTAATAATGGCAAACACATTCACATAAAAACACAAATATGGTCAACAAATTTCCATGGTCTGGGAATTCACATTTTGTTTAAAGTTGTAAAAAATTTGTTATTTCTCTCTCTCTCTCTCTCTCTCTCTGTTTTTATAGTATAGGTCTAATTACTGGGATATTAAATTCATTTTTAAACAGACACAAAATTTGTTTTCATTTAAACGCTAAACGTCCGCCATAAAACAAACAAATAAATAAACAGCAAAATGTTTTTATTAAAACATAATAAACGGCTAAAAATGTTATTCAAATCTTGGAACGTTCACTTTGCATTTTGGAATCGGAAATGGAATTGGAATTGGAGCTGGAACTGGAACTTGGCTGCCGTCGAATGATGTCGAGACGTCAATGATTTGTACACAGCCCATTTACCTACAGCGAAGCGCGCACATTAAATTAATTATTACTGTTAAAAAACCATAAAAAAAAGAGGAGAACAAAAAAAAAAAAAATAACAATAAAAAGTCATAAAAGTTACGCCATCGGCTGTCTGAATATCGGCGAAAAATTTTGATTGGCAGTCTGGCAACGTATTTTTATATCCATATTAATTATGGCCGGTGGAGGGGGAGGCGGAGATGAGTGTTACACACACACACACACACACACACACACTTGATGGGTGTGCGGGTGGTCGTCGGTCGGTCAAAACCTTTTTACAAAATGTAGATTTGATTGGGGAGAGCGAGAAGAGAGAGGAAGTGAGGGCAGCATTCCACTGACAGAAGTTTTTCCATTTCCATTAAGGTCATCATTCAGGGAGATTTTTGCAATAACTGCGGAGAATTCTCCTCTTCTTCTGTTTTCTGCGCCAACGGAATGTTCATAATTGCATTTTAAATATTCATTTTGCTGCAGTCAACGACGACAACGATAAGACACGCGCAACTAATTAATAGAATGAGCTATTAAATAATTACGCTGGTAAGGTAAAACGTGAAAATCACGCATACGCCACGATAGCCACACTCAGCAAAGGCTACGCAACGTTGAAGGTTAAACAAGATCTTGGCTGAGTGGGTGAATACAGACAATTAATCGACAGTAAAAGTCGTAAAACGCAATTTATTACAGCAATAGGAACTGAAGCAGAGCGGAAGTAGCAAATAATCAGCAGATATCGGAAATACATATATCTATGTACATAGAGGAATATATTGAACTATGTAGAAGATGGAAGCACACAGCAAGTCAGACAAAATTAATTAACTTTAATGCATATTAACATTGAGGCAGGGCCAATAAAACACAGACAAAGACAAAGTTAGAGATAAAGAGACGAAGTGATAGAGAGAGAGACACAGAGAGAAGGCATGGCTTGGCATGGCATAGGCAAATATCAAAGACGAATTGCATAGAGGGAATGTATGTATGTATGTGATCCTTTGACAATAAATATCTCGGTAAAGTGACATTTCAGACTTGTTAACAAAATTTATATTGCATACAGAGAAGAAAGCATTTACCAAAACTCACACATTCAAGTTATTTACGTAATTAAATCAAATTTCTAATTTCAATAAATTATTGAACTTTTGGTTGCCAACATCACACATTCTTTCTCTTGACATGACTTTCTGGAGTTGAAAATTCATCAAAAAACATTCTTGTAAGTGCTAAACATTGTGCAAAGAAATAGGAAAAACCAATTTACTATTTCAAAAAACATCAAATATTAATCAATTTTGGATATACGTTTTTAGTGTTTCAAGAATCGAAAATAAAAAGCATTTGAAGTGCGCTTGTAAAAATAAATAGAAAAATATTGCTTTTATATTTGGATATATACTTTAAGTTCTTTCAAATTTGCTCACTCTCTTTCTCTTCCTCTTTCTCTGACCAATGACTCTTCTGTTGGCAGTCGTTTTAGTTGGTCTTTGGAAAATTTGCTTTTGCTACTTGACCAATAAATGAACATAAACGGCCTGGCAACCTGAGAACAATACAGGGAAAAGGGAACGACAACGGCAAGGACAACGGCAAGGACTTACTGTTCACAGTTTTTATATGGCGCACATGATGTCGTAAAACGCACAATAAACCAAAACGTTAAGATGCTTTCCAAGAAAGCAAAATGGACAAACTTTCGCTCAGCGGCAAACATGGCGTATACGTTATGGCTCCCAAGCGGTTTACCTGTGGACTCATCGTTCGCCTCACATCGTAACAATGGAAATGGATGCTCACGTCTCTAACTAAAACTACTCCTCACTCTGGCTCTGGCTCTGGCTCTGGCCCTGGCTCTGACTCTGGCCTAATGGCCAATATTAAAACTTGATAAGCATTTGGCTGGCTCCCTTCTCATTCGAATCAGAATGAACTCTACGGAGATCTCTTTTAATTACACAGGCGAACCGGAGTCTTTTGTGTGGAGTGCAAACTGCAAATATTGACACAAACGACTGACATGGCATAAACAAAAGATACACCATGTATACAACTATATATGTATGAAAGCAAGTACATACATATACATATATAAGATATATGTATGTATGTATGTATGCAGTATACCTACATATAGCTATACCCTTTCGTAATATTGTAGTTTCTGCTGGTAATAGTAACTGACTGCACAGAAAAATACAACTAAAGCCCAAAGCATTGGGCAAATATAAACAGCGTTTCCCTTTGCCAACAACCAACGGCCACCGACCATCCGTCCATCCGACCACCGACCAGTGAGGCGTGTCCCAGTGTCCCGCTTCCAAATAACAACATTGCGGTTTGGCTTTTGTTTCTATAGATGCATGGCTAAAATGTGGTACATTCACTTTGGCAGCAAGTTCGAGGCAGCAATTTTTCAAGGGTATTCAATATTCGCCAAAAACAAATTCCAACTCTGGCTCTGAAGTTTATTTTTCACTTTGGATCTCTCACACACTCTCTGCTTCTTTCTCTGGCAAGTTGGCGCATTGCGCCAGCTTTTATATGAAAACGTTTCCATTTCATTTTGTTTGCAAAAACGGGGAAAAAACGGAAAATAGAGAAATAGAAAAGTCACAAATCTATATGAATTTTTGTTCTAAAATAGATTTTACAAAAAAAGTTTTTTCTATTCTTGTGTGTCTATGTGTGTGTGTGTGTGTGTGTGTGTGTGTGTGTACGTGATGCTTGCTGTAAATAAAGGATGACAGATTGGGGGATGTGAATGAAAATCGGTAGTGAAAATTTGCAATCGAGTCTTTTTCTTATTTAAACGAACTTTTATTTTCTTTACTCTGAGCAGGCTACTTAAGATTTTCTTGTACATTTCTTCGCACTAATCCCACCAGCATCATTTCTAGCAGCTATGTACATTCTACATACAGTAAGTAACACCTTTTAATTAAAAGCGCCTAGAAATTGCCCGCACTTTAGGTTTTAAGCCCTGGGCATTTTAATTTGCTTGTTGCTTTATTCTCTTCTCTTCTTGTTATTTTACCTGTTTTTCTTCACTTTCATTTAATCAGGTGGTCGGAAATTTATGAAACTTGAAAGTGTTTTTAAAGCCATTCAGAAAGCCAGCCACCAGCCACCAGGCACCTACCTTATGCCGCATTCAAGTGCATTTTCTCGTTATAATAATTCCCAACGCCGACCACCACACCTTCTCCTCGCCCCCCTCCCTGCCACAGCACGTTGTTATTACAAGAAACGTTGCAAAATCGAAAGGAATAAGGAAAACTCATATCCTACTCAAGAAAATTGTCGTTGCATGTTAGAGTGCAAGCTTGAGCTTAGCTTCAGAGGAACACCAAGTAAGTTAACGCCAAGGACATCCCGCTGTGCCTGCAGCTGCTCCTTCTTCTGCTCTTGCTCTTGTGACATTGTATTTGAGAATATTTCACTTCAGCAACCAACACTTAGTCTCCCCTCCCCTCTCTTAGCTAAGGAACCCGTTGAAAAATTTTACAGAAAATTTAATCTCCCATTTTGCGCCCTGGTTTCCCATTTTCATTTGGCCAGTCTGGATTATGGCTTGGCTAGCATTAATTTCAAATGCTTAGCGCAAATTGCTAGGCAATTATAATTATCGCTTTGAGTGCTCAGAAATTGCAATTAATTCAAACTGACATTGTTTGCCTACAAAAAGTTTGCAATTAAATGGGATGAACTGCCATTTGAAAAGCGTTAAAAGCGGAGAATATCTATGAATTATGTGGACTTTAAGCAAGTTATTGAAGATTATTAAAGGTTTTGCTAATAAATCTCAGCTAATTAATTGACTTGTTAATTAGTCTAAAATTTTAAGTAGGCAAGAAAACTTACTTAAGTCCTATTGTTAACATAAATTGAAATTACGGTCAAGACAAAAGCATAAAATAGCAGTTTCTTCATTCTCTATTTTCCTTCTTTTCTTCTACCTTTTACCGCCTCCTGCCACCCAGCCAGCCAGCAAACACTTTGAACAATTTTAATCCTTCAATATTTCTACTATTGACTCTCTACTCCGCTTAATAATAATAAGCATCATTGGCAGCAGCAGCAGCCGATGAAAGTGCAGTTTTGTATAGTTCTTGGCCAACTTGTTTTAAGGCTCTTGTTCCCGCCTGGCAGTGATGTTGATTTATGTAGCTTGGGTTAATATTGATTTTGGGTTAAATAAGTAAGTAAGTTGAAATCGAAAACTGGCCATGAGCCAGAAACGTGTAGATAAATAATTCTGGCCATTGATATTCTGTGCTTTTGCTGGTTAACCTTTTTTTTTTTTTGGTTGAAATAGTTTTTGACATCTGTTTGCCCATCTTTGTCTCACTGGCAACTGGCAAAAACAAATCCCATAATATAAATATATGAAGCAAGACTTGTCCCAGTTGTTGTTGTTGTTGTTGCGCCGTGTGGCAAGTTACGAGCTCATAATAAGCGCAAATATGTTGCAATAAACGTAAAAGCCAAACAAAACGCCCAGAAAAAAGAAAAAAAAAACACAATGCGAAGGCGCAAACAAGGAAATTTATTATGTGTCACAGCGGAGACATGAAAGGCGAGAGAAGAGAGAGTGGGAGGAGGCTGGCCGGAGAAGAGTAAGTAGAGCGCAGATGAAAAGGCTATAAGCATTCATTAAAAATTTCCCAGCCTAACCGCAAAACGTTAAATTGAAACAGAAAAAAAAGAAAATCAATAAATGTGTTAAATTTCGTCGTTGCTTTTTTTTTTCACCCAGAATTTGATTAATCATACGCCGAGTGTGGCACCGTCAAGTCAAACGTATACACTGACTTTTCTATATGGTCTACTAGTCTGTGATTAAAACGTCTGGAATGGTAGTGTATTAAGAGTTTCGCTTCTTCTGCAGCAGCTGTGAACTGTTGTCATGGGCTTTGACCTTTTGATAAGTGACACGCGGTGGCACGTGGATTTGAGAGGATAACAGAAAAAATAAAGGAAAACAAAAAAAAGAAAAGCTCGGTAAAAAAAGGCAACACCAGCTCCATCAAAGAAATATCAAAGGATCCAGCATCCAGGATCCAACCTTTAAAAGGCTTTTAAGATATTTGAGTGGTCTTTGGCCCAAAGAAAAATTTCATTGAAATAATGTCTTAAACGCAGACTGGCTTAGTCATTGCACGTCTCACTAGCCCATTAGCCAAGACAGTGGAAAAAGGGAACCTCTAAAGATGAGAAAACCTAAAAAACAATCAACAACAATTTCTAAAGTTCGAAGAGAAAATGCCAAAAACAAAAAAAAAACAAAACTTTTCACACAAAACTAAATGCAAAACAACGACGAGCAGCAGCAGCAGCACATGGCGCGTGTCTCGCATTTCAACTTTTGTCGTCGTGGAGTAGTTTGTACATAATTTAAATAATTTTGCCAAAACGTTGACAGTTTAAACGTGCTGTGGCTCGCTCGTGGTGCTCATGGTGCTCGTGATTTGATATTGTACACCATTTTCAATGGCCAGGCCAACACGCTCCTCTCTCAATCTGTGAGGCCGGCCAGTCTACCGCCAAGAGTCGTCGTCTAGGCCAGTTGGTAAAGCCTTTTTCAATTGCATTGCAGCTGTCAAAGTATTTGTCAGAATGTTGCATATTTCAGCGTCAGTAAAATGAATTTCTCAAATGTTTTCGCCGTTTCGCTTTGAATATTTCCAGGGTATAATTGGGACATGTTGGACATGTTAGCATTTGCAGTTTAAAATCAAAACCTTTTAATTTTAAAGAGAACAAAAATTATATTAAGAGGAACTGATATTCTTAGAACTCATATTCTTAGAAGGTCTGCTTAAAATTTCAGAGTTCATCAAAGAATTTCATTAACTTTCTGTAGTAGACTTGGAAAGTTTCTGGGAATTTTGTTGGTCAATTCCAATTTGGTATATCTAGCCGTAAGGGATATCAACAAATCGATTCTTCAAAATGAATGGATTATTTCTTTTTCTTTTTTTAGACTACACACACACACACACACATACGCAGAACATGGACTTGGTTGTGTCTGGCCAAACTAGTTTGCCATCTAATTGCCTTCCTTTTTTTTTGTTGCATTTGTTTTCCATTGTTGCTTTGTGTGTTGGAAAAGTATTTAGTTGCAATGAAAAATGTTGAACAACAAAATGTGTGTGTATGTACATTAAAAACACTCGCTTAGAATAGTTTATTGTTGTTGTTGTTGTTGTTGCTGAAGGCAGACATGTGTAGGTACATTTATATGTCGAAACTTTGTTTTGTTGAATGTATCTAGTAATTCCCTGAAAAATGAATGTCCCATGGCTTGCTATTGCTGCTACTGACAATTAACCATTATTATCATTTTTGGATATCCCGTTGGGATTAACATTGATAAATATCTAATAAATATATGTTATCAATGACAGCGGCAAGCTGCTGTTTGGCAGCTAAGCTTATCAGCTGCTAACCAAAAAGGTGTCATTCCATGTTGATGTTTCCATACCCTTCTACCAGTAGGATAGTAATAAAAATATGGCCAAAATGCACTCAAGAGAGGTTTTTCGTCAAGGGTATAACAAAGGCAAAGCCATATACAAGATGAATTGATTGATGCTGTCGCAGACGCAAACAACATAAACAACAACCACAAATAATGGCAATAATATTAATAACAACAACAACAACAGCAACAGAAAACATAACAACAATTATTTTCAATCTACGCCAATTTGACAATGCTCATTCATTCATTCATACGATATTAAAAGTCCCAAATGCAAACGCGATTAGATATATGCATGAATGTACGTATATATATATATATATATGTGTGTATATATATTCCATGTCGCCTTTATCTCAATACAAATCAATTAAATTGGACAATTTTTGTATTGTCGCTGGCTGACTTGACGGCGCATGCGAAATTGTTATAAATTGCCACTCCGACTGACTCCTCTATGAGTTGCGTTTCATTTGGGTTGGTTTTGGTTTTGGTTTTGGTTTGGTTTGGTTTGGTTTGTCTGTGCGCCTTTTGCGATTGAATTATTTATGAATGAATTTTATTAGTTGCCCTCATTGGCAGCTCATCAGTGTCCGCGACTTGACACTAATTGCAGCAGAGAGTCGGCTGACAGACGCACAGACAGCCAGCCAGAGCGACAGTCAATTAAATGCGCTACATTTTACCCGAAAAACATTTTAACAGATTTAATTTGGGCAAGTAGCAGCAGCTGACTAGAGATACACACCTACAGACAGACCGACCAAAAGTCGATAAAAAATAAAATAAAAAAAAAAAAGGTGAGTACACAGATGCCGCATTCCCACGTTGAATGGTGGCCCCCGATATGGCTCGTTCGTGTCCGTCCGCCTGGGCGTCTGTCCGTCCTTGTTTAGCAGCTCAGTTGACAGCATTACAAGCCGGTTGATGTTTGCTTTTGCTGCTGCGGCTGGTGTCATTTGGCTGCTGTTCAATGCACCATTTGCATTTGCATTTTGCCTTATCATAAACGAGGATTTAGTCATTTTTTTTTTAGCTTGATTTGCCTTGATTAATGACTTCAAGCAACAGGTTGAATTTCTCTTCAATGGTTACGCACTTTCTCCAGCCTTTTACCAATTTTGCATGTCCCAGCTAAACGAACTGGCTTCATTTTCAGTTAAGTTGAAAAATGAATGCAGTCAAACAGCAAAAGCAATTGCCCAGACAAGAAAGTTGCACACTTTATAACGCATCAATCGATTGGCCCAAATATGAGAGAGATGAATTCTCAACACAATTGATTTATAAATAGCCCTTGAGCACTTTCACCTCAAAGACACCGAAGAGACTAGACAATAATATGGTTTGAATTATAAGATTACAACACTCTCTCTCTCTCTCTCTATCTCTCTATCTCTTGGCAGATAGAAGCAAGTTCTGCATAAATTAGATAAGAGCCAAAGTGTTTGGGCATTTGAAATTCGCATGCGATATTGAATATTTAACAAACATTTAATGAATGCACAAATAAATACAAACAGTTTGCTTAATTGGTGTTCGAAAACATAAACAAAAGAGGCAACGACCAATACAACAACAATAACAACAACAGCAATAATAACAATCAATTGATAGACAGACAGACTGACTCTGACAGTTAATTAAAAGAAGAAATTAATTAAAAATATTGTAAACATTGATGTGTTCGTTGGCATATACCAAACCAAACTGAATATGGATTATGATAAAACCAAAAACAAAAATAAAACAAAATATCATGCAGCTTATCAGCTTTTGGTTCTCTCTCTCTCTCTCTCTCTGCGCCTCTTTTTTTTGCCCATATTGTGCACTGCTATTTTTAAAAATAAATATAATGCTTAAGTGCAAAAAAAAAACAACAATACCCTTCTCTACCCCTAACCCACACCCACATCCACATCCATTCAGCCGCCCATCTTCTCTCTGAACAGCCTTTGCGACAGACAGCTCGCTGTCCAGTAGTAGCAAAAGTAAATATGCAATGTGCAAAATGCATTGACAGCAGCAGCAACAACAACAACAACAGCAACAACAACATTATCAACGCTATTGTAATATGTCAAACAGCTTATGCTCTCTGTATATAATATGACATAAGAGTAATACGCTCGAGTGCTCGCATTCAGAGCTCAAAAAAGAAAAGGGTTTAAAGCGATGGCGGTGGGCGGTGGTGGGTGTGGCTTACAATTGAACATTAAGCGCATTAGGCGAGATGTAAGCAGCAATTATAATTAAATTCGCATAATCAGTGAATACCCAAGTGCCAGATATATATGTACATACATACATACATATGTACATACTTAGGCAGGCAAGCCAACATGTCGCATACATAATCAGCAGCCGCACAGTATAGCACGCATACGCAGTGTTGTGTTATGCATGCCCAAATGCCTACACAGATGTAAAATGTATGTATGTCTGTAGAACGTGCAATTGCATTTGACATTGCCAAAATCCATATTGCATAATTCATAACTTATATGTATATATCGATTATATAGAAGCCCAACTTAATCCCATGAATCTTAAGAGGTGAAAGCTTGCACATCCTGCAATTATTTAAATATGTATACAATTGGTGTCTAGTCAATTATTTTTGGCTTGAAAGAAACTTCTCTAATGTCTCCATAGAAATTAGCAACTTCTCCAACACACCGATAGAAACTAAAGGCTTAGACTGAAAAGAAAGTAAGATACAAAGCGCAATACGTATGAATGATTAGCGGCAATTGCCATGAAGCCAATAAATTAAATGGAATATATAACTAATTGGAATTGTGTTTGCTACTCATTGCAATGAACCTTAATCAACTTAAACAACCAAATACAATTTGCCTTTTGCATTGGCTCACAACATGAGTTCTCGAAATGCTTGCTTGGCCCGGCCCAATGCTTATTTGAGAGTCTCTGACTCTGGTTAGTAGTTTGTATTTATTTGTCATGAATTTAATTTGAGTCTGCCATTTGTATGGCCGTTGTTGTGCCACCACATGGGACCCAAGACCAACCGAAGAGGCAGGCCAGACAACTAACCAAACAACAATAACAACAACAACAAAAAAAAACACTCAGTCTCCAAGTGTTGCACCAGCAGCAGCAGCAGCGGCGGCAGCAACTCTCGTCAGCTTTTGTGGTAAAGGAAAATTTAATTGAAATTGCATTTTGCAATGGGCTTTTGTTATCAATAAATAAAATCAATTTTAACATTTTTTCATTTTGCTTCTTCATCAGTTCTGTTCTTTATTGCTCTCTCTCGCTTTCGCTCTCGCTCTCTCTCTCTATTTTTGTGTTTGCTTTTATTTCTTTCTATTTTTGCATTTGAGTTTACTTTTGGGATTGAAATTGATGGCAGGTCCTTTCGTGTGGGCATTATGTCTATTGTGTCTATGCTTATGAAACTGCCAAATGCAATTTAAATGCTAAATGGAAATCGAAATTACAATACACACACGCACACACAAATACACGCACGCACATACACAACCACAAATTTAGCTATCGTTGCATTTTATAATTGCTTTTAAGGCTCAGCGGAATTTGCCTTTGGTTGACATTTATTTATTTATTTATTTATTTGCCTTGGGGAATTGTTGTCATGTTGTTGACAACATTTCAAGTTGTTGCAACTGCCTGCAACTGTTGCTGCAACATTTGGCAATCAATGAAGTGTAAAGATCTGCGTTACATTAGTAAAAATTAAAGCCGATGAGCACCTGGCTGGCTGGCTGACTGGCTGATGGTGTTCAGTGTTTGATGTTTGTACATAAATCATAGTTGGTTATAATGGATGTCTATGCTGCTCCTCTGTGCTCCTCTGTTGTGCTGTTGAATTGAAATTGATATGCGTAACGCGCGGCTCAGAATCGCAAAATGCCATAAACCTGAAATGCTGTCATTTTTATATGGCAAAATTGCGCATACGACACGTTGTCACTCAGTGAGTTAGCAACAGGAGAATTCCTCTCGCTCGCTTACAGTGGTCAGACGTCATATTCCCTAGCTAAGTGAAAAACTTTTTTAAGACTTTCAAAGGATTTTTTCTGTTCACTTTTTTAAATTTTGAGAACTTTAGAGACATATCTCGATTGGAGTTTCTGCTTAGCTCTCGCCATAATTATAATCTACGGACAGATTTTTAAGAGAATTTGTTTTTAGATTTTTAGACTTTGGACATTAAATCTCGTCCTTATGATATGCTGCTAAAATATCTTGAGACAAATTTTAAGAAATATTCTCACTGCATTGGAAGCAATGTGCATTGGCATGGACCGTCTTACATATCCATATATATATATATATATATATTTTCTTGCGTATAACTCACTTTCCTTTCATCAGCAAAAATTTTCACTACGACACTTACATTTTCATGGCATAAAATCAGCCATCACATAAAACACGCCCAAAACACCAACAACAACAAGAACCAAGGAGCGGGAGAAGATGGTGAAGAGACGCCAGGAAGTTGCTGGCATTCTTTTTGATTCTGTTTTTGCTTTTGTTTTTGTGTTTAAGCCGTGTCTGCTTTTGTTTTTTGCAATTGTTGTTATTAAAGTGCTCGTAAAACATCAGGCGACAGCGCCTAAAAGCAAGCAACACGCAGTGAACTGGACTTGAGGCCCATCAATCATAGGAAATCCTTGAAATTGTGGATGGGTGTTGGCTGCTCCTGCTGCTGCTGCTGCTGCTGCTGCTGCTGCTTAACAAAGACAAATAAGCAAGCCATCTCCGACCACCGACCACCGCCCTCCTCTGTGCTATTGGGTTTTGTCTGACATTTTGGATACAAGAACAACAATGTTGTTGCCTTGCCGACAAATTAATCACAGTCTGCCCTTTTTCTTGAGATTGGCCTGCCGCCTCCTGCAAAATCCTTTCTCACATCACTTGTTGACTTCTTGCTACGCTTTAATTTATGAGTCTGGCACGCTTGTTCACTTGCTGCAGTCTCCAGCATTCTTCTTATAATAATAATAAATATATGCATACATAATAAATATAAATTAACATTCAACATTTCGCTGAAAATTGTGTGTATTTGCCTAGCCATATAAATAATGCACAATAAAATGAAATAAAGATGGAAAAAAAAAACGAGAAAAAAACATTAATTGTCAAAACAATCAATAAATTTGCTTTATGGCCTCCAATTCTATTCCATTCGATGTGGGCTCGTGGCAAGCTAATGGCGCTTAAGTTGATTTGCTTATCCGCCCGCCAGTCTCTGGCCAGATGCTTTTTGCCCCAGCATTAGCAGCGACGGCGGCGGCTTCTTTTGTTTGATTATTATTTTTGGGCAACAAAAGTGAATAGATTGAATTTATTTTCAACACACACACACACACACACACGCACACACAAACAGGGGCAGGCAATTCATTAGACGAGGGGTTCTGTACAAGTTGCAACAACAATTTCTATTTAATTGTCGAGCATCGTGCGATAAACTTAAACTCATTGCGATAGTCAGTCTTCGCTTAGATGAACCCATTTAACACTTTTATTACGTATACGCTTCAACGACGCAACGACAACGAGTTGGAAATTAAATATTTCGTTAAAATATTCAATTGCTGACGTAGCGGCAGCAGCAAAGCGATTTCTGAGTTCTTCATATCGACATTTTCTTGTTATTGTTTTGATTATTAATAAAATTTGTTGTTGTTTTGTTTTTTTTTTTTGTTTTGTGGTTGGTTTAAGATTTCTGCCTTATTTGCCGACGTCAGAGAACAGCAGCCACAAGACTCCCTCAAGTACATTCAATATCAATCCGCATAAGGGGCTACCGGTTTTTGTTTTGTTTGCCTCTTTCTTGTTGTTGTTGTTGTTGTTCAATTTTAAAGGCAATCTCTTCAATTTCCCCAAGAGAAGCAGTCGCAACGGCAACGACAACAACAAGAAATAATAAATAACAAATTTTTTGCCAATAAGCAAATAAACTTTCAATATGCGGCACACAAGATGGCATTGTGGGTCAGACATACTCAGAGCAAACAAATGGAGTTAATACCAACGACGAGGCCGGAAAATCTTTTCTTGAAAAATGGGATGGGGAAGTAGAAGTTGACTTCCAAGTGAAATTTTAAATAGACTTGCTAGTCCTTACGATATATAAATATATATATTAGAAATTAATATCAATTTAAAACAAACGTCAATCAATATTATTTTACACACTCCCCCACATTTATTGCGAGAGAATTTGAATTCAAATCTTGGGGGAGATTTAACAATCTGTTTGGCATGAAAAACATTTTATTGACAACGCTTTGCATATAATTAAAAATAAAATGGATTTCTTGCAACAATCATATATACTCTATTTCGCTTGCTTATCACATGACATTTGATGCCAATCAATGCCTGTCAATAGTCTTCAATTTGCAAAACAACAATCGTTTTGATTGCAATTACCAGACAAATGGCAGAATATCTGATGATGTTGCTTTTGTAACGATAGCAAATTGGGTCGTTGCAGCAGCAACAAGGAAACAAAGCAACACAATGCAAAGAAAAGCAGCATCCATTCGATGCTCATTGTGACTGCTGCTACGTGCTGCAACTGCAGATAAGCTGGCAGCAACAGCAGCAACCTCAAACCGCATCGCAATGACAGCCAACCAGCGACGGACGCCCACTGATAAGATGACACTCCCCGACTCGAATTGCAAACTGGACTGCCAGCCAGGAGATGGACAAACCACCCAACCAACCAACCAACCAACCAGCCAGTCAGTCAGCCACCCAACCAACCAAGTAACTAACTAACTAACCGAACCGACCAACCGACATCAGCATGTTGATAAATGCCTGCAGTTAAGAAGAGAAACATACCGACCGACCCACCATATGACGAACTGAATGAGTAGACAGACTAGCAGCTACCTTTAATTAGAGCATGTGAGTCTACGATGTGTGTTTGTGTGTGTGTGTGTGTCTGTGTAAACGCCTCCAAGCTGGCCATGTTGGTTGTGTGTTTCCTTTGTTAGATTGCGTGCGATAATTAACAACTAGATTCTTAACTGTTTAGCATACAACATAACTAAAGGCTTGTTAAGTCCGATAAAAAAAAAAGAAAAAAAGAGTACAAGCAACAGCCGACCAGCCACTCGAAATGAATTTGCGTGTTTTCTGCCGTTTTCTGCTGTTGCCCACACGGTTTCTGCTGATGCCCATGCCCAGGCCCAGAGCCGGGCCCAAGCTCGGGCAAGTTGTTGACCAACGGGGCCAATGACCTGAAGTGGGCACCTACATACATAAATGTTGATGTGTGTGTGTTGGTGTGTGTGTGTGTCTCTCTGTAGGATGATGACTGGTGGGAAATTGCACCTGCACCAAAAGCTAAGCAAATGGCAAATTAGGCTAGAGGAGGAGCGACAAAAAGATTTTACTGTATAATTAAAAATTCGCCATGACAATAGATTTAACACAAAAGCGAAAAACAAAACTTTATGCATAAAACTTTTCCTTTTAATTAAGCGATTAAAAATTTAATTTCATAGTTCAAAGCGTTTCACAAACCAAATCCATGCCACTTGTAAAAGGTTTTTTTGTTTAACCTTTTTCCCGAACTTGTCAATTGATAGAGAAGAAGGAGTTTCATACCAGGAGTCATTCATTTTCCACAGAATAACCCAAAAAGTTTCTCAATTTCGCTAAGCTGCATTTAACGATATTTCACTCAATGCTAGTTGAGACTTTGTTGCTTTTTTTTAAAGCTATTGCCGAGTCGTGATAATGCTAGAGAACTTTTCATTTTGAATCTCGTTTCAGTCTGCCATATTCCCCTATAAATTTCATTGTTTATAGATAGTCAAGCGCAGTGGAAATAACACCAGCAGCAGGAGCAGCAACATTGAAGGCAAATTAAATTTTTTCACTTCATTCTAACTATATAAATGGTGTGGGAGCAGGTGGTGGAGGGGGGGATGGCGAGGCGTGGTAGGGGCCGGGCTTTGGAATTGGTATGCTTCTGGCTCCATTTTCAGCTTCTCGAGCATAATCAGCATTATGGGATGGCATTAAGGGCGAAATTTATGCGCCGTTGGGCGACTGTTGGTCGTCGTCGTTGCTGCTCTTAGTTTTTATATATACCCTGTACCCCGCCCGCAGTGGGATAAGAAAGAAGTTATATTAAAGTCGCCAAAATATGTAGAAGATAACACAAGTTGAACTCTATAATGGGACATTTGCTTTGGCATCTAGAACTAGATTCTAGCAGTAAGAAGAAAAGAGTATGTCCAAGTCGTTGTTAAAGATTTTTCGTGAGTTGTTTTTTTTTTTTTTTTTTTTTGCTACGTCCATTTTAATGCGTTGTCATTTTTTTAATGCGCAATATGAAGAAGCAACAGCAGTAGCAGCAGCATGAGAAGAGAGCAGAAGCTTTCGCTTGTGGCAGAGAGAAAGGAAGAGAAAGAAGAGGAAAATAATAATAAAAAAAAAAAACCAACTAACTATGCAAACACAATGCCAAAGTTGAAAAGAAGATAATGGGATTCGAGCAAAGCATCTTTGAATTGCATTCAATTAGTCAAAGCGATTGTAGAAATTCTTCTTCTGCCGGGGCGTGGCCACATAATGTGTTGGGGCTTAGCATTGGCTATCGCATAAGAGTGGAAAATCACACACTCTCACACACTCATAGCATGAGTGAGTGTGTGGCAGGCGATAAGCCGACGGCGCCGCCGGATCTGTGACGCACTGCAGCAGCGTCTGAATGACGTAGACAGGCAGGCGACCCTGATGTGATCCCTGTGCATATTAGCGATAGACGGACAACGGCACTGACAGCTGACATCTAACCAAAAAAATATATATATTTATCAGTCGATAGATTGACTTACGCACACACACACACACACAGAGAGAATTCATACATTTAATGGTCAAAACCTTAATAATGCTGGAGGAAAGAAATAAACTTCAGTTTCATGTATTTGCATCCTTTTTTTTAAAAAAATATTCGACAATGCTCAAGCATAAAATTCAGCAATAACTTTTCTCTCGGCAAACCAGACAAAAGTGGAGGAAAAACAGAGATTTTATGGCCATGGATTTCCTTGTTGATGCCAGCGGCTGTGGCTCTATAGCTTCAAATGCTGCGATTTCATTTTATGGTAACCAAGTTTAGTTGCTTGCTCCAAGTCTTAGGACTGTGTGGAAAACTAAAAGCTGCCATCTAACAAAATGAATGCAAGGTAAAAATGCTTTTTCACTCTCTAACGAATATTTAAACGTTTCGCTTTTCTTCTTTCAAAATTGGGTTCAAAGTCAAAGGAAAGTGTACAATTCTTTTTTCGGCACAGCCTCTATTAAGTATGCATATAAATTCGCTTTTTTTGGCTCGTAAAATATATGGCAGGGCAAGTATGTATGCAAAGATGTGCCCTAGGCAAGCAGCAAGCAGCAAAAAGACAAGCCCCTTTCGAATCACTCTCCTCTCACCCACCTCCACCTCGTTTACGCTTTTCCCTTTCCATTTTGGGCCATTCCCAAAGTCAACTCTAAAATATTACATTACTACAAATTGAAATTTTGTGCACGTTTCTGTCATTTAAATCTGTTGAGGCGGCGGCGGCGGTGGCGTCAGCGGCGGCGACAAACAGATACAAATGTATCTACTAGATACAAACCGTCCGTACATAGGTATATGTCGACGAGCTTGGCAACAATAAAATAAACAACATCAAAATGAAATATTTGATTGTGCGAATGCAAAAGAATGGTCTATGCCATAACATCAAAGCCTCACGGAATGCCACAAGTACGAGGTGGACTCGAAAAGTAGTCAGTCGCATTTTCTTTTAGTAGTAGCATCAATTGATTAGAAGTTTTGATTATTCGGTGTATCGAAAAATAATTCTCTTCTCTTAGAATGACCTTTGAGTCGATGCATAATTTTGCATAAATTTAATCAAGACTCGAATAGCTAAAGTTAAACTTTTTGCATAAACAACAGAACAATGGCGCCCAGAAGATGACACCGAACTTAAACGAGGACGACGGGAGGACGGAGGTCCTGCAATTGAAGTGTGACCTCGATAAGGGAACATTGTAAGTGGGTCTTCTGAGACAGTCCAATAGAGCACTTAAAGCTTGTAACATGAACCATGAAAATGAATAAGTTGCTGGAGCGCAAACATTTAACGCTTCATTAACTTTAGATAAAGCACAGCTCCAGGCGCTGCTTCCCTCCCCCCCCCCCCCATTCCATCCCTGCCTGTCCTCTTGAAACCCACGCGCAAAAATGAGGAAGCGACAAAAAAAAAAACGTAAAGTAAATCTGACAATTAACTTGCCCAACCATCTCCGGTTCCTGCTCTTCTAAAGGGCGGGAGGGAAAAATCGATGACAAGGTGACAACACTACAGCACGCGTCCTTTTCGCTTTGGGGACACACTGTGCTTGGGGCTTGTACATAGTTTTTGGTCCTTAATTTAGTTAGACTCTTGCACTCACCTTCCCTTGCTTTCAAGTAGACCGTATTGGCCACAATATTCTCTAATTCCATTAGTTCCAGGTTGGCGGTTTTTTAATGAATCCTTTGGCGCTTTCGAAAAAAAACCTTGCACACACTCAAGTTGCTCTCGCTCAACTTTGTGTAGAATTGTGCTCGATGTGTGGGGTTACCTCTCGTTAACTTCTTTCCGTGTGTCCTCTTGCCTGGTTTTCTTCTATCTCTCTTCTGGCTGTCTCTTCGGCTTTGTCGACTTACTTTACACTATTTGTTTGCCACTTAAACTTGCAAGTCTACAAATGGCTGGCTAATTTCGAACCGTCGTCTTGGGTCCAGCGTTGCGGTATGTGAAAAATTTTCTATAGACACAGGCGTCATTTAGTTTTCAAGGTTCGGAATTTGCACAAATCCAAAAGAAATATCGTCTTATCCGCTCGTCCGTTTTCTACAAAATTCAGCTTGATTAAATTTGAATTTGAATGTGAGTGTGTGTGTGTGTGACTGGTTGGTAAGCCGCCTGGAATTTGATCAAAAGATTCAGCTGTAAGTAAAGAAAGTGTGGTAAAGAATATATGTTAGTTAATTGGATTAGGCGTAATATAAAGCTTAAAAAAAAATTCATTTTGAAATCGACAGTTGAAAGCTTTTGAATAAAGCTAATGAAACCACAAAGTCCTTACCAGCAGCTTAACCGTAATGCACAGTGGGACAAAAGTAGCTCATGAGCTTGGAATTAACAGTTGGTCATATATATGTATAAATAGCTATGACGTTTGACTGATAAGACCAGACGTCATCAATAAAATCACAAATAGAAATTACGTGTAATGTGGCTTATCACAACAATTTAACTGAGTCTTTTTGCATATTTTTAGTACGGTAGAAAATAATTTGAAAACTATTTCCATGGGATTCTAAAGGACAAGCTTCAGGAACTCTAGAAACTTCTCGTCTTCCAGATTAACAATTTCCTTAACGTCAAATGATTCTAAGAAAGTTGCAAATGATTTCTTATGTAAGTATGAAAAGAAAATGCTGACAAGTTGTTCCCTCTGGAAGTAGCTCCTTCAAGTAAAGCTCTGATTGAATCTGGAAGAGTTTTTTGCCCTGGTCACACAGTGTGGATTGTTTTGTGCTCTAAAATTTTACAACACTTTAACATTTTAGGTCTCAATCTGTCTGCTGCCTTCATCTTATTCTGGTTCTTGTATCGTCTCTTAAGAGTTAGTACACGTTATGCCTACGTGTACCTGTTTTGTCACCTGTTTGTGACAAAAGAGCTGCGTACGCTTGTATAATACATATAATGTGTGCGTGTGTATATTGTGGTTGGGCCTGACACTGACAACAAACTCAAGAGATGAAGAACCAAAGGAGGAGGCAAAAGCCACAGCATATTTTGCCCACACGCCTCACTCCACTCCTCCATATGGCAGGCAAACTCTTTGGTTGGCTCTGTTGTTGTCAGCGTGGATGTAGGTGTCGGTAATGTTGCGGTCGAAAGAGTGTCGTCGCATTTATTAATCATGGCGAGAAGGAGACGCCAAGATGCCAAACTAAAGCTGGAGCGCACATACGTGTGGGCATGCCTGGCGAAGTAGCGTGTCACGAGTAACCCAACTAATAGCAAAATAATTGAATGACACAAGTTGTCTTTAAGCCTCTCGTCCGCTCTCCATAATACTCTCTTGTCTGCGTGATGGCATCCGGCCTAGATGATTGTGTACTTTCTTTGATCAAAAGAAATAATACATATATGATGTATATATTTTTATTTTAATTCCCTTTTGATAAATGTAAATTGTGCTTCTTGGTCTCGTCTGAGTTATCATTTTTTAGCTCGTGCGTCAGTCAGTTGAAATTGTTAATGTTTATATACAATAAATGTGTTTTTATTAAGCGATCTTTCTCCTCTTATTGTGCATAGGCAATTTTTAATTAAAAATGAACTCATATCGATTGTACATATATACAACACACACTCACACGAGTGTAAGAAGCATCAACATGTGCGCCATTGCCGCACTGCCTTGCCAATTGGAGGAGCCTTGCCTGGAGCCAAAAAGCTGGAAGCTGGCGCACATCAATCAAAGCATGAAAGTGTGCCCATCCATGGCCCCATGGCCGGGTCTGGGGCACATGTGAGTGCTTATTTTGAAAACAAATTTTTTGGGCGATTCAAACACGACGAACGAACTGTCCGTTCGAATGGATAGTGAAACGGACGGGTTGACGCGTCAGCCAATTTGTATATCCGAGCAAATTAATTGTTTCTCAAATGCTTAGCTAAATAAACAAAAAGACAAAGCAAGTAAGACAACGAAACGTAGGGAAAAACCATAAGTTTATAGAGTATATACTACATATATACAAGGGGGATCAAAAAAGGTTTAACTAGTTGACTTTCAATTGCTTACAATCCAATATAAATTTTAAGAGGATATTGTTAATTTTAAATTTAATTAAATAAACATATTTGCTTTAATTTGTATGCTCTTGTTTATTCATCTTTCGGAGAGGTATTCAGTTATTTCTTCAAGTGTAGCATGAATAAACAAAAATGTATTTGAAATTCATATGAAATTCGCATGCTATAAAATGTTTTATTTAACATTTGGATTTTTATTTTATTTGAAAAGGTAAAAAACATAAAGTGCGTTCTGTAGTGGCTACTAAAAATAAAATGAGCGCAGATTGTAAACCATTGACGTGGGTGAGGCCAATCACATGAGGCCGCCTTCCGTCTAGTCTATCAAGGAGAGAGTACGTGTGTGTGTGTGTGTGTGTGTGTGCGAGTGTGTGAGTGAAAGCGTTAAAAGCCTCTTTATTGAGCATTTGCGCCATTAGGCCAGGCAATGGAGAGGATGCCAACGACGACGACGACGACGCGACGAGGAAGATGGCGGCATAAAAAACGCAAACGACGTTGTCAGTCATCCACTCACACATTCTCGCACACACCAGGCAAAGGGGAGGGCCATTATGGAAATGGCGCAAATGTGCATGAGACTCATAACAAAATTAAGAAGCGCCAACAACTAACCGAGAGAAGGCGAAAGGACACTTTCTATTGCCGCTTTTCCCCATTAACAGAGTTCACGAAATTTATTTAACAGGTAGAAGAGAATATGCTTAATAGGTTAGGGTATACGTATATGTATATGCAGTCCTGATCAACATCAACATCAGAAATTTCATATTAACCCCAAATGATCTTCAAACACTTTTCTTTTCAGTGATGTTCTGTAAGTTTTTTTGCTTCGAGAATACGCTTTTTGTAGGGTATATTTAATTCGTTTAAACAGGATTAGTCCGTTTAATTTTAGGTTAACATTTTTATTGCCTCGGTTACTTGGCCCTGCCCTGGCCTTGGGATTCGCTTGAGCTTTAGGCTCGACATCCGGCTGTGGATCCTTTATGCGGGTCCTTCTTTGGTTTCTTTTCGCTTTTGGTTATATTTTCTCTTTTTTTCTTTTTTTTTTTTTGTCTTTTATCGTCGTTTTTCTGTGGCAAATTGCTTTTGTCTGCCCCACTTAATATGTATCACTGATTTGGCAAGCTGTGCCCCTTAGTTTAGTGGCAGCATCGGCAGCAGCTGCCTTCAATAACGCAGCTATTGACTTATTAATTAGGGCAAAACAATGGCCCAAGATGCCAGTTAAGGATATGAACGGACAGAATGGGACGGAGGAGAAGCTGAGCAACAGCATTCCCTTGTCACATTTATGACAGCCGTCCCACCCAGCAACCACCAACCACCCACCACCGACTACTCAGTGGGTGCGTCAATTTAAATGCCAGGCGCGTTTCATGCATAGGCAATTCCAAAAACAAAAACGAAAAACACCTTACGGATGACCATCAGACAAACGAATTGAAATAAAATGAGAGTTAGACCAGCTTTAACTATGATTCAGATCTCAAGTTATGCAAGTTCCTTGTTCACATTGTCTGCATTCTGTTTTCTTCTTCTTTTTCCCTCTGCATTTTATTGCTGAGGTTGGCAAAAGCATAAGAGAGAAGGGAAGAGAAAACGATAAAATAAATGAAAATCTCCCTTTTTCACCAAACCAAATCATATTGTCCATTTGGCTTTTGCCATTTTCCTAACTTGCTGCTTCTGCTTCTTACTTTTTTTTTGTGGTTTTTCACATATAATTTTTCCTTTTTCTTTTCTTTTCTTTTCTTTTTTTTTTGTGCTATGTTGCCAGACATTTTTTTCCACTTCCCTTCCTTCACGTTCTGTGTTAATTTTGCTCTGAATGCGCAATTTATTTGCTTTAAACTTGGACGTGTATGTATGTGTGTGTATGTATGTGTGTGGATCTGGGTCTGGGTCTGTGCTGTGGGTGTGTTTTGGCACAAGGATCAACTTTTAGACAGACGACGAGCGTCCGCCCTGCGGCATTGCATGTTTCTGGCTTGCATTCTGTAAATGGATACATGTATGTATCTGTGTGTGTGTGTGTGTGTGCGTGTGTGTTAGTGTATGTGTGGCTGTGTGGGTGGTGGGTAGACGCCCTGAAAATGTTTTCACTTTAATTTGCGGTCGCTGCAAAATTTTAATCAGCTCTCATTTTTAGTTCTTTTTTTTTCTCCTTTTTTTTTCTACATCTTTTTGTGGGTTTTTTATAATGGCGGATCACGATGCGATGGTGGTGGGTGCTGGGTGGTGCTTGGTGGAAGTGGCTCAGCGGCCAGAAGGATTATGAGCCGTGGAATTTCATAAATTTTAATTTGAGTAGCGAGAAGTGCAAAGTTTGCACTAGAACTTGCGTCAAGGCTTGGACTTGGCTTGGCTCGATTTAACCAAGTGCCATGCCTTATATGTATATAGAGCCAACTTAAAGGACTTTAGACTGATTTCTAAGGTCCGCATCCGCACATACCGCAAAGTACATACAATCCGATTTAACTACTTAGCCAACCGCAAAGATGTGTCAGTAACAGTTAGATAACATGGCAATCGCATTAGGTTAAAGTTAACCTGGGGGGGGGGGGGGTGCAGTGGGGAAACGGGGCAACACAACCACAAGTATGCAGCACTCACAGGCTAACATTTGCGGTTATTACTTGGGCACTACACGATTTGCTTAATTATGACAAACGGAAAAGGCAACACATCATTATCTGCATTAGCTTTGTGCCGAAATCGATGAAATGTGATAGGCCGTTAGCCGAGTCGTTGAGCGAAAGATACAATTACTGTTTAATGATAGATATATGTATGTATAAATATGTATATAGTTGATATCTATTTATTGGTTTTACGTCTCAGTTTACGTCTACATAACTGAGCTGCACTTTTTTCTGCTCTGTTCCAAAGCTTGAATCGCATTGCGAGCGCAATCAAAAAAATGTGCTTTTTTTTTGAAGGGAGGAGAGGAGCATAACAAAAACAATGCAAGAACAAAAATCCAAGAAAAACTACATCAATCATGAATGCTGAACAACACATTCCATTTGCGTTCAGTCCAGCTCCAAGTCCAGCTCCAGCTCCAGCTCTAGTCCGGGGCAATCAATAATCCCAACAACTTTGCCAAAAATGACCCAGTTTGATGGTCGACTGGCTGACTGGCTGAATGGGGGATTTAGGACTGGGGGCAAGGACAAGAAAACATCGTGAATTGATGCAGCTGCCAAGTGACATCGAATTTTTTTGTCACCATTCCAACCCCCCCATTCCAACCATCTCCACCTCCAGCTAGATAGGGCTCAGTTGGTCTGGCTTCCTCTGTGTTTTTTTTTCCCACCCATCATGATAAATATGGCAATTTTAGACTCTATTTTTTCGGGGTAGAATTTGATCATCAATCTCGGTATTATTATTTTTTTTGTCATAATTTTTTTTTTTTAAGGTTTTCCTCATATTTCTAGGCCGGCCTCAGTCATTTAATTCAACTAAGTTCTGAAAGCCATATGATGAATTTTGTTTTAGAATTTGTCAATTTTGTGTTTCATTTTTGATATAAATTTCCATAAAGCTTACTAAATGAAATATTGTCTGTGTGGAGTGTTGTATGTGATGATTTCTCGTTTCTCAAATCCTTTTACAAAAAGGACATATGTATGTACATAGGTAGAAGGATGCTGGCCACACACGCACACGCACACAAAAACACACAGAAACTTGGCAACGAACATCAAGGCTGTTGCATACTTTGCGGCGCACTAGAGCATAAGATTGCCAGTGTCCTGTTCTATCCTGTTGTCCTGTTGTGTGTGGTGTTCCTGGCTCCATTTTACACTTTGCAGTTCTCTGCGACCTGTTTGCATGCATAATTTGCCATACTACGCCCCTCCCCCCCCCCCCGCCCCTTCTAACACAAGCATATGTAAAAGACTTCATGCATATGTGTTGCTACTGTGTGTGTGTGTGTGTGTGTCTGTGTGAAAAGCTTTTTGCTTATTCATATATTTTTTGATTTCCCCAAACGCTTTAAACGCTTGCTCCTTTAGATGGGCTCCATACACATATGTATGTGTGTGTGTGTGTGTGTGTGTGTGGGGACTACCAGCGACGCTTGTCGCTAATTTATGCTTTAATAAATTGCATTTATTCTTCTCTTTTGGCCATTTTTTTCAATATAAATTATTCGTGGGGCGTAGCCAAAGACTTATTCGGGGTTCATGATGAACCTTTTTACATCAAAGAGCTGGCAAATTTGTTAGGGTTTTAAATAATTTCTTAAACTTTTCCAAAGTAAATTTTTCTAAGAATTTCGTCAGTTAAATGTGCTGCTCCCCCCCTTTCTCCTACTCCAGGCTCACTTCCCCGCGCGATCTTCCCACAACCGCAATTTTCAATATTCCTCTGCTTGTGTGTGTGTGTGTGTGTGTGTGTGTGTGTGTGTGTGTGTGGTGTGTGTGTGTGTGTGTGTGTGTGTGTGTGTGTGTGTGTGTGTGTGTGTGTGTACGCGTGTGTGTGTACAAGTTATGATTTATGCATGTGGGTCACTGCTGTCAACACAAAGTGAAATAAAGCAAACATATTGCCCCCGAAACGCCCTGCAACAAAAACAAAAAAAAAAAAAAACAAATACAAAGAGAATAGAACTGAAGTCTGATAGTAGGAGTTGGGAGGGGGTGAAGGGTGGGGAGGAATAGGGAAAGCGAGAGCAATGGGCAGCGGAGCCTATCTGTTGAGAAGCTTTCAGTTTTCATGCCTCAATAGACGCACACACACACGCGCGCAGACATTGGAAACAAAATGTATTTAAACTTATGCAATATATCCGAATACCATGGAATATTTATGTGAAAATGATTTATGGACCTAACCCACAAAAACGAAGGCGGCTTCCATATCATCTAACCAACACCACAAAAGACAACAATAATCACAACAACTAGTCACTATCACAACATTTGAATACTAATTGCCAAATTGTAGTGTAAATTTCTGTCAATCCTTAGTTTAAAACCAAAAATCCTTGAACTGAGTAGAAAGAAAAACAAAAACTTTCATCTATCTGCATTTTATGTAGTAGTTTCCTGTGGCCGAAAAACTTTTCTTTCATTGAAAATTAAGTTAGTTTAATTGGATTTGGTTTAGTCAGTAGAGAAACAAAGAAAATGCAAGAACAATGCGAGTGAGTTTCCCCTTGGAAAATGCGCAATTAATTGAGCAATCAAATTAAGGAAGAGAGATAGATAAAGATAAATTTTAGTCAAAAAACTAAAAAAAAAAATGGTAAAAGTTTCAATGAAATTTAAAAACTTTACGCTTCATATTTTGTTAAGGAAAAATGGGTTTTCGTCAACCTAAGCACTTTAACTAATTACCGCAGCAAGTAGGGGAGCGAGAGAGAACGCGAGCGAAAGGCAAAGAAAAGCTTACCAAATCGCCCATCTTATCTTTTATCTATTCAAATGAAAACTTTCTCAGATCAAAGAAGAAGAGAGCAAAATAAAACCTTCGCCCGTCAGCTGCTGCTGCTTCTTAATGTGTATTTACATATATTATATACTATATAGGCAAGTATAGTATATATATTTATATTTGATATACATTTTATAGTCCTTTCCCCGGCACGTTTACACACTTTTCCGCAAACTTTGATGGCTGCTCTTGCCTCCCATTGCTCCGATTAGCATATTTTTACGTTTCGCTACTTAAAATTCGATTTATGCGCTGACACAAAAAGCATTGACAGGCAATTAAAGTGCTCGGATGGCTACAGAAAAGGAGGAGGAGGACGTGGAGAGATATAAGATAAAATGATGTAGCTAAAAAGTAGCTAATGAAATTCTTAACCGGAAGATGCGTTCAATAAGAGAATATAACAGAGAGAGAGAGAGAGAGAGACAGAGGCAACCGTCATCTTCGTCAGCATGATTCGATGTCTTATGCATTTTCTTTATTTTTTTTTTATATTTATTTTTTAATAAATATTTCTTGCTTTTGATCGGGCAACGGCAGACAGAAAGAAATAGATTAAAAGTCCATTAAATTATTTTGTGCCCCTAATATAAATGGCAGTAAATTGCCATAAACTTGCCCGATGAAAAGCAAGGCAAACAGGACTTCGTCCTCTTCCCTTTCCCCCCCCCCCCTCTTTGCTTCATCACGACTTTCACTTTCTTTCGTGTTAGGCATTAAAAATTTATTGCAAACAAAAAATGAAAATTTACAATAAAAGCGAAAAGAAAATAACTTCAATATGATAAGCCATTGAATACCCTAAACGAATGTCTCTAGCTTGGATGGTATATTCTTTTGGGTCCCATCTACCCAGTGATTAGATGAGAAAAGCCGATGCCGCCTGGGAGCACATTTTTAAATTACCGAAACCCACGTTGGAGCCTCTAACACCTTCTGAGGTCGGTCGGTCGCTCGTCCTCAGACAAAAACGAAGTGCATAAATAATGAAAACAGATAAAAACACAAATAGGTAGTCGACGCCAAGTAACGCCAAGTGGAACATTTTTGAAGGGCACGACGAAGCCTAAATGATTTACAAAAAGCAAGATATATGAGCTCGAGGAATTGCATGTTAAATATTTAAGAGGCATCCTTGAAGAGAAAACCCAAATAGACAGGCGACAGAGAGTACAGGAGAGGAGGAGAAGAGACCTAGACGAGGGAGTCACTAGATGAAGATGTAGATACATAGATGCCATGTGCGTGTCGCGTTTCGTTATCGGCAACGTTATAAATTGGCTTTTAAGGAACGGTAACGGCAATGAGAGAACTTCTTCTCCGTCTCCCATCTGTGACTGTGAGTCTGAGTCTAGGGATCATTTTATCGTTGGGCATAAAATATGATGGTCTCCCTCTGATATTATTCTGCTGGCTGCCTCTCACCACCTTCAACCGCGACCTTCTTTTTCCACCTATCGTAATTGAATAGAGCACACTACACCGTAATGAAGTCGACTCTTAAAAAGGAGGAACGAGGGTGGGGGTTCGGGGAAAAGCCCTCCCCTCAGACCAGCCAACAATCAACATTGCTTTTAGCATTTTGCGGTTGGTAAACAACAGAGGAAAAATGTCTGCGGTTAGAAGTGGCGAAATTGAGGTTTGGGAATCATAGTGAGAGTTAGAGTCAGAGTCAAAGTCAGACTGTTTGATTCGATGTTTGCATCAAACAACACACACACACACACACACAAACCTGATTGTTAATACGAGGGAAAGTTGTAAAGTTTTGAGGAGAGAGTTTAGCTTTAGTTAAGAACAACTAAGGTCAAAGACTTTTTCTAAGATCAGGACTCCCCAAGATATTTAATCTCTCTAGTAGTTAGGCATCTCTTAGACCATCTCACGTATTAATATATGTTACGAATTGTATGCCTTAAGGGACTCTCTGACTTTTGTACTTCATTCTGGATAGACACAAAAATTTATTCAATCTATTTGATGCGCAGGATATCTGCTCTATGTGTTCGAGGGGCTTAGAAAGGATTGCTGGGGCAGGGTTGTGGGGGTCAATGGTTTCCGTTACGATTAGTTGGCATTTTGCTTTTAGATAAATTGCCTTTGGCACTCAATTATTGCTTGGCCAATATGTAGCTCCTCATCTACCGTCCTCCTCCACATTCAATTACCTTTGGTCACTTTGTGGGTCTTATTAATGTTTGGGGGATTATGAATGACAGGCAAACCCAAAGGGGGGTGGCGAAAGGCGGGAGACGGCCAATCAAGCAACAAACAGACACAAAAAAATACAAATAAAGCGCCTCCTCATCAATAAAATAGTCATGGAATGGTAAGAATCATTCCATTCCAACCAACTACATACTTTGCCCACTGTACCAAATAAACACGTTTCGTGCTCGCGTCCTAAGCTGGCCCATTAACAGATTCCAATGCCATGTTCTAGAAAACTTTAGATCCAACTGAGGGAATTTACGCTTCATTGAGCCATGAGATTTCATTAATAAAATAAAAGAGAGAGAGAGAGAGAATGAGAAAAAAAGGGAAACGGCAAAGATATTTACACTTGGAAACGCATAAAAAGCATTTGATTTTTGAATAGAATAAATGCTAACATTTCGCTCAGTGTAGCCAATGGGCATTTGGGCATACATAGCCGGCATGGCAAGCGGATTTAACTATTCATGAGTGAAAGCAGCACCCACCCCACACACACACACACACACACACGAAAACACACACAAATAGAAATGTATATGTATAGATAGAAATGTGTTTTTGCGGACAGGCATTTGGCAGTAGCGGCGTAACAGCTTTTAGGCCAGAGTTTAGATGTATATTTGAAATGGCTTTTGGCTTTGCATACTCAAAGCAATTTTCCACATCCCTTATCAATGCCGAATCCATCAGAGATGATTTGAGATGATTGACCCGACCATGGGGACCGCTCCAGCTTTAACTTTTCTCTATTTAGAACAGAAGTAGCCTGTAGTTATCTTTGTTTCAGTTTGAACTCAAAATAGTTTTTGAGAATCTCTATTTAGTGATGAAAACCAATGGAAAATTAAAATATTAGCTGGTTGGGCTAAATAGTTATTATTTTTAGTTAAAACTCTAAATTTCTTGGTAAGTCTTTATTATCAGAATTTCACTCATCTGGGGTGGTGACGCTATGGAAAATTGGAAAATCATGTTCCAACGTTGGTAAATGACATGTACCCGTCACGAGACAGGCCAGAGACAGTGAAAAGCCAGAGGGATGAAAGATGGAGCGAAAAGCGGAAACGTGTTTGAATGTTTCCTGTCAGCCGGCCGGCAGTGTTGTGCCACCTCTGAACAAGGGCGTTCAATTGTAAACAGGCGCGGCAAAATGCCAAAAATATAAAAGGAAGAAGTAGTATGTATGTATGTAGTAGTAGAAGAAGAAGAATAATCTATATATATGTATATATATGTATATATATATATGTGAATGGTTTTCCTTTTTTTTTTTTTTTGGGTGCTTTATTTGGTTAACAGGAACTAGGCATGAAAGGACACACAGACACACAACTAAGAACATTCAGCCTGTTGGTGGATCCTGTTAATTTCTGGAGCTGGGGGCAACATTTTAATTGAAATTTGTTGGGGGCGGCTCCCAGTCTCTCCTCTGTCTAATCAACAAAACAACAAAGCGGGTCCACACTTCTCCTCAGGCTAAATGCAAACAATTTGGAAATTGTATGACATGTTAACAACAATTCCCAAACAAGGCGGAGCCACTGGGTCGGGGTCGACAAGGACGAGGAGCTTATTATTACATAGAGCTCTTGGCCAAACAATCACAATAACAATTCCCTCAACAAAAACGAAAGCCTGCACAAGACTAGCCAAATGCTTCAGCAATCTTATGTAGATTACAGTCGAAGGTTTCTTTCAGCAGCAGCAGCAGCAGCAGCGAGAATATAGGGGAAACATCATCAACATGGCTTGTGGGGTCAGTGAGTACATAAAATGTCATGACCATAAACCCTTTTTCAGACAATTTAAGCCAAGTGAGGAGGTATGAGGAGTGGGAGAGTGGAGAGTGGGGTGTGGGGTTGCCTGGTGGTTGGCGTTCAGCTCAAGGTTTACGATTGAACTGGATTTAATTTGGCAAAATTGTGCGGCCACTTAAATTGGCCCCAACAACTTGACTTGACTCAACTAAAGTCATCTTCCTTTGCTTCCCCTCGTTCCCTGTTTTGTCTTTTGTTACGCGAGTCTCAAACAAATATTTGAAAACCTTAAAATGTCACATGAAAATTTACTGATACAAAAATTACTATCTCCATATACAAACCAAATCGAGATGGCTCTACTAAATAGTTCAGCCCATCTAAAGGGCTTTCTTAATCATTTTTACCTTGAAAATTAACATTAAACCTAAACTAATTCCAAGAAAAGCCATACGAAAAAACAAAATAACTTTCAATTTCATGGCACAAATGGATTATATTTATATGGTTTAAAAGGAAACTTCAAGATTAAATTGTTAGTCACTTGGAAAAATGCGAGCTCTGAAGATCGATCTGAATTTGTTGCTATGCTATAGCCTCATTCTACTTCAAATTATACATCAGGAGTGTCCTCGCGGTCAAATAATGACGCCAAATAGACGATGTCGAAAGGTAAGCTCTTTTTGTAATATAAGTTGCCACAAACCTATTCATTGATGACCCCTAAACCATTATAGCGAGCTTAAAGGAATGCAATTCAAGGCCAATTGGACGTACAAAAAAAGTTAACCATGTAAAAAAAAATGAATGTAAAGCTATTTTCAATGTTTTGGCAAGTTTCTAAAAACAAAATATAAAACTTTCACACGTAGTTTTTATTATTGTGTGGGTAGTCCATTACTTAATGGCTTAACTAAGCCAATTTAGCTTAAGCCCTAAAGCCTTTCCTGTGGTTCACAGCAAAAGGTATTAAAGCACGCCAATTAAACTAAAAACCAATATTATTTCAAATGAAAATGAATCTCAATGTTTATAAACTCTCTCAGTAAAGTAAAGACATAAGCAAGAATAACAGTTTTGAGAGCAGTTTTAAGCAATATGGCCATCATTTAGATTATAATGCTTAC
Source organism: Drosophila nebulosa (assembly GCA_024703675.1). Classification (NCBI taxonomy): domain Eukaryota; kingdom Metazoa; phylum Arthropoda; class Insecta; order Diptera; family Drosophilidae; genus Drosophila; species Drosophila nebulosa. The sequence goes on along the minus strand of JANFPS010000007.1, from coordinate 1,554,798 downwards.
ATTGAACTCTCATCAATGGATAAACTGACGAAACGATTTGACCATTTTACATTTTAATCAGAGAAAGATGTTTAAATGGATCTGAGAAAACGAATCCCAATAAATTTGCCTTTAATAATGAATGCATTGAACTCTTGCTCTTTCTCTCTCTCGCTCTCTTTACAAGTGTAAAAGTAATAACCAAATTCCAATGCGATATAATGCCTGAACATTTGATTATGCATTGACCTCATCATTTAATTAATTGGCAAATAGCAGTAAGCCAGCAATCAAGCAACAAACTCAAATGCACAAATACCAGTAAATGTGTTGGCTCAGATGGTTGAAATTGGCCAGCCCAACTCTCTTCACTCCCCAATCCCCCAAGCTCACCATGTTAGTGTTAGTGTTGTTGTTGTTGTTACTGCTGCTGCTGCTGCTGCTGCTGCTGCTGCTGTTTTTGCAAATTGGCGCCATTCGGTTGTAAATGTTGCATTTATTATTTGCAATGTGGCTGGCGCCCACCAGAATATGGCCATAATTGGGTCGCAGGACCAAAAAATGTTGCATAAATCTCGTTGGCGCTGACAGCCTTAATGGATCCTCTTTGTCTCTCTGGTCTACTAATATTGATGACCAAAACCCAAATACCAACACCAACATAAATTTACACACACACACACACACACATTTACAAACTGCAGCAACACAAACATTCTGTGTTGCCTACTTTGGGGCGTCGCAATGTCTCGTCCAAAAATAATGTGTGTGGAGGGGGGGGAAGAACATAAAAACTTTCACTAATATTTTTATTGCCCTTGGCTTGTTGATGTTAGTTTCCGGCATACATTTTTGCACTTTTCATTTTTCATTTCTTTCGACAGATAAAATATTTTATTATCCTTTTCAAATGCATAAATTTCATAGGAATGCAATAAAAAGCAAAAGGCAAAAAGCAAAAAACAAAATATTTTCTTTTCATTTAATTTAATGCTTCAGAAAGAAAAATACATTTAAATCCGGATTAAATCTAAACTTTTAAGCACTGCAAAAGCAAAAGCTGTTGCTGGCCATCATTTCAAAGGGTTTTACTCTACTCTAATTTACTTTGCCAGCATCCATCGGTTGGGATCTCATTTTGTCAACAGGGTAATTAGCTGAAATTGCTTTGGCAACAACATAAAATGAAGGGCCAACTCTTCCCCTTACCTCTCCCCTTAATCATTAACGAAAAAGAGCAAACAGTGTAAAGAAAACTTTTTAAACTTGTCTGTTAATCAGCAAACTGCTATGAGACAAAAGACTTGATCTTTGCAATGTTCCATTCCGTTTTCCATTCCTCACGTTGTGTACGCCAAAAATCTCGGATAGAATTTAATTTAAATGCAGCTAACACGACAACAGCAAAGTTGAAGCATCTTTACGGCTCTCTGCTCTGCTTTCTGCTCTGCTCTCTGCTCGCATGGCAGTAAAATGAAATAAATTGCACAGAATGCAGAATGCAGAGCACAAGTAGCGTTATATTTATGCAGCGGAAGCAGGCAACCCGGGGGAACAACCGAACCAAGAGATGCTTGGCTGCATTTCAATGGTTTTATGTTTTTTTTTTTTTTTTCGTTAACCACCCCATAACCATTTCGCACCACCCCCATACCCGAAAAAATGTATGCCGCCCTTCTTTTTTTTTTTTTTCTTTTTGCACCCGGTCTGCAAAATAAGGGAAGAAATTTTGCAAATGAACACAAAAAATGCAACGAAAAGAAGAGGAGCCAGGAAAAGGAGTAGAAATTTTATTTTATATTCGAACGAAATGATATCCTTTAAAGGATTGACCCACGTTGATTGTTTCATCAAAATTGCAAAGTCTTTATTGGTATCAACATTAATCTGCTGAGATAAGTCGTTAGGTGTACCTGTTTTCGCTTAACTTATTGAAATTCGCAACTAGTTTTAGCGTTGACATAGTCTAGACGAAATCTGCTAATGAGAGAGAACTAGATTGTTCTCGTAAATCTGCTAACTTTTTGGTTTGCTTCTAGATGAGTTTGAATAATAAAATATTGCTCTAGTACTTTGGGTACCCTGACATCCAATATACTTCTGATGATGCTACCCTATAAATCTGGTAGTTGGCGAAAATACGGAAAACAACAACAACGGTTGAACAAAAAATCTTTTGTATGTAACACAAAAGAAGCGAAAATAGCAACAAAAATAAAAAAAAAAAAATGAGAAAAAAAAAATTAAAGAAAAACGAACTGCAAAATTGACAGAGAGCATCACGAAGAATGGGGGAGAAATGGAAAACAACTTGGGATAAGTTCTGCTAGAAGAACCAAGGACCAAAAAGAAGGAGCCACAAGAGCAAAACAAATGCCATTTCTTTTGCTTTTGCTGGTGCTGCCACTCCTGCTCAGGAGTATTCTGTTTCGTTTTCAGTTTCTTGTAACGAATGCAATATTTAAGGGATACGTGTCCAACGTTGCCTGCAGCTGTAGTAAGCTGGGGCGTGCCCCTTCTCAATGTCAAATGTCATTGGCCTTTTTGTAATGGCGCTCGACCCAATCTCGCTCTCTCGCTCTCTCTCTCTCTCTCATTAGAATACAAATGCTTGTTATATAAGAGAATGCAAATCACAGAGACATATCGCATGATAATCATGTGATAATTTCCTACTCTGACTCAGTTCAGTTCATTTCTAGCCGTGTCCGGGCGGTAGGTAGGCAGGCCTATTGAGAAATACAATTAGTCAAGTCCAAAAAGAAACAACAACAACAATAACAACTAAACAACTATAATACAATATATAATTTGAAAGCGCAATAAACTTGTGCGATAATTTGCATGGTGTGAAAATTATCACAACACGACACACAAGCTAAAGGCAATTGGGACACTTTGAATAGGCAATCAGAGATATATTACACACACTTTGAGGTGTGTGTGTGTGTGTGTAACTCTGACTCATGCCAAACTGAACTAGTTCCCCAATGAAATTCAATAGGAATTTCAATCCAACTGATTATTCGATCTTGTGAACAGTTTTATTCATTATTTACGATTGCTGCACGCATTCCAAACAATTCTCTGTCTCTCTTTCTCTCTCTTTATCGATCTTTTCCATATTGACGCCTTCATTCATTGAATTTCAATAGCGAAGCAGACTGAGCGACGAACGGACGTTTCTCGTCAGTCAATTGTTTGGTAAAGAAAAAAAAAAAAGCAAAATATTCTAATGCCAGACCTTGAGTGTTCGAATGACAGATCTGTTAATGATATGCGGCCCGCCTCATATACATACATACATAGAGGGAGATGAACGAGCTGATTTTGTGTTGTCTGTTTGTTGTGCCTTTGAAATTGTGAAACATTTTGTACAATGTTTTCAATTTGTTTATTTGTTCTCCCTTTATTACATGATTATTAAGTATGTATGTATGTATGCGTCCATGTAATTACATTTAAATTAAACACACTGTCCGGCAGCTGTTATGTAAACCGCAATGAATTTTAATCAGCATAATAAACAATGCGGTCATGTTTAAATTATGAACATTCAATGAAATATCTTTTACACTGCACAAAGAAATTTATTTCATTTCATTAAAATGAATGCTGCTTATTGATTTTATTCATTCTTTTAATGAAAGAGTTTTAAGAGAGACTGACTTGAAGTTGAGCGCAATGCGCTTTCTTTAATAGTAGTTATTTGTTAAGGAACTTTGTCATCTTTACCACAAGGAAAAACTATCATGAGGAAGTCCAAAATTTCCATAATTCATTTACTTGAAGCATTTTTCTAATTATTAGTTTAAGTTACCTATGACTTAAGAAGGGAATTACAAAGCTTGTTTTTAATTTTAAAGAGGTTTGCGGTCGTCTAAGGAGAACATTTTTGTTCATACATTATGATGAAGTCTAACAATTGTGTTCCCTGTGTTCATTAAGGGAGTTTTCACAGTATGTATTTTTTGATTTTGTCTTTTGTCAGGGGAAATTATAATTGTCATACCTCAATTTTTAATGACTATATCAATTATGTATATATAGACGGGGGCCCGAAACAGTTTTCAGCGGCTTTGCACGCACGCCTCCTTTTGCGCTGAATACGAAATAATATTTATTTGCACAAAGTTAGAGAGGCACACACACACACAGACGCACACCCATGTGAAGCAGCCCACATTACCTCCAAGGCTAGACCCGCATTTGACCCATTCAACGAGCTTCGCCTTTGGCTAAGGCGCTTACACCACACCGTCGTCCGTTAGCGGCCAGCTACTTGCTACTGGGTGCTGCTCGGAGCTGTCTATGGGCAAAGCCACCTGTGTCTACACACATTCCCCAAGTCTCTGTGTCTCTGTGTCTGCTGTCAAACCTCGTTTGAATACTATGACGATGTCTTATTGACATTGTGTATGTATATGTTTTAATTTGGCATTTGCCGCTTGCTTCTCTCGCCATTCACCGTTTGGCCGTTCGCTCGTTCCCTCCTCGCACCTGCTATAAATAAAAAGCGGTCTGCTTTGACGTCATAGTGACGTCATTTGAAATTGACAAGCTAAAGAACACAATGCATAAACATTCATTTAATCATTGTATTTAAAAAAAAAAAAAAAAACACACACACTTAAAAACTGTCTAAGCAAGTCGAAGCGCCGTCGTCTTGCCGCTAAAACAGGTTTCCATTTCGTTGGTTTCTAGCTTGTTAGTTGTTAGTTGTATTGTCTAGGGTACTCGAAAAGTATTTGAGTTTAAACCGCCTTAACATAGTAAAAATACTTAAAAAAAATCACTTGACAAGTGAAATCAAACATTAAAAAAATAACAAAACAAAATAACAAAAACTAAAAGTTTATTGATCTCCCCAATAAACAATAAATTTGTTCATATTTGCATCGTTTTAATTAAATCACATGGAGTAAGAAGTTCTCTTTTTTTATTATCAAGAACCAACGACTGTTCTTTTAAATACTGCAAAAATCCCCTGCCACATATGTGACCGTGTGGCCTAATGGATAAGGCGTCGGACTTCGGATCCGAAGATTGCAGGTTCGAGTCCTGTCACGGTCGAAAGATGAAATTTTTTTTTTTACGCTTTTAAAATTTTTTTATTTAACCACAAACAAAAATTATATTTTTTAAATTTTATAAAATAAATAAAAATGGTAATTGCTTTTTTTTTTAATGCTAACGCTTTTTTCGTTTTTTTTTTTGTTGAGGTACTTGTTTGTAAACGTGAAATGTAATTTTATTTTAATTGTTAAACATTTCAATATTTGAAAACTCCTACTTTAGTTTCAAATTTTTTTTTCTCCAGATAGTCGGCCAAGAGGGCCCTGTTTATTTACTTTAAACAAAAAAAAATCGAAAAATTAACATTCAAATGGTTTGCTTTGCAAGATCTTTTAAGCAAAGTATAAGGAAACCAATGCAAACGCATTTACATTAAAAAAAAAATGTATAATGATGACATTTCGATGTTTTTCATTTTTTTTACTCTATTGTCGTATTAGGCCACAAAATTATGAACTTTATCAAAAATTTTGAAATTAAAAAAAAAAAAAATTAATTAAAACCAAAGGGAAGAAGAAATTTTTTTTAAAGCCACAAACAAAATAATAACGAAAAAGAACTGTCGATGCTGATTTTTAAGAAAATGCTTAAAGATGAATAGTTTTGCATGTACATAGATGACAAAAAAAAAACTTGGTTTGCTGCTTGCAAAACTATTCAAATTTCAAATGTGAGAGATAAATTCAACCTGTTAACCTTGTATTAATCTTTTTTGATTTAAAAAAGAAGAAAATTTACAAAAATCATTAAAAAAAAAAAAAAAAACATAAATCGTCTCGTGTGGGGATCGAACCTAAGCGGCATTGCTTTGCATGAGGTGCAATATTTGAATGAGAAAAAAAAAACGTTAAGAATTCGATTTTTTTTTTTTTTTAATAAAAGGTTTGGTACTCCAATTTCAGCTTTATTGTTTAGAAACTTTAAGATTCTCTTGTCACTATTTGACTAAATAAATATTGGGATACGTTTTGGACTAGTAAAAGGTAAGTTGTTTACCTACTCTGTAGTTAGTACAGTAGCCCCCCCTCCTCGACCGTTTTTGTATCGTAAAAAACTTGAAGAGAAATAAGCAATTGTAATTCTTCGAAGAGCAAACAAACAAGAATTTCAAACGAAAAGAGGATATTTCAAAGTCTGTCATACCGAGGCGGCTCACACACACCTCTCGAACTATTACAGCAGAAACTTGACATAACATTTGTCGTAATTCATTGATTGTTATATCAAAAGCACACAAACACATACATACATATGCACGTACAATTCACCTTCTTTTTTTTAGTCTGGTTCTCTATTGAATAATCTGCCATACATATGTACATATATACATACATATGTACATATGTATACAAACAATGCGACATAAATTCATTTGAAATTTAATTTTTATTAACTGGCATGGAATTTCAAATTCGAAATTCAGTTTGCAGTTTGGAATTGTAGTTGTGGTTGTAGTTGCTGTTGCTGCTGATGCAGATTTAATTGCAGTGGCAGAAGCAGATGAATGTTTACATTTAATTTCCATTATCCCGCCAGGCCTTATTCTCTCACTCTCTCTCCCACACACACTTGCTCGCTCTCTGCCTATTTGTCGCTGCCCCTCAGTCATGATTTAGTTTATTTTATTTTATTTTTTTTTTTTGTTTTTTGGGGCAATTCGCATTAATTGCAAGTGACGTTGGCGTTTTTAATTGATTTTTCAACACTAAGTGCATGCGATTTTTAATGTAAATATAAACTTGAGGCATTTATTGTCGATGTGTTGTTGTTGTTGTTATGTTTTCTTAATTTTATTTTACTTTATTTTTATTTTGTTTCATTTTTTTCTGTTTTCTGTGCTTTTTTTTTTTGCGCATTATTACTATTATTATTTTTTGGCACAAGGCTGGCGATTGCGTAAAATGCTTGTTGTTGGTGGTTGCTGTTGTAGTTGTTGTTGTTATTGTTGCTGCAGCTTTATGAATGGTTGGCCGGTTGGCTTGTTCGTTCGGGTCGTTCAGTTAGTCGGTCGGTTGGTTGGTTGGTCGTTTGCTTGCCTGTTGTTGGTCAAATCTTTTAGGTCTTTCGCCGTGTAATGCATAAATAAATAAATAGTGTAGAAGGTGAACACAGAAAATATAAAGAAATAAAGAAAACAACAAAACGTGGCAGCAGATATATGTATGTATGTATGTATGTAGATAAATAACCAAATTGCGAATGGCCAGCAAAAGTTGTTAATTCAAATGTCGTAATTACAGTTGAACTCAAATTGGCGACGCGAACTAACTAATCTCAAATGCAAACAAACAAACAAACAGAAATAAATGTGTACACGGTACATACAAATAAAAATCAACAGAAATAGAGCTCAGTGAAATGTTTCTGCTTTGCATTTTACATATTCTCGCTAACGAATTTATCAATCAATCGCAATGGCAATCCGAATCGCAATCGCAATGCCAATCGTCGCAATGTCGGGGCATCGAAGGGGCACGCAGGCACGGCGGGGCGGAGCGGTAGCGGCATGCACAATCCACACATTCGATATTTTCGGCTTTATGGCACTCAAACGATCCCACAAATTCGCATGGAGCACGTAGAGATATCTCTCCCTCTCTCACCCTCCCTCTCATCAACAGCTTGGCGCGTGCAAATTATTGAGCTTCAAGAATTTCGACAATTTCAGGAAAGGTAATTTCAGTAGCCGAAGCAAAAGAAATGCATACATTTCAATCGATATGCACTGTCAGTTTACGGGTATTTTCCATACTTTTTTTTTACCTTTAATAAGCAAAATGAACTTTTCATTACCTCAAATTAAATGTCTGTTGACCTTATGCGCTTGACCGTCCCAATGAAAACGAGAACGAAACGAAAAGCCAATAAAAATGCTTTTAATTATAAATAAAATATTATGAAGAAGCATCAAGTATCCTCAAGACAGCAGCTCAATGAAATCTGACCCGAGACTGACCAGAGACGCCGAGGTTGAGCCGGAGGCCAGGACCATCTTCTTAGGCTGTTAAGTAAATGTCATGGGCAGGCCAGGCCAGGCCGGCAGTTCAATAACGTTCCTAGCCAAATGGCCACCAACTAAACCAACAACAGATGATGATGATGATGATGACGACGACAGGGAACGTCATGGACTCTGGATGGAGAGCTGCGCCATGCACAGTGGGCCACATAATCGGAAATCGTAAGCTGCTGTTAGAGAGTTTTTTTTTTTTTCTTGCAAACGATCTGCCTCACTGTATAGCAGATGGACTGTGAGTGAGTGTTGCTATGAAGGGTAGCCGGGTAGATGGGGGGGGGACTTTAGCTCAGCTCACATGCACATGCATAAATGTGAAATGTTTTATTTACACATCGGCCGACATGAAGCGCCGACGCACAATAAAAGCAGTCCCAATGACTGAGTCAATATTTGCTCAAAGTTTTTGCCTCTTGCTACTGCTGCTGCTGCTGCTGCTGTTGCTGCTACCGAATGTTGCTGCTTCAGCTGCTGCCACTGCCTCTCTGATAGTAGTTGTTGATATTTATGCTGTTGTGTTGGCTGTTGGTGCCACCTTTGGCTTTTTGCTACCAAAATAACAAGCAAATTGACCAAAAACAACAACGAAAAAAGACAGGATAAAGAATGATGACGTGGCCCAGCCACATGTTTGTGTAACCAAAGTGGCATGCCAATTGCTTGATAAATGATTAAAGCGTTACCATTAACCGTTATTTACAAAAAACGACAAGAATTCTTAGCCATTCCTCGTACCTACCCCGTTTGATTTCGGAGATGTTACCAAAAACTATTATAACGGTGAAATTTCATATTGTTCAATCCTAATTATCCAATTATTTCTACATTAACCAAAATTCATTTGGCATAATCTACAACATGTTTTTGTTGCCTTTTTGCCTTTCTTTCGTTTTTCTTAATGCAAATGCTCAATCATTTCGCTCTATCGGACATTCTCTGCTTAATTTGATGTACGACAAATGTGTCAAAAAATGTCAGAAATGAAATAAAAACGCAAAAAGAGAGAATGTCAAATCGTTAAGGAACACTCCCCCCACTACTACTGGGCGTAGGCGTGGACCTGGACTTGGGACTTGGCTGGAGATGAAATTTATGACCTCACATAAACATTTCTACACGAAAATTCGTTATGACAAAGTTCCAGGTTGTCGATGACGTTGACAATCGTTGTCCTGATGTGTGTGTGTCACAACAACGAATCGAAACGACAAAAAAAAAAACGGGGCTGACACTAAGCGAGAGAGAACTAACAAAAAAAAAAGGAACAAAAAATAGCAGTAACTGTAACATAACTTTCGTACATGTTCGAAAGCGCTCCATAAAGTTGGCAAGTTTATGTTGCAAGTTGGAGGAGAGTGCAACAACAACAACAACAAAACTTTTGCAACTCTCACGGCCAAAAAAAAAAAAAAAAACGAGAGAGAAAACAAAAAATATGTTGCACTCAAGTTTTTCTTTTTTTTTTGTTTTGTTGCTAATCGACATCTGTCCTGGCCACGCCTACAACTTTTGTGTTCTTTTTTATAGGCGTTGCTGGCAAATTACCTAAGCAAAAGTTGTGCGCTTCCTTTTCTTTCTCTATGTGTGTGTGTGTGTGTGTCACAAAAGGAAAAACTTTACCAAGGGATGCGAAAAAAAAGTAAACTTTAACACTAAAATATTTGTTCAATAATTTTGTTAGTATTTATATATTATAGTTAGATATTTATGTATATTCTGCTTCTTTCAGATCACAAATTGTTTGGTTAAAAAGAGTTTATAAAAGCTTTTTGCTCAATTAATAACCACAAAAGCACTTTGGCAGATACTCTACCTAGGTTTAAAGTCAACTTCTTCGATATGTTACTCTGTGAATGCATCGTCATTTTGTATGGTTGAATTCTGATATCCTTTATGGCGATTTCTTAATAATAACAGCCAACACAGCAACAGCAACGACAACAACAACAACACCAACACAAACGCGCTGTCAAGTTCAAAGAGAGACCACCCAGTAGGATTAGTCTTAAAAAGAATTCTTGGTAACCAAGGAAACGATGCTACACCTTCGTCTCCTGCTTCTCTTCTTTACCCCTCTCTCCATACACTCTCATTCTGCAGCGTTATTGTTAATGAATTCTACACGTATGCCGGCCGAAACATTGGACGCGCGCGCGTCGAGATATTTGCCCAATCCAAAGCGCATCGAGAGGAACCAAGAAGTTGGCCGGTTGGAGCCTGTTTTGCCAGTCAATCGAGGCTGAGCTGGCTTGGCTGTTGCCACAATTCTTTTTTGTTTTACCCCCCGCTTTTGCATAAAATGCTTGGTTTAATACTTTATATAGAAATTAATGTGAGCACTTTGTAAAGCAATTTGGTCATAAAAAAATAAACAAAGGAAGTATAAACTAAACGCAGTCAACTAAATAGCGAAACTTTTAAAAATTGGACCAACTAAAAGTTAAGCGAAAAAACTCTTAGGCAAACAATGTCAAATTTTCGTTTACTCACATCGGTATGTCCGCCCAAGAGAGGTGTTTTGTTATTAAACTTGAAATTAAAAAAATAAAGAAATTCATAAAAATCGTTTGTCTATTTAAAATACATTTGCAAAAGGTCAAACAGGTATTTTGTCTCGCCGAATGGGTCGAGACGTCGCTTAGTCGAGCTGTTGGCTGTCCGCGAGTGATGCAAATGTTTTGCCGCTGGAGTTCAATGCACAATTGATTGGTTTTTAAGTGCAGGCGGCGACGCCGACCATATTTACCTACACGCACACACACACACACTCATACCCGTAAGTTTATTGTCATACACAAACGTTATGAAAATCTCAGAACTGCGTAATGTAAGGTCGTCTCAAATGATGGATCATGATATCATATTTGACTGCTACAACAGTAGGACACAAAAATCCAATTTATGCACCTCACTCAGACACAGACACAAGAAGTGGAATAAAACAAAACAAAAAGGAGGTAAATGGCTAAGTCTAAAGGTTTTTTTTTTTGGTCATAAAACTCATTGTCAAAGCAAAGTAAATATATTGAAACTGACTCAGAGATTGGGACGAGGGTTTGTCTTTAATCAAAAGTGAAAAATATAAAATAAATAAATATACCTATACAAAGGAACAGCAAACAAAGGCCGTACATAGGCGGAGTGTGCCCAGAGAAATGTCAAAACAACTTCAATTCTATCTCTCTCTCTTTTTCTCTTTCTGTCTTACGTCCTTTTTTACTTGATACATACATACATCCTTGCGGGACATAAAACGTTTACGAAAAATATGCGTAGACAAAGGCACATCAAATTGCCGTGAGCTAAACAGAGCAAACATCCTAAGAAAGCAAAGAGACAACAGGACAACTTCTTGCCCAAACTTCGAGTGGAATTTGAATACCCTTTGATAGAAGGTTTTACTTTAAAAACGTCGCTTGAAGAGCGACCAAGTTCTTATTTGTGACAACATGTTTCAATTTCTATTCGACATACAATTTGTTTTCAAATTATTTGTAAAGATTAAAACTAAATTACCAAGTTTTCGAAAATGCAAATCAATTCCCAATTGATTGTTGTCTTAACTTTAAAACCAAATAAACTGAATTTGAAAACCAAAGAACAAGCAGGGCATAAAAAAGTCGCCGCAAATCGTCACAAAGAACCAATAAATTTTTTCTCTTTTTTTATTTGCAAAAAAGTTTATCAAGGTCATTACAGCAGGTTTGGTTTTTGTTTGACAGGCAAACTCTCCTGCTCGTCTGTCTGTCTGTCTGTTTGTCTGTCTGTCTAGTTGATTAGCACAAATTTCTTATCAAAATGAAGGCAGGCAAGCGAATGAAATGAAATAAAAAAGGTGTGTTCGTCCTGCCAGGTGTGGTAAGGTAAATTCAAAGGAAGCGAAAGAAGGAGGACTGAAAATTTTAAATGACATGAAAAGCTAAATCAATTCGGTCTTAAACATGTCGGCAATATTATGCAAAAAATAAGGCTAGTTGGAATAGTTTTACATTTTTCCAATTCCGTTGACTACATGAGGAAACAATATTTCAAATATTGTCAAATAAAACTCACACACAGAAAGCGAGTTTTACATTAGAAAAAGTTTCTCACAAGTTTTGAGTTTCTCTAACCGAAAACTTCTGTTCATTTTGCATTCACCTTGGTTCTCATCAAGCCGAAGTATATTTTTCCACTCATACACTCTCACAAGCATACACACACACAAACACACACATGTGCTATAACTTTTTAATTGAATTTCGGTTTTAAGAGAACGAAAAGAAACTGGAAACTTGAGACACTTTCTCATGTCTCATGAAAGATGAAAACAAAAGAAATGTAAAAAAAAGGAAATCAAATTTTCACAAAGGGATGAAAACTCTTTCAAAAATTACCACATGGACATGGAGGAAAAATATTAAGGCGGCTTAAAGCCGATTTTCGTTCGTTTCATTAATCGGACCATGGGTACGCCCATCTATTAATGGTGTGGGCGTTGCCGGGGGGACAATTAATATCAATTCCCATCGGAGCATTAACATGGGCCAAAAACATATTGGCTAACAAGTGTCAAAGTCGCGCCAAATTAGAACAAAAAGGCGATGACGCGACACGATGAGGCGAGGCAAGGCGAGGTTGGGATTAGTGGGACGAAGTGGGCAATGGGCCAGTCGCAATATCATGGCGCGCGTATTTTTCACGCCATGGCAAGCTGCTCGCTGCTCGCAGCTAGCGGCTGAGCAGCATGTGGCCAACCCCCTCATTGAAAGGGGCTTTCCGTTTTTGGATCCTGATAATAATATTCGATTGAGTTTTATTTGCTTTGGGGGTTGGGTCCCCTATATGTCGTCCTCTTTTCTGTATTGTTGTCCTGACCATTGATAGTTTATTATTGTCTTTGCCTACAGACAGAAATTGTGTGTGTTTGTGTGTGTGTGTACACATGTTTTGTGAATCGCCTACGTCATCCTAAGCCCTAGTGCCTCTACCTGCCCCGCTCTCCTCACGAAGTTCTATAAACTGTGACGCAACACAAAGTTGAGAGTGTGTGGAAGAAGGAGAAGAAGTCGTTTTACCATACGTTCACAACGGAAGCGACTTATCGGTGACTTTTGCTAATTATTCAGACACCAAGATCAATCCCAATTAGCGGAGAAGTAACGCAATACACTGAAAGAAAGCAAACCATAACGGATCTCAGAGAGTTTTCCCCATTCAAAAGCGTTTTAAAAGCCACTCCACAAAAGTCTTTTGAAAGTTATAGTTTTCAGTAATGAAAAAAAATAACGATAACTATTTTTCTTCTCATTTTCAAATTATTTTGAAATTTTGATCACTCTTAATCAAATTTGTTTAGAAACGAAAGCGAGAGTATGCATTAATTTTTATTTCGTCAATGAGAATTTACTTGAATTAGTTTGATTACATATACATGACTAGAAAAAAACAATACTTTTGTTTAGTTAAACAATATGAATAAAACTCAAGCAAAAGTTATGAATGAGTATTTTTTCGCAATGAGCGACAACTGAATGCACGTCATCGTCCGACACTTTCAACACGCACACAAATACGTATGAATACACACAGAAATATATATCTATGTATCTACATATGTATGCACATGTATGTAGCGATGATGTTAAAGCAAAACACATCAAAAGATAAAACTAACAAAAGATAAATTGATAAGAAAAGCTACATGGGACTCGGATCCGGATGCTGTTTTTACTTTTCATTCTCCGCTGGAAAACTGCGTCAGCGTTAGCGTCAAGCGTCAACACATCAAAGCCAATCGAATTAAGTTAATGCAATTTTTTTCCTCCCTCATCATCCGCAACAGCAACAACAACAACAACATTAACATCAACACGAACTCGAGCAGCAACAGAATGCGTTCAAATTACAGAAAAAAAAAACACTTTAAAGCACTTACAACAGGCAATGCTAATGAGGTGAGATAATTAAAAAAACGTGTGTGTGTGTGGGGAAAAAGGTAAAGAGATGATGGACAAAAGGCGACCGAACGACCAATAAAAGAAATTGAAAAGAAGCCATCAAACTTATGCATCGGCATTTTTTCTCTCTTCTGTGACACTATGTACATATGTATGTAGGATTGTTTTCTGATTTCAAAATTCCTATTGGGGACTCCTCTCCTTATCGTAAAATGTTTATTTTCATCGAATAGTCGAGGTTCTACTGTAACAGCGAGAAATATATTTTACAATAAGTGCAAAAAATATTGAGATTAAGTAGGAGGAAAATTTTTCGGTAAGCCAGTCCATAATTGGACACATAACGGTAAACAATGTGGGGGATTAACGGTAAAAACTTGCTTCAAAAATGTTTCAAGACGAATTGCGAATTCCCCTACGTAATACCCACAAAGTTGAAATAATTTTTATTGAGATATTAAAAGATTATGTATGTATGTCTTACCTTTCTTTTTACTTTTTTGATGATGAGATTTTTGAATAGCCAGGCGCCGGCTTAAGTTGCTCGCTTAATTATTTATTTACTGCCAAAAACAGGAAAGTTTATACGGAGAATTTTGGGGTCGTTTATTTTTTTGCAGCAATCAGAAGAATTCCACGGCTGATAAGAGAGAGAGTGATAAGCCTTTGCTCTCTCTTTTCCTCTAGTTTAGCTCTTCTTAAAATGTGACAGCATAAACAAATTGACCCAAAGAAGAGGGACAACAACGCAACGTTATGTATGTATAGAAGAGGAAGAAGAAACTGGTGGTGGGAGAGGCAGTGGCAGAGGGCAACAACGACAACGCCTAGTAGGCAATTTTCCGGCTTTTCTTAAACACGGCGAAGACAACGACGGTGACGATGGCGGCACGCTTTCTGCTTCTTTGCTTTGTAATAATTTTTGTTTGCTTATTATTTGTCGATTTTGGTTTTTCTTTTTTTTTATTTTTTCTTATTTTTTTTTTTGTGTTGTTTATGCGGCTCTTTTACACACACATACACTCACTTAGCCACATGCACAGAGACACACATAAGCACACACTAACACACACAGCCTTACGCCCGAAAACACACACGCGGCGAGCGTTGACGTTGCGAGAGCAATTTTTAAAATAAGTGCAACATTAACTTTTACGAAAACGGCATTTGCTGCTGGCGAAACCGAGGTGAATTCAATAAAATTTTCTACAACTCTTGCGAATAGACGCGTCTAGCAAATGGCAACAATATAACGAGTCGAGGCGACAAATTTTTTCTTTTAACTCCGCTAAAACGTTTTTTATCCCGACTTGGACTCGCGACGCTCAACCTTTTAGCTCGAAATCAAAAACAACAATGAACAACAACAACTACTAGCAGTGTTGATATTTTCGCTTTTTTCCCGCCAACATTTCCTACGAACCCTCTATTTCATCCCACATCCCACTATTTAATGCCTACATTTTGTTAGATTTCTCTTGAAAAATGGAAATATTATACGCCATTTCCACTGTGAGTGTAAATTATAATTTTAAAGAATTAAATAATAAATAAAGTTACGAGTTGAAAACGAAATTGCAACAATAAAGTCGACTTCATATTTATCATATTGAATTCCCATTGCACTCAAAAGTAGTCAAGCCAAGTCACGGTTTTTGGCCACAAAAGAAACTAGCTAGAAATATCGATTCTAAAATGACACAAATCCCATCACTAGTATTCGCGAACAGCTGTTAGCGGCACATGCGACGTAAAATACCCTACTATTATTTGAATGCGCTTGTTAGTTTTTAACGCAAGGCAAATTTTTATTATAACATGTTGTTTGGTAATCAATGAATTGTGCGCTGCAGGAGATAAGCAAGTTGGTAAGACCGCATCTAACCGGCAGTTTTTAGGTAACTGCCACTGGTTGACATGATTTTTACAAGGAAAACTCTGAAATTGCTAAATTATCGACTGAAATGCAACGTTGCGTGCAGATGCATGCAAAGCAGCGTTACTTCCACTGGCACAGGAGGAGAAGTGCCGTCTGTTGAGGTCAAATTTAGCAATGGGTAAGAAATCTTCCACTGGACTTTAGAGCCGCAGCCTCATCCATGTATATAATTTTGTATTAGACGGAATATGAACATCAGCTCCGGCAAATTGGCTAGATTCGCCAATGGAACAGCTGTCTGTCAAATGGGGGACACAGCCGTTATGGTAACTGCTGTGGCTAAGGCCAAGCCCACTCCCGGCCAGAATTTCATGCCCCTGGTGGTGGACTATCGCCTAAAGAATGCCGCCTCGGGACGAATACCTATGAACTTTATGCGGCGCGAACTGGGTCCCTCGGAGAAGGAGATTCTGTCTGCTCGTTTGATTGATCGTTCGCTGCGTCCGCTATTTGCCAAGGAATATCGCACGGAGACGCAACTGGTGTGCAATATGTTGTCTATGGATGCGGTACACTCACCTGATGTGCTGGCCATAAATGCGGCCTCTATGGCCTTGTCTTTAAGTGATATACCATGGAATGGACCCATTGGAGCCGTGCGGTAAGTGCTGGAGATACAGAGATGCCAAAAGTAAATTTTGTTACAAGTTTTTATCTCTTCCAGAGTGGGACTCCACGAGGGCGAGGTGCTTATCAATCCCACGCGCCGAGAGCTGCAATCCTCGCAATTGGATTTAGTTGTATCTGCCACCAAGCAGAATTTAGTGGTTATGCTAGAGGGCAAGGGCCAAGTAGTACTTATGCAGGATCTTTTGAAGGCCATCAAGCAGGGTACACGGGAAGCTCAATTTATCATACAAGAAATCGAGCGTTTGCAAAAAGCCTATGGACGTCAAAAACGGAGTTTGGAGGCGTTAAATGAGGTGGACGAGGAGCTGGAACAGGCTGTGCGTAGCATGAGTGAGATGAGACTACGGGAAATCTTCCAGGATGCCCAACATGATAAGATATGCCGGGACAATGCCGTCAATGATGTGCGCTCCAATGTAATAGACAAGGTGTGGTCATCCTATCCAGACACAGAGCCAGCTGTGATTGGAGAAGAGTTTAACAAGGTTTCCAGGTCCATTTTTCGGGATCTACTCTTTGAGCGAACGCAACGCTGTGATGGCCGAGAGTTCGATGCCTTGAGAAATATAAGCTGCCAGGTGGACATGTACAAACCTCTGCATGGCTCTGCCCTGTTCCAGCGTGGTCAGACTCAGGTTTTCTGTACGGTGAGTCTCGATTCGCCGGAGAGTGCCATGAAACTGGATTCGCTGGCCGCTCTTGAAAGCGGCGGCTTGAAATCGAAGAATTTCATGCTCCATTACGAATTCCCGCCATATGCCACAGGAGAAGTAGGCCGGATTGGCCCACTGGGCCGTCGAGAGCTTGGACACGGTGCCCTAGCTGAGAGAGCCCTGATGCCCACACTGCCCAATGATTACCCCTTCACAGTACGCCTTACATCTGAGGTTCTAGAATCGAATGGTTCCAGCAGCATGGCCAGCGTCTGCGGTGGATCTCTGGCTCTAATGGATGCCGGCGTTCCAGTAACTGCTCCAGCTGCCGGTGTGGCCATTGGCCTGGTTACACGATACGAGAACAATGACACCAAGCACCTGCAGGATTACCGCATTCTCACTGACATCTTGGGCATTGAGGATTATCTGGGTGACATGGACATGAAGGTGGCTGGCACACGCAAGGGATTTACTGCCATTCAAGCGGATCTGAAGATTCCGGGAATCCCACTGAAGGTGGTCATGGAGTCACTGCAGAAAGCCACCGATGCCAAATCAAAAATCCTCGACATTATGTCCGAGGCTATTCGGGAACCGCGGTAAGCCAAAGGTTTCCTGTCTCTCCTCTTGTTTCTTTTCACTGAGCCTTTTCAATCTTCAGAAAGTATCGCAAGGACTGTTGGCCGGTGAGTGAAACTCTTACAGTGGAGCCACAGCAGCGATCCCAACTTATTGGACCAAGTGGTTTACACTTGAAGCGCATCTATCTGGAGACTGGCACCACATTGACTGCCGCCGATGAGGGCCAATTCACTGTCTTTGCCCCTTCTCAGGCAGCAATGGATGAAGCCAAGGAGCTTATAGAAGGTTATCTGGTGAAAGAACGAGTGCCCGATTTGGAGTTCGGTGGCATCTACACAGCCAAAATTACAGAGTTGCGTGACACAGGCGTAATGGTCATTTTGTATCCTAGTATGCCGCCAGCTCTGCTGCACAATTCCCAACTGGATCAACGCAAAATTGCCCATCCCTCGGCTCTGAACCTTGAAGTGGGACAGGAAATACAAGTCAAGTATTTTGGTCGTGATCCTGTTTCTGGTTTCATGCGACTCTCCCGCAAAGTACTCCAAGGTCCTGCCCTGGGCATAGCACGCAGTCTGAACAAAGCGTCCAGTGAGAACGGATCGTGAGTGGAACTGAGTGCAACTCCAAGGCAGTTAAGATTGTTAAAGCTCACATTAGAAATAAACATTTAAGAACCAAATCACAACACTTTTAAAAATCCATCTGTAAATTGTTTAAACGCGTTTGTCCATTAAAACAAGAATATGTGTGGTGTGGGGAATTGCCTAAGCTCAAGACGCAAGAGATCTGAAAAGCAACAAAAAGGGAAATTTTTAACTTGATCTGGTATAATCGCTAAACTACATAGAAGATTTTTGTATAGCACCATTTTTGTGTTGCGGGGATTGAAGTAATCCCACATATTTTAATAGTTTTTGGACTAAGCTGATATATAATATAAAATATTTTAGTATAAATAAATGGTTAGTTTTTTTGTAAATTTTGGTAAAGACTTTTCCATAGCATCAGGTTTATGTTTTGAACAGAAATCTCAGATTCAAGAATTATGCAAAATATTTGTAAATGATTTTTAAATGAGCTACCATTTTGTGACTTGAGAAAATTGAATGGGGGTATAACTAAAAACTAGTTTATGAAATATATAGTTTTTGTGCTAGGCCAGAGACAGATTCGTTTTGTAGGTAAAATCATATTCGAAAGTTGATCCAATAATTGGCTCTAAGTAAGCCTTAAAATTTGAAATTTTGACACAAAATGAAATTCTTTTTAAGATTTTTAAGTAAGCTAAGCTTGGCATCTCTCTCTCTCTCTCTCTCTTTCTCTGTTTTCTACGCTTGGCGTAGTAGCAAAAGTTATGGAATCTCTTTGTCGGGGCGATACCTTTTCTAGATGATCACACGATAGTAGGAATCTGAAATGCTGTACAAGGCCACAATTGGTGTTTTCGGATCGCTCAGATAGTCCACAACTTCTTCGTGTATCTCGGATATATAGCGTCTGTATTTAGAGAATCTGAAATGGAAGATGATATTGTTTAAGCGAATGTCATCTGACATATCAAATGTGATGCCCACCTCTCAATCACAAAGTTCATTTCCGGCTCAGTCTCTTTTTTTCGAATCTCTCGAGGATTTATGGCACCTACAATGGCATTGAGAACCGAGGGGGGCAGCTCCACCACCAACACCACAAATGACTCCTTTTTGAGGAATTGAGCAAGGGTGGAGCTCATTTGCTGGGCCACCTGATTCTCCAAGCGGCGTTTGTAGTTGGCCGTTGGTTTGTCATGGGTGAGGAACATCACTTGAACATTGGGGAACTGACTATAGCTGTTCTTGATGGGAACGGAAGCACTTGATCCACCATCTCCTTTACCACCGCCTCCGCTGGTGACGCCACCATTAATCAGCGTGGACAGCTGACTGGTATAGTCCACTGAATTAACCGTCTCACTTCTCAGGATCTTCGGTATAAACTCAACCAACTCAGCTCTCGTCACATGACGCTCCTGGAAACGTTCACGATCAAAGGAACGCACTCGTAGCGAACCATTCTCGGCCACCAGGATAACATGCAAGGCTCCCAGGCGTGCCAAATCCTGGGCTTCATCTCCACCCTCACCACTGCCGGTCTCCACAATGCCGCATCTTATGCCAACCGACCACAGAAGACGCATTATGTAGGTCACATCCTTGAGCGGTGGCCGTGTACCGCACACACAGATGCCCACATCGATGGCCCGACAATCTTTGGCGTACTCGACACCCACAGCAGCCACCAGCTTGTCCAACGAGAAGGACAATCCTGCCCCACTTAGTACTCCGCGTGTGGGCAAAGCGGAATTGAAACCTTGAGCCTTTTTCTGGAACTCGTGCAGCATGGCATCATAGCGTTCGCCCTCAGCCAAGACTGAAGGATGTCCCGAACGATTCGGCTTGAGATCGGCAGTCATTTGCCACACGATGCCGCCGTTGCTGGCCCGATCAAATCTAATGGGAAGGCCGGCCCAAATGTTTATGGGGCACGTAACTCCTAGACTATAGGCCAGTCCAACCACCGTTTCGAGTTCCCTCAAAGCTCCACGAGCCAGAGAAGCCGCTTCGCCCTTGCCTCGCATAAGCGACTTCAGCGCCGAGTCATCAACACTGCTCCGGGAGCCGGTCAAAAGAAAATTGGCCAACAACATGTCCATCAAGGTCTGAGCCGAGGTGCGCGATTTCTCCATAATGCCCGCGATGCAAGAGTGAAACTGAAAGCGAGAGGTGCGTGTCTCAAAGAAGTCCATGGTGGCATCAAATAATGAACTATATTGTGACTTGGGCACATTGCAGAAGATGAGAATGGCCCTCAGCAGATTTGTGTGGTTGATGCGAATGGCAATGTTCTTTTCCCGCAGCCGGGGCAGTTCATTGGTGATCTCAAATGCCAGAGAAAGGAGTTCTGCATCCACAAGATGACTGCCAGTGGTCGGTGTGATTATATCAAAGTAGCACTCGTAATTCTGCTTCGGATGGAAGTTGAAGACTTTCTCCTCACGGTACACACGATCCACGCAATAGCGTCGTATAAGATTCACCCCATGGTGAATGACATGGCGGGCAAACTCAGTTCGTAGATCGCATGGCAAAACAACCACGCAGCCCGAATGGGTCATCAGGTGGACCGCATTGGCACTTTCACTGGCTGCACTGTTGCGCGCCGAGAGGGGCGACAGCAAGGGTGTGTCCACCTCGATGGCTCCGTGCTTGCGAAAGAGATTCACAACCTTGGCCTTAACGAACTCAATGACCGGATTTAGAGATACAATGTCATCGATTACAATGGCTGAGTTCCAGGCCTTCATGGCCCGACTACTGCCCAAGTGGTAGGTGTGCTCCAGCACCTCGTCGCTGGTCTGCTGCAGGCAACGGGCCACCAGATTCTTGTAGGCCTTACTTTGCGGATTGGCCAAGGCATGACGTATCATTTCTTGTAGTTCATTGGCCTCTAGCTGGGCGGGCGGCATCAAGTCGGAAGCCAACAGCTCCTCTGCAGTGGGTCGCTGGGCAGGATCATGATTGAGCAACCAGCGCAGCATCTGCAAAAAAATCGATTAGAAATCAGGTTATTTAGAACGATCCTCTTATTTACCTGCACCGTCTTCTCATACTTTACATCCTTCAACATGCTTGGTGGGATGGTTATGGTGACGCTTCTTAGGGCCATTATCGTCTGGGTTCTCTCCATGCTGGTGTCAAATGATGGCTGGCACATCTCGAACAGAATAATGCCCAGCGTATACATGTCCACTTTCTGATTGTAAACCGACTTGGATGCATTCCCCGTCAGTTCGGGAGCTACATAGAGAGTCGTGCCCACTTTTCCTGTGCCTGTTCCATCCTCTGTGCTGGTTATTTGCTGGACAGGCGTCTGGTGAGAGGGATTCTCGTTTGGTTGCAGGGCTAGGAAACTGGTGGTGGCCAAGCCAAAATCACCAATTTTGATTTGGTCATGCGAATCCAAAAATATATTGACTGGCTTCAGATCTCGATGAATGATGCCCTGCTGATGAATGTGCGACAATCCCTCTGCAATTTCTCTAAACAGACGCCATAATCTCTCGGTATTTTCATAAAGATTATCATCAATTGCAGTGCTGAAAGATTAAAAGCGAAAGTTAGTTGGTAAAGGGAAGTTAATCTTTGCCAGACATTGCCAGACCGTAATGTGCATTTCTCACAGAACTCCATTTGTATGTACATGACCTGCATCAGGGGACGTGGTGAACTGGTCTTACACCTCACGGAATCTTCTTCGTCCTCATCGTCGTAGACAGCCACTTGGCCATTGGAGTCCACAAATTCAATGCCATCCGAATCGGAGTCGTCCAGAGTGGGCCCCATATAGCCATTCCACCTACTGGAGCAACTATCTTCTTCATCGTCATCATCGTCTTGGTTTAATCCGAGACCCGGCTTGGCTTGACTCAAGTCCTGCTGGCTCTGCGACCATTCGCCACCCAAAAGCTTGTCCATAGCCTCCGCATCAGCCTCATTTACACTCTCAATCCAGCTATTAAAGTAACGCACCACATTCTCATGGTTAAGCCGGGAGAGCAATTCCACTTCCCTGGTCATTTTCTTATACAATTGACGACTGCGTGCCGGCAATGGGATGCGCTTGATGGCATATTCCCGGTTGTCCAAAATGTTGCGTACTTTCAGGACATCACCAAAAGCGCCCTTTCCTAGGTACATAAGCACCTCGAATTCGGTGCGAAGGCGGGACTGGCTAAGAGCCAGTGTGGGTATCTGATAGGGCAAGGCTGCAGCGGGTCCCGGACGTTGGATGGGAATGGTATTGGTGCGCGTGAAACGCTGCTGTTGCGTATTGGGAGCCAACTGGGCATTGTCCACATAGAGACGTAGAAAAGGATGCTGCAGTAGTTCCGAGGCCGACAGAGTACGATCCGAATTGCACCTGAAAGAGAATTAAGAGGGCAGATGATTTATAAAGTTCCCTGAGAAACCCAATCTCACTTACTTGTCCACAAAATCGCGCATTTCATAGCTATTTGTGGGCATCAAACCATCCACCAGTGCGCCTAGGGCCGGCAAGTCGCCGCGGCTGCTGCTCTGTCCTGTGCCACCAATGAGCTCAAGTAAATGGGGCACCAGGGAGAAGTCCGTACAACGTATATTGCCAACATTGTCCATGAAGACGGTGCTATCTAGCAGATGGTTATGGGATACGCCTTTATTATGAAGGAAGATTAACGCCTCGAGAACTCCTCGTGCCACCATGCGTGAGCCATCGAGGCACCAACCCAGAGACGAGGAAATACTAAACACGCTTGTTCCCAGCAGAAAATCCTGCACTAGATATATGAGAAGTCCTTCCTTTCGCTTAATGCACAACACACACTCGTATGGGATGAGATTCTTGTGCTGCAGCTGAGCCAGCATGGTCACTTGCTTCTCTATGGAGGCAATTAAATCATCCACACGATGATTGCCCAAACATTTGGACGATTCGCTACTCCAATGGCATTTTCCCGTGCCGTTGCCGCAAGCCTGTTCCAGTTGGGAATATTTTATGTTCCATTCGGTCACATAGAGCAACTGGCCACTGTGTATATCGATGGCCGTGTAGGCAATGCAACCACGTTGCGAGTGACCCAGACAGCAGCCTCGCTGGATTTGTCTTCCCACTTTGTGGAAATACAAAGTCTCCGTGTTGCGGTGATCCGAACACTTGCTCGGAAAGCAATGGCCACGATAGTACGGTGAGGAATTCTCTGAGCTCTCCGAGGAACTGGCGTGTCGTGGGTTGGACTCGCTCATGCTACGCCGCGGTTCACCACGCCTCTTGCTAGCCTCCGTTTTGAACATCTCTTTGCGGCGCTCCACCTCATCGATCAGAGTCTGTCGTTCGCGTGTTTCCTTTTGCTTCTGCTGGTCGAGTTGTTCTTGTTCCCTTTTCTGTTTCTCCTGCAGCATCTCGTCGTAGAAGGAGCCTTTTGGGGGCTTATTGTGCTTTAGCAGAAATCCTTGGACTGTCTGTGCTAGTTCATATATCATCACCTCGCCACGCAGCTCTTCAGACTGCGCGTGAAGTTGAGCCAGTAAATCTTCTAACAGCTGGTCAGACATCCCTTTGGACTCCTCCAAAGCTATTTTAGGTGGCCTACAAAGAAAATCCAATCAAATTGTATGAAGCGCTAGAAATCTAAATTTTCTTTCTTTTTAAGGTTCTTACAGCTTTGGATACTTGGAGGGACAAGTCAGATGCAATTTGGTGCGCACATAAGCCTGTGTCTGGCCATTCGACGAGTCTCTCAATGGCGTCAAAAGGATCCGTATGTCTGTAGGTTTCCATTGACCATTTTTGATTTGTGGCCGCAAATCCTCTACTTCTGCACCAAAGATGGACTAAAATGCAGAAAGATTCTCTAATTATTTCGTCATTTTGGAACTCAATATTGTATGCACCTTTATAACCTCCAACTCCTGGGTCTGTCTCTCCCGAAACGACTCTTTCGCCGCCATCATCCAATTTGTTTATGAAATCTCAATGGACAGATGGAACCAAATCGGCTTATCGGTCTTTTTTTCTTGTCTTTTTTTTTCAATTCGGTTTCTTGTGTTATAATTTTTGCGGCCAATGAGCAACCTTTGTTTTCTTTCTTATTTTTGCGGTGGCAGCTGTTGCCTCCTCAGCTGCGCTCCGCATAACTTATTAATTTATATTATTATTATTAATTTTGAATTCGGCACTTGTTGAGCTTTTAATTTTTCAAGTAAAATTTAGTTGTTGATATTATGGTGTGACCAAATTTGTGTCTCCTAGTAAAATACCAACGAAGTTTCAGTGTTCGACAATGTAAAAGTGCCAAGAGGCTATGTGAAGTGTTGGTAAACATTGTTATTGGCGTTGCCAGAAAGTGTGAGGTACCCGCAAATTTTAAAACTAGACAAAAATAATTTGTATACATTTAAGCAATAGACTGCAAAAATTGTCATTATCGAAATTTAACGTACTAAATTTTAATTTTCGAGTCCGAAAGGCTTGATTGGTGTTTTTAAAAGTTTCAGACCATGAATATGACGAGCAGAAGAGTCCATCGAGTAATGGTGGTCCTTACGGATGCCACACGCAAAGGTATGACCACCAGCAGTAGTGAGGATAATCTTCAGGAGACCGAAATAAAGATTCTGGACAACAGCTCTTTGCTTTTGCCGATACAAAACAATAAGGGAATTGGAGGTCGAGTCGAATTTGGTGCAGGTGGTGAGGGTAGAGGCGGACGAGGGGCAAGAAAAACATCGGCAAAGATAGGTGAATCACCTCGCTATTATCGCCACATGAAGTACGATTCCATTGGCTATGAATATGAGACGCATGTGCGGGGAGAATTCTCCGAGCTGATAGAACAAACATTTCGACAGCAACGTCACGGATGTGTGTTGCGTATGACTCCGTTGAGGACGCACAATCTCAATCTGCTGACACGTCTACTGGTCGCTGAAGTAGACAAGATGATGCTACTCCTCCATTGTCGCCTCAGAGCCATCAATGTAGATTACTATGATGTGAGAAAATTCGACATGGTCAATATGTTGAGCGATACGTCAGCATTAGCCACAGAAGCCTCATCTAATAATCGTCGTCAGCAGATGAAACAAATGAAAAATTGTGGGCGTAGCTTGCAGGGCACTCGAGAGTTGTTCCAGTGGCTTCTTAGCGAGTATAGTGTGCTGAGGACGCGGGGCACCGGTGATGACTTCATAGATCTTCAGTATATCTTCCGCGACGGCCAACAAAAGTTGCATAAGCTTCACTTGACTGTCTTTCAGATATTTGGATGCGACGAGCGCATGGATATATCTGGGTTTTTTAGTGGTCTACCTCTGGGTAGGAATAGCCATGCAAGTCTCCTAACCGATTGCATTAAGGAGTCATTTGATTTCAAGCAGCCCATGCGAACATTGATCCTATTCGAATTGCCAATCGCCTCGGGCAAAGAATCACCAAAATGGATCCGCAAAATCCTGAGATTAGCTGACACAGCTTACACGTCCATAGCGAGCAGCTACAGAAACTGGGATACCAATGCAGCTAGAAAGGATTTAACATATTCTATTCCGAGCAAAACCAATTTGAGCGGCAGTTCCAGCTTTAGCCTAAGCTCCAGTTCCAGAAGTTTAGGCAGTCTTTCGGTTTCCTTGCGCCGCCGTGCAGCCAACCTATCTAAAGAGGACTACAACAGTCTTGCCTACTGGTATGGTCGCATCGATTCCAAGTTTAGGGAACTTCAGCTCAGCATGGAGCAGCACTACAAGTTACTCTATAACGAGAAGAGTTTACAAATCGTTAGCAATCTCAAATGCATGTCAGATGACGTCTTTAATGTAGACGATGAGCAGTGTGGAGGCGATACAATTGAATGTCTGCAAAATATAAAGAAGTCTTCTAAAACCTCGATGACAGCGTCCCATTACGGAGATCTTCTAAAGCAATTCCATCAGTTGGAAAACGAGGCGGCCAAGTCTTGCTTTGCCTCCACTCTCATGGTCTACATAAGCACAAAAAACTATGAATTAACCGAGGCTGTGAAGGCACTCAAACAGAGGGAAATCGAAAATCTAAGACGCACTCTCATCAAGTATATTAAAAGTGAGGGAGAAGTTCCCCAAAATGAGTCCAATCAATGTGCATAAGGGGCATTACATGTTTGCCTAGTTGACACGCAGGATTAAACGGCAACTAGGCAAAGATGCGAATGCCAAAGGAATCATTGTGGGGATCAGATCAGGGAGTGTCTTGTACATTGCCCTCATTATTTTAAAGAAATTCAAACGTTATTTTTTTTTTTTGTTTCTGTAGGGCATTACATTCATATACATATATATAATACGAGTATAATAATATACATATATATATAATTATATAAATACAATATTATTGTCAACAATGTGTTCCATAATAGTTAGCGGCTTCATATATAATGTGTAACAGTTACATATATATATGTGTATATATATTTTTTTTTTTATATATAGAACGCAAATCACTTGAAATGAAAGCGAAACGAATATCTATCGGATAAAATGAAAACTATTCTAGATTTATATTCCTTTATGTGGTTCGATTTCTTCTCATTTTCATTTCATGTGATTTGTGTTCAAATTTTAAGTATAATTTATGTGAATTATATTTAATTGTAAGATAAAATTGTCAAACACTGAAAGCAACAATTAATCAATGCTCAAATAAATGCTACAACAATTCGATTTAAAGATATTTCTTATTTTTTTTTTTGTAACTAGACAACAATTTGTAATTCGTTTTAGTTTTTCACAGGATTGGTTCCAAATTCTAAATGGGAAACTAATTTTGAACATTTATAAATCGGATTTGGAATCGGAATTTGGAACGTCTCCTTTCATATGTTTTAAGATGTTGGCAATGAGTTTAGTTTATATTTTGTTTGGATATGTCCAGTAAGCGATGGTCTATCTTTAAGGGCCATATAAATGATAATTGATTAAATCAGAGTTTTCAGATTATATCTCCATTTAAAATAAAATGTCATTGTCAAAATGTTTAAAACCTAAGAAATACAATTAAGTGTACAAATTAATATAAATTATTAAAAAAATGTCTGAGTATATGAACCTTTGTCCCAATTAAAGTGGCATTTGTTAACTCTCTATTGTAAAAACGGAATAATTTTTTAAGGTAATGTGGATGAAATGTTTGTAAAGTAATTCTAGTCAAATCAAACCATCATAAACATTTCGGTTTTGGACAACTTTTGTTTGCTTGTAATTTTCCTTTTTCGTTTGCCAGTCTTAAGTCCAAAACTTTGTGTTTGCGTTTTCGTTTTTGTTTTTAAATCTTAACTTAAAACATATACATATAAAAATATATGTATTTATTCATTTTGCAGTACTAATTTTCGTATTACTGGTTTGAGAGCGCGTTTCAGATCTCTGCTACACAAGAAGCGTTTGGTTTTTAGTTTGTTAAATGCTTTCATTTGCTGTTGGCTGTTTCTTTCTTTCACTATTCTTCTACCGATCTGTTTGGTTCGGTTCTGTTCGGTCTGGTCCATTCAAATTGATTTTACACCTGAGCTGGTTTCGCCTGCTTGCCAAGTACCATGAGCAATTGTTGTAGGAAGTGTGTGAGGCTTACTGTAATATATATTAAACAAGAAAAATATATTAAACAATTTGTTGGCAATTTAATTTAACTTTTAACTATTTTTGAAGAGAGTGCATAGTAAATGAATTCAAATTGTGGGTCG
Source organism: Drosophila nebulosa (assembly GCA_024703675.1). Lineage (NCBI taxonomy): Eukaryota > Metazoa > Arthropoda > Insecta > Diptera > Drosophilidae > Drosophila > Drosophila nebulosa. The sequence continues at coordinate 1,526,687 of JANFPS010000007.1, read as the reverse complement.
TTAGTAACTAGTTTGATCTATGGCTATTGAGATAAAGCAGGCAGTTTGGTTAGTTTAAGAAAAAAAAAAACAAAAACTAATCTAAAAAAAGAGAGCAAACTTAAAAACCTTTGACGCCGCTTTGGGACGCACAACCATCATCAGTTTCTGTAGAGCTTGTGTGAGTCCGCCTAAAAGAGTTTCGTCAAAAATAAATCGGATAGTTGTGGAAAAGCAACAGCAGGTGGAGCGAAACTATAGGGAATTCGCGAATACTCCATTCGCGGCCAACTTACCCATGGTTTTCTGGAACCAGATTGGTTTATTTTTCCATGCAATAAATACCAAATAGACGGGTATGCTCGATAGTATCATCAAGATGCCGTAGCCCGTCTCAACGGGACTGGCATACATGGGGACGACAGTCACAAATATTGTGGCAATTAGGTAAATAATGGGGAACACCATGGGCACCCGAATGGGACGTGGCAGATTCGGTTGAGCCCAACGCAGCCAAGGAAGACAGAGTACAGCAACGCCAATGCTCAGCTGGAACAAAAAAACATTGCATGAGCCTCTTTAATTGTGGCAACTCGTTCGTTTAAATGGCTCTTACCCAGGTGGCAAAGCCCACATAGTTGATCAGGGCAAAGATATCCGAGACTGTCAGGTACAACATTGAGAGCAAAGCCATGGCCAGAACAGCCGGCGTAGGCGTGAAACGTTGAATCTGAATCATCGTTAAAATCTCCGGCATTTGTCCCTCATTGGCACCCGCATAAAAGAGACGTGATGAGGTCAACAGAATGCCATTGACAGCTCCAAACGTTGATAAAGCCACAAAAACTGCAAAAGCAATGGGAATTCGTTCAAATAGATTCCTAAAAAGGCCCGGCCCATTGAAAGTATTCATACCTGGTATGGTCCAGGCAAGCATGCCAAATGCTCGCTCCGCATAGGTCACAGCCACAGCTGAGGAGCCCAATACCTCATCTGGCGACAGAATTGTGTAGAATGAGACATTGGCCATGACATAAACAACGGTTACCAAAGTACAGCTGATGGCAATGGCACGTGGCAGATTCTTGACAGGATCCTTGAGCTCCTCAATGATAAAGTTTAAGTAGTTCCTAGCAAAAAAAATCCAATTAGTTGATGGGTGGTCAAACTAAATAGAGATAACTAATCCGCTTACCAGCCATTGTACGCAAACAGACCCGAGTAGAACGACAGGGCCAAGGAGGTGACTTTCGCATCGGTATTCTCGAATGTAAAGTACTGTACATTACCCAAATACAACTGGTACATGCCCGTGGCAATGATAATAAACAGAGCCAGTAGCTGCAAAAACAAACAACAACATCCAAATTGAGATTCCTTCTTCTTGTTTTTTGTAGCCTACTTACTTTGGCATATGTGAAGATATCCTGCACAGCGGTGGCCCATTTTACATCCCAACAGTTGATTAGAGTTAGCACCACTGAAAATAGTCACATATATTTGTACATAAAGGCGAGCTGCTCAGTTGGAGTTAAGCTGGATGGAGCAATATACATTTATAATCATAAAGAAGCCCAGTCTTGCCTTGGCTTGTCTTTTCTTTTCTTTTCTTGGGTGATGTAATAATGACAAGATTTACACAATGTGACAATGTTTGATGGCTTTGCTTTTGCTATTGTCTCATGGCCTCATGTGATTGCATTAAGTGACGCCTTATTATCAATATTTAATAAGTAAAAGGCTGTCAATGCGACAGCTAACCTTTAAAGTTTAACAATAAAAACTATAAAAACTGCTTTAGAATTTAGAAGCCCAACGAAATCTATTTAACTTTCATCAAATTGTAATTGGTTCACAGAGAAATACAAAACATTTTTATTAACTCCTCCACACACTATTCGCATTCTCATTTATCCCACTTCGCAAACAATGTGCCAGCTAATGAGGCTGATAAGAAAGTTGCCCATATGGAAAATATTCATTTGTTTATTTGTTTTGCACTCAATGCGATGGGATGCGATGCGATGTGTGTTTAAACTATTTCTAATCTATAGGTCAAGTACGCGTTGCGATTAGGCAAATATGTATGTATACTCTATCTATCTATACTCACATATACAGCAAACGGCAAGCAGACGGGCAGCATCCTCGGGCGGAGCACACTCGGGAAAGAAGGGTTTCAGCACATAGGTACTAAATGTCAGAGCCACAATGGCCTGCGAGCAGGGACGCACAATCATGCATTCGATCCAGAGACGTATGAAGGCCATAAATGGTCCAAAGGTTTCCATAATATAGGCATAATCCGCACCCGATTTGGTAATCATGGTGCCCAATTCAGCATAGCAATAGGCACCGACCTTAAAGGAAGAGATAAAAGGTCAACCACATTCATTTAAAGTGAAAAGTTTAAGATTGATTTTATTTCCACTCGCATTCACTCCGACATCATCATCGTCATCGTGGCGTATACGCAATTTTCTTTGAGTGGGAAGCAGCAACGCCTGCGTTTGACATGAAACGTTGGCAGCAGGCAGCGTACAGGAATTTCAATAATTTCATTAAGAATCGTTGCGTGAAACGCATTTGGCATTGATAATTGAATGCCAGCCATGGTTGAGTCCTTATTTCTTCCAGTTGAGCTGTCGTCCCATCTGACTCGACTTTGGCTGACTTGTTGTTTACAACCCAAAGCCACCTGGCACCAGCAGCAGCTTAGCACACCCTCAACAGGTGTAACATTTCGATCGATTTGCATATCAAGTTATCAATTTGCATGAACTGCTGCTGCTCTCTAATCCAATTATGCATTGTTAATCTAGAAATAGCAATAGAATAACTTACCATTGAGAAGAGACCGGAAATGACCCAGACAATGAGAGCCAGATTGACACTGCCCGTATACATAAGCACTCCGGTGGGCGATACAAATATACCGGAGCCAATAATGGAACCGACAATAACAGTGCAACCATTAAGGAGACTCATTTTGGCCTTTAGGGTCACCTCTCCGCCCCCAGCGGCGGCGGCGGCGGCGGCGGCGTTGTCATCGCCAGCTCCTCCATCGGTATCCCCGTTGGTCAATTTGGTTGTGGCATCGTTGCCGTTGCCATTGCCATTTATAATTGAACTCTTCCGAGAGGAATTCTTGCGATTTAGGGCCTCCGTTTCCATATTAAATATATTGGAGCAATTGGAGCTTAATCACCTAGAAATACATAGATTGGAAATGCCCTCAGTATGACTCAGTGTAAATGTTTATATTCCCCAAGCCGAGGTTAATATACTTATTCGTAGATAAAACACGAGTAAAGAGTGCTCCGATGTTTGTGGTTAAATCTCATGAAGATTTACTTCTTTCACTTTCACTTGATATTAACTTTGGCTTAAAGATAGAAGGAGAACTTTTAGTCTCGCTCTGTATAAATTCAGAGAGAGAACTCTTCCTAGAGACTTTTGATTTTAATTGTTTGTTTCATTTCTCATTTATTGCCCCATCACGAGGGAATTTCCCCTTCTGCTGCTCACCTCTCTTCTCTTTCTCTCTTTTTGGTTTCCATCACATTAACTGGTCTTCATAATGATTTGAATTACTCATTAGTCTCTGGTGACTTTTTTTTTCTTTCTTATAGCTGTCACTGACTTTGAGAAATGGCGTGCTAATTGTGCTTTTAGCATCTTGGGCTAACAGAAACAACTTCAACTTTTGCTTCAATTGACGCCCAAGATATTGTCTTTTATATACTAAGTATATAATTCTGTTTAAGCTTGATAAAAATGGAAAACTCGCACTAAAAAATAACTATCTTGGTCTCTAAAGTACATTCGATTAGTATAAGTAAAAGTTGAGTTTTTATATCTTAATATAGCTTTGATCTTGAAAGAATTCCCAAGATTCCTAAGTTTTTCTACCAAGTGTATACAATATTCAACTTGATTCATATAGTTTATTTCCCCTTTTTTGCTGAGTGAAAGGTAAGCGGAGGTCAAATGGTCTTGCTCTACTTTCAACAATTCGTTTCATGCTCTCACAATTATGAAAATATGTACACAAAAAAGGTTTTTCGTGTTTTATGTTGAAGGTTTTTGCCTGCTCAAGTTTTATTATTTAAACCCAATTTGTTGTGTAGTGTAATCGTATTTGTCTGCATTATCAGTGTCTGTGAATTGAGGAAGCAACGTTTCCATGATTATAAATTTTCAACAAGTTCGTTAAACCTAATGCCGTACATCTGCCCTCCGAAAGATTGATATATACACACAAAAATATGACGCACATTTGGGCCTCTTACCAGAAACGGCAAAAGGAGTTTTAGTTAGCTCATTTCAAGGTCCAACCCTCCCACCTACATATATTCTGATTAGGTCACGCTGTTTGTTTGTTTGTTTATTTATTTTCTTTTATACATATATTGGAGGGAGGTAGGTAGGAGGCACTTCCTATCGAAAGGCAAAAGCCGGCACTGGGCACACGCTTTGCATAAATTAGCATAACATCAAAAGCGAGAATAACAAAAAGTAAGAGAAAGAAGAAAAAAAATCTGATTTCTGATTCAGTTATAAAACAAACAGGTGAATAAACTAATGAGCTGCTAGTATAGTACAGGCGATTAATTCAAAGGCAACAAAAAAATAACATTAACTTCTAATTGACCAACCAAAGTGTTTTTTTGTTGTCTATTCTTTAGTTTACAGTTGGCCAACCAAGCTGAACGGACCAGGGAAAAGAGTCTTGGAGTAGCCATCATCAATGCGATACAATTTTCTAGCCACAAATCGAGTAAATTACCACTAATGCAGTTTTTTGGGGATTTCCGTTTGGAAAGACAACTATTGCAAAAACTTAAAAAAAAAAAAAAAATTAATTGCAGGGAATTTACAAGGCAACTTTATGGTTTTTACATCATTCGAGCAATCCGCGTCTGCTGTCTGTCTTATTGTTAGTCATATATAACGTGTGAAAGGTAATTGGTAGGCGGTGTTGTGGCGGTTCGATGTGTTATTAGCACAATACAATTAACGAAACGAAATTATTTCATATCTATCTGCTCCATATGTACATATGTATGTACATTCACTCTGCCTTTCCATTAGGTTGACCCAATTTCTTCTTCTCATGGCATACAGAGCAGAGAACAATGGCCACATGATATTGATTCATTTAGCCCGAACTCTTTCGGCGTAAACATTAGAGGCACCAAAAAGCCATTAATCTAGCCAGAACTAAACAATTTGCCAATCTATAGTTTAGTCGGTACACAAATAAATATCTCATCACGGATCTAGGATCTTCTACGAATTTAACTTTGTTTTGAAATAGTTTTGTTGTGACTTTAATGTAAATCTGGTTTTTTATTCTTATCATCAGTTTAAGAGTTTTAAAAAGATTCTAATTTAATCAAACCGGCTTTCAATCTATACACTTAAAAAAAAAAAGGGTTTTTCCTGTTGTTTTACGAAAAGAAATGAGCAAACTTTCTTGGAATTTTCTTAATGGTAACTTCAATTTTGTCTGTTAAGAAACTAACTGAGCTTAGTTGCTCAAGAACTATGACAGTTAGGACACTTTTTCTTCGAGTGTATGTCAACAGGTCTTGGCGTAGTATACAAAATTAAATAATATCTTTATAAAATTTTTAACAGTTTCTTTTTCTGTACACATAATAGCCTTTTAATGAGTTGCCAAAATCGCGCCACGCATTTTAATTTTTTTGAAATAAATTTTTATTTGTTTTTTTTTTTTTTTTTAGCACAAACACACGAGAGTAAACATTGTGGCGCGGCGTGTTTCTAATCTACCGAGAAGATAGATTAAGGCATTACCTTCTTAAGAGAGTGAGAGAGAGGGAGAGAGAGAAAAGACTTTTCGCGCCTCGAAATCCAACTATTCTAATGAACGTAGCTCACGGAGAAGAAAACGAACCGCATTCAGTCAACGGATACAGCAGACTGACAGCGGCAGCGACAGCGACAGCAGCGACTTGCTCCGCTCGGAGGCATCTTCGCGAGGGCACAAAAAAAAAAAAAATCTCAGCCGTACTATTGATGAGGTTAGTCGGTGGGCAGGGGCAGATGGGGGTTTTGGGGCCGAGGCGTTGTTGGGTATCACCTACCCTAACCTACCTATGGAATGGTAGATGGAATTAAAAGTCGGTAATGCCGATTTTATGCACTACATCGAACATGTTCGCTTGAGAGGCTCGCTCGTTGTCGTTTCTAACCGGCATTTTTTGAATTTATAATTTTGACTGAAACAAGTTTTTGACGTTGTTGCGTTGCCTTTATGTTGTTGTTGTTGTTGTTGTTTGTTTGCTGCTCTCTGTTCTGTTTCAACAGAATTTCTTATTGTTTTCACAAAAAAAGGCCGAAACAACAAAAGAACAAATAAAGAACGTAAAGCGGAAAAGGGAGTACATGCTGCTCTGATACGTGTATCTAGATAGATACACCTCGACCTCGCCAAGTAACTCTACATACATTAGTTGATGATTGTTTCACGTGTTTTCGTATACACTATTGAGGTGTGTCGTCAACCTAACTGTACCCCGCCCTTAAACAAAGACCCATAAAACATGCCCACACACACATGAGATACTGAATGTATCTCAAAGATACACACTTTCACACTTATTTTATTAAAATCTCTCTGTAGGTTGGACTCTCTTTTCTTTATTTTTTTTTTGAGCTATGCAAATTGTCTGTCTGATTTTAGCTCGCATTATGTCGCATTCATAATTGAATATATCCGTTCTCGGATTGGGCATGACTTAATTCAAATGGCACACAATGACGATTGCAAATTTAGTTTTCTTTTGTGAAATTGATCAAGTTTGACATAGGATTTACTTCTCTTTTTCCAACATGATTACGCTTCGGGCCATTCGAGTTTATTGACCACAAGCCGAAAGGGAGAAAAAGGGAGACAGACAGAGAGAGAGAGAGAACTCTGGCAAACAAAGACCGACCAATTCAATTCAATTTTTCGATTTTGATTCGTTCTTGTTAACCGCTGCAAATGGCCATCATCGGATTTCTTAATCTCTCGTTTATTAGTAATTTGTGTTTGTTATAAGCCCAAATTAGCTACAATTGATGGCGGCTCATCCGAGAACCGAAACGACATTGAATTGTGGAGACCAGAAGTCAGAAGTGGGAAGTGAGGCGGCAAGTTACTGACTGTGTGAAAGGTGCTCGAATAATTGTATCTGAACATTCGTTGTCGTTGTCGTGATTTGTGGCATTTTAAGATCTGTTTGATTATATGTAGTCACTTGATTTACAACTCGTTATGTGCTGTTAAATTCAATCATAAATTTCATCATAAACTTCACATAAACTTTAACTAAAATTACAAATTGGTTACACTTAAGCATTTGTAGTGACTAACAAAAGTGGGTAGGTAGTGATAGTATCACTTCAATCTTGGGCCTAAAAATTCTTAAAAAATATCAACTTTCCCTTTATCTTTATCAAGGTTCATTAATAAAATAAATCGAAAGAGTAGAGGTTATTCGAACTGTTTTTATTTTACTAATTAACGAATCGTTTAATCGTTTAAACTGTCTCTTTAATCTTTTTAATTTGCCATCTTTTGGCATTGAAAAATGGCTAACAACACAAAGAAGAGTCAGCAAAAACTTTAAAGCACTTGAATTACACTTTTTTTTTTTTGTTTTTTTTTTTAATTTTTCAGATGATGCAGTATTTGCCAAATGCCAATAAATTTGAGGCTCAGTCAAGGTTAAGCCTTTAGGGCTTTGAACTGGCCAAAAGTAGATAGAATATGGGTATGGAAATGGGTATACCAACCGCGTGCCGCGCACTCATAAGTCGGGCAAAACACACACAACACACACACACACACACACCTTGCTTCAATCGAGAGAGTATTAAGTTCGCCAAGTTTCCCCCTTCATCGTCATCTAGACATCTTTGTGGGTAGGTAATGAAATAAGTCGGTAAGTATGTACATTAATTTAGAGATTGACTGACTTTTAGTTAAAGAATTTCTCGAGTGTGTAGTATGTGCTACGCGTTTTACATTTCAAGTGCATATCATGGGGGAAAATGAAATCTCACGTTTCGTATTTGGAGGCTGGCTTACCGCATGAGTTGGGCTTATTGCATCAGTCGTGGTGGCGTGGGTTGGGAGCGGGGGGGAAATTGTATACATTTATCGAAGGTATCTGTATCTATAATGCATGATTTAACAGAAAATGGCGCCAAAGTGTCTAGAGCGAAGCTTATCCTCCCCATCTACGTGGTTTAAAGTCAAATTGTGACGTCATTGTATAAACAATGGTTGCTTGTGACGTAGAAGCATCTGCTTCAGCATCAGCTTTGCAGCTTTGCAGAGGTGGAGCAGAGCAGAGCAGAGCAAGGGCAAGTATAGAAGCCTGAATGTCATAGACTTTTTCTTACCCAAATCAAAATTGCAATTTAATTTATCTGTTCTTATTCAATTTCCTATATTAACTTTATGCGCAAACTATCAAGTTCTCATGCTATTTTTTTTTTTTGAACTGGTAATAAGTTTAAAATGCTTGTTTAATTTGTCTCTGTCAATTTACTTTAACTTAGTCAACAATTGGTTTCTACGTTCGCCAGATTCTTAGCTGGCTTCGTGGCCACAGTTCGCGTTACACTAAATGTGGCTTGGTTACAGCATCAGCAGAGATGCAGAGAGAAAAGACAGAATCGTCATTTTGCTGATAAGAGGGCATGGCCATATCAAGAGCGAAACCCAAGAGAAATGGGCAGAATCGACATCGGCAGTTTGCAGACCACGTTTTTTCGTGTTCTCGAACTTCAAATTACATATTCGGTGCCATCGTCCAGACTCAACCCCCAGCAGCGGTGTACGCGTAGGCATTCATCAAGGGTTTGGGTTCGGGTTCTTAAAGGTTCGGCCCTTTTAAATTATGCCCAGGCAGATTTAATGCTTTTGCCTTTCAGCGTTCACTTCGTTTAAATGTCTTTTGTTGTGTTGTGTACAGGAAGCTTCTTCCCTATAAATATTTGGCATGACACAATGTCCTTTGAGTTAATCTGTATGGTATTCTCTTCGGCTTCGGCTGGCTGTTTCTGCTAGTTGTTATTTTTGTTGTACACAAGGTCAGCAAAGTTCTTGTGCGCATGTACCGAATTGAGCTTTCTGCAGCTGATTCGAGATAAAATCGTTAAAAATATTAAATTTACAGTGGTACAATGACCGACAGAAGGTCGAGCTAAGGCAGACCGCAAAAGATTCAAGACAGAATGCTATAATTATAAAAATGGCTTTAAAAAATCGTTCGTAGCTAAAGTTGCCACATTTAAAATATGGCGAAAATGACAAATACTTGTAAAACTTTATCTAGCTCAGCCAATTGTAGTCCCATATTTAAGAAGAATATCTTATTGAAAGGGGTATCAACTGTTGTCTCCTATATTGAACTAATTTAATGGGTCGTCTATACGATTAAATAGATTAAAACGGCGTCAAAGTCAAAAAGAAAAAAAGAAATAAGTACATAATACATCGTTTCGTGGGGTCAACATGTCTTCTTTTCAAACGGATATTTACGATAATGAAAATCGTAAAAAAAGTTACGGCACGAAAAACGAAAAAAAGTTATTGTTCTTGAAACTTAAGCAAATAATTTTTAAGGGATTGTTCAAACTTCATAAAAATGCGTTAATACTCTTCTATAGAGTATATAACAGCCTATATGCATATGTCTACACTTAACCAGCTGGCTGGCGCCCTCTGTTGGCTGTTGTTGAGTCATAAACGCCATCTAGTGCTTCAGAAGCCATTCAAATTTGTGAAGCATAGAGGGCAGCAGAGAGCAAGTGACCAGTGGACTCATGGCCCAGAAAAGTGTGTAAAAACTTAGCAATAACAAATGATGTAGTGGAAGTGCCCTTTCCTTTCCCCTTCCAGTTAATGTATTATATATAGTTATATGTGTTAGTCTATATATATAACATTTGCTATTTTGTACTCTTTCTGAATTAAAGCTCTGCCCAAAAGATATATGTACCACCACCTCCTGCCATACACATGTGTGTGAACCAATGCCATCAGCGTGAAATATGTGTGTGTGTGTGCGCCTAGGAACTGTGATCCTGTTGCGAACTGTTCATGCGTACAAGCTGTTGTTGTATTGTTCTGCGCTTAAGAGAGAGAAAGATTCGTGCTGGTTTTTTGTCATGTCAGGTGTATTTATAAATGCACTTTTCTGTCAGGTGTAAATGCAACACGCATACGCACTGTTGCACCTCTATGAATGACTTATCTACCATATATGCTGTTTGGCCTTACAAGAAACTAGCAAAAAATATTTTTTCTACAATTTCTACAACTTTAGTCTAAATCATGTTAACAGTATATGTATATAGCATAAAATCAAATGCGAATGTATATATATATTTGTTCGTGCGTTCGTTTATTAGTTTGTTTTGCTGAAAACTGAAATCAATCAATGGACAACTGGCAAACCTCCTCCAGTCAATGCAGCACCGCCCACAGACAACAGGCAACAGAATTTGATGGCATGAAAGCTTCATTTTCTGGGTTTGTCTGTCAGTGTGTGTGTGTGTGCTTGGACCCACAATGGACCGGACCGGACCGGATGCAATACTGGCAGGATATGAGCGAACTGTAGGTACATTGGGTTTCCAGGTGGTAGGACGCATATTTTCCCAATGACAGTTTGTTTTTGCATCTATGTGTCATAGATGGTGATGGCTTTTTTCTGTCCTTTCTTTTTTTTTTTTTTTCTGTCCTGTCTGTATGCTTTTGATCCTTACGTGACTGTGACAATTGTCGCTGGCACCTGAATGTGGCAAGTGCAACGTAGTTGGTGATGTTTGATGACGATGAAAGGACTGGACAAAACATTGCCAACGCTTTTTCGCTTTTTTCCCCCTTTTTTTCTATCTCTGTCGGTGCGGCGGCAAAGTTTTCCTTTCCGCAATTTCACGATTTGCATTTTGAAATGCTCCATTACATCGAGACAGACAGAAAGGAGAAAAACTTCATATGCATTTTGCTTATCGCTTGTGCCTGCCTGAGCAAATTTTGAATACTTCTTTGTGCACTGTGTGATCAATGGAGTGAGCGCACTTTTTGCAGTTAAAACATGTTCTAAGCTACTTACGAATACATTAGGAGGCGGTAGAAGGTTTGTACTGTGGTTTTTGGCTTCCTAATGGAAAGCAGAAACTTCATTGTTCATTACCCTAGAATCTAGATGAATTGAACCACTGTGGTCGGGGGCCAAAGCTCTTTTTCTGGTTACCTTTTTGCAAAAATTGATGCACTTCCTGACCGGAGTAAGCGAGTGAAGCGGATTGGGACGAGGACATGTGGAAATACGACTCGAACTCAAGCCCAAACTGAGTACACGAAATCTCTCTCTCCGGCACCCTGCACTGACAATGATGTGCAAAGCTGCTTTTGATAGCCTTTCATACAGATGGATCGTCCAGAATGAAGGCTGCTCCAACTACATACATATAGACAAATATGTATATATGTATGTATGTATTTGGATGGCATCTACTTCTCTGTATTTATGCAAAGTGCTGCCAGCTGTCGGCTTTTGTTGATTTCCATGAACTGAAATCAATTTGAAGCAAATGGGGAAATATGTACAGCAAAATTTTCTGGCACAATCAAAACTTTACTAATTATGAAAAACTTGCCAACAGCATTTGCTTAATACAATAAGTGCAAGAACTTGCTTTGCTCCACTGTCAGGATTTGGGCAAGTGAGAAATTAACTTGCGTTTTCAATTACCAAAGCCAGAAAGTCTGAAAGAGAGAGGGAGGGAGAGAGAGAGAGAGAGAGAGAGAGGAAGAAAGAGAGAGTCAAAAGTTAAAAGAGTTTTGTGAGCCTGTTGCCAGGCATCAAAGGATATTGCTACCGTCTGCTGACAATGCGAAAATGCAAAGTGCCAAAAGCACTTGAAGCCATATTGAAGAAGGCACTAAGAACTGGCTAAGAACTGGCGAGATAAAGGATACGACTTAGAGGTCTAACAATATAAGTGGCAAATATCAAACACAAGTGTGAAAGTTATGAAAATGTTGAATGATTTCAACATCAAATGTTATTGTCTAGCTTTCGTCTTCTTTATTGTTAAAATGCCTTTTTATATTCTTTTGTCTGTCTTTAGAATTGTGTTTTCTCTGTGTTGTGTTCATTTCAAGTAATTTCATAAATTCTTTCACAGAGAATTTCATTGCAGAATTTTTCATCTCAGTTGAAAACTATATCTCAAACGTGTCCTATCTTATGCCCTTCCCAAAAGTGTATTAAGATAGTTGCGCATAGTAATTAGAGAAAATAAAAGAGAATGTCAAAAGATGCTGCGCCATTAAAGTTGTTTTTCATAAATAATAGTCACTATTTTTTACACTTGAAGGATAACCACAAAGTCGGCGTCAGTGTCGGTGTCGTCGTCGTTGGTGATGTTATATGCATGGAATTTGTTCTATTTAGTTTTGAAACAATCATTCATGTTTTTAATTTATTTAAAGTCGTATGCGGGGGGCGTTCTGTCTGCATGTCTGGGGCGACATCAAAAAGCCAGTAGCCTTCGCAGTTGACACTCGCGACTCGCAAGTCGTGTCTAAAGGATAAAGTTTATAATTTCATAGACTTACCCGCTCCGCTCCTTGGCCAATGTCTTCTTAAAGGCAACGTCTTGAATTTATGCGCTGAATTAATTATGCACGTACGTTCCCGACTATGAGTCTTCATCCAACATCCAATGCCCTCTCCATTTCCTGCTCCTGCTCCTGCTCCTACTCCATCTGCATCTGCATCTTGAAGCATTTTTGCTGTTTGTCTGGTTAGTTTGTGTTTGCTGGCGTTGACGTCGCATTTAAAATAATTGCTCAGTCTTCTGAGGGGAGACTGTGAGACCCGCAATTCGTGTGAAAAGTTTACATTACGCTTTTGGCTTAAGCTTATAATGGATTTGTCAGTGGGTTTGTGATGAGTTTTTTTTGAGTTTTTCCAGGCCGCAGGAGTTTGGCTGCAAAAGTTGATATTAGTGGGAAAGATTTTAAAAGGAGAGCAACCATAAATGAAGATCCCAGAGCGTTGATGAGCTAATATGAATTTATACATAGATAGACATAAGTGGCTAAGTGGGGTTCAGTAATGGGTGGAAAACGAAAGTGTTGGCAAGAAAGTTGCACAAAAGTCGTTAGCTTGTTACTCATAAGAGAAAAGAAAAAGTTCACTAAACTTAAGAAAAACTCGAACTAAATCGTAAATTAAGCACACATTGTACCTGGATATAACAAATTTGAGGTATAAGTAACACTGAGTAACAGACATTTGTTGAATAATATTAGAAAATTATGAGGATCCGAAACTCCTTTGTCCTAACGAAGAAATCGCATTTAACTTGAGATATTTTTTGCTCTACCTAACCCCGGCTCAATATATTCCTTTCTGTGTAGCGCTAGAAATCGCTCAGATTTCACAGCCTCCTGCCATTTGCCATATAACACGAAAATCCTGTCTGCCTATATGGATGTCCGCCTGTCTGCCTGTCTGTCTGTCAGTTTGTCTGTTTCGTTTATTTACGCCAACGGCATAACGTTGAAAGCAAATTGATATCATGTGGATTTGGATTTCACTTTGTGGAATCAATAGGCGAAATCCTTTTCGTCTTCCTTGCTGCTCACTGCTTTCTTTCGGGACTTTTACTGCTGCTCGAGTTAAGCCAAAGATAATGATTATGTTGCGTAACAATAAGAACAAGGAAAGGTTGAGACTTCAGAGTAAAACGGCCACTCAAGACAAATTGGGGGAAAGGGAGACAGAGGGAATGATGCGTTTGCATAGAGCTTTTACTTACATAGATTGGTGGCTTAGAGGATGGGGGGAAAGGGGTGGGGCACACAGATTTTGTAATCGACAGACAATCGATATGCTCTCTCTGAACAACATAATGGATATTGGAATTCGAGACCCCGCAAAAGCAGACCAGAAGCAGCATACTCCAAGGCATTGCAACTAATTGGCTTTCCTTAAATGTTAGACATTTGTGGGCAGGGGGGGATAGGGGTGGAGGGAATTACGGGGGTGGGAGGAACGAAGACCACATTTGTGGCAGAACATTGAAGTGGAGTTACAGTAGAATGGGAATAGCAAGGAAGGGCCACTTGATTGGAAAATCAAACTAATTAAAAGATTTCAATTAAACGCTGAGCTGAAAGTGGAACACTGTTTGCCGCCTGCCGCCTGCTACTTACGAATCTTACCGCTAAAATGGCAAATCAATTTCAATAAATTTTCAATTGCTCCCAAGGTAAGAAGCAGAGTCTCCTTCTCTTGCCTGTTCCCTGACTCCGGTTTGGTCAGTTATCAACACAAAAAATGAAAAAAAAAAATCCCTAGCTGACAAATCTGTTAATTGAATCTCAAATCCAATTAAAACTTCAGTTTTATTTTAGAGAGAAACTTACCAAGTGCATAAATGGCCAACATGTCACGCTTTTGTGGTAAAACTTTTACACAAAATTCATAACATATTCCGTGTTGCTTTTATTTTTTTTTTTTTTTTTGTGTCCAACGTCCTCCATCGATCCTGGGGGGCCTGCAAAATTTAATAATAAATGTTTTTAGTCGGCAAACATTAAAGTGCACAATTTCCTAATTAGAGTGTCTGGCAATGTAACGCTTTTATTGTGGAATTTGTGCACGCAAAAATAGTCAAAGTAAAACCGCAAGCTGCGCATAACTAAACTCAACTACTATATTTAGAGTAACCGCAAAGGTATTTCCCCTCCCACACCCGACCCACAAACTCCCTCGCACCAGTTACTCCTATTTCAACCAACTCATTTTCAGCCTTAACAGTAACAAACACCAATTTGAAATACTCTTGTGCCAAAGTGTTGAGAGCCAGAGTCACAGGACACACTGGATGTGAAAATGGCCAACAAGTTTGGATGAAAATCTACTTTTCAAATATTCGGTGAAAATTATTTGGCATCTCTGGCGTGCTCTCTGGGAAGCAGTCACATGCAAAGACCATTAAAACTGCATTTAGTGAAAATTTATTTATCTATGTGCAAGTGCAGAAAGGTAGCCACCGCAGGGGCATTTGTGTGTGCGTGTCTGGAAACGGAAATAAAATAATTCTGGTAACACTCCACTCTCTACTCTCTGTGTCTCGATAGATAGTTGCAATAGCAACAGGAAGACTTCTCCTCTCTCTATCTCTCTCTTTTTCTATCTAACTCTCCAACTGTTTGTCTGTCTGTTTGTTTGTTTGTTTGTTTGCTCGTTGGTGTTCAGGTTTTGGCTGTTTATGCAAATGCTTTGCTCTTGCTTCTCTTCTCTCTCTTTGCCTTAACCAAAAAACACTTTAACCACATTCACCTTGGGCGGCTGCTTGTTAGTACTCATTGAGAGCAGAACCACACAGACAGTCAGCCAGAAGAGAAGGTGGCTTGGCCCAAAAACCAAAAGGCCGTAAAATGCCTGCAAGTTACGGCTATGCCTCCCGGGGCTGTTGTTGCCGAAAAATGTTTCATTGCTTTGCTGGGCTACAGTTTCGCCCTACCATTCCCATTCCAATCCCCTTCCTCCGCACCAACATCATCTAGTATATCTAACTCCTATTCTGTTCATGGCTGCATGGGTTTCTATTATGTGTAGCATATCGTAATCTCACTTCAGTCAAAGGTTGTGCTACTGCCACCCGGGAAGCAACCCAACAGCACACTATTTCCATCTTCCAGCGACGCCACCACGCCCACATCCACCCGCAGCTAACACTTTGCAAATAGTCGTCGGCGTGTTTATTACTGAACCGTGCAGAGTGCCTGCCCTTGAAGAGTTGTTGCCGTTGATGTTGCTGTTGTTAGTGTGTGGCAAAGTTATAGTCACTCCTAAAAATATCCAACTGTATGGCTGCGTCTTTAACTTTATAAATTTCTGTAAATACATACATGTACACATGTAAATTAAATAATCTTAGAAATAATCAAATTGCCATTACACTCGAACTTGAAAACTCACAGAAATACATTGCCAATATCAATGTTATAAGTTTGTTTTAAACCACTTAAGTTACTTTTGAAGACCGTTGGTTACATATAAAATAACGTAGCTGGATCTGGTTAATTTAATATTCCTTTTTCAATCACTTTCACAAAACTTAAGTTTACAAAATAAAATTTTCTTTCGCCATTCCGCCAAATTATTGCGTCAGCCAAAATTAGAGTGACCAAATCGACTCAACGAAGAGATCACCAAAAAACCAATAAACGTTTAAGTTCAAATTACAAACTTAGCTTTCAACCCTGGGTCATGAACAACAAATATTTTTGTACTTAGTTATAGTACAATAATGCAAGTTAAGCTTTAAAAGAACATTAAACAAAATTTTTTTTTTACTTTTTACAGGGATAAGGCGATTCAAAATTTTATTTTAAGCGATCATAGATTTATTTCAAATTTGTAGTCAAAAGTTAAGTTTCTTTTTGCCAAATATTTATTATAGATTTTCTCAATATATTTTAAAACCGATTATGGAATAAAAAAAACTACGAATTCATTTTCTCTTTTTCAAAATATGTATGACGCGTTTTAGCAAGGCAACAAACAATTTTGGGCATCAGTAACATCGGTGGTATCCACACGCCAGGAGAGACCGTCCAACTGGAGCACCGACACCCAAACTGGTGAAAAACAAAACAAACATTTTCTCTCACGAAATTTATCGTTTGCATAAATTTGCTTTATTGCCCTGTGTGTGTGTGTGTGAGAGAGTGTAGCTAACGGAAGTGTAACTTTCGCTGCCAGGACCAGACCCAGACCCAGACAAGGCCAGCAGGAACAACAACAACTACAAGGCAAATGTGGCGAACAAAGTTTTCCATTATTCAATTTAACTAATGAAACTGAAAATTCATTTTACCACATTAACAAACACAAAAAGGAAAGCAAAAGGACGATCACGGGGCGACAGGACATTGAAGCGAGGACATGTGTGCGTGTTGTGCTCGTCGTTGGTTTTAGTTACTGTTGTTGTTGTTGTTATTGTTGCTGTCCCATAAAAGTAGAAAATTTATATTTAGAACTCAACAAGGACAAGAAGGCGCCGCCACATACAACACTGTGCGTTCTGAGTTTTTTGTTGCCGTTCATTGGGGGAGGAACAGGGCGGAGGAGGAGTGGCATTTGAATAATTAAGCAGCATTTTAGGCGCTCCATTCGAATGTCCATTTGGAATCTTAAATTAGGCACGGTAAGAGTTCAATTTAGTTAACCATAAATGCAAATTGAAAATCATATTAAATAACATAAAATTTTTTAATTGCTTCCAACTTCTGCTTCTAACAACAACATATAAAAACAATTTCTTCAATTGATCTCATCGGTTCCCGATTCGTCTTCGTCATCGCTAACGGTATTGCTGTCGGCACTATTGAATTGTCCATCGTCATCATTATTATCGTCATCCTCATCAGAATAATCCTCATCATCCGGGGCATCGTCATCATCATCGTCGTCTTCATGGTCGCCGTCCTCGTCATTAAGTTCGTCCTCACTCGAGCCTGAATCCTCCTGGGTATCCATCATTTCCACATGATCACCGTTACCCAGATCTCGTCGATGCGGTGCCGCCTGCGTTAGAGTGTCATTCTGTTTCACCGCCTCAACGGAAGTTAAAGGTTTTTTAATAGACACTACTTTGGGTAATGGAGCCACAGTGGCTTTGGGGGGTAAGCTCTCCTCACCGGCTGTATGTCGCGACCGTGAACTAGTCATATCTCGTTCTGGCAATGGCGAGGATTTGGGCATTAGCAGAGGCATGACACTTGGTTCTATTGATCGCTCATGGTCAGAGAAATTGAACAACGGCGGCAGACTTCTCCCATTGGGCAGCAATTGATGCGGCTCCTGGCGCAACTCGTCGAAAAAAGGGTGGGCACATCCCATCAACGGTGATACACGCAAATTGGGTGAGTAGACCAACAGCTTGGATACCAAATCAATGGCTTCGGATGGCGTGCGTATGCGAAAGACCTTGGCCCAAGGATGCGGTTTCAGCTGCGGCAATTTGAATTGCTTATAATGGGGATTCATGTCGTGCATCTGCTCAGTCGTAGGTGTGCCCATCACCTTGACAATCTCTACAATCTGATCCACACCAGATTCGCCGGGGAAGATCAACTGGCCCAATAACAACTCGGCCAGTACACAGCCAGCACTCCACATATCGATTTTAGTCGTGTAATCTGTGGCCCCAAAGATCAGTTCCGGAGCACGATAATATCTTGAGCAAATGTACGACACATTCGGCTCACCATTGATCAACTGTTTGGCACTCCCAAAGTCGCATAACTTGAGGATGCCCGCCTCCGCATCAAGGAGCATGTTCTGCGGCTTGATATCACGATGACAGAATCCCAGACTATGCAGGAACGCCATACTTCGGAGCAATTGGTACATATACAAACGCACATAGTTCACTGGGAGCGTCTGCTTGGCTCTGGCATATTGCCGCTCCACTTTGTATAGCGTCTCGGGCATGAACTCCATTACCAGATTTAGGTACACCTCGTCGCGCTTTTCCCCGCTGGAGTAGAAGAAATACCTAAGAGTCACAATATTATCGTGCTTCAATTTTCTCATGATCTGCAGCTCCCGATTCTTGAAGCGGCGATCCTGATGTACCTTCTTAATGGCCACAAACTCATTGGTCGGCACCAGCCTGGCCTGGAATACCACACCGAAACTTCCGTTGCCTATCACTTTGCTATCGGTGTAGCTGATCTCACTCATTATATCCAGACCGTAGCCGGCAGTGGCCACCACAGTAGTCACCTTGTTGCTCATGCCGCTAGACTTGCTCGTTGCCATTGTTGCTGATCACTTCACTTATTGGAATTTCAAACAAAACCAAAAACACAAAATTGAAACATACATTTATATTCCTTGTGTATATAATGGAAAACGTAACACTGATGTAACGCATCTACAAAAAAAAAAAACCAGAAGTAAATAAAAATGTGTGTAACTTCACTTGATTTTTGCTTCGTTTTTTTCTATTTTTTGTTTTGTTTTTTTGAAGTCTGTGCTTTTGCACACAAGGCCAGCTGTGATTTATTTGAATTGGAATATTTAATGTTAATTTCAAATATAAATTTGAGACAAATCGCCATGCCACATATTCCAAAATCGTAATAAAGCTGCGAATTTTTGATTAAATAATTATTCTAAACAAAGAAAACTAAAAATTACAGAACACCATTTAAAAGTTTCTTTAAAAGACGATTGAATCTAACGCGCTCCGTTGCCGCTATTAACATTATTATAGCAAAAAGTTTCTCAGACATTAATACATACTTGTTAGGGTAATCCTCTTTATAACATCTGAAAACAAAAAAGTATAAAAACCCATATACTTTGGCGGCTGCTTAATGGCAGTGTTGGACAACTAATTAATGGCGACAATGTTTACATCTCAAGGCCAGTATTGCTTAATCTTAGAGTAAGTAACGCGTTGCCAGATAGTTCGATTTGGTATTAGGAACGTTCGCCAAGAGTAACTAAAGTAACTAAAACACTTTTACTCTGCACGTCCTTTTTATTTTATTTCTACAGAAGTATTTAGTTTTTGGGTAGCTAACTTTGCTTTGCTGTTTAAATTGAGTTTAGAAAATATTAATTTAAATTATAATCTAATTTTTCCACTGCGAAATTTCTGTCACTTTGTCCTGCTTATCGCTCAAGTCACTGCCATCGTCTTGGCAGGCACTTGTGTGGTTATGGTCATTCATAACTCTAAAGAGGATTCTTTTCTTGCTGCTGTTGCTGCATAACTTGGCTAATTTTTGTCCCAGCCCAAGAACAAGTTCCTGTCCTGGCTTTAACTTGTAAACTTTGGCTCCTGCTGATGCTTTGTCCCTTTTGTCTTGTCGCTTATCGTCCACTTGGTTATCGGACTTTGGAGTTGGCTTTTGTGTTATTTTTTCTTTTTCTCCTCTGGCACATTGAAGTGGCCCTTGAGGCAACCACACCCACACCCACACCCACATTCACACTGACATCCTTTGCCTGGTCTCTAGCCACTCATAATAATTTGGTTTTCTTTTGTTTGTTTTGTATTTTATTTTTTTATAAAACGGTTTTTTTTTTATTATTATTTGCAGTTATACATATAAAAGTGACACACTCATTGTAAAATCTTGTTAGAGACATTTATATTTATTTAAGTTATACTTTCTGTTTTCTTCGCATATTTCGTCTATTTCGTTTACATCAAATACTAATGCAATAAAATGCGTTCGTTTTGTAAAATTATTAAATCGCTGCGAATTGCAAAAGTGGCGATCGTATTACATGAAGTACACACAAATGAATAAATTTATTTTTTGTGTGAATATACATATATATATATTTATGTAATGTATACATTATTTAGATTCATTTCTCATTTATTGAAATCTTTCTTTGTGGCCAACAAAATGAAAGGTGGTTGCAAAAGTTAGGCAATAATATTTACATAAGTTAGGTTTAAGCAGAAATTAGTTGCAAATGATTTAACTAATTTGGGCTTACCATAATTTCGGTCGCTGTGTGTGTGTGTGTGTGTTTGTGTGTGCGTCTATTTGTGTGTGTGTGTTTGTTTAAGTCTTACATAAGTAATTATTATTGAAATTTGCTGGACGTTGTTGGCATAAGTAAGTAAGTAGTTTGTTTTTATAGTTGCATACATATATTCAAATAAATACACACACACACATTCATACATAAATGTTTATATGTATATCAATATATGTTTAAATAACATAGGGTTACTATATTTATTTGGCTTTGCTTTTCTAGTAAAATTGAATTTTACATCATTTTTTTTTTTTTGTTTTCTCGGTTTTCTGTGTTGTTGTTTTTACTGCGGTTCAGTTGGGGGCATTATTTAAATTGCGTATCAAATTGGTTCTTAGTAGTTAATAAAAACGTATATTTAATTTACTTGCTGGCTGCACACACACACACACACACGCGTACACACACATACACACACACAAGAGCCATATCACGCATAACAATAAAATTTTATATTTATCGCTAACGTTTTCTTAGTGTGTGTGTGTGTGTGTGTGTGTTTGTCTCTCTCCTTCTCTGTCTCTGTGTGTGTGTATGTGTGTGTGGCAAACATAAATATTTTTTTGTGTTGCCTGCTTTTGGGCGCTAGACTAAAATTTTCGTTTTTCCGTTAACGTTTCCGTTTCGTTTTTGGCTTTCTTCGTCTGTGTTGTGCGCATATTTTAATAAATTTTCATGCCGCTAAAAATGCTTGCCGCTTATCATTAACGCACAATTTATTTTTGCCCCCATTGTTGGTCTTATTTTTGATGCTGCTGCTGCTGCTATTGTTGTTTATCTGTGAGATACATTTGCTTTTTTGGCTTTTTGATTATTCGCATTCTTAGAAGCTAAGATTGTGTGTTTTTCTTTTTGTTTTTTTGTTATTCGTTTCATTTTGTTGCGGCTTTCGTTCGGCTAATTAGTTGGATTGTGAATTTTTTTTTCAACTTAAGACACATTTCTATGTATGCGTCCTATCCATAAGTGTGTTTGTGTGTTTGCATGTAAATTATATGTACAAGATATCCATGAGCTACTTATATATCTATTTACAAGTTGGCATAATGTGCATTTAATTTGCAAATACGACAAGAACCCGCAACATTGTTTGAGTTTTTCTCTCTTCAACTTTTTCACATACCCACAAAACTTTGTTTTGCCCCGGCGGCTTTTAAATGTTGTTTATTGTTGTTGATGTTGCTGCTGCTGCTGCTGCTGCCATTGCTTAGCATACTTTTGTGCTAAAGCCCGCATACATGTACATACAGTGTGTCTGTGTCTGTGTGTGTGTGTAGTTCCCATTTAACTTTTCACTTATATGTACTGTATGTTGGTTAGTTTCTACAACCAAGCCTGCTCTTGTTCGAAGAGTTGCTGCTGCTGCTGCTGCTGTTGGTGTTGCTGTTGCTGTTGATGTTGCTGCTGCAGCCAAAGTTTACAGAATGCAGTTGGAGGTGGATTCGAGGCATCTGTTACTGGGTTGTGGACGACAAGCTTTGGCTATTGCAAATTAAATTTAGCTGATTCTCACAATTCTGTGCTCATTTCGCTTACAATTGCGCTCTGAATAGTTGTAGTTGTTGTTGTTGTTGTTGCCGTAGTTGTAGTTTCAGTTACCAGTTTGCAGTTCCATGTGAAGAGAGTGAACGAGAACGAGAACAAGAACAAGAGCAAAAAAAAAAAAAAAAAGAAAAGTGGAAGAGAAAAGCGAGAAAAATATTTGCATATGTTAGAAAAAGTTGGGCTTGTTGATTTGGTTTCAGGTACGGCTTTTAAAGTGCGTTTCAATGAGTACGTATGGGTGTGAGTATGTGTGTGTGTGTGTGTGTGTGTGTGTAAGAGTAAGGCTTGTTAGTTTATTCTACCAACTACTGTGAAAAAATCATAAACAAAAAGTACTTAAAATATGAGTAAACTTTAAGTCAACCAATAAATTTCTTCTTATATTTTTATCCCCTCTTTTTTTTTCCAAATTGAATTTATGTGTCATTTGTTTTGGCGCCACTATGCCAATAATTACTTAATTTAATCATAAGAAAAAACAAGTAAAATGAAAGAACAAAAAAAGGCATCCGCACGTTGAGTTTTTATACATATATACATTCCATAAGCTTATCTTTTGCCTTGCTGCCCTAAAAATGTGCGACAAATTTACGACCACCAAAGGCACTTTCAACATTTTCAGCACTTTTTTTGTTGTTGTTGTTGGCGAAAGAAATGCGTAAAGTTTCTTGTGGGCCCCCATTTGTTTGTTTTGTTGCCCTTTATTTTTTTTTGTGCTAGGACACAAGTCGCGATAGGCTTACAATGACCGACCGACGAAACTACTTCTATATACATTTGGTTTAGGTGAGCACCTTCTTTCGAGGGATTGGTAAATATCTTAATACCCCTTTAGTGAGGTCACTTTAAAAGGACAACTAAAGGAAAGAAATAATGCAGCTTTATTAAGAGATTTGTTCTTTGAAAATTGTCCTGGCAAGAGTATCTAGACTTCATCCAACTTTGACCACACATTACATCATATTCAAACGGTTTCAGTTGTGTTTTCTCACAGACCCTGAAAAAGGTAACAAAATATTTCGACTATACCAAATTGTTTGGTTTGCCTTTTTTTTTTTTTTTTTGGCTTTCATCGCACATTTTTTTGGTCTTCTTTTTGTGGGCTGTTGTTGTTGTTGGTTTTGTTGTTGAAATTTGTATTTATGTTTGGGAGCTCCACATAGACAAAGACATTGCCCATAGACCCAAGAGGAATATCATTTGCTTTTGTCTCACTCTCGTATATTTTAATGCTTTTGCTTTTGTGTTGTGTATGTGTGTGTTTTTACCCATCATATTTTCATACATAGAAGTATGTATCTCTCTGTGTGTGTGTGTGTGTGTGAATTGAATGGGTTCTTTTTTGTCTTTGTGTGAAATGAAAATTATGTATATTTTTGGCACTTTCGCTTGTTTTGTTTTCGCTTATCGGGTTTGAAGGTCATTTACTTGCAATGCCCTTACACACACACACATACACATAAATAAATGGTTTTCTCTGTGTCTGCCTGTGTGTGAGTGTGTGTTCGCCTGGTTCGCCTGGCTGGGTAGTTAATTTGTTGTGAAATTGTCATTTTGTTGCTCCAACGGCTGTGTGCAATGCTGCGTATGAGTTATATTTGTGCCTGGGCAAAATGTATAGCATACTTCTCTGCGCTTCGCGTAGTAGGGGCAAATGAAATTTGCGTTTCAATTGACATGTTTAAAGTCAATTTGCCTGAACTTTTACTCATAAACAAGAGCCATCTCCATGTCTCCCCCTCAATTCCCATTCCCATCCCCTTTTTTCGATGACATTAACCTATTCATTTGTAAATAGGCTGTCGAATTTCCTGAGTACCATTCGTTTTTTGTCTTTGCCTGCTGCTGCTTACATAAATATTTGTGTGCTTTCTGCCTTGCCAAGCGAAAAAACGACAAACGACAAACGCCAATGAGAACAACTGGAAGGGAATCGGCAGAGAATGGTGAGAGGAGAAGGTGTAGAAATAAAGACAGACGAAAGGCAACGAAGACACTGCAAAAGCAAATAAAACAAACAACGCGACGCAGCCAAATCAAATGTAAATCCAAAATGAAAGCAAGCGCCAAAGTGAAATTGAAATGAAAACGAATGTTTGGCCGGGCCACCATCGTTGACTGAAGGAATCGTAGGGCATTGCTGCCAACGTCTTTCTCCTTCTTTCAATTGTTATCGCTGTTGTTGTTGTTGTTGTTGTTGTCGCTGTTCACCATTGTTCCCCAGTTTGCTTGGAGGCAATTGAAAATTGGCAGCTGGCAAAGTGCTTTGACTTTGGCAATGGCAGAAACGGCAACGGCAACGGGAATGGGAATGGGAAAAGCAAAAGGCCAAAAGCTTATAGGTTTTTGGTGATGAGAGAGTGGTGAGAGAGAGAGAGAGAGATGGAATGGATGGGTATACTGGTAGTCCCATAGAGACAAGCCACCACCACCAAGGCCTAACGGGCGCATTAATACATAATTTATAATGTTTTCATACGGTTTTTGTTTTGGGACCGTTTTTTAAAGCCAACTCAACGGTAGAAGAATTTAAAAGAGCAAAAAATGTTTACATTGAAAACAGTTTTTGTCTGTTCTGGATAAAGATTGTGTTTGTGTGCGCGTGTGTGTGTGTGTGTGTTAATAAAGCTTAGAACTAATTTTATATTATTGTTACGTATTGAAAATAAGTAAATATTTTGAAATCGTTTGCTATTTCACATTTAACTGACTACAAAGTTCAAGTTGCCTAAGATTTTAGCTAGTCTATCTAATATATATTTTTTTTTCAACCATTTTTCAGGGTTTCATTCCAATAACGAAATTCAACTGGGAGAATATGCAATCACGAACTATGGGAATGTATTTTCCAAATCACTTGTCATTATCGGCATATTTTGGTGGTTGTGGTTGCATGCATGGGGGGGGGGGGGGGTCAAAGGTCGTAACAGAGTGAAAAAACGCAAATACTGACAACTGAAAACTAAAAACTTGAAGGGTAATGGAGGTAATGAGGAAAAACGTAAAACTTACCGTCGACTACTTTGTATAATTGGCGATAGGATTATCTCTAAGCTGGAGGAAATGTTTGGATTTTGTTGCAAATTCGAGTGCAAATTCATTGCAGTTGCTGCTGCTGCTGCTGCTGCTGCTGCTGCAGGTAGTGTTGGGTGGTTGTTAGATTGAGGGTCGCTATTTGGTGGTGCATTGACATTTGCTTGCATGGAGGAATTGCAATTGGTATTTGTATTGGTATTACTATTGCTATTGCTATTGGTATTTGGTTTGGTATTTGCATTCAGTGTGGGACAATTTAACGTTTGGTTGACTGCGGTAATTGGTTGTACTTGCTGACCGCAATAGACAACATTCGCATTGCAATTATCGAGATTAATATTGTTCAGAGGAGTTGCTGCTGCTGCTCGATGACTTCCATTATTGTGGTTGTGGTTACTGTTAGAGTTGTTGTTGCTGCTATTGTGACTGCCAGTGGGTGACATCAAAGGTGCATCGGCATCAAACATATCCTCCGCCTCGGCGGCCTCCTGGTCAGTATCTTCGGTATCGTCATTAGTTGTTTGTGCATCCTGTTGCATGGCTTCCAACACTATCATGGCCTCATCCTCCTCCTCCTCCTCCTCGCTGCCGGAGTGAGAAGCGGCCGAGGAGTGCGTCTAAGTGTATCCATTTATGGGTTGATTTTTGGTTTGTTTCCGGTGTGTTTTTTGTGTTTTTTTTTTGAATTCGTTTGTGATTGGGAGTTTAAGTGATTGTTTTTTTTGTTGTGGTTGGTTGTGGTGAAAATATAACAAAAGGTTTAGATTTCTTGCAGGATTTTTTTTTTTTTTTTGCGAGGGTCTAATTAAAATTGCTCTTGGCAATTTGGAACATGCACTTACGGGACTAAATTTTAACACAATGTTATTTTATTGCTAATTTAACACAAACACAAACAAATTTCAAATATGCAGGCAGGCAGGGCAGACACATGCGACGGGCAGGAGGTAGGGGCTCTCTATGAGATTTATTATTGACTATTTGCCATGTAAATAATATTTCAATTGTAAAAACATAAACATATACATATATTTTATATATAATATATTTACTTTATGGCCCAACGACTATCATCATCATCAGTAAATTGTTCAATGCCAGTTTTAATTAATTTAGCTCTCATAAAATCTGCTAGCATACACGATATTTTTTCTTTTCGCATACAAAATTTATCATTTAAGCCCCAAAGGGCACGAACTTTTACGCTACACAATTTTAATTACATACAATGCAAAAAGCAGCGCACAATATATGCGCACTTCCATTTCATCAATAGAAAACAACAAAACACAAAATACAAAATACAAAATAGAGAGAAACTAAAATAACAATGGCAATTGGCCGGGCTAATGCTCGGTGAGCGTTGGAAAAATGGTAACAAAAAAAAAGCTCGCCTGATTGCTCACACAAAAGCATTGAGCGCACTGAGCCTCCGGCTAAACAGTTGGCCAACCAATTCAAACCGCACAGCACACCCCAACAGAACCCAGGTGAGGTCCATTTGCCCTGCGGTTTCCTGTTGATTGCATTGTGGCAAGCCATTGGCTTGGGTTGGGTTAACCCCCAAAAACTCAAATGTTTGCAAACTTCTCTTAAAAGTTTTCGAAAAGTCTTTCAGTTGAAATCGAAAATTAACTAGAAATATTTTTTCTTGAAGCTGAAAACTAAACTAAAATCTATAAGTTAGTTACACTTAAAAATAGCTAAATTTAATTGTTTTAGTCACACCAAATGGCTAGGTCTCTGCTTTCTTTAAGACTTTTTAAATCTCTCTCAAAGTTTCAATACACTTAAAAGCTCATTCAATTTGGTCAGAAACACGTTTGCCATTATGATTCGAGCACTGAATTTCTGTGTGTGTGTGTGCGTGTGTGTTTCAGTGTGTTTGTGTAGGTAGGTATTAGGCAAACAGACAAACAAACAAAGTGATCCCCAAGTCTCATATAGTTGATGAAATGGACATGTTCATTTGTAAATGAAATCAAAAAGGTGCTCATAAACGAAACACACATACACTCACACAAACACACATATACATACATAATATATCTAGGTATGTTTATACATCGTGAGCAAATCTTTGACTAGAGCATTCTCTTTTCATATATGATTTTTGCAGCAACAGACACAACAAGTTTTGTCTACAAGTTTATATAGATACATAGATAGAAATGAGTGAGTGTTCCTTTATGTCTGTGTGTGTGTGTGTGTGTGTGTGTGTGTGGTTGTGTGTGTGAAAGGAAGTTGAAGTTGGTTGTGGATGTCTTACACAAACTTTGTTTGATTTTCTATTAATTAAAATTGCATTCAACTTGAAAATTGTATTTGTTGTTATGGGGTTATCTGCTGATATAATACGACCTAGAGGTTGGCGAGGGGGGTGAGGGGGGCTAACGACCCACAACCCTCTTACTTTTGATAATGAACTTTGAATTGTAGCCTAATGGAAACACGTACGAGATTGCTTAAATAAACATTGAAAGGCAAGTCAAAGTAGAGAACAAGAAGCCCCATCACATTTTGGTTGCCTGCAAGAATTTAATTAATTTTCTTCAGCGCTTTTGGGTGTGTGTGTGTATGTCAGTTTAAGCCTGCGTCTGTGTGTGTGTTTGTTAATTGGGCATATACTCATAGTCCTTGGACAAACACGCCCCTTTCGAAAGCTAATGCATCAAATTGTCTGGCAAAATGTTAGCGAGTGTCAAACGCCTCCTTCATCATTAACACACCCACCCACACCTGAACCATTAGGCAACCAACCAACCAACCATCCATTTAGCCGGAGGAACATATTCAATGTCAGTGCTATAATTGTTAGCCACCAGACTTTGACCCCCCATCCTCTCTCTCTCTCTCACTGTCTCACTCTCTAGTTTATTATTTTTTCACTAACTTTTTGTCAGCCATTCTGCTGCTGCTGAAAGGGATTTCTACTGGTCATGCATAAAACATTTCATTTTAAATAAAATAGAAATAAAAAAAAATTGTTATATAAATATTAAAACCGACATATGCCTGAGGGCTGCGAGACAAAAGAGACTACTAGCTTAGAGGCAGGCAATAAAAATACAAAAATATATTTTGTTTTTTTTGTTTGTCCTCGATCACCCGACTTTGCTCTTCTCCTCCCTCACTTTTCTTTTGCCAAATTGTCGACATCCTGCATAATTAAATCATACACGCTATTCAATGGGCTTAAACAAAAGGGGGGAGGAAAAAAAGGAAAAACAATTTCAAACAAAACCATTTATTTGTGCTGTTGTTTTCACCCCTTCCTCTCCATCTCTCTCTCTCTCTCTGTCGCTTTTTTTCTACACTATTTGAGTTGCAAAATGTTTTGTGTTCATAAATCAATGGGCAAAGTTTTGTTGGGTTTTGTTTTATGCATATTATAAAATGATTGTTAAGGTCATTGCACAGTGCAGCTGGCTTTGTGAAATTTAAATTTAAATGATGGAAAATGTTGCAAATAAAGATTATCAATCCTTCATTTGGTATTAAGAGTGATAAATTTAAAAACAATTTCTATTTTATGGAACTTAACGCAAAATTGATTGGTCCGTTAGAAACTAGACGATGGGACAGTGTTGAGTAACGTATAATATTATTAATTAGCTAGTATTAAGGTGTATACAAGGGACGGCCACACTGTAAATGGAGCAAGAAACAAAAAAAAAAAGGAAAAAGAATATAATGACTATAAAGAAAGTAATATTTGATTGCAAACAATTATATCAAATGGATAATATCAATTCAAGGGGTATGAAGATTTTATTTCCGCTAACAGTTCAATAAGCTTACTCTTTTTATTGTTTACCAATTGGTTTAATCTAGCATTTGCTATTGTGTTGGAGGCGACAACAACAACAGCAACAACAACAATTGTTACAATAACAACTGCGGGCGTTTTGGTATGGACAACATCTTGGAATACTTTGTCGCCTAACCCTTAAGACAACAAGGACACACACACAAACACACACACACACAAGACAATCGAAACTTTTGCCACATTAAATCAGTAAATTTATTGACTTAACTGCTTTTGGCGAGAGGACATGCCACAAATGCTAGTACACGCCCCTTTCACCCAACCTATTCCCCCCCCCCCCCCCCCCCCCTACCTATTATACATGGCGCAACGTTTGACTGTTGTCAGCATTGGCATTTGTCTTTTAGCCGCTGGCTGCACACTTTGCCACTTTTGCCCTGGCCTTAGTGTCCTGTTCAGTCCTGTCCTTCTTGGTATCCAGTTTCTTCAAGTTTCTTGGGCTACACACACACACACGCACACACACACACATTGCCCCTTGCTGTGCTGTCATAATTTTTGATTTGCTTGTTTTATTTGATGTCCTTTCTGCTGTTGTTGTCGTTGTCGTTGCTGTTGCTGTTGCCCTGGCACTGTCTCTGTTTCTGCCACTGCTTGCTTGCTGCTGCTGCTGCTGCTGCTCAACTAAGCTGCTTTCGAGCTTAGGAAAACAATTTTGCAAAATTTATTTTATAGCAAAATTATGCCAAACATTTTGAGAATGTTTCTATGTGCTCTGGAGGCCATTTGTGACACACACACGCATACACACACACAGATATACATACATAGTATGTATCTTGTCGAGCGTGTGCTAGGGAATACATGTGACCGGGTCGAATTTTCCTAGCACAAAATTTATTTTAGAATTGTAAGTATTCTTACGAAATTTGTGCCATCAACTTTAGTTGAAATTATTTGCTTGGCCGAAGCAAAGTTTCCTCATGCATCCCCCTCTACTCTATCTCTATCTCTTTTTGCTCTGCTCTATGTCTAGCTTGTCGGTTATATAAACTTGGATAATGTAGCGCAAATAGTTGCTTATTATTTATTCTGTTTTATTGTTCATTCTCCTCCTCCTCCTCCACCTCCTTCTTTGCCGTAGCCTTTGTCTGATGCTTCTCTCTTGGCCTTTTTATTGCCATTTTTGTTTTTGGGCAATTTATTTGTTTGCTAAACAAAAATTAGTTGGCATATTTTAGTTGTTAATTAGGCATGCGTGAAATTGAGCAAAGTTTTTGCTTCAAAATTCCTTTGGGCCCCCGCTCCCCCATATACATTACTGAGCGAACTTGAGATGAAATGCGAACTTAGTTTTTGGTGTATAACAACTTGAAATGAATCCAAGGCAAGAAAATAACAAATATTTGTGTGGCAAAACTAAAGAACTGAACTTTCTTGTTCATTATTAGCCTTAAATGGTCTCAGTAGGAGCCCGCATTCGGCTTAGTTAAGCTTAAATCTGGTTTTTATCCTTTTAAAACTTTGACATTGCGAAATTTCTTTATGAGAATATTGCAAATGGCGTTTTATATTTTCTTTTGGGCAGTTAATAAAAATGCAAATTAATTGCTTCATTAATCATTCGAAGCTTTTTGCTATTTAATAAGTAGTTTGATCAAGGTGATTATTTAATGGATCAGATATAAACTATTTAGCCAGCCTTTAGGTAAACTTAAAGACTTAAATTCTTTTTAACAAATACTTTGTGTCTATAAAGTTGAAAAGAATATACTGAAATTATTTAAAGTTCATAAAAAATTAAGTGAATAATAAAATATAAAGTAAATCTTATATTTAACTGTTTACACAGGTTAGTCAATGCAAAAAAATATTCAAATTTTATTAAATTATGATCAAATGTTGTTGTTGAAAAGTTGACTAAGGCTAAGCATAAAAAAGAGGACGTAAAACAGAAGAGGAATTAACTGAAATTCTAGCTGACTGCATTATCGACACGTAATCTAAAAGTATTTCATTTAAGCAGAATTCTTTTTATTTCTGCAAAATTCCTCAAGTGATATCTCAACTCATAAAATTAAATTTAATTAAATTTTAGTCTATGGCTTCAGAGACATAGAAACTCAGATAGCAGAAAGTTTATTTGCAGACATTCTACAGTTGCTCTTTGATAACCCGCATACACACAAAAACACACACACACACAGGAGAGACAGAGAGAGAAGTGTGTGCATGCCAAAAGATAAGTGTGCATGTTACAAAGCCGAGTGGCGTTGGAAAGGGGAAATAGAATGGTAACAAGGACAGGGAGAGGGACAGAGACAGGGCAGGGATACGGACAGGAGAGCTCAGTATATAGACATCACTTTATACACATGTTTACAATGAGTCTTACAAAATAATCAACATAAAAGCTTTAGTTACTTATTACCGAACAAAAAAAAAAAAAATAGAATTACTACGTATTTTTTTATATATAAGATTGAAGTTGAAGTCAAAAGATGTCTGGCATTGGTTAATATAATATTAATAACAACAACAAGAAAAAAAAAACCAACTGATTTTCATCTCTTAATTCTTGTGCTCTATGCTAGAGTATTAAGTATACGTCATGTTGTCGAGTGCATGCATTTTCAAATACATTCAACTAAGTGCTTGCCTCGTATATACGATAATGCCAATAAAATACGGATTCAATTAAAGTGAGACGCGGCAACTTGACACAAAACGACAACGAGAGCGAAGAGTATAAAGAAAGATACAAACAAAACAAAGGAACGTATGTAACAAACTCAAAGAACGAACATGCGACACAACAAGAAAAAGAAAAAGAAAAACGAACGAACACAACAAACAAAGAAACAAACATGCGACAGGTTTTTACATACGCAACATGCGGACGACGTCGAATCCTAAATCTTACTCACAGTTTGCTGTGTTGAGGTGACATTGGATGGCGCAACATTCTGGCCATGTTGCAGATAGACTAATGGCCCGCCAGCCACCGACTGTGGCTGCTTTACAATGGGCGGCGTCGTTGCAGAAGCTGCTGCTGCTGCTGCTGCTGCTGACTGAGTTGCTGCAGCATTGCCACCAACACTGACGGCGGCTCCTTTGTCAAACTGATAGTACATGACATCGTTGGCGGGAGCTGAGCCGCCATATAATGGTGGGGGATCGGCTGTTTGGCAGCCAGAAATGTGATACGCGGTAGCAGTTGGCTGTTGCTGTTGCTGTTGCTGCCGCTTGGGCGATCCATGGCCACTGACACTGGCACTGACACTGACGCCTGATGGCATCTGCGGCATCTTGTAGTTGTATATGTAGGGTCGTTCGTATTCCCCGCCATGAATGTAGGACAAGAAGAGATCTGATTTGGCTGGCTGTAAGCCATAACTACCGCCGCCAACGCCGTTTCCTGAAGACACACCCATTCCCGATCGTTGACCCAAGGCTCGATGATAGCCACTGCTCACACTGCTGCTGGCATAGTGCAGGGGATAACAGCCGGCATTGGCCAACTGTGTCCCTCCCCCTAGACCGACAGCACCACCACCACCGGCACCGCCACCGTTACCACCAGTGAGTAGCTGCGTCTTGGTCAGACTCTGGCCAGAGAGTCGTCGCGTGGGCACACCAATATCCGATTTGGCATCGCGTCTCTTTACCTGGGCGGCCATTGACGAGGGTCCCTGATAATAATATGGAGCAGCCGGATTGCTGGGCCACTCTACAAAACTGCGTTGTCTATTGAAAGCACCACCACCGTTAGCACCATTAGCACCATTAGCACCATTAGAACCGCTAGCACCGTTACCCGTGAGATTGCTGCTACTGCCGCTTGCCTTGCCCAGTGCATTGTTCAAACTGAACTTGTACTGGTTGTTCTCAAAGGTTGTATAATTGAGCAGGCGATTGCCAGCGGCTGGCGATTGTGTGGGATTAGTTGGATTGTTAGTGGAGGATGTTGAGGATGAGGCACTGCTGTGCACTGGAGCTAGGCCCGAATTGTTGTTGTTGTTGTTTTGATTGTTTGTGGTTGGATTAGTGGACGAGGTGGATGCGTATTTGTAATTGGTCTTCTGGTGTTGTTGTTGTTGTTGTTGTTGTTGGCGTTGTTGCTGTGCGAATAGGGAACGTTGTTGATTCTGCTGCTGATTACTCACAGTCTGTTGCATAAGGCTATTGTAGCCTGCTCCATTGCCGGCACTTCCTGCGGATTTGCGCGTATGTGAACCACTCGAGGCTCCCGAAGATTTGTTAGTGCCATAGCGTGTGCTATCGCTGGATCTGGAGAGGATCATGACAATGAACAGAATCTGTCAATATTTTCACTTACCTTTCCGATGAATAGGCATAGTCCTGGTCAGCACCTAGACCCGAGTCGGTATGCTCATGCGATACACGAAGCGCTGAATTCTCCAAGGGACTTAAATTGGAGCCAGTGGGCGAGATGAAATCACCCATGCTCATGCTGGACATCATTCTGAAGAGAAATTCATAAGAATTCATATATGTAGATTCCGCCCCGCCATCTGTTTCGTACAAATCTCTCCCGGCTTACCTAACTAGGCCGCTGTTCCGTTCACATTCACGCGATGATATAGTGCTGGCCGATCGAATGGAACCATTCTTGGGGGCATTTCCGTTGCCACTGCCAGTGGCTCCACCATTGTTGCTATCATGCGGATGAGAGCTTTGGTAATAGAGTCTGCTATGCGATAAGATTTAGAGTAAGTCCACCAATGACCACTCCACTCCACACACTTTGCTTGCAATTGCAATTGCACTTACCCTCTAATCCGATCCACACGATTCCTGGCCTGGCCAGTGCTCGCTGAACCGCTGCCATTGGTTATGGTATTGCCGGATCCCGTGCTCTTGGCCCCAACACTGTTCTTGCTGCTGCTCTTATGGATCTTCAGATTGGAGTTCGTTCGCTTCGATGTGGTCTCCACCACAGTGTAGGGGATTTCCCTAAGCTGCTGCTCGGACATGCCTTCTGTGTCCACCAGATCGAATTGCAGATGCTTGGCCAATTCGCTGTTCCACATGCGACTGCGCGACTCCGATGGGGATCTGTGGTGTTTGGGAGTAAATTGTAAGCCCAAAACTCAAATGATCAGTTGTGTGCCTGTGTACTCACTTATTCTTGCGATGCCTTCGTGACTTGTGATGGGAGTGAGTGTCTGAATGGCTGTCATTACTGTGCAGACTACGGGCCACCATGCTGCTCTTGGACACGGCTGCCTGCTGAACTGAGCTCTGGCCCAGACTGGCCTCCGCTTGGCGCCTTTGAACCTCACGCCATTGCGTGGTCGAGTCTATTAGCTCGGCACTGCCGCTGCGCATGGACGAGCTGCGGTGACCGGAGTAACTGCGTCCACGAGTGCTGTCATGATCGGAACCACCGGCAGAGTCTCGTCTATGTCGATGTGAGCGCCGGTGTTTGCGATGATGCGAACGACCAGAGCGTCCCGAACCACGTGATAGTTCACTTTCGTTATCCGAGGTCCTTCTATGACGTTGCTTGTGTCTGCAAAAGAAACGATGAACGGAGAAGGGAGAATGGAGAATCGAGAACTCGAACAGTGCCTGGTTTACTTACCTTCGAGTGGATCTCGAATCGTTTGACGAATGACTCTCCACTGAGCTGGAGCGATAGCGTTGCTGCTGATGGGAGGCGGATGAGGAGCTGGCTCGTTGTTGCCGCTGATGCTGATGCGACGACGATGACGACGACTGCTGATGGGGATGATGGCTAGTGCCATGGCCATGGCTATGATGATGATGGTGATGATGATGATGCAGTCCACCGCCCGCTGTGCTAACCGAACGCACCGATCGTGGACTCGATGGATTATGCCCGAATAGTGAACGCTGCTGCGATCTTGGCCAGGGAGCACTGCGTGTGCTGCGCGGCGAATCAGGTGTCTGCAGGCTGCTGCTGCCGCCGTTGTTGTTGTAGCTGCTGGAGTTGTTGTTCTGCTGCTGGCTGTGGCAGGGACGCACACCCAGACTGGTCGGTATACTGTA
The DNA here is from genome assembly GCA_024703675.1 of Drosophila nebulosa. NCBI lineage: Eukaryota > Metazoa > Arthropoda > Insecta > Diptera > Drosophilidae > Drosophila > Drosophila nebulosa. The sequence continues at coordinate 1,491,689 of JANFPS010000007.1, read as the reverse complement.
TGTCGACCGGTAGGGACTGTCATAGTTGCTGCAGACAGGAAAACAGGAGGAGTAGAAGGAGGAGGAGGAGACGTAAAAGTGAGTTAAGGGGGATAAGTCAGCAATTGCAACGCTCCCGCATTATTTTGCCATAAATTTAAATTGTTTAACATAAATGTTGATTAAAGTTTTTGCGGCGGCATCATGATTCCATCGATTCGAGACCAAAGGAGCAGAGAGATGAAAATGTAAATGGATAGATGGCGAAGGATAGGCCGTCAAAGGTGGTGGAGGTGGAAATGGAGGATCGCCCTCGAACACAGATCGACACAGACAAATAATGCGCGTGTGTAAAATTGAGTAATTGCTGCACCGGCAATCAGCGGGCAATCATTTCGTACTCTCAGGAGTCGTCGCCATTGACTCACAGACCTGAACGTGCCACAGAAACTGAACACAGACAGATGGACAGACAGACGGGGAGACAGGGAGATAGGGAGACAGAGAGACTGGCGTGCCTGGTGATTTATGTCCCCGCTTGCCTGGCGAAAGGGCCAATGCAAAGGGGGGGATTGCTGCTGCTGCTGCTGCTGCTACTTGATTGGCTTGTCCCCCACCCCCAACCCGCCGCACACCCCATCTTGCTGTCCTATTCTGTCCCGTCCTGTGTTACTCTGTGTTTGGTTCTGTTCTGACCACTGCTCACCTGATGTTTTGCCTTCTCTTTGTTTGCAAATGATAAATGACGTGAGCTATTTGCTCTTTCCTCTTACCCCCTCCCCTCTACCCACTATCCATCCAACCGCCAGACTAAAGTTGTTCCTAGGAATTGCTTGGCCAGCGATTACATTGACGCATCTTATGGAACATTTCGTTTGGGTTTGGTTCTATTATTTCTTTCCTGGGCGTATAATTTATGCAGAGATTGCTAACAATTTAAGGCATGGTTTAAGTTTACGCCTTTTCTACCCAAAACATTTATCATCCAAAGTGAGATCCACAGGATCCACAAATGTCCAACTGAATTCCCATTTCTAAAGGAAACAAATGGACAAGAAGATCTATTCCATTCTATTCTTTTCATTAGACTCTTTCACTCTTTAATCTCTCAGGATCCAAAAGCAGTTTTTAAAGACTTTCTACGTTTGCATTCTCCATAAATCTCCTCGCATGACTCAATTTCCCTTTCGACAACATTTCCGTTGCGTTGCCAACAGAGAATAGAAAGCCCTCTATACTCTAATGGCTAGATTTTTATTTGTCTATATAATTTGATGTTCGAAACCATAAAACATTTAATAAATGTTGCGTCTAGACAATGTAACTGCCTTCAAAATGCCAACTAAATGGAAAAAAAAGAAAAAAGAAAACGAAAGGCTAAGCACACAAAGCACATGCCATGAGGCACTTGAACAAGGACAATGCGAAGGAGTCGGCCTGTCAAACCCAACACGGGTTGATGAAGTGTCTTCCTGCATTGTTTTTTTTTTTTTTTGACTTTCTCTATTCCGAATTGACGTAAGCGATACAATAAAGTGAGGTCTTCTGCTATGCAACCAGAATCCAAAAAAAAAAAAAAGCAAAAAGGGAAAAATAAATAAAAATAAAATTGCAATTGGATGCTGGTTTTTGGATGCAGACAAAGTTGCCCCCAAAAACAAGAATCAAAAAAAAAAAAATATGTTGAAAATTAAAAACAGATCAAAGGAAAATATACTCCAACGAGCGTTCATATGAGAGCTCTTCCAGCAGCTCTAAAAATTATTACTACAAAAACCAAAAACAACCGAAAAAAAAAATGGAATCAACTCCGGGAAAGGGGGGAAAATGTCCAAAAAGGACAACTACGTTAAAGGAGCGTCAGCAACCGTATAAATGGTAGAGAATGAACAAAAAAGAAAAAATTGAGTTTCCTCTACATGGCGAAAGGGGGGGGCTAGGGGCTGGGAAAGTCAAAACTTTTGTGCATGAAATGAAAACAAATGATGGACATTGGAGCACTCACTTGGCATTCGAGTTGGAGATGTGGGCCAGCCCCGGCAGCTGATTGGACTGAGGCTGGTGGAGCTGGGGCTGGTTCTGGTTCTGGTTCTGGGTCTGAGGTTGTGGCAAAGGCCTGTTGAGGATGCTGCTGGTACCGCCTCCGACGACGCCTGCTCTATTGCTGTTGAAAAAGTCATCAATCACGCGTCTGGGCTGCCGCTTTGAGGGCACACGAGTAAAGGCAGGCGGCGCTCGTCCAGCGGCAAGTGCATCCTTCTCCGTTTGCTTATCCGTAGTACGACTTTTGGTATATGATTCGTTGGATGGATGGGCGGGGGGCATTCAGCATGCGTGGTGTTGTTGTTGTCGGTGGTGGGCAACATAAAAGTAGGCATAAGGATGTCCAAAAATATTACAAAAAAAAAATAAGCAGGAAAACACAAAAAAAAAACAACACAACCAACAACAAGTACTACGAAATATAGAAGACGGTGTTGGTGGTGGTGGTGATGGAGGTGGTGGTGGTGGTTGTGGATGAATGCTAATAATGAACAGTGAACCATAAAAAGGTTGTAAAAAACTTTCATTTGTTTCACAAATTAAAAACGCCAAGACCCGACCCGACCCTGGAGCCAGCCATAAAATGCGCCGACGCCCAAAATAAAAACCAAAAACGCACACAAAAAAAAAAAAAGAAAAAAAGAAAAAAAGAAACCTTACTTTTTCTAGCTTCTCCAAGTGCTAATAGTTTACTCCACTAGTGACCACACGAACTTGTACGAGATTCAGTTCCAATGGCACAATCCAACCAAATGGCCAGCCACAGACTTACCGCAAATGGCTGTCATAAACAGCCGGACAGAGCCCAGGCCCAGGCTAGAAAATGGGATCATCAGAAGAAGGAGTAGTGAACCTCCCCCCGCTTCCGCTCCCCTCTCAAGCTGCCTATTGCCATTCTCATGCCACATTCGTCATGCACAATTGCCTTGCATTTTGGTGAGTTAAATCCGCCTCGAACTCACGGAAAGTCATTAGTGGGATTTGCACTCGAGTTGCTTGCGCTGCCTTGCTTGGGCAGACTGCCAGCAGATCTGACATTTTTATTGGACTTCCAATTAGTTGGGCATACGTAAAGGTCCTTTAACTTGATTTACACTTGCAGCAAGCAACAAAAAGTTAAACTAACTAAATAACTTTCTCTCTTTGATTCATTTATTCATTTTAAGAAAATTCCCTAAAGAAGGATTAGGATATATTTGATGGGGTCTGAAAATAGAAACTAGACTTTTTGAAACGTTTTCAAAACTTATCTCTTTTTCCTACTACATTTCAATATTTCATGTAAAATTTAAAAACAATTTTCTTTAAGTGTATTTGCCAGTTATGGAATGACTTCTTTGGCTTTTCAGTTATGAATAAGGTAATATAGAAATATCTTTTTACCTAATGAAAACTCACTGACCATTCACACACTCACACACCCAAAGGGGTGGGGTGGGGCGGGGGTTGACTTGAAGTTTTTACAATAACGAAATCTAAACCTAATGAGCTAATCACATGAGAAGGTTTCCTGGAAGAGAAAAGGATTTCAAGTGTCTGGAAAGTCCATTCAAAATTTTGTAACGTTTTAATTGGCTGCACACTTTTGGGTTGCTTTTTGCTCGCAAATTGGTAACTTGTTTAGAGATGGCTAATGAATTGGTCAAGGGCCAGAAGAGGCCAGAAGGCCAGGGGGCTTATGGCTTCATTTGATGCCAAGCTCGAGGCGGATGTCTGTCCACTTGAGCATTGCACTAGATGCACATGGACTGCTGCCCTGCACCCACTTATGTATATGTATGGTACGTGCTGCCAACACTTCCGGCATATTTCACTTCACCTTGACATGGCTTTGGGTTTTGCTAATGGTGTTGGTGTTGCTATTGGTGGTTGGTGTTGGTGTTGGTGTTGGTTGGTGGATAGACTCAACTCACCTGTGCCTGAAGCGTGATCCCAGCTGAAATAAATCGGTGGCATGCGATTGCGAATTGGGCAACGGGGCGACGCGCACTTGTCTAAAGAACGCATGATGCTCCACACAGCATCTCCACAAATGTTTGCACGCCGATTTGCGTGGAGTTTCAAAGCCATAAGTGCTTAGCTCATTCTGTAAAAAAGAAGAGAAGAAAACCAAAAAACAAAAAAAAAAACAAAAAAAAATGTGTGATAAGCGCAAAAGTCAAGTCACGATGTCGGCAACAGAGACGGAGACGAAGACGAAGACGGCGACTACCACAGCGCATGATGACGATGGGAACGACGACGATGACGATGATGATGCTGATGCTGGAGGACTCTACCGACCCATGTCACAGCCATGTTGCCCAAGTGAAGGCAAATTGAGTGAATGAATTCTTCCATCAACCCGCATATATTCCTTCTTTTTTTTTTCTTTTCTTGGAAAATATAAAGTGTGAATTCTTTTGGCCAAAAAAAGAAAAAAAATGTTAAAGTTTCTTTGCCTTTGTGTGTGTCAACTGGCTGCAAAAAAACTTTTTTGATTATCAAAGCGTTAACACCGAAAAGTGTTCACTGGTAGCGACTATCTGTTAGCCAGCTACTTGTTGTCTAACGATGCTCTCGATGCTCGGCTTCTGGCGCCACTTGATGCCGTTGACAGAGGCAAAAGTTAGGAAAAAAAAACCCATACATATATTTTGGGAACTCTACAAAATAAGCAAAAATGAAATTGAAGCAAGTTGCATTTAACTCAAACCGCGAATTTCAAATACTCTCTTTAAATTCAACAAACAAAATTAAGGTTATTAAGGAAATGTCACTAATTGTGAGACAAAGTCAATTTTTGTTAAGTCTTTTACCAGGTAAATTAATTATGATGTCTTATAAGCAAAGTTTTTAACTATTTGTCATACTTGGCCAAAAATGTGCAATACTTTACACAATTTCAGTCTTATTGAAAACTTTCTAATAGCCTCTCTTCTACACTTCTCTTTGAGGCGTCTCAAGCAACAGAGTCATAGAAATATATATAAAAAGAGAGAACGAACTGCAAATTGTACGAAAGCACTTGTCAGCCAAATATTTATGGTTAGAATGGGGGGGGATCTTTGTCAGCATCAGCATCAGCATCATTTTCATCGTCGTGGTGGTCCTCCATTGTCGCCTGGCAGCGACTGGAGAGGAAAAAAAAGAGAAAAATTTACATTTTTATCGCTTATCCTGAGCATAAAATAGCGTCCTTTATAATAAACTTTGGCAATGCGCGGCCAATAGTAATGAGCCACCGTCGTCTTGTTGCGCAGCACAACAATTCCGCTTGGCGTCAGGCCCAGAAAGTATTCCACGCTATCCTCGCCCTGCAAAACAAAAAAAAAAAAACAAAAAATATCCATGAGAAAGGAATGTGAAAAAAAATGGCAAAATCTGATGCGAAAGTTTACGGAAACAAAAGGACAAGACGAAAAGTTGCTGCGCTTCGTTTCGTTTTTTCTTTCTTTTGGCTATTGCCAAAAAATGTGTTAACAAGAGGAAAGTTTTGTCCCATTAGCAGCAGCAGGCGGCGTTTTATGGATCTTCTAGAATCCCCGCCCCCGTCCCCACCGCCTGCTTCAACCCGCTCTCTCTCTCAAACTGTTTGCATTTGTTGTGAGACGAAAAGAAATGTAATTTTAGCTGTTAATTAAATTAAAATTGCAGCAAGTAAAGCAAGCAGACGTTAGGAAAAAGGAATGGCAGGGGGGGTGGGGGCAGAAGTGACGACCTGGCGCCGTATTAGTTAATGATTTGTGTCTATAAACAAACAGCAGAAGGGCAGATGAAGCAAGGGGTCAGAAGTGCCAGGGGGGGTGAGGTTAACGCATACCACAAACATTTAGAGTACAAGGGTTCGTCGCACACACACACAGACACACACACACACTTATGTAGTAGATATACAAACACAGCTGGTGATTTATTGAGGTTTGATATCAAAGTAAAGGGCAATAAAAAATGCAAATGAAGTGCCAACTTGCAGAGCCCAGAAGACGGGAAAAATGCAGAGGCCATACACACCCACACACACACACACACACAAACGATCACATATGTATGTATGTATGTATGTGGTTTGACTTTATTTCGAGGGGGTCGGGGAGTAATCATTTCGTTTCTCCCTCTTCTTGAGGTCTAGAAAAGTGCGGGGAAATGATTTATAATATTTGCCCTGAAATGAAATTAAAGTTTATATTTCCCTTTGACCCCCTTTAATATGGTGTGGTGCGTGTGTGTGTGTGTGGCTCTCAACCCTTGCTGTGGTCTACAAGAAATTTGCTTCATATGTTATATATACATTTTGTGACCCTTTGGAAACATTTAGACACTTACCAGCACGGGATGCAAATCAACGCCATACATATCATGCCATTTGACTTTGTCCAAATAGTTTAGCTCGGCACTCGATGGCGACATGCCCTTGAGCTGTTGATGGAGCTCCGAGACGCGTGACTCCAGTTCACTGCTTTGATTGGGCAACAAACGAAACTCCGATACATAGCCCTTGGAATGACGTCGCTGATCATAATCGCCCAATTCAGCTGGCATGAGAAAAAAAAGGGTCAATTATAAGAGAATTTCTTTTTTTTTTTTTTGTCATTACTTACATTGGACCACAAAGGCTCCCAGTTCGGCGGCCAGTTCAAAGGCAACTGGCAAACGTCCTTGCAGAACATCCTGTTTGACTTGCAGGAAAAGTTGATATCTGCAATAAAATGACAAATATTATTAGCAGTGACAACAGACGACAGCCAATAGACAGTTGGGCGAGTAGTTAACAAGTTGGTAAACAAATCTCAGCATAAAATCAGTTGATACGTCTTTGATGTTTGCCCTAAACATATACAGATACACACACGCACACACACGCACACACACGCACACACACGCACACAAGCAAATTGTTGACTTTGGTTGTAACATGAAAATCATTGAAACAAATACGAAACACAGAGAGCGGGCAAATGGAAGGATATAATCAGAAAATGCTATAGAATCCTTTGCATCATATTTCACATTTATTTACACAAATCACACGAGCGAGCCATAGCTCAAGTTGAAGTGGCTTGTTTGCTTTATAAACGTTTTTGGTCTAGGCCAATTCCAACCTCTTCAATCCTCTCATCATCAGGAAATTTTTCAACTTTTGTCCTGTTTCTGGAGTCAATTGCCGTTTATTGTGAGCCGCAGACTTTGTATAGCTAAAATAACAAAAATTCTTTAGACCGCCCCCGCTCTAGTGCACTTGCATTTGCCCATAATGCATGGAATTGGCTAACCCTCCCCCTCCCTCCCTCTTTAGACGGATACTAATCGAAGTGCATTTCAATGCATTTATATGCGCCAATATTAGCGCAGCAGTTGGCAAAAGCCTCGCATACGGATTTTGATGATGTTTGGCCAGTGATTGGCATTCGCCATGATGGTGATTATGTGTGGTGATGCGGAGAGAGAGGGAGGAGGGCTCGGGCTGAGGGTGGGCAAACGTGTCGTTGGCGTCGCCGTCATGGTCATGGTTCGTATAGTGCTCAAATATTTGCACATACCAAATGCTTGATAAATGCAGCAATAGCCCCCAGGCATGGACAGGAGAGAACAGGAGGCCCAGTCCGGCTCGGCTTGGCCCTACACCAGCATAAATGTTTGCGACATTTGTGCCACATTTTGTGGCCCTTCCCCTCTCTCTCTCTGTGTGCTTCTCCTCTGTAACCCTTTGCACAATTTCCCGCACCAGAAAATCCCCATGACGATTGCGTTATTTTAATTTATTTTGCTTGATGTGCAGCACGCATAAATGCATTAAATGAATGATGCATTATCCATTAGTTTTTGGTTCAGAGTTTGAGTTCGAGTTCAGAGTCCTCGAAACGCATCATTTTGCTGTTTATTCAATTATAAGTGTGTTTGTGTGTGTGTGTGTGTCTGTATCTCTCTCTTTCTCTCTCTCTCGACAATTAACAAATTAAATTTGTTGACTTTAAAGACCCTTCAAAGCTTCAAGTTTAATCAATTAAGCCAATTCATCAAAAATTTACCTGGTGATTTCCTCCAACAGTTTACATGGATCAGCAGCATAAAATTTGACTCCGAAATATAAATCATATGGATCCGATTTGGGCTTCAATTGCCTAGAAATTCGTGAAGCAGGATCTAGCCAGTGCTATAATTGAGAAAAAAAAACACAATTATAGATAATTCCATACACAAGATCTTAGTGTTAACTAAATTAAGAAACTAAACTCAAGCCAAAGTTGCCTCTTTATTTACATAGGAGTTAAAAAGCCCTTGCAACTGGTTCTTCTAACCAAACGTTGGTTATCGTGTCGATTGTTCCTATGGGAGCTATATGATATAGTTGTCTGATCTTCAACAAATTGATATTAATGAGTATATTAAACTAACAAGTATTTATTTTAATAACGATAGTTTGAAAAAAAAAGAAAAGAATTATTGGTCTAAAACTAAATTTTCGACCAATGGAGCTACATACATACAGTGTTGGCAGAAATAATAGAAACGGCAACCTTTTTTTTTGTTGAAATCATTTTTTTTCAGTGTTGGTGAAATTATTCGACCTAAAAATCAGTGTTTAAGTATGTGGGATAGTAATACTGCTATTTTCATTCCCTTTTACACCGATTTTCGCGGAACTTTTTTTTCTATACGCTTTTTAGTAGAACCACCACGTGTTTCGGTTGGAAAAAACAATAGAAACGCTCAGTATTTTTCACGTCAAAAACATTTTAGATCTCATAAAAGTTAAATTTTGGTTTTATTTTAATATTCTAAATCAAAGGTATTTAATATGCATCAGAATTGGTTCTGATTTCTGTATTAATTTTTTAACATTATATGCAGTATGGGTCGTGGCACGCACTTCTCAGAGGAAGAAAGGGAAATCATGAAAAATCTAAAAAATTTTGTTCGTTGGCGATTCTATTATTTCTGCCAACACTGTATATAGTAGTCCGATCTTGATGAAATTTGGCATAGACGTTTGGGTTTAAAAGAAATTAGGCTTTGTACATTTTCTTTAATAACCCATGGAAAACAACAGAGTGATGGATCCAAAACTTTACTTTCAAACGATTGTTCCTATGCGAGCTATATTATATAGTGGTCCGATCTGGCTGAATCCGAGATATACAAAGCTTACAAGCTAAATTTGAGCACTTTAGCTTTAGGGGTCTAAGAGAAGTTTTGCGCTGATCCAGACGGATGGACGGACGAACGGACGGAAGGACATGGCTATATAAAGTCGTCTCATCGTGCTGATCAAGAATATATATGTACTTTATATGGTAAGAGATGCTTCCTTCTATGCGTTCTGACCAAAAGGAATATACCCTTTTTGCAAGAGTGTGAAAAAAAGCCAATTTGGGGGGGGGGGGGGGGGAGGGGGGTAGTATGTACTTTCATTCAAAGAATCCATAGTATAAAGAAGAGTTTAAAATTTAAGTATTCTTTCTTTGTGCTGATGCAGATGATGATGGACATGTAATAGAAATTTTTAGTCACGTTGGATTAACTTTGACTTTAAAAATTATAAACACTTTTATGAAGAACGACACAAACGAATGTTGCGAGGTAAGGGAAACATGTGTGAATTACAATAAAGGCCACGCACCTCTAGGGCGAGGGGGCACACGGTTCTTTAGCCGGTGTCGGCGCTGGAGAGCAATGAAAGCGAAATTATATAATTTGCCTTGTGGGCAAGGACGAGCTCAAAGAGTTGCCCCCGACGTCCACATCAGATTCGATTCAGCCTCAAAGTCAAAGTCAAAGTCGGAGCCGTAGGATGTAGACGTAGACGTAGCCGGAGACTGGCTTTTTGTTTTTCATTTTTCAATGGTCGGTGCGCGCCTCAATGAATTTCAATGAAAACGAAAATGAATTTCAAAAACCAATATGTTTGCACAGCGGAAGCGGAGGAGCAGGAATATGTAGACCCAGCCAAAGGGCTGTCGATTCTCAGTGTGCTCGTCGGCATCGTCATCATCATCATCAACATCATCATCATTATCATCTTTTTGCACTCACCGTTTGATTCTCCTCGTCTATGTAGCGTATGCCAAAGTATGAAGTCTCGATTAAATTGAGCCTGGCAAAGACGACATCCAGCAGAGCCTGGCCGGGCAAATCATCCTGAAAATAGACAAGAAAATTGCTGTTAAAACAGAGCAAAAAAAAAAAAAAGAAAAGAAGAGGTGGGCAAATAGACATAGAGTTGAATACGTTGGATAAGAGAGAGAGAGAGAGAGAGAGAGAGGGGGGTGGGTCTGCCCTGTGAAGGCAACCGTTGGCAAACTGTTGAGCCATTGAATGGCCACAGCTTTGTATGGCTCGGAGTCCTGGCGAAAGAAAAAAAAAAGTGAAAACTTTCTAGCGACAATTATTCAATTGGAAAATTGCTCCTTTCTGTGCCGCCTTTGCTTTGCTGTTGATAAAACAAATAAAGGAAAAGGAAAAGTGGAAAAACGAAATAGCCGTCAAATGCCACGCCTACACATCTACCCAGCCAGCCACACAAGCAATTTATGGCAAATCGAAAGGCAATCAACAATTTTCTGTTGGTTTAATTTAATTTTCTGTTAGCCTTTAAAGCTTTAAAATGCCAATTTTTGTGTTTTTTTATTTTTTTTGTTCCTAGTGCCAATAATAAATTGAGTTTATTCTCGTGGGTATTTCGCCTCACTCCCTTTTTTTTTTGTACCCCACGCGTGCTGCTGCTGCCTCTTTTTTAACTCAAAAGGTTGCCACAGCTGCAGGAGCAGCGGTAACCGCAAAAAAACACCCAAACTATGGCCAGGGGCATTTCATTGTTAACCACAGGCACAAAGGCTATGGCTATGCTTCAGTCACTTCTGCTCAGCCTGGCAACACCTACACACACACACACACACACAAACACTCAGACAGATACATACATATATGCCACTTTCATTGTCCTCATGTGGAGCCACATCTGGCGTTTCAACATGTTTGATTTTTGGCGCTGACCAGACACTACTCTCTGACTTTGCCTTTTTTTTTTTTTGTTTGTTGTTCTTTTCGTTTTTTGTGTCTTCTGTGTGTGTGTGTCTGTGTGTGTGTGTGTTCTGCCATGTTTTATTTATGGCCCAAACATCCCTTGGTGGCTGGCCAATGGCTCGCATCCCTTTGTTTTCCCTTTTGTTGCCATGTTTTATTGTTGTTGCGTAATAAACTTAATGGCTGGCAAGTGTGAACAAGCCGTAGAAGGAGGGAACTCGAACTCGGAACTCGGAACTCGATCTGTGACTCGAAGTTAGTCTCTTTTGAATTTATGCTAAACTTTTGCTGACCAAATATAAAAAGGAAAGTGGAATCAGTTCATAAGAGCTGCCTGCCTAAGTTGCCATTGGGGAATTCCCAGCCAAAATGGACTTAGCCAGGCGATAATCTATGCATATATGACAGCATCAGCAAAAGTCAGTAGTAAAAAGGGCAGAAAGAACCAGCAACCAAAGAACCCACACGAGAGTCATACAACGTGTCACAAGCACGATGTGCCACACTAATTGCATTTATTCGTACTGCATTAAAGGACATTCAGACATTCAGGCATGTGGCATACTGACAATCTGACAGTGTGACAGTGTGACATCGACAGTGATGACAGCAAAACCTTAAATGAACGCCCTGTGCAAGTCTAGTCAAAATTGCATTACAAATACTTGGACAAGGACATTAAGACAATGGCTCGTAAAATTTTCAACAATATACATCATCTCTCTCTCTCGCTCTCTCTCTCTCTCTCTTTATGTGTGTGTCCTCATAGCTCTTCTTCTTCTTTTTCTTCTCGTACTCCACTGTCATTGTTGTCAATGCTTTCACCATAAAACAGAAGTAGAAAAGTGCATTTTAAAAATGCATAAGACCCATGAGCGGAGCGTTCATCATATTGTCGCTTGCCATTTACTTTGTCCAAGTTGCCAGCAAGGACAACATCATATCTTCCCTGCCTTATGCAACGACAACGACAACGACAGCGCTTTCAAGCTCAAAATGTACTTGCTGCTAAAATGGAATACTTGATGAGTAAATAATACCATTTCACACAAAAGATACATGAAATGCTGTGCGATTTCTGGCAAGAAACAGTCAATGCTAAAACTAGTTGGGAATTCTATATGCCACTCACACTCAAAAAAAAAAGCAACAGGGAAAGTATACCTCCAGAAAGCGGCATCTCAAGCCTAATGAACTACGCCTCATGCATGTCTAAAACGTTTTCCAACAAAATTATGGCCAGAAAATCAACGTAACATGTAAAGGGCCGCAATGGTTTGCAATTAATCACAAGACCTCAACCGAAACCCGGTAAAAGTTTGGCCAAACAAAAGTGTTTAAGTCCCAAAAGGCTTTCGGTTTTCGGATGTGCGGCGGACAAACTCTACTTTTGTCTCAGTATATACCACCCACCCACCAGCCCAACTCACTCACACTCACTCACTGGCAAAGTTCAATAAATTAGATTCGTCTGCTTGAGAGAGTCGAGTCGAGTCGAGGAGTTGAGAGGCAATGACGACGTATAGATGGATGATGTCTGGTCGGACCGGGCGGGCATCAAAGGCTGCAACTACGACGCTGACGGCAGCAAAAAGTAAGAGGAGAGAAGATGCCCCGAGATGAGCCTGGACTGGGATGATTATGTTGATGCTAATGATGATTAGGTCTTTGGCTTAAATGTCTTAATCAAATTATGCCTACTTTGATGTTGCCAAGAATGTTGAAAGTAGGTTGAAGGCGAAGGAGCAACAGGGGGCGGGTCGTTGAGATAGAAGGGACAGCAAATCTTGGCCAAGTACACTTAATGAGCTTACACTTTTCGTCTTCTCCTCCTCCTCCTCCTCCTCTTCCTCCACGCTCCTTGGCAGCTGTCGGCAAAAAAGAACTTTTTTGGTTTTTTTTTTTTTTCATGCAACTTAATTAGTGGAACGCCAAGTGGTAAACCGGAAAATATAGCACACATGGAGTATGTACGTGTCTCAGTCTTAGTCTCTGCTTAGCATCAGCATCAACTTCGCATGGCATGGGCAGAGAGAGAATCAAAGGGCGACACTTTTAGTTTGGGAAAATCCCAGCAGCGTCTTTTGGGAAACTTAATCAACGCCGCGTCGTCTTACTGCCGCTTGGTCTGCGTGACTAACCCACTTTCTGGGACTAGTAGTGAGTGCAGAAATTTGCCACAATTCCGGCTTTAATATAATTAACACATAGTTTATGCTTTCCAAAATGAATATAAAGAGAGAGAGAGAGAAAGAGAGAAAAAGAGAGATGAAAATGCTTGCCAATTTTCTCTGTCAGCTTATTTTCCCCTGCCCTTTTGGACTCTCTCTGTTAGGGACTTGCCTTTATCTAACTTCTATGTATATATAAATCCCCTTTTTAAGCCAGCTAGAATCTTTCCAATTGCATTGTGCGTATAATTGCAATGCTTGGCTTAAACGTGCGCTGACCTTTGACAACAGCTCACACAGATGCACACAAATGCACACAAATGCATACAGATGCCATCGTTTTTAACGGCATTATGAGTTTTAAGCTCAGCACAGAGGGTATACACACCGAAAGCAGTTTGAAAACAAACAAAAGCTAAAAACAGAATAAGAGAAAGACACACAGACAGAGACAGACAGACAGACAGAGAGAGAGAGAGAGAGAGAGAGAGAGAAAAAAAGTATATACTTTGCCGTCCGTTTGCAATGTCATAGACAAAACGGCGACAAAGTGAAAGAAAGCCATGGCAGCCTGTAGACTACACACACACAAAACAACAAACTCAGAGCCAACAAAAATGCTAAAGCAGATTTATGTCCATGTCCAACTCCCGACCCGCCGCCAATCTCTCCAACCGTCGACCCACATCCACATTGCAGCGCATCTTCACCTAACAGAAAAAGAAGCAAAAAAAAAAACAAAAAAAAAAAACACATTCAACAAACGAGATTTGCGTAATTCCTGCAGCTCAGCCCGCAGCCTGCCACCATATCTTTTTTGCCTTTGCCGTGTTTCTCTATACCCTTACACAGAAGCTCTGAAGTCCCGAAACATCAACTGAGATGTAACCGAAACGGAATTTAAAGATACGGTAAGCAATATGTTACCATTTCAAACGGTTAACGTTTTATCGAGACTTTGGCTTAACCCATTGGCGGGGCGAAAGACTCAGAGAGACTTAACTCATTTACGAAAGGGAAACCTAAACCGGGTAAAGTTCTTTTCCAACCATCATTAACGCAACCATTAAAACATCTGCGATTATAAAAGAACAAAAGAAAGAAACTTTAAAAACTTGAACTAAAGAAGTTAGTTTCACTATATACATAAAACATGCTGGATCCTTCTGGAGACTTCTGGCCAAAAAAACATTTCTTAAGGTAAGGCATCAACCTGTCAGCTTTTCCAATTGTAGTTTATGCCATTCTCGTTTAGAACGTGAACGTGCTGCTTTCAACTTGGAAGCGGTGCTGCCTCTTTACGAGAATTTTTATTTCGCATGCCCAGCCAAACGGGCGCATACAAAGCCTCTCCAAAAGCTGGACGAGGAGGACAGCGATGGCTCATGCTGTGGCTGTGTTGTGAGACTGACTGATGATGCTGCGGATGCTGATGTTGATGCCGATGCTAAAGCTAAAGCTAAGGCTAAGGCTAAGGCTAAGGCTCAGGAGGTTCAACTTGGGCGACTGCAATATGAGTTGTTGTTGTTGTTGTATGTACATTTTCCTGTCATCGCGACATAGCGGAACGGTTTTTTTTTTTTTTTTTTTTTTTGTCATGTTTGGTTATTTCTTTTTACGTCAGTTGATGTCAGTTCTATGGGCCGCTGACATTTGTCGCATCTTTTTGAGACCTGTGTGTTGTTTTCTCTTTTGGCTTGCTAATTTCTTTAGCAATATGCCAACTCTTCTTCATCTCTACTCTCTGCTTAGCTGTGATATATTGCACATGCTGATGCACTGTTGAATTTGTCTTGAGATTTTCCGGACAAGCAGCCGGCTAAGAACTACGACTTCCGTTATGTCCATCACTTGCATTTTCAATTTTTAAGCTGGCGGCGCTCAGAAGGGGCGCGAGGGGTCAACTGCTGAATATCATTGTTTGACTGACAAATATTTTACATTCTATTCTGACTCGCAGATAAAGCAAGAAAAAAAAAAAAAATATATAAAGAAAAACTCCCTTAGACCTCTTGTTCTGGCCAGATTGGTAGCTCACCTTGAATTTTCTTTGGTTCTTTGTTTTGTGTGGGCTTGTGTGTGCGTGTGTGTGTGTGTGTATGTGTGTGTGTGTGTGCTCTATTCAAACGCTTGGGTAAACAAACAGCACACAGACTGACAATCAGCCAGTCAGCCATTCGACAGAGACACAGGGCGCAAAAAGTCGAAAAGTGAGTGAGGTTGAGACTGAGGCCTGGTCCAGCTCAGATCCAGATTCAGATTTCGATTCAGATTCAGGCACAGACCACCAAGTGAGTGAGTTATCTGATGGCCGTCAAGAGTCCAAAGCCCCGACCCCGCCGCCAACTACGTCTGTCTGTCTGTATTTGCGTTTAAAGTTTTTTGATTGAATTGTTGCAAATTGTTTGCAAATCTATTTCGTTTCAACCTCTCTATCTCCCCTCTCTCTATTCATCAGTTTTGGCCATTGAACAATTGGTTTTTGTCTTGTCTCTCTCTCTGTCGAGGGGGGGGGGGGGGGGGGGGGAGATAGCCAGAAAATCTTGACATGACACTGAGTTATGGTTCTGACAGCTGCAAAAAGCCAACGAACGAACGAACGAACGATTCAACCAAAAAAATAACTCTAAGCTAAAATTTTAACCAACATCGTCGTTTTATTCTCTTTTTTTTTTTTGTTGTTGGGTCTGCTAATCCTATTAGGAAACGATGCGCAACTTCAGCAACAGATAAAGTAATTACCCCCAGCCCCAAAAAAAAAAAGACAACCCAACCAAAATGCTTCGTTGAATTTTTTCAAAAGGTAAAAAAAGTATTCAACTTTTGGGCTAAACCTTTTTTGCTTATTAATTACGTCGAGAAGGGTATGCCGCCATTAGGAGAAGAGTATATTGGCTTGGCAGTTCTTTTTCTTCACCCTGAAAGCCCTTTCTCTTGTTAGTTCGATGACTTCTTCGACTTTCTCTTCTGCTTAGAGTATAAACTTTTCGATTTGCAAGTTCATTTTCTTGCCATTGATGTTTGCTTTTGCCCGTTTTCATTTTGATTTGACGGGAATAATCAATAGAGTGAATTTGGCAAACTGCCGAGTAACATTTACATTTACATTCTAGAGATATAGATTCAGGTGTGGGTGGATGAAAATCTAGATGCCGGCATTTATTTAGCCATTAAACACGCTTCATGGATTTTTCTCATTTTCATTATCAATTTAAGCGCGCGCATTCTGTCCACTTTCGGATGGTCGGTTGGGGGGAGGAGGGGGGGGGGGGGGCTCTAAGCTGTAAAAAAGCTTTTAACTTAATTATGTTGGCCATAAACTGCAGGTTTTATTTTGGTTTTTGGTCTCAAGATAGACAGAGACGAGGCCGAGACGAGTGGCAACTTGGCGTGTGAACGCTTGGACCTAGAGCCTAGAGTCTAATTAAATGTCGCTCGAAGGCATGACCAAAAAAAACATACATACATATATACTATATATATACATTATGTGCTTGTACATTTTTTATTTTTTTGTTTGTTTTATTTTGCGCTGAAGTGTTTGCTCGTGAAACACTTGAACTAACCATTTCCATTTTGGCTTGTCATTGTGGCCAGTTTGAAGTGTGTGTGCGGAATGATTTACATAAATTCTCAAATGGCCATGTTGGCGATTGCAGTTGGCCCAAAGACACCCTGTATTTCAAAGAATTAAGCGTTAGACAAACACACACAAGCCCACACACACACACACACACAGAGACCCAGACTCCAACTCCAACTCCTCCAGACTTAAGTATTTTAACCGTTAAAATATAATTATATAACGTTATGCTGCAACAACAAGCGTAAAATACTTTTTTTAGGGTTGCGCTGCTTTAAGTGCCAACTGTGCCGCCGATGAGAGTAGCTTGTAGGCACTTGAAGTGCTAATACCCTGCAGCCATTCAATGAAAGTGCATATTAGTTTAGAGTAATTGAAACTTATTGAATGGTCGGTCTTAGATCGGGTGGGCAAAAGATTGAGATGAAGTTGGTCGAATGTAGAGAACTACTTATTAATGGGTATGTGGAAAGTCGTTCTAGATCTATTGGGCAGAAAATTGAGATTGAGATAGAGTTGATCAAATCAAAAGTGAAGCCAATATGAAGAACTATTAAAGGGTATGTGCAAAGTCGTTATTTTTGTGCGTTAAATACTTTTGTTGTTTTTCACTCTGCGCCCTGACCAGATGTCATTAGCATTGTAAGCATGATAAATGACAAAAATGCGCGCTTACAGATCAAGCTTATATATGTCGGTCGGTCGGTCGGTCGGTCGGTCGGTCGGTACACGAATGTCTGGTAATATGTTCATAGTATGCTCACTTGAGCATGAAGTCGTCAAAATCATTTGTCACAGTTTTGGCCAGGTTTTGCAGCGGCGCCGCCACTGACTTTGACTTGTTAAGTCCATTTTTCAAGCAATTGTTTCGAGAGAACTGCTTAGATGGCTTTACTATAAGTATTGTTGAATTTTGAAATAAAAAAAACAATTCAGTTATTTTAAGAAAAATCACGCATACGCAATGTTTTGCCTTGCAAACGTCAGGGGCATCAAAAATATCGATTACGACACGTTTTCCAGGGACATTTTATAAAAACAAACCCAAATACACATATATGTTTATATATAAGACGATTGTAGAGATATATTTGCGGATATATAAAGACAGCGTACCGAAGATTTAATACTCTTTGATATTCACGCTAAATTACAATTATTGCTAAAACTATGCAAAACAGCTTCGGGAAAAGAATCAACTAAAGTTATTACACGAATCAAACAGATTTCCATTCAATAAAATAGCATCTTGAACTTGATTTGGGGCAGAAATAACTTATATTTTGCCATAAAATTAAGAAAAACCAATCTAATTGTCAATGGTATTTTTTTTTTCTTAACTTTTGCTTGATTTATGTTGCACACTTTTTTGATTAGAATGAGTAAACGCTTTTGGGTAAGTGTATGGATGAAAAACGAGTCAACCGCAAGTCTCCCCTTCCCCCCATCCACCCAACACTGCCATTAATGCTAGATTGCAAGAGTGTGGCGGCGGCTTTAAGTGCGTGCGTTTAGTGCCCATCGGCAACCGTCAAAATCAACACAAAAGCAACAGCAACAACGACAACAACGACAACCACGACAACGACAGGGGACAGCAGTCACCATGGGCCATAGCCGTAGCTTTAGCCAGGCATCTCGTGGTTGTCAGTTGACAGACAAGAGTCATGAGCCATGGGCAGCGTGTAAATAAAATTACGTTTACGGCTGGCGCGGCCACACGCATTATTTTTTTTGCTTCTCCCTCCTTCTCTTCGTCTCCACTCTTCTTCTGTTCGTTTTGCATATCTTGACTGCGGCACTTTGAATTTTCATTCATGGCTTTCGTGTGTGTGTGTGGAATTTGGTCGGCGGGGCCTCTTTTATCAATCATTTGACTGAACATTCAGGAGGGGGTGAAGCTGGTAGATTGGAGGTTGGTCCATGAGCCATTTGGCCAATAATTACATGCGATAAGTTGTCGTTGTCGTTGCGGCTTACTTGCTCTCTTACCAGTTTCAACTCATTAATATTGACCCGCGGGGCACAGGCGACGCGACACAACGTCGTTTGGCAAGCGGCTTGTCCGCCCAGTTTAGTTATTGTCAAATTATTGCCACGCCCACAGAGACACAAACAAACACACACACACACACATACACACAAAGAGTCTTACATGTGTCTAATGCACAATTTATGAGCCAGCCAGCCAGCCAGCAGGCCAACAGCTAACGGCTAACCAACAATAATAATCGTTCAGAGTTCAGAGCTTTAGCTGATTTACTATGTATGCAGCACAGCTGTTGTTGTTGTTGTTGTTGTTGTTGTTTATTATAAATCTCCTGTTGATGAGCTGTGATTATTAGCATATTATATGCTCCAATTTAATGCTGCGATAAAACGCTATAAAATGTAATCGCCACATGCGAGCAAGTGTCATTAGTCAGTTCCTGGAATTGGCTAACTAGCCTGTCGTACCACTTGCTGCTGCTGCACGATCAATCAGAAATGGCCAACTGGTCTACACAGTAAACGTAAAGTTCCTAAGGCAATTGCAACTTGTATTAAACTGGTAGGATAACATTGTAGAATGCATGTGTGTGTGTGTGTGTGTGTGTGTGTGTGTGTGTGTGTGTTTGAACGTACACATTCTATATCTCCGCCCGAAGACGAACAATTAACTGGCGGCCCTTTAAGTCATGGCTAATTATGCCGCAGACCTCACATGCAATCCGGTTGACATGAATTTGCATTAAAATATTGAGCTCCATATATATATATTAAGGACACATTCTATGTAGACCCTTGGGGTAATAATTCTTGATAAAGGCTATTTTAGACGCATAAGCTAGTTTAGTTAGTTAATTCTATTGAATGAGACTTAATTTGCAGGTGCTCAAACCAAATATTATCAGCATAATCCTGAATTGATGGTAATAAAGACAACTTAAAACTGAGATATGCTGCAGATAAACGAACAGTGTTGAGAAACGGTAAATTAAAGCTTATTTTGAATTTGAATTTAAACGTTTAGGTGATTATTTTTGGGATGAGGAAGCTGGTCACACCTTTTTTGGCTGATGCAATATTTGGCGTTAATGCGAAAGAAAATTTTAAACTTGAGTTAATTACAATGCATAGTTGAAATTGGAAAACATAGCAAAATTTTTATTCAGGTAATAAATTAAAAGTAATTTTCTTTTAACTGTATTTCAAATGACTTGTAGGCGACCATTCAGTTTAAGTTTCTTTAGGCCAAAGAACTTTTTATGTTTTATTTAAACCCTCTGGGGGGCTGAATAAATGACTATTTTTCTTTGATTTTTTGTTTGTTGTTGACAACTATTTTCAATTTATTAAGCGAAACAGCAATAAAAAACAAGAAAATGTGCTATTCAATTAAAAGTCATACTCATAGGCGCAGAATTTCATGTGAATATTATTTATATTGCCTGCTTGGATAAATTTTGCAAAGGTTTGCTGAAATCAGAGACCACCCAATAGTCATAGCCAGGGGAACGGCGAAACAGGGGCACAGGGGGTCACACAACTGAAACGGGGGGAAAAAAAGAAGCAAAAATCTCAACAATTTATTTGATCTGTCCGCAGCACAATGATGCCAACTATGAGGATGTCGTGCAGAATCAGCACAAAATCCCAAGCGACGCCATGAGACACACACACACACACACACACACACACACACACACACACACACACAGGACACAAAAGGCGACAACTGACGACTGACTACTGAGCACTGACGACGACGACGACGACGACGACCCATTTAATTTGGCAAACGTGAGCAGTTTTAAAGCCAACCAAGAGGCAGCCCATCATCTAAGTGAAGACAAGGAGGAGCGGTGAAGCGTTGGAGCGGTGTGTGAACGTGTGAGTGATGACACTTTGCATGTTTGCTAAGTCACAGCAGGGCCCCTTCTTGCCGCACTAAATATTGATGAGAATGCTTGGCAGGCAGGCGGGCGGGCTGGCGGGCAGGCAGAAGCACGTGCAAAGTATGCAACACTTTTTCAATGAAAGGGAAAGAGTCTCTCTCTCTCTGTTTGTTTTCGGCTCATGTCAGCTAATGTTAACAAGAACACTAAAGTCAAGCACTTACCTTGATCTCATGTATGAAGTCGGTTTCATCCAGCAAATTAATGCGCACGGACATAATCCGCGATGGTCGGCAAAGACAATTCATTTTGCTGCCGATTTATATCGCTGTCTGTCTGCCTTGGCTTCTTGTCTATGTGGTTAACATTGTTTACTGCAAGTAAAATAAAAGTAGAGATTCAATTGCGGTTAGAAAGTGCCAATTAAATTGTAAACATAATTAATAAATAGCTAGAGACTAGTTATTTCTTTTTTTTTCGTCTACATCTACTGCAATTAGTCGACCTGCAACTGGTTTGCTGAGAGGTGTACATAGATAGATAGATAGATAGTTGGGTAGATGATGCCTCTTTCAAAGGGGAGTCAACAACCCAACGAGTCTCGTCTTTCCTTTGCTCTGCTCTGACTAGGCCTTGTTTTAATAACTCTTTTGGCTTTGGCGTTTATCTGTCTCGCAGATCAGCAACTGTGACGACAGCAATGACAGCCCAACTGTCAGCAACAGCAACTTAAATCGTTTCCCCAGTTGGGTTGGGTTGGGTATTATCATTATAATTTTATAATTGCGGTTGTTGTTGTGCCGGTGATAAGTTTAATATGCACGTGGATGTGGTTGATGTGGAAGAAGCACCAACAAGGCAGCAACTCCAAAAACAAAACACCAACAGCAACAAAAGTCACTTAAGCGGATTAGTTGAAGGGCGCTTCTGTGCTATTTGTTGCCTAAAAGCAGATTATGTCATTAGAGGGTCTCTCTCTCTCTCTCTGTCTCTCTCTCTCTCTGTATATAGACAAAGCATACATAGAGAGAAGCAGCAGTGCCAGGCAAGGCTTAAAGTCTCACGCTTTAACTGCCCCCCCCCATGCAGCTTTAATTAACATTTAAGAACTTAAGAAAATTATAAATGCCATTTTTATGCTTAATTCATTTTGAATAAACTATCACGATGGTAGAAAAATATTCTCTTTAGTTTGAGTTTACTTCAATTTTTAAGAATCGCAGAGTCTCTTACTTTAAGATAGTTTTGTAATCTTTTCTGCAATTTTGAAGAGTTCATGTAAGATCTTCAGGTTTCTTATTCCAATTTTTCGAGAATCGCAGAGAACAGTTTGCCTCGAGCAACTTCTTAGAGCACTCACCTGAAATCTAAGTCTCTTCGTCTGCAATTCTTAAGAGTTTAACTAAATACATCAAGTTTCTTACTTGAATTTCTGAGAATTGCAGAGGAGAAAACGCAAAAAATAAAGTAAAAAGAAAAAGTGTATGCATTTCTTTACGGTTTTTAAGAGTCCAGCCAGGTTTCTTAGTTCCAAACGAGGCTTCTTTTATGCCATTCTCAAATGCATTAAACCGATTTTGTTTAGGTTTTTGTCTTGAAGCAGAAATGAGTTTATAAATTCGATCTGTTCGATCGACTCAAAACGATTACCAACGGTTAGATAATGGCTAATAGATGATGGGTTACTTTTTGCGAGGTTGTACTGTATGCAAATGTGCAAAACTTGTGGACAATGGCATCAGGCATAGAGGCATAGAGGACAACAGCAGAAACTATAGCTATGGAAACAGAAATCTACGACACATCTGGTTTGGTTTTTTATGCCTGGCCTGAAACTGCATCTGCATTTGCATCTGAAAAATAATTAATGTGCATTCGCATAATGAGAAGCAGCAACGGCAAAGAGAGCAGCGCAAAACAAAAGACAACACAAGCAGCACGAACGAAGCCTACTAACTTTTCACACATTTCGTTTGGGTTTTTGTAAGAGATGCAAATGTGATACACATCCATCTGATGTTGGATGTTGAATGTTGAATGTTTGATGTTTTGCATAGCTGAAAATTTCACTGGCTAAGTTCCAGTTGTTAGTTATGTGGTTTCGTTTTGGTGTCTGGGCCTTCATTAGTTGATGTTGTTGTTTGCCATTTCACATAGCCAGCCCAACCAACACTCACTGGTTACTGTAATGAAATATAATGCCTAATTAATGGAAAGTCACTCAGTTGACTGGGTTGGCAAGGTTGACTGACATCTGTCAGACTTCTCTCTCTCCCTCTCTCTCTCTATCTGTATCTTTAACTTGGTCACTCTGTCAACTCTGTGAACAACAACGAACGAACGAAAAGTGAACAGTGAATTGCATCAATTAAAATGCATATTTCACATGTGAATGACAGCCACCACTATGAATGAGTTGGATGAGGAATGGCCTCACATCATGTTATTTTAATTGCAGCCCCGCAGGTTCATTCAACTCAAGACTCACTGCGTTTCATCCCCGTCTCCGTCCCCATTCCCTCTCTCTCTCTCACGCTAATTTCTTCTCTCTGTGTTTCTCTGTGCACATGCCACACATGAGTAGAGGCAGTTTTCAAAATTCTACGCATAGAAATTCATGAGATATTTGATTTCATTCGGAATTCCAGAATTTAAATGAACCTTTCGGAATTCTCTTAAGAAGTTTTGAATTTAAATTCTAAAGTTTTTAGAGCATTTGCACTACAAAAAAAGTTAACGACTTCCATAGATTAGATCAGGGATTTTAAAACTTTTTTATATAGCGACCCCCTCCTCCTCCGCACTATTTTACAATGTAAATAAAATAAGGATTAAAGAATACGTACCCATTTATTTTGCATATATATAATTGGAAACGTTGACGGAATATCGGTCATAATAAAACACATTAATACCCCCTTTTAGTAGTCTCCACCACAGTTTAAGAAGCCCTGGATTAGATTATGGCTGCTTTGCTTAGATCAAACACTTAAAATGATTGATTAAATCAGTTACTAACATTTATGACATGTTATCGAATCCGATTTGGATATTTTTTACAGCAGTTTCTCAAAAGTATTCGTCAGCGGAGACCACATATCTATGTATGTACAAACATGTGATAAATATGACATTGATCGATTTTTGAGCAGCGTTTTCCTGCCTATTACTTGCCACTGGTCCCCCCCAACCCTTGCCACTAAGACCTTTCGTTACAGCACATGAGAATATTTATCGCTTTGGCATATTTATAGCATTATATCTTTATGCCTGGGCTTGTTTACAGGACATCATCAGGATCCAGCAGCAGCGAGCGACACCCTCATAATTTTTTTCCCTCCATCAAATTTATCAGCATAAGGACAAAACCAGGCGGCAGGGTAGCTGAGCTAGCAAGTAAGTAGGCGTGATTTCTTATCCCCTCCCCCTTCCCCATTATAGAGAGCAAGAAGAGAGAGTGTGCGAGAAACTTGACTTGATTTTTGTGATAAAGTGCGTGTGGCATTGACATACTCAAAGATTGTGTGTGAGTGTGAGGCAAGCAAGCAACTTTTCTATTTATCAGGCAAAACTTTCCTTTCAATTTTCGTTAGAGATTTCTTCTTCTTCTTATTTTCTCTTTTTTTTTTTAGGGTTTATTAATAATATTTGAGGAGCTTTGTTCCTTCAGCCATCTCCTTTTTGGTCGTAAAAAAACGTTAGCCTCGTTGCATTCATTTTGCTTTCGTTCGTTCTTTTGATGACGTTCGTATCAATAACTGAAAATGTCTCAAACAGCGTTTTGTCATATTTCACACAGGAGTCGGAATGGGTCACGGGGGAGGGGTTAGCGGGCAACCCATCCTTCCGCCCTTCTATTCATAGCCATTTTATGTTTGCGGAAGTAACACCAAAACTGAGCCAAAAGCAAACAAACTTTTAGCACATACATCTGGCAACAGAATGCTGGCGTTGCCACAACAGTGGGGAGTCGGGGTGAGGATTAAGGGGGGGAGAAATTTTAGGGCAAGGCTTTTTCTGGTTTTCTGCTCTGGTTCTGGTTCTGAGCTAAACGAAATTATTTATTACTTTCGGTGCAAATGGTTGCTTGGGTTGTTCCAGCGATATGCGGCGTGCGATGTGACCTCTGCCGCTGCTGCTGCCGCTGTCGATGCTGCGCTGCTTGGGTAATGATGATGAAAAACGTGAAAGCATCGAAAAGTGCAAATGGCCAAAAGGTGAAGAGAGCTGAGAATATGAAACTCAGAAGGATTGCTGCTGCTGCTGCTGGTCCCGAACTTTAATGATGATTAAATGTGCTTTTTGAGCTCAGCTAGCTCTCTGGCATTGGGAGGAAGAAAGAAAGGTTATTGAAGGTTCTTCGGTATTTGGCATTTGCTTGGGTTTTATATTTTTTCTTTTTTTGAGAGTCTTGTTTATGCGACAAGTTGATTTTGGTTGACGGTTTTTTATTTTTTGTTTCATTTGACTATGTCGCAGCAGCAAATGATCTGGAAAATGAAGCCAAGCACAGAGATTCGGCTGAATGTGAAGGTAAATGAGGTGTTGAGTAGCAAAAATCAAAAGTTAACCCGAGATTGCCAAAAGCTACGTGACGCAGGAGGCCAGCCGGAGGTGGTGGGCATATGTATCTCTCTCTATCCCTGAGGCGGCACAGTTGCTGCAATTAACACGCGGTCGACGGCATGCTTGGCGCCCAGTTTTCAGCACGTAATGAGCACGAAGGAGGAGGACTTGTGTTCCCCTAATTGCATTGACGCTTTTGGCTCTCTGCTCTGGCTATGGCATTGAGTGTGATTGAGATGCAGTTAATTATGCCTCGTTGCTATTTCGACAATTTTAATGATTTTGTAGCGGTTTTTTTTTTTCACCGGCGCAACGGCAAAAGCAAAGGCAAATATTTTCACTTACAGTTGTTGGCTAAAGTGAATGCCACGCCCACGCCCACGCCCCAGCGACCAACTCGACTGTTGTCGTCAGTGCGTCGAGTGCAATGACACACAAGTCTCTGTTCCGTGTGTGCTGTATGAGTATTTATTTACAGTTGCCGACGCGATGACGATGACGTTGCTGTCGACATGGCCAAGGGTATGCGTCTGTCTCTGTGTGTGTGTGTGTTAATATTTAAGCGGCTGCATGGGAACTTGTTAACACCAACCAGGCAGCAACAACAACAACAACAATAACAACACCAGCAACAGCAGCAACAGCAACACACACGACTCAACTCAACCCAGACAAGCGCCAAGGGAATAGCTGGAAGCGTGGAGTATAGGGGATTGGGGTAAGCAGGATGCTGGCTTTGACTCTGCCTACATCTCCAGCCTGCAGCCTCTAGCCTCTACCTTTGCCATGGTGCACTGCTACGTGAGTGATTGTCAAGTGGTTGACGCTGCAGACAAATAAAATTCGCTTAAAGTGCGCCACAGTCGCATTTGCGCGAGGCACAGAAGGGACGACCAGCAGCAGCAGCAGCAGCAGCAGCCGGCCACGTCTGTGGCACAACTTGACTTGACTATGTGTGAGGGGGCGTGACTGCGCTACCCTGTAAATGCCAAAAGCCTTGAGGTAGCCATAGCTAAACCAACTTACAGGCAAGGCAAGCAAACTAAAGTGTTTTTGCCTTTTTGCAGGGTATCAAATTGTTCTCTCTCTCCCCCTGACCCTGTCAGCGTTTGTGACTTGCGCGTTTTGCCTTTTATGTGCATTATTTTTATGAAAAATGAAAAAAATGAAGACGAAAATGGGATGGCAAATAAAAAAAAGCAAAGTTGGAATTCTTGTGGCCGGAGTGGGGGGGGGGGGAGAGGGGGGAGGCAGCGCATGTGAAACTGTAAAATAGAATCAACTTATTCGTCATGTTGGCGGAAAATGCATTTTATTTTCTATTTGCCATGGCACATGCGTGAAAATTACTTTATTTTTAATGACTCCGAAAAGGCCGGATAAATGGGTAGAGGGGTAGAGGGAAAGAGGGCATTGTAAGTGGTAGTAGTGTCGGCAAAACAGAATCAACAATTGTGTTTGGCGGTTGGAGATGACGGGGAAAATAGGACAGTTGCATTTGCATTTGCATTTCACATTTGCATTTTGTGATGATGATACAATGCATTTCTCTCTCAGTCTCATCACAATCAGTTTCAGTCTCTCTGTTGGCAGTCTCAGACCGAGACAGAGACCGAGACTGAGACTGAGACTGAGAGTCAGAGTGTGGGCGTCTCTGTTTTGTTCTGTTCATGTCATTAACTTTATGAGTGCATAAATGTTGTGGCCTGGTTGGTCCTCCTAGGTGGACCAGCAGGTAGGCTGATGACTGGCTCAAGGTAACGGAAACTGCAACTACCGTTAGAAAATTGCCGGCACTTGCCTTCTATTTAAATGAGCTATTTACCTTTCTACCTCACCTGCCACCACATCGATTCGACATTTACCTAGTAGGCGTTCGGGTTTTTTTTTTTTTTTGGCAATTCTCTAAAGTGTTTCACTTGCTGGCAAACAATAAACTCGGGTTACATAAATTTGACAGGACTGGGGACAGGGCACAGGCAGTTGCTCATGGCACACGTGTTACAAATTTTATATGAGCAAACAATTTCGCCTCGTCGCCAAAATGGTAAAGAGACAGAAAAAAAAAAAATATATAATATGTATATCTATGTATATAATATAAGCAGCATGACAGATAAAGAGAAATACACTGGAGAGAAATGGGGCAGGAGAAGGAGGAGGCAGGCAAACAGGCTGCTGCTGCTCAGTAGCTGTAGCTTTAGTCTAGAAGGCATTTTTATATATGCGCACAGGAAAAATGTCGTAAAAAAGTTTTACGATCAAACATTGCACTTTATGTGCTTTTATGTAAAATTACCGTACAGCAACATTGGCAACATTGTCAGCTGAGCTGTAAAAGTAGAAAAATGCGGAACAGGACAGGATAGGATAGGCAACAGCTGAAGGTGCACCAGCTCCAGCAATGGGAGGCGACCAAAGAGACCTCCCCAGGCCACGAGGCAATCAGGCAAAGTTACTGTCTGTCTGTCTGTCTTCCGCTCACACGGTCGGTGAGGAGACAAATCCAATTTACTTATTTTTCCCCCTCTTTTCTTTTCTTTTTATTTGATTTTATATATATATATTTTTTTTTTTTTGCTTTTGCGAATTAAATTTAAATGAAGCTTCGCCTAGGCGTATGCGTAATATTTGTCTATTAAGCCTTGCTTGGGTCTAATTGATGTTCCTTTCCTTTACTTTCATAACCATTGACGCTGCGTTTCGTTTTATGACCCTCTCCGCTGCACGCCCGCCCTCCGCCTTTCCCTTGCATATTCGTATTTATGGGCTTTTATCTCTTTTGCTGGCCAAACACTCGCGCAGCAGACCAGACCAGACCAACACATAAAATGTTCTTTTGGCCAATTTGTGGTTTTGCAGGAAGAAGAAGTCGCCCTCCATTAGCGTCCACATTTAATGGCATTGGCCATAAAACACTTTGGCCACAGCAGCAAAGCAAAAGTGTCAAATGGTTTGCAGCAATTCAAGTCATTAGCACATTAATAAGCAAATTATTCAAATTCATCACACAAACAAAAAGCACATTTACAATGATGATGCCCAACAGGTTTCATTTTTTCTATTGACCCATTTCTATTGTTCTCAGAAGCATAGAGAGAGAGAGAGAGAGAGGGAGAGAGAAAGACAACTGGTGGAAAGGGGACAAAAGAGGTTCAGTGAACCAAAAACATAGACTTTAAAATGCGGGTCATCGAATTTGAATTAATTTGCATAATTAATAAAGTGAAAAGCAAACTTGATAAGGGGTCAGGTCAACCAAACAGTTGAGTAACAATTTCTTGGAATAATTACATCAATTAGAAAATCTGATAAGATTTTTTAAAGCTCTCACCATGCATTATCAAATGAGTTATATACAACTTTAAGCAGTTGTTATTTTCTATTTTCTAAGCACAATCAATTTAGTTGAAAAAAAAAAGTTTCGCATTACTTGAATAAACAATTGTGCCAAAACGAAAATGATTACTTTAAACAATTTTAATTTAGAAATAGTTGCGAGTTTGAATGGTTGTAGATTTTCTTATCTTTAAATTCCCAATTGCTGGTTCTAATCCCCAAAGACTAACTCTCTTTTGCTGGAGTTCACATTCCCGTATGGTCTTCGTATGGGATTCCCTTCATGCCAATGGCGAGAGCTAACAAAAGAGAATATATTTGTTTGTGACAAAGTTTTTCTTTTTCTTTTTTATAGTCATATTTCCGCAATAAAAAGTAAAAAGTTCGATGAGTCATGGTAAACAAGCCAAAAGGCTTAGCGCACTCTTTTAATTGGACACATGCCGACTGACTGACTGACAGTCAAAGGGCTTGTTGCCACAATTGATGATAGTCGATAAGACTCCCCCCTTTGACTCACATGTCTTTCATGAGAATTATGTGATATACATAAATGTAATTAAATAATCGATTAAAGTGCAACTTTAAGACACTTCCGAGGAAGTTATCGTTGTTGCTCCATTGTCGTTTGTATGCCACGGAAATCGCTTGGGCACGACAAATTGGTGTCTATGGGGAATCGGGTCAGCAGACAATGTCAGCAACATTTTGCAATCCTAATGAGAAATGCACCAGCAACAGCAACTGGCCAAAATAAAAAAAAACCCAAAAAAAGGAGGAAACAAATAGAGGCAAAAAAAAAAAAGTGCATGAAATGAAATCTAGAGCAACGTCGAGGATTGGGTTTGGGGGCGACCAAATATTTACAGCCGGTTGCGTTTTGCGTTTCGCTCCTGTTGCGGTTCAACGATTTGCGTTCAGCTCTCTGCCATAATGAGCTCGGTCTGGGCCTGCTACTACTAAGTCTGGTGCTGGTGCTGGACCTGAGCCTGAGCCTCAGTCTCGTCTGGCGGCAGCAACGACTCAATTACAATTTGTGTGTTTTTGTTTGTATCGCTCCAAGTCGTTGGCCCTTCCGTTCGTTGGTTGCCTTTCGCCTTCCGCCTTCGGTGCCCATGTGCCATGTGTTTGAGTTAAGTGTTCGCTTTGCGGTTTATTTAATACACTTTGGTCTGTGCAGTGCATTTTCCGGAGCTAAAGCGGGGACTGGGACAGGGGGGGGGGGGGGGGGCTGGGGCAAATTGATTGACACACTGAGAACTTGATGCTGCCTTCGGTGTGTAAATAACCGACTGAGACTGGGACTGAAACTGGTTGCCTCAGTTTTGTGGTTTATGCGTTTTACTTAATTACCTATTTGAATTTTTAATGCCCTTTGATGTGGCCAGGATATTGCCTTTTCGATGTAATTTCCTTCACCCCCGCCCAACTCCACCAACCCCTACCACGCCACAGAGGCGACATTCATCATCATCATGGCCAGCGTTACGGGCCGTTTTTGATGTGGGCGGCGGCGGCGGCTCTTGTCGCTCGTTTCCTGTTGCCTGTCGCGTGTCGTTGTCGTCTCTCTTTTTTTCTTTCCCAGCTAAAAAGATAAACTCACTTCGAGCCATATAAATCAAAATGCAATTTGTTCTGGGCAAAAAGGGCAAAAGCTAATAACTAAACAAGCTGCGGGCCACTAAATCAACGTGTAGCATGATAAAACACAGCAACAACATCCACTAAAGCAGATGACTGCGACAACTTCAATGACTGACTGGTGTGGGGGGGGACAACATTTTACCAATGTTGCTGCTGCTGCTGCTCTATGGCTGATTATGTTGTTGTTGTTGTTATTGTTCTTACTATTGCGAATGCTGCTTTCTGTAGGTTGGTCTGAGTTTGAGATGGAGCGCGTGATGTTCATAATTTATTAACTGACAAAACAAATTCATTGTGAAATGATAAGCCAAGAAAAAATTGTCATACCTATGATATGTAATAATGCTGATGATGACACTGATGAAGAGGGAAAGGAGTCGGCACGGCATTGAGAAATTGTAGTTATTTTATGCATCTGAGAGTTTATTCATCTTTACTTCAAAATATAATTCATACTTTCTGCTGGGCTATAACAACACATTAAGGGATTTTGAAAATCTCCTCTCTGCTATGGATAGTCTATACTTAAACCGATAGTTTTTAACTACCTACGATAGTTATTAGGCTTATGGAAAAGAAAATGTTACTTTAATCCATCTTATTACACCCGAACTTGGCCAGATCTCTTCTGACATTGGAGAAGAATTTAACGTCAACGTCATTTGCTTTTTAATAGCTTTTGTATCGATTTTTGGATCCTCAAACAGAACGAAAGAAAGGATATGTAAGAAAGCTTATGAAATTTGGTGCATTTTGATTAGTCCACGCTCTTTTTTTCTTACTTTTCAAGGTAAATCAGCATGTAGATTATCTTTTACACTTATTGAGCTCTCTAAGATATACATATAAAAAATGGTTTTTACATTTCTTTTTAGATCTTATCTTGAATTTTTTAAAGAATGCTTAGCACAAAAGTGCGACAAAAAGGCACTATGCATTCTCTTTATTTTCTTTATGCAGTTATAAAGGTTTCTTGGCACTGTTAATCGACCACGATCACTTTATATTCTCTAGATTGGTGTAATATATCTGTTTAAGTTTAAGGTAGTCTGAGTGCTTTAATATATTGATGCCAAATCGAAATTCTTTTTAGTTTTACTACATGTCAGCAGACTTACAAAGGAGTATTTAGGGGAATGTCATGTTGATGTCCTTGACGGGCGAGCATGTTCTGCAGCTCTCAACCCGAGCGACAAGACATTTGTATGTCAATAATCGCCAATTTAAGACAGTTGGAGATTTTTAAACTCAAATTTGAAATGAATGGAAAAATGAATGGAAAAATCTTGAAAAGGACCTTTTAATTCAATTTAGTGGCTTCAATGAGGAAGAGAATTTTTGAATAAACTAAGGCCACAAAAAATATAAATATTTCGTTTTCCATCATTCCGCAATGGTTTTGAATGTTTTTGATCAAAACATGAAATTGGGCTATAATTTTGACACACCTAATGGTTGATTTTTTTCATTGTTTTTACTGCTTTTTATTAAATCGTCAATTTTAAGTGAAAAAGTTGTTTTTAACTTATAATTCAAGTATCGAATTACTCATTTTTCAAGATTTTAAGGGAATATGTATGCCATTTGGGAACAAATTTCAACCAATTTTTTTCGTTAAAAAGTGGGTTAAAACTATAATAGGTACTGTATTTAGTTTAGGATGCTTGGCATCCATATGAATTTCATTTACAAATAATTCTTCTTCTTCAGCAAGATATTTTTAAATTATTTAACGAGAAATCTGGCAATGTATTCGAACTGTTGAAAATGACAGGCAACAGCAACCGCTTCTTTTTGTCTCTCTCATGTCCAATGGCATTTGGCATTTGGCAGTGGCAATGGCAGTGGCAGTGGCACTCAGAAGATTCCAGCAAACAGCTCATAAAATGCCGGAATGACATGAAGCTGACAGGTAGTACATTCAGCATTTTCAGCCTCAGTCCGCTGATTGCAATTGCCACAGCTGCTCATCATCATCATCATCATCATTCGCAGCAAAATCAGCCACTGGCGCAGGACCAAAGTCTTCTTTCCATGGCATTACATGGTTTAATAGACAAGCACAGCATAGAGAGCTGAATAAGATTAATGAAGCCGTTTAAAACGCTTCGGTTGTTTATCATGCCCATACACTGCCACATTCATATCCCTCAACCAAAGCTTTTGCGAAATGCCGTGTAGCTGTTGGGCCTAATGTACTCTCTTTCTCTCTCTCCCTTGCCCGGGCCCGGGCACGGTTGGCCATTAGCAGCTGAGACACCGATGTGGCAACACGAAACGGGCAACAGGCGAATAGCCTTATTAAGTCGCCATAAACCACTGGCTCACTGGCTGACTGGCTTACGTTTGCCATGGCCAGGAGTAGTAGATGAAATAGAGAGAAAAAGTCAGATTTTTAATAAAAGGCGGCACAGCCTCTATGACTGAAGCTGATAAATGGCTGTGGGCGTGATCTAGTCAGTCTTTGATTAGTCTAACATGACCCAAAAAGAGAAGAGAAATAGTTGGACCAGCTAACGGCCACGACTAGCAAGCAAGTTCAAATGGAAATGCTGGCAATTAAAATTGTCCAGCAGCAGCAGCAGCAGACCCAGACCCAGAGCCGACACGTACAAAATGCTTGACAATATTTTCTTTGCCAACTAAAAAGGTAGGCATAGGTAGGTAGAGGAGTAGGCGGCGCGTCTGGTGAGCCGTTTTTATTTTTTATAGGTCCAACAGATTTACTTGCAACGATAGCAAGTTTGATTTGTACTCCAAGGTAACCGCCAAAACGGGTTATGATTGACTGACTGACTGAATGGCAAACTGACGTACGGATAAGCCTCAAAACTTAAACTCAAAACTCAAGAGAGGACTGTCTGCCTGTTGACCGACTGTAACTTCTGGACGTTGGCTGTTGGCTGTTGGTTGTTGCTTGTTGGTTGGTTGTAAAATTAATGACCCTCATTTTGTATTCAAGTGTTATCGAAATGATTGCCAGTACACGTAGAGAGATACAGATACCAACCGACCGACCGACCGACCGACCGACCGAGGGAAGGAAAAATATAGGCTTGGCTATTGCCAAGATTTAGCCTAAAGTCCATGGCGAGCAATGTGTACATTTAAATTGATTTCTTGGCAGCCAATTAAAATAAAATTATGCATGGCTCATTAATCCTGAATGATGAAGAGAGATGATAAACGAATATCTTTAATTTCCTCTCCAGCTACATACATATTTTGATTAATATTTTCTCAATCAAGGTTGGATTCGATGAGACTTGAATTTTTGCAAGCCACGTTCGTTCTACGGGGCGTATGACTGATTGGCTAAACAACCGTTTCAACACCTCATTTCTGCAACAACATGTTGCATGCAGGGATCCACACTTTGAACTCCACTTTTTTTTTTCACTAGCGGCACTTGCCGCTCCATAGGCGTTGCCTCATGTAATTTTCTATCCAGATAAGTATCTTTTGCCGCTTATCACGATGTCTTAAACTGCTTGCCTGCCCGCCTGGCTCCTTCTTCGTCTCTGGCTTTGGCTTTCGTTGGCTGCAGCTGTTGATGGGAATAATTTATGTGAAGGTTAGTTGCAGACTCACACGATATGGCCAGCAAACTGAGGCCAGAGCGGGAGGTGCATGCAGATGCAGATGCAGAGTGGGCGGCATTTACTTTCACAAGTCGACACGTGAGGCGGCTAGCTGCTGCAACTAACGGGCACATTGTTGGCCTGCCTGCCTGACCTCATTTGTGGGCGCAATTTTGTGCTGAAAATCTGTGGCAGGCAGGCAACCAACAAACAGAAACCAGACTAGATCAGCTCTGAGCAAAGCGAGCCGCCAAGCGTTGCGCTTACATTGCATTCATTAACAACAAATTGTGTGCCCGGAATTGTGCATTAAATACGATTTTATGTTCACAAACTAACACACAAACCTCAATATACTTGCAGCACTCCCCTACCCCTCCCACATACATACATACATACATATGCTGCCCACATTTTCACATTTCCATTATTTTGAATTTTTTCTTAATTTTTTTTTCTTATGTTCGATTTTTCTTTTCGATTTTTGTTGGTCAAGTTGGCAATTTGGCTAAGCGTGAAATGGACAGACCGCAACAGACAACACATAACACGTTGGAATAAATTCCAGCACAGCTGCCATTAGAGTGTGAGGGGTGAAGGCGAGGGAGAAATCGGTGCCATAAAAGTGGCCACCATTGCATGCTCATAAATCTACAGTTAGACAATGCAACTTCAGCTGAAGCAAAGCTAGTGACTTCATTTGCTACGGAATCTTGCACCAGAAATGTCAGCATTGCATACAATTGATACCCTACAATTTGGTACTCACTCAAGGGTACTCACTCTTGAAAGTAATTACAAATAATAGGCAAATGGATGCGCGTTGAGAGCTGACTTCTTTGCCCTATTATAGTAGGCCCAGTGTGCAATGTTAGAAGTATACTTAAGATCATAACCACTGTATACACAAAGTACAGTTATAATGCCTCACTCTCTGATTTTGAGTACCATCTCGCTCTGCCTCTCTCAGGCGTACATATTTACATAGATAGAAAGAAGCGCTCTCTCGAGCTAGCTGAATAAGTTTGCCTGTGAGGAGAGACGAGTTTGTTCTAAATCAACCCCTAAAGTGAGCAGATCCATAAATGATATTGAGAGCAAACATATAAAAGAGAGGTTCTCACTGTTATTACTTTGCCCTGAAGATGACTCTCAGTCTCTTCGACTAACTGAGAGTAACAGATTGACATAACAAAATGTAACATTTTACTAGGTATCAAATAAGCCTTTACATTGCAATGAAAGCATTTCTTTTATTTTGCTTAGCTGTGATTCATGTCCATGGCTGCGGGGCATAAATCAAATTGCACACACAGCAACTCAACTGAGCAACTTATTCGCAATTGCAACAAAAATTGAATGAAAAGCACAAGTTCTATCTATTTGCAGCGCATATTGCATGAGAAATCCCCATCAAAGCAGCCAACAAGCCAGCCATTCAGCCATCCAGCCAGCCACCAGCAAAAGAGTGCCGTTTTGGGGGGCGTTTTGTGTACGCACCTGTGACTGACACGAAGTAGTTAGTTTGGTATATGGCCAACAGGTAGCCAGCCAGCCAGCCACTTTACCGCCCCCCGTCAGCACCCCCCAAAAAAACAAAGTTCGCTACAGTTTGGGCATATGAATGAGGCAGGCGGGGCAGAAGTGACGCTTGATGGTTGATCGGCGCACGTGCTTTATGCTAATTATTCGTTGGAACTGCCAATTGGAATTGGGCGTGGGCATGGGCCAGAAATAAGTAACCGAGGAGAATATGAATACCTGTTCATTTCTTTATTTCAAACGCACATTGAAAAAATCAATTAATAACGCAGTTGGAATATGTACAAAGAGTTCTTGTATGACTAGATAAAAACGAGTTATGTCCTCAGTTTAATATCTTTCTTGTTTTTATTTTCTTCACACCTACGAAAGAGTTTCTTTTCGATAAAGCTAATTAATGCAAACACGATTAAAATTTAATATATGTATCTTTCTCTCTCTCTTTCTTGATGTGTGTGTGTGTGTTATGGCTTGTAAATTTGCTAGGCTACAAGTTTGGTTTCATGTAATTACCCAGACTGATTGAAGAGAGAGAGAGAGAGAGATGGAAGGGGTACGCGTTCAACACTGCGTATGTTCAATGTCTTGACTGCAAATTAACATCAAATGTCTGAACGCTGTTCCGTTGCTTCGTTCGTTGCTGTGGCAAACTGATTAAAGTCAAACTGTGACGCTCTCTGTGCAACGAACTGTGGTACGAGGCAAATGGCAACAGCAATGCCAATGTCAGCTTATGGGTAATCATGTGCTCAACTCCGACTCCATCTCTCAGACTCAGACTCAGACTCAGAGTCTCAGCTTTAACTCTCTTGAATTAGACACAGTGGTGGTCGTCGTGTCCGTTGTATCTCGGTTCAAGTTCAAGTCATGTGCATTGCTTGCTGGCGTTGCTTTTAATTAAAAGTAATGCCTCGCCATTTAGGCAAAAATGTTTTTTTTTTCCCTTTCCTCCTCTCTCTCTCTCTGTCTTTTTCTCCCTATCTTTTATGGCTAGCTGGGTTCTAGTTCTAGGGTGGACCACACCCATCAGCAGCAGCAGCAGCAGCAAGCATTTGAGGCCAACGCGAAACATTTGCCATGCCATTCTTTCACTGCGGGTCTCGTGGTTATTTATTTGATAGCTTTGGCAGCTCAGAGCATAGACAACGGCAACGGCAAAGGCAACCCATCAACCACCGACACAGAGTCGAGTTGAGGTCCGTCAGTAATTTTGTGTTTTTTTTTTTTTTATATGTATTTTTTCCTTCGTTCTTTCTTTTTGTTTTTGGTCAAATCACAGCAGGCGGGCCAACAGCCGCCCGGGCATTGATTGTTGTTAAAAACTGAAAACCGTGCCTGAATTATGCGCCCAGCAGAAGCACAGCCCAAGCAGCCCGAACAGCCCGAACAGCCGGAGCAGCAGCCGGGTAAGTTTAATGTTCGAAATATGCAAAATCATGAGTCTGCGTTGATTTTAAATTGTATCATTAAAATGTAAAGACTGCCGTACAGCAACAGAGCGCGGCGGCATCGTAATGAAAACCAAAACCGAAAAACCGAAAGCCAAAACCAACAAATAACCAAACAAGCGAATAACCAACAACGGTTCTTCAACGCACTATCGAGCCGCTGTTGTTGTAGTTGTAGTTGTAGTTGTACGAGTATGTTTCATTTTTTCCGGCACAAACAACGACACAAAACACACACACACACACACACACACAGACACTCTTCTGATTGAAGCCAAACCTAGTAGATCAATCAATTTTTTTTCCCCCGCTAAAAAATTTATTTAAACAGGTCACCTCACCGACTAGGATATACCCTGCAACAATGCGCCCTTTATGCACTCTTCATTATGTTTAGTTAGATGTCTAGTCCTATCTCTTTCTCTCTATCTCTCGCATGCGAGGACCAAACACATACCAATCGAATGCCATCTTACTCACTTACCCCCGCCTGCCGCCCTCTTGACTTTGCCTGTAAAAAGTTTGTACCTATTTCTTGGCTAGTTTTCATCCGATTTTCATGAAATTTAATACAGCCAATACATAATTAGTAGCAAATATATATATCTACCTAATTTCATTACGATATTTTAAAATATTGCGGAAGAAAATCTAAATTTTTTCCAAATTGCAGGGGCGGGAAGGGGCAAAGATTTGAAATAAACTTCATCTGCGTACATACTATACGTGTCTGTATACCAACTTTGGTCAGTCTGACTCTTGTAGTCTTCGAGACTTATGCTTATGCTGATGAAGAATATATATATATATATTTTATAGGGTGTTACCTACATTTTGGCGACTTTATTATACCCCTTTACCCCATGGTTACAGGGTAACAAAAAACGAACAAACGACCAAGCCAAAAATAAACAAATTAAACATTTTTGGCCATGGTAGCAATTATGTTGTGCTTCTTCTTACATCTTTTTTTTAAAATGCCCTTGCAGAAGAGTATGTTGATTGAATAGTTCACTTGGAACAATTGGCTTTATATCAATTTTAAGACGAATGAAGGTCATTTTAATAAGTTTAATTTTTAGATCTTTTCTTCTTCTGTTTAGGGTATCTAAACAGTCGGCATCGGCATAAGCAAAGTAAACTTGTGTTTGTTTAATTTTTATTATCCGTGGGCTCACTTTTCGGTCATGCTGTTAATTTAATTTATTTTGTGTGTCTAATTAGAGGCACAGAATAGATGAGAGGGGATTATTGTCTGTTTGATTTGAATACCTTTAGCGGTTCTAAAATTAGAAAACAAATTTACATGGAAAACTCATAATTACTTGTAGCTAGAAATACAACATTTTGATTTGATTGAATATGAGGAAACCAAGATACACACATATCTAAAAACAGGGCCGTGCGCAGGGGAAGGGTTTGGGTTTTGGGTGTTCAAACGACCCCTATGGTCCGTTCGAAATAAGAAAATTATTTTTGATATATGTTCATACATAAACTTTTATATACCAGTGCTCATCATATTTATAACCCACCCAGCAGCTTAAACTTTGGACCAATTTGAAAGGTTTTTTAAAAATAAATTTTACTATACTTTGTTGACAGAAGCATGTTGAGTAGAATTTACCGCAATGGAAAACTAAGAAAGAACCGTTAACTTTTGCTATGTGCTTGCATCTTTGCTTGCATTTTTGTGTATCATAATTATAACCCAAAGTAGCAAATTTGACTTTATTAAGTGCGGAGCAGATATTAGATAATTTTTAAGAATGCCCCTTGGAAAACAATTATCTGATTATGAAAAGGGCCTTAGTTATAAATAATCATATAAAGCACTATACATTCAAATCAGTTTCGCCCTACATCAATATCAATTAATAAAGAAGAGTAAATAAATGATAAAAAAAGGTTAAAAGTCCCCTGAGCCACATCCTGCGCACGGCCCTGTCTAAGAATGAGATATACCAAGAATAAATGGAACACAAGACATCGTAAAAAAGTATTTTAAATTACACTGGCTAACAAAATTGAGAACCCCAGATCCGGAAACTACAAAACACTTTTCTAATGGTTTACAATGCGCTCAAATTTGATTCTAAATTATTGTATTAGAACTTTTAGGAGATATTTCAACCTAAAAGTGCAAAAACAGGAGTTTTTAAGCGTTTTTGAGGTTATGTAGCATTAAAATTTTTGTGTCAGTCGAAAAACGATTAACACAACGTAAATGTATAACATTTATTCTTTTAAATGCTGCTAACTGAGTTAAAGATAGTTGCCGTTTAAGGTTAGAATATCTTTTTATCGACCTATGTTATCATCGGCGTAGGTAATTGACTATAGCAGGTCATAGGAAGTCAGCGTTTCTTTCACCCAACATTGGGCTTACTTAAAACTATAATCGAAAGGCACGTGTCAGCTTCATTAATTGAGCTGATTCAAAAGTACTTCGGAAGTAAGAGATTTATAAAGATAATTTTCTTCTCTCATAAACCCGCTAACCACTCCTCAGATTCCACTTTAATAAGTCATGCATAACATTTTGCAGTGTGCCTGCCTGCCCTGCCTGCCTTCACTTGCAATCTCGTTTACACAATTGACAATACGCGCAACTATTATTTTTTCCATTCTCCATTTCTTTTTTCGCTTTGTGCAAAAGTTTATTAATCAATTGCCTCATACCATGTGAAGCATATATCAATTTTATTCACTAGGAAATTCATTGCTCACTCAATAAACGCAATGAAAATTGGCATTTTGTTTCAGTTTCGGATTTGGTTTCGGTTTCTGTTGTATTGCGCTATTGAATGGCATTTGCATCTATCCGCCATGTAGTCCCCGTATATGTATGTATTCGGTTTGTATGCAAACGACAGTTATTGTTGTTAGTGTTGTTACAATTTATGGCCAATCGAATAGTGAGCTATTTGGTTTTTTCTTTCTCCTTCATTTTGTTGTTGTTGTTGCTTTGCGCAATATAAAATGGAAAATGAAAAAATTGTGCAAGCGATTTAAATTACTGATATTTCACTCGATGCATTTGACACATTTGAAGCGCGGCGTGAAATCGAGTGCTCCTTAAAAATACGATACGATGTACTATTGCTGGAGCTCAAGTTGGCCGGAACTGCAATGCAATACACGTCTAAAAGCTTCACGCAATTGTTATTGCCAGCTATTAGCAACTCTTTCATTGTTGCTATTTGCTGTTGTTGTTTTTGTTGTTATTGCTGCTGTTGCTGCAAGTATTGGCAAGTTTTCTGCAAGCTGTTAAGTCATTCTTGAGATACTCAATGGCTGATTTTGGCCTCAAGTATGAGACTGCACTTGGGTGTTGTTTTTGTTTTTGTTTTACCAACCAACAATAAATTGCTTGAGTCATACACGCAGAAGCAAGTAACAACAAAGAATATTCGACTTGGAAATACCGTCGATTTTGATTGTCATTGATTTTTTAAAAAGGAACTAACTTCATTTTGATGCGACATATTCGCCAATCTTCCAAGTCCAAGGCTAAGTTTCTTAAAAGGGAAGGTCAATTGATACGTCTTTTAATAGTTTTTTTGTTCTCTGTATAATTTGTGTTATTAATGATTAAAATCTTTCCACAAAATGGTGAATTTCTAGAAACAAATAATTATTACTTTGATCTTTCATTGTTTCTCTGAATTTTTCTTTTTTCAAACCACCAGCAAATTTCTTCATCTACTTTGAACTCCTTTCCTTTTTCACCTAATAT
The DNA here is from genome assembly GCA_024703675.1 of Drosophila nebulosa. Lineage (NCBI taxonomy): Eukaryota > Metazoa > Arthropoda > Insecta > Diptera > Drosophilidae > Drosophila > Drosophila nebulosa. The sequence goes on along the minus strand of JANFPS010000007.1, from coordinate 1,451,173 downwards.
ACTTAGTAAGTTTTTGAAATGTTGTTGCTCTAAGTGACAGAAATAAATTCCAATAGATTAGGTCAACCTAAAAAAAACATGACATATCACAAAAAGTTTAGAAAAGTTATTAAGTAACAAAAACAAATTAACATTTTGTAGGCAAAAAAAGCAAGGACAAGACAATTGACAATTGAATGGACTCTTTAAGCATACCCTGTAAAGCAACATGTTTACCGCCTACCATATAGAGTAGAGGTGGCGTGGCGTGGAGTCCCAACCGGAGCAGGCTGGTTTTCCATCCAACAAATTGCCACTCCAAAGGTGTTGGAGCTGCTGTCGTCGCTGTCGCTGTCGCCGTCGCCGTTGTCATCATGTTTGTTTGCTTTTTTTGGTTATCGCTGACACAACAATGGCCCGGCTAGCCAGAGTATAGCCTTAGCCTAACTGGCGTATACGTAATATTTGATGCATTGACAAACTATTCACTCTCTCGGGTTGATTGAACTGTCATTTTAGCTGGCTGGCTGGCTGGCGGGCATTGTGATATAATTTTGCTAATTTCGTGCATGTCTGCATTTATGAAAACCAATCGGAAATTTGCCTAATTAAAATGCCCCCCAGTGCAATTTGTCCGATGAGTTCGAGTCGAGCCCGACTCGACTTGAGTGAAGTAGACGGCGGCGGAGTAGCAGTAGGAGTTGCTGGCTCAATTGACATTATAAATATTTAAAATGATTTGCTTTGGCTAATGGCAATTGGCCGACTCGGCGACTTGGACGTAAAGGTAAATGACATTTAATTGGCCTACAAACTGCGGAAATTGACCAATTGACATACATTTTTAAAAACATTGAGAAAGTACAATTAATTGATGGTATGCCGCCATATGTAAAAGCCGCCTCTGGGAACTAAGCCAATTGTCCTGCTGCCCATGATGGCCATTACAATAATAATAATGTAATGTGCGGGCGCCCCACAACGGACGACTCCGTTCTTGCTACCAGTTCCGGTTGTTCGACTATATTCCATTCCGGTTACACAAACTAAACATACACCGGAGCAATTTACGATTTCTTTCATTGTTCTGCAATAAAAATAGCATCACGTGCTAAGCACGAAGCCCACTATAAAATTGCTTCAACTCCGACACCATCAGACCCATCACCCCCCTCAGCTGCTCCAGCAGAGACAAAGCGAAACAAACAAAATCATAAAAAAAAAAATGCCGCACTTTTCTTTCGGAGCAGAAGGAGAAGATTTTGCAATATATATATACATACATATATTTTTTTTTTTGTTTTCGGGTTTTGAGTCATGCCAAAGCCAAGCCAATTGTCTAAGCGAATCACAACAAAAAGAAAAAAAAAGAGCAGCCAAAGTTGCGCAAAAACACAGAAAAAAATTGAAGCAAAAACTTTTTATGACTCGAAATCTAACGGCAAGCCGCAACGAATGGCCGCACTTTTGGCTTTAACGGTGGAGAGGAGACCCCGAAGACCAGAGAGAGAGATTGCTTCGAATTGGATTCAGTCACCGTTGATGTCAAGGTTAAGCGCCAAGCGTCTCTCTCTCTCTCTCTCTCTTTCTCTGTAGGCACGAGCGAGCGTGGCGAAACAGAAAAAATGCGGGTCAATCTTCCACTTCTTCTTCCTCTTCTTCTACACTATATGCTAAATCGGCGAGGCAAAGAGATTCTATAGTGTCTATATACATACTACTTGTGGGTCAGCTAAATCGTTTTGCAGCTTCTTTTTTTTGGCCACTCTGACTGACAAATGTCCCATCATAAATATTAAAATGAAATTTTCGTGAACACAAAAATGATGTTACAATTAATATTCATTAGTAAATGATGTTTATGGTAGAAAGAAGAAGAAACAGAAGTCTTTAGCCTAGTATGTTCTAAATATAGAAATTGCTATGGGCGTGGGTCAATGAACGAGGAGGTCTTCAAGTGGGCCAAAATAACTCATCGATTTGTTGTCTTAACGATAAAGAAATGCATTGAGCACTTGGGTTTACCTAATTTATTTACAAAAGGCTGAAAGGAACTAAATCTCTATAATTCAGTCTACTATTTTGAATAAGCAAACAAAAGGCTTGAACGAATTCACCTGTTCTAAGGTTAACATGAGAATTAAATGAGCTTAATTTAGTTCTCTTGGCTTAAAAAGGAATCTGCTTATGAATAAAGTAAGCTGTAATTTTGGTTTCACTTGAAATAGACTTCATTTTTACCTTTAGTTTTTAATTTTTAAATGAATTCTTGAAAAAAAAAAAAAAAAACTGAACATTATAACAGAGAATCTATAGTTTAAGCTGATTTGTTGCGTTGTGTTAAATCCAAAAAACAATTCTTCCATTTTAGACAACGCTCATTTTAGACTTTGATTCTATTTGCTTGTTGTTTCTTTATTTTGTTGATTGCTAATTTGAATTTATACAGTTTGTCTGTAAACAAAAAGCGAAAGAAACTTAAAAACTGGCTGCTGGCTGTTGGCTGTTGGCTTCTGGTTGCTGTTGCTTTTCGTGGGTGGGCCGGGTAAATAAATCAAATCTGTCTAACAGATAACTGGAAACCGAATCGATACTCCGGACTCGGAAGGCGACTTAACTCGATGTGTGGCTGTCGGGCTGTCATATGTGTTTATTTTTTCTTTTTAAACTACCTAACCCCACAGGGATCTGTGTGGATCTGTCCGTCCGTCCGTCCGTCTGTTGGCTCATCATTAATCATTAAGCATGAGTTGTTCTTGACTAGTTTTTGTTTGTGTACCGCTGCCTCTCTCTTTCAGAATCGAAACTGCTAATTGATTTTGGCTGCATTTTGTTTGCCCTTTCTATCTAATTTTTAGATATTTTACACTTTTAATTTCGCATCTCGCACAGTTGGCCAGCCTCAAGCGAAAGTGGTAAGATGTGGGAAATGGTTGTGGTTGGCCAGACCATGTGTGTGTGTGTGTGTGTGCGATTCGATTCGACAGAAAATTCATTCTCTTAATGAGTTTTTGAGTAGCAAGAAATATTATTGATTAAGTTCATAACAAAAAGTTTTGTGGTTGGTCAGTGCAGAAATTTGCTTTTGTGGGTTAGTAGGACTGATTGCTCTTCTCTTTCTCTCTTTCTCTCAATTTGGTTAAGAAATATCTAAGAAATTGTTTGATTCTCTGTTCTTTTTTCTTTGTTTTTGTTTGTGTTTTTTTACGATCAATTTTAGCAAGTGAATGTTAGTCCATCCATTTTAGTTAAAAGTCAATGCCGCATAACTTAACAGGAAATCATTAAGCGGCAGCGGCGGCAACATGTTTAAAAATATTTCACGCATCCCACCCCACCCCCCTTTCCGCTCTCCATTTATGGGCCCCGCCCAGTGATGATTACAGCCTTAGTCTCTAGACATTAAGGCATTTAAATGAAACGCTGCCAGAATTAGAACTGTAAACAACATGTGTTGAAATGTTTAATTGATTGACTTGACTGACTGTCCCCTGTCTGTCCCCTTCTCCCGTTCCCGAGCTAATCTATTCCCGTCTAGTATATCTAGTAGATAAAAAACTGTGTGTAAATTATGGCATTGGCATTCAATCGAAGACATTTGATGGATCTTCTTCTTCTTCTTCTTCTGCTTCTTCTTCTGGTTGCAACGTTTGATGGATGAATGAATGAATGAATGGTTAACTGCCAAGTGAGTGTTGGGTATTGATTAGCTTTGGATTTGAGAGTCGCAATCCGCATGGCGGAAGAATGCAATTAAGACACTTTAATGATGTTGCCGATATGTTGCCGTTGCTCTTGCTATTGCTATTGCTGTTAATGGTAATTGTGTTACTTAGCTCAAGAGAGCTTAGAGAGCTCATAGAAGTTATTAAATCAATTTTCCTTCAACCTGCCATTCAAAATTTATTACTTAACTGCGCTTTTGTTGCTTGGATTTATGACTTTTGCATGGCAACTTTAACTCTTTTTCCCATTCGCTCTAACTCTCTCTCTCTCTCTCTCTGTCTCTCTCTTTCTGTTTGCCAATTACAGTTAACGCAGACAATAGAACATAAAACATTCTAACACCAAACTCCAGCTTGACTAGAATGGGCTTCTGGGGTTCTCTCTCTCTCTCTTGAAAGGCTTTTTTTATACTATTTTTTTTTTTTTTTTTTGTTTGAGGTTCTTTCTACTTTCCAATTGGCAATAAAGCATGCGAAACCAATAGCAGCACTTTAGTTGTTACTTTTTCTTCCTGTGCAACCGAGAGTTGACCACAAAATGTTGATTACCACGCTCAGATACACGAAATGGACCATAGCCAATAGACCAATAGACGGTATTAGTTTTTTCGTTTGGTCTTTTGGTTTTTGGCATCGACTTGGATCCAATATTGGCATTTTCACGCGCCCTCGAACCGCAGTCACAATGGCGCAGCAGTGCAGAGGCGTTGTAAATGACCAAAAAAGGTTGCACAACAAAAATAGACCAGACCAGACCCGAAACCAAATCGAAATTCACATACCTATATGCTCTCCATACCCCCAGAGCCCCCAGAGCCCCCAGAGCCCCCAAAGCAGCAATAGTTACTCTTTAAGAGTGAAAAGAGGCATATAGTCAGCCATCTAACGGTAGTTCCAGTTAACAAGCTAACGTAAATTAAGATCGCTTGTTCTATACTATGCAGCCTCTGAGCACAGCTGAGGTAGCCAACTATTTCTAGGAACCAAAAATGTGTTTAGAAACGAGTAAACAAAAGAATCAGCTAAAAGAAAAACAACACCAGCAGCAGCAGCAGCAGCAGGCAACAGACAAAAACCAACTCAAAAATGGTTTTGTTTCGTCTGTTTTATTTTTCGTTTACAAGAACTAACCAAAAATGGAAAGGAGGCACAGCTAGAAAAATGCATCAACATGGACCGACCGACCGACCGACTTTGACTTCGTCTTCAACTTCACTCAACTTCAGTCAACGCCAACGCCAACGCAATGAAAAGAACAACTGAAAGCAGACACAAGTGCAACCCAAATTATTGAAATGTAATGAAGGAGGAGGAGTTGAGGAGGTGAGGAGGTTCCCAGGAAACAAAAGAAACACAGTGGGGGCAAAGGCAGTGGCAGAGTGGGTCAGTCAAATGTTTGAGAAACCTAACCACATAAATAAATATATCTCTGTTCTATTATTAAGAAAAAAAAACAGAATTTCATTGTTTTGCCCAAACTCAAAGCAAATGCAATGGCCGGCCTAGCCTTTCCCTCTCTGTTGAGAGGGGCGGGGCGGGCAAGTGCCCGCATTAACATTAGCCCCATTTTTCCACACAACTTCATTTCGGCTATGTTCTCTTGCCCTCTGCCTTCGTCTCTTCCAATGATCAATCAACAGATCGCTGCCCCCATCATACTCAGAGGAGTCGGAGTATGTTCTATATATCCACCTTTACCTAGAGCTTCATAGCTTCATAGTTCGCCTTTTGTTTCTCTCGCTTTTCATGAGCAAGCATAATAAAGAACTACATATGCCATATACAAATCGATTTCACCCAGTTCTTTTCTTGTTTTTCTTTCCTGCATGCAGCACATATTTTCTTTTATAGCTTTGCCTGCCTGTCTCCGTCTCCGTCGTCGTCTTCGTCTCTGTCTCCTTCTCTTGGTTGGCTTTCAAAAACCATTAAACTATTTCGACTGTTGTCGATGTTCTCCCGCAAAACGCACACAAAACTCACAAAAAGCAGCCCAACCCAATCCAAACGGAATTTCTTTACGTTTTTTCGGGCTTTCAGCGGTCCCCCCTAGATTTTTCATAGGCTTGTTAGATCGCGTGCACCATGCCAGGCATTTTGTTGTTATTGCCAGTTTCTTGTTATAAAATGTTGGCACTTTTTGACTTACTTGGTGGACAAACGAAAAAACAGAAATTTTACTTTGCCATCTCACTGCGGAAATAGACTTAATGATCAATTAGCTTTGGAAGCAAAGTCACCTACCTGCCTACCTAAAGCCGTTAGCTTGGGCACGGCAAATGTAATGATCAGCTATGCGTCACTGCAATTAACCCAAACTCTAATTGAGGGACAAAAGAGAGGCATAGACATGGAGAGCATAAAGTGTGTATTTTAAGGCCATTACAGATGGCTTCCTGTTGTCGCCCGATTCTTACATAAGAATCAACCAAAGGCTGCCTCCGTATGATTGCGCAAGCGACACATTGTACATACATACATAAGCGCAAGACTAAAGACATTGCAGGCATTCCCCCAGCATTCACCGCAGTCAACTCCTCGTCACCCAACTAGTAACTCCCAACTGGCAACAGCAGCTGCTTTAATTGGAAATTGTTGAAGAAACATCTCTTCACATCTCCACATCTCCACATCAACATCGTCGTCAAGTGTTCTAGTTACGTGGCTGTCGTCGTTTGCTTTCAATCTTTTGGCGCTCCAGCCAGCAATTGCATCACGCAAAGCAAACCAAACCAAACCAAACCAAAGGCAACGGGTTTACCTATACGTAAACCTCCTTTAGATACTTTCTAAAGCCTCTCAGCAGCAACAGCAGCAGCATCTCTCGCTTCACTTGGTTTGATTTTTTTTCTCCCCTTCTCCAACTTCTTTTTCTGCTTCTGCTTCTTCTTCTACTGTTGCTTGTTGTTTTTTTTTTTTTTTGTCTTTTTGTTTAGCGCCCAGGTAACTGTTCCAACTTACAACATTTGCTGTTGGGAAAACTGGTGCAAGCTTCTACTTTTCTTCTATTTCTTTCTCTTTGGGGTTTTTTTTTTTTATTTTTTTTTGCTAGTTGGCTGGCTGCAAAATTTGCAGTTAGTTTTACTGTTGTCCATGTTGTTGGTCTTTGAAGCTCTCTGATTTTGTTGTTGTTCTATGTATGACATTACTTTTTTTTTTCAGTTTTTTTTTAGTTTTTGTTGCGTCAAATTGGAAATGTGGGCTAGAACTCGGCGACAACTAAAACAACTCGTTGTTGGCAAAGCAACCACGGGCCCTTTTGTTCTTAAAGTTTTCTGCTAGATTTTTCTTATGTTTTTTTTTTTTTTGTTTTTGCAGAAATTAATTAAGTGCCTTGACTGGAGGGGATTTATAGAGCTTGTTAGAATAGTTTTCACCAAAGTAGTGTTTGGTTCCATGTAGTCTGACTTGTGTATTGGTATGTGTTTGTGTGTGTGTGTGTGTGTGTGTGTGTGTGTGTGTCACATGAGGCCAATGTGTAATAAAAAGTAAAAATGTCTATAAATTTTTTTTGCAACTGCCATAAAATTAGATCGTAAACTTTGAGATTTTATTTAGGGTAGTCGTCGGTCGTTGGAGAATATTTTTATTTGTCTCCTCTATCGAGTTTTAGTTGCTAATTAAAAATAAAATGAAAAAGAAAAAAAGGCACATCTAAAGTTAAAGTAACTCTCAACTCAAAACTCTTAAATTAATGGACTTTAATTAATGGTGAAATTAATGCTTATAATTTTTAGCTGAAAATTCAATTTCACAATCAAATAACAACTATCAAAGGAGTATTTGGCCAATTGGATTCTTCAGAAATTGGTAGGTGATGGGGGGAGGGAAACGGCATATCCTTCTGCTGACAGCTGTTGTTGCTGGCTGATGGATTAATGGCTTGCTGAATACCAACAAAAGCCACCCAAAAATCCAACAATGACAACCGCGACACATAGCTTACCCAATTGGGGGCGAGGTGGCGATGAGGGTTAACCAACCGCTTATTTGGTTTTGACTCCGCTTTATCAGCAATCTGTCAGAGGGGCAGCCGCAACGGCAACGGCAACGGCAACGTCAACGACAACGGCAACATCATAATCATCAGACATCAGCAACAGCCACAAGCGAGCGGCGGCAGCTTCAAAGACCGAATGAGACAACTTCTCACTGCGTGGTTGTTGTTGTCTTTGACGTTGAATTTACAAATTACAAATTACAACTAATTAAAACTTGATGATTCTGCGTGAGTGAAATCAAGCGCAGACAGCCCAAAGCCGGCATATTCCACTCGTTCTCTCTGCCATCTTCCTGATAAGCAAATGAGGAAGTTGCGACCCCGGGCAGAAAATTCTTTGAAAGCATTTTACGCTTGTACTTAATTTTTTTTTCTTACTTCAAATTCTGTTTATTTGCGCAAGTCATGGCTGAGCATCCCGCCTGTCAGTTAGACTGCCGGACCGATGATGCTTATCTATATATGTGTGTGTGTGTGTGTATATATGATGAGCAAGAGATGAGGGGCGGGCCAGTGTCGGCAACATCCGCTGCACAAAATAGTTGCACAGGAAATGTTTTTTTTTTTTTCATTTTAGAGGTGCAAATAAAAAGTCAACATGCAAAAGTGCCCGATAAAATGAAGCAAACTTTGCGCCAGAAGCCAAAAAGAAAAGCAAACATTATTATTAGATTGAACGACTCAAATGTTACTCATTTTTGATGAACTTAGACAGACTAATTAAAATAGATTCACTTGACCTCTATTTTTGTTAATTACTTTTAGAACAACAAATTAGGGAAAGCTTTCTCAAATAGTTAAAAGTATATCACATTTTTTTCAGCCATAAATCTCTATAAATTATAGCTTCTGAATTTGATAACTTTAGATTTTCGTACCTTTTGCTAACACCCAAAATAATTATTTAATACACTTCAAATATAAAACAAAGATTGAGAAAAGTTTTTGGTTCAGTTGAAAACTTGATTTGACTTGGCTTGATGGGGACAAAAATTCAAATTATTTTCGAATCTTAATACTTTTTCTAAAGTGTTAACAGTTTTTAGATATAGGTTAAAAGATTTTTTAAGCATTTTTTTAAACTTTTGGTTTGAAAAAAACCTTCCTAAATGAGACACTTGATTTTCACACATTTTAGTGTTATCCTAAGAATTTACATTATTTTCAATCTAGAGAATCTAAAATTCTCTAGATTCTACAATTTCAAGTCTAATATGCTCTTTTTTAGCTTGAAAGTTGAATAAATGGTGCAAAAATATATATAAACATTTTATGCCGGTTTTGTGTGGGAAAGCAAATAAAATTATTATGACAACGATGGCGACGTTGACGTTGACAACAGCGACGACGACAGCGACAACAACAACAACAACAACAACAACGATGATGATGATGATGCCAACAACGTCGGCGATGCTGGCTGGCAGGCAATGAAGATAGAGAAGAGGCAATTGACTTGTCCAACAACAGCCCACGGAACTTTGGGCAACCAAAAGAACAACAACATTAACAACAAATACATAGAACCATGAAAAAGAATAACAACAAAATGTCTGACAGTTAGGTTAACGTTGGGACTGTCTCGTAATTAAATATTGTCATCATGTTGGGGATGTTGCTGGCAATGTTGCTGTTGCTGATGCAGTTTAACTCTTGAAGCTGTGCTGAGTGCAATTTGATGAGCTGACTGGCTAGCTGGCTGGCTGGCTGGGTTGTGGCAAACTCGTGCTCTAACAACAGGAAGTGCGAAAACTATTAGTGGCACTTATATATTCATTAGAGCCAGTTAGAGACACCCGAGGAACATGCAGCCGCCGGTACTAGAGATGCTCTAATTATACGGCTCGTTGAAATTTACGAGGCATGTGGATGAAAAGGACGAGGATGAGGGTGAGCATCCTGATGCTGATGCTGGGGCACGCTTTCCACATTTGCATAATGCAATATTCTGCTTATGCTTATGGCTATTAATATGCCTGAATGTCAATGCACTTTCCCTTCAAGTTTAAAGTTCAATGTGCTGGAAGATGGCTTAGGCTTACCTGCATATGAATATATACATTTTTATATGTTTATTATTGCTTGTTGTTGTTGTTCGTTATTCGTTGCTGTTGTTAATCGTGCATTTGATTTGTTGTTGATTTTATTTCGCGTTATTATTGGCACACACAAACACACACACACACAGATACAAAATCAAAGCGAATTCCGCTCAAAAATATTTGATTATATGCAAGAAATGATATTTAGAGGTATAAAAGTGAAGAGCTGCTTTTTTCTGCTTTTATTTTCTTTTTTTTTTTTTTTGCTTTTATCTTTATGCTTTTTGCCTTTTGCGCCACATGGGAGCGATTTCCAAGGAACTCACCCACACACACACACACGCATATGCACACGCACACACAGAATTGGGGACTCGCACACTGGAGCGCAATAATAAAAAAACAGCGTAAATGCTTATTTATTTGCAAGTCGTTCACAAAATGCGGCTCTTGTATAATTTATGAAGCCAAGGCACACGACGACGATGTCGACAATGACGATGACTGGATGACTGGGGCGAGCGACTCTACGTTGAGATTGAGGACAACGCGAACTTAGCACACAACTCGATAAGCATTTTGAAAGCGAAATTGAACTTGTTTCTATGTTTTGGTATGTATGTATGTATATATTTCGTTTTGTTATTTGAGGGTTTTTTTTTTTTGTTTTGTTTTTTTTTTTTCGTAGAATCTCGACCCCTTAACAGAACAGCGCGGACAAGAGCTATAAAATCCTTTTGGGCCAAAGGGTCCGCAAAATGTGGTATAAAATGAAAAAAATATTTGATTGCACTTTTCGTTTAACTGATTATTTTTTGTGTTCGTTTTTGTTATTTTTGCTGATTGTCAATTGGAGAAGTCAAAGAGAGTTTTCTGGCCCTGCGCTGCGACTGCACTGACCGAAACTGCATCGGCAACTGTCCATCAATCAAAGGCCAACTTCACAGCTTAGCCCCCGCCGAATGCACTCAGGTTGCAAGCTAACCGATCAACCGAAGACGAATTAAAACGACCGCCCGTTCTGATATACGAGATGGTCCGAGATATCAAGCCGACCGACCGAAACCCAAAGCCGAAACGCTTTCAAGCCGTTAAATTCCCGTTGTTTTTACCGTCCGTCTAAGCGTGCGTTGGGTCCAACGATTTACCAGCAACTAACTGTTCGCCTGTTCGAGCGAGCGCTTGGAGCTGGCTCACTTGGCTCCATGTGGAACATGTTGGATGGTGTTTGGAGTGGAGTGGAGTGGAAGTACATTATGTGAGAGTATTTTGCCGCCAATTTTTGTAGAGTTTTCTAAATGCCGGCTTGAGAGAGTGAGAGAAAAAACGTGTGAGAAGAACTACACAAATGTAAGAGACTGACTGACACGTGAAAGCAAAACGCCGCGGCTTTATTTTAGCAGTCTTTCGTATAACTGCAAAAATGTCTAATTATTTTATTAATAGAAAGAAGGGAAAGCAGTTATCTAAGTATTTAAAAGGTAAATTTATTTTAAGAAGAAAAAGTTTCTTTTCCAATATTTAAAATAAACTCCTTTTCATTAGTTTCTTACAATGTTATTTTTTCACACTTTTCTTGAAAGTGATTACAAGTTCTTGAAGCCGATTACAAAATCTTTCCTAACGATACATGCAATTGAAATTATTTACGAACGTGTCGAGCAAAACAAAATGCAAAGTGTGTAGACTTGGAGAGCGGCTGCGCATAGTTAGAGAAAGAGGGAGAGAAAAAATGAGAGGAAGGCATGGAGAGCGGCGAGCCGGCTCTAAATATAAATTGCCATCCACAGACAATACAAAAGACTCATAAGTTGGAGTGAAATTTGTTGTTGTTGCTGTTGGGGGTTACTGGGGATTCGGCGGCAACTAAATGCAGCATCTGCTTCATATCATAAACGCCAGAAATAGGAGATACAAATAGTGCATTAAGTGTGCTTGTGCCTGTCTATCAAATGGCCATGAAATCGAAAAGAGGAATTTTTCAGAATTAACCATAATACAGAGAGTTACCCCTTGTCGTTTACACACACGCACACGCACACACACACACAGACACAGACTAACACATTCGGACAAATGAATGTACCAATTATATTATGAGAGATTTTCCAACTAGGGATTTTCCATCATAATTCGCCATAATTTGCCAGCAAAATCAATGCGAATTTATATCCACACACACACACACATTATCAAGCATTTGGTCATCTCTTCTATGGAATTTGTGCAAAAATATTTATCTACGCTAATTTTGGAGTTGAGGTTGAGAAGTTGTGTAATAAAACCAAGAACCGCAGAAACTATTGCAGCAAGCATTGGCCCCAGCAATAGCAATTTGTGTGTATTGCTCGCGTGCCGATCATCGGAGAATTAAAGAACATCTTTGGCAGTCTTTTGTATGCAGTTGAACGCCTTCAAATATTTTTTCATAGAACTTTGCTTACATTGTCCAGTCTGTCTGTCTATTTGTCTGTCTGTTTGTCGACTCTGGATCTGGATGCAGCATTTGGTTGTGGCGTTTGGTTTATGGTTTATGCGCCGCCGTTTTTGGTCTATTAAAATGATTGCAGTATTTACGTAGCGTTTTTCGACCATAATTTGTATTTGCTCATCATCATCATCATCATCATCATCATCATTGGCATCGGCATCATTATCAGCATTGTCCATAAAGCTTTAGCCTCATTGTTAGCTGCTCATCTTGGTCTTGGGTTTTTTGCATTCAATGCTCCAGCAGCTTACTTTGTATCGTGTTGCCAGAGAGAGCCCTCAAGCATTTGACCCTTCTGTCTATGCTTTTCTATTGTTTATCTACGACAAGCCAGAGCCAGAGCCAGAGAGTCAGTCCCAAGCCCAAACCCAAATCCAAGTCCAGGACTGCTCTGTGGCCTTCCTTGATGCGTTAATATTTTTTTGTGTTATCCGCCCAGGGGTTAGCACTGGCGTATTTACAATGATTATTGATCGCTTAATACGAATTTGTTTCTCTCTCGTCGTTGCTCGTGTTTATTTGTGCAGCTTAGAGATATTGATATTGTTGGTGTGCCCTCAAAATGTTTGCTCACCGAGACTTTTGTGATCAATTACTCCATCTGTGGGTGCCAGCCAGCCCATCATTATCATCATCATGTGAAAGTTGATTGCAAAACTTTCAGTTTGATTGTCATTATGCTTGCTGGGCATACATATTTGCTCGTGTTGATGTTTGTACACTTTCCAAGCATTAACTCATATTGTAGATGTATGTATATGCTGGCTGATTGCATTTGGCTTTCCCAATCTCTTTCCAAATCCCACAGAAACACAAAGCAGAAACTTAAATTAAATCAAATTGCTACGACAAATTGCAGCAAAGATGGAAAAAAAAACCTCCCAAACAAAAGAAAACACTTAATTTTTGAATTCAGAAATCAAGAGCAGAGCAGGACAATGAACTGCAGGCAAAAAAAAACTGTGAAGACCCTAAATAACCAGTTTAGTGTGGTTCGGGTTCTTCGCTTTTTGTGCGAACTTCCGTTTGAAACTGAGAATGAACGCTGCCAATTTTGACAGATTACAAGGCATTAAAAGTGGATTGGGCCTCGGGGGCAAAGTTTTGGGTAAGCCATCAGCCACCAGCACAGTGAGAAGCATCGCATCTTTAATCAATGGCCCCAAAGCAGGCGATTATAAATTCCACCAGGAGCCCAAAAATCAGACTACAATTTTACAAATGCAAAATTTTGCCAGCAGGAGCCACCCTGCTGATTTCAATTACGTTCTACCAAAAATTTATGCGCTGCATGGGTGAAAGCAGTTAAGAGCATGCAATCTCCAAAAAAAAAAAAAAAACGAAAACGTCAAATCCGCAGACGACACCAACGATTAAACACCGCAAATCAAAGGCAAAAGCAAACCAAGTGCAAATTTCCTCCTTCCCTCAAACCTCAAAACCAAAACCTCAAAAAAAAGAAGGAAAAAAACAAAAAACAAACCTCGAAAAGCCAAATGACAAATGCAAAAGCATTAAGAGAAACGAAACGAAATGACGACAACGAATAAAGAGTAGAAAAATAGAAACCAGCAAAGGGCAAAAAACATAAAGTGTTGAATGCTAGCGGAAATCACTTGAAACCGAGAATAAATCAAAAGGAAACAATAATGGCAACCAAAGAAACAAAGAGAACACAAAGTAGAAAATGGCTTCCGTCGACTGATAAAAAAAAAAAAGCTGTGGAAAACTGCTGGTGAGAAAAGCTGCAGCATATTAAAATCAGATGGAGAATGAATGGCATAGCACACACACACACACACACACACACACAAGTGAAAAACTTTCATCATTTCAAGCATAAAACGTGAGAGCAAAATCAAATGCATCATCATTATCATCATCATCATCATCACAAATAAATAAACAAACAAACAAACAGAAAGGCGACAGAGGATGCCAGGACATGGTGTCCTTGTCCGGCCAACTGTGTGATTTATATGCGCCATTGTCAACGTCAACTTGAACTCTAAAAAACCCAAGACCAAAGTCTGGCCCAAGTCTGGTCTCATTTAATTGGTGTGTGTGTGTGTGTGTGTGTGTGTGCCATTAGTCACTCTGTGCTTTAATTTCCTAAATACCTAATTTAAGAATTATTCATATTTCAATTATGAATGTAATAATCCAATTAAGGAATATTAAGTAGGCCATTTTAAGCGGTTTACTATGGAAATTTATTTTGGCATACATCTTGCCTAATTAGTCTAGAAATTCGCAGACTTTTAAGTATGCTCGATTAGTTTAATATAAATTGTGCCCATTTCATTTGCCAATCAACTTAATCATATTGATTATAGACTCTTTTACTGATTCAAGCGAAACTCATTTCGAAGTTGGCCTAATCTTTTTTGGGTACATCGTTTTAATGAACACTTTGCTTTGGCCATGGCCATTTAAAGGATTATAATTTTGCATTGCCCAAAAACCTAACCAAAACTTTACTCGGTGCAAAACTTTGCAGACAGTTTTTCTACCATTTTACCTTTTACAATCATTTAGTTTCGTTCGTTCGTTCGTTTTTCTTTTCATTTGTATTTGGTTGGGTTTTTTGTTTTTTTCATATTCATTTCGCCGTGCGGCATTTGAATTCAAATGTGCTTTTAAATCGGCTTAGTTATGCGAGCAGCTTTTATGTTCCAGGCGGCTTAAATTAATGCGCCAGCACGAGTTTTTAGCATGCAGCAATATCAAAACAAAAAGCTGTACGAACGAACAGGAAAAAAGGCTTCCCTCAATGAGGCCAAAGGTAACAACATTCGTACATAAGAGATGAGATAACTATGTGAATAATGTTGCATAGAAAGAGGTGCTTAAATTGGTTTAACGCGACTTTGCATACCTTTTTTCTAGAGGGCTCTGTGCACTGAAATGATTGAATTTAATCGACTACAACAGCTGATAGAAGTAAGTACCTCGTCGAGGGGGAGACTACCACTTTTACCAATCTAATCTCTGCTACACACTCACGCCCACTTTTGACTTTCATTAGTTGACTATGTCGTCATAATTATACTTAATCAACTTACAAGTGGTTTGCATTCAATCAATTGGAGTTCATTCATTGATATTTTCCAAAATCTCTTTAAAAATTGTTTGAAATTTAAACGTCATTTCAAAATATCTAAAGTTAGAAAACCTCAATTGAAATGGCTTAGATATTAGTGGATCCTTGGTTTAAGGTTTGAGATTCTACAACTTCCTTTAATACTTTCAATCAGTTATCATCAAATTTATAGAAATCTTATTAGTTTTCACCCATATCGAGTGGATGCAAAGTTTTTTTTAAAAGCATTTTTGAAGATTCATAACAATAAATCTAGAACTTACCTTGTAAAGTGAATAATTCTTCTACTTCCTAGCTTCAATTGATTCCTTCAGCCTTATAAATTAGGCAAATGTTTTTCGAACCTCTTTCAAAAGACGCAATGATCCGGAACTCGTCTGACGATTAACGCAAGAGGGGGAATGAATGCAGCATCCACCTAAGCACACGAGTGGAACACTGTTCTGTGTGTGTGTGTGCGTGTGTGTGTGTTTGAGGTAATAAATTTTAATGGTTATCTATGTACAAACAGCAGGCGATATGTTTGGATTGAACACCCTGATTTCAGTTTCTGAAAAGGCAAAAGATTTTAATTGAGTGAGAGGTAGTCAAGTTTGGTTTTGAGAGGCCACTCGCCAATTTCCGTCATAATCTAAATATCATCATGAAGTCATATACCAGTACAAAGAAGAAGCAATCGAACAACAAATGAAATGAAATACTTTTTGAAAGTATTTGCCAAAAATAAATTGGCGCTGAATGGTTTTTGCTTATTTCTTGCGTTGACAAGAGGTCATCATCAATTATATGGCAAGAAACGATACGATAGCAAATTCTTTATGCCACTAAAAATAAAACAAAGATAGAAACCAAAACGAAGAACGACCAGCGCCAACGTTGACAATGGCTTTGGCCACTTAATCAAAATTCAGACATAAGCAAACATTTTGCACAATTGTGATAACAGCAATTAGCCACGAACAAGACGACCAAGACGACATGGGCAAGTGACAGAAAAGCCCCCATGCTCAACTGGGCCAAAAGCCAGAAGCCTATGGCTGAGAACCTTACTTACTAGCCGAAACAATGATAACACGGACGGACACAAACGGCGGCTGGGAAACACAATAAGACAAAATTACCTGAACAAGCTGTCATCGTGAGTGCTTTTTGGGCCAATGAATTAAAAGCACATCGTAATTAAAATAAATAAGTTAGCAATAGATACTAACGATACGAACGAAACGAAAGTTGGTAACGAAGCAAAATTCTTGGCCCCGAACTTCATCGCGAAATAGTTGAACGACAAAAGGCCAAGCGGCTGGCCGTGAATACGCAGCGCGCGCACAAAAAAAAAAACAAACTTTTCTTTCTTTCATAATTAGTCAGACACAAATTAAGGAAATACTATGACTAATAGAAATTTAATTGAAAAATCATCATCCAATGTAATCATCATAATAATAATGTGCTGCAGTTTGGATTTAACAGCTGCTGCAAATGGATTAAATCTGAAAGGATTTTCATTGACTCTGGGTGAGTGTGGAGTGTGGTGTAGCGAGTAGATCCTTAGATCCTTGGCCAAATATTGTTTCATCACATGTCTTAATAATTCTTGGCTTTTATTTTTTCTTTCTACAGCTGGCAATGGTAGCATCCTGCCAGTGTCCTTTAACAATACAGAGACTTACGATGTGATCCTTAATATAACAGAGATAGTAAACGACTCGAATTGTCCTTCGTTGAGCAATGCCAATTCACTGACCCAAACAGAATTGATTGCTCGACTGACTGACAATTGTCGTTATGATAAGCTCGAGCCGCCCATTAATCTAACCGATAATGGTGAAGCATCAGATCCATTGGATGTATATGCACGTTTCTATATATATGTGATCAAGAATCTAGACTCGAGTGATATGCAGTTTATGGTTCAGGGATTGCTGCAATTACGCTACTATGACTCGCGTCTGGCCTTCTCGAACTATGCTCCGAATCGCAAGCAACCGATTATGGGTGAGGGAAGACTGAGGGATTTGATCTGGGTACCCCATGTATTTCTGGCCAATGCGCAAAGCTCCAGTGTGCTGGGCACCACTGAGAAGGATGTGGTGACCACCATTTATCCCGATGGCACTGTTCTCATCTCGACACGCATACAGGCGACTTTATATTGCTGGATGAATTTCCAGAAGTTTCCGTTCGATGAGCAGAAATGTTCCACCATTTTGGAGAGTTGGATCTACAATACATCCGTGTTGCAGCTCCATTGGGAGGCAAGCAATGCGGTGACATTTGACAGTCAATTGCAATTGACGGAATACTATTTGATTGGTTCGTTATATAATGAATCGGTTAGCATATCGGACTCCTATACCATGACTCATGGGGCTCTGGTTGGCAATTATAGTACGCTTAGTTTCAGTGTGCTGCTCACTCGGGAAGTGGGCTATTATATAATTGATTACTTTCTGCCATCCATTATGATAGTGACCATATCGTGGGTGTCCTTTTGGCTTCAGGCAGATCAGACGCCGGCCCGTACCACCTTGGGTTGCACCACCCTACTCTCCTTCATCACTCTGTCGTTGTCACAGGAGAATAATCTATCCAAGGTTAGCTATATAACCATGTCGGAGGTTTGGTTTCTCGTCTGCACCATCTTCATTTTCGGCAGCCTGGTGGAATTTGCCTTCGTTAATACCATTTGGCGGAGAAATAATAATTTAGAGCTAAAGAAACGCACTACCAAATACATTGTGAAATCAACATTTGTCCCGAACTTGAAACGTCATCGCAGTCGTGGTTACAATCGCACCAACAGCACCATGAGCAACTGCAGCATGGACAAAGGTGGCGCCAGCGGTGGCGGCGGCAATACAGTTATCACCATTGAGACGCCAATAATAATTGGCAATGGCCTGAGTCGAGAGGATTCTTCTATTAGCCTGGAGGAGAGCGAGAGTAGCCTGGGCTCTGCTTCGACAGCAGATCTAAACGGAGGAGGAAAGGAGAAACCGCCACAAACTTTTGCCACAATGACACCCAAAGAGGTATCCCTGTGGATAGATCGCAAAATGCGTTTTGTCTTCCCATTGGCATTCATTCTATTCAATGCTTTGTTCTGGACCCTGGTCTACTGTCTGTAAGGGTGGGTGTGGGGTAAGAGTATCCCCTAAGCTAAACTGTGATTCCAAATGCCAACTAGCCTGTGGACTGAGTGTCCATATAAAAAAAAGTATTTAAATATTTCTCAAAACAGTTATTTAAATTTATATATATAGTTGTTATTTTTACATTTAAGTTGCCTAATAAATTATATTTTGTTACTCGAATGAATGTCTTCTCTAACTGATGGAAATGTGATGGATGGGGGGGATGGTAGGGTAGGAGGAAGGAAAACTGAACTCAACACCTTAACAACAACTTAAGCCCCACGCACGTACAGAACTGATAAATTTGTGCTTATTAGCTGGGCGAAGGCAATAAAAATGAGAAGACTCCACAAGACTTGGTTTCCCATAGTGAGGGGACTTGCATAGCCATGGGGAGGGGGAGAGAGACGAAGGGGAAGATGAAGACCTGCCTATACTCACGGCTTCTTCGTCTATTTGTATCAATGAAAAAATCATAATGCCAGCACGCCCCAAAAACTCGCTAGAGAACGGCACTTGGAACGGTTGGACCTGCTGCTCCTCCAGTTGCCTGCCTGCTCAATTTTTAATTAATTGCCTATAGATGATGAGACTGTTGAAAAGTCTCGTTTGGCTTTCTGCTTCTGCTTCTGGTTTGGCAGTGCTTGGGAATTGTTTTTAAACTCGCTTGATAAATTAACGGCACATGCAAGACGTAAATTGATTTTAAATTGCCATACAAATGAACTTCAATTCGGTTTGGCATATAAAAACCAAACGAAAAAAGGATCAACAATGAATCTAGAAAACCAAGCAAATAATTCCTTTCTCCCCCTCTCTCTCTTTGTATTTTGACTGTTTTCAGAATTAATTTCAAGTGTCCATAACTCAGCTCTTCATCGATGCCCAAAAGAAAGAAGAGGAATAGTGGTCCAATCAATCTTTGACCAATGTCTGGGCCAGTCCAATGATGCAGTGACTCTCAAACTGTGAACACGTTTCTTTTTTTCTGACCAGCAGCCACCGCAATGTTTCTGGCCGCGAGGTGTACATAATGAGATGTAATCTGTCAAAATTAAGTGTATCGCAGACCCACATACCAGACCAGACCAGACCAGACCAGGCCGACCAGCCTGGCAGACCAGACCCCAGCCTGCCTCCTTCTACTCGATTGCCTCCTTTTTTTTTTTTGTTTTACCTCCGCCTTCGTCGGCCAGTTTCAGGCTCAACAAGTTTGTTGAACTCGCCACGCAAAGAGGCGAGGCGAGGCGAGGGCTGCTCAAGGCATTTAAAGCATAAGGTAAGTCATCATCACCCTACACATATTTATATAAAAATCGACGAAACGGATGTTCCCATGTCATAACATAAGCCTCTAACATATGATAGATGCCCTCACTGTACCCCCCACCAACCCCCACACCGTTTCATCAAGCAACAGCTGTTTGTTGTATACTTATCGAACGGCACCCAAATTTGGGATTTTCTCTGTAAGTTTTCTCTTATCGATTGCTGGCTCTATGTATAATGGGTCAACAGGAAAACTCGAAAAAATAAAACCCGAAAAACTCTTCAAAAAAAAGAGTTCATTTACACCAAGTAAGTATTTAGGTATATTTGCTTAGCTTAATTTCCGAATCGGTACCGAGACCCAGAAACGGACAGGGAAATGGAAAAGAGAGAAAAAGGGGAAAACTCTGAGAATCATAGGGCTTGCTATTTGCCAAATGAGCTGCATAATAAGCAAGTGCTTGACTTTATTTAAGTTCATTCTCGTTCTCGTTTGCGTTTTTGCTTTGTTTTCTCTCTCTCTCTCCCCGCCCCGGCCGCTCTCACTCTCTATCTTTTTGCACATGAGAATTACAGACATTTTCATTTATTATTATGGTCTGGTCAGCCCCCCAGAAGTGCTCCTCTATAATTTACAGTCACTTGCGCGTCCATCCGGGGGGATCGTGCTCCCACACACACACACACTCACACCACACACACACACACACATCCCCCTCAATGTTGTTGATGCATGAAAATAATGCCGACCACAAGCGCAAAATAAGAAAAAACAAAATTATACAAATAAGTAAATTAATATACAGCCAGACATAACAAACAACACAAAAAATACAACAAAGACAATAATGAAAGAAAAAATGTGAAAATGGCACCTAAATGTAATAAATACACTTAACTTAAATTTGGGCATACGAAATATATGACTTAATTTGTTTTTATATATGAAAACAAACAAAAAACATTGGCAACATGTAAGCGAAATTATTTAAAAGTGAGGGGAGGTGCGTTTTTAGTAGGTCCAGTGTGCAAAGGTAGAAGTATACATAAGATCATAACCACTGTACACAAAGTACCGTTATATGCCTCACTCTCTGATTTAAATAATACCATCTCCCTCTGCCTCTCTCAGGTATAGAAGGAAAGAGGCGCTCTCTCGAGCTCCAGCTATGCCTGTGAGGAGAGGCGAGTTGGTTCTAGATCAACCCTTAAATTGAGCAATTTAATAAACGATTTCAAGAGCAAACATATATGTACATACATAAAAGACTTTGTACTGTTAATCTTAGTTGAAAGTTAGCATTTTGTTTAGTATCGGTTTGATGGAAGGCAATTGGCGATCATTTTTTACTCGATATAAACTTTTCTTAAATTCTTACGTCTTGACTTAGCTTTAGGCTTTAGCTTTTTTCTATCTGAAAGTAAGAAATATTGTCAAAATAACTGATAGATAATTTATTCCTTTTAATTTAAGTTGGATTGACCTTTAACTTAAGTCATCCTAGTTGGAATAATGCTTTCTTAAATGATGAAATAAATATAGAGAAAATAAGAAGAAAGTAAGAAAGGGTATTACAAAGTCGCCTGATTTTTAGCCTAAAAAAATAAAACTATTGAAATTTTATTTTTAGCTGCTTGTGGGAAAATTCTATTTTCAAGAAACGTTCGGCTTAGATTGCCTATCTAAACAGAAACAAGTACACCAAGAGAACAACAGCAACAAATGCCGACAACGACAACAACATGAGGAGAAGAAGTTGAAGGAGAAGATGGAGGAGCCTTGCCAGTAAGGGGGAGAGTGGTAAAGCAATGTTTATTGTTGTTGGTTTTTGGTTAGCCAATGGTTTGTTGTTTTTTTTTTTTTTTTGTTTTCTTTTTTTTATTAAGACTGTCTTTGGGTTTGGTTCCAGTTCCAGTTCCAGTTTTAGTTTTAGTCACGCTTTGTGGGCGCTGGTTCAAAAGTCAAGTACGCTTATCCAATTGGACATTGGCAAAAAGCGTGCGAATGAGCTCAGCTCAGCTCAGCTTGGCAGGGCTGGGCAGGGTAGTAATCAATGGCCAGGCATCAGCATCTAAGCATCTCGATTTTTATGACTAATAGATGCCTTAAATAACTGGCCAATGGCTAATTTGGCCATAGACATGTGCACACACACACACACATGGCAAAGGCAAACGCAAAGGCAAAGGCATTAGCATAAGCGCTGCGCTAGCCCAGCAGATTAAGTTGCCAGACTAAGAGTACGAGAACAAGAGGAGAGGGGCAAATAAGTGGTTGCCTGGAAAACTGCATGGCTAATGAGAATGCTGTGACGTCGTCGTTGTTGTCGTCGTCGTCGTCGTCGTGCCTGGATCTGGCCAGCTACTTGGCACAGCAACCAAGTTTAGATTTTAGGTATTTACATGCTGCATGCCACAACCTAATAACAAATTGCAAACAAAACTTGCTAGACACAGGCCGGCCGCACAGCACCAGCACAGTAGCCAGGGATTTGGACTTGAAGTTTAAGTTGCTGCTTGGCTGCTGCTGGAGAGTTGTCAGTGGGCGTGCATACTAAATTACGGAACTAATAAGGAGATGCCTTTACAGCTAATTTAATAGAATGTAAACGCAATGCGTTAATGGCACAGGCCCAGGCACTTGTGGCCCAGGAGGAGGCTACCTTGACCCAAGTTGATCTTGACGATGGCGCCGCCCGCCGGTAAGTCGGCAGTCGGCAGTCAGGCGATTAGGCGCATGCAACAGCAACAACAACAACAACGACACCAACAACACCATGTTAAAGCCTGTGGCGCCTCCAGTTTATGAGAGATTCGAATCATTCACTTGGTTGTTTAGCTTGGTTGCCAGTATTAAACGGCCCGAAGCAAAAACGTTTTGCACGTTTTTCCAATGAAGCTGCAAACTGGACCCTCTCTTCACACCCCTCTCCTCCCCATCGTGTGGTCATAATTAATGAAAATTGCCTCTGCACACTGCTCAAACATTTTGCAATTAATAGTGAACGAAGAAAAGAAACAAAACTACCACAACACTCGATTTCGTTTTAGTTTTTCTGGCAACTGTTTTAACTGTGTGGCAAGTTGTCGTTTTTGCCACGCCTTCGCCTGCCAGTCTGGGCTTACTTTTGCCACAGGTAACCAACCATGTGACAGTAAACGTCCAGTCATTGGTTTTATTAATTAGTATCTGGTTATCTGCGCATGGCGCACTCGATTCATACATTTGTCACACAGATATAGATAAACACACACACACACACACACACACACACACACACACACACACACACACACACACAAACACACACACACACACACACACACACACACACATACATTTATAAATATGGTGGGTGCGCCCGCATTGTCAAGCGATCTTATCGAAATGTTGCGGACTCTACGCGACATTATCTCCAACATGAACTAAGTCGCCAATTTCCCCCCTCAAAGTTGAGAGTGGGAAATGATTTGGTGTGGCGCTCATCTCTAATTTATGATTGTCACCAAGAAAACACGAGATATGTTTATTTTTTTTTTTCTTCACTCACGATAGAAATATTTTTGAGCATTAGATGTAAGAAAGGGCTAACACGAGCTCCACCAGTTGGCGCCACAACCATCACCAGAAGTTGAAGCTCCACCACGGCCATGTCAGATGATAATCAACTGACTATGTACCTGCTGCTGCTGCTGCTGCTGCTTCAGATATGGCCACAGCCCTAGCCAACCATAGCCAAAATCATGTACGATCAACGTCACCAGCTTAATGAGTAGCATCTGGAGACTGTGTGGAACGATAATATGGCGCCCCATATAAAGCAGATTCAGCTAAGACCCAAAACTGTTTCTGTTGAGGTAAATGATTTTCAGTTACGTGGTATTTATTCTAGGGCACTCAAGCCAAATGCAAAAAGGCGAAACTTCATTTTAGTTGAAATTTCATGAAACAAAAGCGAGAAGAAAAACGACAAAATGGAGATTTTCGAACTTTTTGTAAGGAATTTGGTCTACTGAAAAGAGTTGCGTCATAATACAGGGGGCAGGAAGGCAAAAATATCTTAAAAATTGCGTTAAGTAATACTAGAATGGCCCCTAACATGACTAAGAACTCTAAAAAAGACATAGTTTTTAGTTTTTAGTTGCCTTTACCAAAATTTCTTTGTGAATGATTTTAGATGCCTCGGCAAGTCCCATGTTCTCACGAGCTTCTATTTTGGGGGGTGGTTGTTGGCGGGTGGGGGGTTGTTGCCTTTCAGTTTCGCTTGCCGCAACAAAACTTTTGGTGCAGTAGCAGCAGGCAGAAGGCAGCAACTCTTGGCAACTGAGACTTGGCCATTACTTCCACTAAAGAAATTAAACATCACAGACACACACTCACACACACACACATTCACACACACAGATACGTTAACTGTGCCGGGGCTAGAAAGCAACATGAAAAAAATTAGTTAAAAGATAAACATGGCACGCCAGAAGCGCGCAGACAAAGCCAAAGCCAAAGCCAATGCCAAAGAGAATGAACTACGAAACGACGCAAGACCAGGGGTGTGGGTGGGTGGATGGTGGGGGTATAGTATCTTGTCGTGCTGCTTTCAGCTTTGTCTTGATTATTATGTGGGGGTAAAGCAGCAGCCCAAAATAAGATACTCGCGGTGCACATCCTGCCCAGTCCCAGTTTCAGTTCCATTCGTGGAGAATAGAGAATGCAGCCGGAGACAAGAGACAGAGTTAGTCCCATCTCATGTTGCACAATGGCAGAGCGAAAAATAATTGCTTAAAGCGCATTTTAAATATGACCAAAAGAGAGAGAGAGAGAAAGAGAAAGAGAGAGAGAGAGAGAGAAAATAGCCAAAAGCATCATATCATACATACGTTTTAAAAGAATCATGGGCCTTGGGTAATTAAATACAAACACGTGCCCACATAACTCAAACTTAAGTGCATGGACCTAGAATATGAAGTGGGAGAAGCTAAGACTGGGGCTGGAGCTCCATGTTTTCGCGTTGCTCCAAAATGTGCTCTTCAGACGCACAAAGAGCGTGTTGTCTGTGAACATTTTTGTCGCTGTTTTAATTAAATTCATAAATCAGCACCCACCAAAACAGAGAAGAAGACGGCATGGCGCTCCGACACTAGCCGGAGGAGGAGACTTTGTAGAATTCAACAGAAACAACACAACGGGAGAGCTCAAGAAAGAACAGAAATATGCTTTTGTTTATCTTAAAATTACGATAACCTTGCAATGATTTCTGTGGAAAATCATAAGGTCCAAGGACTGTCGCAGCGGCCGCGGCGGCGACTGCAACGTCTACATTTTCTCTGAGAATTGTCCACTTGAAGTGACAAGCTGCCTCAGCGAAAACTGGAAGCTCTTGAAATGCGAGAGTTTGCCTCATAATTTGTCTTAATTGAATGCAAAAGAGGAGAACCGAGGACCAAGGAGCGGAGGTTCGAGGTGGCCAAAGACTTTGTCTGCTCTGTAGATGAATGTCAATACCAGCAAAATATTTGCTTTTCATGGTTCATGCAAATGCAAACGTAGACAACGACGAAGAAGGAGAGAGAGAGCAAGTACAGCCATGTCTGCTGCCCCGTTGAGCTCCGTCTTCAACTTTTCACTTCATAATGGAAAGTTGCGAAAATATTTTGATTAGTTTGTGTCTTCCATCTGCCCATCTCATCCCTCTCTTTTGACTCTGGAGCTTCTCAAGCTAAAATAATTAGTCTACTGAGAGCATTGTTTGTTTGCACTTGCCACCGAAAAACTTTTTTGTCTATGAACGCGCACTTTTTGGGTCTGTTTAATTTTCATGGAAGTAAGCAGTCAGTAGCCGTCATCGTGATCAGAGCTTCATTTATTTGCTTTTGGTTTCAAGTCAGCCTAGGTAAAAAGTCTCTTTAAGCAGCGAAACTAATTTACCACATGCCAAGTCATTTACTTAAGCCAATCATAAATCCGTTTGTTATACTTTTTGTAAGGCAAATAATATTATAGCTAAAATCTAAGCAGCATTTTTAATTTAACTTGGCATGTGGCATTAAAATATCTTTACATTGTTTAACTTTAAATTCTAATCAAATTTAAATTTCTTAAATGGTTTTTAATTGTAATTGAAAAAAAGCAATATTAGTCAGTTTATCAGCTTAGCAACATAATCAGCTAGCAACATGATAAGCTAGCAACATAGTCAGCTGGCAACATGGTTAGCTGGCAACATTAATTTTGAACTGATTGCTAAAAAAATAAATTTTAGTAGGAAATTATTATATATTACTTGCACAATTATGAATGAAATTGAATAAGCAAATTTCAATGTGTTTTATCAAATTCGTTTTTCAAAGGGTTTGGAAGCGGCAACAGTTAACACAAACCTCTGTAAAAACTAAATTGGCACCATATACAATCTTTATCAGAATTAATAGCCGATTAATTGCCCCCACCCGTTGACTTGTTGAAAAAGAGTGCCAGCTCACAAGGAACTTTGCACAATTTTATCTAATTCTAATACTTGACTACAATATGAAATTGTGTCGTATAGGTAGGTAAACCCCCCTCCTCCTTAGATACTCTGTCGACCACAAAAACCAAATCACTTCCTAAAATTTTAACTTGTTACTCACATCCATGAATTTAAATGACTAAAAACTTTGTTCAGAGTCAGTTGCCGCAGAGCAACAAGCACGCAATGAGACCATAGAGACGCATTAGGGTACATGGACACGTGGCACACACTCCACACACACAGAGAGTCTGTGGTCTGAGATCTCAGCTGTTGCTGCTGTTAATGGCAACAGTTGTCAAGCATGAACCAAAAGAATGAACCGACAACAAATAAATAAAATGTAGCCAAAAGTACGTGTACCTACAAACATGTTATGTACCTAAGTAAGTATGCACATAAATAAATGTTGCCAAAAAAAAAAAAAAAACAGGAGGAGTCAAATTGAGGCACCTTTTCCACATTTTGTGAGAGTTTCAAGTGTGTTTTAAGCAAATCTAGCAAAATAAGTGGCACATTTCAAGTGGAAGCAGAAAAAGGGGGGGAGGAGCTGCATGGAGTTTCTATTTCTTTAGGTGCATTCCAATTCAAGCGAAACGAAAGTGCAGCAAATGCTGACAAAATGCGTAATGAGGCAGCAGCAGCAACAGAGAGGCTGAAAATTTTGTTAGAAACGAAATGAGGCCAAGCCTCATTTTGCTCATTGCGCTTCCTCTAATCACTCTCACTCTTCCAGCGACAACTCATTATGCATTAATGATGCTCGAATTAAAAAAGTTAGAACAAAGCTTTTCAAATTAATCATGCGACCCGTTGGACGACAATTTATTAAATGAACTGTGGCCTAAAAGACATTTCTTATGTTTTTCAAAAGAAAACAGCAAGCAATTTCAGACACAAAGGAAAAAACGAACTCCCAAAAACTCGTATTGAGGCGTTGCACTTGTCTCCAAAGTTAAAGTCAAGTGATGAACTTGAAAAAAGAAACCAACTTAAGCACATTTATCTACTAGTACATACTCTTTTTTTTTAGACATTCAAGTGGGAAATGACAAAAATATGATAAAGGCCAAGTTCTAAGCTAGCAACAGCTAGAAGTATAATGATAAGTCTCATATACCCTTGCCTTAATTTGTAGGGTACTTAAAAATGTGCAGCACATGACTGTCGACGTTTTTTTTTTTTCTTTGAGACAGAGTTTGTCTTACACTTGTCTGTGCTCCAACCGACCAACCTAGCAATCTTAACTTGTTGGACAAAACTTTTTCAATAAGCCGCATTTCTTTATGCAAGTGGCTACAAAGTTTTTCCCAGTGCAACCTTTTAAGTTAATAAGACCAATTTCCTGGGTAATGGGAAATGGGGGAGGGGAGAAGGAGAAGTAAAAGTAAAAGTAGAAGGAGAGTTTGACGTTTGTCAAATTCTAAGCACTTTGCCATATACTTGCTTGGCCATCCATCAATCAATAGTGAAATACAACGCCTGCTTAGGTGAGTGACAACAACTAAAGCGTGTTGTCATGTCAAATTGTTTATAATCAGTTTTTTTTTTTTTTTTTTATTACGGCAAATGTGTCAATGGCCCCCACCGTAGGTCGAGTCTTTCAATCAATCTCATTGCGCCAATTGATTTCAATTTTGCAGATTGCAATCGAAGCACATAAAAAACTGTGTACTGGCCCTGACAATGAAGATGATGATGATGATGATTATGATGATGATGCTGCTGTGACGCTGTTCCTTCTCCACACTCGCATTCATATCCACATCCACATCCACACGTAACTGCAATTTGGTTACTCGCCCCAGGGGCGCAATATTAATGAGTGGCAGCATGCAAAGCCAAAGCCAAAGCCAAAGCAGGAGACAGAACCGAAGCCAGAACCCAGAATTGGCCACCATCAACTTGTTTGCAGTTCGTACGTAGCACAGAAGCTGTTTCACTCCGCTGCAGTCCACCAGTTTACTCTACTCTCCTCCTAATGACTGCTATTACATTTATCGTCTCGGCCATTACAATAAAATAAGCAGGAATTTAGCAATTATCCAATTTGAAAGTTACAACAAATCAGCCTCAGATTGGGCAGAATGCATCTTGCTTATTTGTTCAATGTTTTGACTGGGTCGGTCAACTTAACTCTGACCCAGAGACATAGACAGAAATTAAACTAGGAAGCATTTCAGTTCACAGTCTCCTATCGACACTTATACCAAACATACATACATAGAGCACATTGTTTTTTGCGAACTAATGAAAACGAATTCCAGTTGACGGTTTTGCTTTTGAGCCTTTGAGATGCAAGCCAAACGCATATCCTGTTGACCAGCGTGCTTTTGTATTGTGTTTCAACAATGCTTTGTCACACAGGGACAGAGAGTAGGCAATATTTCATTATGATTGCTGACACTAAAAGCCACATCAATGCTTCAGTTTCACCATGGCCTTTGTGTCTGTGTCGCATCCACGCCCCACGCTCCCCGCCCTTCTCAACCAAATGCGGTGCGGGCTCAAAACTCAATTTATTTTCTTTTTCTGAGTGCCGACGAGTCAACGCTTTGTGGACTTAAAAAGTCCGCTTGGCCAGGTCTTATGCAATTAATTTACCTTTTTGAGCATGAGAAACGAAATTGGGTAAAAGGTAGGACATTTTTTTCCACTCAAACATTTTTTCAGGCCTCTGTTAAACTGTTGTTTAAATATCACAAGCTTAAAAGCTTTTAATGAAAACATCTAATATAGAATCGGGAATCGGATTCATCGATTAGAAAATATACAGTGCTTATCACATTTTTAAACCCACTTTTAAACGAAAAAACAAAACATTTTGGCTGCAATTTTCTACCAAATGACACATTCCCTCAAAATCTTGAAAAATGAGTAGCTCAATATTTGAATTATGAGTGAAAAACAACTTTTTTACTTAAAATTAACGTTGTAATAACGATTTCTTAAAAAGAACAAAGAAAAAAAGCAAACATTTGCAGTATTAAAATTATAATTCTTGAGTTCTTAAGTACTCGCTGACACAGATCCGCCCACATGTGAGGCCAAAACTCTACAAGAGGTTGGGCTGTTGCTGGGATTGTAAAAAATTTTGCGTTTAACGCGCGCACTTAGCATCGATTTTCGCCGGATTGTCCAAAATATTTGTAATTATACGTCGAATTCTTTTCAAAATTCGTGAAATAATCAAAATAGACTCTCCTGACTCAAAAAGCGAGAACATACGGTCCTCTTCGTAATCAGATAATTGTTTTCCAAAGAACATTTTTCAAAAATCTAAGTTACTTAATTACTAAATTTACTTAATTACAATGTCTGTATATTTATAAGTCCATAAAGTCAAATTTGCGACTGTGGGCTATAATTATGATACACAAAAATGCAAGCAAAGATGCGAGCACACAGCAAAAGTTAACGGTCCTTTCTTAGTTTTCTATAAAAAGAACACAAATTACGAAAAATTCTACCGAATATACTTCTATCAACAAATTACAGTAAAAATTAATTTTTGAAAAACCTTAAAAATGTTGTTAATATTGCTTCAAAGTTTAAACTGCGGGGTGGGTTATAAATATGATAAGCACTGTATTAAGATGAAAATCATTAATGATTATGTATCCGCTGGAAAGTTCTTTTTGCAATTAGACAAATAAGTGTTTCAATATTGCCTAAAAAACCAGAAGGACAGGCTAACTTTAATCAAGCCGAAGTTTGTATCCGAAAATTCGTCTGAATCCGAAATATACAATGCCTGCAAAATTTCAGCACTGTAGCTTTAGCTGATCCAGACGAACAGACGAATGGACAGACGGAATTGGCTCTATAAACTCGTCTCAAAAAGATGCTTCCTTCTAAAATGAATATACCCCCTTTTACAGTTAGAGGTCCCAAAAACTACTGAAGCTTAAATATTTGCTCACTATTTAGTATTTTGTTTTAACAAGTTGTCATTGTTGTTTTCTTTCACATTCAAATACCAAAAGCGAAGTGGGCCTTTAAATTTCGATAAATGCAAATAATAATATACGCTAAAAACAACAATTCAGCACATTTAGTGATAAACACTTTTGTCAGAGATAAGTTGTGATAAATACAAACAGAATTTTTGTTCAGCATTTGTTGATATCAATTTGAACTGAATGCTGAATCAACAATTTTATACAAAAACTGAAACTGAAACTGAACGTGGCTTGTAAAGTAAATACAAAGAAAATAATAAATTAAGGAATACTTTTGTGGGAATATGAAAAGTGTTTGGCTTTAACCCTTTTAGAGCATTTTGGTAATCAAAACTATCATTGTTCGATAAGAATCGATGATTGATTTTATCTGCATTTTCTGTTGTTTGCTTCCTTAACCTTTCGCTTGCTGAGTGACCCGTCCCTTAAACGAATTTGTGCTTTGTGACGCGATGATGACATGGCCATAAAACTCACTTTTGGCCACACACAACTCATGGAAGATATATGAAACATTTCCACTGGCTCACTTGGACACTTGCCAATATGATGATAATGATGACAGAAAAACAAGCAAATATGAAATATTATGTGTGCCAAAATATTGTCATAAACATGGCCAAACCGGGGGGGTGGTGTTCAGGCGATCGGACGTTGGGGGGGTTGGTCTTTAAAGTGGTGCGATAAAACGTTTAAGCGCATCACACAATTTATGGGTAGCTGATAACGACAGAAAGAAAAAAAAAAGAGACACAGACAACGACCAAAACTGGAGGCCAGCTGCCCGGTCTTTGGTTGCATATCGTAAATAATCTTTAAATATTTATGAATGCCTATAAATTCTTTTAATAGACGAGGGGCAGGCAGTCGGGCGGCCGGGCATTAGAAGAGAAGTTCAAATGGTTAATTAGAATTGCACAGAGGCCGGCGGCCGTTGTTGGATTTCTTGTTGACAATTGAGAGGCAGCCAATTGCCAATCATGGCCAGTCAAAAACAACTCAATCAATGACTCCAGAACCAAATGTCATTCATTAAACTCATCTGGCGAGGCAAAGGCAAACGATGGCATAACCAGGAAGAGAAGAACAGAACTAACCAACAACTACTGGTGAGCGCACGACAAAACTGTAACAAGACAACTCCCTTCCCTTCTCGTTGCGTCTCCTTTCCCTCTTCAATGGCTCTGGAGGAGCGAGCAACAGGCAGCTGCTTGTTGAGCAACTTTCTAAATGAGCGCACTATAAATCACGACCCGGGTACAAGTTTTGTTGCCTAGCTAGCTAGCTGGTGCCATGTCCGTGGCTACCAGAACCAAAATTAATTTAGTCATAGCACTGGACACTTGCTAGATAAATGGTCGACATTTGGAAAGTCTAGAACAGAGATCCAGAGATTTACTCTTCTCCTCCTCCGACGACGACGACGACGACAAACTCCCCAAGACCAAAATCAATGAAGCGCACAATTTGGATATCGTTGTTTTTGTTTTTTTTTTTTTTGTTGACAGGGCGTGGGCGACATCTTCAACTTGACTTTAAGGCCCACGTGCCTACCCACCCAGTTGGGCCCACAAGAACTTAAATTTTTTATTCATGGCCAACAATGCGGAAGCTGCAACAGCAAAACGAAAACAAAAGAAAATTCACTGCCAAAAATTTACATTTTTCGGTTACAGGAGTAAAAAAAAAAATGCAGTTCTCTTCTGTTCTGTTCTGTTCATGATGCGGGCTTACCGTGCCTTTACCGCTTTAAACATGCTGTGGTTACCAACCAAAAACAACAACTACAAAAACTGCATCATAAAGTACAGTTTTTTGTTGTTGTTGTTTTCTTTTCTTCTTTTACTTGGCATATTTTAAGCATAATCATCATCGTCATCATCATCATTATTGCACACCTTCGAGGTCCAAGCCCAGGCCCAGACCCAGGCCAGGCCACATTTCGTCTCGAGAAGATTTTTCATTAAAATAATTCCTTTTCAATTTTCTTTCATCAATAATAAAGTGCACAAATATGTTTCTGTATGGCATTGCAATTGATATGCAATTACATTTAATTATATTTTACTTCATTAAGTTCATGGCAATTTAATTTCCAGCAATTGATAAATGCATGCAAATGTTTTCATTTATGTAAATGCGCTTTAATAAAGATATTTTCAGACAGTTGCAAAAATCAAAAGCTACGCAAAGTAACGAAAGAAGTTACAATTGCATATTAAAATTAAATAAAATGTAGGGACAGACAGAGAGATTTGCTTGATAGTTGAGTCACCTTAAATCGATCCATGACTGTGATTTGAACCGCACTTTGTAATACCCTTTCCAAGAGTATGATTAAAATGGTAAGATGTTTGTAACCCCATTTACTATATTTAAAACGTAGCTTGCTTTGAATATCAGACCAAAAAAACAGTTGTAAATGCAAAAAGTCTATTCAACTAGAGCAACTAGAGCCTTAAAATATTTCTTATTTTTGTAACTTTTAGCATTATTGAGGAAACAAACCAATTTCTCAATTCGATTTCCTATTGTCATATAAAAGTATTATTTTTTATTCTGGTATCGAGCAACCAACTTTTTTAATGTTATTGGGACTATCGATAGTTCTCCACCTCTACTATATATATGTATATATTCTTGTTCAGCTTGAGAAAACCAGTCAATATAACCGTTTTCTGTTGGTGCATCAGAAGCTTTAGGCTTGAGACTTGGTTTTTCAAGTTTTCTTCTACTATGGGCAGGGGTTCAGAGTCCTAAGACATAGAAAGGATCGATTAATGAAGTGTGTAAATCACATTTGGCATAAGTATCTTATATAGTTATAGTCACTAACACAGGCTGACAAAAACCTAGAGACCAGAGTGCACTTTTATAGGTGCTAGGTTCAGCACTTTTAATTTATGATATCTTTAAAACCAAATTCAATCTGATTTTTAAAGCTCGGTTTCGGTCTCAGCATATCACAATTCATCGGTGCATCAATGATTATTTCTGAATTTCTAAAATGTTAAAGAGGCATAGTCGAAGTTTGTATACCCTTGCAGCCCTTGTGATTGTTCCAATGGCTGCTATGTTATAGTGGTACGATTTAAAAAAAAATTTGTCGATATGGTATGGACCACACACAAATTAGTGATGAATATGGATTTAAAAACTTAAGAAACAAACAAGTTTTCCACAGGTGGACTATTTTTTCAACCGATCCTACCTAGTGCAGCTATATGTTATGTTAATCCGATCTAGGCCGGTTAGGAACTTACCCAGATATAAGAGTAAGAGGTGTAGAAATAGACAGACGGACATGAGTATATCGAATTGGCTTTACATGCTGATGGGGAATATACAACATATATATATTTTAGGGTCAGAAACATCTTCTTCTCTGAGTTACAAACATCTGACCAGTTTAACATGTAGTACCCTCTGCAAGGGAATTAAAAGAAAGTGTTTTCGCCCCAATAAAATACTTAACTACAAGCATACTTGATCAGCATCAATAGTTAAACCGATATATATAGCTGTTTCTACGTGTTTCTAGTCTTTAGAAAAGTAGTCTCTCAGTTTTAGCCCCATTTAAGACTTTTCTTGTCTACTATTATTAACATTTCTTAAGAAATTAAAGTATTTTAAAAAAAAAATGAGTAAGTGGCTGGCAAATATGTTAGGCAAAGTTAACCTGGCACTATCTTATCACGAAATTTACCCAACTTATTACATGTCTATAATATGTCTTTGCTCTATGTGTCATTTGGGTTTGTTTTTTGTAACTTTAATCATTTCAATTGCTCTGATTTTCCGTATGCGTCTATAGTTCGTTCATCAGATTGCTCAACTCAAATATTGTTTGTTGTGGCTTATCAAATTGAAATAGCAAATTCAGGCATTTCTTTACCTTGGGGAGATACATTTCAATTCTCTATATGCAGCAGCAAGCCCTGCCCAAGCCCATGTCCACCACGCCCAAAAAAAAAAAAAAAAAAAAGAACTCAAACCAATTCCTCCATCGCAACTGCTGGCAACTGTTTATTTAGCTCCACATTGTGTATTGGGTTTCAGGGCTCGGCAGTTGGCTTCATTCATTACAGGGTGTTCGTTCGCTTTGGCTTTCGACAGTTTGTGTGTGTGTGTGTTTATTTTTGCAGCAGCAGCAGCAACATCAAAATCAACATTAACAAACAAACAAACACAAAACAGTGGCAAATTGTAATTTAATACCTAAAAAATTTGCAACACAAAGCGCTTAAATGAGGTGTTGCAAGTTCATGTCAGTTTCATTCGATGCCGCCGCCTCCTCTTCGAAACCCTCTACCCTCCCTACCCTCACCAACCTAAGCTCCATCACAAATTCTGGCTGGCTGGCTAGCTGACGGCCTGGTTGGTTGGTTCGTTTCGGTTGTTTGTTGCTTTAGCTGACTGAAAAAAAAAACAACTGACACATCTCTGGTTACAGGCGGAAACAATTTGCAATTTGATAGAATTTTGTTGCACTTGGTTTTTTTCTTTGGGTTTTTTTTTAATTAAGTCAACGTCAGCACTCGAGTGCTTCTATTTAGACATACATATGTATATTTTCTTTAATTATGAACAACAAATGCACTGCACATAACATAAAGTTGACACAGTTATTTGTTAGGGCAGCAAATTGACATTACTTTTTTAGTTTTTGTGTTTTTTGTATGTCCCGCAGGATGTGTAATTTGTCAGCTTAATTATTAACATGAGTGCGTCATGTATGCCACTTGCCAGCAAATAACTGTCAGGACACACACACACAGCTCTGCACAGGACTCTTTTTTGAACATTTCTTACTAATTTAATCAAATGTACGATTCCTTCCAGTCATATTCTTGCCTTACAGTGGTAACAAAATTATTACAAATGTCACAAAAACTTAAATCAAAATCTAATTAGAGTGAAGAGAACTTTCTATACAATTTCCGCTTTAGTTAAAACGTTTAAAAATATATATTTAATGCAAATCTTTGATTATTCGGCAACTTTTTCTTTAAATTTATCAAGTCATTGAGTTCCATAGAAAAATAGGACTTTGTTTAAAGCCCTAAAAAATACAACAAACTGACGTCATTTTGATATTGCTAACAGTAAGATAAGCTTTTTAACCAGTCGTTTCTTTATAATTTCCATCCATATGCGATGTCATTTGGTTTATAAGCTTAAGAAACTGCTACTAAAGTTTATGTATAATAACCATTCCTTAGGTCTATATGCGAAATGACGTCACATTTGCAAAGAAACGTTAAAGCAAAATTGTTAATAAATATAGTAAACATCTGAAATGAAAGTCATAGGCAATCAAGTGTCCATTACTTGTTGCTTAAACTCTTTGTAAATCAATGGTTAGACTAATTTAGCTGCTGCTCCCACCAGTTTAGACGGTTAACTCAAATTTACTTCCAAACTTCATATCGTAGTAATGCTCTAAAAAAAGAGAACATTGAAAGTTGAACTACGGTGCAACCGACTTGCAATTTCACTTTCTATTTTATTTTTATTTTCTTATTTCAATTAGTGTTCTTTTCTCCTATTTCACTTTTCCTTCCTATATTTTTTTCCCCCTTTTGGTACACTGTAGAAATTGAGTTACATTCGCCTTCTCGCTCGCGAGTGAACAACTGTAACTGTAACTGTAACTATAACTGTAAATATTTGCAACACATTTTGCAATTGCTCAAAGTGGCAAAAGTGACATTTGACTGGAAAGTGCATACATTGAAACCTCAATTCATAAACGCACAAGTTGCTACCCATTGAGACAGGGAGGGCGTCGTCAATTCCCGCTCCGTAACCTCCTCCTACTCCTTGTCCTCCTAGGAGTTCCCCGCTCACTTCAAGCATGTTTGAAGTGTATTAGATACAGTTGCTAGTGCCATACACACTGTATGAGAGCGAGAGGGCGAGGGCGATGGCAAGTGGAGACATGTTCATAACTGGAAAGTATTTGCAATGCAGGCATAAATGTAATTTCATGGTGTGTCATTTTCAACCCAGTTGCTCCCAAAGGAGGAGAGATTCACATCTTCACATTTCCGTGATATATGCAGATATTTGTTATATATAGTGAGCAAAATATTTTGATTTTCCTTTTTGCTCTAGATGCAGACATTTATGAAGCAGAAGAAGACTGCCAGGTTCTACCATGGCGGGGGGTGAAGGGGGGAAGGCATTTTGCCTTTTGCATTTTCTGGAGCAGAAATTTGATATGGTATTTTCAATATAAATTGCTAGAGCCGAAATATGAATATTTTTATTTTTATATGCACCAGAGCAAAGCAATGACAAATTTTAGATGACAGAAAAATTGTCATTGTATGACCAATTAGTAAGCAATTTTTTTTTTTGTTTGTCAAATAGATTCCATTACATGCAAAATACAAAAATACAAAAATACAAAATATAAATACAAAAATGCTAATTGGCTAGCTTTTCATAAAGAATAAATTGTCGTTTATCAATATGCATGTCAATGCGAATTTGCCGGGTTGATAACATTTGCCAGCAATTATTTGCATTTCAACAATCAGCTGTCACAATATAAATAATATGTTAATCAATTCATTTATTCCATTTAAGGTGTGCATATTGATCGATCGCTTATACAAATATTTAATTTACTTGACATTATAACACTAACAATGAATCCAAATTGATTTACAATCGATTGCGATTGGGCTTATAGTTTTTAAAAAGGTTTAGTGTGGATTACATGAAATTACCGTATTTTAATTTACTATAGATACAAATATTTCATTAACAAAAAAATATTTTGAATAAAGTTTACCTAAATGACTCAACGCAAAATTAAGTCGTCCGATCAGAACTGATGCTGGCATGATCTCAGGCGCTTCTTATAATAACTGCGTTAACTTAACAGTGAGTTAACATGACTCCGTTAAGTTAACAGTGACTTAACATAACTCCATAACACAACAGAGCGGTAACATAAATATGTTGCGTTTACAGAGACTTAACAGAACGTTGTTAAGATAAAATTGGATTAACAGAATTGCGTTAAGTTAACATTGGGTTAACAGAACTGAGTTATGATAACAGTAAGTAAACAGAACTGTGTAAACAGAGGTCTATTATGTTGACAGAATTCTGTAAACAACTACGCCCATATGGGAAGCGACAGAGATCATGTCAGCAAAAGGTACGGTTAGATCGGTCGACTGTATTCTGTGCTGAGTCATCCATATAAACTTCAATATTCGAGTTATTAATAATAACTTAATAATTCTCTACTACAGCAATATGATTATTTCATTTGACTGAATTTGTGCTATTTTCTATGGTCTTTTCAGTAGCAAAACTTCTTCCCTGTAGCAAGGAATAACTGTAACTTTCACATAACTTTATCGCTATGGAGATCGATAAGAGATAAAAATTTCAAATACTGCTAAAACTTATCATCAAAGTTTTAAAGATGTCTTAGTAGAAGGAGATAAACTTCAAAGAAGATAACTTTAATGGCCACCACCAAAATCCAACCCACCACCTGCTGGTGGAAACTTCCAATTTGAGTTATGTTAAGTGTATAATAAACTTAATGCCACGCTCTGTTTGAACAATAAAATTTTCAGTCAAGAAATTAATAGCACACTGAAGGGCGTTGCCCTGCCAGTTGCCAGTTGCCAGTTACCCCCCCGAAGACGAGACTAGAGACCTGCCACATTTTGCAGAACGTTAGCAAAGGCGATTACTATATATTTTGTAGCAGATACAAATACAAATACTCTCTAGCCGAAGAGAGAGAGAGAGAGAGAGAGTCTTGAGATATTTTATTACATTTTAGCAATTGTAATTGTCATTGTTTGTTTTGGCGTCTGGCAAATGTCGTTTAATTGCCCAACCAAGAGAGTTGGGCGGGCGTTGGGGGTTGAGTTCTCTGCTTAACTCTGATGATGACGATAGGGTGCGAATGTTAGTCAGACCATTTAAAAATAGACACGCTCGAATGCTTAAATAAATAAACAAAACGTCCGACTGTAAAAATTTATGAACCTCAATTGAAATATTGCCATTTCAATGGCAAACGATATAAAGTACGATAAAAAAAAAAAAAATACAAAAAAACAAAAACAGAGAAAACACTTAGCCAAGTTGCTGATGAGTCAATTTACACAGAAGCTTCCATAGTCACGTGTAGTTTTTGCTTTCATTACCCACAATAGATATGGAACTGGGTCACATGTGAACTATGTACAAATGTATCTCGATTTCATTTGGGATTGTGCCTCGAGGGCGGTGAACGGCGGCTGCCTATCACTAAATGACAATCTTCTGTCACTCGACTCCCCTATGTCGGGGGAGGGGGAGGCATTGATGTAATCCATGTTTGCTTAAACTGCACTAAGAGAGATGTCTATCAATTCTGCATTTGAAGGTAAGTTCTATGGGCTTTGAAGCACTTTTCACTTTTGCACTCATCAAGAAATGGGTCACCTTTGGTCAACAAGCAGAGCAGCAAGCAAACAAAATAAGAAATCTTTTGCTTTTGGCTTAAAGTTCAAGCAAAATTCATATGACGACTAAAACCAATTAATTTTCCATCTATGTATAAAGTTGGACACCAACTGAGATTTGTGTTTGCACAGGAGGCGACATTTTCCCTTCAATTTATCATCACCCGCTGAGCGCGCTACAATTCAAATTTCATTTTCATATTTATATTTTTTCTGTATTGATTTTGCCCATTCCCAATGATTATCAAAATGAAATGAATTTGTGGCTTTAGCATTTAGAAAATATCAATATAAATTTAATTATTTTCAACCACAAAAGTCACGACTTTTCTGATTGTATTGTGTAATTAAATTTTTTGTATTAATCTATTTTGGCAAACCCCAAAAAAAAAAAAAAAATGGAGTGAGCGAGTCAAACCTCTCATAACTGAACTTGCGCTTTCAGTTGACTTTGCTTTGATTTACTTTTTGTATCTAATAGATACAACAGAACAGCTTGTATGTAGTTGTTGCCTTCAAGTAGCAAATTATCTTGTCTCGAGTTGTCAGCAGCAGCAACATCTTTTGTCAAAGCGAAACTATATATCTGTGTATTTTGTAAGTATATTCTAAGTATGAGTGAGTGGGCTCATGACTGCTGGCTGCCGCCTTCAATTGCTGGAGCATTTCATCAGCATCATTATGTGCAAAGATACATTCGGTTAGGTTACAGATACACAATTGACGTTCCCAATTTCGCCGGCACACAAGTTCATTTGCTTCACTTACTGATAAATTGATATTGAAATTCAGTGAAATCAGAAACCGGAATTTGTTTCGTTTCTCTATTGCCTTTGCTGCTGTAGTCTTCGTCTTCGTCCTCGTCTTTGTCGTCGTGTTCGTCTCCGTATCCGTCTCTCAATTTGCAGTTATATTTATTTTCCATTAAAGTGCACTGTGGCGTGGATAGCTCATTAAAAATGATTTCCCTTCTTTTTGCCGAAGCTTGACAACAAGTGGACAAAAGAGACAAATTCTTGTTGAGGTCTTTCACTGGCGCCATTGTATGGGAAATTCTTATTAAGTGATCAATAATCATTTTGGATTATTATAGAATGCCAAGAGCATTTGCTCGTACCATAACCAAGACCAGGACATGGACCTCGGACTTGGAAAGAATAAAGTGTGGCAAAGGAGAACCAGAGCCAAATTACAGGCAATTTACATAGTATTGGCCCTGAGGCAACATTTGGTTCTGAACTGTTTTGGACACGCCTGTGCCTGTGTTGCACTTTTCTTTGGCGCTTTGTTTCAAATGCAATTTACATGACCATGGAATTTGGGTTAAATTGTAGCAGATAAACTACATTTCAGCTGCGGGCTCAGTGTCTGAGGTCTGGATGCTGCTTGGCATGCAAAGCAGTTGCCTCTAAAGAGAGTTAGAAGAAAATCATTATTATCTTTGCGTTTTGTTCGCACTGAAACTGAAACGAGGAGTAACTACAAAACAACATCACACCCAAGTCGGTCGGTCGGTCGGTCGGTCGACGAGTGAAATAATCAATTCAATTAAAATGCCAGCCAACTGACCAGAGGGTTCAACGCAAACTGCAAACTGCGAACTGGTCCCAGAGCGCAGCGACTACTACTACTACTACTGATGATAATGATGGGCAGGCGATGCTTCGTTGGTCTATGGACAAGCAAGGGATTCTTACTGCAGATCTTTTCGTTTCGGTACTGCTCTGGGGCTGGGCTGGGCTGGCCTGGCCTGGCCTGAGCAAGTGCCTCTGTCTCGCGCCTCATGAAAAATTCATTCATAGTGTGGAATTTCGCGCTTAAATGTAAAATAGTTTTTTAAACAAGTCGAACACAAAGCGCATTGTGTGAAGCTCTGCGCCGACAAGTAAGCTGCTCTGTTATGAAAGGATGCTGAGAAAATGTAGCATGAAATCCGCAAAGCACACTCACGAATGTGAATACGTGTGCTTCTCCCTTGCTGGCTGGCTGGCACTCATCTCATCTCATCTCTACGGCAAAATGTAACTGGAAACCAAATCAGGAAACAGTCATGGATAGGATAGGCTACGAATAAGAATGGAATGACGATACCTCTGACTAGATGCCAGCCAGCTGCATTGCCATTGCCGTTGCCGTTGCCTTTAAAAGCCAAAGAGTTAAAGTAGCGGCATTACTACGCATAGCGATTAGCATAAATGTATAAATACATAAAGAACATGTGAGAGATAAGTGCTAAAAAATAACACAAAGAAGCTGATACACTTTCTGCAACATGATTTAGTTAAGATCTTAAATACAAAGCGAATTACGAATTTGCTTAAAAATTGGCAAGTT
Source organism: Drosophila nebulosa (assembly GCA_024703675.1). Taxonomy (NCBI): domain Eukaryota; kingdom Metazoa; phylum Arthropoda; class Insecta; order Diptera; family Drosophilidae; genus Drosophila; species Drosophila nebulosa. Next base: position 1,410,148 of record JANFPS010000007.1, on the reverse strand, counting down.
TTTTTTTATAAAATGGTTCTTAATTCTCTATTATTTTCTACGTTTGCCAAGGCAAAAGTTGGCTGTTGACCAAATGGATGGCTATGTGAATATGCCTTGAACTTTTGAGTTAAACATTGGCAAAGATACGCAATGTAGATACACGCCTTAAGCTTAAGATACAGATACAGAAGCCGGAGCTAGGCGGCAATGCCAGCAGAAACATCGGTGACTCCATAAAGATTTCGTCGCATTTAAAGACACCTCAAGTGGAACGGCAAACACATATCCGTACACACGCACACACACTTCATACACAAACAATGACACACACACACACACACATGAGCACTTCTTGATAGACAACTTGATGCCGGCAAAGTCAGCTTTATGCCTACGTGTTTAACTACAGGGAATCTTGCCTGAGAGCCCCTTCTCCAACCAACCCAAACACGCCATTTAGACAAAAGCCTCTGCCTAAACTCTTACCACACTCCCCCACCAGAATGTGTGTGTGTGGGGGGGGTGGCACATAGCATGTGGTAGGTAATAATATAAAATGAAAAGTGTCTCTCATGACAAACATTTGAAATTACAAATTTTTGCATTTTATAAAATGAAAATGTCAATTATCATGCATTTACCTCTTGTCAAATTGCAGTCAATGCAGCCAAAGATGGGATGATGCGGGGTAAGTTTCGCTAAATTTTAATTGGCCCAAACTAACCATAAACGAATTTATATCAATGAATATTAAAAAAAAAAAAATGTTATGCAATTAAATGCAATTTAAACAGTTACCACGGCAATTTATTAAGTGCAAGTTGTTTGTTTGTTTGTTTGTTTGTTTGCTTGTTGCCCGTTGCCGTTTAATTTATGCAAAGCCACACGCAATACGCATACGCAACGTTGCACAAATATTTATTACCTATGCGAGATGCAGCAGCTAATGCACTTACTTACGTATGTACATATTGCCATCAATTACTGGCTTCTACTTAATCAATCATACGCAATGTTGGTGTGGCAATTGATTAGGCAAACAGCAGAGAGCGAGTCCTAAGCTAGACAACTTTCTTAAAAAAATAAAATAGGAAAATTCCAAATGAAGTACCTAAACAACTTCGTTGAAACATTTATTTAATGAGAAAAGTTAAAAGTTAAGCCACAAAGAGAACGAACGAATGAACAATACTCCACGATTATAGGAGAAGGCGAGAATGTATCTCAGGGTTGCTTTCCATAATCCCCACAAAGGGCTAAGAACCCTTTTCCTTCTCACATGAGTCACACTTACTTGGAATTAAGTATGAAATGACCCTTATGTCAACTTCAACCTCAACCTCGGCTGGGCTGGGTCGTCCAATGCTAAGATCAATGCCATTCCACATTGCCAACTTCCTGCACACACACACACACACACACACACACACACACAACTACTACAACTACTACTACCCTATTTATACATATATGTCTTCCTTTTTGATTTCGTTTTATACTTTGTCAAAACACTTCCTCATTTCGTTTCGTTTTGTGCCTTGGCATTTGGCAGCTATTCTGTGTCAATTCCCGGCACTGTGTCGTAGTGTCAGTCGAGTGCCAAAGAAGCAGGTGAATGTAGTTACAGTCAAAAACCCAAAGAGGAGAGAGAGAAAGAGAGAGGGAGCGGAGGGAGGCTGTGACTGTCGCCTGACTTCGTCTGGCTGAGTGCCAAGTGTGTAGTGCAATAAACTCGTCCGTCGTTGACTGAATGGCTGGCAATCAAAGATTTGAATGCTAGATACGATGACATTTACTCACACATTCAATTGCGCTTTTGATTTGAATATTTGCATGCGGCTCCGGCTTCGGCTCCTTCGAGGCTGCTGGCCACATTCTTTCATGTCGTTTTTGAATGGGCTTATCCTTTATAGTTTGTATGTTCCATTAATGCTATTGACATAGTCGAATTGGCTTGACTGGTTGAGTCCCACACACACACACACACACACACACACACACACACACACACACACACAGAGAGAAAGAGTCTAATTGATTTGGCCTAGCAGCAGTTTAAAGGTTTGCTTTATCTTCAAGTATTTAACTAAGACTTGCAAGTATCTCAAAGGACTGGCATACTTTGCATTTTGAAAACAACTAATTTGCCTAATTGATAAGCCATGCAAAGCCATCTTAAGATGAGACTTGTATGAGTCTCTCTCTGTCTCTCTGTCTCTCTGTGTTTCTGTGTCTCTGTTTCCATTTCCAGATACTCGGCTCTGTTTCTGTTTACTTTGTCCGTCAACATCTTTTGAGTCGACGCACTCAGGCGCAAACTATTGCACTTCAGGCATAGCTTGCCAAGAAAAGCTTTAGGAGCCGCCTATTAACATACTCCACAGACAACCCAAGCCCAGGCCTCTTTCTTCTTCTCCTTCTTCTTCTTCATCTCTGAGAGCGAGGGAGGGCCCTTCGTCTTATCTCCCCAAATCGCGACGCTAACATTAATTGCAATCAATTTTGCTGTCAGCACACACTCCAAATAACTGCAGGTTATTTATTTATGTGTGTGTTTGGCAACTGAATAATTACCTTATGACACATTATCATTATGATTAACCAAAGGCCAAAGCCTTTTCGACCAGTACATGGCCAAAGAAATGGGCAGGCATATCATTTTCCTATCATGGTCCCCCAGGAATAAGACTCAAAATGCCAACTGGCCAAGTGCCCAAGTGGGGCCCCCTCCCCACCACACTCTCATAAATATATTTTCCAGCTTGAGCAGCAATGCAATGCTATATAATTATTTTCAATGCGTTATTCGCTGCGTTGTGCGTTAAGAGCAATTTTTAGGCCCGTAGCGAAATAAAGCAGCAATTTTTCCTTTGCGTATTTCATTTTAAAGTGCAAATATTTGTGGCCTGCAGCAGCTACTACGACAAAAAAAAAGAAAAAAAAAAAAAAGCCAACACTCAACACAAACGGAAAAATCGAGTAAAAAAACGGGCCATGAACGGTAATGAAATTGTGCGGCACTCGTAATTGGAATACTCAATATATACACACACACACACACACACACATACACAAAGGTATATTATACATACATATAGAAAATTATATACATGTATATATATGTATATTCCCTGTAGGGGGCATTTGTATCCATTTTGTTCATAGGGATGACTGAATGAAATAAAATTATTTTCAAGCGTTTACACCGGGTCAGGAAAACCATTCAAATTTAAAAAAAACAGAAGTCACCAATTCAGCCAAAAAGTGAAAATCTACAACTAATCCAAATATCGTTATAGAAAGTCATTAAATTCTTAACAAAATAACTATATTCATTTTAGATTACTATTAATTTGTTGTTTTCTTGTTATGCTTTATCATGATGATTTCGATAAATTTGATTGATTTTAAGTTATATTTCTAATTTAAGCAAAAAATGCAAAAAAATTTTGGAGGTATTGATTTAATGTTCTCAAAAATGCTTTAAAAATATTAGTCTAGATCTCTCTTGAAATTAATTTTATTCATTTACATTAAGGCAATTAAAAAAAAAAAATCATTAAAGAACTTCTATGAATAGTTAGTTCTTTGCTTAAAAAGTTTAAACAAAACATTTAATTTAATTTTTCCGGCAATTGTTTACTCTCAAATATTAAATTTAACAAATTTTTTTGAAAATTTCCATAAAAAGTTAATGCCATCTCTAGTCAATGCAACAACAATATTATGTATTTACTTGCATAACTTGTGCACAGTAAATATTTGGTAGCAAACTTCCACTCACTCCTCCCTTCTCCTCCTCCTCCTTCAACCAACTGCCGCAGCAATTGCAGCAGACGTGGGCGAACGCAAAGGCAATGGGAACGGAAACTTTTGAAATGGAAATGGAAATGGAAAGGGGCAAAAGAAAAACCGCAGAGCATGCTTGACTTTGGCTCATTGCGGAGGCCGGAAAAACTACGCAGTGGGTCCCCATTCGTCTGTTAGCCAGTTATTGGTGGTCGTCGGCCAAGTGCTTTAATGGAAATTTAAGTATCATCGTTTAAAATGAAGCTGAAAAAGCGCAACCCGAGACCCGAGAAAAAAAAATGAAGGGGCGATCCGGCGATCCGACGACGACCCTTTATACGTATTTTGGTCATTGCGTTGGCAACGCAAATTATTACTTTTATTATTATTGTAGGTTATTTTTATTTGCTTTTTTCTCCTCCCCTCTTGACTCTTTTTTTTCTCTTTACTTTTTTTTCTGGTGCACATTTATTTTTTTAATGCACTTTTTACGCGCAATGTGCTTGTACATAGAAAATTATATGCGGGTTCGGGAGAGACGCTTTTGGACCAGTAATGGCGATTGTTAAAAACGAAAAAAAAAAAAAACTTATTACAAAACATTAACCCAAAGCAAACATAAAAAACAGTAAACTAAAATATGCAATGTAAGCGAAAATTTATTGACATAAATGAAATTGGGTTGCTCAGAGAGAGAGAGAGAGAGAGAGAGGGAGAGAGAGAGTAGGAGGGAGAGCAATGCCATTAAAAGAGCATAAAACTCGGCCAAGTAATGAGGAAAAGCCAAGTCCATCAAATATTCAGCAATTAAAAGTGACAACAAACGTAAAAAAAGAAGGCTGCGAAAATCCAGAAAAATCTTTAACAAATTTGTTCGACATAGAAAAGTGGAAATGGATGGATTGCCAAGAGTAAGCACCCTTTCACTTGAAATAACTTTTTGGGTTTTGAAATATTTATGCCCATGAACCGAGGCCTTAAAATCTTCAACTAAGAACTTGAAGCTAGCTAGCTAAACCGATTGGTGCCTTTTCTTTTCTTTAGGCACTTGCAGCTTTGATTTCCCAGGCTTCTTTTTCTAAAGTATTGGCTTTCTAAATGACTCCAAAGAGACTTGCCTTTAAGTGGAAAATTCTTACTTTTATTTAAAGACAACCATTTTAATTGGGCATTCAGTTGGACATATGGGCATACTAGGCTTGAACAGAACTAATTAACTTTGCCTCATAAAAGTTTTAATTCGTTTTTCGTGAAATGTTTAAGAGCTGAAGAGCTCGCATTGGAAACACTCGCAAATATTAATAATACGTTTGAAACTCGGGCCGGGCTGTTTTTAGCCCTCTATGAAATGTAATTCTTTTTGTTTTCTACCGTCTAGCCAACCATTTGATAACAAAATCCGGCCTATTAAATACTTAACATTTCGAAACACATGATTTACTTTTTAACTATTAATTTATCGCATTTACAGTTGATTTAGCGCATAATGTGAAATTAATTTTAAATCTCTGCAAAATTGCATAAATTAATACCGAAATGGCAACATGGAAACATTGCATGTTAATTGTACCTTATCGTCATTAACATTAACAATTAATTGTCCATACACACACAGCACAGACTTGTGTATGTGTGTGTGTGTGTTTTTGTTTGGGGATATTTTATGTCCTGCAACCTTATTGATTACCATGTGGGCTACGGGGTTTATTTAATTAAAGGTGACAAAAGTGATAGTTGATGGATGTGTCAATGTAATTTCTAGACAATGTTAGAAGCTCTCGATGATTAATAACTGTCATGAAATCATAGAATAATACATATGCACATATGTGTGATCAAATTTCATAAAGTGTACAGCGAGAAAACGCCAAGCCATAGAAATTTGAGCCTAAAAGTATGCCAAACATTTGACAAATTACTAACTTGTATTCATTTTTAAACCATATTCATTTCATTTAAATACAGAACAGTGAAAGCTCCTGCAGGCGAACGTCCCTCGTAGCCGGACGAATTTTCAGTTTCAAGAATTTTAACATGATTTTCATACAAAATCCGTTCCCGTGTGTGGACGCTCCCAGGACCGGTTGGGAACAAGATCTCTCGCAGTTGAACAAAAAACATTTTTAATAGAACATTTGAAATTTTGAACAGACAAATGCTCCTTAAGAATCCAAAAATATAAAAATAAACAAAACTTGTTAAAGTAATATTGGACGTCACCTAAACCCTTAAAAAAGTCGCTTTTTATATTAAGTTTGTCTACATCAATTGGTAAACAAAAATTTCAATTTCTTTAACATCACCCACAGGCGGACAAAAAAACTGAATTTTTTGGACCAAAGTATGAAATTGGGCTATACTTTTGAAGCAGCAAATGTGACCTTTTTTTTTTGTTTTAACTTCTTTTAAGGAAACCGTTATTTAATTTTTATTTTTAAGTGAAAAGGTTGTTTTTCACTCATTATTCAAATATTGAGCTACTCATTTTAAGAGAATATGTCATTTGGGACAAATTTTCAGCCAATGTATTTTTTTTGTTTTAAAGTGGGTTATAAATATGATAAGCACTGTATGAGTAAAGCATATTAAATTGTTACTAAATCTTCGAAAAGTTAGCTTAGACGTAAATGTAGAAATTATTGGTGATTAGGGATTTGTAAGAAATATATGCCAATAAAAACTGCACTCGATATAAATGGGTATTCAAAATAATAAATAGATACATAGATAATAAATAGATTATAGATTATAAAATACAAGACATTTTGAGCTCGTATATTGTTGTTGGTTTTGGTATCTAGATCAGGGGGGTTGGCACAAAGAAAGCCACCAAAAATGATCAATGTGTATTTGTGCGTTTGAATGTGAATATCAAAAAAGATATTTTGCCGTAACTGAAAACGAGCGAACGCAGTCGGCGATCAAATGCAAGAAAAAGAAAGAGAAAACAAAGCAAGGATAATTTTTGTCATTACCTTTGATGCCAGTTTCAGGAAAGCGACATAAACGTGCTTGCTTTGAAATACTATGGCAAACTAAACTCTCTGAAAAATTTGTGTTTGAGGCCTTGGGCAATATCTACTCAAGAGAAAAAACCACAAAGAAAACAAAAAAGAATAGCAGAGAGAAAATTTTCCAGGATATGTATAGGTATTTAAGAATCGCACAGGACTCAACTAATTTAAATGAAAGTCAAAGTATTAAATAAAACTGTTAAATACAAATTACATACATTTAATATTTTAACTTTTTTTGGGGTTGAACTTTAAACCGCATGACCATTGACCTGAGGGACGTCCTGATGGTAGACAATTTTAATCAGAAGAGGAATACTATGTTGGTTTTTTTGTTTTTTTTTTTTGGGTGTTCGCGTTTAATGGTTTTTTTTTTTTGGCGCCCCCTTAAAGAGAAGTTTGTCCCCGCAGAGAGCGCGGCACTCCCTCAAAAAAAAAAAAAAACTACGCCCAAACCTTATCTTCACTCTGTCGGCATGTTGAAAGGAATGAAAAAAAATATGATTTATGTATTTAATTTAATGGGTTTGTTGTTGTTGTTGTTTTTGCTGGGGTTTGCTTTTTGTTCTTTACTCGCCGCCAAATTCCCCGCTTCCTTCTTACATCCTCTTAGAGGACAGTATGTGTTTATTTGTCAGACGACAACAGGATAATAATAATACCGAAACCAACACAGCAAAGTGAAACAGAAACCAACCAAAGTAGAAGAAAAAGAAGGCGGCAATCGCAATCCTCCGCAGACATGTCCCTTGCTTTGTCGTTTTAACGGAATTTTGCTGTTTTAAAGGCATTAAATTGTCTTTTGGTAACACACACACACACACAGAGAACATATAAAACATAAAAATGAAATATGAAATATGAAAAATACTGCGGCATGCTGCCTTCTTCTTTCACTTCATAACTCCCCCTTCCGGCCTGTAATTATAAATAATTTGCATCTGCCTTTTTGCAGTTCATTAATAAGTGAATAGAGGAAAACGAGCAACTATGAATTTTAAGCCTGGGCAACTTTTACTCGAATGAAATATGCAAACTGCCAAAGCAGCAAGCAAATCAAATTTTGGTAGGTCGAGGATAAGCCAAGACCAACAAGCTCACTTGTAAAAACATTAAAAGCACACACATGTGCACCATGCGTTCCCCCCCTCCGTGTCACACTGTGCGCTCCCCGTGGCATACAATTACCATAAGCCTCAGTCGCATGAGATGAGACTATAAAATGAAATGTGCCAAAAACAAACCTAAAACAACTAACAAAAAAGTCAGTCTCAAGGCCGGTATGATTACCGACTTGCAGATACCCTTTAAATAGAAAGCAGACTTTTTCTTCTTTGACTTCAGCTTTGCTTATTATGTTTTTGATCGAGTTGTTTTGATGTCAGCCGCTTAAAATCACAGTTGGTCTGACTAAAAAATTATTTTCTACTTCTTTCTAACACCCTTTTAGGAGTTATCATCATACATATACTTCGACGATCACCATTCAGATGTAACTTCAACGCCTGAATGGCCCATACTGCAGTCCCTTCGATCTCATCAAATGTTAGCTTTAAGCAGAAACGGGCTAAGATCGCTAAGTGACAGTTGCCCAATATGCCCTATTAGTTTGGGGTAGAAAAAAAAGTAAAGACAAGGGCTAACCAGGGATCAAGTGCAAATTTTTGATAATTAAACATTCACAAGCGCCAAAATGCTTAACACAAGCAAAAACAGAGTCAAGTGGGTGAAAGAGGAGGCGGACGTCTCACACTCCAGCTGGTTGGCTGGCTGGCTGAAGCCACGCCCCTATAGAGAGAAGGTCCCGAACTTATGCCGGCAATGTAATTAACACACAAAAATTGAAATCTGTCGGCTCACACACTTACAAACACACTTAAACACACAGCAAGCAAGCCAGCCAGCCAGCCAGCCAGCCAGCCAGCCAGCGAGGCAACCCAGACGGCAATGGCTTCATTGAGGTCTAGGAATGTCTGCAGATGGTTGAGGATATGTATCTGTGTGTGTGTGTGTGTGTGTGTTGGTGTTTACATGCATGAAGTCGCAACAACATCCTTTTTTGTGTTTTCGTAATTAAAAATCAGCTGCAGGATATTTTCGCCAGCCCAGATTCTCCAAGCGGAATTGCAAGCAAAAAGTGTGCGTCGTAGTGTGTGTCAGAGTGTGTGTGAGTGGTGTATATACATAATACACAATAAACAGTAATTTTCGCAGAAAACATTCACAGAGCCACTTGTAATTTGACCGAGTCGAAGGCACAAGGAATGATGTACATTAAGCATACTTGAATTCAATTCAAGCATAACATTTGGAATATATTACACAGAAATTACATTAAAGGCAACTGCTAAAGAAATGGGGGGTCGAAATTTAAATTTGAATTTTGAATTTAAATGATTCTTTCCATGGGGCAGTTGGTCACACTTTTTTTCGGCTTTTGTGTTTTGTTGTGTTAGCAGCAAATTTGTAAATAATAGAATTATAAAAGTAATTGTTGATAGAAAAAGAGTCTTTACCTAACGCAGGTGTTCTCTGGTTGCCAAAGTAGATTGCATTTGTTTGCAGGAGAGCGAAAACTTCTAGTACAATTCACTAACCATGTGCCAAAAGGGGTTAAGGGGGTGAAATGACGCGGACTGAGCTGTAGGGTTGGAGAAAATACTAGAAAATATTTTTGGAGGCGTCTAAGAACGGTCGCAGTGTGACCGCAGTCGCTTTGGGGAAAAAATCGCATGCCTACGCCCCCTGCTGGTCGACAACTGATTGCCTTTACTTGATCCAAAAATATATAACTCAAGTTACTCACACCTTATAGACATAATGAAAAGAATATGTCTCTCCAACTCCCGTTTTTAGCCTGGCCTTTCGGTGTGCATATGTCTCCTTCGATTTGTAATAAAAAGCTTAATATAATTAATAACTGTAAATGCTTCAGTGGTTCGAAAAAAGAAAAACCGTTTAACTGACAAAATGTGATTTTAAAAACAAATACATAGTCTTTTCCGTCTGGTGGCGTCTCTCGGCCACACCTATGAATAGCCGATGACGTATGCCGCCCATGGTGTAACTTTTAAGCCATTTTTAAACCATTCACAAACACACACAACAAACACAGACGCAAACATTTTCACGTCTGGTGCATCTCACACACACACACACACATTCGTAATTGATTTCTCAATCATTTATTTTATATTAATTATATATGCGGTTTATATATATTTTTTAAATTTATATTTATATTTGTATAATTTGGCCAACGGGCGGGCGGGCGAGAGAAATCTGTTTTTAAGCTGCAATCCAAACAAGTGGAAGGAAAACATTGAGGGATTTTACAGTTATTTTTCATATACTACACGAGGAGTAAATGTTTTTAATACCCTGTAACCATGAAAAGGTATATCAAAGGGATAAGAAACGATAACAGTTATCAGAAATTTACGAACATTGTGAAGGGAATTTAGCCATCATACAGATCTACTTTGAGATGTATTTTTTTTTCTTTCACACGGGGTATCAAATGGCCGATCATGGACTGATATCTTTTTTCTTTCTTTGCTTGTTGAAAACTGTTGAATGAATAAAATGCTTTAACCAGGGTCCCCATTGGCTAAAGTTCTGATGTTCTATGGGGTAGACAGAAGCCAGCGCCTGTTTTTGACAAATTGACTTTGGCAACAATAATAATATACAAAAGAAAAACAACAACAACAAAGATTTTCAAGTACTATATTCATATTGATTTCAAATGAGATCCGAAATGCAAATGACAGATTTATATTTCATGGTATTTCAAGCTGTCAATCAATTTGGCCAAGGCGTTGATTGATGTCTAGACAGGGTGAACGGAGGTAGATACAGATACAGCAATGCAGAAAAATGAAGCAAGAAAGAGAGAGAGAAAGAGGGGAAAGGGCCAAAAAAAAAAGCAAATGATAGTATAGAAATTGAACATCGAAGGTATTTCCACATTCTTTTGACAGCTATGAATTCGAGATTGAAGAGGAAACAGTGGAACAAACCCACTCGTTTCCCTAGTGGGCCACAAATATCTATGAACTTTAGAAACAACTGTTTGCGAACCACTGTAAGACATTCGGATTTAGTTGCATGAATAGATTTCCTTTCGAAGCAGCTACTAAGCCAGCTATTGAGGCGAGCATTAGACATCCTTAGGAATGCAATCAAGCATATGCAACTCAAAATACTTTGAATAAGATTAGGTTTACAATGCCCCTCCTCCCCGGGCAACGGCGGCGGGGGCGGCTTGTTGAGCATTGAAGATGCTTACGAGTGCTCTCAACTATAACCAAAGTCTTGAGTAAAATTACAGCAGACATTTTGCTTAATATTTGCGTTTTTGCCATTAAAATCTTAGCCTACTTTTTATTGTTTGCCCCGGTTAAACGAAAAAAAAAACCTGAATAATAAACGTAAAGCAGAAGGCAAATAGAAACAAAGACTTTTAGTTCACAGGTGCGAAAAATGTAAGAGCAAAAGGTTTGCGTATTTTTTCTTCTTTTCTTTCGCCAGACAACAGGCAGACGTTAAAATAAATACCCGCACGAGACCCAAAACAAAAGCCAAATGCTTAAAACGACCGAGTTAGATGGAGCGCACTTACTCTCACCCGCCCCGCCTGTGGGGTCATGGGCGTTGCAAGGGGGCTTTAGCCTAACTATATAAAGGTAATTTATATGAAGGTTGAAATCTAAATATGAACCTTATTCGTTTATATCATACACAGTTTATTATTCTTTGCATACTTTTAGGAGCCTTTAAATCGAAATCATTACTACGTCCTTGGTCGCAGCAGTCCAAGTCCCAGTTCCATTTTCTCTGCTGCAGTGGGACGACGGCTTAAATAAAATCAGCACACGCTCTCAACGGGCAAGCAGCTACAAAAATTGAAAGCTTAAGCGGCCAAAAGAGTTTGTGCTCGAAAAATTATAAAAAAAATGGAACGGAAAGAGCAACGAAGAAGACGTTCAGCTCAAGGCAAAACTGAGCAAAAATTGGATGCTCGTTGGCGGGAAAGCCAGAAAAAAAAGGACACTGAATCTAGATCAACCACTCATTGGCTTTCGCTTAGGGATTGCTGGCAGCTTAACCTTACACAAAGGATGCTGGGCGGCTTCGTCAAGAGTCAAGTATAAAAATGTGAACTAGCTTTGAATTGATAGCAAAAAAATGAATGGGAAAATGCATTGAAAATGCAAACGTATACAGGTTGGTGATAATATTATAATTTTGATATTCACTTAAATAGTTATAGGTATCTAATACATTTCTATATATTCCATATCATCGCCTAATTTAAAGTCTACCTTCATACATATTACTAGATTATCTCTAGTCCAACGAAAACAAATCCACAAAGTGCCCCTAAGTGCCCCGCAAGATTCTTTACACCTTTTTTTTTCTAGGCATAATTTAAGTCTATTTTCTGTGTAAATGTAACAGTCATTTATTGAAAAGGTTGCCTCAGCCAGGCTTATGGCATAATGGAAAGATTCAACAAAGTTGTGCCTAACTAGTAGCTGCTAACTACTAACTACCCAAACATTTACATATAAATATGCATATTTACGGAATTTTCTTATTAAGGTGTCTTCTCTTTCAGCTTAACCGCACTGGCCACCAACTCGAAGCAGGAACGGGACCTGCAAAACTACCAGAAACCATCCACAAAGCATAAACTCATTCAATTTGAACTTTTTTTGCACTCTTGATGCACTAACTTGGCGTAAAACTTGCGGAGGAAAAAAAGAAAGGAGTAAGGCAAAAAAAAAAAAAAAAAAATAAATAAAAGAAGAAAACTCGATGCAGAATTCAATTAAAAACTTCATGCAAAAAGGGTTTAGAGCCAGTAAACAGAATCAACGGGGTGCGAGAAGCAAATATCATAGAAAATATTTTTGATTTTGTTCGTTATTGGTAGAAATGCCATACAAAAAAGGGGGAAAAAATATAAAAACACACACACACACATAGTTTGAGATAGAGATAAAGCAAGGCATTATAGAAACGAGGCGAAGTTAGTTAGATACCCTAACAAATATTCAAATGATGTCTCAATTTCATCGATTTGAAAGCGTAAAGTTTTAATTATTCATATGAGAAAATAATTGAAACTGGACTTACCTTTTAGGTCTTCTAATCTAGTCCAGAGTAAACAGTTGAAAACTTGCCTAAGGAGTCATCATTTTAACTGAAAAGCATATATGTATACAATAAATTAGTCTTAAGATAAAATTAAGTAATATGTATTTTATTTAGTTAAAGTGTACCCCATTTCGTAAGGGTATAAACTGCAAACATAAAGGGAAAGCTTTCATACATACCCGTACGTACATACGGCTCAACAGCTGGCAAATCCCAGATGAAGAAGATGCGATGGTGTTTGTTATCCAAACATTCCACCCACAGCCACCCATCCCACATTCAGCTGGATGCCTATCACAGGTAGTAGTCGTCGTCGTCCTGGCAATAGCAGGAAGAAACGTTATATGTATAATCCAATATACATATTGTATTGTGCGATAATACTCACTCGGTACAAGAGCCAAACACAAGCTGAATGCGATCCATGCCGATGTCTATTCCATGACTTTTCTGTCCGTTATGTTTTGCTTCTCGCTTCGCTTCTTTGATTTGCTTTCATTCGTTTGCTTTTGTTGTTTTCTGTTTCTCTTCCTTTGCTTTGTTTGCTACCCCGCTGCTACCACGCTGCTATCCTGTTGCTGCTGCTTCTCCTCTTAGTATTGCGTTCATTTAAATTTTTGAGTTTCCCATCTTTTTTGTTTTTTTTTTTTTTTTTTTGTTCCTATTTTGCAAGTTTTTAGGCATTTTCATGCATGGAAAAGCAAACAGTTGGCATACAAATTCAATGGAAATCATTTCAATTTCCAAATAACTCCAGGAGAATGTACACAATTGTGTATTTGTGTGTGTGTGTGGGTGTGTGTGTGTTTGTTTGACAATCAATTCGCAAGTTGAAAGCCAATGAAAAATTTAATTAAGTCGAAACGCGAATGTAGTAGAACAGAGCCAAACTTCTATGCTTTAACAAAGACATTATTAAATTGTGAGAAAGAAAAGGATTTAAGATTCTTTTTCTTTGTAAATCCATTCAACAGAAAATATTTGGATATATGATAACTTATAGAAGTCTATAAGATATTTGTATGGATTTGATTATTGTTATTGATTCGTTTACTCCATCGTGGAGTGAATTTTAAACCGCACTGTTTAGTCATTGTGTTTCTTTATGTTGTATAGTTGAAAAAACTGCATATGCTTGATTCCAATTTATAAATTTTCCATTTTTAGTGCTTAAATAATTTCTATTTCATCGATGTTTGTTTGTATGGCTATTGTTGTTTATAGACTCTGGAATGGTATGGAGATAGATTATGACATTAGGAACTGTGTTTGGAATTTTCTGCAGGAGGGTTTGAACTCGTTTTTAATTAGTTACGGTGGTAAATTCAGATATTTGGAACATTTTTTTTAACATAATCTAAGAATAAAGTTTTGATTTCGATTCTAAGTCATCTAAGGTAATACATGTAATCCAAATTTTGGCTATAAGTTAAATTTGTGTTTAGTCAAATAAATGCTGATCCCTAAAATGTTTGCACTTAATAAAATAACTACTACAAATTCGATCTTATAGAACTAATCGTCGTATTATTAATAAATAACGTTGTTGTTTACCTCTATATATACTTCGATTTCTATTGCTATTCGTAAACGAATCCGGTTCAATACAATGAAAACCAACCCAGAGTTGATGAAACTTTGGCTTGCTCCGGAATGTTTGTCTTTTGTCTCGCATTCCCGCATGCGAGAGAATAAAAACTAATGTTGATTCTAAGTGTCAGGATATGGCGAGTGCCAAAAGCAAAAAAAGACTCGCATTGCTTTTTGTGTATCTGTGGTCCATAACTGCAAATGTGTCCTGGTCAAATAGCACACCCTCCCCCACTCCCTAAATGGGCAAATGTCCAAAAAAGTGTCGCAACTGCTGGCGCTAATGTGACCGTCTGGGCCTCTTTGTGTATTGCGGCCGAAACTATCCCTTGAATTGGCAAACCTACGTGAGGAGTTGATGCCTACTTTTATTTTTATTTGAACAATGTAAAATAAGTGCACTTGGGTTTGCACTTGAGTCCCAATTGGCTAGTTGTGTATGAAGTTGAAGTTGACGTTGTAGCCAGAGATAAGAGATAAGATGCATAAAAATCAGTGAGCTTTAAAACTTACGAACATATATATTTTGCTCAATTACGGCAGTATAAGCAACTCCATGGATTGACTCAAATTCTGCACCTGATCCGGCCCGTGTTGAGTTGCCTTTGCACGGCCATTAGCCCGGTTATGGACGTGGCGGAGTTCCGCCTTCAGTTCTGCTTTGCATGCGAGCCATAATTGTTTGGCAAGGAAAAACAGGAGCTCGCAGATGCCAATCAATGAGAAGCCCGCTATGATGCCGCAGATGTTGCCAATTGTACCTGGAAATGGAACCATCATGGGAGTAATTGAGTGAGTAGGAGGTGGGTGGGCAAAGATATGCAAAGATTGTAATATCAATTTCAATCAGGGACGGTTGAAGGGCAAATGCCAAAGACTTTATTTGGGGGGCGCACTACTTAGAATTAACTAGGCAGATTATTCATTAAAGGGAACCCTTCTCCGACTAAAGGCTACAAGCATTCAAGCATACATTGTAAGGGCATATTACCTTCACTCCGTCCCTGATTGAAATGTCGTATGCAAAATATACTCACTGAACGTCTCATACCAGGCATTTTTAATAATCTGCCGAAAATATTGAATATGCGTTTCGGCAAAATAAATACGAACCACGGCCAACTCATATCTGGTGCCCGAAAGGCGGATGGAGAAGTTTTTTCTCTCGCTGGCTTGTTGGTAACCAACATTGGCATTGAAGTTACTGAAATTGCTGTTGATGCAAAATAAAAATCATGTACAGTGCACTTACTACAGAGACTTTAAAGAACAATTGGAAATAGTTTCTCTCTCGCCCCTCTCCAAAAAACTATATTACTTGACTTTTAAGTGAGTTTTCAATTAGCAAAATCTCATTTTATCTACTTACGCCAAATCCATATAAAATGCAGGCAAAGACAATGTCATCGCCCCTCGGACACTGTAACGCGTTTCTGTGCATGATGCCAGACAATCGGGACAGTAAAGTGAATCCTCCATTTCGTGCTCGAGGCCGGTAACATTTGCACGACTGGTGATGACATTCAGCCATTTGACTGTGGTTGGAGAGGGAGGGGGTGAGAGAGAGAGAGAGAGAGAGAGAGAGAGAGAGAGAGAGAGAGAGAGAGAGAGAGAGAGAGAGAGAGAGAGAGAGAGAGAGAGAGTTGGTTGGGGTATTGTTAATAAAGTACTGAATATCCGCAACTGCTTATACTCACACTCATAGCGTTGGAGACATTCCATGTGCTCTAGCGTACAATATACATGTCCCTCCGAGCCAGAATAATATCGATGGGGCACACTGAATGGAACACATTCGCACAGACCAATGATGCTGCGAGCACGGCAAGCGGAAATGCATTTACTAAATGAATAATGACGAGCAAACACAAGTGGCATCTCATTCTCGAAAAGACATTTACGCTGCAGTAAAGAAAACATAAAGAATTCAATGATATTTATTCTCAGACTGATTTACTCTTTTTCTCTCTCTCTCTCTCTCTCACCATTGTGGGACTCATGCTGCGAGCTTCGGGCACCGTCTCAAAGATTTTCGCACGCACGGGCAGCAGAGTGTTGAGTCCGGTCTGGGCAAAGCGTTCGGCTACGCCACCAGAATAGGGATCCGGAAAACTGTGTGGTTCATATATGGAAATCTGCAAAAAAAAAAAATGACCCGTAGACAAAATATATTGAATGGAATTACTTGTAAACCCACCATAAAGCCATTTGAGGGATGAAGTTTGTAAAAGTTATCGCTGGGTGCAGTCTTTAGGGTCACAACCAAACCCATTTCGGCTCCAAAGTAACGTTGTCTATAGTTACGTTCATTGACATATCTATGGAATGGAATGTTTAGTTGGGTGAAGTAAATATGCTGTTAGTGTATCATGGAACTCACCTGCCATCATAATTGAAGGTGCAGCAGAATCCATGGCTTGTCAATGTCTCCTCAAACTGCTCTAAGCAATCAAAATGCCTTCCCGCCATACGACAGGACACGAAAAGCTCACTGCAATTAGGTGTCAGGGTATTCATTCGTCTTCTTGTGTTGTAGAACATCTCATGAGGTTCGGTATCATGATTATTGAGAAAGACTTGAAAACGAAAGGCACGATAGTAATCGATAGGAGACTCCGGAGTGTAGTACAAGTAGCCAAAAGACTGTAGTTCATCATAAAAATAGCTAGCATTTCGCTGCTTGGGATCCTTAATGCTTCTATGAACACAATTGCAAATATCAAAGGTCTAATAATTGTGTTTTTATACACATATAGTTACAATTCTTGGGCATAGCGCCAAATGGCTCTCTTTGAAATACGATTAAAGCTGCAAATTGATACCGCTGGAAATTCCACCTTCCATATGGGATACAAGGGGTCATAAATGGTGGTAACCAGAGTCTCCGTCTCACATTTGTATGAACTCCAGAGGAATGTAATTAGAACGCTCAGGGCACTCGTATGGAAAATGAGCCAGAAGAAACTGCAAAACGGAGATGGGATTGCCGTTAATTGAAAAGACACCGCCTAACATGGGATTGGGATTGGGATAGGGACAATACTCACCGCTCCTGAATGCATCGTGCGTGCTCGACTAATTTGCCGTAACAATGAAATGACAGGTTCTGCAGGAAATCCTTTAACGCGGCGGCAAATGACAATTTCTGTGTATCCTCGGTTGAAGTCGCGGCCATGACAGATGCCTGTGCTGCTGGCCCGGCTGCTGGTGCTGGTGGTACTGGTATCCACCAGGCAGCCTGACCTACAATAAGATGATGGGGCTTTTCGGTTGTTTCCATATCTGCCACCTTTATATATTGCAACTGTTTTGTATATTGCGATTCCGTTCTGATCCTGGTCTGGGCTGGTCCGCGCTGTGATTGTTCTGATGCGGGGTTGTCCGCTTCGTTTTAATGAAAATTTTGCAGTCATGTCGTGCTTGTTGTTGTAATTAGGCCTCGTGTTCCAACTTATTGCCAACAAATTAACTGCGACATGGCACGTGGTGTTCATTGAGGGGTGGCACAGGAGTCGGAGTTGTACTGGGAGCGGGAATCAGAGTTGGCTGCTGAACCATTCTACCTCCCTCCACCCGCTTGATTCGTCTTGGTAATTTTCCTTAATTGTCAGCAATTTAAAATGAAATTAGTTAAATGTGCGTTAAATGTCAGACACGGAAATATCATTATCATCATCATCCCCATCATCACGACCAAATTCAGGCTGGCTTGTTTTATATATAAGTAAGTTGCCTAGGCTAATCCGGAATGTTTTTTCAAAATACAACAAAGTACATTCTTAGGACTTTTTTCTTTGTCTAAAGATAGTCAACATTTAATTCAAAGGATACTCTTACCAATTTTCATAGCAGTCAAGTTTCTTGGAGCTTTTATAGATATAATTTTTTTCTCTACTCTGGGTTTCTTCTAAATTTATTAATAAAAAAACGCAAGTTCACAAAAACACAACTTAATTTTCCAATGACGCCATATTGCATAAGCCAGAAAAAGTGAGACCAGCTTTCTTGTGAAAAAGATCACCAAAAAACAAAAGAAAGGTTACATTTTAATTTAAATAAAAATGTAGCTTTCAACTTCCGTTGCTCAACACTAGTTTCAAGTTTTTGAATAGTTCAGTTAAAGATTTTGCTTTGATTGTAATCCAATGAGTTTTTGGCAGCCATTAAGCTAACGTTTTTGATTTTTATTGAATATATTGATATAAAGACGACAGTTAATAATTGTACTACAAATAATTTAACAATATTAATGTTGAAATTTCATGCATAGTTTTTATGGGCAGATATATAATTTCTGATCCTCCATCTGTTTGGCTCTTTTATCGATGAGATTCTGCTCCACCATGCGATTGCAGCCCATGTAAATGTATTTGGATAAAAAGAAAAGAATCTCAAATATAGCAACCATAGAAAATCCAACGAAAATTGACATTATATTGCCAATGGTACCTGATAACAAGAAAACTAGAAATCGATCACCAATTCGAACAAAACAACTCACTGAAAATTTCGAACCAGGCGTTATTTAGCAATCTTATATAATATTGGGCATGAGGTTCTCCAAAATAGACTCTCAAAACGGAAATATCCGTATTAATATCCGTTTCGGTTTCCGTTCCTGTTACGTTTGATGATTCAGGCTTGAGACCTGCCAGATAATTGTCAATCGGCAGGGCACTAAGTGACACGGAGTACTGCACATCATTGCAGGATGGCAAACATTGTGGACAGTATAAAGCTTCCTCGATCTCACGCTCCAAGCCGGGAATTATGTGCCGCTCCGTCAACACATTACGCCACTTGACTGAAATGATAACTGAATGACATGAATACGAGAGAAGCCTGTGAGTGAGTGGATTCACACCCGAACTGACATAAGTACTGATTGATGCATGGAATGTGGCTAAGTGTACAATAGACAACGCCATCCAGAGTCTCAACCAGCTCTAGGGGCATTTGAAAGGGCAGGCAGCGGCAGAGGGCAATGATACTTCGTATGCGGCATCTTGTTATGCAATTTGGAAAAGTGTAGATTGATTTCATTAGCTGCTCGTTGCTGGGCACTTGAGCTTCATCGTCGAAATAGCAACGTCGCTGCAAGTCAAAGTCAAAATCATCTCAATACCTCTCCAAAATTCAATTTTAACCTACGCTAAAGGGCGAAAAGGAATTCAGACTCGAATCTGTGTCGACCACACGGGCAAAGATTTGCACGAAAGTCTCCTCGTGCTGTCCCGGGAACATTTCCAATGCATTCGACGATGATACCGATGCATAATTATCGGCATTATGCACTATGACAATATAACCATTTGTATTCAAAATTGGTGCAAAGTAATCCGTTTGACTGGCATTAATGACCACGGTTAAGCCCAATGCCGAGCTGGCCATACGATTCTTAAAGGTGCGTTTTTTGAGCCTGAAAACAGATTAACCGAGTTCTTAATGGATATTTCTAATGGATCGGGGGGGAGGCATAAACTTACGTATTGGCCACATTGAAGGTACAACAGGGTCCATACATGGTTAGACTATTCTGAAAGGCTTCCTTACCGAAACATGGAATATCCACATTCGATAAGCTACATTTTAAAATTAAATCTTCACATTTGGGCGATAACTAAAAAAAAAAAAAACAATTATGAGTTTATTTAAATTTCTCTGCATTCCAACTCACCAATTTCATGATGCGTCTGGTGTCAAAGAAAGTCTCATTATTCCAAGTGCCCCACACATCCAGAAAGCTCTGAAAGGCCACAAAATTATCGCCATCAACGGTTCTGTCAACGCTTGTATAGAAATCGCGTAAATATCTCAAATGTTCCAGATAAAATGATGACGAGCGTGGAGATGGATCATTGAGCTCTCTGATGAATGACGAAAGATGTGTAATATTAGCTCCTATAGATGCATGTGATGATGAAGTGGAGGCTACTCACAACTCTTGCGCATAGTTGGTGGCCGCCTGCATGGAAATGCGATTGTTGGAGCATATTGACACAGCCGGAAATGGCACATTTTCGACGGGGTAAAGTGGATCCTTCAGGTTGGTGACAAAGTATTGGGCGACAAATTGCTCCCAGGTGAGGGAGAGCACCACCAGCAATGTGATAAACGTGGTTGTGTGCAACAGCAGCCAAATTAATCTGCAAATAAGCGACCATCGGGTGAGAGGAGCAGAGAAAAGAGAAGAGCCGTAAGATAAACGCACAAAGCGAACAAAAATTTGCCAGTGCAGACACAGAGACTGAGTAAAAAGCCGGGGTAACAACGGAAACGGAAATGAAAAATGCGAAAAATGCAACGGGCCGCGAGATGAAATGACAGTAGCAGTAGAAATGCTTGCGTAACAGTAACGGACGGACGTACGAACGGACGGGTGGACGGGTGGACGGGCACGGGTAACGGGTAAACCGTAAACTCCCAGTTAAAAGAGACACCGTGATGATGCGGCGGCGGTTCAGTGCTGTGAAAATTGCAAATGCAAATTGTCTACATACACACACACACACACACACACACAAACACGTATGGGGAGCGACGATTTTGTCTTTTATCTTGTCTTACCTTTCTCCCCACGTCAAGTCCGCTGCCAATAGTTTGTTGTATCCCTGCAAGGATATATTGCGCAGTAAATCTGTCATATCCAGACAAAAGCTGGAGCCAAGCGATTTCTTGCGCCAACCCGCCAACATGCCCCCATTCTTTAGCCCCATACCCATACCCATATCCATACCCATCCTGCCCTTGTTGCTGGCAGCCTTGTTCGGTTTTTTAATCCACCAGATGGCATTGGACGTTGATTCAATATTAACCATTCGAGCGCACAATTTTAACGATGATGATGATAAGGGCGATGATATACTCGTGCACTTCTCCACGTCTATCTCGACTCGACAGTTTCGATTCGAACTGACAACTCAGTCTGTTTGTTGCCGCATTTGGACGCTTAATTGAGCCGACGCGTCGTCAACTAACAACCCATTGGGTGGGCGTGGTCTGGTTACTACTGCCTTAATGCACATTTGTCATTAACACATGTGAAGTGTGTTTAATTGTTTTTTTTTCTACGAAAATGCTCAGAAAGTTGGTCTTCATGGCAGTAGAACCTAGATTAGGGTCAATATCATTTAAAATTTCTAGCTTACGCGTAGTTTACATGCTATCTACACAAATTTTACTTGCCACTGCCCAAAAGCATGCTACACTTTTTTGCACTAACAAAATCTTAAAGTATGTGTTGGGGCTCTTTTGTATTAACATTAAACGGAGCTACATATTTTCTGTGCCAAATAATACTTTTAAGGTAGCTAGACATTTGTTTTAGTCAGCTTGAAGTTCCATATCAAAGAAGTAACCCATTAAAACGTACTTTAAAAAAGTTATATTAAGTAATATCTCATTTAAAGGAGCCCAAACGACTTCATAACAAATTGAGGCCTATTAAAGTCTTAAGTTTGTGACAGAAACTTTTCAATTATAAGAAATTATGTGTGTTTTTTATTTTTTTTAAATCTTATTTTTTAAATCAATTTTTGGCTGCTTTCAGGGAACTGTCACTGTGTGGTTGTGGCAGCCGTGGTTGAGGTACTTGTATCCGTAGCCACTGTAGTTCGAGTTGAAGTTTGCCTGGTTGGAACAGCTGTAGTAGTTGAATTAGCGTAGCTGGATCCCACTACTCCGGCTTTAGCCTGGGCATATGCTGAATAGAAGATTGGATAACCAACAGATGGCCCAGCTGTTGCTCTCGCTATTGGACCTTTCCCTGCTGCTGAGGCATAGGAACTCCAATAGTAATCCGATCCATAGTCATAGTAACCAGAATAGTCTGAATAGTAAGAATACCTTTGACCTTGACTACCGAACACAGCAATTGTGACCAGAAGGAAAGTGCAAATGCCATATGAATGCATAGTCGAAATCAATTTTGGTTTGTCCAAATGGTTAACTTGCTTTTATATACAAATTATGATTGAATAATAGCAAATTTTTAATCATATGTAACTTAAACAAACGCTTTGTTTGGATTTTTGGCTTTATTCAATCGAGTCTACGTGACTCTATTAGAATTTCATACAATTATGCTATATATCACACATTAATGTAAACCTGAGTTATGGCAGAAGCTCTTTACAAAACTAACGTCGGCCGGCTGGCCAGAAGGGTTGACCAGGATAATTGCGTGAACCAACAAATGCGTAAGGATTCGGATTGATGACTCGTGCTATATCGGTATAACTGCGTCCACCGCGCTCGGGCTGATATGAGCGAGCCGGTGCACTATCCGCCAGTGAGCCCAGAGACACGACCAGGCAGAAGATGAGGAGCAATCCTTTCAGTTGACAAGAAGAAGACATGTTGCAATGCGATCTCTGTGTTCAGAACTGAGCTTTCGCAATGTCTGGCCGTAGCCTATTTATACAAAAGTCAAGGAACCCCAGCATCTACCATTGTTGGTTGAGTTGGTTATCAATATTAATCAGGTTTTTATTTTTCTCTTCAGCCATCGACGCATGCGCCTCACGTAGTCTGTGTGAATGACAGTTCTCCGATCTCTCTGCTGCTGCTGCTGCTGCTGCTGCTTGTTGGTTGGTTCTATCTCAAAACTCACAGAAATTCCACACAGCTTAAAGTCATTCACACTTGACTCACCATTATGTTGTATTCAGGTTGAGCGATCTTGTATTTCAACACTTTGTTTACACATTTAGTGTGAATGATTATTCAGGCAAGTCGCTTCGACTATTTAAATTTCAATTAACTATTTTAACGACTTAGCCAATGACGTAGTAGGTGCGCCGTCACCTGAGCTTAGATTGTGCTGAGAAAATTCATACATAAACAATTGCCATGTTTGGTTCAAAATCTTTCTTCCTGCAATGCAGATGCAGAGAGATCTGGTTTTAGTTTTTATTTCCGTGCTAAAAGGGGAAGTCCTACCTGCATAGGTGACTACTGTCATAAAATTGGCTGAAACTGAATCATTATTGAGGTTGAATCACCTGCACTTTAATGTGCAGGTAACTAAAAATCATGATTCCAGTCAGCTGATGCTGAGTGCTTGGCCACTAATTACTTTAATTTCATTTTGTTCTCTTTTTTTTCTTAAAATTTTAATGACTTCTCTTTATGATCATTGGGAACAATTTTGGGGAAAGAACTAGTCAAGAAATTCGAAAATATTATTTAAAGAATATATTACAGACGTTAAATAACTATTCATACACCAATAAACAGAAAAAGTTTAGCTGGAGCTAATCACACGAGTTATCCCTAAGAAAAATTATTAATCGGAATGTCTTGCGCATTATGGGCATTCAAATTAATTTTCGCGGTTCGAAACTATTTAGTAGTGTTAATAAGCAAACAAATTATAGCGCCCTACAGCGATAATCGATAGTTACGAGGAGTATGTCTGAATTATGCAACACTAAGTTCAAAACCACCCCCCATGAGATGGATCCTGTGGCCCTGTGAATAAAAGACCACTAGGATAAAAGAGTCCCTTTATTACGACCTCTGTTTTAAAAACCAATCTTTCCAGAATCGTAAATATCTTTTTTATATGAAAATCTGATTGTTTATTTAAAGACTTTAATACAGTAAAAGTCTTTATAAACTTCAGCAACAGATTTGGATTCTTAAACAGAAGTACGATAATAATAAAGACTGCACAACGTCTATCGGGCACGCTCTAAAGATATATTCTAAATGGGTTTAAAATCATAATAAATAGTGTTATAGTTTGAAAACACATTTAACTCCGTTAAATTTGAAATAAAAGTGACAGTTAAATCAAGCATTCCCCTTATTTTAAAATTACGACAATTAATTTAGCCACTAAGTTAAGCATAATCCGTCTCGTATTTCTGTCACGTACCAGCAGCGATCAGCTCTCCACGCGACTAGCCAAGTCTGATCATAAATGGGTTTACTTGGGCACAAAGAGCACACAGAGAAAGAAATTTTGAACTATTTTATTGGGCTCACATAATACTGCTTAAAGATAACGTTTAGACTATCCACTCAACCCCATAAAGGAGAGAAGGGGGTACGTGGAACATAACGGGCAGCTCCAAGACCCAAATACGGATCAGGTTTTAGCACACGAGCTATTTGTGAATAAGTGCGTCCTGTGCGTTGATTTTGCTTGGGACGTCGTCCAACTGGATACGAAGGATAGCCATAGTTACTCAAGGCAGATTTTTTGTAAGTCTTGAAGAAGAAGGCTCTGCTCCAGTCCAAAGAGATGGTGAGACACAATAAAACTATAAGGAAATCCGAAACACGTGCTCTCATTTTGTCTATGGTTTGTGGTGTTCTATGATAATTGTTTCTTTCTACTGACCATGATTCTACGCAGTTCTCCTCTATTTATACCCCTAGGATGGGCTGGCCCTCTGACAATGATGATGACACATTTAAATGTTTATAACTTCTTTTTTTTCACGTCGCCACATAAAAGTTACTGGGATCTGTATATAGATCTTCTTCATATCCACGACACTATTCGGATTCAATGCATTATTTTGAATTAATTTTACACTCTTAACAGGCAGATTGGCCAGCTTAGCATGCCGAGCACGCATCGAAGCGTTAAGCTTATTGTCTTGGACGTTCCAGCTGAGAAAGAGAGAGAAAGAGAGATGATCTCTCTTAGAAGTTCTCCATTGATGATCGCACCGTTAGTGCGAGAATCTCTTACTTATGTACCTTGTGCCCGGCGGCCCTCTTGACGAGACGAGCCGAGAGACTGGTTTGGCATCTATTATCGCATACTTGACAAATCAAACATGGAAAGTTCCCCCGCTCAGTCGAAATCCGCCTTTCGACAAGCGAACATGATGAGATTTCAAATTTTTTTAATCTGCTTGAGTTGGCCTTTGATCCGTCTATGTTCCGGTCAGTATGCTGCAGCATCGGCTGGCAGTGCCGTGGCCACCGCGGGTGGAGTCATAGCTGTCGCCCAACTGCCCGGATTTGGTTGGCAGCAGCAGTCTAATGGATACCCGCAGCAGGGACATGGCCATGCCCGTGGCGGATGGGATAACTGGCAAGGAAGAAGAGAAAGAGGTGGACCGCCCCCACCACCCGGTTGGCCAGCTGGTTGGGAGTGGGGTGGTAGTGGAAACAGAAATCCACCACCCGGTTGGCCAGCGGATTGGGAGTGGGGTGCAAACAGAAATCCACCGGGATTTGGGCATTCACCGCAAGGACCCGGCTCGGGACATCCACCGCATGGCAGACCAGGTTGGGCAATGGGACCGCCGCATCATCCACACGGCTCTGGATGGGGAATGGGACCACCTCCGCCACCAGAAAGACCACCATGGGGACATCCACCGCCAGGCAGACCGGGATGGGGAATGGGGCCACCTCCAAACGGTTCAGGATGGGGAATGGGACCACCAGCCCACAACCCCGAATGGCGACCACCACCGGCGTCAGAGCAACCGCAGCAACCCACTGAATGGATCAGTGAACCAACTCCGTCAAGCCCAAAGCCCCAAGTGACCCCTTCAGTTACACCCACACCGATGCCACAACCCACCAAGGATACACTGATCGTGGGCACCAATCGTCCGCCTTTAGTGCCACCACCCACAACCACACCCACACCTACACCCGCCCCGCCACCGCTCTTGCCGTCGCCTCACTCCATTGAAATGTCCGAACTGCGTCCCATCATCTTTCCCAGCTCTCCGCAATACATAGATCGATTCGGTCAAGAACTTCAGTCGGCCCCCTTCGACGTTCGTCGGCGGCGACGGCGGAGAGACGTTTTATTATTCTTATTATAGAAGTCAGTCAATTACCTCATTTACTTTAAGAGATTATTTTTTGCAATTATTGAATATTTATAGGCAATTCTTATTACATAGTATTATATGTAAGTAAACAAGATAAATAAGAGAAAATTTTCGTTGCTAAAGTCATCGACTTTTTTTTTTGTTCTTGAGATTGAAATCTCATCAAAAACTGGTTTTCACACAAATCTTATGAAATTATTCACACGGGCTATTGACTTAATATTTTTGTTTAGTTTGCAATTCTCGATTTCATCGCGAGAAGCAAAAGTTTGGCCCTGACATAAATTGAGCATGTTATCAAGAGTCTAAACGGCTCCAAAAAGTTCAAATTGTTTCTTCAAAGTTCTATTCATTTTTTATTGAATTAAAATCCACTGGGATTCGGCGAGGAAGGCTTGGGAGCTGACCTTAAGCTACAATATGATTTACTTGGATTAACTACTCAAAGTATTCTTGGAAAAGTTAGGACTGAGGATGGGTAAATTGGACTTGCTCTCATAGAGTTCGTCGGAGCCAACTGAGAATATGCCAAACAGTAGGTCTGATCGTTGAAGATGGGTAAATTGGACTTCCTCTCATAGAGTTCGTCGGAGCCAACTGAGCATATGCCAAAAAGTAGATCTGATCGTTGAAGATGAGTAAATTGGACTTGCTTTCATAGGGTTCGTCGGTTTATTGCAGCAGTATCCTTTGAATGATGGGTACACATAGTCAATGTAAGTTTCATCCTCGCCAATCAACCCCTTTGCATCACCCAACACTAGCAACGTGAGGACTAATGATCGACGACAACTTACTAAGATGTTTCATAGTGTTCAATTTTATTTCTTCCCAAAAAACTAAGCTCAAAAGATGCCTTTAATAGCAAAACAGCTTATCAGCTTGGTGGGCACATTTCTTAGAAGACCCTTAAATGAGAAATAGAAATGAATTAGAAATTATCAACATTACTACAATTATGTTTTATTGATTAAACTTGGTCTCTAGGAAATAACACAAATGCTTACAGTAAATTAAAATAATTAAGATTAATGTTTAATGTATTAAGGTTTTCTAGATCTACGAGTATTTGTTGGTCTTTTCCATATATTGGCATTTTTTGGCGCCGGCCTCTTTTGCAAAGAAGTTGGAAAGGATGGAAATTGTGGTGGATCATATAACGATGGATCTTTAAAGTGAAGATAAGTTGTAAAAATGCCCGATAGCTGTTCCGCAATATCAAATATAGCAGTGAGAGTTCCTGCGGGCCTTGCATCCACCAACACCAACGACGTCAGGACTAGAGTCAAGATGATCGACGAAAACTTAAAATGATGTTTCATATTGCTCAAACTTGCTAAGCTTCAAAAACGTCTTTTATAGCACAAAACCTTATCAGCCTATGCACTGATTTGATTTTTGGCGAAAAACTAATCAGACATTTTTAAGTAAATTGTTATGTTTGCATATATTTTTTGTTGTACTCTGTCACATCACAAGAATTTGTCTTAGTATTAGTATTAATATCCCCTGGTTTTATAGCCACCAGTAGTTGACCCTGAACCATAGCCGTAACTATAATCTCTTGAATCCGTATAGCCATAAGGTTCTGGCTGTCGTTGGGGATAGTAGCCAGATGCTGGGACTCGGACTGGGACTGGGACTGGGACTTGATGCCGTGGATAATAGTTATAGCCGCCTTGCAATGGCGGCTGAGCATAACCAATGCCACCAATTCCATAGGCGTGACCACTTCCGTAACTATAGTCGTAACCTTGTTGATAGCCCTCGTCTATTAGTGGACCGGGACCTGTGGGAACATATGGCCTCGGTCCAGGTCCTGGTCCCGGTCCTGGTCTTGGTCTGGCGTACTGCAATCCATCGTCTGTGAGCACTTCCAGAATATGTTCAGCAATCTTATCAAAGGTAGGTCGGGGCTTGGCATCCACCAGCACCAGCACCATAGACGCCATCAGGATGGCCGACGACAGTTTAATTTGATGTTTCATTATGTTAAACAAATTATTTGCTTTCAATTGTTTCGAGCTAAAAAAGATGCCCCTTATATAGCAAAAAGACTTATCAGCGCCTATATAAAAATCGCTTATAAAAGAGCCTTGTCTACTGTGATCCCAGACCATGGGCTTAGTTAGCAGGGGTGGACTTAATGCGCTGTGGTGCGAGAATTTTACAAAAATCAGTGCATGCTTTCAGGCGGGGCCTTATTTTAGTTTTATAGATTTTTAAGCACTCGCAAAGTCAAGCAGAAAATTAAAAAAAAAACGCCAATATATCATCAAATTTCTGGTTTTACTTACTTTATTTAAAAATAGAGCACACAATTAATTAGTAAGAACTTTGCTAATATATAATAATAAGAATATAATTCAATGTTTCAGATGACTAATATAAGAAAATATTTATAATTACAATTTCTATATACATTCCTTCGAAAGTATATGCTAAATATATAAAAAATAAACTTGCATTTTTTTTTTTTGCCCAGTCGTCTTGATAAGGAATTTATAAGCGTTTTAGTTCATTTCAGTTTCAGTTGACTGCTGATCATGGACTTGAGAATACAGTTTTTTGTGCTTCTAGCATTCTGCGCTTACACCAACTACGGACAACCCGTCAATGATCCCGAGAAGGTGGAGGTGGCCACTGAAAACACCTCACAAAAAACGGATTGTCTTAGTGGAAATATACCTGAAAAATTCCTAGAGGGCTTTATACAAGCCATGTCTGCTGACATGCTACAACCAAATGGTGAAGTGCCCGCAGACATGGTTGATGTTCTGGTCAAAATCTATGGAGATCAATTTCCCAAGAATTTGATTCAGTATGGTACTTCCGAAAATGAAATCACAGACACAGAGGAAAAACCAAAGCCGCAAGAACAAGATAAACAAGAGCTAACTAACCATATCGAAAACCAAAACTCTATTTCAAATAATACAATAGCGATCGATCGTTCTTAATAATCTATTAAAATTAAATGAAAACATGGCAACATATTTGCAACCTCAATCAGTCGGGGTTAAAAATATTATTGCTAGAATGTTAATAATAAAATTTTTAAACTGATGCATACATTAGATATTTTGTTTATATATATATATATATATTCCAAGGTTTATTATTCAAAATCAAGTCGATCTATGTAGCTCTGACCAACCACTAAGGTCTAGGCAACCTTATCCCTAAGCTATTTTTTGATTTATCGTATGTTTATATTTATTTTTGGTATTTAAGAGAAGCAAGTTCTTTATTTACATTTTAGCATTATTTATTCATGCAGGTATTGAACTTAATTCAGTGCTTGAAAAACGCATTTATTTAAATCATAAAAAGAATTAATACCCTTTTTCGCAGTATTGAAACGTTTATATTTTGAAGCCATAAATAAATCGAGCTTATTTTTTATGTCCTGTTCCAATCAAAGCGTTCTGCATCGATTAAAGCAAATGTTAGTCGGAAGGGGCAAGATCTGGGCCAGCACTTCCTATCCAATAGCTTTTGAACGGAACAGCAACATGAGATTGGATTATAGACTCGGCTGCAGCCTGTGGAAGTCATCCCTGATGAGTGGTAATGGATCACACCCTTCTGTTTTGGTCTAATGTTCCCGGCTGGACATTTCTTGCATTTCGGGTTGACGTAGTGAATCCATTTTTCCTTTTTCCTATAATGCTTCGATGCAGAACAGACTTTAACATTTTTGACATGCTAAATATTTGTATAATCTTTTTTTCATTTACAGTCTTCATAAATAAGAAAAAAAAATAAAGATTCTCAATAATTATATATCAAAGAATAGAGTACGAATTGTATCCTGAGAACCTTGACTATTAAATTCTTAGGAAAATTAAAAACCGATCGTCCTGGGGTCAATAATCCTGTAAGGACTATTCTATTCTGAATTCCATTGTTAAAATTTCAAAATCCAAACGAACTTTTCTTCAACTTTGTATGCGAAAAGATACAAATCGAAGAGATAAACATAAATGAAAGAATTTTATTTTTTCTTTTGCGCACTCACTTTTGACATAGACTTTTCATTATTATACATATATGTATGTGTGGATGTATGTGTGTGTGTGTGTGTGACCTTAAATGATAACCCCAACAGACAGTTTCATCGGTAGAGCTGCACGGGATTATTTCACTAGAAATTAATTTGAGTTTATGGCATTTGCCAGGCAACATCGTCTCATCATGTCACCATGGCAAACTATTTACGTGGCTTTTGTGCTCCTCGGATGCAGCCAGGGAACACATTTTAATCGAGACGAGAGCAGGGAGGATGAGAAAACGGAATTCAATTTGGCTTCCACATTGACTGGCGGCATATCAAGCAGCCGTCACCATCAGCGAGCCAATCTCAATGCACAGCTCTATCCAGAGCGGACTCAGCCGGGGGCGAATGGTTATGGCGTGGCTCCTGATATAGATGAGCCAACTGGTCACGAGAATGCTGGCACTATTTTGGATGTCCGAAGTGGTCAACCAGCTCCAGCTAGCCCACCGAACAGGCCATTTGTTTATCCTACAGCTTCATTACCACTGCCAAACGGTTATCCAGCTCCGAGTGGGACAGCTCCACCAGTAGGAGGAGCATTGCCAGCTTATCCGGCTTCATCTGGAGCTCCAATAGGTTATCCTGCTCCAGGTGGAGCAGGAGCTGCATTGCCACCAGTGGGTTATCCCGCTGCTTATCCTGCTCCTTATCCCACGGGACATCCAGGGTTCTATTATCCCGGAGTATACTTGCCACAATATCCAATTTATCAACAGCCAGCGCCTTTGCCCCCCTATGGACCAACAGCACCTGGGGCCATAGTTCATCCGGCAACGCCGATTAGCTACCAGAATCAGCAACATTATCCGCAGCACAATGTCAATGATCGGGATCACTGGGACCACACCTTTCACATGAACACTGAATACAAGGAAGATGGTGTACACAAAGGTCCATTCGGAGTGCTAAACAATCACAATGCCTTTGGCTATGGCAGTGGCTATGGGGGCGGCTACAATGGTCGCTTCAATTCACCCGGTATATAATCCATAAGTTAGTCCATAAGCTCGCCAGCCAGCTGGTTGCCAGCTGTTTACCAGTTGCCAGTGACCACTGACTGATCTTTGTCAATAAACTTGATTTCTGCACGCCCAACCCAGAGTAATTAGCAATGAACATATTTTCTTTTGCTCCTATAGCTGCACCTCGAGGACCAGTACGAGCCGGGGGGGAAAAACAAAAAAAAAAAAAAAGAAGTACCGTATCTTTGGTACCTGGTACTTGGTACCTGGCTTCCTCTAGCTCTCCTGTCAGGCAGCCGAAAAAAGGAGCTCACACACAAAGGACAAACGAAGATGTCGACTCAATGGAAAAAGGCAAAGAAAGGTGGTAGAAAAAAAAAAATCAACGTCACAGACAGACAGGACGACTTCTTCCCCTTGGTTCCCTTGGTGCTCCTGTCTCTGTCTCAGTCGCAGTCCTTTTTTTCTCGCTCTTTCTTCAGTCAGCAATTGCAGCAAATGAAATCGGTTATGTGTACAATAAATGGTAACAGAGCGGGAACAACTGAGACCGAGGACATTAATGTCTTGCGGCGCATGCGCAGCCTGCCGCGCAAAATCTCAAAACACACAAACATTTTTGGCGCTAAAATGACTAAAGAACAGGGAACATTAAAAAGGGCGGACGACAAACTAGAAATGCAGAGCACACATTTAAAGAGTGCAGCAACAAAAATCTATGTATGTATATATAGGTTTTTTTCCATTTTTGAATAGAAGACTAGGAGAATTATGTATCACCTGCTGGTAAAATTTGTTAAACTATATATATGTACATAGAAAAGAGATAACAGATTCTCTTGCTTAATTATTAAGTGAAAACTTTTTGGTTATACATATGTATTTATTGGGATTTCGAATTCGTTTCATCATCATTTAGTATGGATAAATACATAACATTGGAGTACGAATACATATAAAATACGCACATAACTAGTTTATTTAGACACAATGCAACAAAAAATAAGAAACGATTAGCATTTAACAACAACAACTGCATGCCCATCATATGAACACACACAGACATACATACATATGTATGTACATACCTATGCATATCCATGTATGTATGTGTATGTACATTAATTTATGAGGTACATCATGGGGTACATACATACATAACACGAGGGTTGAAATACACTACATATCAACTTCTGTTGAAGCTGCATTCCTCCAGGTGGTTGGTTGGGTAGATGGTTGGCTGGTTCATTGGGTACAGGACACACTTTCCTTTGTTAGTTGTTAGGTGGAATCTGTAAGTTATGTACTAAGTATTTATAAATGATTACGTATATATATACTATATAGATAGATCGAATAGGGAGAGATATGTATATAGATGGTATTTTTGTTTGTTTTGTTTGTCTGTTACGTTTCTTGTGGACTTATTGATTACATTTATTAAACGATGCAAAATGATTTACAGTTACGAATTGGATCATTTGCAAATCAATTGATTCGAGAATATTGGCAGTTTTTTGGGTATTGATATTTTTTTTGGTTTTTGCTTAAAACATGGTTAATAATTGTGAGTCAATGGATTATGATGATAGGCAAATAATAAAAAATAATGGCATAAATTTAAAATTATCAAAAATATAAAAATTAAGTGGGGGACACAATGATTGAATGGTTAAATATTCTTAACTAGAAGCGTAACACTTTATGCTTGTTTGTGAATAATTTGGCTAATCAACTTGACAATGAATATATTCAGACGATATCCATTTTGAGATTATTTTGGAAAAGTTCCGCATTGGTCAGTAATGGAACTTTGGCCGCTTCATGGAATATCTTATGCGAATATTTGTTACGTATCGTTTTGATGGTGGCCCGCGGTTTGCGATGCAGTCCAGCATTCAGTATGGGAATTATTTCAGCGAATTCCTCCAACTGATAGCCTGTGTAGTATGACATTGTTGATGTCCAGATTTGCTCATCCAATTGCGAGGTACCGCCATGCATGCGTAAGGCCATATAGAGAGCAGCCGATGCCATTTTCGAGTCACTGAACTGTATGGTGGCATAGTCCATTAGCGACAACTCCAGTATATATCGGGCCAATGTCAGTGTGGGCATCTGTACCTTGGCACAGCGGGCATAGCGCCGAAGGAAGCGATACGAGAGCGGTATGCCCAAATCATAGTTAACCACACGCAGCGTATTCATCTCCATTTTCACCAGCTCATCATGGGTGTAGGCCCCATCGCAGATGTACAAAAAGTCCTCAATTAGCGGCGGCTGCCTCTCATCATACTTGCAGGCAATGAAAAATGCGGCAGCCCCCAGAAGCTGGAGCATCTCCTTATGGATCACCTGACGACACAAATAGAGATCAACAATTTTAAGCGCCAAATACAAAGTCTCGTGATTTAGCTCGAATGTCTCCTGAACTTCAACCATCCAGTCCACAAGCAGTGTTCTCATCCAGGCGGTCAAGTGAATTTGCCTTGGCATATAGTCATCGATGCGAAATTCGGGTTCCCGCGTCTTTAGGTAATTGAATATATCCATGGCATAGTGCGAAACCTGGAAAGGATCATCCCAGTTCTTGCGATCAAAATCCTCCACATCAGCGGGCACCGGAAGAATTGGGCAGGGCACTGCAGAGGCAGCAGCCGCAGCAGCGGCGGCGGCAGCAGCTGCAGCATCAGCTGAGCTGGCTTCAGTCTTTTCTTGTTCTTGGGCCTCTTGCTGCATTTTGGCAGAACGGCGTCTCATTGCCTCGAAGTTGCCCGACATGCGCATAGACTCAGACGTCGAGATGTCCTCTAATGCGGACATGTATAAACTCTCCTCGGTCTTGTTAAAATCATTGGAAATGCGACGCGCTGGCTTAAGGCTGGAAGCTCCCACTGCCGGTGGGGGCAACAAGGAATTAACCGGTGGTTCAGTCTTTTTGGGCGGTGGCGGCGGTGGAAATTTGCGACCCTTTTTCGTCAAAGCCTCCTCGAAATTGTCCAACACCTTGTGACAACGCTCCATCGATTCCTCCAACTTGGTGCATGCTGCAGCTCTTGTTATCATTTTGTTGGCGGGGATTGGATTATTAACTTTGAAATTCTCATTGTTCTTGGCATCCATGTGGACTTGCAGCTGTTGGGCTGTGGGCTTCTTAGTCTTAACATCATCATCGTTTTGATGCATCATGCCGCTGCTGATCTTTACATTGTTGGTCAGGTTACCGAAGGCCGAACGTTTCACCTTCTCATTCTTGATGGGGCTGTTGTCGGCTTTGCGTTTGGAGCGCGTTTGCTTGTTCTCCAAATTGGGATCAATGATGTTGTTGTTGTTGGTGGCATTTGCCCTGCGCCCTGGACCCTTGCGTGCGGCTGGCATGACCATTAGAGGATTCCCAGTGCTGGAGGCAGCTCCTCCTATTGTTCCTTTAGTCGGCGCCATTTTGGAAATGTTGCGTTTATCTGTGTGCGTGTGTGTCTGTGTCTAGCGGTTGTCGTTGCGTTCTTTGGTATCCTCTTTGCTGCCCTTTTCGATGCGTGTTCAGAGTTGTTGAAATTGCTTTCTGTTTATGCAAA
This sequence comes from Drosophila nebulosa, assembly GCA_024703675.1. Classification (NCBI taxonomy): domain Eukaryota; kingdom Metazoa; phylum Arthropoda; class Insecta; order Diptera; family Drosophilidae; genus Drosophila; species Drosophila nebulosa. The sequence continues at coordinate 1,375,201 of JANFPS010000007.1, read as the reverse complement.
ACAATTTTTGTTTTTGATTTGTTTGTATAAATCAAAGCGTCTAAGTTGAACACACACAAAACTCACTTATTTTTATTTTCTTTCAACTGGAGTTTTGGCGCTGGGCCGCTCTGTTCATAACGGCACTTGGAAAGATACAAAGCAAGGATGATAAAACAACCGCCAGATGCAACCAAATATCAGATTTGATGGCGTCTATTGTGGCAGTGTGACCAGATCAAGCCAATGTAAGTAATGCGCAAATGGCTAATAATCCCAAAATATACGTTGCCACACCATTTTCTTTTAATAGTCGTTGAATTTAAATCGGAATTTATATTAATGGGGAAAACAATATTTATTAATAATATTCAATTGAACATTAACAAATATATATGAGAGTTATTTTAAAAGTTGCAATTTTAATGTTAAGTTATCAAAACTTTCGGGCAAAAGTCTTTTTCTATGCCCCTATCAAAACACGCAGAGACTGCTGGAAAACAAATTTCAAAAAAGGGCGGGCAAGCATTTAGATGTTGACATTTCTAAAATGACCGTTACCATTGTACCTAGCCGCAAGGCTCTCGGCTATATGGAACTGATCAAAATGGAACAGATAAAATAAATTCTTTTTTCAGGATCACTCATCAATAGAACATTTTAGACTGACACCAGAGTTCCGGTCTACGTTTTGGGAATAAATTTGTTTCATTTTAAAGATATTGCAGTCAACTAAAATAATAAAAGGAAAACTTCATTTGCTGATTAAATATTGCATTTGAATTAGACTAAACCTAATCACAGTTTGAATATAGAAATACTATAATTATTAGCAGGAGCTTTACTTCCATAGCTTGATGACGCCATCGCGAGAGGAGGAAGCTATGTAAATTTGTCCCTTGTCCTTGCACATCAGCAAATCGGTGATGGCATCATGGTGACTGGCCGTTGGCATGTCAGGTCCTGAACGGGGATTTTCCTCTGCGGATGTGCGCAACTGTTGCGAGTCACCAGTGTTGCTCATGGAAATGATTTGCTCTTCAATTACCTGGCTGCCATCAATGAGACGAGCACTACATTGGCGATATAAGGAGATTAGGATTAAAAACAATTTGTATTATGTCATTCTATGCTCACTCACCAATAGTTAAAATTCACATCCGCTAGATTATCATTGGCCGCTGGCACTTTTAGGGATGAATTCTTTGGCGAGGCTATATCCCAATAACGTATACGCTGATCTGAGCTTCCAGTGAGTATAAACGGCGAACCATCCACTACTCCACTCAAAATGCCACATGTGGTAGCTGGATCGTTGAGACTAGTGTTCGTAAGGACCGGAGCTGGGCTGGCCCAAAGGACTGTCTGCCGCTGACCAGTCTCAATATTCCAAATTGATACCTCGTTATTGGATTGCGATGCTGAGATCAAATACGAAGGCTCCGTTGGATGGCAAGCCACCTTACGAATCCACGAATCGGCCGGATGCTTTATCTCAGCAATTGGCAATCGGAAACGCAAATCCCAGCAGATGTGCTTGCCACCACTGGTGCCAGTGGCCAACCAGGATCCCGTGGGATCCGCACATATTGTGGTAATGACGCCATGTCGCAGTTCATTCTGCAAGCGCCAGGCGCTATGCTGCATGCGAGTATCCCAAGCCACAATGCCGCCATACAAGGTAGCGTAAACGATAACACTCTGTGTGGCTTGATCGTAGGCATGCATGTCCACAACGGGTCCATCATTGCGATCACTAAAAAACAAGAAAATTAAAAATTTGCACAAGTACATATGTGAAACAGCTCCAACTCACTTCTGTTCCAGGGCCTGTTGGAGCGTCATTTTTGCCGAATTTCTATCAATGCGCATCATCAGAAGACTGCCATCTTTGCCGCCCACCGCTAGCGATTGACCACCGTCGCAGGCGGCCAACGCATAGATGGGTGTGTTAGCCGAGTAGACCTGACGGGATTTGTTAATGCCCTGGTTGCCATTTAGCTTGCTGCAGTCCCATAATCTCACAGTGCCATCGATGCTGCCACTAGCAAATAGAGATCCATGTGGCCGTTCATTGAGTGGCGCTAATTTGATTACAGATTCGGAATGCTCATGCAAATGGGCCACCAATGTGCCATTGAGACGCCATTGTGGCGGATAGGGAGTGACCAAACGGTCGTTACTGCATCGTTGCGATATGGCCAGCACATTGTAGCGCCTCTTAATCTTCAGAGTAAGCGAATCCAAATCTCGACGGCATTCCGAGGATCTTTCTAGCCAATGATTACGCTCCGGCATTGTGTACTCTCCCAGAGAAGTGGCTGCACTTAAAGTCGATGGCGGCACGCCCAAGACAATGGCTCCAGAGGCGGGACTACCAGCCAGGACGCCGCCCCCCACTAATGGCGTAACGGCAGCTACATCCGAGGCAGGTGACAACATAACTGCTTCATTGGAACCTTAACAAAAATAGTAGAATAATTAGCAACTTTTTGGAAAACAATTTTATAACAATTCATACGATTTTCTGGTGGCAATTTAATGCCCATGCCCTTGTCCGCCAAGAGATGGTCATGGCACGCCACCTGCTTTCGACTGACCACAATCCTTCCGTTGCCCGATGCAGTGTCATCCAAATCTTGCATGGCCTTATGTTTGAGCGAAATTAAAAACGATTTCATGGCGAGAAGTTGCATCTCAATTGAGTCTGATAAGCCCTCCGAGGATAGTCGTCTGAAAAGCTGTATTTGAATGATTAATAATTAAATCGATAAGCCATCAATTTTTGTTACCCACATTTCGCAATGTCTGACCCATATCCTCGTATTGCGGCAGGGCTCCGGAACGAGTCTGGCTGCGCACTCGGCAGCGGCTTTCCAGAGCCCGGAACAAATGAGGCATATCATGGAAACGCAAAACGCTCTCGTATATCTGCCTAGGGATTGGCATTTGAACACAATCCAACAATATGTGTGCCTTCTCCACCTGAATCAGTGGCACCTTAAGGAATTGTCCAATTGCCGGCATAATCTTGCATTGGACATCGATGGCGCTAAGATTTCGTGCCGTGGTGGCTATCATGCCACAGATTTCATGGCGCACCCACAAATTCGGATGGCATAAATAGCAGGCGGATTCCTGCACGATTTCAGTTATAGTTGGCTTCTTTATGTGACCCAATTCGATGAGTATAGTGACCGCTCGAATGGCCTTGGCAATGACGAACTCCTCACGATCCGTGAATCCCTGCTGCAGCAATGGCACCAATATATCCGAGGCCTGCCAACCCACATAGCCAGCAACGCCAGCAATATTATCGTAGAAGGCTCCTCGTAGATTCTTATCCTCGTCATTGAGAAAGGTCATGATGTGGGAGAGTATCACATCGTTGGCCTTCTCCTTGCCAAAAAAAGCGCACAGATCACAAATTCCAGACTCCATGAGCGTCTGCTTAACCACCGGCTGTGAGTCGGTGAGCAGGCTAAGCACTGCCTGTCTTACAATATCATGTAGGGCATTCAATTCGGCTTCATAACGAAGAGTGGGCATTTCACTGGGAGCATTACGCTGTGTCTCCTCCAGAAAGTAGACAGCTGTCTTGGCCAACGCTGCAATATTGCGGGCAAAGGCTACACGAACAATAACTGCACTGGACTCGCTGGCCAAATCCGTAATGTAGGGCAGTATGTATTCGGGAAAGACATTGGCATCACTCCGTGGAATGTCCTTGACCATGCTTAGACAGGTCGTTAGGGTTTCGATAGCCTGCACTTGGACCTTGGCCGGTGACTTTTGAGCCAGATTAAGCTGCGAAAAGCAACAAAAACTTCAATAAGTCAGATCTTAATCATATAACTGATTCTACTTACTATATAGGGCAATATGCGATCTAATATGGTCTCGGATGTGGTATATTTGGACAGTCTTTGCAATAACTCTAGAGCAGCAATTTTTGTATTGGTTTGCGTTAAGCCTCGTATGCAGGATGTCACTACCGTAATTATCAAGATAAGGCCATCGTGCTCCGAGGGAAGACGTGCACACATTGTGGGATCCTTTTTTTCGATATGATCTTGTTGGGCGTCCTCCTCATCGGGTGTTAGATTTGGATCTTGGGTTAATACCTTAATACAATGTCCAATATCCTTATGCAAGCATTGAACCTTATCATCCGGTGACATGATGGGTGTTGAGGAGAACATTTGCAAATAGGATTGCAGAAAAGAATAGAAATATTCGGGAAACAATTTGCCACGTTCCTGATCCAAATAATCTTCCGCACTCTTGCGATTAATCGAATGTATGTCAATCATGGAGGCCAATAAATGGCGCAATCTCTCGTTCTCAATGCCAGCCAAATGTTTCTCTACCAGCTCGCGTTCCCCGCGTCTATAGGCCAGCAATTGCGAGAGTTCAAAGGGTGCTGTACCCTCTGTCCACAGTTCGAGCAGGGCACAGCTGGAAAACATTTAACAGTTTCTGAATGAATTCGATTTAGTTTCTAGCGGTGCGTCTCAACTTACCCCGCTGAGAAGATATCCATTGCTGGTAATAATGTGTTGCCCGCATAGCTAGGGCCCAATCGTATTATGGAATCCGAATGTATAACTGACATATTGCCATTATGGGCATCATCCTCGGAAGCCAAAGTCTTGACAAAACGCTCTGGAGCTATGTAACAGGTTCTTCGTCTGCTTGTATCAAAGAAATATGTGTAATCGGCCGGATTGTCCTCAGGCAAATATGTTGGCTTAAACGATGCAAAATCGGACAGTAGGATCCAATTCCATGAGGTAATCAATATGTTTTCCAGTTTGATGTCGCCATGGCAAATCTTTTGCTTATGACACTGATTAAGGGCGCAAAGTATCTGAAAGGTTATCCACTTCTTCTCCAGAACTGTGAGAAAAGGGCGGGTGGAAACGCGATCATATAAACTATGCTTTACATACTCCCGCATTATATAAGCCGCCTTGTCAATAAGCTGCAGGCAATAATAAGGTAAAAATCAAATTGTTATCTTTTATAGATAAATCATCTTAAAGTAATTAAGTATTTAAGATGAATGGATTAATTAGAGTTTTAAGTGACCAACCTCCACCCTTTGAAACGGCAAACAGTTGACGGCATTGGCCAATGTCAGGGTTTTCTTAATGCCCTCCAAGCGATCCTTGTGATCCTCCAGCGGCAGAGTAGGATCATGTTTAACAAACACTTTCACCACTATTAAACCCTCATCTGTCTTGGCTTTGGCCACTTTGAAGAATCGCGTACTACCCATACTGTAAGATTTAGAGGAGGAGGGACACGGATTTTAATCAGAACGAAAAAATTGAGACGCAAATTTGGGTTGATTACTTACTTGGAACTAAAGACAATCTCTGTGCCAAATTGGCCGGAAAAATAGTGATCCACAGCATAAATTTGCGATGGGGCAATGCCGACCAGTTGATTGCCCATTTTGTTTGCATTTGCACTAAACGTAAGCCACAATAATTTACAGATTTGTTTGGTTTTTCCTCCTTTCTTCCAGCTGTTGCAAGGCTTAGTGTGACCGTTGCTGGACAAATCAAAAAATACCAACTCATCAATGGCGCGAATTATGTGGGTTTTGAAAATTGTCTAGACAAATAATTAGGTAATATGTGCCACATTTATATATGAACAAAAAAAAAGTATTCTGAATATAAATAAGCCTCAACAATGCTAATTGAATATTTCTTACTAATTTATGTAATGAGCTCAGTTCAACTTAAATATATTCATCGAGTGAAATGGGCCATGCATTTTCATTTGCTTGTTTTGTGTTAAAAAGGGCAAAAACAAAACGGGTAACAAATAATTTTGGTTTTCATACTATTCCGAGAAGAAAAGTTTTAAAGCGACTACCGACAACGCTCTTCGCCAAGGGCGCAACCAGGATTTAAACTAGAGGGGGACATATATAAGCTTTTTATCACCATAGACAGGTTAAGTTCTTGAACGGATCCGGATCGGTTAATAAGTTATTATAGGAGCAATCTGTCAAAAATGTCAGTCTGCCCCTCTGCCCATACCTGGTTACGCCCTTGCGTTTCGCATTTAAAAGAAAGTAGGTAGAGGAAATATTAACAAAGTTTAATCCACGACCATAGAACAGAGGAACAACATAAAAATGGATTTTTTATTTGTACCCTTTAGAAAGAGAGTATATGCGAATTGGCAGAATGCATATAACAGCGAAACGGTTACATATAATATAGATTATAAAATTCTCTAAACGACGAAAACAGTTTAATAAATTATATATCACGAAGATATGTATGTATCTTCAAATTAAAGGATATCTAGAGCTCGACTACTCAATTAACTGCGTTTTTTCTCTGGATTTGTAAAGCAAACCAAAAACCTGACGTGGATGACAACGACAAAGACGCAGCGCAGGCGTAAAGAATGCCGCTAGACATGGAGAGAAAGATATTCACCGAAAGAGAGAAGGAGAGAGATCAGGTGAGATTTGAGAGAGAACTACCTTTGCAACATGTTTGACGCTCCAAAGAATCAAGAACTCAACATGAATGAGAAAAAAGTGGGTATCAACAGGTAAGAAGAGAGTAGAGAGTAAAATTAACCTATAAGAAGTGTTACAAACTGGCGCAGCGCCTCAGAAGAAAGAAAGTTTTCGGCTGTGCTGGCTGGCTGACTCCAACTCCAAATCTGTTCCAGCTGCAGCTTGAGAAGATCATCAAGTAATTTTCCCAAGTCGTGTTCTCCCTCTGTGTTCAGTGAAGCGTTGTCCACTGCGTGGCTTAATTGGCCTTAGCACAAAAAATCGTAAAAAAAAAAGAAAAACAACAAATAAGAAGAAAAAAAGTATCTCAAGTTTGTGATTGTGAAAGTTCCTGCAAAATTAAGACACTATGTACTTGAAGCATCGCTTATTACTATTGGTAGCACTGATTTGCGCCCAACCCTATGGCCAGTTGGCGCATGCCAATGAGGAAGAATCCAATCCACTGCTGGACATGGCGTCCATGTTCTTCCAGGAGGCGTTAAGTGGTCAAAATGGAGCTGCTGGTGGAAATGGCGGTGGTGGTGGTGCTGGTGCTGGTTTAGCTGGCATGGCTTCTCTATTGGGCACTTTTATGCAGGCCAATGGAAAATCTGGAGGCGGTGGTGGTGGCGGCGGCGCCATGCAAATACTGTCGGGTCTGGGCAGTCTGCTGGCCAACAATGCACGTGGAAACGATGGCGGCGGCGGTGGTGGTGGCTTTGATCCCTCCATTATTGGAAATGTTTTAGAAATGTTCACCCAGAGCGACGACGAAGAGACTGGACAATCTTCTGGCCAAAGACGCAGCAACGGTGCTGGCTCCTCCGAAGGTGGTGGCATTGGCCTGGATACCATACTGCAGGTGGCTTCTGCTTTTATGAACACTCAAGGAGCAGATAAATCGACATCAAATCACCACCAGCAGAAACGATCCACCGACAATGATCAGGCCGATACGGATAATGGGCTTATGAAACTTCTTCCCTTGGTCATGCAGGCGGTCAGTTCGTTTGCCGGACCTGAAGGCCAAAACACCCAGGAACGTCACAAGAGTCACGCCTGGGTATTGCCTCCCTTCCTGGAGCACATTCATGTGCTATGGGATCATTTCTCCAACTCGGAATTAGCCGATGCATTGTACGAGAAATCCGGTGTCAACAAAATAATGAAGGTACATAGACAATTGCATATAAGTACATATATTGAAAATAATCTTAAGTCCTAGACTGATCCCCCAAAACATTTTACATTTCACAGGGCTTTAAGGGCAGCGATGGCAAGCTGGACTATGACAAGCTCTTTGAATCTCTGAATAATCAATCCTTCCGTCGTCGCTGGATCAAATCGGCCACACTGTACTTGGCCGACTGGGCAAGCTATTTGGCCAATCCCGATGTATATCTGAGGTAAGCTTAAGACGTGGCATTTTCGTGGGTAGCTTTAATTGTAGATCACGTTCTGTTCTGCTTTACTTAACGGTCTCGGTCATTTCCCCAAATGCAGTTAGCACCTTGCTGCGATTTCATTCGCTTTAGAATTGATTCGATTCTGAACAGCTGCTGGCCGATACACTGACAGTGTTGTTGTTTGTGTGCTAAACCTGAACGGTTACCGTTAGACTGGTGTCTGACCAGTTTGGAGTCGAACATGAACATGTTGCGCTCTTGGTCGTATTGGTGGTGGTGGTGGTGCCTGCTTACCTTTTGACACACTTATTTTTGATCTCTTAGAACACCACTGTTAATCAGACTGGTCAATAAACACACACAAACACACACATTTTGAAATTCCAGGGTCGGATTTCTTATCCTTCTTGAGTTCCATTGCATGCTTATCTTAACAATTTAAGAGTCAGGCGCCAATTGTGTGTAATCCGTCCCTGGCAAATCCAATTTAATCGCTGTCCAAGCACTTGGGTGTGACTTACAGTTATGCCTCCAACTGAAGCCAATGGCCCAATATAAAAGTAAACAAAAGAGAGTTAAGAACGAATCGAAAGAGAAGAAGAGCCAAACCGGTTTTTTGGGATTAGGGAAATGGGCCACATCGTCCGATCAAAGTACACTCAAAGACATTTTTGCATGCCTCCAACGCTCGCTAATGGTCTGAAGTAGGTCAAGCTCTGTGTATCTGTTGATATTTTCGTGTTTTTTTTTCATTTTTTTTTTTTTTTTTGTGTATTTTCTATGCTTAGACACAACAAAACTTCCACTTTCTAGCTACGAACCTTTCACTTGGCCAATGTGGCTGTGTCATCATCATTATCATTATCATGATTTCAGTCTCAATCTCATGAATTGTCTATTTTCCCTTTTCATTTTGTTTTTCCTCACAGATATTTCCAGACAGCTCAGATCATGTTCAATGGCCTACTTAAATCTCAAGGTTATCCAAAGCAAACACATTTCGATCCCAGCCGTCCCAGCGAGACCATATCGAATCTCTTGGATCATGTGGCCAAGCATCATTTGAATGTAAAAATTGATTCCAGGCAATATGTGAAGCCAGCGGTGGGTTATGCCAAGGAGCTGCTTAAACTGGGCCAGGCTCGCGGTCTGCTGCAGTTCAATGCCACCGAGATCAGTGACAAGCTAACGGATACGCTCAATCTAGAGGTAAGTTTGGTGGACCGGGGGTTCTTTCTGGGTTTCTGCAATTAGCAAAAGAAAGAAGAACGAATTAAATTAATTACTCTACAATTTTCTCGGTTGATTTTTCCATGGCTCACGCATTTCTCTAACTACAACGAATCCTAATTCCAATTCCAAACCGAAACACAACCGACAAAACAACAACAACAACAATAACACAATATCTAAACAACAAACAAACATTGAAACAGGTTATCGAGCCAGTGCTAAAAGTGCATCGTGCCTATAGATACATATCCAAGACACCGCAATGTGATCGCTACGTGCTCTGCCAGCTGAATGCAGCTGCATTGGAGCAGCAACAGAAGCAAGAGCCATTATCGCAAAAGGCCAAACAGCAGGCATCTGCATCGACATCGACATCGGCATCGACGTCTGCTCTGATTGCCGGCGTTAGTCCAAAAATTGTCAAGATCGGCAGCATGGGTGCAGCAATCTTCATTAGCACTGAAACCGGTACACCATTCTGGACGCTATTTGGTGTAATCAATGCGCCATATAATTGTGAGGTGAGTCCAAGCAAGACAGAGAGCCCATCTCAAGTAAATTCTAACCGTAATTTTTAATACTCCGAATTGAATTTCAATAGGCAAAATATCCAGTTGACTGCAATGGATTCCACGAGGGTGAGGCTAAGGTAACCACGGAATACATACACAATGAGCTTTAGTTACCAGTTCCAGCTCCTAGCGTTCCGAAAGCTCATTAAGATCACGATCGTTTAGCTGTAATTGAGTTTTGTGTGTATATAGTATTACGAATTGAAATAAATTTACAATTAAATCTTAATTTCTAATCAAGACACTTCTATTTTATATATCATTAGAAGATCTGACAAATTGAAAGATCGTTTACCATTTTACCATGAAAACAGTTAAGGAAATCAACATACATACTTACATATGTATATGCGGAAGTCTAAAGATCACTTTGCAAGTGGTTTTTCTCCCCTTCCTCAAAAGTCAAAACTGATCGAACCAGACAAGTTTAAGTTAAGTAAGCTGGCGGCACTGGTTGCAGTGGCATTAGCATCACTTTCACCGAACGTTTTCGGTTTACTTGCCACTTGAGAGTCAATGGCAGAGTTAGTGCATTGCAGCCATTTGGAGTCAACGGTGTTGCAATCATGCAATTGGTCTATCGCGAATTGGATGCGGATATTGTGCGTCGCACAAATGCCTTATTCCCAGCGCAAAATTGTTTTGTGGAGGTGCTCCCCGACCAATTGATTATACCGAGGAAATACATTGAACTGGGCGAATCGATACGATCATTGCCAGTGCATAAAGATGACGTTTGGATGGTTTCGTATCCACGCACGGGATCAACATGGGCCCAGGAAATGGTCTGGTTGTTGGGACATCAACTGGATTATGAGGGCGCCAAAGAAGACATACGTTCGAGAGCTCCCTTAATTGAGCTCTCGGCTCTTTTCAGTACGGACCATCATCAGTGGGTTGAGTAAGTAACAATTTCTAAACTTTCATTCCACACTTTCTTCATTTTTCTTTTCTCGTACATCGCTGCAGTGAGGCTTTTGGCAATACTGTGGATCTGGTACGCAATCTGCCACGCCCTCGATATGCCCGATCCCATCTTTCCTGGCAACTGTTACCCGAGCAATTCGATCAGATTAAACCCAAAATTGTCTACACTGCGCGTAATCCCAAAGATTTGTGTGTATCCTATTACCATTATTGTAAACTGCTTCACGGTCTCCATGGCGATTTTGAGCAATTCGTGGAGCTTTTTCTGGGTGGTCACACCCCGATGGGACCATACTGGAAGCATGTGCTGCCCTTCTGGAAACGCAGTCACGACGACAATGTATTGTTCATCAAGTACGAAGATATGGTCAGGGACTTACCAGCTGTCATTCAGCAATGGTGATTATTGTATTTTCCTTGTTTTGAAATATTCGCTAATTAACTTTACATTTAAAGTGCCAAATTCCTGAATGCCTCCCACCTGCTCAATGAGACAAGTTTACAGCGAGTTAGTCAGCATCTACAATTTGACAGCATGAAAAAAAATAGTGCTGTTAATCTGGAAAAGGTGTTTCCGCAAGGGATCGGTTCAAGTTCGAAGTTTATACGGAACGGGAAGATCGGCGATTGGCGCAATCATATGAGCCAAGAGATGTCCCAACGTTTCGATGCTTGGAGCGAGCAGCAGACACGGGGCAGCGGCCTAAGATTTGATTACGATTAAACTTTAGTAATAGGCCCAAATGTACTTAAGTAACGGTTATTACACGGTCAGTTGATCTTACTCTTACTCTGGTTTATTATTCCGTTTTTTTTTCTAATTGAGTTTCTTCGAGAGTTTCCTGAAATTTCCCACCATTTTGAAGGGCATTCACCCTTCAGCTGGACCTATTATAAATCAATTATATTACTGCTAAACATTGCAATTATTAATGAACAGAAAAGCCCGCGCTGGATATGTTGGTGACGCGTTTAAGAAGACGGGGAAGAAGTCGAACGATCGCTAGCAGTGTCGAATTATCGATTGTTCAATACTATCAAGTACGGTCACACTTTTTGGTATTTTGTTTATTGAACTAAATTGCACAGCTTAGTAATCAATAAAACGAATGCTATCGACTTAGATAAGATTGAAGAGAGTAAGGATACTTCGCACTATATAAAGAACCCTTCCAACACAAATGAAGAATCAATTTGATTTTGGTGTTTGCCAATTTGCAGATTTAAATTGCATCGTGCGGGAAACCGTGGAAAGAGTTTACATTGTTTCTCGCAATGACACGCGACTCCTCTAAAAGCGAATCTCTCCTGGATCACCTGTCTGATCTAGTGCAGCTTTGTATGCTGCCAGTGCTAAAGGATGACTTGGATAGCCTTCAATTGCTGCCGTCCCACTTCAACTCGCATCATAATCTTTTGATCCAAGAACTTCCCAAACTGTACGACCTCGTTCAAAGTTTTTTACAAGAAGGAAATGAAGATAGTCGACAACAGAAAGTATAATTTATAATAATAATTGTTTACGAGTTTACGAGTAATAATATATGTTGCCTTTTCTAGCTTCGGGCCCAACTGGTGTTGCTGCTCTGTGAGCTGACGGCAGCTCCAACTGTTTATCAACTTAAAATTGGACCTGAATCTTTGATACAGAACGCACATGACTTGCTAAATAAACTGGCTACATTTCGCGAGGAGCCCGTGGATGTCTGTGTTTTTAAATATTATGAAGAAAAATTGCAAAAAAATAGATGGAAACGACACATTGGGGCAGTCCATGGGTTTGTTCAGTACTTAAAGGTACATTGAAAGTGAAAATACTAAAATAATTATCTTATCTCTTATTATTGAACCCAACATTTCAGCTGCGCTATGCAGGAGATGCCAAAATGTCCGCACGGATGCTAACATTCACCCTAGCCGTGGGTCTCAATGTGCGGGAATGCTATGATGCAGTCTATAAGCAACTGGGAGCTCAGATCTTTACGCTAATGCTGAAACAAAGTGTAGGTTTCTTGTGTCAATAACAAAAAAATTACCAAAATAAGAATGTTGGTATCCTCCCCCCAAATAGGACGCCAAGGACATACAGGAAATGAATGTGCACAGTGTCATATACGACCATGTATTCAAAGATGCCTACAACACGAATGAATCCGTTGAGACTACAACTGCTACATGGAATTGTCTTTATCTGTGTTTAGATCACTTTACAGATATGGATCGATTTGCAGTAAGCCACCACTTTTGGACGTTTAAATTCAAGTTATTCACCTTATTCTCCTTTTACTAGTGGAATCAGTGCGACGATATGCTGGAGAGGCTTATCCATAATGTGACCATGTCAACTCACGTAACAAACTCAGTTTGCCTGCTCCAATTTATTACTAAGTTGGGCTATTACTTTACCATCAATCGTAGTGAACTTGAAGCAATTTTGGCCACTGATCTAAGACAACAAGAGCAGATGAAATTCTGTCGCGAAGTCTGTACTTCTCTTAATGCTTGCACTAGCTACCGTTGGTCCAAGAGAATCCTGCAGATGCTTGTTTTGGAATCGGATAAACTGCTGCAAAATGTTGATGCCTGCATCAAGATGTTGGATGAAATGGTGCGTTGTTACTTGGTGTGTATCCTACCCATACCATTGCAGGCCCTGCACTATCATTTACCAGAGTTCTATACGAAATTTGTGGCCATTCTCCTAGAGTGTGTGGTGGTGCACGAAAAAAACAAGTCTGTGGTTCAGTCAGTGCAGCAATTTATAGAAATTATTAAATTTCAATTGACCACCTCCACTTCCCAGAAATTACCATGCAACTTGCAGGAATATCCAGAAGCACTCCATAGTCTAATGCTTGTTTTGGCCGAATAAATAAAATTAAAAAAATATATTGACCATTGCTTATTTGGTGGTCTATAATTATAAGATGTTCCATCGCTGAAACACAAATTCGTTCAAAAGTAGAGAGTATTTTCCATGGCTTGATATGGAATTAAATAACACGGTTTCCGTCCCAATAGAAGACGTACCCGAATATTTCCTATTCACTATAAATTAACATTTTATTATAGTCTAATAAAGGGTCAATTGATTAAAGTATAAAATATATATTTAAGTAAAACTAAGGCCCTATTCGCACTCTGCTTTTAACTGGACGATCTCCAGTTGCGTTTTCTTGGCCTCAAGCATGGTAAGAGTACGCTTCAAATCGGAGATTTCGTGAAGCTTATCAAAATATGCAGCCTTGGCCTCCAGATATTCGGTCTCCGCCTTGATAAGATCCTTTTGCAAGCGATTGGCGTCTCTTTGATTAGACTCACTTACTACAGGATGCTCTATATCGCTAACATATACCTCTGTATCGTCATCTTCAAGCAATTTGTCTATAATATTGGTAGTGGACGAGTCGGAGGGTGCATCTTCTGGAATATGTTCGCCTTCGGGTTCAGGTTCGATCTTCAACTCCTCATCATCCAAACAGAGCGAACCCTCGGCTAAACTAAGTACGCCGCCCTCTCTAAACTAAAATAACAAATCACATTTAATTGTACCCTAAGTAATATAATGCTGCATACTACCTCCTCCGTCAAATCCATTTTATGTTCGGTGCATGATTTTCTAAAATTCAAGATAGTATATTTAAATATTAGTTTGCGTTCTAATGTCCTTGCCTACCTGTGTATGACGAGGCGTCCTATGCTTGTGTTGGTCTGATTCTTTTTGCAGTATATGCAAAAAGCCCTGTATTTCTTTTTATCTTTGGATGGCAAAAATCCCAGGCGCTTCCATGTTACCGCTTTAAAACTTCGGGGCGTGCGATTGTGGCTTTTCATCCTATAATTTAAATTTTGTGTAAATCTTCAATTCCTTAACAATAACAATGCTATTAGAGATGAGCTAACTACATACAGATGACCATCCAGTCACAGCAGTAACTGAAAGTCACAGGCTTGGCTCATGGATAATTATGTAGTCTTTGATGCATATATATATTTGACACAAAAGATTTGTATAATTGCAAAGAGTGCGGAATTGTTTAATATTAAAAACCGAAAATTATTATTATTATTAACGAATTTCAATATCAAATAACTTCTTGATAACCAAATCAGTCACAGCCGCTGTGTAGCGTTCACCTTTTTGGAGAAGAGTCCATCTCTAAGTGTGACCGCATAGTTACCAACTCAGAGTTCAGTATTTTTTTATTCTATCTACACATGTAACCATTAATATTTGTTTTACTTACGGAATTTACTTTTGTTGTTTGTCGAAATATGCCTCGCAAGAAGTCTGAACAATTTTACAAGGAACACGGTTTTTCGCCCAGGTGTATAAACGGCAAATATTCGGCAATTTGCAAAAGCTGCGACAAGGAACTGTTTAACACAGCATTGTCAAGACTCCTTATGCACAAGTAATACTTTTTATTGGTATTGGCAAAGAGCATTTCATGAAATTTCATTTTTAATTCTTCTAGACAGAATTGTGAGAAGAAAAGAACCGGCTTTGAAGTACAAGTGGCTATCGACACTATTGTCAAAGTATGTGCTTAAAACCCCTTTTACTTTTCATCACAATTTTAATATGTTTTCAAATATAAAGGAACCGCCACAGAAAATTGAAGTTGAAGGAATAGGTAGCGAAGAGGAAGAAATGTCAATTGAGGTGCTTGAATACAATGAAAATGATTATTTTGAAGATGGGGCTAAGGTAATATCCGTTGGATCGTGTTGATACATTAGTGGCTAAACGTTATCTTTTCTAGACCCCTGAGGAAGTCGAAGTGTATGAAGAAGGAGAACACGAAATCGATACCCAAGCTAAAAGGGACATGACAAACCAGACTACGAATTGCCAAGTTCAAGAAGAAAATAAAATTGATTTGGAAACAGAGTGCTCCAAATACTTTGACATTGTTAACGAAGTAAGTGTGTTTTTTATTATTTCAATTCATTTTTTAATAAATCTTATTTTTACAGAACTTCGACATAAGAAGTGCACCAAAATCCGGGTCACTGGCTGCATTAAAAGCCGACAAAGTCCGTGCACAAATCAGGCAATTTCAAAGCAAGACACAATTCTTAAAAACCGAAACTGAAAACTTGAAGCTGGAACGCACTTTGGCTTTATTAAAGATACAAAAACTGCGGTTAGAGATAGACTCTTTGCGGGCTTACAGCTGAGATGTAATTTTGATTTTGAATAATATAATAAAACTAGTGTAATTTTTTTAAGCGACACAATTCTCGTGCTAGCAAGTTTTTCTGTTTACGGTAAAACGAGGCTCTCTCCTGAAAATATTTAATGGACATTTTTATCCTTTGTTCCTCGTTGTTCTGGTCTGTTTCTGTGTCAAGTCTGGAAATATCGTTCATTGTATGATGATGCACTACAGTACTGGAGTCCAGGTCCAAGTATTCCTGAAAGTGCTGCAAAAGAAAACTAATGAAACAAAGCAATAAAATTATCTCAAAACAATTTTCGTACAGTTTCGCCGTAGGGATCCATTAAAACAGTGTTTTCAGTTTGGAAATGCGTATGCTATAAGTATAACTTGTATATACATATGGTTTTATTTTTCAATGCAAAAAATAGTGCGTTTTGGGGAATCGATAGTAATTTTTTTTAGATTCCCTTCACAGTGACTCACAGTGAACAAAAACAGCTGATGTAACAGCTGTCCGTCACCAAACCGATTAAGTCGCTCTTAAATATTTTCACTTGTGAGGCATAGAAGGTGTCTCTCTGCAGAATCATTTCAGAGTGCTTGGACAGCAAGTTTAAAGATTCATGCTGTAGAAGATAGGAAGCATGACCATCCATGAATAGTAGGCACGCTTGGATCAACACTTCTTGGCTGTTTAAAAATGCCGCTTCCAAAATTATACATATATTTTGTGGTGTCAAAATTTGTATCAAATAAGTGGATAGCCACCTCAAGATCCTGGAATCCATATTGATTTGATATGCCTAGTATGTCGCAAATAACGATCTCTTTCAATGTGGCGAGAGACAAGTTACCTTTATATATATTGAAGCATCAGTTTGAAGAGATCTAGTGGCACGCCCAATTGTATTTGAGGTTGAGTCGACTCCGACATTCCTCCATAAAGCAAAACATTCGCTCCGCACCGCCATAACAAGGCGATGCGCCGGAAGAAGCTGCTCCTCTACGCTAAATTCCACATCCTAATAAAGATCACTTAGAGAGAGGCTGGCCACGTCTGCCAAAAGGAGGCCAGTCAGATCGATGTTATCTGCTTTTCTCTTGCTGGTCATAGTCCTTGCCTCTTTGCTACGTCCTTGATTTTCAATAAATGGATTGTGAATCACACAAATTGCTTAATGTGGAATGTACAATGTAGATTGTTGTAGAATGTAGATCTATTATGTAGATGTAGATCGACCAGATCAACACAACAGCTGACACTTCGAAGTAAAGTCCAAAACATTTCATTTTATGCTCATGCTGTAGAAATTCAAATTTAAATTTATGGCGCCAAAAAAGTTGACAACAAATATACATAGGAAACCGATTTCGCTAAAATTCGGCATTATTGTTTGAAATGATTAGTATTAATGATGAACCCTAAATAGTATATAAGCGTATTTAGAAACTGAAAGAACTGCTTGATCATGTAACAGAAAACAACTTGTGAAAAATACAATTTCAACAAAGCAATGGAAACAAACAATCATCGTAATAACAATGATCGACCAATATTTACTGTATGTAATTACGTATATTAAGCAATCGCCACAAAACGCATTATGTACATAAATATTAAAAATATTGCATTACTAATTGTAAGAGCCTCAGTATAGGGCCATTGCTTTGGTGAACCTTAAACATGGATATATGTATGTATGTAATACGCATAGGCTGTTGGACACATAATCGAAAGTTAGTGCTAGTTAACAATCTACATAAATGGACATTTAAAACGGTTTTTCCCTAATATCTGAATGGAAGTGACCCGTGTAACAAGAAACGGGTTTTGTTTTTGTGTTTTTTTCTGCGTTAAACTTGCTTAAATAAATACATACATATACGTATATATCACTATAAGAATTAATTTCATTAATTTGTAACGCCACTTAAAGAGCTATCAATTTGGTTTTGCATTGCTCTGCATTCCACAATTCTAGTAAATGATCACGTGAGCTTGGTCCGCGTTCTGGTGGTGAGTTCTCCGCCGATTGGCTGGTGGGAGAGAGTACGCCGGTCTAAAAAGAAAACAACAAAAAAATCAAGAATAATGCCGCTTAGCTAGAGAGAATCTTTAATTAGTTTGTCGCTTACCTTGGTGGCAATTTTGCGCGGATCTAGATTGAGGCCAATGTTCTTGGCCAGCTTAGAGAGGGGACTGGTGAGATGTTTTAGCTTGTTGGCTTCGGTGCCTGTAGGTTGAATTAGAGACAGACTGAGGCCTTTCGTTGTGGAACTGAAAACGCGCAAGGTAAATCATAAGAATATCGACACGTTAAAGCTTTTTCTTAACAGATTTATATTTGAGCCTTTCTTCTACCGGCTTCTTATACGAGCCCTCTGAAGATCTGAGTGTGTGATTGTTTGTATAAAGCAGGCACAAATGGTTTTATCTTATTTATACAGAAAATACATGCTAATCAATTCGGTTATAATACAGATAGCTTGAAATTATAAAACATTCTAGTATAAGTATATATAATAAAGAAACATAATAGTACAATAATACTTAGATTTGTATAGAATATTTTGAGAGACAACACAACTACAGGATAGATAGATTGGCTAATTGACAACTTAAAAGAAGACCGAATAAAGAACAAACGTAAATTTAACTAAATTTTTAAAATTAAGTGTAGAATACCGACCTGGATACCGGGTCGCTATCTTCTGCCTCAATTGCCTCCTGGGCCTGAACACAAATCTGTGGATTGGGCGTAATTGGACGCACTGGAGGAGCATTCTCAAGCAGTCCCGTGGGCAGACCGACGTGATCGGTTACAGAGGTGATCGAAATTGTAAACACATCTTCAGATGTCTTGCACATGCTATCCTTTTGCTCCAACTGTCGCATATCATCTGACGAACTGGGTGAATCCTCCTTTTGTTTGCCCATCACAATGCCCACTGAAGGCAGAAAAGCATTCTCATTATAATTGGACTTATCCAGAACAATCTCCACATCAGAGTCCACCTCCGGCTCGTACAGGCTATTGTCATGCTCGTCGGTGTCGGTGCTGCTTGTGCTGTTCGATGCTCGCGGTTTTCCACCCAAGGTGAAAATAGCTTTCTCCGCCTCCTGGCAGGGATCAATGACATTGCCTTCCGATTGTCGCATCACTTGAGGATTGATGGTGGCAGCAAGATTGCCGGAATTCCCTTGTTGTTGTTGTTGCTGTGCCGATGGCTTCTTAAAAGTCTGACCCAGTTTGGAGAATTGGCCAGCCACATTCGATAAAGCCTTCGAGCTTATTTGAACCAATTGAGATTCGGATAGATTGCGCGGCATGCCCTTGGGTACATCCAGAAGCGGAATTTTACTTTTACGCCGCTGCAGCACACCGCCAGTAATGTAGCGCGTCTCCATATTTCCAGCATTCTCTAGGGCAATGCGAAACATCTCGACAATCGATGTTAGCGACTCAGTAAGCTCTTCTTGAGTCTTGATTACATATGCCATGTTGTTGAAGAATCGCAGGTTGGCCGAACGAAACATATGAAAATAGCCATCTTGCCCATCTACGCTGTAATTCAGGCGCAGGCAGAGATGTGCCGGAGCAGAGCCCTGAAAGATTTTTGTCTGCTGATGCATTCCCAGTTCGATAGCCCGCACCTGCGTTAGTTGCACCTTCTCGAAACGTACAATTTTATCCAAATGCGAGTCATATTCGGCCACAATATAACAATCGTCGGTGAGCAGCAAAATTGAGTCGACTTCTGTTTCATTTACATCACCAGAACTACAGTAAAAATAGAGGAATTACTTTCTGACGCGAGACTTTAAAAAATCTGTTTCCTACCTGGGGTCCGCATCGATTAGTCCCCAAGCACCTACTGGATACTGAGCTGACCCAAGCAGCAGGCGTCGGCAGTCCTCTACAAGCATTTTGGCGTGTTCAGCATTTTCTGTGGCATCCGTTTCATCTGGCGCCGCTTGACCGCCCAAAGCACTTAACGATTCTGAAGATACCTGATTGCCCAACATCAGATCTATAGTGGCCTGGCGATAAGAGTCCTTAAAACGAGCCAAATAGTAGCTGCAAAAACAAAAAAAAAAACCAAAAATTATCACAGGAATGCTCAATGGAGACGATGAAAACAAAAGAAGCGATATGCGGATGAGCAATTAGAATGGAAATACCTTTTGCAAAGTGAAATACAAAGAAAGTATAATAATTGGAGCAACTAATAAAGATTGACTTCTGACTTGAACATCGACTCCGTATCCCGTTTGCCCGCACCTGGTTGTAACAATTGATTCAAGCAATTTTAGCTCGGGTCCGAGGACGCCCGCACTATAATAGCCACCCAGAGGTGGACGCATCTCGGGCGTAAGTAGCTTAACAATTGTGCCGAGGATGGCATCTTCTTGCAGCTCGGACTCCTGCTTCAGATTTCCCTGCATCAGATCGATAACGCACTGACGAAACGAGTCGGCAAAGTTTTGTATCAAATAGCTACGAAGAAGTTTAGCATGGAATTAGCTATCAGGGATCAGTGCATAAGATTGTGGGTAATAATTGATTAGAAGGTGGATCCAGAATATACTTTGGCCATGGTTGGTGAAGTGAACAGAAAACAGTCACAATTAGAATTGGAATTATTCAGGAGTGAAAAAAGCATGCAGCATTAGTATAATTTTTTTTTTTTTTTTTTTAGTATAAGAGCTGAATGACCTTCCGAGTACAGTTCGGTCGATGGCAAAGGAAATTGAAATAAAGTCAGTTTCAATTAAAATTAGAGCCCAAAAATTAATTTTCTAATGTTATGATGGTGTGAATGAAGCGGCAATTAATTAATGAACAAATAAAATGATGTATAGAAGGAAATAATTCTCTAATTACGAACCGATTGGCCGAATTCATGCCGTCCTTCATCATGCCGCTGATCTTGCGCTCTCCAGTTCGTGTATAATCCCCCTGTGAATCACATGACATAATTATCATTAAAATACTCATTCGTTCACTATTTACCTTGAGAGCATTTGTGCCCGCATACTGTCTGCTGATAATGTCTCCATTGTTTGCCCATAAAACCATAAATGGCGATTTGAGTGCTTCCGGTAGGGGAGTGTAGGGCGGCGAGAGTCCCAATTTGACCAATTGCGATTCTAGCACTGCCTTACCAATGGCCGTTTGTACCACATTCGTTCGGTCCAGGCAATCCATACAATTAACCCGGAATACTGATTTCTGATTACAAATCATGCCGCGTTGATCACGCCAATGGAAACCCATGGAACCCGCCTCAGGGCCAATGGCGTCCACCAGGGCAGAGACATTTTCGAAACGCATTCCTCGACTAAAGAAAGAGAATTGAATGAGCATAAGATAGTGGACAAAATATAGGAAACTCATACCAATAGTCGTGAAAATCAAATGTTACATAAATCATGAGATCGTTATTGTATTTAATTACATGATCTGCATACGCATCTCCAATTAGCTTCTCCTTGCCACTCTGCTCCACCAGATTGATAATACAGACGCGTCCATAGATTTCCAGCTCTTTGGTAAAGTGCAGTTCGAATGCCTGCTGCGTTTCGGCCACGCCTCGATCTAGTCGTGGCGGTGGGCGATATTTGTAGCCTGGCTGGCTCCAATAGATCGGCACGGAGCCCCGTACCTGAGTGAATGACAACTGATGATGACGAAATGTGAGTATTTGTTCAGTTTCCACATAATTGGCGCAATTTCCTCTCTCATCCACGCCACGTCGCTTGTAGCTGGAATGCCAAATAATAAATTATTACTGTTACTTAATAGAAACAGCATTTACCGGAAGCTTACCGCGTGCCTGCTCGATGGCGTGATCGTCGTGAAACCAAGGCTAATGTGAAGCACTCATTGCCAATGACACATGGCTCGACTTGCACAAATCCCTGTATGATTGGCAAAATCCAAGTTTTATCCTGCATGCTGATTAGATCGCGTATCATATGCTTATTCCAAAAAAATCTCTCATCCTGCAATGGACCATTCTCTGTGGCAGCTTCATGGCGTTGCAAATTGTTGGTTATATCGCAATCGAAACTAAAATAGAAACTATCCGTCTCATCGAAAATTTTGTGTAGCTCCTCGGTAATGCGACGCTCGATATGCCTAGGCTCCCTTATGCCCACCGACGATTTCACCTGTTTTGTGGCCAAATTAGCAGCCTGCTGAGTGGTGTTCTTTATTGTATTGCCAGCACTCTTCACAGCTCCCCAAGTTTTGTTCATGCCCTCGAAAAGTTTAGTGCTTTTCGAGGAGCTACCACCTGTCGAGGCGCTGCCATTATTGTTTGTCGCAGAGGCAGAAGCGGACGCTGCACTGTGCGTAGGTGTCGACTGATTACTTCTATGGTAAGATAAATGAAATACATATCACTATAGCGTTGTTATTGTCAGCTCCTCTCTCTCTCTCCAGTACTTACTTTGTGTGCTTGGTGCAATTGGATAGCTCCGCATCGGGATCTTCAGCACTCAAAATGCAAATCGATTTGATTTTGTACACCAAATGCGGTGGATATAGCACTCCCACAGCTGTGGCTTCCCGCACAATAATCAAGTGTGGCTCATAGACATTGGGCAACGAAATTACGCCCACAATTCCATGCGTAACTCCAATACATTCGATATCGTCCACCGAACTTAGATCCCAGCCTGGAATACAATTTTGTCATAACTTTAATTGTATGTTCTAAAAATAATTGACATATTATTAGGATATACATGCGCATACGCCCCCACCAGAATGCTTCAACAAATGGCCATGAATGTGCCTACCGCAACCACAGTCAACCACTTTGGTGAGCTAAAAAAAGCAATGAGCATGAATAAGTGCTTCTTGTGGCATCTCATCTTGCAAAGCGCCTTGGAGCACGTTCATCCTGAACAGGACAAACTACTCTTATTAAACAACAAAATGCTAAACATAAATCAAAGCAGAAAGCCATTGACTATGATGAAGTTGGACGGGACAAACCGATTACTATCGAAAAACAAAACAATTTTGACCTTGAGTAGAGATTTATGTACATATGTGTTTGTTGTTTTCGGACAAAGAGTAAACCCAAAGTCATGAGTCATGTTCCATCGGCAGGAGACCAAAGTAGTGGAGCCGAGGGGTGTCACCTTAAATGTAATCAAGCTACTGCAAACAACCCATTTGGGTCCAATAACAAGTTGACCTGGATAGTTGCGTGTCCAGTAGGATGGCTACTAATTGTAAATAAACAAGCAATTGGCAGGATAAATTAACTTAATAAATGCAGAGTATTACAGTGTAACTTTCCTATGGTGAACTTGTATTCTGCGTAAAATAAATTAATTTCAAATTCTTAGCTTTCTCATTAAATTTCTATATTTAGTTCGACTGTTAAGTCAATAGTTATATAAAAAACATATTGGTAAATTGCATAGGGAAGATCTGTAAAAGGTTTTTGATATATTTCCTTCCTTTCTAGTGATTCCACAGAATAGAATATGGACATAGCGACTAGGAAAGGTAAAAGGGCAACATAGTCAAAGGGCAAGGGTATACAAATATCGGTGGGATAGAATAAGCTTATAATTTCCTATAAACACCCTTTTTATTGCGTGTTAACAGACGGCATGAGTTAGAAAGCATAAAAAAAAAACTTAAATAAAGTTACAATAAACGCGCAATAAACTGGCAGTTTGAATTTGCAAACAAAAAAGACGTAAAATATTATTTTAACACTTTCATTGAACACTAAAACATTGTCTTCCCAATTGAGTACATATACTGAACAGCAATGGGTTATTTTTATTATTCTTTTCGAAACAGGTAGGAATTACCTAAGGGCATTTCTTTTTTTTTCTTTTATCGTGTCTTATCTAAAACAAAGCCTCCTTCCCACTACCTTGACCTTGGAATAGAAACTAGAGAAGTCCACAAGCCTTGCCCAGCTTCATCACCAAACACACAACAAAATTTATTATGCAGATGAATAACCATTTAATTAATTATTTCATTAATAACAACAACAAAGAAGATTGTGATTCATTCATGAGTTTTGAGACTTCGAGATTTACGTGAATTTTACCTGCTTTGATTGTAAATTCAGACGTCTTGCGATGCCACCAAAGGCTTTTATCGCGCTTTACAAAAATGTAATGGGAATCGGTTTGGAAAACCTCCATTTTTCACTATATTTCCTATATATACATGCTACTTTAATTGCGACACAAACACTTCTTAATCAACGAAACTTTGGCTAAAACATTTCTGTTTCTTTTGTGAATTTTCAAGTTGAAGGTGGGTGCGTGATTGCAGCCAAGCATCGATAGCATGCGCGACCATTTATCGATTATTTGAAATGATCATTGACCAAAATATTACACAAATTATTTTCTTCTAATATAAGTTAAGTCCCAAGACTTCTTACAGATTTGAGAAAAGATTGTACAAGTTTTTAAATATTCTTTGAACGTTTTTAGACCATTTTAGATCATTGCCAACCACTGCGACTTCCATCTCTAACAAATGCGAGGAAGTGTCATCTCTACCCACCATGTTTATATTGTTCTTGTTCATCTCTAAACAGCGTTTTAGCCGTGTGAAACAAATTTTTCTTAATTTAAATCAAAACAATAAATCCGAGAAGCCATGTCTATAGAGATAGAATCAGCCGAGTAAGTGGAACTAGTCAATCTAAAGTCAATTCTCATTTTACCACCTTTCCATCCATTTACCTTTAAAAACAGCGTGATCCGGCTCATACAACAGTATCTGAAGGAGTCCAATCTGATGAAGACGCTGCAGACCTTGCAGGTAACTCAAGTCAACTAGGTATGCTAGTCTCAATGCATTGATATCCACTTATTTTATACTTCAGGAAGAAACAGGAGTCTCATTAAATACGGTGGATAGCGTGGATGGATTTGTGCAGGACATTTCCAATGGCCACTGGGACACGGTGCTCAAAGTGACGCAATCGCTAAAACTTCCTGATAAAAAGCTACTCAATCTTTATGAGCAAATCGTTTTGGAACTAATTGAGCTGCGCGAATTGGGAGCTGCGCGTTCTTTACTCCGACAAACGGATCCCATGGGCATGTTAAAGCAACAAGAGCCCGAAAGATATATACACCTGGGTAAGTAGGCAAAATCGGGGTAAAGACAGCGCTAAACAATCGATTTCTCTGCAGAAAACATGCTGCAGCGAGCCTACTTTGATCCACGCGAGGCGTACGCGGAGGGCAGCAGCAAAGAAAAGCGTCGGACAACCATTGCCCAAGAATTAAGTGGCGAAGTGCATGTGGTGCCGTCGTCTAGGTTGCTCGCTTTACTTGGCCAAGCCCTTAAATGGCAGCAACATCAGGGTCTCTTGCCCCCAGGCACCACAATTGATTTGTTCCGCGGTAAAGCGGCCATGAAAGACCAGGAAGAGGAAATGTATCCAACACAATTGTTTCGTCAAATCAAATTCGGCCAGAAGTCGCATGTGGAGTGTGCACAGTTCTCGCCAGATGGACAATACCTTATCACAGGCAGTGTGGATGGCTTTCTAGAGGTCTGGAACTTTACCACTGGCAAAGTTCGAAAGGATCTAAAGTATCAGGCCCAGGACCAGTTCATGATGATGGAGCAGGCGGTGTTGGCATTAAATTTTTCACGAGATTCCGAAATGGTTGCCTCTGGCGCCCAAGATGGTCAGATCAAGGTGTGGCGCATTATCACTGGTCAGTGTCTTCGTAAATTCGAAAAGGCTCACACCAAGGGCATAACTTGCCTGCAATTCTCCCGCGATAATAGCCAAGTGTTGAGTGCCTCCTTTGACTATACGGTCCGACTGCATGGTCTAAAATCTGGCAAGATGCTCAAAGAGTTTAAGGGTCACTCATCTTTTGTAAATGAAGCCACTTTTACGCCGGATGGCCACAGCGTACTCAGCGCCTCCTCGGATGGAACAGTCAAAGTGTGGTCGCTGAAGACAACCGAATGTGTGGCCACCTACAAACCGCTTGGCAACGAGCTAGCTGTCAATACAGTTCTCATTCTTCCTAAGAATCCTGAGCATTTTATAGTCTGCAATAGATCCAACACTGTGGTCATTATGAACATGCAGGGACAAATTGTGCGTTCCTTCTCGTCGGGTAAACGAGAGGGTGGCTCCTTCATCTCAGCCACTCTCTCGCCACGCGGTGAATTCATCTACTGCGCTGGTGAGGATCAAGTGCTTTACTGTTTCTCCGTTTCCTCTGGCAAATTGGAGCGTACTTTAAACGTAAGCTTGACATACGAGTGAAGCGTTATTGAAATTATTGTTAACACATTTCAATTGCAGGTTCATGAAAAAGACGTAATAGGATTAACTCATCATCCGCATCAGAATCTTTTGGCCTCCTACAGTGAGGACGGCCTGCTCAAACTATGGAAGCCATAATTCAGCTAAAGCCAATACGAATCGATTTGCATACTAAGTTTTAATTAGTAGGCTTAGTTAGTTTTTTTTTTGTTACCTACCTACGAAAATATATATGAGTTCTAATTATATGTATGCTGACTGCCCTGTGAAACTCTTGATCCCATTGATCGTGCTTGGATTTTTCCCATCTCAATATCTTCAATCTTGTCTGTATCCAGCCAATTGACTTTAATTAAGCATTATGCAAAACATCTGTAACAGCGCCCCAATCCGTCGGACTATCTACATCAATTGCAAGCGCAGAGCTTAAAGTATTCAAACTGCGACATTCAATCGGTCGACATGAAAAGCGACGCGATTATTGAAAAAATACGCAACAAATTGAAGGAATCGGATCCTGCCAGACGCACTGTGGTAAACACATTCCAGTTCAACTTTACAGATGTCGATGGCAAGCTTATTAAAAGCGTGGGTGAGTTGGCAAGTTGGCCCTAACCATGATTATGGGTCCTACGAGCACATCCTGATCGTTTCATTGTAGTCTTTGATTTCAAAGCCTTGGACATATATGAGGGCAATGCAGCCAATGCAGATGGTCGAGTAACCATTTCAGATGAGGATTTCTATCTGGTGGGCACCAAGCAAAAGACTTTTGACGAAATCGTTCAATCCGAAAAGGCCCAAATCGATGGCGATGCCGAGGCCATTAGTAAAATTATGGAAAAATTTCGCATCAATTCGCAAAACTAACCAATGGAGCCAATGAAATCAATGGAATATTATTATGTATAAGATTTTAACCCTTACAACCCACAAACTTCAAATGCCCATGCAATGACTGCTTTCAACTTTTCTTATTTAAAATAAACCCAAAGGCCTATCATGTTAATGTGGGAAAAGGGAAATCCTTGGGGATTGACCCTTGCAAATAAAGATTTTAATTTAAATACCAGTCTTAAACGCTGAGAATGTTAATTGTATTAATGCAAATTATACTCCCTAAAAGGGTGTTTGGGGGAGTGGAGATAACTATACGAAAAGTATTTTTTTTCTTTGTTTTTAGTATTCATTTATTTAATTACTTTTATTTATATTTAATGTTAACATGGAATTGTTTTTGTAGGTGTTTTCTCCCTTTTTTTGTGTTGTTTTGTTTTTGGTTTCTCTTTATAATTTTAAAAGTTTTGCATTTTATTTTTTAACTATTTGGTTTGCTCATCCTTTTCTCCCTCTCTTCCCTATCTTTTTTTTCCCTTTATAGCAGCGTTTAATGCCAATAAATGAATGCGCTTGGTTTTGGTTTTTGTTTACGCCGTTTCCGTTAATCAGATTTCAATACGTTGTTTTTATATTGTATACATATATATAGATATATATGTATATATATATATATATATAACTCTTCCCTTAGCTGGCTTAATATTAAGTTTAATTGTAAATTTAACACTTGCTTTTTTGGGATGCTTGTTTTGTTAGTTTTCTGTTTTTTTAGTAAACGCTTCAATTTAGCTTAGAACATCTTTGGGGGATTTATTAATTTATTATTATTTGTTTTGTTTTTTAAATCTGTTTTCCTTTTTGTTAGCATGGCATTTAATGTTTTTAGTTTTAATTTTCTTGTTAGTTATCCGTTTGATTTATTTGTTTCTTTTTAATATTTTCAGAACTATTTGTTTAAAATTTACGTTACGTAATTGCTAGAACACGAATTCAATTTCTGCATCCATTTTTTACCTTTTTTTTGCTTGTTTTGAGTTTTTTTTTTTTTGGTTTTGTAAATTAACTAATTTAATTGGTTTTTAATATATATAATGTTATACAACAACAAAATTTGTACACTTAAACTAAAACTGTAGTTATTTAGCATCTCTTTTGAAATTATTATTACTTAGGAATAACTTAATCATTTTGGGTAGTTTTTTGTTTTTATTTTTTTAGTCCAACAATTTAACAACGTCTTACTTGTTTAATATTTAATTGGTTTTGTGTTTCGCATTGTTTTATTTTGCAATTTTTAATTCAATTTTGTTTTCTAAACACCTACACATTCTCCTTTTGTTTTCGTTTGAACGAGTTTAAGTATTTCTTTTTTTATTTTATTTATTTAAGCCATTTTTGGTTTACTTTTGGTTTTTGTTTTTTATATTAATTATTTGTTTTTGGTAAATTCAAAAAACGTACGTGCGCTATGAAACCAATAATTTGTTTTTATTTATTTTATTAAATTTTTAAGAATGTTTTATTTTTTGTATGTGATTTGTTTTAACCATTTGAAATAGAAAAATAAAAGTAAGATATATTAAATGCTAAATTATTATTCATACACATTTTAAAACGTAATAACAAATTAACTATAAACGAAAAATTTAAATGAAAAATTTAAACCGTTTTTTTTTTGCTTTGTTGTCGTTTAGTTGTTCTTGGTTTAATTTTGTGTATAATTTTTTTCATTATTATCATTTCATTTAGCGTATACATTTTTATAAATATTTTCATCCCTCTCGCCTTAAATGTTTATAAAAATGTGCTTAAATAGACAAAAATCTTTGAATTTTATTTATTATTTTTCTTGGTTTAAAGTTTATTATTATTTTCAGTTTTTACGCCAATTGCCGCTAATTTGCATTAGTTCATATTTTTTTTTGATTTTGTTTTTTGTTTTGTCTTTCTATCATTTCTATAAACATTTCAATTAAGCATTTTTCTTGAATTTTTGTTTTTTTTTTGCTTGTTGCTTTTATTCTTTGCTGGAAGATACAGTTTTGATAGTCACTAATTCGTTTATTTATGCAATTTTTCATATTGTTTTTTTATGGTTTTGTTTTGGGTTTTTGTTTTTTGTATGCATGCATGTTTGATTTATTTATTCATTTAATTTACTTCTGTATAAACTTCTGTTGCATGTTGCATCTGTTGTGTCTGTGTCTTTGATAATTGTAAAAAAATGTGTAAATCAGAGAGTCATGCGCGTAACTGTAACTGTATGTGTTTGTGTATGTATGTATGTGTGTCTATATGTATGAAGGTATTTATTATTATTGTTTTATGCCGTTTTTCTTTTTCTCATATTTGGCTCATCGGTCTCCTATCATCAATTAATTTATATTTATTTATTTATTTTATTTTCAGTGAGTAGATTTCTTGTATAAATTATTCAATTTATGCTTCACCTAAATATTACTCGTATCAAATATAAAAATCAACAACATTTTTTTTGGTTTTTTTTTTTTGTTTTGTATGCGGTCTCTTGTGGCTATGAAAATGATCGCTTTTCACTGCATTTCACTTCATTTTGCTTTGCTCCACATTCCATCTATCAGCAACCGGATCGCTCCTCATTTTTTCTATCATTCATTTGCCATTCCATTGTAGATCCTTTCGATTTTCGGTATTTAATAACTATTTATATATGTATATATGTATGTATATTCAAAAGTAGCTATTTACTTGGATCTCCTCTCGTCTCATACATTCTACTAGAGATGGGCATGGGCCTCCTTTTTGAGGCACGGCACGACCCATGCCCATCTCTACCTTCTACATATGTGAAACGCGGCTAGTGTCGTATCTATGTATTTATTAGCTTCTACAATACTTATTTAACTTCATCTTGATCGTCTCTTTCTTTCCTCTTTCTCTCTCTCATCGTGATCTGATCATTTATTTTTTAATTTATTTCTTAATCAATTCGCACTTTTGCATAATTTCTCGTCTTTTAGGTATTGTTAACTTTTGAATTTTTGTTCATGTTTATCCTGTTTGTGTGAATGTGTGTGTGTGTGTGTGTGTGTCTGTGTGTGAGTGTGCTTCTGTCTGAGTGTGGGTGTCTGAAGCAAATTATTTGCCCTTTGCCTCAATCCTTAGCCTAAATGCGATGCGTTTAAAACAGAAACTTGCTTTAAAAATTTCTTAAATATGCTAAACCATCGTTAAACGTTCGCCATTTGGTTCACATGATCGATGTTGTCCTCGTCAAAATGCACATCATTGATGAATATGTTCGCATCCAGCTGATCTTCATCCAACTCCAGATCCTCGTCATCATCATCCTCATCCTCATCCCCATTCGACGACATTATGCATATATGCG
This sequence comes from Drosophila nebulosa, assembly GCA_024703675.1. Classification (NCBI taxonomy): domain Eukaryota; kingdom Metazoa; phylum Arthropoda; class Insecta; order Diptera; family Drosophilidae; genus Drosophila; species Drosophila nebulosa. The sequence continues at coordinate 1,344,878 of JANFPS010000007.1, read as the reverse complement.
GCGGCGGCGGAGGCACACTAGTTGGTGGCAAGGGGGCAGGTGGTATTATCAGTGTTCCGCTATTTATGCCATGCAAACTGCCCGCAATGCTTGCCCCACCGCTCTGCAAATGCCGACGACTGGAACTGAGGCCAGCTGTAGGCAATCGATAAAAATGAAATTAAACATTATAAACGTTTCTACCAGTTATGTAGCAAAAGAAAATTACCTCGTTTAAATTAAACAAAATTAAAGAAAACCTAAAATAACATAAAAAAAAAGGATTCAACAAACAATCTTAATTTTGGATTGGATTTTACCCGTTGCACTGGTCTGCGAATCGTAGTGTGCATTCCGATGTAAACCCAATTGTCTGGCATGATTTCTACGTTTTCTTCTGGAGTGACAGAGTGTGCATAGGAGACAGATTAGGCACGAGACGACGACTAGTGTTATTATAATTAGAACGTCGTGATCCTCCTCGGCCGCTTCCGTGGTACCTGTTAATTTGACCGATTTTTTTGTTGCACGACACAAAGTAGAAACCAGAAGAATATTAATAAATTAATGTTAATTTCGTTTATATAAAGCATACTTAAAAGAGTTGATATCATATTTCTCAAATAGTATTACAATTATGTGTGTGTGTGTGTGGCATTTGTGTGTTTGGACTCTGCCTAGATGTTCTTTGTTGTTATGATTGTGCGTATATATGTATGTACTTGGCATTAGCTACGATTTTCTTTAAACACAGAGAATTAAATTTGATGAGCATTATCAACAGAAATGAATATTTTCGAAACTATTTTCCAAACATTTGATTCTAACGAATATGATCGACCTGAAAAGCTTTACCGGATGAGTTTTTAGGCTGTGTACATTTAACACAATTGAAGCCGAGCAAAATTCGGTTGCCCTCTTTCTTTATAGGTTGGATCTTTTGTTCAAAGATCTTCAATGCAAAGTATTCACTTTATAGTTCTCTTCTCTGTGTAAGTTTTTTCTCGCGCTAATGCATTTTAAAGGGTTCAACAGTTTAAAATGGACTTTGGTTTAACTTATCTTTTAGTTGAAATCAATTTGTGCAAAACATAAAAAGCCAGAAATAAAAATAAAGAAAAAAAAAATACTTATATATGTAGCTAGCATGCTGAGAGAATTTAAAAATTTATAATATTTAGCAACTTATAGATAATCAATCAGAAGAAGAGTGAAACGTTTTGTTGTGGGTGGGTGGAAAGGGTAATACCCTTAGATAGTGGAGGATACTGTGAAGATTCTCTATCAAATTGATACCGTGCATTCATATGTATCATGAGTGTGTGGACGTATTGTAGGCGGATTTACGGAACGTGATTGTGAAACGAGTTTTAGATGCAGGACTCACGTGTTTAATGTGATCAACAGTTTCTTTTTTTCTTATATATTAATTTAAGATTTTTTTGTTTTCTTCATTGAATTGTTTTTGTTAGAAAAATTATTAAAAATTCTTGCTAAGAGAATATTTATTTGCTTTAATTTTGTTTTGTTATCTGTATGTTTATTATAGTTATTCATCTTTCATCTTGTTTGATCATTTCATTAGATTCCAATTTTTTGAAAATTTTGATTCTTGATTTTTGTTTTGTTTAGTACGTATTTAAGACTAATGTTGTTATTGCTAAAACGAATGTCTGTAGAATTGGGGGCAAATGCATGAAACTGGCTTCACCTGTGCCATGAGTTAAGATTTTTATTTAGGAGATTGTTTCGTTTAGGTGAAAAGACAAAAGAAAGAACATTTAAGAAAAACAGAGAAAGAGAGAGAAAGAGAGAGGGAGAGAGAGAGAGAGAGAGAGAGAAAGAGAGAGATAAAAGAGTTATAGTGTAAGAGTGACTGCCAGTGGATTTTGGTTTGTTGTGCCATTCGAGTGGAGGCGTGGAAGCGAGGGCTGTTTGCTAAAGGACCACGATCTTTAGAAGTGGGAAACGACTTTTTCATCTATTGGCATGGACTGTGGTCAATCATCAAACAAAGAAACCACTTAATTAATAGTTTGAAGTAAGTATTTTGGTTCTTTTCCATCATACCTAATCAAAGTTGGGCCTCTAAAGGGCCGTTCAAGTATTACGTAACGTAATTTTAAGATTTTTTATGCCCTCCTCCTGCTCCCGTCATCCAAAAAGTCAGAAATCTCTTTGTTATACGTTTTCGTTCTCGTATGTGTTTCATAAAATGTCAATTCCGAATGATTCTAAAGAAGTTTCACCTTTAACGGGACTTCCATTACCCAACTTTTGGGTAGACGTAATACTTGAACGGCTCATTCATAAAAAAGATATTTTTTTTTTAGCTTTGCCAAACAGCCCTCGTACAATATTTGCCTAAGTAGTAGAGTAGAGTAGGTAGGGTGGAGTGGGGTGGGGTTGGGTAAAAGATAGCGAGAGAGTGTGACACAGAGAGTAAGAATGAATATCCTGATAATGTTAACTATTAAAGGTATATACATAAATTCTGGCCACATAAATGAAAATCGTACGGCTAGTAAAATGTATTAAAAATATTAGGAAATATTTAGGTGCAATATGCATACATATAAAGACTTATCTAGAAATATTTGTTGAAATTGTTAAATTGTTGTATTTATGTTATTTTGTTATTTAAATATATTCTTATATACATTTAGTTGATATATCGTTTTGCAAGTGTTTCGTCGGGTTCAAGTTTTTGCGTGAATTGTTATAAACAAATGAACGAAAAGGAATTGCATAGATCGCTGGATCAATATGCAATACCAAAGTAAAAGTAAAGTAAGTAAGGCAATAAAACATTACGAATATATAATTATATACGTGTTGATTCCAACTGAAATAGTAGGAAAATGTATATTAGGCTGGGCCGATAAACAAGAATTTTCGAAGCTTGAATATGCCGCGTGAATGGGGGGGATTACCAAAAAAAGGGAATGTTAACGGAAGAAGTACCATTTGAAAATAGTTTCCAGACTGCGCTGCAGCCAAAAATAACGTATACGCATGGTAAGCCAGATAATCTAACACAATTGAGCATAGAAATTTACTTATTTTATTTGGATAAATATTCCAATCGAATTTCAATGAGCAGGGCTCAAACATCAAGTGATTTCATTGCAACACCGAGCCATTATCGGCTACGAAAATTTTTATATTTACCGGCACCACCCAAAAGTATGTAAAAGAAAATATATTGATTAACTTAAAAAGGTAAAAATAGTAAGGGAAATAAAAAATTGAACTGAACCGTTCGACTCACTCACGACTCACAGTGCTTTTCATCACTATCGTCTCCGGGCCCACAGTTTTTGACGCCATTGCAGCGCAGTTTGTCCGAAATGCAATAGCCAACTTCGCATTGGTAATGATAGGTCGACTCGCAGAGTAGGCCTATAGATGGGGGGCCGGGTCCAGAATCCTGTATCTCTGTCCAGACAACTCGGAAGCCCTTTTCAATTGGCAATTGTTTTAGTTGAACTTTAGAGTTTTGATTTAGATAGATTCAGGACTTACCTGTGCCCCCACAGTCTTGTCGCTGGTGGTGAAACTAATGCGAGCCGTCTGTCCGGTGGATATATAATGCCAATGTTCGATAGCTGGCTTTTCGCCACACAGTTCCAGTGGTGGCTGATCCGAGTCAACGTTTACCCACAGCCGCAATACAGCAGCAGGGCAACCGCGATCTGGAATATAAGACAGATACTTGGTGAATCTGGGAAGTAACTTTTAGTGATTTCTTCCACTCACTTGGCGGATCACCTTCGAGGCCAAAATTTTCGAAATTAATGGACAATTTGTAGCCAGGTCTCGCTGTCATAACCCAATTGCAGGCATTGGAGGCCATGCCGCGTCCTGGAGCCTTATAGCCTCCATTTCCAAAGTTGGGGGAAGTGATAACGCCAGAGTCCTCGTTGCTGAAATTGCCGCCACAGTCGCCGGCATCCGACTTGGCTGATTCGAAGAAATAGCGAGCCTTAAACCCACTGGCCACACTCTCCTGATCCGTGTGCAAGGTGATACGTAAGCCGACCGCTCCACGTGGACTCTCCACAGGTCCTGGGGCAGTTAGGCCGCAATAACGGCCCAGCAGGCGATCATTATTATCACGATAGACCACATACATTTCTAGCCAATCCTCAAAGCATGCTCCCGATCTGCAATTAAGCGTTCCATTAGACGAACGCACCTAATGAGGAGCTTGAGTGGATGGAGAGACCTACCCATATGCTCCAACTGTGGCATTTGCATTGTTGTCCGCCTTGATTTTGAAGTGATCAAACACAATGGTCACCTGCTCATTGGGCTCGGCCAGAAAAAGGTAGGAACAATTTGTGTCCGAGGGATAGTTGGAAGGATAACGCGGACTGTTGAGTTCACCGCGTTTCTTGGAATTGCTCACATACGTGAAACTGCAGGTGCCATCGGGTGCCGCAGTGCCAGGTATCTTGTACTCCGTTTCGAACGTGTATTTGCCCTTAAAGCCACGACCCTGCAGTTCGCCAGAGCTAAAGACCATGGCCAGGCGCGGTCCTTCACTGATGACGCGCTGCGTCTCATTCCCGCAAAGTTCATAGTCGAATTTGTCATAAGCATCGGCCGTCTCCTGACCCTTTAGATATATTTTCAGATAGCCATCCGTGCAATTGGATCTTGTTAAGAAATTTGACAGACACATATATGTATTAAGAGAACTAGAAACAAAATAGTGTAAAATCTTACTCGCCCCTGTCCTTGTGCTCAACTTTGGGTATATTGAAAGCATTAAATTCCAAACGCACACGCTCCAGATGCTGGGCATCTTGCATGCCATAAATGAAATATCTGTCAACAAAACAAATTATTTTATACCACCTAACTTAGATACATATGCTAAATATATTATGTACACCTGGCACCAACTAAACTGGTTTACATGATTGCAAATTTATTACCGCCTCTTTTTAGCCACGCTTCAATGATGTGACATATCGATACTTCTTATTGGCGGTAATATCGATATACATCAGTGATGGCTATTTTTATCTTTCTGTGCTTTTTAAAAACTATCTGGCATCACTGCAACGCAGCTGATCAGAAGGTACGTCCCATCTTAGATATTGCCGTTTTTTTTTTTTTTGATTTAAAAACTGAGTCAATTCATAACTTACCTATGGGAAAACTTGAAAAAATCACCAAATTGACAAGCAAACTGAAATTTTCAGTTGCAAATTCTGATCTAAATATCGATCAAATTTTGCAAGACAGTTAGGAAAAAAACCTTTTTCCTTGTCAGGAACGATATAAAAGGAGCTTAAAAAGTCACTAAGCAATCAAACTATTAAGATGTGGGGCAATCTTGGAGCATAACCCCCTAATTAAATGAAACCGTGTCTTTTGTTGAATTGTAACCCGCATTTTAAGCGGCGGCCAGGTGCATAAAGTAGTTAAACTTTTTGTCGACTTACCTACACACAGTTTTTGGTATATATGGATAGGGATAGTTAGGTGAGAGCACATAGCCAGTTGACTCCTTTTTCGATAAAATCTTTTGATCACATTCAGAGCCACGTATGTGAATGCCATCATTTTCACCTGATGGTATTAACCCATATAATTTGTTGTTGCATTTTATAAATACAGATACATTTTGTTTTTGAATTTTGAGAGAGAGATAGAGAGAATAGAATTTAGATGGAGAGAAATTTAGAGAGTGGCGTCCAAAATGTAAGAAAATTCAGTAAAGAGAATCATTCAGATAATAGTTGAAATGAAATGTGAAAATAGAAAACAATGTTTAAAATGCATCAAAAATTAATATAGCCAACCAACGAATTGGTTCAAACACATACAAATAGCTGTTAAATGTGTGTATGTGTGTGTGTGTGTAATATCATTTTGGGGCACAATTCATGCCACAAAATGATAATAAACAAATTAAATTTAACTGAAACAGAACAAAACATTTAAAGCATTTCGCCTATTTGAGGGCAATACTTACGTATAAAATCTAATTTAACAAAACTTTCGCTAAATTCATAAATTCCTTTAAAGCCACGATTCTGTGTATTTGCGGTGCGCGGTAATGTAAAAAAATGAACAAAAAGGCTCGACTCGCTCGAATATAAAACTAGGTTTCTTTGCTGTCCGCAATATGTACCGATTAATGCTGACGAATTGTCTGGACCGTCATACACTTTCACATAGTCAAATGGGCAGCTGCGGTTGAGTTAGAGACTTTTGTTTAGAAAAATGTTTTCAAACAGAATGGGTTGGGTGTGCGTGTGTGTGTGTGTGTGGCTGCCAATCAAAGCAATTTTCGAGTGGATCCAACAAAATTTGCTTTGATCTTGACTTGGACTTGGCTTTTATATAGCATTAGGAGGTACTCACTGTGGTCCACCAAAAAACAGATCAAAATCACGAAACTCTAATCTAACTCTCTGATTCGATTCACCAAGAAATTGATATGTGCATGACATATCCTTCGGATAGGCACCTGGATAGGTTGGCGATATGAGCGCGCCAGTTTTATTGACACTCATGCTAGGCGTTATCGTGTAGGAACATGGTGACCCGGCAATGGGTATACCAATTTCATATTCCGCTAATTCAAAACAAACACACACATTAATCGCCAATTGAGTCAATCAATCTAATTGTGGCATTGGCAGTTACTCACATGCATTTATAAACCTAAACGTGCCCTCGAACAGGTCCGTCGACACATTCTTGTTGCTAAAAAATGAAATGGCAACGGCTCGGTACATGGAAATGCGACGACGCGGTGGTATGGTGCCACAATATCGTCCGCCAAATGGCGAATTGATCAGTTCCGCTGGTTCGGATGATTGCACCTCCGAATATATATCCATGTACTCATGAACACAACTAAAATAGATATTTCATTTAAATGCGCTATTTAATTAAATTATCATTTACTTTACCTTGGTAATTCACCGACGGCCGAACCGCTTTAGAAGTAGAATAGAAAAAAATATATTGAAATACATATAAGTATGAACAAATTGTTGTTGTTGGAAAACTTTTTTAGAGAACTTACTCTGGTGGACTTCCTCTTAAATTAAACGATTTAAAAACTACTTCAACACGCTGGCCAGGTCCTGCTAGGAAGGTGTACAGGCATTGACGCGAATGATTGCGATGATTGTGCAGCAAAGGGGCCGAGAAGCTGCCATTCTGAGGTCCGCCAATGCGCGACACAAATGTCTGATCACATTCTGCAAGAGAGAGAGAAAGAAAGACAGAGAGAGAGAAAAAGGGAAAGAGAGAAGGCAGGAGATGCATGCAAATTGATTTATTGATAAGTCAAATTTAATATTTCCCATTGATGATGATTAGTTATAGACATTGACAACGAAAAAAAAAAATACCAAAAAAACAAAACACAACCACATAACGGTAGCAGAAGATAACAGTTAAATTGCTTGCATTACAGCTGAGGGGATGGGTGTGGGTGTGGCTGTAATTGTGTGTGTGTGTGTGTGTGTGTAAGTGTGTGTGTGAGTGTGTGTTGCATTAACAACTAGAAAGCAGTTTTTGAGTCGAAGGAGTTTGTTAACACTAAGACAACTTTCAACTACGGGCAAATGCTAAATGCTGTAACTGTTAACTACGGGCACACACACACAAAAAACACACACAGACGCGTCAGTGAGAGAGACAAAAACAGAGAGAGAGAGAGAGAGTGGAACACACACATAAGTAAAGTGAAACAACGCCACCTACTTGGCGATTTTGTGGGCCTCGATGAAACCTCCAAATATGCCAACACTGGCTGCATCCATGGCTTGCCCTCAGCGCTTAAGCCAGGCTCAATTGAAGCCACTGCTTGTAGCCAAGGACACACACAGATAGAGAGTGAGAGATAGAGAGAGATACAATGTTAATGGTTTCTCAATTCGATTCTGATTCAAATCAAATTTGACGCCTAACAACTTTTTCAACTTTTCACTGGGCACCCTCTATCCAGCCTTATGACAAGCTGTCTTCTTGTCTACTTGCTATTAACTTATATAAGTCTCACTTTGAAACACATGTACATACATTAAGTTTTCGCAATGATAACAGACGCAACATACAACTAAAAAGGAAAATCTTGTCATGTCACACATATCCTTACATGGACATATATATGTACTAATTTACATATACATATATGTATGTACATAATTCGCTTTGCAATCGTTTCATTGTTTTGATTCAAAGTGCTCTCTACAATCAATTTAATAGCTTTTGTAACTGAAACTATTGGCTAACAAAAGTTTTTATTTAAAATATACCATTAATATTTTTAACAAATTATAATCATTAAACCGTTTAAAAATGGTGTGTGTTCTCGTATTATAAACATAGCTTACAATGGATAATAATTTTAATTACTCTATAGCCATTCCTTTGTACGTACAACATGTAAGTTTCAAACATTAACCGCTGCTTTGTGGTTTTGGCTTCCAATTAAATTCAATTTTTCAAGCACATAATAAATGAGTATACATAGCTTTGTGAATACCGTAAACTGTCGGTTATTGTGGTCAGACAAAATTGCTATGATGATGCTGTTAAGAAGAAATATGGCTAACCATTTGAGAACCGCAACGATTCCATAACTAAAAGTCTTGCTTTGAATATACGTTTTGAGAGTTGGTAACTCATTTTAGGTGATTGTGTTTGGTTTTGCCATATTGCATTAGCCAAAAAAAAGTGTGACCAACTTTCTCATGTACAAGATCACCAAAAATCAGAGGAACACTTAATTTCCCAGTATTTAATTGGGTTTAAGGCACTTTTCAGACAATTATTTTGATAACTGAAATGTATTGACTTAATTGGGATTTTAATTGGAAACTTAATCCTGTCTTAAGTAGGCTAGTCATGTTGGCTGGCTGGTAGAACGGCGATGAGAGGAGAGTCCACCCTGAAGTGCAGATAAGAGCTCTATTTAGTGCTAATTGAAACGCTTTTCAGGTATCAAATATTAATACTTGAACGAACCACAACCAACGATAATGCGATAATTCGTTCAGCGTAAAGTCATTCAATTCATTGCGCACAAATGTAGGCAACGGAATTGTGATTAGGTAATATTTGCATAATTCGTTTGCATGCAATTCTCCCTGCTACTGCTACTGCTGCCACGCCCAGTATATAAAATATTTTGAAATGAATTTAATTTGGCATGCACTTTACAAAACAACAAATAAATGGCACACGCCACGTAAAAGTTTCCTCATTAAAATGAGAGAGAGAGTGAAAACATAGAGCCTGATGGTGGAACAAAACGCACACAACAACAGCAACACACACACATACACATAGAGCAGACAAGGCTATAAAATATAACTGGCAACGTGACTATATGGGGCGTGGCCATGAGTAAGGGTAAAGTGGGAAGGGGATTGGGTGTAAAATGTCAACCACAGAAGGCAAATGGGCAAACGGAACCGACAATCATACCCAACCGAAGCCTCAAACCGTGATTCAACCCACACTCACCCATTCACCCATTTACCCATTCACCCAAACCCCAAAAACGCAGCGCATTGTCTCGCATCTCGTCCATGACAATGACAATGCGCACTAAAGTGTCAATAAATTGTATGCAGACGCCATTTGTACTGCCATAAATATAAGTATTTTTTTGTTTTTTTTGCTACTGCTCTTGTTTACGCCTGTTTGTAGTCATTATGTTAATTTACACCTTTCACTTTGCTCGCTCTGGCTCAAAAGCAAACATTTGAAAAATTTGAATAAAACCAAAATTACTGCAGCTTTTAATTGCATGTAAATCGTTGGCAGTTCCCAAGCCAAAACACAATTCATGTCCCAATGTAGCGGGAATATTGTATTTACAGTTAACTGTGCCATAACTCCCCTGACTCCCCTTTGATGGAGCAAATGTAATCGAGAGTGAGAAAATAAGGGCCATAACTGCTGCCTTATTTTTTGCGTGTGTGTGAGTGCTTTGCCCCCTCTTCCACAAATTGTGCCCCAAGGATGGATGCGTGGCTCTCTACCTGTCGTCCAGGGACAAAGAAAACTCTCCATGCGGGTCCAAAGAGTCATATAATACCACTAATGGCGCCAGATTATCTCCAGGCAATCCGTTACCAACTTCGTTCATACGATGAACAAAGTCAAACCAAATGGAAACGCATCCTTTAAAAAATTTGGAATTGACAAATTGTGCGTATAAATTTTTCTCAAAATAGGCATTTATCTTTGATTTACGTAATGTCAAAGTTCAGAAGTCTATAATCTAGAATCATAAATGGTTAAGTTAAAAGCAAAGTTAAAGCCCATAGACATGGTCTTGTGTATGTTTTGCTTTTTCGGCTTTATCTAGCTACAATTCCCAACTAGTTTTGGAGTTTAAGTAGTTCTTTGGTAATACAATTCTGAAGTGGTTAGCAAAATTTGCAAATTGATTAATAATATTTAAAACTTGTCTGCGACGAGTGTGGCATCTATTTAAAAAATTATTTATTGATAAGCTATTTAAGTAATTTTTTAACAACCTTTCACCTGGACAACTCTTTTCTTTTAAAGAGTCAGAAATGTCTTTCTTAATTGTTTTCGTTTTCATCAAATGTCAACTTAAAACGATTCTAAAGAACTCTTAATTCCGTTCGATTGATCTATCACACCATCTTCCATCTATAACCTTTCTTTATTTCCCAAATTCATAGGCACTACAGTTTGCAAGCCCCGTGTCTTGTTGTGTTTTTTTTTATGCAGCGGGCTTACTTTTCTCCTCCCAAGACATTCACATTTTTTTCCACTCATTACCCAATGTTTCCAGCTGGGCATCTGTTCGCCCCTGCTGTCTGTTTGTCTTTTCGGTTTGGGGGTCGTGCTTGAGTACTCACACCCCACACACACCCCAACACTTCTTAAAAATTTTAAGGGGTTGCCTTTTTCCCCTCTTCATCCTTCACTCGGCATTTACACAGGTAATATGAACAGCTCATGTTACAGACAATTTGCGTTAAATTTACAAGTAACGTCGTCTGCCTTATGTTGTTTTACAGGTAATTTTGTGTTTTTATTCGCGCAACCGTTTGACTTTTGGGGTTTGGGAAAGGGGGAAATTTAAAGGGATTTTCAAAAAAAAATGAGATTTCCAATATTTTTATTTAGCCGGGCAAATAAAATCATGGCGAAAAAACCCACGCCTTGATTAACATTTGCCAAGACAAGGCTAGAACCCACAGACACAAAACAACACACCACACACACACCCCACAGGCGCAAAGTTTCAGAAAATGAGAGAGATTTTTTAGAAAACAATATTTTGGCCAAAAACGGGGCCAATGGGAAACCCATCATTATTGCACTTTACATACAGCATATATTATTTTGGGAAAAGGCTGCATACCCGAGGTAAACTGATTTAAAAATTTATTGCCAATTAGCTCCCAAAAAATTTTAAATTGAAGTTTTTTCACTTATTTACAACATTGACACTTGTGCCATAATAGTTTTTGGGATAAAATTTACCCTTTAGGCCAAAAAATAGTCGTTTAGTTAGCAATTAAGTTTTAATTACAATGACCCAATGCACCTTGACAGAGATTAATCAATCAATTGATGCCACTCGGCAAAGTAATTAAATGGGTTCTTAACTATGAATTGCAACAAATTTGAGTAAAGAATTAAGAGCTAAAAAAGGAAAATCTTAGGAGGCAATGAAACTTGTGTATTTTAAATTTTGAAATGTACCCGTTATTTTATTTTTTTATGTTTTATTTTTTGCTGTGCTTAATAAATAGTTGTTTCCCTGTTCAAAGTTATATCAAAAAAAAAAATTGCCCTTTAAATTTAGATTAGTTTTAAATTTTTTTTTAGTTTCCCCTTGGATTTCGAAGTTTTGTGCTTGCCCTGAATTTTAAATTTTTGACATTCTTTTTGGGGTTTTTTGATATTTTTTTTTGCTTTTTTTTGGAAAACAAAGGGAAAACTCCCTTTTGGGCCAAAAAGGACGTCAAGAACGTTGAAAAGTTTTTCACTCAATACTCAATACTGAGAGTGGCAATAAAATAAATTTGATTCTGGCAATTACTTACGCTTTGGGGCCAAACTTGAGGGGAACGTACCTAAAATTTTGAGATTGGGGAAAAAAAGAAAAGGGGGAAAAAGTAAATATAAAATTAAAAATTTTTCTTTTTAAACAAAAAACCCTAAAAATTTGTATGTGTGTTTTTGTGTGTCTTTTACTGAGGTAATATAAAAGAAAAAGATAAAAGGTAAAAGGGCGAGAAGCAGAGAAAGATGAAACTCAAATTGACATAATGGCATTTAAGAGGATAAAGGGTCACCGACAAGGCAAAGCATTTTTGGGGATTTCAAAAAATACTACTTACAATTTCTTTAAAGGCCACCAGCTTTTGCCGCATGCCCATAAAAAGGTAAACAAAACACACACACACCCACACAATCTCACACACCATCTACACTAAATTTAAGCACATTTTAAATGCGGGCGGCGGGTCGGTCTTTTTGGGTCTTCTAGCTAAACAAAAGCCCCTTCGTTTTTGCATTCTCCCTAATCAATCATGAGGCATGGCAAGGCAAACCAAACCGTAGTCAGCCAACTAAACAATCAGACAGTCGGCCAGCCACCCTTAAAGCTCTTCAGCAGTGTTTAAAAATGAGAAATTTTTAAATTGATGCCAAGGGGGAAACATCGTTCCCCTTTGCCACTGCCTCTGCCACACCCCTTTCTGGCTGCAGTTCATCTGCATTGGCAGCGTTGTCGTGTGCCTTAGCATCTGCTGTTTCTGTTGCTAGCTTTTAAGTGGCCTAACCCTGATCTATCCCCTTTTTTCGGGCTTTCTTTTTTCTTTTTCAAAGACTGTGGTGTTTTTTTTTTTTTTTTTTTTTTTTTTTTTTTTTTTCTAGGGGGAAAAAAAAGCGTTGAAAGCCGAATGGGGGACTTGCCTCTCGGTTTCAAAACCACTAAACACCCCCGTCCTCCTTTTCCCCTCCGCGGAACTCCCCGAAAGGTAAAAACTTGCGGAGGGGGGGGGGGCCTATTCCCTCATTTTTTGAATTCTGCGCAGTCTTTCGGGCGCGAGGCCATTTTTTGGGGAGAATCTACATGTCGTTTTAAAAAAACGGGGGACCGCAATCTTCTGGGGAGTAGGATATCAAACCATTGAAGAAACCTGTAGGCACCCCCCCAAACTCTTTTTTTACTCAACTCGGTTCGCTCTTCTTAAAATTGCGGACAGACAAAAAAAAAGGGTTTTTTCCCCTTTTTAAAATTAAAACCCGGACCGCAGTAAAGTGCAGAAAGGGTCGTCTTCATGCCCAAAACCCTTTTTAGGTAGTGCTTAAACCCTCCAGGGCCAGTCATAAGTTGCGTCAAGTGGAAATTTCAATTCCCCCCATCCCTTCCTATACCCCCCTTTTTTTTCTGATGCCCAAATTTAAGTCTATGAGTCCCCGCCCTTTTGGTCGTTGCATTCCACCTGGGCCTGCCACCCCTGTGAGGGCAGTCTTCGCGCACTGCCTCCTTGGGGTTTTTGGGGAGGTCGTGCACCCTGTTTCCTATATTTTACGGGTTAAATTACACCAAGAAAATTATTGGGGGACCCCCGCTATTACATGGATGGGCGCCCATGAGACCGTTCAAAAGGGCCCAAAAAGCACATTCTAAGGGCCCACAAAGCCCCCCCCCGAGGCAGGGACTCTTTTCCCTTTTCTGTAAGTTGCGCATTTTAAACGGCGTTGCCCAGATGGGGGTGCGTATAGTAGGATCGACCTGCTACCCCCATACCCCTTTTCCCTTTTCGCGTTGTTTGGGGGCCCCCTCGATTTGTGGGGGATCCGAGAGAGACCCCGGGTCGCGTGTGGGCCTTCCGAAAAGCGAAATCGATTTTTTTGCTTAAAGCTCGGGGCGATGGTCTAGTATGACCCCTAGAACTTAAACATGGTTTAGAACTAAAGACATGGTCCCCAAAACCCTTTATTTTTCCACTTCTACCTTTTTTCTCGTGCAAATAACACTGCCTCTTTTTTGGTGGTGGGGCAAAAGGCCAATCCTGTAGCTCCCCCAATCCTTAATAATGGAGATTGCATTTTGGCCACCTTTTTTGGGCACCCGTGCAGCTGTTTTGGGCGACTGTCATAAAAGCATACCCATCGGCAAATAAACATATTGGTTCCTTTCCGGGTGTTAGCCGTAGTACGCCATCGTACAAATTTTTCCACAGGGGGGGTCCTACAAGCCCCCTTGGGGAACTCCCCCGAGATATGTGGTTTTCCTCTCCAATTTCAGTATTGTATTTTTTATTGCGTCCGTTTAAAGTGCTCGAAATGAGTTTTACGGTGTCCCTTGGGGACCCGAAATTTTCCAGGCTTCTAAACCCCCCCCAATTTGGGCAGTTTTAAAACCATTTTGATGTCTAGGTGGCATTTAGGCAGTATTTTTTAGTGCCGCCCCCCATCTAGTCCCTTAAACGGTTTTTGGGCAATGTGCTGCCCCCAAGGGAGATTGCATCGGTTGTTGACCCTTTTTTCCGGAAGCCAAACTGCTGTTCTGGGCCCGTCCTCCTGATTCTCTGATGGATTGGGTCTAGGGGTCTTTTTTTTATTTGTTCTAGATTTTGGCCCCCAGCATTAGCTGCATTTAAGGGGGCGGGTATGCCGCTGGGTCTTTTTGGGGGGTTGTTGGGCCCTTGGGGAAAGCACAACCTTTGGCACTTCCATATATCCCGGGAAAAACCCCCTCCCTCAGGCACGGGATTGTAGAGAGCTGTGAACATCTCCCCGTTTTCCATTATAGCTTCCTTAAGACTTTGTTTGGTTACCATCAGGTCCCGGTGTTTACCATCTTTTAAATGTGGCAGCCCCTGTCAATTTCTTCCCCATCCGTTGCCCATTCGGTCCCGGATCATCTTGGTGTTGCTCTTTGTTTTTTCCCTTTCAGCCGTTGTTGGGGAAAGAGTGTGTGCATAATTTTTTCTCATCAGTTTCCGGGGCACGTTTTTGGGATGGGGGGCCTAAACGCACTCAGTTTTTTTCAAAAACTATTTTATAGGCAAAAACCCCCCCGGGTTTTGCTCAGCGTCCATACATTTGTAGCTTAAAAGGGATTAACCCTTTCCCGGCTCTAAACAATCTTTGAGGGCTTTCCTTTTTTTTTCTATATTCCAATTGTTGATCTCAAAATCGGGGCCCATTTTAGCTCGGCTGAACGCCTTCGGGCTGCAAGCATTCAGTTTTTAAGGCGATTTTCCTCGCTCCACCAGTATTTCTTCTTTATGCCAAGGGGAAGTTTTGGGTTTTTCCCCTACCATTTGGGCGTCGCAGGGATTTTTTAAACCCTTTCCTTTGGGGCCCTTTTAGCTTTTTTATTCGCTGAGCCAGTTATATGAGTATTTTGAGCATAACATTTAGCGTGCTACATCCAGGGTGTTTTTTTACATTGTAGCTGAGCTGGCGGCTGGTAGCGTCCGTCCTGCTATGTGGTTGGGGTATCCACCATGAATAACGCACTTGGGTCAAGCCCCTATACCTCGGGCTAATATGCCAAGTTTTCCGGTGTTACTACTACTTACAAAGGTGGGAAACAATTTTTGAACCAAACTCCTGCTCTAGAAAAGTGTGTTTGGGGGCCCGTGTTTAGCAGGGATTAAACCCCAAAACGTCGCAATGCTTTTTAGGGAAATGAAAGACCTCTTGGGGTTTTTTTTTCTACTACCCCTTCTGTTGGGCCCCGGGATTGAAGTCTTTCCCCCAAATACAAAGGGGCTTCTTCCATGACATCCTTTGGCTATCTCCTTTCCCTTACACTAGTTTCTTCTTGGGAGTGTCAGGGTTGGGGGAATGTACACACGTATAACCTTTAATCCCCCCATTTCCGCCCCAACGAAGTAAACTGCAGCCAGTAGCCCTGTGACCCGCCTCCCACGGGTCACAAAACCAAAAAAGCGGGTTTGCCCGTGTTATAAAAGGCCCCAAAAGGGGGAAAAAAGGACACTTCCCGATGGTTTCGCTTATAAAAAGCCACATCTATGTGCTCCCCCTTGAAAGGTCTGCGTCAGTAGGGTTTCCCGCGCCAAACCCCCCAGTGGGTTCCCGATTTAGTTGAATGAATCTTTATTTAAATTTTGCATATTTTTTTAAAGCCTTTTGATAGAGAGGGCACCCGATACTAAAACCCTGTGGTTTGGGCTCACTTCCCCTTCCTAAAGCAGAGTGTACATTTGGAGAATTTTGGCAAAGCTTAGCTTGGTGTTTGGGACCTCCCACTTAAAAAAATATTCCCCTTTCAGTCCTCTTTCCTCGACATCTACTCGCAGTAAAGCCCAAAATCGAGAAAATTTGTAAACATCTTCCCGGGACCCGTTTAAAATCTGATTCGGCAGTTGACCCAGCCCATTTTAACTTTCCAAGTGTAGTATTGCCTCAGATCCTTAGGGTTTTTTGTTTGAATTTTTCGGGAGTCTGTGTTTACCATATGCCTTTTCCTTAAAGGGGAAGATAGCATTTCCCTTTGGGTTTGGCTATGTCCCCCCAAATTTTGCCCTTTAAATGCACTGAGAACATTTGGCTGTAGTGGTTTTTATCCATATCCTTAATTTCAAGCTGTTGCCCTTCATAAGTGCTTTGACTTCAGCTTTGTATCCCCACCACTTTTTCACCCCTAGATGCAAAATTTCCGTGTTTCGTCCCCGGTCTTGTCCTAAGAGTAGGGAAACTCTCCTTTTTCCCTCTTGGGGGATTTTCCTTTTACGCTTTTTTCTCAAAAGGGTGCAAGTTCCGGCTCGCTTTTTAAACTTCTTTAGAATGTCCGCGTACTTTTGTCACCCCCCGTCTTCAGGACTATTTCATCGCTTTCCGGGGGGGGGGGTCTTTTCTTCCCGGGGTTGTTCTTCTTCTTAAAAACCCTTGTCCATGCTGTCTCACAGTGTCTGTGGGTTTGAGTTGTATCCACTGGCTTTGAAGCTTTAATCTGACATTTTTTGGGCTTAAAATTTCACCTGGTTTCTGTTTTGGGGGTTTAATCTCGTGCCAAATTTTCTTTTTTTTGGGGTTACTGCTCTTGCCCTGGGGTCCTTGCCCCTTTTTTGGGCCGGGAAACCCCATTTGGTATAGTTCCGTGTGTTCCACCCTCCACTGGTTTGGAACCAACCCGGGGTCCCTTGCTTTGGGTTTGGGACGTATTGCTTCCTTATGCAGAAAGGCCCCTGCTATTTTCGAGAGTTCTCATTTGAAATTTTTTATCGTTCGTTGGGGCAACGTATTAGCTCAGTGGGAAAACCTTCGATTTTTTCCCCCAAGGGTTAAAGAGTGCTGAACTTCCCCATTTTTTTCATCGTGGTTCTCGGTTTTGTTCCAAGTCAAAAATAGCTTTTTTTCACTCCCTCCCACGGCGCTTTTGTCGCAGTTTAACGGGGACAACGAAAAAAGATTTCCCGAAAAGGTGATCTCAACACTCTGGTCGAGGGTTTAAAAAATTTTTGGGCTCCGGGCATCTGTTGTTTGGTTTAAGCTTGTGTTGTTTGGCTTGTTAAAAAGTTAAACTTCTTTCCGTTTCCCAAATCTACCACCCCACTGTACATTGCCCGGGCGTGGATACGGGCGCCCCGGGGGCCCCCCTTTCTCCCCCTCACAGCGCCGGTACTGGGGATCCCACTCCCTGCCCCCGTAAATTTGTCTTTCCCCTTTAAATTTTCCATTTTGGTTTTTGGGTCTGGGTTTCCCTTTCCCCTAGGTTTTATTTTAAAAACCACCCGGGCCCGGTAAAATTTTCCCGCCCGACCGTTCCGATCTGGCGCAAAAACCTATTTGGCCGCCCCCTAAAGGACAGTCGCCGAACAGGGTTTTTCAGTTGCCCTTTTGAAAGGGGGGTCCTTCTGGCCCCGTCACCCAAAATCTTCGGGGGAAAATGTAACCTTTTAAAGTTACTCCCCCCATGTTTGTCGCTATTGGTTTGGGGGCTGCTTTTTTGGTATTCGCCGCTAACCTTTCAAACTGGGGGCCTTTCACTATCCGCCCCCGTGACCCCCACTCTAGCCCAAGGTAGGGGCCCTGTGTTTTCTGAGGGGGTGTGTGTGTTGGGGGGGGTTGTGTGTGTGTTTGTGTAAAAGTTAAGATTTTAGACATTGAATTTATTCTTTTGTGGCGACAAAGCATAAACTTTTAATTTCTTGCATTTTTGGCTAGCAGAAGTTTTTGTCCTGTTGGAATATTAAACAACATTTCATGGGTTTCCGTTTTCGTAAGAGAAAGCATGGGGGGGTGGGGTTGATTTGTGGGCATAGGATTTGGGTGTGTGTGTGTATGTTATGACCTCGAGGTTTTCTACTTAGTCCGGCTAAGGCTTTGTGTTTATTTAATTTTGTATAAAGAATTTTTTAACAGCTATTCATCAAAATGCTTTCGTTTCTAGGCAAAACGCATTTACATTTTGCATACACTTTCCCAAAAGCATCGCTAAAATATGTATCACATAAGTTTGTTAAGAAAAATAAAACTTGTGTGTTAATAAATAACTTTGAAAAGTTCTTGCTAAGAGTCTGTTTAACGAGATTGTTTACACTCTAACTTTACAATATCTACAATATTTTCTTTTGAAAGTAATAAACATAGTTTTAGAAATACTTTTCAAGATGGTTTAATCGGCTTGCAAATTAATTGCGTATTCCCTTTGCAATAAAATAATATACAAATTTGCATATTCGTTTATTATCTGTTGTATAAAAAAGTACCCAACAATTTGATATAATATTAAAAAGTAAATTTAAATTTAATTGTTAAAAAGCGGGGAATGAAAGCAAAATTTGTATTTGAATTTTAATTTGAATTCAAATGTTCTGTTGTCTTTGGTGATCTTTGTCATAAGAAAGCTGGTCACACTGTTTTTTGGCTGATGCAATGTTTGGCGTCATTGCCAAAGAAAATAATGTTTACTCGACTTTGTTGTGTAGTTTTGTGTTGCCACTTTAAAATCGAATGTCAAAAAAGTTAAAGTTAAAGTTTAATTGGTAAGTCTACATTTCAAAGTGTATAAAAAAATGTGCTATCTCCTTATCCATATACATGCATACATTCATTTGTACATATGTATGTATGTATGTAGTTGATTAGAGGCGAAATGTTTTTTGTTGTTGTTTTCGGTCGGGCACGTACATACATACAAAGGAGGCAGGCAACACCACGCACAGAAACAAAAACGAAAAACAAATTTATTTAAATGAGTCATGAAAATTAAGACAAGGCAAATGCGAGAGATGTAGATAAAGTGAAAGCTAGGCAAATTCTAATGCGTCTTCTGCGTGAAAGTTAGACAAATAAAACTATAAATACAGTCGATCAGCGGAGGAGAAGTTATTTACATAAGTGCCCTGTGACTTGGCGCACGTGTTTGATATTTCCTTTAGTTAAATGTCTGAAAATGTCGTAAGCATACACACACACACACACACACGCGGTCTCCCACGCCCATTGATAATTCAATAAACTAAACAAGATTCTGCACAAGATTTATGGGTTTTGCGAACCCACATTTCGCAGTTTTCGTTGACAGGAAAGTGCTGAAAGGCAGTTGGAACTGCTTAGACGGTTTATACACACACACACACACGAAGACATATCTCCCTCCCGCACACACACACACACACACACACATCTTTATCAACTTTCAAAATGTGTTCTTGGCTTTTGCGTGTTCTTCTTATTAAAATGCCATCTTTTTTTTTTTAGGTGGGTGGTCATCAGTTTTGAATGAACCCAAAACGCGAACAGACAACTGCTGGTTCTTTCATAAACTGCCAGCACTTATGCTCAATAAATTGCCATAAATCTGTTTCTGTATTTCTGTGTGCCTCTGCTTTCAACGACTCTGCGGCGACATTAAAATTCGCCATGGGCTCCAAAAAAGTAGGCAACAATTTTGAACGAAATGCCAAAAATGAAATATTATGTGTGTTTGTGTGTGAGTGTGTGCGTGTCTCCTGCAAATCTCTATGTATACACAAAGCTTGCGGTAATTTTGTTTTAAAAACGCAAACATTTGTTACAACACCAACTCAAAGATGAAATGATTCCATTTGCCAGCATCTGCGCCTGAGGTTAGGCTAACGTTTTGGCTTCCCTTCGCCTGCCCACGCCTCCACACAAAAAAAAAAAAAAGTCCTCGAACATTGTGCTTAACGTGCAAGTATTAAATTGATGCCTAGGCGGCAGTCTCTAGCTCTGTCTCTCTCTTCTTCTTCTTCCTCTCTGTTGGTGCTAACACAATTGATTAATTGACAGTTGACTCAGCGTCTGGCCCCCCTTAACTTTATGGTCCAATTTAATGGTCCTGCAACTGCATTAAATTTCAAGCCATTAGATAGCATTTTGGGTTTCTTTTCGCTGCGTCCTCCATTTGGCAGCAGCATTTCTTGGACATTGCAGATACGGAAAGTATCTAGTATCTAGAGTTTACACATCGCTGACTGCAATTTTTTTTTTTTTTTGTCGCCATCTTTCATTTCGAAGAATAACAAACGAGTAAAGTTCTTCATTTCATGCAAATGAGATTCATATTGAATTCTGTTTACGAATCGAGAGTATATAAGCTTATGAGAAGGATTGCCAATTGCCATTGCCATTGACATTGCTATGGTTTTTTTTTTTCATATTTGTTTTAGATTTCGAGTTTCTAATTGGGCAATTTCCTTCAGATAATTGCTTTGGGCGCACAGTTGGATTTGCATACAGATTCAGCTACAAACTACATATATATCTCTATCTCTCCAACAACCGCTTTCGTTCGGTCTGCTTATCTGTCAGTCTAATCAAGAGCAATTACTAGGAAATACTTACAACGTTTGCTTTTTCATTTGGTTGCACAATTAGTTTGTGCAATGCCATTTTGCAAACAAACAAAACAAATTGAAAAATCTCATCACTTTGCATAATGCTGAATAAGTGAATGTTGCGTACACTTGCGTTACAAGGACATACACACACACACACACACATAGACTCTAAGAGCCTTAGAGAGAGAGTGCACAAATTGTTGATATGCAAACGCAGTCATAAAACGTGACATTTGCCGTCAACTTCAATTTGGCAAGGCATTGACTGGCCGAGAGAGAGAGGGATGAAAAAAGGTAGCAAGTATATTCATTTTTCAAATGAAATATAATTTGCATATGGGACCATAGCATCGAATGGATTATGCACACTCACATACTACATGAATGGTAAAAATCAAGTAGGTTAAGGTAAAGGTAAAGCCAAAGTAACTTGCTTCTAATCTACATAATATAAAACCACATAGTCCCACCTCACCTCTCCATTCGACACACGCACCCCTCTCACCTGTGCCGCACACACACATACACACACACATACACATTTCTACATAAATTGACGTTGACTGGCGAAAGTGAGAAAATCCTCTTCTATGTTGTGTTTGAGTTCTCAACAACTTTGCCATATTTAATATTGTGTAAATTGAATTTCCATCACTTTATGAATACTTGAAGGGCCTCGCCCCAACCAGCACCACCCCCCTTTTGCCCTCTTCCCCTTAAAAGCGAGATGAGTGATGGAGAATAAATGAAGGTTTGTTTGTCTTCTCATGGCTTGTTGGCCTAATATTAGCAAATGGTTTAGCGAGAGCGAGACTAAAGTTTAGTTTAATCAACTGTCAAGACATTTGCAATGGCATTTTCCACTCTCTAAAAAACTTTATTACACTTGGCTTTTTATGCTGATGTCGTTTGACAAGTTTATAGAGAGCATTTGAGTAAACCTTCTTCCAAATGGCCATGTCACTCGCCATTTAATGGCAGTTTCCGCTGTTGAGATGAGAACTGCACATAGAGACGCCGCCCCTTCGAGACGCATTCAAATTGTGTGTTTGATGTGAGGGTGTGGCTAAGGGAGAGGAGTGGGGGAATGTTTGCCAGCTTTGTTGCAGCTTCTAAATGAAAATTTTTTTTAACACGCAACTCTTGCTGAAATTGAAATTAATTAAATTTAAATTCTCATTTAATTAATGCATTGACAATTGAATTGCAATAAAGTTAATAAACCATTCAATGGGATTGGTAAGGGGGGTAAAGCCAATATATAAATATTTGATTATATTTGATCTCTTTATTAAAGTTCCAATATACATATACATATATATATATATATATATATTATATGCTTACATAATTAATGAAGAGGATTACGTAAACATTTTAAAGAGAGTTTCTGGCACATTTCGCACACTTTCCTAATTGCCTTTCGTTTCATTCTGGATATTTCATTTTTTTCCGGGATTTTCACATCAAATATTTTGTTTTGTAAGTTAACTACTCATTTAAAACAACACACGTAAACTTATCCCCAAAAAAGTTAATTTCTTGTTGTTATAATTTGTTTTTGTTTTTCATTGTTTTCTCTATATATGTATGTATGTAGGTACGTACGTATGTATGTAAATGTATATATATATATATATATATATATTAAGATGTACGTATATATATATAAAATGCATATTATTTAAACTCTTACTGCAACCGTTTTGCTGTTTTCTTTTTTGTTTTCGTTTTTTTTTTTTAACAAGTGCAATTGCTTATTTCATTCCTGTTGATATGGATCATACAATCCCTTCTTCTTAATCTTTGGCTTTATATTATCTAATGTTGAACATGAATTTAATCAGCTTAAGAGTTTACCTCTCATTACTTTCCATTTCATTTCATTTCCATTTGTTTGTGTCTATTATCTAACATATATATTATTTATTTGCTGGACATTAATCGAAATTGTTTAGTTTATTTCGCAACATTAGTAAAACGTCAATAAAAATTTTCTTTGGTTTGTTAACAACACTTTTATAAAAGAAGAACGCAACATTACGACGGTTGGGTTACATATATTTGTATATATATATATATACATATATATATATCTATATAGATTATATGTATGAATAATTTGTTGTATATAATTTCTTTTCTTGACACAAGTACCTATGTATATATGTATGTATGTATATATACAATTAACACTTAACACACACACACGCAAACATTTGTTGGCTAACAATAAATGGCTAATTTAAGTGTCTTGCTATGACATTCCTTTCGTCCTTCCTTCCTTCCGGCGGCGGGGTGGGATTGAGCTATATATGTAGTATGTATGTATGTATATATGAGAGCCAAATTTTATGTGTTTTAATGTTTTTAATTTTTTAGATATACTAAAAAATTTCACATCACAGCCAATGGATACTGACGATGGACGCTCTACTCTTTACTCTTCCCTCTGCTGCTGCTGCTGCTGCTGCTCCTTCTTCTTCTTCGTTCTCGTCCTTGTGCTGGGGGGAATAACTAGAGATGAGATCAATGCTGCTGCTGCTGCTGCTGATCAATGAGCATGCTGGCGACCTGGTGGATGGCAATGAATTTCAACAGTTTGGAGGCCTCTGTTATCCATCAGCAAAATTTCCAGGTCCCAGCTGAAGCTTATCTCATTTGGGCTCCTCAATGGTCTGGCGACCACAATGATGATCACTATAAAGACGGCCAACAGGACCAAAATGCAGCAAATGGCCACAGCCACCATGGCGCTGTTACTCATACGGAATCCGGTCTTAGACGACGCTTGGCGTCGCACTCGATTCGCGTTAAAATGGAGTGGCTAACACGCGTTAGCTGCTCTCAATTGATTCGATTTATTCGCCTGATTGAAAGTGTCTTTATTTCTCTCTTTCAATTGGCTGCAATTGCTGTGGTGGCGAAAGATAGAGAGACAGAGAGATATACAGGAAATTTGCATATTTTCATGGACACCAGAATGGCGTGCCTGATGCCTTGGCTTGGTCTGTGCACAATTGAGATTATCAGTCGATCCACTAGACAATCACTTGTCAGCCCAACTACCACTACTCACCCCTGCTGGACCCCCTGATAATCTTCTCTCAGGGTGACAAAATACAAATTGCCTGCCATAAATTGCGAGGGTTTGCCTATCAGTCGCTTGGTGAAGAGACCTCTCACTGACAGCCTGTGGACAGCCCAAAACTTGTCGCATTGTGTTAAAACAAATGAGCATGTGTGGGTGTGTCTCTGTGTGTGTGGGTGTATTTTTCCTGACACTTCATCAAAAGTCACACAAGTGGAAATTTGGCAAAAATCACAACCAATATAAGTGACCCAAGTTGTCTGGGGATTTTCGCTTTGTTCTTTGTACTCTCCCTTTTTCTGTCTCCCTCTCTCTCTCTATGTGTGTGTGTGTGTGTGTGTGTGTGTGTGTTTGAGCCTGACAGATGATTAATGTTGACCAAGGATTTGAGCGAGGGCCCTAGACTAGTGCACTTTTCAACGCCATTGGCCATAGTCGGGACTGACATCGGCTGAATGCAATTATACTGCTGAGATGCCCGATAATAGCCAATGCATTATATTCAATGACAAGGCAACATTTTGCAATAGCTGCCACACAGCACGTACACTTAATTAACAGTCAATGGAACAGGACAGAGACAGGAACAGGCACAACGACAGGGAGAGGCAGAGGGAGAGGGACAGGGACACAGTGTGCCACAAATTCAATTACGGCGAAACAAAACTTGACAAGGCCTCGAAATTCGATTTGTTGCTAACAGCAAAAATGAAATCAAAAATATTTATTACCTATAAACTCGTCTTCTATATGGACTATGTACATACATACATACATACATACATACATATATATATATATATATTTCAGTTGTTCCATCTCAAAAAGTGGTTCTCATTGAGAGAGGGAAAAAACAATGAAAAAAACAAGAACAACAGAGAAGAAACTTTTGATAACTTTTGTCCTGGCCAACAAGAAAAAGGCAAAAAAAAAAAAAAAAAAAAAATACTGAAGGTAAACGGAATTGAACATAAAAACTAATGCCAACTGTTAGAGGCAAAAATTGGCTACATCTGTTGTCGTTGTTTCGTTACGTTGCGAAAGCCAATTGAATACAAAAAGATGGGCAACGGAAAACAGCATATGCGCCCCTTCCCCCACACCATTTAAAAATTTCGAAAGAGACTCCCAAAATAGTTTCCCATTTTGCCTCACATGCGAGGGTTTACTTGAATTTTTTTTGGGAGTGGCCCATTTTTTCACTTAGTTTTTGCTATTTATGATTGAAATAGAAACTAATAAAAATAGAAAAACCCAAAAATCAAACCCCATAAACCCCCCAATTTAAAAACGAAACTAAAATAAAAAAGTTGAACCCTTTTGGTTAAAATTGACTTGTAAATTAACCCCACAATGACTAAATTTATTTTTGTAAAAATTAAGTCCCAAAAATTATTTTTTTTTAATAAAATTGAGAGTTTTTCCTATTTAAGGTTGTCTAATCCCTTTTGATGCATTTTGAATTTGATAAAAAGCCCTTGTCTGACTGCCTATTAGCGCATTTTAATTACAAGTCTCCTTTTTCAGGCCTTAATATGCTTTGCGTGGGGCGTTTGGGTTTGCCTCCCATTTCCTTTTTTTGGCCAGGCTGTTCTGGATGCTATAAAATAACGTAATGGGTCTTTGTTACATTTTTGCCGTTTTTTCATACTCTGTTTTGGGGTGGGGGGGGGGGGGAGAGCGGTGGGTCGTATTTTCAATTGGTCAATTAATATTAATGAAGTTTGTTGAGGTATGAGGATATATATTTTTACTGAAACTGGCCATAAAGCCTGCCCGTTAGGCATTTTATTTTGTTGTTTCTCTGTTCCAATTAAGTTGTAATAAGCCCCGTTTATCAGTTTATTTTTAGCTTACGCCACCCACACCAACACACACAGAGGTGAAAATTAAATGAAATGCAGCAGCGGCAGAAACTGGCGTAGTGAAATATTGTGCTTTTTTAATGTTTTGTTTTCGGTTTTTGAAAGCGGCGCGGGCTGATACATTAGATTTGTTATTGTTTGCTCAGGGAGCGGAGTGGAGGGGGAGGGGGAGGGGAGGGAAAGGGAAAGGGAGGGGCATGTTATGTCTGTCGTTGAACTTCAAAAGATTTACAACACATTTTACGAACATATTTTTCTTTTCTTCTCTCTTCTCGCTTTCCTCTCCCTCTGTTTCCTGTCAGTCATCTGTTTGGGCTCTATGTTCCTTAATTTAAAAATTTCGTTTCTCGGCGACGACGACAAAAAACACACACACACACACGCATAGTAAGAAAGAAGGCGACGAACCACAAACAAAGATAAAGACAGCACCAAAGATGACATGTCTTAGACTCCCCCCCCCCCCCCCCCCCCCCCCCCCCCCCCCCCCCCCCCCCTCCCTTTTCCCCCTTTCCCCCCTCAACGCAATGTGCGTAAATGTATGGGAAATAAAATAAATTTTTGCAATTTCGTAAGTTTTATGCGTACATTTGCGAAATTTGTTTATGCTGGATGAACACAATGAAGCTAAAGAATGTTGCTTATTTGTTTTTCTTTTCAGTTATTTTTGTATTGTTTTTCGTACTCCTCCTGCAGGAGGCAGCCAAATGGCACCATGAAGTGCGTAAGCGTTTTCCATTGTCGCCTGTTTTTGGGTGGGCATATATGGAAAAACATTTTTGCGGTTGCTCTCGCTCTTTCTCTTTTGTGTGTGCGTTGTAACATAAATTCAATTTGTTTCACCAGCCAGCGAAACGAAAGGGTTGGCCGCCATCATCATCATCATGATCGTCATCATCATTCTTATCGTTATTCATTGTGCCACTAGCCATGGCCAAATTATAGAAAATTGCTGACTGACTGCCGCCCGCGGCCTAGCGCCTTTTCTGACTTAGTAAATTGCATGCAAAATTAAAGCCTGCAGCCTGCTGCGTGAGAGAGCAAAGAATCTTTGTCAAGTTCAACTGCATGAATGACCTTGGAAGCCTGAGACTTTGACTGAGACTGAAACCAAGTGGCGACCATGTTGACTGTGATGCTGCATGTAAGTGTAGAAAACAATGGCAGCATAAATGCTTTAAGTTTTTTTTTGCTGCTGCTGCAATGACAAAAGTCCATCAAAAGTGCATTAAAATAATTGCACTCTGATTTCTTACAACTCGTCGGGGTTATCTAAGGTAGTTTCACATGCATATATATCTCAATATCTACCCATCTAGATTTGGTGTAGTTTTTAAGTTTTGGAAGAAGAACTTTAAATAAATAAAGTAAGCAAGTCGCCGTACCGACTCGAATATACCCTCTACCAGTCTTTATATCACTCTCTATTCCCATCTTTTCCTTCCTCTCGCATGCAATGAACGAACACATACCAATCGCATGCCATCTCACTCACCATCCGCCGCCGCCCCCCCCCCCCCCCCCCCCCCTGGACATTGCCTGTACATATAACTTGGCTGTTTTCAACCGATTTCATGAAACTTGGTAGTAGTTTTTTGAAATTTTATTTTGAAAGTGCCACACACTATGGAAATATTTCCGATGGGTAGTGAAAATAATATCAAACTTATATGTTTTATTAATTATTAAGTTGGTTTTCAAGGCTAAACTATTTTAGTTCAAGAAACACAGAAACATCTGAGTCGTATTCATTTGAATGCATTTGAATGGCTCCGTCAAAGCATTGGATATAGCATAGGATAGCCAAATGACTATATTAACTTAGCAGCTTACAACCAGCGACAAAAACCAGCCGCACTCTGCAGTTTTATAAATTGATGAGATCTCTCATTGATTCTTCCCTGCATTTGTGCACTTTTTTCTGCCGGATTCTTTCTTCCTTTCAAATTTTTCCGATTTTTGAAATTATCTTTAAAAATCGTCAAGCTGAACTCTTGTTAAACTTAGTTTTATTCGCTATTTCACGATTTAAAACTTTATATTCAGCCAATGCGATAATTTTGGCATTTTCAGTCAGGGTCTTCACCAAGTTGAAGCTCTCTACAAAGTGCGCTTTTAGCCGAAAATTATTCAAATAGTAAAGAAAATAATTGTGGGGACTTCCAAAATTAAAAGTTAAGCGAATAGAGGGGAAACCCCGAACTAGAGAAGATAAAAGTTATGTCAAACTTAAAGTGCGACATTTCTTTTGTCGCTGGGTGTATGCTGATCGGAAAAATAGTATATATACTTCATTAAGATAGAGATGCTACCTTTTAGATTACTTGCATTGCGAATACGTTTTCTTTGTGTGGCATAACTTTGTTTTTAGATTAAGTTGATCTAAAACCAAACCGTAAAAATGGAAATTTTTGAAAAAGAGTATCAACGAGTAAAGAATTTGATAACTTTGTCACTACGTCACTTGGAAGAAAAGTTTTCTTTAGCTATTGTTGTATGTACATATAGGTGAGAGAGAGATTTATGTACTCTTGGCCTGACTTGACAATGGCGGCTTCTGCTTCCGCTTCCGGACCCGACCCTTATGTGTTTCCTTGTACTCGAATTCTCTTGTGCTGTGCTCCTGGTCCTGGTCCTGTTGCATATGCTTTAAGTGTTTAAAGCATAAGCTAAATGCCACACAAAGGCATATTTCCCATACAAAGACATATTTTGGATAAGCAGATGAATGGAGGATGGAGCTGCCGACAAAGATTAATGAAATTCCAGAATGAAAGCATACTCATACTTTATATAATGAAAATGTATGGTAAACAAATATCAAATCAAATTCAAATTGCATATTTAATGTGTGTGTGTGTGTGTGTGCCAAATGAAATTTTCCAACGAATTATTGAAATTCAAATGAGTTGAGGCTGAATTAGCCTGGCCATCTGGCAGTTGCCTTTTGTTGATATTGTTTGCCCATTTACAATTGAAATGAATGTTTCTGTTTTTGTAAATATATTTCCTTTGCTTTTTGCTTTGAATTTTCCAAAAAATATTGTAATTTATTTATCAATTCAATTCAATTCAATTTTCAATATTTTCTTACAAACTAAATTTGGCTGCTGGCTGCTGGGGCAACTAATACCAATATCTAGCATTAGCTCTTTGTTTCATTGTTTCGTTGGTTCATAATGAATGCGAACATTAATATTTAATGTGTCGGAAAGTTTTTTTTTGTATTTTTCTTGCTGTTGCTTTCACTTTAACTAAGTGCTTATCTAATGATTTTTATTGAAATCGTCAGTACTAGGCCAACTTTGCCATAGATTCATCATCATTGCAAGAAGAAGAAGTTGTTACTACTTTCTTTTGTTTGTATTAATGACTTCCAAGTTTTAGTTGACTTCGAAAACTATTACAATTGATTGAGTTTAACCAATTTTGATGTTAGTATTTATTTCTTTGCCAATGGAAAGAGAAAAAAGGAAATTGTATTGTCATTTATTTTGTTTATGGTTTATCTTCTACCTTTTTCTTCTTCATTTCGTTTTTATGGCCCATTCTCTTAGTTTTTTCATTTTGTTGGCCTTTTACCAATATATTTCTGTCTCTTAATAACCTAGTTCATTAGTTTTCTATCAAATATTTATGGCAAATATATCTAGTTAATATTGTATTGCAATCTAGTCTAATCAGAGCAACAATACGTCATCAAGTTGGTTATGATAAGCCAAGTACTTTGAGATAAAGTTAACTACATCAATCTACCTCATGAATCCAAAAAAAAGAGAGAGCCCATTGGGCTTGGCCTTTGATAGAAGGCTAATCTATGAATCTATGCCTAGAAAAATGTCCTTAAATCATTTAGACTAAATTGGCTGCTAATAACACTTTAAAAGACGCTGCTGCTGGCGTTCGAAACTTATTTCATTTTAATCAGCAAACTCATTAGCGCCATCGTCCCTTAAATGAATGAGTATAAAATTAAAGAGATAGAGAGAGAGAGAGACGAGATGAGGAGCTCAGCTGCCTTCAGACAGAGTTTGGACTCTGACTGAAAAGTTTTCAGTTGGCAGTAACAGAAGCAAAAGCAACAGCAGCCAGCAGCAGCCAGCAGGGGCAGCCGTCAAGTTGATGTTATGAAAAAGTTAAAACATTTTTCTAACAATATTTCTCATATCACATGACATGGACACTGGGACTCTGGGACACTGGGGGGCAATGGCATTGGGGATCCTTCTCATGTGCAAAGTGTGCTAATTAGTTTCGAGTTTTTTTTTTGTGTGTGTAAATGTTGCGCATACGCAAGGTTGAAGCCGTCCATGAAAGTATTATAATAATTTTGTGATGGAAACTAGCAGAAAACAACTAGAAAAACGAAATCTTTGTGCAAAACCAAACGTTTGAGCCCAACGCCCCGGAAATAATCAAAGAAAGCAGCCAACACACACACACACACACACAATGAAATATTTCAACGGAAAGCGACCACGCCCCTGCCCCCTCTCTCCGCCTCACACACACTCATACTTATCGCAGTTGGGCGTATGATTAAGAGGACAAAGCGTAACCCACTCAATGCAACTCATTATAAAATAGCCTCATTTTGGTATGAAAAAACAAAAAGGAAAAGAAAAACCAAACGGCGACTGCAAATAAATAAATAATTTATGCGTAAAAAGACCGTAAAATACCTTCCAGACAGTCCTCACATTATTCGCTGTCATCTCTACCCATCTCCATCTCCAACTCCGTTTCCATTTCTCTTCCTCTTTGGTAGCCTCCACACGTAGCCAGTTTTATCTCTCTATTACATTGATTTAAGGATAAAGGGTTCTCCGTATTCGCCCCCTTCCTCCCATTTTTTTTTTTTTGTTTCTTAAAAAACGAAAAGGGTTGTGGTTTGTTTGCTTTGGCTTTGGGTGCGGTGGTCGGGTTCGGGGTACTGTTTGCTTATCACCTGCTGCTGCTGGTGGTTGCCAAAAACTGTTGCCGCCTGACTACTATTTGTACAGTTGGCACGTTTCAATCAGGCAACGATTGATAAGCCTCACGTTAACTGCATGCAAATTGCAAAAGTACGTGGCAATAGATACATATATGTATCCGATAGATATGTATCTGTAGGCAAGTTATTTGCCGCACTTTACTAATTTCCTTTAACAAACAAATATGTTTCAGCTTTGTAAGACGTAACCAAAGATTGATTGGATACAGCTTCCAAACTGGAGTTCCCAAAGACCCAAAGACAAAGAGGCTACACTTTTCTGATAGAACCTAAAACCGAGTTTAGATAGACACTGCTTTAAGAGATATCAAAATAGGATTCTAGATTTAAGTCTTTTGCCTCTGATCAGACTATGACTAATGAATCTATATAATCGAAACTCAAGTGGTCAATCTTTTGGCCTAAAGAGAACTTACATCCAATGGAATTCCAATGGAAGTTAAGAGGCTAATGGCTCTGGAAAGAAATAATATTCTGACCTTCGATTTGCTTGCTGTGATTAAAAAAATGAAAAGAATGAGGACCTTTGTCAAACATGTCACTTGTCAACGACAGAGAAATTGCAATCAAGTTCAAGTTTAAAGAGTTGAAAATGACGTTCAAGTTGAAGTTAAAGTCTATCAAGCGGAAATTGAGAGAGAGAGATTGCCTTTAATTAAGCAGGACACAGTTTGATGCTCACTCAAATCCTTTCAACATGCAGAACTCGTTTATTTCATTTTTATTTGCATTCATATTTATCTTGAACTTGGTTTCGTTTTGTTTTTTGTTATTGCATGTTGTAAATCCCTTAACAATTGTCTTCCTACATATAAGTTTTCCGTTCTTCTTTCATTTCCTTTTTTTTTTTTTCTGTGTTTGCCCAGACCAAATGTAAGGACATTTGAAGGAAATTGGTGGCAGCCAGGGTTAAGGATACAAAATAGATATACATGTGTGTATGATGTGTGTGTTGTGTGTGTGTATTATCTTTCAATTTGGGCTCAAGCATCGATCTTCCTTCGATCTTGTTTAAACTCACATTGTGCACAGACATTTTCAAGGCTTAATTAAATAATTTGCATAATTCAATATTTACGTTTTTAGCTTTATGTCTTTGTTTAGCGTACTTTTCGATAAGTTAAATATTTGATATCTGAAGCCGTTTTAACTGTTTGTTATCGTTGGGATTTGCTACTGAACTGAAACTCACTTGTCGAGAGAACACGTTAAATTATGCAAATGATAAGTACAAGCTAAAAAACAAAAAAAAACAAACAAAGCGAAAAACGATACAAAAATAGTTGTTGTATTTCTTTTTTTTTTTTGGCGCGCGCGTTTCACAGAGTTGCCTCCTTTTTGGGCTTGTCACACATTGCAATTGATGATAGTCTTCCTGCTGCTGCTGCTGCTTCTGCTGATGTTCACACGGATACTGATGTTGCTTCTGCTGCTTTTTGTTGCTGCTGTGGCATTGGCTGATGTTTGTGGCACGGCCGACTGGCATCGACTGAAGTGATTCGGCTCCCTGCCTCAGTATTTAAATACTGAGAGAGAGAGACTGCGAGAGAGCGAGAGTGAAAGCCTGAGAGCAACAAAAGGACTTAACCAAAATGAAAGCTTTCGCCACTTTTGACTTTCGGTTATGGTTCGAATCAGCATTTGAATCCTCCCATAGAACTTGTCTTGGCTTGTTCTTTTACCCAATAAACTGAAATAAATCAAATTGAATTTATGATTTCTCTTCGCATTCGCTTTGTCATGATGGAGGGAGCGAGGGAGGGCGATTTCATTTCAGTTGCTGCGGCTCACTGAATCGTTGATTGTGTTTTTTTCTTTTTTTTGGGGTTTGTCTTGGGGCTCGGCTTTAATCGCTGCTTCAAGCCGGCACTTGACACCCACTTATGGGGCACCCTCTTCTTGGCAGGTGGCCTCAAATGGCGAATGGCAAATGGCAGGTGAGACTCCCTCGTGTTTGACTTTAGCCTTCTCATTATGCGACCAAAAGTTTGTTTGCCTCTTCTGTTGATAATTGATGCCAACGACTTGACTTGATTTGACTCGGCTTGCCATATATGTTTAGCCAGATATATAGCATAATGGCCTTGTTCTCCAACGTCTTGGCTAGCTAATTTAAATTGAATTTCAAAGTTGTGAATTTTATTTAATTTAACGAAATTTCATTACGTTTACAGACAATGGCCAAATGGCCGAGACAAATGTGAAGAACATTTCAGAAGAAGGAGACATGGTGGGTGGTGGCGATTGACCTTTGTCTGGACTTTGCCTTATTTGCACCATGCAATGTCAGCGAATTCTTAGTAACCAAATAATGGGGGCCCCCTGCTAACCCAATAAACATTTCCCTTAGTCTCAGATAACCAACTGATAAGTGGTAATACATTTCAATGATAAGGCCTTTTTCTAGGCGCATGTGCGAGCTTTTTTTGTTTTTTGAGAGAGAGAGAGAGAGAGAGAGAGAGAGAACGAGCAGAGAAACAGTGAGAAGAGTTTGTCATCTCTGGATTTGGCTTAACTGATAAGAAAGCAGACTGTCCTGGACCGGCTACTGGTACAGTTGTTGTTGGTCCACCAGGCTCCAAAAAGATGATGTCCTGTCGTCTGTGTGTGTGTCTCATTGATTTCCTTTGAAATCTTAGGGCCTTTGTTTCCTTTTTGCCTTTCTGCCACATTAGGCATCCCTCCCTACTTCTTATGACCGTGAGGAAGGGGTGGAGAGGCTTCTCACCCATTTTTGGCCGCTAATTACAGCTGGTCGAGTTATCAAGCAGCGATCACAAAATTGAATTTGCCGCGTCTTAAATAATTATGTTCACATTTAATTAATAAGTTTTCCAGCACAACAAATAACAAAGGCCCACCAAAAAAACCAAAAAAAAAAGAAAAGGTCCCCACAAACGTATTGTTCACAATTAAGGACCCCCACCCCACCCAACGCAACCCAACCGCCCTGTTGTTGTCATTGTCTTTGCCGCCTGACCGGCCTACGGTCACCTCTCACTTGACCCACACAACTTTATAATAATTTGCTGCCTTTTGTGCGTGTTTTTGAAAAATGAGCAGCTTTTAGAACACAAAACAAAGAGAAAGAGCCAAAAAAAAAAAACTGCCTTAAAAAGGAAGACGAAATCTTACAAAAAAAAAAAAAAACGTTCAATTCACCCGGCAAAGGGATGGATATTTCTTACTTCCTGAGGGCGATGGACAGTTTTGTAGGTCATTAAATTTGTTCCATTTGCCTTTGGCAGGAATTCTGACATTCTACATAAATAATGAGCTCAATGCTGTCTCAACTCAAATCAAATGCCGCAAACTATTTGCGAAAGTAACACAAATATCAATGCCATTTGTCACATTTCTCTGGCTTTCACATTTTAGCTTAAGAACTCCAAATAAGACCGATTAAACAGATTTAAGATATTTCAGATTGGAATGTATCATTTAAGTTACATTGGCCTGGGACCAATTATGGCAATGAAATCAGATATATATGACTTCTCATCGTATTCAAAAATTAAAGAACCTTAACTATTAAAGGCATTGGCATGAGATCTATGAGATGTTTATCCTTAGCCAAAATTGATTTGTGATTGATTTTGCTATGCTCGCATTTAAAAAGGGGAGTCAGAGGTCAGTTAGAGTCAGAACTAGAGGTGCAGAACTATCGATAGTAGAAACAATCGATAGTCCCAATAGCATTTCAAAACGTAGCTTGCTTTGAATATCAGACCAAAAAACAGTTGTAAATGCAAAAATCCTATTCAACTAGAGCCTTAAAATATTCCTTGTTTTTGTACCTTTTAACATTATTGAGGAAACAATTAAAACAATTTCTCAAGTCGATTTCCTCTTGTCATAAAAAAGTATTATTTTTTTATTCTGGTATCGAGCAACCAACTTTTTTAAAGTTATTGGGACTATCGCCTGTTTCTACTATCGTTGAGCTTAGTTAGTCGATTGTATTGACTAGCTAAATTTTCATAACATTTTCCTTAACTCTATAGGATAATATTATAAAAAAAAACCCAATAGCCTATAAAATATTAAAATATTCATTGCCATTAAATTTGTTTTAATACCCTTGCAAAATGGGGTATATTAATTTTGGTCAGAAGTGTGCAGCGCATAGAAGGAAGCATCACCGACCATATAAAGTATATATATACTTGTTTAGTACGATGTGACGAGTGCATATAGCCATGTCCGTCCGTCTGTCTGTTCATCTGGATCAGCGCAAATATCTTATAGACCACTAAAGCTACAGTAGTGAAATTTTGTATGTAGTCTTCTATTTACTGTAGGCGTTGTATATTTTGGATTTAGTCGGATCAGACCACTATAACACATAGCTCACATAGGAACGATCAGTCGAAAATAGAGTTTTGGATCAATAACTTTGTTGTTTTCTAAGGGATGTTATAAAAAATTTACAACTATCAGTTTGTTTTATATCCCAACATCCATGCCAGAAATTCATAAAGATCCAACTACTATATTATATAGCTCTCATAGGAACGATCGGTCAAAAAATCTATTACAGAACAAAAACTTTCTTCTTTTTCAAGCGATTGTTATTAAAATAAATATTTGTTAGTTTATTAAACTCATTAATATCAGTGCCAAATTTGATGAAGCTCGAACAACTATATCATATGGCTCCCATAGGAACAATCGACCCGAAAACCATTTTTTGATTAGAAGAAGAACAGAAAAATACGCCAGTTTGTTTTAGTTTTTTAACATTAAAGGTTATTTTAAAAAAAGAGAAACACAACAAACTTGCAAGGGTATAAAAACTTCGGCACAGTCGAAGCTAGCCCGGCCTTCTTCAACAAAGATTAAAATTAAATGAAGCATTATTTGGAATTGTCATTTAAAAGTGACACATATTTGGACGTGTTCTCTGTAATTGGTTAATAACTTTTAGATTTGCGCGTTTTTTTAAAGAAATATCAACTATTTTTTAAACTATTCCTGTAGAAGTAATGAGTAAAGAGAGAAATAAGAGTAAATAGATTATGATGCGATAACTTTTGGAATAATCCAAAACGGTTCTTTTTTTAATTGATTTAAATTTTGCAAGACTTTCACACAATTAGTAACAAAAAAAATTTGGTTTTCTGAGCATTTAACGTTTTATTATTTTTTTCACTTTAAGTATAGCACAAGTTTTGCTTTTCTGTAACTGAAAACTGAATTTAAATTCTTCACTTGAACACTTATTCATTGAAAAAGAACGCACTTGTTTGAGCACTCACGTAAAATAAAAACTGTTAAACATTTCAGCTTAAGCTTAAGACTTAAGTTTGCAGTTAAAAATATGAAATTCTTGTCCAATTTATCTGCACAGTGACACACAATGCGCACAACTTGCACAATCAGAGAAGCTGTCACCTGAGCCGAGAGCAATCTGATGGGCGTGACAGGAAATGCAATCTAATAGAAAATGTTGCTGCGGTCACTTGGCATTGACTTTGATTTTCGATTGGTAAAGTGTTACTTGACAATAATAATAATAATAATAATAATTGCATCTCTCTGCAGCATGAAGAAGACAAAATGGCACGATGTACATATGTGGAACATGGGCGAAGGACAATGTAAATATGTATGTATATATACAAGTAGCCTATTTGATGGGAGGGTGGGAGTGGCACTTACCTGCATAGAATAAAGGCAGCAGATTGAAGATGATAATAAGCGGAAATATAGAGCGTGCAAATTTTTGCATATCCATAAAAATGTTGTTGTTGTTGTTGTTGTTGCTGCTGGCAGCAACATCACTTCGTTGTTGTTGTTGTTGTGGTTGTTTCGTGTTGTTGTTGTTGTTGTTCGTTTTGGCTTTGAAAGGTAAATGTGAGTGTAAGCTGTGAACAGCTTGTTTGATAATCCCTGCAACAGCAGCAACAGCAGTAGAAATGCATTGTTCTGGTTGATGTTGCTGCTGCTGCTGCTGCTGCTGTTGTTGAGCGCCATTGCCATCATTATTATTGTTGCTGTTGTTGTTGTTGTTGTTATTAGCACCAAAAGGATATTGCTGTCCTTGCTTGCTGCCAACTGGGGATAGCATACTGTGAATATGGCTAGCAGCGATCTCATGTATTGTCCAGGGCCATTTTGATGCATATTTTTTACTTTGGCTCCTTTGTACATCATCTGTTGCTGCTGCTCGTGATGTTGCTGTTTTTGTTGTTGTAGTTGCTGTTGCTCTTGCTGTTGGTGCTTTGAGTGTCGTTTGGCATGTTGTTGTTGTTGTTGTTGCTGTTGCTGCTGCTGCTGGTTCCAATTTGCTTTGTGTTGAATGGCACAGAAACGTTTCGTTTTCAAATTGCTTCCGTTTGCTGTGGCAGTTGTTTGTGTGTTGCTGTTGCTGTTCTTGTTGTTGTTGTTGTTGTTGTTGTTGTAAGAGTTGTTGTGTTGTTGGAAAAGAAGATTTGTTTGTTGTTGTTGTTGTTGGTGTGTTATAGAAATGTCGTATCTGTGCTGAGGCCATGTTGTGCCCTAAAAAAAAGAGAAAAAATGAAAGAGAAAAAAAACAGAATCAAAGTTAGGTCATAAAGAAAGTTTAAACCAAGAATGAGCCAAGGACAAGGGTTACACACACACACACACACAAATTGCGATGTCAACGGACTGACTGACTGACCCAACATTGATAAACCAATTGTATTCATTATCGATTCGATTCGGTTTAAAGGATTACATGGCAGCGGCGTTTTTATTTGTTTGTCGTGGTCCTTTCTAATCAATTTCCAGTTACTGCAACTGGTCGCTGCTGCCGGGCAAATCCTTTTCATTTTGCCCTTGTGTACACACATTTCTTTGCCCCAAATTGAGGGCCCATTTTTGGCATGCTAAACTTTAAGTATTTGCCATGCAATACAAAATCAAATTGATTTCTAGTAATGACATCAATAGATAACGTATACGCCATGTATTACTTAGGGTCTAGCCTTTGCATTATTCTGTTTATCATTTAATTTCTTCTCTATGGACTTGCTATAGTTTCATAGCTTTGCAAGCTTTTGTCCTTCAGAGCTTTACATCAAGTTTTTCGAATAAACTTACAAAAGTTATTTTTTGTTACAACCCAAAAGCTTTAGCTGTAATAAAACTGTTAACTCGAAGCTTTTAGAACTCAATGTTAACTGTTGCTAAGATAACGTTTACATCGAATATATGTCTGATCCCCCGCTCTAGCCCAGAGAAATAAACATAAATAATCGACAATTGCAACCAAAAGTCAAGTTAAACTTGTAAATTTTATGAAATGAATGATTAAAATGCTCGGATTTGAATTATGCTTTTGACTTTTGACCCCCTCCCCCTTGGAATGGGCAAATGTTATAAATGTTCATAATAAAGCGAAAATGGCAACAGTGCCTCAGAAAAAAACCACAACACACAACGCCCACGCCACGTAACACGAGGCCGTAAAGTGCTTGTAATCAACGTAAAACTAAGTCTCACGCACACGCACACGCACACGGAGATAGTATGTGTCCTTCAGTTCAGTCCAGTGTCCTGGCGTCCAGTGTGTGTGTGTCCAGAGAAAATGGTCTCTAGCCACTGGCTGTTTTGTGTGGTCGTGTGTCGTTGGCTTTCCCATTTTGCCTAGGAAAATTGTCTGCAATACTGCACAAATGCCATCAGGATGTATGCGTAACTAGGTGAATGTCGCCTGTGGTTAGAAAGCGGACGGCGGAAGGGAGAGTTGATTCTGTTACATTTCAACTGTGCCCATTAATTCGGGCCAGCTGGTAAAAAGGAAGTGTGCCACCTGTGTGTATGTGTGTCCTACTGAATAATTAAGCTTGCCTGCTGGCTGAGAAAAACTCGCCATTGCCATCCACTCAGAACTCAGCACTCAGTAGTCGGCACTCAACATTCAGCATTCAGGCTTCGTTTCGCTTTTGATGCTGCCACATAATTGGAAAATATTTGCTGCACTCGCGTGCCCCCCCTCCTTCTCCTCTCATTCAAATGTTAATTGCAAGCAACAAAAGGACAAAGACCAAAAATGAAATGCAATTTGGTTTTTTCTTTTTCATTTAAATTGTTTACTCTGTCTGTTGCTATTTGTGTTTGACCTACACACACACACACACACACACACAGCATAACATTTTGTTGCTGTTGACCTATTTGTTTATCATCTGCCATTTGGGCCCTTTGCACATTGCAATTAGTTTGGACACATGAACATCAATTTTGTTGTAATTGTTGTTGGCCAGCTAATTACAACTATGGTCAGCATTTTAATGAATTTGTGTTTGGCTTAGTGGACGGAGGTGTGGTGGGGTGGTGGGTGGTGGATTATGGGGGATTGCTAACCAACTTTTCATCTCTTGGCATTAAGTAAGGGAGAGACTAAGTAAAGTAGCCACTTCAAAGCGCAAAGTGCACTGGATGATAAAAGCAATATAACATAAACAAGCTAAAGGGTTGCTTCACATTTAAGGCAAAGCCGATCTATCAAATACCCTTTATTCACTGTTCACATTCATTTGTTTTCAATTGATGTTTTTTTTAGTTTTAGGAATGGTATTGTAAGAGAATCAGAGGAGGCCCTTTTTGTATCTTTTCTAGCTTCTAAGCTTAAAATGGCTTAAATAATTCGTTTTTATTATAACTATAAGATATATTTCTCGATTTTCTCAATTATAAAACATAAAAAACAACTTAAAATTTAGCCTCTCTCTGTGGACTTAATGTCATTATAGATTACAATATATTTCTAAATAAATAAATTTAAAATGGCAGTTGATATACTCATTGCTCAAGAGATATAATATTTCTCAATATCTCTCTCTCTCTCTCTCTCTCTCTCTCTCCTTCTCTTCTTGATCATTCATAAAGACTTTATAGTGGTTAAGCTCTGGCTTTTCCCTTACTAAAGCCATGTATATAGCACGATGAAAGCCCGGCAAATGGTTTGGCTGAAACAAATGGCGTATGATGCTGGGCAAAGAGCTGCAACAAAGTGCATCAGCATCAGCAACAACAACAACAACAACAACAACAAAATCGCTGTCTACACTTCAACGCCAGCGAGTTGGCCGCATAAATTTCCGCTGGCCCTCAGAATAAGAAAAATATATTGCAAAACAACTTTAGTTGGCAATGGGAGCAAGTAGTCGAATCAGCTGCGGTTGGCTGCGGTCCACTTTAAAGTTGAATAAAAATTCAAAAACTCATGGCAGGCATAAGTAGTTTAAATAGATTTATTTGAACTTCGTTTTGTGTTTAATTCATAAAATGCAGGATTACTAGTCGTTATCATTTGCCATAAATCACCCGAAATACTGTTTCGGTTATTATTTGAATTTCTCTCAATAGACACACACACAAATATTGTTGAGTATATAAATGTGTCGATTGGGGCTATGTATGTATATCCGCTAAGCCAACAAGTTTCGATTAAATTATTATATTATATTTACTCGATGCAGTTGCCGTAGGAAAGCACTCGAATGGCTTTGTTTGCCATAAATTTTTTGCACACGCATTGAAAATTTTGCACATTTTTTTTTTGGTTTTTACACTTTCTGCCTTTGGCCATTTTGTTACACAAAAAAATGTGGCAAGCAAGATGCCAAGAAAAAGAGACAGAAGGGGCGGTAGAAAAAAAAAAGAGGGGAATGCATGACTAACTGACTGACTGCCAGTTGGTTGGGATACGGACAGAGGTGGGGGGGGGGGGGGGGGGGGGGGGGGGGGGGGGTTGGAACAGAGAATTTGTGAGGATGCCCACACAACTTCATCATGATCATCATCTGCAGCAGCAGCAGCAGCAGTCCCACTGGATATTAGCAACGACTGCAGTTTGTTGTTTTTGTTGTTGTTGTTGTTGCTCTAACTGCCACTGCAACCTCCATGACAAATGGTAATTTAAATTGGGCTTTTGTTACCATGTGTGTGTGTGTGTGAGGTAGTGCTAGCTGTGCTCATTATGCTTCAAAATAATTTGTAGTTTTTAATTAGAAAAGTTAACTTTGCATCCACCCACATAAAAAGGCATTTCTCATTTTTTCTTTGCCCATTTTGTCATCTACATGCGACAAATTACAAAGAATTGAATCCACATGAGAACTTGAGGTAAAAAAATTGGAAAAAAGTTAAAAATTAAAAGATACTACATGTAAAATACTTATAAACAGATTTTGTTGAGTTAAGCATATCACAAACAATAAAAAATGATTACTTAGTTGGAGAAACTAACTTATATTGGTTTATATTCTTATGTAAATAAAAGCGCACAAGTTAAGAAACTGTCTTCGGAAATAAGTCAATGTGCGTTTGGTCGCCCCAGCGTGTCTCTTGGCCTTTCTCGTCAAATTGAAGACATTTTTTGTGTAAAATGTTGAGTAATACAATAAGCTAATATATCGTTGAAAGGGCTCCACACAGATCCTCCTTCTCTCAGCGGAAGTAGAAAGAAGGAGTTGAACAAAATTAAATTATTGTTTCTTTCTTTAAGTGGAATATTAGTTGTAATATTTCTATTTGTGTAATTTCTTGATTAATTTCATACTGTTGCCATATAATCATCTCAAACCTATACAAATTAAACTCTTGAAATTAACATTTATATTTAAGCTTTTCATGTAAGTGCCTCAACAAAAAAAGCTCAGGACAATGTTAACTATTCGATATTTAACAATTATGGAATTCAAATTGTTTACGTTTAAACCAATTAATTAAATGAGAAAAGTCCTACTGTGAGTTAAAAGGGGGAACTTTTATGTTTTGAGAACGAATTAATGAAATATGCAGTCCTCGGTAGATGAATTGTCCAAGTGGCCCAGTCAAAGATCTGGGTTCAAGTCCCAGAAGATCTTTAGTTGCCAGTGCTTGTTTGGTTCATAGCTAAACCACACTTAATTCTTTACTTCAAAATAATAATAAAATTAATAAATAATCAAATGCCAGCAACTTATACTTGTTTGTCTAGGGTTTTTTTTAAATAAAAGAATTTTAATGAAAATCCGTATGAAGTGAAAGCTAATAAACTATATAAATTCGAATTCGAGTTATGTATTGCCCCCCCTTGCTGGCTGGTTGGTTAGAAGACAGAGAGCTTAAACATCGAACTCTATGGATCAAACTGTTGCTTAATCTAGATCCCTACAAACTTGAGAATTTAATCAACTCTATGAATTGAACTCTCCATGACTTAAATCAGATTTTTTAACCTTAAGAGCCAACTTTTTAGTTGCCATGCATATCTAAGTTGGCTTTTATCTTAGAAATAGATCTGGGTTACTTACCATATCGTCTGCATTTAGAGCGTTAGGGTACAACACGTCCTAATCACGGAATTTCTTGAGTTTCTGCAATGACAAAGAAATTCAAAATAGTTTAAGTCTTGCAAGCCAAAGGGTGATGGGGGTGAAACGGGGGACATAAGATAAAAGTTTATAATATTTAGTTTTCTATTTGAACTGCAACAGATTCAACATCGAAGACTAAGCAACTGGCACCTGCATACAAGAACTACAAAGTAAAAAGCAGCTACAAATTGAAGGCGAGGAAAGTTTTCTCAGTTTCTCGAGAGAGAGAGAAAGTGGGAGCGAAATACAAAGAGAAATTGTGATATAAAGATAATTGGCACGACAAGGAAAAGTAGCTGCCAAATAGATAAAAATGCCAAAGACACGTGCAAAAAAAAAAAAAAAAAAAAACAAAAAAGGGGAAAAGCCGACAAGCGAAGAAGCCGCAAACAAATTGTAAAAATGTTGAGCAGGACTCACGGAAACCGTGATGCCCCATGCCATGTGACGGGTGTGTATGGGAGAAAGGGGCGGGGGGTGTGGGCGAAGCAACGCATTGGCATTGGCAGCGCCTTGAGCCGAGTCCCAGAGCAATTTATCATCTCTATGTTTAAAATTTATTACATTTATTTTATGTTGTTTTCCCTTTTATTTTTTCTTCTTCTTCTTTTGCTCTAGTCCCGCGTTTGTCGTTGTTTACCGTTTTTTTTCTCTTTTTTTTTAACTGTTTCTTGCCTTTTTTGTTGTTGTAATTTTGGCTGCGTGTCTGAGGCGGCTCTAACAATTCCCAGGCAACACTTTAAGAGCCAACTCAAGTGAATATAAAGATGGTGGCAGGGGGAGTGGCAGAGGCAGTGGCTGTGGCAGTAAAGAGTTCTTCGCCGTAGTTGTCAGTTGAGTTATAGCTGACGCTCGGGCTTGGCTCTTGTAATTGAATTTATCGCTGTAGCAATATTCATCAACGTCAGCTCCAGTGGGTGCCTGTTCCTGCCAGAGTTTCTCTCTCTCTTTGCTGCTTTCCATGTCTGGACTAGGCTCTAGGCTCTCTAGGCTGGGCTGCCAACCGAACACTTTATAAATGTTGAGC
Organism: Drosophila nebulosa; assembly: GCA_024703675.1. NCBI lineage: Eukaryota > Metazoa > Arthropoda > Insecta > Diptera > Drosophilidae > Drosophila > Drosophila nebulosa. Next base: position 1,301,762 of record JANFPS010000007.1, on the reverse strand, counting down.
GATCAAATTCAAGTGTCAAAGATTATGTCCTTTGGCTGCAATTGCGCATACGCAGCGTATCCCAGCCGAGAGATGGTCATACACAAGTAAAATACATACAATTGAAATCAAATTGAAATTCCTTTGCCCATAAAGTCAGCTCAATTCAATGGCCTGGCAATGGCCCTAGACCCAGGCACGCCCAACCAACCAATCAACCAACTCAACCACCCGACCCACCTACAGAAACACTGCCAAATTGCTTTCGATATCAATTTCCTGGCACAGCTTTTGTTTTTGTTGGCAGCTTTGGCCGCAGCTGCAACAAAATCCGATTAGAAAGTCCCACTCCGCCCCACACTCGCGTGCTTTTCTCTTTCTCTCTCTCCCTCTCTCTCTCTCTCGCTCTTAGAAATAGAAATTGTTTACAATTGTTGCTGTTGTTCGCTTACAAAACAACATCCAAAAAATCCAATGCAATGCCAAATTCAATAGAGCGCAGAAACGAACCAGAACACCAGACCAATGGACCAATGGACCAATTGTGCAGCAGACGACTAAAGTGATGGAGCTAGCGAGGGGTTAGAGGCGCTAGGGGGGGTCCATTTCATCTCGATTTGCCGATAAAGTTGGCAGCACATAAAATATGCATATGCTGCAGTGGCCAACTCTGCTCTGTGTTCGGCTCTCTCAACTCGAACGACTAATACTAATGAAGCCAAAAGCCAAGTTACTGTATCTCAATCAATATCACTTTGCATTTTTTTCAAATTAATGTGATGCATTTAATTAAATGCATTTCATCTAGTTCAAAATAGGCAGTTAGACTGAATGGACAACTTGACTTAAACAAATAATCAAATTAAACTGAAAAGTTAATGCTTTTCCTTATTGATTATTGAGTGCAACCTTTAGTTTGCTAATGTAAAATGTAGCAAAAATAGTTCTTTTCTTGGCCATCAAATTATTTAAAGCGATTAAATAGGGCTAAACCCCTCAAATACTTATGTTTCATTTCGAATTATATAGCTACATAATAAATATTAATGAGTAAACTTGTAATTGGCAATAGCTTGAAATTATGAATGAAGTCTTTATTTTGGTGACCAATCGAGTACTTAAATCGAAAAAGATAATGTAGATTTTACAAAAGAGTCGCCTCATTCCTAAAACTCAGAAATATTTTCGTTATTCCTTTTCGTTCTCAATTCAAAATTTAACGGCAAAAATTTTAACAGCCGAAGAGCTATTTTTCTGGAACTGGCAATCTAGCGAATTCTAGCAGATTATAGCGTTGTTTAGTAATCGATCATCACTGCCCCGTTACACTTTCTGGCAACGCTGTTAGTTTCTTTGTCGTCGGTGGTCGCGTTTCCCGGTAAATTGTAATTTCTTTTTTTTGTGTGTATTAAAAGTGCTTAAAAGTAAAAATAAATTATTTTATTGTTAAGTTGATGCAGCCTGCGCTGCAATAAATGCGTTTGCATTTAAATAGGTTTGATTATTCTTTAAACGTCGGCAAAAGTTTTTCTTTGCGCCAGCAAAGCCCTGCTCAATACATAAAAATAAATGAATGTATGTGTGTGAGTGTGTATTTGGCTCACGATCGGCACTTAAAAGTAAAAATAAATTATGTTATTGTTAAATTGCTGCATGTTGCTTTGCAGTAATTGCGCTGGCAGTTAAATCGGTTCAATTATTTATCAAATGTCGTCTAAAGTTTTTCTTTGCGCCAGAGAAGCGCTAACTCAATACATACAAAATAAATGTAGTTGTGTTAGTGCGTGTGTATTTTGCTTACGATCTGCACTTACTGGCAACGCTGTCAGCTGTTTTTGTCGTTGGTGGTCTCGGTTTGCCGGTAAATTGTCATATCTTTTGTTTTGTTCTTTTTTTTGTTGTGTTAAAATTGCATAAAAGTAAAAATAAATTTTGCTATTGTTTAGTTGATGCAGTCTGCGTTGAAATAATTGCGTTTGCATTTAAATCGGTTTGATTATTGTTTAAATCTCGGCGAGTTTTTTCAAACCTTAAATACATACAAATGAATGCTGTGTGTGTTAGTGTGTTTGCGTGTATATTATGAAGTGTTGAGAAGTGCAAGCAAGTACAGCAATTGGGAAACGGCATACGAATATGGTAGAAAAGGAAATGAAGGAATGATACAGTAAGTGAATTTTAAGTTAATCATTTTTGAATAAAGTAAAAACCATAATTCAACTTGCATTCAATTCTTTACGCTTTTTAGGTTCAAAAATTAGATTAATTAAGATACGAAATAGAGTTGAGTTAAGCTTCTTTCCCACCCCGCAACGTGCGGTAATGCCTTTCTGTACACCTTCCAAAATGTCAGATAAATCTTTGTTTTTTCTTTATAGAATTTTAAAAAAGTTTCACCTCCAAAAAGAAGGCTACGAAACTCATCGTAAGGTTCAACAGGATCCATCCTTCCCGCGCATTTGCGTTACGTAATAATAGAGCGGCCTTAAAGTAAATCAAGAAAGCATCTATTCAACTGTTTAGCTTTTACAGAAATCTTTATTTCATGAAGTTTTTCAAATTTGCATAAGAAAATTTAGTTTTATATTTATTTTAAAATTTCACAATTCTGGATGTCTTTCAACTCTTAGTTAGTTAGGGGCCACCGTATGGAAACTATTTTGGCATTGACTGCTAAACGAAATGCCAACTACTATTTTCTTTAAGCTATCTTGGGACTCAAAACCCATATATGTATGTACATAAAGAGATTAAAATTTCAGACAGTAATTAAAAATACTGCAAATTTACAAGAATCATTGATTTAAAAGAGTAAATAATATGTACTTGCGGAAGCAAATTATTTAGTTTTAGTTCACCTAATGCATTTTAGTTTAGGCAAATTTATTAATTGGAGCCAATCTCAACTACAGATAAATTGACAATGTCAATTGGCATTGATTTGAATGCATTGTTCTAATTGAAAACGGGGGTGGGACAGACATTGGTGTTTGTGTGAAATTGTGGCCACTGGTCATTTGGTCAATGATGAATGCGACTTTAATCAGTGTCATTAGTTTGGCAGCGCCATCAATTGGTGGACAAATCGATGACAATTTTTGTGCACTCTCCCTGCCATCGCCTGCCTGGATGCCCGACTGCCCTTCGGCTGGGCAGTTGACAGTGGCGTGTGACATGAGAGATAACCAATGGAAAGTGAAGCCCTCAAAATGATATGTCCTTGACAGCCGGCATAATCCATCTGCATGACATGACATGGCATGATATGTCCTTTGTGTTCGGGTGCGCTTCTGGGAAAATTGAAAAATTCATCCACACACACACCCACACACACACACGTACATGTGACAATGACGGTGTGTGGTGGGTGGTTATTTGGAGGGACAGTGGGTTTGTGGGTGTGGGTGTGGGCGGAAGCAGCAAACGTGATATATATTTATGGCTTTGGGCGCCTGTATGTATGCAACATAAATTATCAAAGTGCAAGTTGCAAATTGCTTGGCCTTCAGTTTCAGTTTCAGACTGCGGCACGAAATGTGCACATAATTTCAAATTTATTACGAATTTACGTGACATGCGTTATGAAAGATGGCAACACTGAGTCAGGCGAGGCGAGACTAAAAAAAGTGTACAGGAAACGTACATTATGGAAGGGGAATTGGATAGTACACATTGGATATTGCCAAAAATGTAAAGCTGATACCTTGAATTAACATGAACTTTCAAAACAGTTTTTTTTTTTCTTGAACTTTTCTTTAATATTTTTTTTGTGTATACATACATCCTAGCCTTAGATGCACCTATTACTTTATTTTTCTACGCTATCCATCACACGTTTGGTCGTGAGTCACATGCAAATAGGGTCACACGTGCATACTCACGGCATACTATGATTATGGGCTGCTGCTGCTGCTCGTTGCGCGTCTAAGACAACTCAAAGTTTGTGTGGGCTGTTGTTGCCTTTATGTCAACATCCGACCACGCCCATGAGCCCTAGCTTTTTGTACCTGCTTAGCCTGAACCTCGTTTCGATTAAATGCATCATTTCCCCACAAATTTCACATTTAGCTGCAGGAGAGACCCAAGGGGCAGGAGGAAAGAAGCCACAGGAGCTCTACTACTAACCACATTTGCCATGATGCAACTTCTCAACGGCAGGCTGCTGCCCAACGGGCGGTGGTCGCTTACTTTTTGCCTATCCTCATTCTCATCCCATCCCATCCCCCCCATCCCAAAGCCCCAAAAGAATGTTGTGCATTTATGTTTGCCTTTGTGCTTCAGCAGCACTGCTCGCTCGACAGTGTTCTGGATTTGCCTGGGCCTGGGCTCGGTCCTGGGCTCGGTCCTGCCTGAGCTATGCTAACAATCTTGTACTTTATAGCCTGAGCTCGAGTTTAACTATGGAAGAGATGTTGTTGGTGTTGCCGTTGCCGTTGCCTTTGCTGTCATTGCCCATTTGCCGCTGTCCTCGGTAATGTTACACGGCTTTTTATCCACCTCGACAACTACAACTACAACTACAACAAAAGCAACAACCACGAACGACAGCAACACAAAGCAGGTGAAGGATTCACATAAAAATTGTAAAACTGATTTTTTGCAGGCAGCAAACACACAATAGACCAGGACACGACATGACTTTGGCAATATTAAAAATCAAATTAAATTTCAGCTTAACAATATAGAGCTGTAAAAGTGTCGCACAGACCAACATACAGCAACTGCATACAAGCTAAGCCATTCACTAGAGCGGAATAAAAATAGTTTCATTGTTAAGCCAAACTAGCTTTAACAGGAAATATTCTACAAATTCTCAATGGAAAACATATCAAATTGATTGAAATTTAAGTAGATTATTTTAGCTTATCGATATTCATTTTATAGTTCATATAATATTAATTTGTGTCCAGGTCGCAAAATATTAAAATCCTTAAATTTCGAAAAGTAATAAGTAGTAAAGAGTCCGCATATAACGTATGTATCTGATGCATTTATGCTAGCACTTGTTGAAAATAATTAATCGCTTTAGTAACTAATGTTAGGCAGTATCGATATCGATTAATAAATATTTTCTTTTATGTATATACGTATTTACATTATAGATTATACAAATTGCATAAAGAATTGTGTCACTTGCTTTTTGCCACTACTACAAGCAGTGTAGTAAAATAATACATAGATATATCTCTTATATGTATTATATACAGTTACCAGTGATCCCCTTTCCAAAGGTAGATTTCCAATTGGATGGCAATCACAACAGCTGACCGATCGAGGTGATGTCTCTTCAATGACTGATTTCGACCTCTGCGCTGCTTCTTCTTCTTAAAGCATATGCTGAGTAAGCGCAAGCGACAGAGTGGGTGTGTGTAAGTGTGAGTGTGTGAACGTTTTCGCTTGCATGTACTCAGCGCTGCTTCTTCTTGAAGCAGATGCTGAGTGCGCGCAAGCGACAGAGTGGTGGGTGCGTGAAGCATTGAACAGCTACGCTAGCGCCCACGCACTTACCCTCCCTTTCGCTTGCGCTCTCTCAGCATCTGCTTTAAGAAGAAGCACACACATACTGTAAAGCTCCACGCGTTGCTTGTTCTCTGTGCAATTTCAGTTTTTTGAGAGACGTCACCCCGATCAGTCAGCTGTTCTGACTGTGATCCAATTGGATATCTAGCGTTGGCAACTATTTTCCACAGGTAAGTGTGTGTACATAAAATAACAGATATTTCTATGTATTATTTAATTTGACGTCGTAAAAAGGTTTCTGCTTGGAATAGTAAATTAATTTCGACTGCCTTCTGAGATATTTTAACTGAGAAATGATAGTAAAAAGTTGATGTTATCTCTGATATACATTTGTATAAGTGTTTTATGTCTTACTAAAAGATAATTATCAATTGATGAATTTGGGAATTTATTTTGTTTTTGAGCCGTGAAAGGCAAACAAATATGAAGTTTCATCCAGTAGTTATATGTATGTATGTGTAGTTATTATAAAAAATATATACAAATTCTTATTTTCATGTTTTTTTTTCCCCTGTTTCTATGCAAGACAACTACATTCCTATTTTTCTGAAAACTGCAAGTGCTAGGTCGTTGCTCGGCAATTCCTGTTTCATTCCTGTTTTATGTTTTTGGAGCTAGCTTTATTTAGGAAGAAACACATAGCTTTGAAGATGAATACCAATAGGAAATTTGAAAAAGTGTCTAACAAATATTTCTCATTGACACTTGTGTTCCTTGCCTGAGCTATGCAAAGAAAATTTTTGAAATTTTTTCATAATTCGTTTAAAAAGTGTATATCAATATAAAATCTTGAGAGTATATGAGATTTAAGCCGCTTACAGCTATCAAAGACTATTACAATTTTTATGTAATTTTAATGGCCTTACCATAAAATGCGCTCTATAAAATCAAATTAAATTTATGTACCAGTGGATAGAAATGCCTTAAATATGGCGAGCGCTATGGAATTGCGCTTGCCATTCTTATACATATTTAAAGTAAACTTTCGCCCTTGAGGATTATCATATTCAGTTCGCATTCTAGTAAAATGACGCCAAACATCCTTCTATCCCATGTGAAAATTCAATAAGTTTATGCTCACAGAACGGCTCTATGCAGTTTAGTTTACTTTTTGGTTGGTTCTAGCAGCTTCCTACCACCGAACCCTTTCCACCAATTATGCACAGAGGCCTTAAGGGCTGAAACCGAATCTGAATAGCGATGACGTTGCAGAGATTGCACAAGAAGAAACTTTCATACTCGTTGATTTTTAATCATATCTTTTTTGCCGTGAAGGGGGGGACGAAGGGTAAAGCAAAATTAGCACCAAGGCTGGCAGTAAATTGAAAGCAAATGAAATCCAATTGCAATGGGGTTGCCATGGTATCTCTCTTGCCACCAAGGCAATTAGGCAGCCATCAACATTTGCCAACCCCTTGGCATTGCCCCCCCTAAAACCTCCCCATCACCCCCTCTCATACTCACATTTATGCTAGTTGCATCGCATGGTATTTGCTCTTCCAGTTGGGCCATGTTCTCTTGCCAGCGCTACATTTTCAGTTAATTGCTTCAGTTGTATGGCAAAAAGAGGAAAGTCTTTTGTTCGAATTGTTGAAATCGTTGGCTGTCAAGAAAGAAGAGAGCAGAAGAAAACGAAATGCGAAATGATATATAGCATATTAAATGAGTCGATATTAGATGAAGGCAAATTGCAAACGCCAGCACACAATTGCAAGTCTTTGATAAAGTGCTTACTTTTGCAAAATACCCAATTAAATATTAAACTTAACTTGAGATAATTCTGTCTTTTATTTCAATGCCCCAAATAAAATAACTTAAGGAGTTGAATTTTCTTTAAACTTAAAAACTTTGTTTGCTTGTTGTTTAGGCATAAACATTATAAAAATGGGATAGTAATTAATGAAGTCTTATATCTCGCGAAGACTACTTGCTTTATTCGAAGGCCTTATGGATATGGTCTGGGTCTGTTGAATATTCTATTTTTAAATTCTTTGTTTGGAATTTAGGTTTTAAAAACTTTTTATTAACAAAAATTCTAGTTGATAAGATTTTGGATCTATTGTTGTTTCTGATTATAAAGATATGTCGAAAATTGATGCGAAAATTTTCTTTTATGGGTTAAAGCATTTGCAATACACAGCAAATATGATCAGCTAATGACCTGACATTAGTTCAACAAATGATAAATGTTAGGAAAATTGGCTACTTTTCTCATTGCCCCATTTAGATGGCTGTTTGGTTTGTTTGGAATATCCTTTATAGAATGCGACTCACGTATTCGCTAGGCTTCTATTCTATGCTCATAATTGGCCTGAAGACTATGCAAATTGCAAATATGCAATACAAATGGATAGTTTTGGCCACGGAATGGCATTTAAATGAAACACGCATCAACGAAAGTTAATTGGAAATCCAGAGGCAAAAAGGAACGGATAGACAAACAGACAAAGCCTGTATCAATCACAACTGAGCACACAGAGACACATGGACAGACACACAGGGAGCTGATAGAGCAGATAAAGTAAGGCGAGACGATGAGAGGGAGGGTTATGTGGAGGAGGAGGAGGAGGAGGAGGAGGCAACTAAATTACAACCAATTTTTATTGCTGCGAAAACAAAAGGCGCACAGCCTATTATCACAAAATGGCGCACACACATAGTAAAAGTCGGCATGGGGCGTGGCACGAATATTTGTCTGTCTATCGTGTCTCTCTGTCGGTTTGTCTGTTTGTCTGTCTCACTGTCTGTCAAGCGCACGTTTTTCACAAAGCACACAATAAATGATAAAACATAAATTCGTACATGTATAGAAGCGTGTGTTTGTGTCTGTGTGTGTATGTGTATGAATTGTAAACTTATGCCCCCCAAAGGCAAACGCATCTCCACAACTACTCACAATGTGACTAAGGCAGATCGAATTATAATGCCACCTTATCAGTAGCATTTAAATCAGAGCATAAACATCCACACACAAACGGGCCACACACTCACACCCATTCACACTCTCACACACATATATATACAACAAAAAAAGGAATTGCTATGCCGCTCCTGCTGATGCAGTAAAAGAAACCACTGAAGCGGCAGCTGGATAAAAGTTACATTGACATTGCCCAAGCACATCGGTACATCGGCACATCGAAAGAGCACTAAAGAGGGACTACCCACAGATAGAGAGTGAATCAAAAGAGTGAGGGGAACAAGAGAGAGAGAGAGAGCAAGTTGGTTGGAAAGAGAAAGAGAGAGAGCACGCCTGCGCATCGGCAGAATCAGTCATAGCACATTAACATAGATACCAACTCTTCGACCGCCACTGCCGTCGCCCTTTTTGTATTTGCAACAACAAAATAACAAAACACGAAAATGTTGTCTTTGTGTTTGTCATTTACTTTGCTTTCTTTTGCGTTCTTTCTTTCGTTTTTGCTCGCTTGCGTTCCTTCTCATTTGCCTGTTTACGCTTTGTCGCATATGTCGCTGCAAATGTATTTAATTGTAAAATAGCGCACAAATGTAGGCAACAAAAAATTGTTCTTTTATTTTCTGTCACTGCGTGTGCCTGTGTGCGTGTGTGCGTCTGTAATATGTGTATATTGTATCCTATTTATGTATTTGTTTTGGCCTTAGATTGTTTTCTTGTTTTTGTGTTTGCTTTTCTCTTTGCTGCTGTTTTTATTTTTTTTTTTTTGCTGGTTTGTTTTATGTGCCGTCACTTAATGACATAACAATTATCTTTTGGACGCATGCTTATGACACTCAAGGGTGCGCTTACCGCACAGCCTCCCCACTAGTCAATTGAAATTGGATTCCATAGGTGATATGTGGGGTTTGGGTTAATTAAAGTTAAAGCCTTCTTCAATTGCTGCTGCCAGCTGAAAACCCTTTGTAATCGTTTCCAAATCAATTGTCCCAAAATCTTTTTTTTAAAAAAAAAACCAAAAACAAAAACAGAATGCGAAATCAATGGTAGTTTTTGCCTTTAATAAAATTTTGTTTTAGAAACTTTTGAAGTAAAAATCTTATTTCTTATGAGATATTTAACTGATTCTTCTATTGCCTAGTTTTAATTAATTTATATCAACACTAGAAAAATAGCAGTATTCCAATTTGCCAGGTAGAAAATATGTTTTGATAATTATAGCATTATATCGTCATTAAATAGGTAATAGTTCCATCTCGAAGCAAACTAGCAAAATGGCTAAGGGTTTATTTCAAACATTTTTGATCAAATTTGACTCCTAAGAATTAGAGGTGGAAAACTATCGATAGCCTTAACGCTCGATAGTCCAAATAACATTTAAGAAGTGGGTTGCTTGATACCAACATGAAAAATTTTTAAATTTTTTAAACAAAAAAATTTTTTTTTTCAATTTGTTTTTTCTCTAAATTGTCAAAAGTACATATATAGTTTAATAGCCTCTATGCAATCAGAAGTGTTTTTTTTTGTTTGTCTGCCATCAAAGCAAGCAAAGTTTTAAATGCTTTTATGACTATCGACTGTTTTGACTATCGATAGTTTCCCACCTCTACAAAGAAATGTCTTCTATTTGTTGTAGACATTTCTGATATTTATATATCAGTTAAATTCAAAAGCTTACCATCTTCCCCATTGGGAATTGTTAATAAAATATTTTTTACCTAACATTTGAAATTTGTTTAATTAAGTTTACTGTTCGGCTTAAAGCCACCTTTTGCATATATGGTTAACATGACCAGTTAAATGACCAGTTGGTTATGTATGTAGTAAATATTTCTTATTCTAGATAAACTCTCTAATTGACCATTTGTCCACTCTCACCTTTTCACCTGTTCTGCTCTGTTCTTGGTACTGCCCCTGAGTTGCCTGCTAAACGTTTTGCAAACATCTAGTTTTTTATTCATAAACAAGCAACAACAAAACGTAGCGCACTCTAAACGACCACTTAAGTGTGTTGCCTCAACAACAGCAACAACAACAACAAGAAGACAAAGATGCAGGTCCAGTGCTGCACAAGTAGAGCGCACGAATGAATGAATGACAGAATCGCCACTGGCAAAACAGACAGACAGCATGTGTGGGCGTGGCCATTGTTGCCCCCATTGTTGATGCGGTAGCTGGGGATGCTGCTTCTGCTGCTGTCATTACTCGACATGCTTGTTCCTCTTCTTGTTGCTGTTGTTGCTGCTGTTGTTGTTGTCGTCGTTTTCATCTAAGTGCACACCAAGAGCGCTCCAAAAACGACCAAGTCCTTTGTGTATATGTATCTGTGTGTGTGAGCTTTTGTTTTTGTTTTCTTCCTGCTGTGCCATTTGTGCATGATTATTTTTGCATGCGACTGTGTGAGCAAGTGGAAAACCTCGAATGGTTATAAATGGCCTCTCCATCCGCCCAGTTCTACTTTCAGTTGCTCCCCTCTCGTCACCACTAAGATGTCATCATTGTTAGAAGCAAAGTCTGCTTATGACTACAAGATGACAGTGTGTCCGGTACATGAACATATAAGTAAATATCTATATTAATATACATATCCCTCTATATAGAGTGCGATATTGTTTTTTATATATGTATGTAGTTTCATAGCAAATGAAGTCGGTAATTGAAATGAATTGTTTGAGGGCCCAAAGAGTTTTGCAAATGATTTCATCTACATTACTTAATGAAACCTTGTCCTCTTTTCAGTATCCGATTCTCGCCCTTTCCCTTTCTCAGAAAATACTGACAAAAAAATGTACCATGAAACCTTGTGTCCAAAATTAATTTCTAACCTCCATTAAGAAACTAATCGGCAATTTAAATTTAAATTTGAATTTCAAATTTAGCGAGTTTCCGTAAATAGGGTTTTTTGTTTAGCTGTTTTTACTCTCGCGTTGGTGAATTCCACAGGTTGAAATTTCCTAACGCGATCACAACTGCTTTTTGAGATGTGGTAACACTGTCTTCATTTTGTCGCGGCTTGTGGATAAAGCGTGGAAAGATGAGAAAAAATTTAATATTGTCATTAAGTTTGACTCATAACTGCTTAAATGGTCGAATGCGCGTTTAAGTCTGTGCGTGGCAAATAGTTTTTATTTCTAGGAGAGTGAATAAGAAATTGAGACACCTTTCGGCAGTGCCCCTGGTGGAGCCTCAGTTTTTTTTTTTCAGATGTTTTGAATATCGGCGCAGTTGCCTTCATGCAAAGCAAAAACTAAGTGTAGCGTGTGTTTTCTTTATTTTGTTTTGCATTAATTGTTAAAAAAAAGGGCCAGTGCTCAGGTCTGGAAAAATATTACTAAAAGAGAAGTAAGAAAACAAATCTGAATACTGAAAATGCGTAGTTTAAATTTTAATAGTGGTTATAGTGAAAAGGTAAAGTACATTATTTAGCATTATCTTCTCTTCTCTTCTTTTTTATAAGATTTTCATAATCGAACTACATAAAAAATAATATTAAAATAATTGAAATATTCCATTTTTATTTACAAATTTTAAAAACAAAATTTAAAAGTTTTCATACCCAGTCCTGCATTTAAAAACAGAAATTTAAAGCTTCTGCTCTCCAATATTAATTTTAACTTCAATCAATTTTGAATCAAATTCAGGCATTAGGCTATGATAACAAACATTAATTGATAAATGAACTTGAAACAATATATGTAAACATTTAATTATTAAATTTAGATAAAATTATATCCCTTTAAAAACTTTTTTGTGAATTTACAATTGATTTAGTTTCATGGCGTCTAAGTCTTCATTTTTATAGTATGTCATTTAATTTAGATTGTTCTGCCTTGATTGTAGATATTTTTTGATTTTTTTTTGTTTATAAATTTTAAATTCAAACTGATTGTAGTCCTTCAAACTTGAATTTTTTTAAGCCCCAAGAGGCTATCCAAGAGAGTATCTAAGGAAATAACATAAATTATGTATCCAAGTATTATACATGCTGCTTATGAGTTCACTATCAAATAATGCAGTCAATTTTGAGATACAAATATTTAGCTATAAAACTAAAATTTGATTATGCAATAAATTAAAATTAGTTAACAAAACAAAACACATCTTTAAAGTGCATTAAACATATTTGAATAGTAATAAAAGTTCTTGGAATGAAAATAGAGAAAGGCCTAATCTTGTTTTGAGATGATGGTAGTCCATTATCTATCCATGATACACATGGGGAACGGATAGTAAAAGGTGTGGTCATTATATATTTTGGCGTACTTATATGAGTGCTACTATCCTTCAAATAAAACTCATTTAGCTGTGCAAATGAAACCTTCATTTTGGATTGGCCTCCGCAAACAACATTTAACGCCAATCAATTGACAGACGCACACAGACACACACACACATACACACACAAACGCACACCCACAGAAGGAAGAAATAACAACAATTTGAAATGTTTAAAGGAATGGAAGGGTAGCAGTCCCCAATACGAACGAGGAGCACATTTGTAATTAAGAAAGTTTTAGCTGAAAAGCACTTAAATGAAATTTTAATTTATTTCTAAAATGCTGCCAACAATAGTCAAGACAATGTTAAGAGAATGAAAGAATGAAATGGAAGAAGAAATGAAGGAAGTCAAAACAAAAGCAAAACTTTTCTGTTCTATCCTAAAGTGTTTGCCAGGGCGTTGACAGAGACAGAAAAAAAAGGAATAAGAAAAACAAACAGGACGATACTGACTAAGACTGACAATCGGATGGACGAAACGACAGACAGACAGAAAGACAGACAGCAGGAGAAGCTATTAAATATTTAACCTTATCGCAGTTAGTTCTATTGCCATTTGCGGTTTCAATGTCTTGATTGCCATTTCAAAAAACAAGCAGGAAGGACTCGAGGCAACATAGTAAAAAAGCGAAACAAAAAGTATTCCACCTCAAGGACAAACCATTATGGCGCCTCATGAAACGCTTAAGCTATCAACACGATATTCGGTAATTAACCCGGCTAAATACGATACGAGAGGAAAATTATGCGGCCAAGAACCAGGAACCTGGAAGCCACATACAAACTCTCATTTTCTCAAGACGTGAGTGAGCCCTTAATGTCCTAGGAGTAGGCGCTTCCTTGAAAAATGAGTTCTGGGATGTGTGTGCGTGTGTGTGTGTGTGGCTGAGTGTGCTTTGTTATCATTATCGTGATTAAAATTTGCAAAAAAAACGACGACTTTTTTTTTTTTTTGCTTAGACCACAAACACATTGCGCCATTGCCTTTAACAACTGTGCAGCATTCTTATCAGTGCCAGGATGCACACACCAAGCCCCAAACCCAACTCCAACCCTCCGATTTCTATGTCAGCTTCAGCCCCAAACTCAAACCCAAACCCAAACCCTCACCCATCACCACCAACGCAAAAAAAAAAAAAACCATTAACAAAGAGTAAAACCAAAAAGAAAAAGAGCGAAGTCCAATGTAACGAAGAGACTGCGAGAGAGAGAGGGAGAGCGAAGTGGAACACAAGAGAGACAAAGAGAAGTTCTAAGAGAATGCGTCCAAAACACACGCCCTTTTGGTCTTTTTGTCCTAGGATATAGCCACACTTTAGCCACACTGAAGATACTTTCTGTGTGTTGTCGCTCATTCTTTATTTCGGTATTCCCATAGTTATTATTATTATTATATATTGTAGATACACTTAAATTTTAAATACATTAACTATAAAAAAAAAATGCGCTTCAAATAATTTTTCATTCTGGCCGGAATATATATTATTTTTGAATTAAAAGTAAATCAAGTGAATAGTTATAGATATATTTGTAGGGGAAAATACGCACCTACAGTCTGGGCTGCTGCATTTATGGGCAGGGCTGCAGCCCTGTTATTTGTTGTTATCTTTATTGATGATGTTGATTATTTTATTTGTTGGTTTTATTGTTGAACACTTTGTTAATTTGCACTTTGGTTTGACATTTGTTTCAATTAAATTTTGTCGCTTTTTTTTAAATTTACTTAGCTTTCAGCTTTTGCTTCTTTTCTTTTTGCATACATATACATATATACATATATTCACTTGCACTAGATATGAGATAGGGGAATCCTTTTAGGAAAATGAAAAAGGATTAGTGCACTGAGATTATTGCACTTTTGGTTTATGTGCGTCTCTGTCTGGAGATGATGATGCTGCTCCTCACCCGTTCAAGCGTATTTTGCAACTAATTCTAATTCATCCAAGTACTTTGATATGCCATACAAATCACCTCATCCTCATTCGGTTTCTTCCACTCACACACTTCCATTCCGCCGCCCATGCCGCCGCCCGAATCTCAAGTGGCAGGCACCTCACTCAATGCCTCCTCCAATTGGCCGAACAATAAAACTCAATTTACATTGTTGGGATGATTGAATCAGTAAACAGATTTAGATTTGGACACACTTAAACTATCCCATAATAGGGAATGGTGCTATCCAACCAACTATGTAATTACGCCTCAATTTGCTCCATTTTGATTTGTGTGCCATGTGTGTTTGCATTTGCACTTATTCAATTTAGAAATTGCCAGTACAAAATAGCTCAAGAAAATACAAAAAAAAAAAAAAAAGAAAAAGAAAATCGCACATAATTATTGGAAATAATGACAAAGACCTTTGCCTAAAATAAAATAGGTTAAATGGATGTAATTTGAGCAAAATTCAAATGTTTCTTCTTAGAATTATTTGAAAAATTATATTGCCACGTCATGTGCTTAATTATTGTTTTATGTAAATTTCATAGATTTCGTTTGAATTTTCTTTTTTTGTTTCATTTTCTTTTAGACTCTGAAACATTTTTTTTGTCATTTCTTTTATCTGTTGTTGCGGTTGTCGTTTCGGTTGTTGTTGTTGTTGCTGCTGATGATAAACACAAATTTTTTGGGAGCGGCTCATTTGGTTTTCTCTTTTTTCTTTTTTTGTTTTTTTTTTTGTTTTCGCATTCTGGCATCCTTGTTTCTTTGGTTTCTTTGTTTGTTTTTACTTTGAACTGCTCGCAAAAAATATTAAATGGCATTTGATGAGAGCATTTTATAAATTAATTTTTTTTCTTATATTTATTTTGTTGTTCGATTAGCAAAGGAAATTTTGAAAACAGACTCCATTGAGGTAAAGTTGGGGATGGTAAAAGAAATGAAAGAAAGAAGCAAACTCCCACGTTTTGGCTTGGCCTGGTCTTTGTCTGCGCGAGCGGGGGATTGATTTTTCTGGCTATAGCATACTTTCGGGGGTTGCGGCGGTATGGCTGCTGTCGCTGTCGCTGCTGACTGCTGCTGCCTCCATCGCTTGTCTTTTCATCTTACACAGCAGCGGCAACAACAACAACAACAGCAGCTTGCGCATATGTAACCAGGAGTAAATTTTTCAATTACAAGAATTTGCTTAGGTTGAGTTTTTATCTTTGCTTTTCTTTTTCTTTTCGTTTTTTTTTTTTTTTGTTTTTGTTTCTGTTGGGTTTTTTTTTTGTTTTAGTCATAATTACAATTATTTCTCACAAAATGGCACACTGACCCATACATACACATGCAAACGAACACACGCACATATACACACACACACACACACACACACAAATACAGACACACACATGCACGCACGCACGCGGCTGGGATTACATGAAGCAGCATCAGCATGACCATTTCCATTTCCACTTTGCTATGCCTATTCACATTTTCTTTTTTTGTTGTCGTTGTTGTTGTTGTTGTTGTTGCGGTTGGCTGGACCATTTACCGTGCCTTTTGATCCTTTTAGCCGTCGCCGTCACCCGTCGCTCACGAGTTGCAAATTCACACTAAATCGCTATGCTATGTGGCAGTCGTTGACTCGGATGCTGCCGCTGTTGTTTGGTTTTGGTCCTTCGTCCTACCAAGGATTGATAGTCGGCGCAGCCCCAAAGCATCGCATCGCATCGCATCACGTCGCTCTCTCAGTCCTCTGCTCTTTCTCTCTTTTTGCTTTCTTAAGAGTTTAGTGTGAAATGTAACGCTCTAAAGAGCGGAAGCATGTGGCAGATTAAATACTTGAAAGACTTGTCGCCAACAATTATTATTATAGAGTGTACAAAAAAAGCACACTAAAATTAAATTTAATTTAATTGGCCTTGCCCCACTCATACACTAGCATATCAAATATGCAAATTAAGTAATTAAATAATTAACAAATATTATGCATTTGTTCATTATGCATCTCAGGCCAAATTCAAATTTTAAACTGAAAACGTTTCATATATACAAACATACATATATAAAGTACATAAAGGAAAAATTAAGTGAACAATGCCGGTTTAGTTGACAGTTTATTTAGCCAGTTTTTTATGTCGATTTCATTATTCTTAAATTTGCGATTTGGTATAAACATTTGGAAAAGTATCGGCCAGATAAATATTACATACAATGACAAGCGCCTTTCTTGAACCGATTGTTCCAAGGGATGTATCCGCCTGATTCGAGCTAAAAAGAAACAACATCAGCATCTGTGAAATGTTTTAGAAATATGTCAAATTTTTGAATATTTATTTATTTTGCCGCCAATGTTGGTGTGAAACTTGAATTCGCCACCCCCAAATGAGACTCAAAAGTGTGTGAAACTGATTTCGCTTCGCTTAGTTGAAGCAATAAGTTGATTATAACGGAAACAGCTGTTCCATCTCAAATTAGTTGCTGTTGTTGTCTCGTTGCGAATGCGTAATATATTTTGATACATTATAGTACATTACATAAGTATTTGAAGCGTGTCACAAATTTTGAATACTCAAACAAATAGCAATCGTATAGAGCTTACTCAAAATTTCCATTAAATTGCTCAAAATTTACAGGTAACCATCCATCCATTCATCCACTAACCCTTTAAGTCTTACCTTGGTCTGGTGGTGGAGTCAAGGACCTTGAAATGTTTGCAAATCAGTTTTGTGTTTATTATTTTTGTTATTGTTCAGGTGACGACAAGGTCAAGTGAGAAGTCAACCATCGATTCACACTCATTCCGATATTTAATTAAACCAAGATGTCGATCCGACGCACTATGGCCACAACGGCGAGTAAAGAGTGGAGGGATTATTTTATGAGGTGAGAGCCGCATGGCCATCAATTGCAAATGCAATTTGAATTAGTATTCATTGAGGCAATGCATTTGTTCACAGCACTCACTTTTGGGGACCCGTGGCCAATTGGGGTATACCGGTGGCAGCTCTCGCCGACACCCAAAAGAGTCCCAAGTTCATTTCAGGAAAGATGACTTTAGGTAAGGGGGGAAAGGTAGGGGGCTCTACAAACCTGTTTATATACAGACATAAAACGCGTGTTTGTCTAGTCGTTATAACGAGCTTCGCCAGCTGTCTACATTTCCATGGCAGATTTCATTTTATAATTTTGTGATAGCCAGATTCTTGGCAGTGGCCTGATAAGCAACGCGAGCAGAAACTGATTAGTTGGAAGGCCAATGGAAAAGCTAATAGATTACTTTATGATACCAATGATTCCTCCACTATTTTTCTTTACTCTATAGCACTAACACTCTACTCGTGCATCTTTATGCGTTTTGCCTACAAGGTTCAGCCTCGCAATTGGCTGCTCTTTGCCTGCCATGCCACCAATGCCACGGCACAAACTGTTCAGGTAGCTTCAAGTTCTTAACCTCTATATGTATACGAACAGTGACTAATATGCAATGATATTCATTATGCAGGGTCTACGCTTCCTTAACTATCACTATGGCCAAGAGAAGGAGAAGACAGCGTAAACAATGTCACAGCTTAAACTTCAACTTCAACCCACCCACATTTCCCGCCCTCAGTCCGACCTTATAAACAACCATAACGTGTGGCATGACTATTCAAATATTTATCCATTTGCGTCAATTTTTCTGACTCGACACGCGACATGCAAATTGTAGATGCATATTTAACCCATTGTTGGCTGAATCTCACCATTCGATCAAGTGGCCAATTCCGTATGCACAAACAATTCCAATCACTCGAGTGCGGGCTCAGGCTAAGGGCTGGTTGGTGGTAGGGTCCAAGCGGATGAGTCTTGAGGAACGAACCATCACAAAGGTTTTAGCTAATTCAATGTAAATAAATCTATATAATAATTCCCGACTAATCATCATTTGGCAGTCGATCAAAATTTTTCAATTGGTGCAAATATATAAGACAAATTTAGTGTGTGGATTTAACGAATTTTACAGTGTCTTATTATTTTTATGTGATCGTCTTTTTGTTGATTATTGAATAATAAACAATTTTTATAGTTTATTAAACACCCAAAGCAACGAGTTATCTGTTTCAAAAAGAGAGAAAAACGTAAAAATTTGATTTTGTCATGCTCTCTTGAGGACATGCGCTTTATTTTTATAGTTATTTGTATATCATAGATTGTAAATATATATTTTGTGTTATATATATGTGCAATAACTTTATGCATTTTCTCAATTTTAACAATATTTAATTTTTTTCTTGCAACATCTTTTTGGGGGGTTTTTTAAGGTTTTTCTTTTTTTGTATTTTTTTTTGTTTAGATTTTTTTTTTTTTTTTTTAATTTTCTTGTTCAATGATTAATAAACAAATACATGTTGTAATTTCTACAATAATAACATAAACCATAAAATTGTTGATACGAAAAAAACATTTAGATAAAAATTGCATAAATCTTGCAAACATAATATATAAAAATAGACAACTAAAATAGTAGAAAATAAAAAAGGAGTTCGGCTCAATTCCGATATGTGGTGAGCGCGAACTCCGCGATGTTCTGTACGAAGTACATATATTCTTCCTTGAACCAGAGTCCAAAACTCTGTTCTGGTTGTTGATGTTAATTGGTTTGTTCTCATTTGTTGTTGATGTTGTTTTGTTTTTTGTGGCATAGTGCCACATTCTAAGTGGATTGCTTTGCGACTCTACAACGACTTCTTAACCTAACAATGGATGACATTTATGTGTTCTTCACTTAAAGCTAATCACAATGTGCGACAATAGTTGTAATGTAACGACAGTTAACGACTTTAATGGCTGGTCTATTATGGCTACGAGAATCTTTTCTGGTTGGATTATGGATTATGGATTATGCCTAATCCCGTTCCTGTTTGACGAACGTACTGTTGTTATGATGTCGGTTCATCAGATAGTTTTTGAACTGCAACGATTTCTCCTCGGAGCGTTGTAATTTCGCCAGAAGTCGATTATTCTCAACCAATAGTGCATCTTCTGCCTGCTTCTCGAGCTCTTCGCGGGTTCTCGTCTTTCGGCGGGAAATGCGACTAGCCTCGTTGTTCTTAATACGATCCTTGTACGCCTTAGCCTCTTCATCGTTCATGCGGGACATCAACTCTGGATCAGGCCCGTCGGCATGTTCCTTGGCTGGACGTCCCCGCTTCCGCTTGGTGGTGGTGGAGGTGCGGCTATCTGTGGTGAACTGTGAGGTACTGGCGATGGAGATGGCAGGCGAGGCTGGGGCAGTGATGAATCCGGCAAAGCCGGTCTGACATGTGGCTGGTGAGCTTGAGGAGGACGCCGAATAGGGGGTATTCGGCGCCGAGAAATCGATGGTAGTTTCCTCCTCGGCGCTGCGTAGATCCTCGAAGATTTTGTCATGTGTTGAAGTGTTTGGTGTAGTTGGTCCGGCAACGGATTGGGAATTCTGTTGGGGGAAACAAAAAAAAAAATCAGATTAGCATCCAGATGAGATGGGAATTTAATATTGCCACTGCTTACCGTCTCCCAGGTTAGAACGTCTTCTATAATCTGTGGAGTTCCAATCACGTCGGGACATTCAAGAAGGGGTGATGATTTAGTGAGGTTGAGTATTAGTTTGCTGCGTTTTTGCGGTTGTGTGGGCTCCGCAATTGAGGTAGCCGATCGTTTAACTGCTCCACTGTTTGCACTGAGATTGGGCAAGATGTTTTGTAAGATCTCAGCAACAATTTCATTCTGCTCGGGCTCAATGTTTGAACCGAATTCGGGGCCCAGGCCAAAGCCCAAGGACTCCTGGCTGCAGACAAATAGTCCGGCACCATCTTCCTCCTCGGCCAGTAGTGGCTGTTCGGTGAAGTATTTGGTTTGACTGAATGATGGAATGATGGATCCCTGTGATTGGCTACTGCACAGCATGGGATTCTGTGAGTTTGTCATAATGTTGTCGATATCCAAGTCGTTTGATGATGATGATTGTTGATAGAAGTCGATGCCGGCACCCATGTCACAGATTTCGTCCTCGCTGAGCAAGGGCAGCTCTGCTATGTCATCTATTGGTAATGTAGGGAAGTAATCGTTGTTGTTGTCGCTGCTCTCCATATCCAGATTGCACTGATCCATTTTCTTTTGCTCAATGGGATCCTCGGTAATCAGGTTTATATCAAAGTCAAAATCAAGTATGTCCGTCTCCGTAAATATCTCCTTTCCTTTATCGCTTCCGCTGCTGCTGCTAGTTGACGAAGTTGCTTCTATATCTTGCAGGTATTCTACGATTAAAAACGAATTATTATTAGAAAAATATATATTTTCTTTTTAAATAACATAAACAGTTAAGATGAAGTTCTGTAATGCAATCTGTAAACCTTATTTGAGTTCTCTGTGTGTGTGTAAAAAGATTAGCATGCTTTCAGGCCAACTCTAACATGATCATGTTAGAATGTTATTAACATGATCAGAGAGAGAGTCATCATGCTAAAGTTAACATTGTTGTGAAATTCGAAACAGCGAAGGAGAGCACAAAAGGGAATAGAGAAGCGGTAAAAAAAATGAGGAAAAAAAGGGCAAAATAGCAAACAAAGCCAAGAATTAGGCCTTGAAAAGAAAAAATATACATATATAAAAATTCAACTTTGAAAAAAAAAATATATAAAAAATTTGTTTTAAATGATATGAAAAATATCAATGAATGTAATTTATATATGTATGTATGAATGAATTTGTTTCATGTGTATGAAATCATTTCATTTAAATTCCCTTGGAAACCTTTCGTTTGCTTCCTTTGTTCTAAATTGTTTAAGTATCTTTTAGATATTTAAACAAACCCCCAAAGAAGGGGCACAAATAAGGGGAAATTACAGCTGTGAATATCAGCCGGTGGTAGCTCAGAGAGTTTGAGAGAGTGAAAAGTAGCAACCCGAGAGAGATGTTGCGCACACACTCACACAATGATAAGCGGTTCACCTATACTACTACACAATAATGTGACATGACACATGCATGTTGAGACGTCACAACAAAAACAGAACATGTTCGTTCACGTTCACTTTCGTCTTCAACTATATAAATATAATGTTATTTTTGATAAGTAAAATAAATGCAAATTTATATATTTCATTTTGCCAATAATTGTAAGCTAAAAAAGTGTATCAGATCGAAAGAGGGAATCTAATTTTGATATAAAAAGAAAACATTTTTTGTGATATTTTATGAAAAGATGAAAATTAAATTTTTTGTATGTTCACATTTTCTATTGAGCACCAAAATAATATTTAATTCAATATTCACCTTTGGTGTAAATCAAGATGCAGATGTTGATTTATCCGCTTACTGTAAAACTGGCTCTTTACAATGCGACGAACAATAAGCAACTGTGGCAACGTTAGCCGAAGAAGGCCCTATATAATATGGAGAAGAGCAGGCAGCCAAGTCAAGCAGACGGCCGAACGAACATGTATCTCGTGAGCGATCGGAAGAGCGGTGGTGGGGCACAAACACACACACACACACACACACACACACAGACACTTATGCACAAAGCACACAACTGCCCTAGTCAACAAGTGTTCAGAGCATTGACTACTGTCATCTCACTCTGGCCTTTGCCATTATTATTATGTTTGGCGACACTACGAAAAATACAAAGCGAGGGAGAGAGATTAAACACACAGAGAAAGAGAGAGAGAGAGAGAGAGAGAGAGAGCGAGAGAATCGCCGTTTGTGTGTGAGTGTATGCGTGTTTGGAGGGGCAATTTTAAACGTACATATACATGTGCAGATATTTTGACGGTCATAGGATGAACTACCAACGGGAAGGGGGTTAACAATATTTGGAATAAACCAATACCATTGCAATTAGAATTTCATCACAGCAGCAGAAAGTTCGCGATTAAGTTTTGCCATGTAAAATACATAAATAACCTACAAACTGAAAACATATATACATGATTGAGCTCCTTTCTACCTACCTACCTACCTACCTACATACGCATCAAAGCATAAAGTAAACGTTTAACGAGAGCAAAGCAAATGTATGTAAAATAACATTTTGTATATTATTTACATAAATACTAAAAAGCTAAGGGGACGTATACGCAATTCTTAAGAAACGCAAAAAGTAAAATCACGCACAGGAGTAAGCCTACATAAGTACATGTGTGTATGTATGTACATACATACATATATGTGTATGTTTGTATTTGTGATATACAACCGGCCGGCATTGCTCAAAGAGTGAGAGCGAAAATACTCAGAGAGTGAGAGCGCCATAAATGTTCGATCACCTTGGTGAGAAAGAGCAAGAAAATTGACGCACGCCAGCATGTTGAGCAGGTGGGGGGCACATACATATGTATACATATGCGCTTATGTTTGTATGTGTGTAAGTGTGGTAGGGTCTCACTTACTCCTAAATCAGAGCATTCTTCCTTTTGAATTTCATAACAAAAACGAGAAAAGGGTGCAAATAATTACAAAAATTATATGTGCAAAAAACAAGCGATAAGCGAATTGGTTATCGTTGACATATAAACCAGAAAAGAAAAAAAAAAAAAAAATGAAATTATTTTTAATAACCTTATATGGAAAAAAAGACAATGCATGGCTGGCTCTCTCATATGACGCTAAATAGTTAACCAATTGCGTTGTAATTAAGTTTGAATGGTGTGACCACCGGACATTAGACAGGGAACAAAGCAATTAAACGATGAATCAGATAAGGTGAATCTATAATTTAATGTAGTATGTATATAAAATGGTTATTCACGGTATTAACGTTAAGAACAATTGCAAGCGAAAATGCAGCGGCAAACAACATGTCGCATACGCAATGCGTTTTACGTTAACCGAAAACACAGTTAAAATTCCCCTCACACAGACAGATAGACAGACTATTTGTCTCTCTCACACAACTGTTAGCTCTCTATCTCTTTCGCTCTTTCTCTTGGAATTCGCTCTCATTGTCTCCCACTATTTTTGGAGCCCATTGCTCTCTCTCTCTCAATTTTTGCACATCATTCTCTATTGAATTTCACAACAAACTTGCGGAAGGAAAAACTAACTCCCCGCCAACAAAAAGAGGGGATTATCAATGTTTTTAATATAATCGAAAAGTTAACAAAATTTGGGGGATTCTATTTTTGACACAAAGACTAATAATATTTCTAATTAAAACTACAAACAACAATGAATGCTAAGTCATTTGCCGGCAAACGGCGAAAAGAAATGTGCTCAGAGAATTTGGGTCAAGAAACAGCTGTGGGCATTGCACTTGACTTTGTGATGGTTGTGATGTCACAATATTTATGATGCATTCATTTAATCATTCGAGGGTGGTGCCTACTGTCTACAGGCAGAAGTTTGCTTATTTTTAGGCCCCCACCGACTAGATAATCTAAGACGATCTATGTACATAAATTCACACCTTTGTGGCATGTTTTCTAATACACACATATGCTAATAGAGGCCTAACAGAAAATCTGGCGACTTAAGCAAAATATGATGCCCAGTCGTATACGTGACAGATGACTGATAACACAATATCTCATACGTGGCGTTTCGAAGACAAAGAAATTGGCTTTACTACATCTGATAAGAAATATCTTTCTGTAATGTGAATTCTATTATTACTCTATAGAAAACATCTACAAAATTTATTAAATGCGACTACTTTTGGCATTGAAAAAACGCCCTTTTGATGATTCATACAAACACCAATTACAGATACGTAATTAACTTGAATTAAAAATGGAGTACATAGCAAAAATGACGGACTGCACTGATAGGAGGCACGTAAGCTACAAAAAAATGTGTTTTACACATTGTTAAAATGGAATAAATATTGATAAGAGAAATGATAATTCTTTGTAGGGGACATATTAGCCGATATACTACCCAATCAAATTTATCAATTAGGAAAGATTACACTCACTCTTGCTTATCGAAAAAGTAATCAATGATGCCTAAATCAAATATTGCAATTGAAGCTACTTTAAAATATTTAAGCTTGTCGAGACGTGAAGATATTTTTCCCTTTCCTCTATTACACATTGTCTGGCCCATGAAAAGATAATGAGTAATTTTACTAAAGATTCTGGGAATTAAGTAAAATTTTGAATGTGAAATGAAAAGAGTTGAATCAAGATGAGCAAAAAAAATAAAAATTAAAAAAGAAATTGTGTTATTAGCACCCATTGACTGCTGTAAATGAAACTCTATATACTATACATATAAGCATATAGACTTGACTTGACAATATCGCACGTTCTGGCTTCGTACGTTTCCGAGTCAATGGGTCATTGCACTGTGATCTTCGCCAACGTCTCTACGTGGCGTGAATGTACCTCGATGTCATGGGCAGTGATGGTGGCACCCAACTCCCACAAATGCCCCCGAGACCCGACCAACAAAATGGGATGGGAATAACCCGGGGGCGAAAGAAGAAGCTGGATGCCTCCTTTTGCCTAATATCTGACTCTTTCTCTAACTGATTGTTTTGCAATGTGTTAAATCACACACTTACATATATACTACGAACTCACTTTGAACTCGAGAACAGTAATGAGAGAGTGCTGGGTACATATGACACACACAAACACAGTACTCACCATCAATGAACACCGGAACATCTATCTCTTCAACTGTAGCAGTAGGCATTGCTCCACTCACATCCTGGTGGGACGACTGCTCGTCGGCACCTGTTAGCTGTATACCAGCCATTGAGGCCAATGTCTGTGGCGTTCTCGAAACCTGGACCGTCTCCGTCACCATCTCTGTAGTCGGTGGACCGAATGTTTGGTCTATCGCGACTGGGCGGCTCATCGTTGAGCTTTGCTGTCTGGGGTATATTGTCATCCCAGGCGTTGAAGAGGCCGTTCCTAAACGGAATGCAGTCGCCGCCGTTGTACAATTTACTAAAGAGCTCGTCGGAGGCAAAGTACGCTTCACTGGCGACGGTGTTGATACCGACCCTGGTAAAAAGGGTATTCTGATAAGTCGAGTTCGAGGCGCTGTCGGCTCTGCCCTGTTGCTCTTGTTGTTGTTGTTGTTGCTGCTGCTGCTGCTGTAAGTGGGCACCTTGATCAGTATGATCCTTGGATGAGGTTGCGTATTTATAACGATTGGTATTGTTGTTGTTGTTGTTGTTTTTATTGGCGTTGCCGTTGCCGTCGACTTGTTGGACATAGGCGAATCCGTCATAGGCGCCGTTTGCGTTATTCTCCTCTGAGAGCAAGTGCAATTGTGCAAGTAATTTGTCTCGCCAGAGGCTGTCGCGTCTGCTTTCTCTTTCCCCTGTGCTAAATCGGCTAAATTCGTCTCGTATGTTGTGGCCCGAACTTGTGCCGGCTCCCGGATCATCAATATTATATCCTTGGGATTTTCTGCACTCTTTCTGATTCTTGTTGGATGCGTTGTTGTTGTAGCTGTTCGTAGAATCGGTGTAGTTGTTGTTGTTGTTGTTGCTGGCGTTGCTGTTGCTGGTCTGCTGGTTGTTGTTGGTAATGATGCTCTTGGTCTGCTCAATGTTGCTGTAGTTGTTGTTGGATTCGGTCTTGGGCCGGGCTTGGCTGGGCTTGGGTTCGACAGAGAATGCCATTTTGAACGCGGCTGCTTATATTGAATATATAAGTCGCATTTATATCGTTTCAAAAGGTTTTTGTTGTTGGGTGAACGGTGTTTATATATTTCGGTTTCGGTTCGACAGGATTTTGAGAATATATATAATATATCATTTATATGATGATTATCATTTTGAATCAGGATTTGTTGTTGAGTGGAGCAAGCGCAGTTTAGAGTATTGGGTTTTTGTTTTTTTGGTTTTTATGTGAAAGAAAATAGACAAAAGAAAAAAGATTTTGTTATTACACATATCGACGATGTGGAAACTCGTGCCACAGATGTGCCATGGCCTCTTTTTGTGGTGGATTTGTTAGCATATGTACAGAAATGCGCAATGCGTTTGATTTGGCCAAGGCCCAAAAGGCTCACTGGTTCAGGGATATCAGTTGATGATCCAAGGATCAAGATATCCCCTACCCAAAGTGTGCTTCACATTTTATTTTTTGGCTTTGGAAGTGACTTTTCTTGGTGGTTTTGTGGGTGTGGGTGAGTTGTTTAGTGGATGAGTGGTGCTTTTTTTGTTTTGCTTTTTTCTTTGGCTTGTTATTTCATTTTTTTCCTTTTCATTGTTATCCTTTTTTCTTTTGCCTTTCTTTTTCCACAGTTTCTTATTTTTCTTTTCTTTTTTTTTTTGATGTACTTTTTTTATTTACATTTTTTTTTTTTTTTTGGATTTTATCCTTTTTTTGTTTGGAATTACTCCTTTTTTAGTATGGATTTACTCCTTTTTTTATTGGAATTACTCCTTTTTTCGTATGGAATTGCTCCTTTTTTCAAATATTTTTTTGATTTTTTTTTTTTAATTTTTTCATAAATCATTCTTAAATATCTAATTGTTGACAACCAATTCAATTGGCCATTTATGCATGTGAGATAATTAACTTATGATTCGAAATGGAATAAAAAAGGATACTCACTTTTAATTTACCGTTAGAAAGAAACAATGAAATTGTTAGGTTAACACCAAACAAGCTCTAAAAAGAGTGGTCGCCGCAAGTTCCCTTTAGACTGAAATGAAATAAAAGAAATTCGTATTATTTATATGTTTATCTAAATGAAGGTTTAACTGTGAAATCTTAATGATGATAACATTTCAATTGGAACACCCTTAAGTACAGAATTATAGATAACTATGTAATTCAAAGACAACAAATTGGTTCCTCATTCGATAAAGAAAAAACATAGAGGAGATAAGCCCACTAAAAAAAAAAAAGTAATATAGATCGAGCGAACGAAAAGCTTTACGTTTCGGATTTTCGCTTTTACACCAAGAAATGAATTTCACAACAGGCCAAACAATATGGCCGCCATCAGCAAATGGCAACAGGTTTGCCCCTGCCTGCCTGCTAGGGTGGGTGGGGGTGCCTACTAATCAGCTCTTAGTTACGCCTACCCCATCATTCTAATGTATTAGTCGTGTGGCATTTAGATATTTTTGTGCATTAGAGACACGTAGCAAGCTGGCAGGCAGGCGGGTGTAAGGTGTGGGTAAATGTATGAATATAGCTTTACGTTATCTCGTTCAAATATCAAAAAGCAAAAAAAGACCAGTGACAATTATCAAGCGATGGAAAAATACCGAAAGCACACGCCATGTTTGCTAAATAATTGTAGCCTACACACACACACACGACATGCCAACTAAACACCCACTCCCCACCACCACCCACACCCCTTAAACTAACAATTCACAAAACAATAAAATAATTACATGTCACACAAATACAAAAAAACAAAGTACTTAAAAAAAATCCCCTAATGTAAATTTGATGATGCCTCCTCGCCATCGCTTGAACGCGTGTGTCAGACCGGCTACGTTTAGTGATAGAGGGGAAGAGGGAGGGCAAACGGAAGGGGGGGGGGGGCGGGGGGCTGCTGACGTCTTTATGGTTGCTTATCTGAACAATACGTTGGGGTTGTTGTTTTTTTATTTTTTGCAATTCAACATGGCTGCCGAGCTTTTTTTTTTCTTCCACTTAGTACAAATTAATTAACAATATTATATGAACTAGCTGGCATTTGTTTTATTTGTTTAAAGAAAATGTACAAATTTTACACTTACATAATCTTTATAGAAGATGTCTTCAAGCGCTGTTGTCCGGTTTGTGAAAACCCGACCGAAAAATACACAAAAATTTTTTCTAAAGACGCAATTTACTGGGTGGCTCCTCACACCACCACTCGAAAGTCTCTTTACAATTTGCCGTTGCTTGAAATGAAAGTCTTCTTTCGGACTATTTGGATAAAGTTAAAAGTTGTTGCTCTCCGCGTAGAACAACAACAATAAGAACTTTTAAATGTTTTTTTTTTTTTTTTGTTTTTTCTGTGTGTTTTTAGTTCCTTAATGCACAGGAATCAACTTTAATATATATATTTTTTATTTTCACTTTGAGCGAGAGAGAGTAGATTCGACTGACTCAACTGTCTGCTTGTAGTATTCACTGGGAATTAAACGTGGAGTTGAACGCAATCGAACGGCCGACCTAGTCAGAAAAGTGTTTCTCACTGTTGGTCTGCCAGTTCTCGGAATTTAGTTTCGTTGTGAAATTCAAAAAGCACTGTGAAAACCAGTTTGCATAGCCAGATACTTTGTGTGTGCTTGTGTGTGTGTTGTGTGTGTGTAAGAGCTTTACACAGATACACAAATACGTAGATACAGAATAACAGCAAACAACAAGTGTGCGAGCGAGCAAGTAAATAAAAAAAGTATCTCACGACTGCCAGCTGACGCGATGACAATGAAATTATTTCCCTTACATCTGCTGCTGCTGCTTATGTTTGGTACAATAAACCGCCCCAAGTTGAAGGCAAACCAGACCCCGGCCGGCGTTCTGCCTACTTCTGGTGTATATATATGCATATACAAAAACTCGTATACACTTGTCTATACTTTTAACGATGATTCACCTCAAACCATTCATGCAAGTGCACTTTTATGGTTTTCTAAAGCCGTAGCACTACTTGTTCTTCTTAACTGACCTAACACAATTAGAATATTGTAAATAAGTATCTTAGAAGTAGTTGACCTAGCACAATTCATAGACAAATGAAAAAAAGATACATTTTTAAAATAATGCATAATTAAGTTCCTTTTTTTATTTCAAATAGAAACAGATGTCTTGCATCTTCGAAATCCATAAGAATGTTAATTAATATAATTAAATTTATTTTAAAGTTATTTGTTTGTCTTTAATTAATGCTAATTAAATTGGAATCTGTCTGACTCCATTTCTATGTGATATTTTGATTGAGATTGCATGACACTGCGCAGCAAAAAAGAGAGTAAATTAAACCTTTGGCCGATGACTTCATCAAAGTTTTGTATATAAGATACATATATTAGAATTAAACAAATACCTTTCTATATTTATGAATTTAATTTATTTGTATAAATTTTTTGTTTCAGCAGCATTCACTTGGAGGCGAGTATCTTCAGAAATGGCCCTACAATGTCCTCAAGCAGGTCCTTGACTGATGGTAAGTCAAAATGTGGTTTACCATTCATTCTAATCCCACAATTTGGATAGTCCTTAGGAAGTCAAATGCCTCTTAAGGATATTGCTCTGGGTTAAAGGAACTACTTATTGCCCTCCCCTCGCACTCAAGGGGTGTTTTATTTTGCGGTTTTTTTTGGGAACAAGCTACTACTATCTCGTTTCGTGAAAGCTGCCATCCAATACATTCAACTGGTTGAACTTTTATGCAATGGTATTTGTGAGATAATCTTTTGTTGGTGTGCATAGATAAAAGCTTGAGTTGATTTCACAACTTTCAGAGCTTCTGGAGCTTTCATCTGATGACCATAATTAAAAAAAACTCATGAGTCATGCTGATTTTTGAATAAATGACCAACAGGCAGACTTGCGTGCCCTCTTCCTCCTCCTCCGCACACCGTGCTAAATGTCATCATGTGATATATGTATATAGTATCTGTAATAAGTTTGTTTGGCTAATGAGACTTTCGATGAGAAGGGGCGCAGCGTAGGCAAAAGCCAGAAGTTAAAAGCTCACAAAGAGCTACCACACACACACACACACAATTCTTGGAAATTTTACCTAAAATAGCACACACATGAATTTCAAATGCCAATTTGCTGAAAGGCATCTGCTTTCTGATTGTTGGCACCGATCGCGGACTGGCACGAGATTTCAAATGCGACAAGCAACCCACACAGACAGACAGACAGACAGACATACATATGTACATACATCTAGTACGAATAGGCCATTGGCAATTCGTCAAAATGGCTAAAAGAAAAAGGGCAAAAAATGTTGAAATTGCCGATGATGATGATTTGCAATAATCAAGTCCCACGTCAACTGTGGCAAACGATATTTATATAATAGTCAATACGAGTGATTTATTTCAACGTGTTGCCCGCTGTTATTATGTCGCTTATCAGTTAATATGAATTTCACTGTGCCTTAGTGTTTATACCATTTTCATATCTTATCATTCGTATAGGAACTAGTTCTCGGATGGTCAACTATCATATTTGTATACTAAAAAGGTATATCAACTGAAAAAGATTCAACAATTTTCCATTTGGTTAATAAAGTAACTTTAAAATGTTAGCATTTCATTGTTTTAATTTTAGAATATCATATCCAAATGCTGATAACTACTTTTGTGGTTACGTCATGAGTCTAACAATCCCAGTTACTAATAATAAAATACAACTTTTTTATATATGTATAAAATGGTTTAATAATAAACCTATTTCTAAAAGAAACTCAACTTGTTTTTGCTTGTTTTTAGATGATAATGACAAGTTTTGGTCTTATTGAATTTTCCTAAACACTTACATTCTTACAATTTTATAGGGTATATTGTGAATGTAATCAATAAAAATCACGTTTTTAGGTTGCCCTTGTAAGCAGCATATAAACGTGTGTAAATAGTTATGAGTAGAAATAGGGGCTCGTAATGTTTCTAATGTAAATTGTTTAGTAACAATGTCAATGACACTTGCTAGCAACATTGTTGCTTGCCTTAGTTATTGGTTTCTCTAAAAATGTTGCCAACTTACCGTCCATCATGAAGGTGCTGCGCTGCCGTGGCAAGCAAGTTCCCAATGATGATACAAATCTATGTAATTGCGTTTTCTATGTTTCTATGTTGCACTCGATTTTATTCTAGAGATTCTTTTAGTCGATTTCTGCGTATTGCTGCACCTCAAAAGCGAATAAAGCGCTGGCGAATGTTGCCACCAATAATAATGTCACGTTTCTTTCGTAGTAGCTTAGAGCGCTTCAAAAGACACTTCTTAATGGTTGTTGTACCGGTACCTCCGCCCAGGGTGGTTGTTGTTGTTGTTGTGTTACAGTAACAGTTATAGTAGCGATGAATATTATTATTATGCCAGCCACGCATACGCATACACATGCACAAATGATTGTTTATCATGGGAACTTGCTGCTGTTGCACTGAATGATGTTGCTGCACACACATGAGGACAACGACAGGCGAATGTTGCATGACGTTGTTGCTCAACTTGTTGTTGGTTTCCTTTTGCTGTACGCTCTTTACTGTTGTTGTTTTTACAACAGAAGCGACACCGATCATAATATACTATATGTGATTGCAATTAAAACTATAAATTTATATATCTTTAGTTTTCTTTTAGTTAATTAAAGTCAATTATTTTACTTTTTAACACTCGTATTCGTATCTTTATTATTGTTTATTTTTGTTGTTTTAACTCAGATACTCTCATGTATACTCTATAATATCAAATCTATTGCGTCTTTCGCAAATTGTTTTCAAGATAATTATGTAGATAATTTTTGCACTTTACTCTTTTTTTTTTTTGCAATGGAAAATAATTTGTTTTTTGATTTTCACAAACGAAAATTATTGGGATATGAATAAGAAATCTTTATAACGATGTTCAGATGTCGATGCCATTAAGAATTTTTTACTTCAATGGGCATACGAAAATATCAAATCGAAAATTTCACAAATTTCTTTTTGATTTACACAATTTGTCTCGCTGTTGTTGTTGTTGTTGTTGTTGCTATTGTTAGCGCGTTTTTGCTTATTTTTGCGATACGATTCAAAAAATGTTGTTCTGTTCACGAAGACCGAAGTTTTGTTACTAACTGACTGACTGAAGGGGGATTGACTCAGTCGTCGCTGGACGCCGACGTCGCGTCGTCGCAATAGTCATTGTTGTTGTTGTTGTTGTTGGTGTTGGTGGTGGTGATAAACGTTTGCTGACGTCACAACGTCGCTGAGTTGCTCCTCTCTTTGTGAGTTTACTTGTGTCTGCTCTAAATTCCTGTGCCTTTACTCTAATAGATTTCATATGATGGAAATTGTTTTTCCTCTACCCTTCCTTCACCTTCAAGCGAGAGTGAAATCGATCGCAAATTCTCTAAGATTGAGTTTAGTTTGGCTTAATCTTAATCTTTCCATAAATATTGCATGTATTTATTTTTATCATTAATATTTTTTTATGAATTATTTGCCAGTTACAATTGGAGTACATTGTTTTTCGTTATTTTGCAAATCATCATTCGGCTGCAAAAACACAAATTGATAAAGAAAACAGTAACAACGACTTATCAATTACCTCTACAGTGGAGTACTTTTAGAAGGAGACACTATTTGGGAGGCTTAAACATCCCTTAAGATAGGATTTCACTTAAATATAAAATATTTGTATTCTTTAAAAACTAAAAAAACCATTTTGATTGCTCATAGGTTAAAATATTATATCTGCCTTCCTATGTGATATCTATCCCAACTCATTTTCTCCCATATTGTAGGTGAGCCCCTGAAACTATCTAAGTTTGCAATATGCTAAACAGAATGGCGCCGACTGCTCGATAAGGTTTGAGGTGTAGATAAGAGTCTAGAATCTCGAGTGCAAACATATGTAGATATAGACATATAAAATATTCTATGCTTATCTGTAGCATTTAATATTGCCGATTATATATCCATAAATAAATTCGATGACTGATTGGTGCGCGGCGTGTGCTGATAATAAGATATTTAGCAATTTACGTATTGTAGGGTATCTAGTAGGCGAATTATTAAAAATTAATGTTGGCCACTCTCTTTTTTGCGCTGGCCAACTGGTTCGAACTCTTCTCTCATCTCTCTTGCGCTTTGTGTCTCTCTCGCTTTTGGTTGCCTGCTGATGATGGCTGATGCAATACTTGGTCAGTATTATATCAGAAATATGTACATACTTTGCTGTTGGCATAGGCCTCCTCCCAGCTGAGAGCTGATGATGGTTGCTGGGCATGTTGCCAGAGCCCGAGTTGCTAAAGCACGTGCATTGAATGTTGCTAAACATTTCACAATTTGATACATTTTCTCTTTGTCATCCTTTATCTATGTATTTTCAGCGAAAGTTCTAGTTAATTGGCCATTTAAAGGGGTGGACTTGGGTGGTTATTCTTTGGGGCAGTGAAAAGCACTTTAAACTAAATTTAGCGTCAACGCGTATCCAAATGGATATGAGTCATGGCTTTTATATTTGTGTATGCAGCAGAATATTAGTTTAAACTGACACGTCAGTTATTATTGATAACTAAATGCATACATACTTAGGCTTACTATAACTCAGCAATCTTTGAATGTTTATTATGATGTCTCTAGTAATACGTATTTACCATATAAACACATTATGGCACAGTCGCTGCGTTATCCCAAATGATGTCCTGTTTTAATTTTAGTGAAGCAAACCCCTCAAAGAACTTAACGGCACTAATCGCCTTTAAAGACTGCGCAGACTCGAATGACTTACTTTCCAGCGAACCACACACACACTTCACATTAGTTGTATTGCCATCCCACTCTAACTTACAACTGTTATCCTGGAAAGGCAGTGTTGAAATAACTTCTCCATTTACCAGGGTTGCATGTGACAACTCTGTCAATTCATGTTTACGACTCTAACAACACAGTAGGCAGGAATTCCGACTGATTTTTAGATTTCTTTTAGTTGGCCTTTTTTTTCAATCTAGCAACCTGGGTTGATAGTGTCCACACTGTGTCGACTCGATTCCAACTTATTATTTCTCATTACTCTCCAAGAAACACCTTAAAAAAGGTCGAAAATTTATTTTAGAAATGAATTCCAACGAAGAAAGAGGTTACGATTCTTATTTCCGCGATGTGCCAAGATACCGTGGCCCTACAGTGCACTTCACAACAGGAGGCAAGCGCTCTTACGGATCAAAGTATATGATGGACACTACAGCTTCACCACCATGCAAGCTGCCGAAGAAAGCTATTGAATTGAACTTGAGCGGCATACCCGAGCCACCTTCTGGTATTTCTAATGCTGCCGGTATATTAAATTTAGATAACGAAATATTTGATCTTTTAGAAGGGGGTCCAGCTCAATCCGTTGCTTTGGATTCGGAAGGAGCTGCACAAGCTTTGCCGAGCCGTGGGTTGCAGGACAATGCACTTATAGATTTCTGCATTTTTGGAAAATGTGACGCTGCATCGAAACCAGAATCTTCATCTCCCTAAGATGAATTCAAATTAAAGACACATTTACACTTTGACTTCGGCTCGGCATGACAATCTTCAATCCATACCAACTCTAATATCCAATGTTCTTATGTTTCCTTGTTTATATTGAATTAAAACCGTTGCTGCTGCTGCTGTTGCTGCTGCTGCTGCTGCTGTTAGACCTGCACAAGCACTTGTCCTCTGGATTCACCTTTTAAAAACAAAAGTGTAGCCAGTGTAGGGTAAATTCAATGTCGTGCTTATCTATTGACCATTTGATTTCTGTATCTGTAAGATTCTACTTGTCAGATTTAAATAGTCTCGTCATTCCATTGCACTGTAGTCAAACGTTTTTCAAAAAGAAAGTCAGTCAAAGTGAATGTTACTCGTACATATCTATCTATCGTGCCGAGCTCTTGCTGTGTCAGAAATTAAAACTGGAATTTGAATGAGGACTGGAATTGTATGATTAGAGCGTCGCGTCGGGTAGAGTGAGAAAGAGAAGAGAGGCTTAGAGCTGAGCTTATTTTTAAAGGCAATGAGAGCTCAGAGTCGTCTCAGTGCGGTGTCAACGCTCGTTGGATTGCCTTCGCATTGCTTACAAAAATGGGTTACCCAAGTCCGTTGATATTGCTGCTGCTAATCTTGGCAAGCGGCGGATGCAAAGGCAAAGCAACTGGGAAACAAAACGTGATCTTGCTGCTGGCCGACGATGCCGGCTTTGAGATGGGAGCTTATCTCAATAAATATTGTCAGACACCAAATTTGGATCAGCTGGCGCGCAAGGGACTACTCTTCAATAATGCCTTCACATCGGTCAGCAGCTGCAGTCCGAGTCGTGCCCAGTTGCTGACTGGACAGGCTAGCCATACGAATGGTATGTACGGACTCCATCAGGGAGTGCACAATTTCAATGTGCTTCCAGAGGTCAGTTCCCTGCCAAATGAACTGCGGCAATTGAGCGGAGGACGCATTTTGAGTGGCATCATTGGCAAGAAGCATGTTGGTGGCAGTGCCTCGAATTTTAAATTCGATTTCGAGCAGACAGAGGAGCAGCACTCCATTAATCAAATTGGACGTAACATTACGCTGATCAAAGAGTATGCCAGGCAATTTCTCAAACAGGCTAAAGCTGAGAAGAAACCCTTCTTTCTGTTAGTGGGATTCCATGATCCCCATCGCTGTGGCCACATTACTCCCCAGTTTGGGGAATTCTGCGAACGTTGGGGCAGTGGTGAGCAGGGAATGGGTTCGATACCCGACTGGCAGCCCATTTACTACGACTGGCGCAATCTGGATGTACCGCCATGGTTGCCCAATACGGATGTTGTAAGAAAAGAGCTGGCAGCCCAGTACATGACCATTTCCCGACTAGATCAGGGTGTGGGTCTACTGCTACGAGAACTAGAATCTTCTGGCTTGGCCGATGAGACGCTCATTATCTACACATCAGACAATGGACCACCTTTTCCGGGCGGACGCACTAATCTCTACGAGCATGGCATTCGATCCCCATTGATTATTAAATCGCCAGACAAGGCGGCGCGTCATGGTGAGACTAGCGCCGCCATGGTTAGCCTCCTAGACATTTATCCCAGTATTCTGGATGCTCTCCAGTTGCCTTTGCCGAATGCCACAACGTTCAGTGGAAAATCTTTGCTGCCAGTTTTGCAGAAGGAACCGCCACCAAAGGAAAACGATGCTGTCTTCGGTAGTCACAATTACCATGAGATCACCATGACCTATCCCATGCGCATGATTCGTAATAGACGCTACAAGCTAATACACAATCTCAACTACTGGGCAAACTTTCCCATTGATCAGGATTTCTATACTTCACCCACATTCCAGCAGATACTGAATGCCACCATTAACAAGCAGCAACTGCCCTGGTATCGAACCCTTCTACAGTATTACCAGAGACCCGAGTGGGAGCTATATGACATAAAGGCCGACTCCCTGGAACGTATAAATCTCGTGGACAAGCCAAAATCTAGCGCTATTCTGAAACAACTTCGTCAGCAGCTCTACCAATGGCAGGTGGACACCAAAGATCCATGGCGTTGCGCCCCCCATGCTGTTCTCCAGGAACAGGGTGTCTTTAAGAAGGATCCTGTATGCCTTACCCTCGGACACGAGGCACTGCAAAGGCCAAAGCGTAGGCTGCTGACTCAATACGAGGAATACGTTATTGCTTAGATTTAGATAATACACAACTGATTAAGTATCTTATATATGAATGTATGGATGTGCTTTGGTCTTATCAGACGTCAAGTAAAAACAGCGTCAAGTGGCTTCCTGATAAGCTTTTTTCTTATCGCCTTACAAATTTCACATGTTGCCAATTTAGAAACAATATGTTTCCTTAGTGATTCAAAATTGCCCATTAAATTGGTAAATTGTTAATACTCATTTCACAAATTATTTAATAAAGTTAATCACTATTAACATTTCGCAAAACCTTTTTAAAAAAAACAATCTTGAGTTTGAAATGAATGCAGGGATTTCGATTTAACTCATTAAGGAAGTAGGAAAATATTCTTCATTTATCTCTAAATACATTTTTTATTAAATGAAGGCAGAAGTCTTTCTAATTATAGATAGATTAAAGGCACTAGTAGACATTCAAAAACTCAAGTCTTAGCCTTTCACTGTATTTTTTTCATTTTCGATGGTGGAAAGATTGTAGAAGAAGATAGTTACTTTTGAAAATCATTTTGGATAACCAAATTGAACTTTTTTAAATTTACTGTTACAATCTCCACTCTTCATATATGTGTTCGAGTTAAATTTTCAATTATTTTGTAGACTAAAGTTCTTTTATCCTTCTCAATGCTTAATAATTGCTTTTCTAATGACAGAACTTTTGATTTATTTAAACAAAAAAAAGTACATTAAAAGCCATAAATAAAAAAAAAAAACAATTATTCTACCAATTGTTAGAACAAAAGCTTTGCCGAAGTTCGTTTCCTTTCTTTAGGCATATTACGACGACAAATTGCTTCACTAGATACATTGGACATTTCATCCTGGAATTTTTCCATTCACAAAGATAAGATTTTGCAGTAGCATGACCTCATGAGAAATTGTAGATGATGTTTGTTTTTTTTTTTTTTTTTCTTTGGGGTGGTTTCGGGTGGTTTATGCGTCACGTTTCAATGTCATGCCAACTGTCTAAGGGTACGAGGGGCAGGCCACACTTTGTGAATGGGGCAAGTCTACTCAGTTGTCTGTGCGAGTGTGTGAGAGTGTGTGTGTACGAGTGTGTGTGTGTGGAAAATCGAAAATTTCAATGCCTCACTACTTTATTGGTGAGGTGGTCCGCAGGGTGGTTGGCTGCTTCCTTGCAGCTTCCGAGTCACCGAGTTACACAACGTACACAGACTGGGAGAATGGGAGATTGCGAGGAGGCTGGGCCAAGGTTGCCAACGTGAGGTGGTGATGAGGCAGAAGGAATGTCGCGTTTTAAGGTCAACGGGCAAAAATATCAAAAGAGCAGAATTAACATAGGATTTCTGTTTTTTTTTTTTTTTTTGTTGTTTTTGTTTATGACTTTGAACGAAAGACACATGGAAAATTAAATTTTATTAAATTTGCTTTTGCATAAATTATCAGTTTTCATTTAGCGTAATTTTTATGTATATATATTTTTTATATTGTATTGTATATAAATGTTATTTAATTTGTTTTTTTTTTTTTTTTTTGTAATTTTTGTCGCCCACACAAAATGCATAATTACAATATTTATTGTTTTCTTCTTTCTTTATTTCTTTCGATTGGCCCGGAATCGAGCACCTCTGGAATCGGTTGCGAATTTTCGTCTGCACAAATGTATATATAGGATTTTGAAATATATCTTTTTGCTGCTTCTCCTCTTCAACAAAATTATTAAACACGCACACACACACATACAAGTTGCATGGGGTCTTTGATTTAGATTTTTTGTTGGTTTTCTTTTTTTAATACGTAAATTTATTATTGTTTTTAATATAGAATTCACATTCATTCTTGTTGTTGTTTGCATATACAAATTTATGTATATATAGAGATATTTTGAATATACTTGTATATAGCCTGATTCTGATTCCGCGTTATGTGCCGACAACATGAGACTTTTTATTTCATTAAAGTTGTTTCTTTTATTTATTATTACTTTAAATACATCAATACTATATATATTTTTGTTGTTGTTGTCTAGATTTTGCTGTTAGTAAACGACTTTTGTTTTGTTAGTAGGTTTCTTTCTCTGCTGTTGTTGTAATTTCTGCTATGCTTCGTTCCGATCTCCATTGACTTGACATGACTTGACTGGTTTTTGCTTAGGCTAACAATTATTATCGTTATTATCATCAACATCATTTTAAAATACACGATTTTTGTTTTGTTTTTGAAATTTTAACTAGTTTTTGTTTTTTTTTTTTTCTTTTTACTGGTTGGTATAGTTTAGGAGGATTCAGTTACGGTTTTCTGCTAGTTCTGAATAGTTTGTTTTTTGTTTCATTTTCATTCAATATAATTTATATAATAAATACATAATAATAAATATACATGTAGATAATATGCTTAATAAATATATTATTATATATAAGCGGGTTGTTCCAGAATTACTAAATTCTGGTTTATAACCACCTCTCTCATATATGTATATAGATTTGATTTCCTTTTACAGTTATATATGTATGTATATAAATAACAAAAGAAAACAACACACATAAAAAGGAGCAAAAAAGTAGGATCAAAATGTAGTTCTTCTTTGTGTTTATCCTTTTGAAAAAATTTAAATTTGAATTTCACATTACAACGAACATTGATAACAGATTTCAATGGTTTTTCTTTCGCATGCCATTATCATAATAATCATTTAGAATAGAATGCTTTGTTGGGGAGTATTGTTTTTGCACAAATATTTGTTGATAATTTGGTTTTTTAAATAGGGATTATATAATATGAAATGTATTTAGGTTGGTACATATGTTGGGTATGACTTGATCGGGTAGATGGGTAGAGATAATATGATTTCTTAACAGGAGGATTCTGGCTTAGAGAGTCCAAAATGTTGCAGCCATTTAATGAAATTTCAACGATCCATGAGCAGGATTTGGATAGGTAGATACTAGGTAAGAGGGTAGCAATTTGTATATATATATATATATATCTAATATCTATCTGATCAGCAGCGTCAAATATCAATAATAATTAACTGTTAGCGTTCGTTTTGTTTTGTTTGTTTTGTTTTTTTTTTTTTTGTTGCTGTCTTGAGTTCGAATTGAGTTTCAAAAACAAAAAAAAAAAATAGTTAGAATAGATGAAGAATAAACACAAGGAAATTGCATTTGCCTTGTAACACTTGTAAATTTAGTTAGTTTATACCATACAATACATTAATTTAGTTGTAATTGTAATTAATTTATTAATTATTGTGTTGCCAACTGGTAAGATTTGTTTGCATATTGAAATTTAATCGCGTTTCTTAATTGTGTTTACTTTCGTGTTTATGGCCACGTGAATGTGTGAGCTAAACCGTAAACATATTCATATAATATCCGTCGTATCCGTAATTGTGTGCTGCTGTCGATTATTTGTGGTGCCAGCTTAGGGCAGGGGCACCTGGACCTGCACATAGGATTGGGGGAAATAGCCGGTGCGACCATTGACAGAGCCCTCGTACCAGTTGTCATCGACGCGATTCAGCAAAGTGATAATGTCGTTCTCCTTGAAACCCAGCTCACCGGGATTTTCGGGATCGAAGTCGTAGAGGGCCTGACAGCACGGCTGCTGCTGTCGTTGCGGCGTTACCGCCATTGATTTGGCGGGCGAGCGCATCGGCGAGGGCAACGGCGAAGCGCTCGAGCTAATGTGAGACGGCGTGCCGTCCTCGTTGAGGCCGCCGCCACCGCCGTCCAAGTTCAGATCGAGCAGCGTCTTGGGCACAAACTCGTTGCGTGGCCGGCTCTCCGCCTCGGATCTCTTCTCCTGCAGCGTCTCCTGCAGGCCGCGTAAGACATCAGCGCATTGAGAGTGAAAATCGTACAGAGCCTCGGCAAAGGTCACCAACTGGGAGACATGTTCAGTGTCGTTTTCCAACAGATTGAACATGCCTACCTGTGCCAATTGCAATGATTCGCCGAACTTATCCTCGGCCCCACGAATTTCATCATCTTTAGCCTGTCGGCGACGCTTGCAGTCGAAGTCGAGGCGCCGGCCCTGCAGTTTCTTACGATGGTGCATAACCTCTTTGAGGTCTTTGGTCTGCATATGATGCAGTGGCTCCAAAAAGTTCTGCTTGATGTTGTCGTCCAGCGAGTACTTGACGTCGGCCATCTGCTTCAGCGCCTCGCCGAATTCGACGAGCGCCTGCGCGAACACGCTGTTGTCCTCGCCGAGCTTCTTACCATAAGTCAGCATGCATTCGGCCAACAGTCCCTCTGGCTGTGGATACGTATTCGATTTGGCCTGTCCCGACAGCTTTGAGATGCCCTTGACGGCAGCCATTTTTGCCCTCGCAGTGGGATTCGGTTGCAGGAACTCCTTGGTCTTTATCTGCAACTCCTCAACCAGCTCCACAGTCACATCCGTCTTCCGTTCCATCTCCATAAAGTCCATATCCAGTTTCGTGCCCTCTGCACCGCCCATCTTCTCCGTCATATACTGGTTGGCTTTGTTGATTTGTTTCTTCAGTCCAGCGAAAGCCATGGTTGCTTATTTATTTTTTGTTGCCGTTGTCTCTGGGTGAATTAAGTTGCTGTGAACAAGTTGGTCGAGTTAGTTGACCTCACCAATTGTAAATCTCTTTCAATGTCAATATCAAATCAATTTGGGGGGACGACGGCGACAAGTCGCAACGCCCTGGCGTTTTCTATTTTTAGTGTTTGGACAACTTACGCGGCTCTGCGGGGGCGGGAGTGCTGCAGGAATACTTTTCACTCTCTACTTTCACTATTAATAATACTATTTAATCTTCTCTAGTACGATTCAATTCGATTCGATTCGATTTTTCCCAGCACGGAAACCTTGACGACGACGACGACTGGCTGGCTGCGTAATGTTTGAAGGACTGTCGTTACTACTACTATGCCTCCCTCCTGGGGGTTTTCTTCTCTTGGGGGAGGGCCGATCTGCTGGATGCGGGGGTGGTGGTCGCTGAAAAATCAATATCTTGACGGTGTACCAAACTCGCGACAACAACAACCAGATGCGAATGAATTCGCTTAACCAAACTGAATTCGCTTAGCTTTTGGAATAAATTCGCTTTTGCTTTTATGATTTCGCTTTACAATCGACTT
Source organism: Drosophila nebulosa (assembly GCA_024703675.1). Taxonomy (NCBI): domain Eukaryota; kingdom Metazoa; phylum Arthropoda; class Insecta; order Diptera; family Drosophilidae; genus Drosophila; species Drosophila nebulosa. The sequence continues at coordinate 1,259,764 of JANFPS010000007.1, read as the reverse complement.
ATTCGAGCAAAAATCGATAAATATCGACTCAATAGAAGCTAAAACTATCGTACTCGAAATGACCAAAAAAAACTATCGTTAAATTTAGAATTTTGGCGTAAAACAGTCGTTCATTTGGGTGCACTTTTAAATTATACATAGTTAAATTGCCCTCTAATTAAGTATTTAAAGTGTAAAACAAATCTCGATGTGAAATAACATCATAACAGCATTACCTAGTTTAATTTTGACAAGTTACCTTAATTTATGTGTTATGCAATGGATTAGGTGATCTTTTTTTTGTTTCAAAAATCCACGTATATCGTTCCAGATATTCTAGATATTTAAAAAGTGTATAGCCTGAAGCGAAGAATTATTATTTTCAAATATTACGCGGGCAAAATTGGTAGACCACTGTTAGGCTGCTGTTAAGTTAACAGCGCCCTCTTTTGGATATTATTTGTAAATTCAAATGTCGGCGCATTTAATTTCACATCAGATATTTAATCTCGATGACGCTATAGGTCTCAGTGAGGCGGCAAATTTTTGGCGTTGGCGTTGGCGTTTTATCTGCCAAGATAACTATGGTTATACAGTAGCAACTGCTAAGACAAACAACGGTGCATGTAAATCAGTTCAATTAGAAGATAACGTTATTCCAATGTTGTTTTCTAATTTGTATAAAAGACACAATCCCTTTAGTCTAGCCAGTCATAAGTCTCTACGAACTAACAACGACTGAGCCCCACTCAGAACACAAAAATCATTATGAAATTCGCAATTGTTTTACTTGTTGCCAGCATCGCTTACGTCAGCGGCCAGGTAAGAGTCGGATAACACGAAAACAGGATACCTTTTTTTATATGCAAAAATATTCCCTTTGCATAGGCCCAACCAATAGGCGGCGGCGGTATTAGCCCTTTCGCAGCTGCCAATCCCTATGCTGCTGCTTTTAATCCGTTCCTGAATGGAATCTTTGGTGGAGGAGCAGCAATCGCCCCAGGAGCTGGAGCCGCATCCGCACCTGCACCAGCCAGCCCCGCTTTCGGTGGCTTATCCATCTCCACGTTTTTCCAGTCCATTGTCTTGCAGCGTGAAGCCGAACGCCTTCTGAGTCAGCCCAACTTCCCAAATGATCTGTCGGATCGAGTTCTAGAGGTGGTGGCCGCCACCGAGGAGTCCATCTCCAATTGTGGCAATGCCACATTGCCCTGGCTGCAGATTCGCTGCGTCAAACCTCTGTTGAATACTGCAAAGACCCAGCTCAAGGCCATCGACGATGAGAACAAGGCGCGTTTGACTGCTTCTTCTCCCGCTTCCTAGATCCGAAATTCTGTTGTTTCATTATTAGTATTTTATATTCCTTCAAAAATGGGCCAAAGACCAACATAGATGCAATAAACAAATTTAATAAACTCTCAACAGACGCAACTATTTTAGTTATTCATTTACGGTGATAAATCCATATGATGAGAAAGGTTTTTCAAGACACAAAACGAACTTACATATATGAAGTCCCTCTTACAATGAAAAGAAGCCAACCAAAGATTAGAAATAACTAAACCTAATATTTACTTAACTTCAGTCGATTAAAGATAACATGGGCAACATTCGTAAAAGGATATCGACTGCACTGTATTTAGCTATTCTTGACCTAGGACAGGACATGCTTTGATGTGGCTAGCCAAGCTTTGCATTCTTCGCTTTATTAAATTTCCGACCAAGTATTACAAAATTCAGAAGAAGCTTCCGCTTGCCCTGATGCCCGATGAACGGAGATGATGCGGATGAGGATGGAGGATGGAGGATGGCCAAATACTTCACTCTGTATGATGACGAGGTCATCCCCTGTCGTTAGCTTCCCTTGATTGGCACGCCCTCGAGGCTGTTAATGCTCTGGCGCACATATTTGACTCTCGCATTTTGGCCAAATATTTGAATTCCTTCTCTCCATTTATCCAACCATTCCCGTGAGCCTCCTTCGCCTCCTTTGCCACCGCTTTCCTCCGCTCAATCCGAAAAGCCAGCCACATTTGTGACAGCCCTTTTATGCAGTTATAACAATTGTTGTTGTTGGCTTGACTTTCGGCCCCTGTGCAAGAAATTTCTTTGGATTTTCTTTCCAGTGCATGATTTGGCTATGAATTGGTCCACCGAGGGTCAAGTAGGTCGATTGTTGATTTATGCGCCAATGCAGTTTCCAATTATCCTTTGACCCGACCAATTGTTGTGAGGACTGCAAGGACTAATGTCCTATAAAATCGATTTGCATATGAATTTGAGTGCTTGGCTTTCATTCACACAAACACAAATCTTTCAAAATTCAAATTCAAATTGAAATATGTAATTAAATGTAAATTCTTTCCTTCCCCCTCCCCCACAAAATGAGAGAGAGACAGACGAAGGGAGGGAAATGCTGACAAGGCGCATTACTAAGGATCAGAGTATTCAGTCATTTAATTGAAATATTTGAAGATTGAAACTTCAGTTTTCTGCTGTTGTCATTACAAAAACAAAAAAGTAAACCAAAACACAAAAAGAGACAAAACAAAACCAAAAAAAAAAAAAAAAAAAAAAATTCAAAAAGCCCCGAACTTTGTCAAAGTTTTGTGTAGTGTTAGCCCAAAGCTACAACTCTGACCCAAAACCTCCAGCTCCACCTCCTCCTCCGCCTGCCAACCCACAACAAGCTGTGTGGCAATACAAAACTTGGCATCAGGGGCGCGCCCCTGTCAAACTAAGAGGATGGGCCCATTGCAAAAGCAATTTGTTATTCAATATTTTGTATTATAGTGAGGCATTAGAGGTATTATCCTGGGGGGAGGTGGGTTCTCAGAAGAGTTTTTTTTTTTTTTTGGCAATCCTTTGGATCGACAGTCCGTCCCTGTGTTGTGTGGCATTTGAAACTCACACACGGCTGTACAGAAAATAAAATTCAACCGCATCCCAAACTAAAATTGGTTAGCAAAAACCAAAAAAATAATGGCAGAGTGCGAGTTCAAGTGAAGCTGGAGAATTGGGCAGGAGACACTCTTGCGAAAGCGGATGTACGGATGTGCGGATGTGCGGATGTATGTATGTATGTAAATTTGTTTTTCGGTTTCTCTTGTGGCTCTTCGTTTTTTATGCAAAAGTTTTTGTTTTCTGTCGCCCAATAAGTGAGCAACAGTAGAAAACATTCTTTTTGGTTCATCATATTTATTTATTTTGCGTTTTTGAAAGGAAAGTTTTGAAATAAATACCATTTCCATTTCCATTTCCATGACTCATATCCGTTGTTTTTTTTTATGAGTATTATTATTTATATATTTCACACCTAATCCGTTAGATGCTTCTGGTAATAATTGCCTTAGAAAATTCGAAAATGTCACTTCCGTTGCTAGAGATATTTTTATTCCCCCCTCGTATAAGCCACATTAATGAGGTTGAGGCTAGGTGAGATATTGTTTTAACACCTTAGATAAGAGAGATAGCAACTGAGAGAGATAACTAACAAATGAGATAAGCTTTAAGATTTTCTAAGAATCTTGAAGAAAAATTTGTCAGTTAGCTGCTGAAAGTGTTGGAAAAATGTTCGCTGCTTCATTAATCGTACTCCTTCTTTGTGGTCTGACCTGTCTGGTGGGTTAAGTAGTTGTTTTCTGTTTTGAGTGCAATCTCTCTAATCTTTGTCCCTTTTAGCCAGGTCAAAGTGTGGCCCAAACTAATAATGCAACTGCCATTGACGAGGCATTGCTAAAAGGACAGCAGCTGGAGAGCTTAGCTCGAGACACAGTTAAGGAACAATTCCCACCAACTCCCAGAGCACAGGCTGCAGCTGAGAGTATTCTCGATACAATGCATATGGGTTTAGAGCATTGTGCGGCGGAGCTAAAGAAAACTTTTCTAGTTCCACAGTATGAAACTTGTATTGCATCAATAAATGGTCTAACGAAGGCTTCCCTGGGCCAGGAAGCTGGCCAACAGTGGGCCATTCAATGGGCTACTTCGGGAGCCTCCAGAATGGGCTTCTTTTTCTGATCTTTTGAAATCTCACTGAACTTTGGAAATAGATTAAAAATGTCTTGAAATTGAAATAAATTTTGTAGATGTGTTAAAATGTTTTTGGAATTTCTTGTCATCTAGAATTAAGATTTAAAAAAAAGTAAACAATTAACGCTGATAACAGGTTATAAACTAAAACAAAAAGATTGAAATAAATCTTATCATAGAGAGCAAATTGTCAGATAAATGCTTTTACGTATCGTTCGTTCGTTTGTTTGGTTTGCCATCATCACCATAATCTTGGTCATAGCAAAGTGGGGCGCAAAATGGGGCAATATAGCCGCAGAGGTGGCCGAGGAGTTTAAATTTATCAGTGTAGGGGCCTTGCGATATGCCCAGGAACATGCAGAGAGCGCGGACATTGTCCTTAATGACTATTACAATGAGAACTTGTCGGATAGAGGCCGATTAAGGTGTGGGCATATATTGGCGAGGGCCCGAAACTCTACAATAGATTGTATTCGTCAAATGTATATAGCCGATGATGATGATGTCTTATTGCCGTGCCTGTCCGAGGTGGTCATAAGAGATCTAACGGATATGATGACAATCAATGCGGAGGATAGGAATCAGCAGAATGGAGCTGGCAGGCTAAATTCGATAATTGCCTTTTGTTAAATTTGAGTGGCAAATAAAAAAAATTGCTCATCCGACATGTAGACACATTAAATTTTAATTAACATTTCACGACATTCTTTTTTTTTTTTTAAACTTTTTGAGCCTCTTTTAGGCAATTGCACTTTTTTTTTGGGTATATTTTAAGCTTTCGACTCGGCCTCGGATGTGGTTTCGGTGTCGGAAGGAGGAGCATCCGGCTTGGGTTCATCTGTATTGCCGCAGACGCACATGGGACACTTTTCCTTGAGTACCAAACGATATTTCGGATGGCTAAAAACGAAAGAAAGAAAGAATTATTGTTTAAATGACCTTTAGGTGTGACTCCGCCACAAGTTTACCTTATGCCATAGACTATGGGATTGTAGACGGCACTTGTCTTGGCAAAGGTGGCACCCCAAATGGTGGTCAGGGGCGTTAGGCCATCGATTTTGAAGAGACCAAAGTAACAGATAATCAGATAGGGTGTCCAAGCCATGAACCACAACGAAATGGTGGTCAATGCTACTTTGGCCAATTTGCCCTCAGCACTCTTGTCACAGTCCTCGCTGCTGCGCAGCGACTTGACATTCATTTTCTTGGCCTGCTCCCGCATGGCCTTCTCGTGGGCTGCAACAGCGGCAATGATGAACCAGTAGGAGTAGCAGATCATAAACAGCGGCGTGTAGTAAACAAACAGGGAATAGGTAATCAGATAGGAGCGTGGATTCCACTGACGGGTCATATAATCAATGCTACAGGCCGTCAGATTGCCCTCCGGCACATAGGCACTCCAGCCCACCAGCGGCATAATGGTCCAAAAGGTGGCCATCAGCCAGATGAGAAGAATCTTAATAATCGATGTCTTAATTGTCATCGGAGTGCCATTGATGCCCTTAACAATCACATTGTAACGATCGAAGGCAATCATGCACATGGACCAAATGGACACGCAACCGAACATGGAGCCACATACCGCATAGATGTCGCACCACAGTGGCCCCAGCACCCAGGTCGAGTAGTAAAAATTGATTATCATAATTGGCGATTGTGACATCATCATACAAAAGTCGGAGAAGGCCAGATTGAGCACCAACAGATTGGCCGGCGTGCGTAGAGATTTGGTGCCACCGAAAATGTAGACAACCACTCCGTTGCCGCAACAGGAAATGATCATTATGCATAGTGTGAAGAGGCCCAGAATCTTGCTCATTGTGGCATCCATGGGAGCGAAGCGGCTCCAATAGGGATTCACTAGATGCGCCATGTCAGGCAGAACCTGCAAAAGCACAAAAAAAAAAACAGTGGACAACTTAAAAGGAACACCAGGGGAGTGGGTAACTAACTTACATTGTCCAGCACGGAGCCATTGCCACCGGACTGTGCTTCATATCTAGGCCCAGACATGGCCATGGTCAATGGCGAGTGCTCCATGCTCCAGCTACCCGTTCGTAATTTGAAAAAACATTGATGTGGAAAGCGAGCTAAGTTCGTTCTGACCGCCGTTTTATACCCCCCATTCCCATTGAATGATTGCTAAGCCAATTATTAGGGGTCATGCTAATGCCCACTGACGAGATGTCAGCTAAAAGTCATCTTTACTACATACACATACACATTTTTATGGCATAATAAATCTATCGATCTTAAAACACACATCGGACCTTATACGATGATTCTGTTCTCTCTCTTACAGAGCTGCCATAAATTTCTGTTTACAATTCTGACATAATTTCCTTTGTCTTCCCTGGGCGGCATTCGGATCGCACATTGATGGTGTTAGCTTTGCCATTTCCATTACCATTTCTCTGTCTTGCGATGGAGAAGGGCTTAGTTGACTGCCAATGCTCTCATCTGGCAGTTGATGCTCTTCCTCCTCCCTGGCTGCTTCATCCTCCGAGCTGGGCAGCTCGTATTGCACAATATTAACCTTCTGGCTGAGTATGAGTTGCTTGCAACACTCTTTGATCTGATAGTATGCGGTGCGAAAGTTCTTCAGTTTCACTGTGGGGGAGAGCTCGTTAATACGAGCATTCTCTCCATTCTTCCCAAATGAACTCAGCAAGAATATCTCACAGTCGCGTGGATCGCCGCCACGTTGCGAGTTGTTGTTGTTGTTGTCAGGCCACAAAAGCAGCTCCTTGTACACATGCTCATCCATGGCCACAATATAATCAAAATATCGAAAATCTTGAGGGGTAAACTAAAAGAAAGAAAAAAAATTAACAAACAATTGCGCTTCAATTGATTCTCCCATGAAACCTGTCGACAAATGTGATCCGAGCGTAGACCGTGCTCACGTAGAATGCGCAAACAGCGTTTATGTGGCCTGCGTCCAATGTTCCAAGTACGTAATCCGGCGCTGTCCACCTCCCAGTACAGACTTGTCTTTACCATCAAATTCTGCATAATTGTCTCGGCCAAGGGTGAGCTGCATGAGTTACCTTTGTTTTGGGTAACAAAGTTGCTGGGACTAATTGGTCGATTAAATTTACCTATTCAATACACTTACCCAAGCAGACAAATAGTAATCTTTTATACGACATTTTTATTATCCTTTTGTATACTTTTTTTTATCACTATAAATTTATATATATATTTTTTTTCTTTTTTCAAAATATGAGCATATATTTTTGTACTTTTGTTAATTTCGCTAAAAAATCTTACTAGAAAAGATTTTAATTTTAATTTATTTTTGTTTTCATTCAAATTTCAATTCATGCTTTAGACTACTTTGATATGAAAGTAGATTTCGATGCAAAATTTCAAGGAAAATGAACGAATTTTTATGGCCAATTTTCCTTTAAACGATTATCATGGCTAAAGCAATTTGTTTGCCGCACGTTTTCTTCATTGTCGTTCTGGCTTGTCTTATCGTCGAACTTTCGCCTCTGACCTGGCCACAACATTCGGTTGGGGGCGGCGCACCCTAGGTTAAAATTAAAGGCAGTTACAACTGTGCACACACCTGCATATAGCGAACACACAAAAAGTGTCAAGTGGCTGTCAGTTGGCCACCAACTCGCGATGCCAGTTGCATTCCAAATTAGTTGGCCGACAAAGTTCAGCGAACTCGGGGTGAACACAAGACGAAACGGAAGCAGAGTGGGGCCATATATATGTATGTATCTACATATATGCAAAATGCTTGATAACAATCCTCTTTATAGTCCGATGTCATGTCTTTGGTGTATAACAGAAAAAGGAAAATGGTGAAAATGGGAACAAAACTATAATGGTTCAGAAATTCATTTCATATCAAAGTAGGTAAAGTCATTTTTATACCCAGCAATTTGAAGTTTTCAAAGGGTTTATTGATGAGATTAGAATTAGTGGGTAATTTATTGGTAGTCCACCAACCCCTCCCCCAGCCTCGTCTGGTAATATCTAATCTAAATGACCTCTTAAAACAAACCTCTTTACCTCTTACTAGGGTATCCGCTTGGCGTCATTTTAATTTAAAGAACGTAAAGATATATATTTTTTTTTTATTAACATTTCACAGTGTTGCAGCAGCAATCCGGCGGACCTGGTTGGGTGCGATCGATGGCGCTTGTTACTTGGCCATTGGCAAAATCCAATTGAAATTGTATTGAACGGCTAAATTGAAAATGCAACTGAAAAGCATATTTCACTTATCACTTTTCACACAAAACACAAACCAAGGGGCAAGGGGCAGAGGGCATGGGGCAAGTGGCGAGATGAGGCTGAGGTGGTGGTAAAACAAAGCGTGGGAGGGCGGGGGTTGTAAATGAATGAAATTGTAACAACAACAAGAAGTCAGTCAGTCAGTTGGCTAGAGCGGGAAATAATATGCAACTATCTAGGTATGTATGTAAATGTGTGCATGTGTGTGTGTGTGTCGACGGGTGAAACGGCAACAGGAGAAAGAGTAAAAAGAGTCCCTGGCACTGCGGGCAGTGCATTGTTGTTTTAATTAAAAACAAACCTCCGAGTTGTTGCTCCGACAGAAAAAAAAAAAAAACAAACTAAGCGAGCAACCTGAAAGGACAAAATGCCAGTAAAAGAAAGAAAGAGAGAGAGCGAGAGATAGAGAGAGAGAGAGAGAGAGAGAAAGAGTGCGGAAAGTAGAAAGTGTTGATTTAGTGCACAGTATGGACGAAAAAATAAAACAGAAAAAAAGGCTACAAAAAATGTGTAAAAAAATCTAGCACAAAAACGTTCATAGAAAGAAAGGCAAACAAATAGACAGTCAGACAGACTTACACACACACACACATATACACACACAGAGCAGGAAATGTGAGACTGCAAATAGTTTTGCGAGGGTCCATTGAAGCCTTCTGAAATAACAAATGTTTGAGTTTTTGAACGGGAAAACTCTATAAAAAAAACAATTATTTATTTTCAGGGGAAGTGGCTCTAAAAGGTGTGACCGCATTTGCCAAACGAGAAAATACCGAATTTACACAATTTGAAAGTAATAAATTGCTTCATATTGCATTTGTTTAACACGATTTGTGATTACAGGTAAATACATATATTTTTCTATTCTAAAATTTCCCAAATTGCTTCATATCTTTTATTTGTATATAAGCTTTGTCTTCTTTGAATTTATAAACCAATTGAAATAACAGTAATCAAACTGAAAAGAAGTCAAGTGATTGCTGGTCCTCTTTTATTTACTTCTCTCACATTAATTAGTTGCCTCAAGTACTTTAAATTATTTTTAGTAATGGAGCATAAGCCATAAATGTGTTTCATTAAACGAGGACGAAAGCTTATTTTTCGGTGACAGTTAAGAACAAGCTTTAAGTTATCTCTTGATAATTGCTAGAGTTGCCCTCTTACTCATGTGTGTGGATGAATATGTGTTGCCTATGTGTACGTTAGCTAATAGTTACCTTAATGCTGTGGCATTCTGTAAATGAAAGGATAAGGACACGGGCGTAGTGCCTACGTTCCTGCATTCCCTGTTACAAAAGCCACACCTAATGGCAATTTAAATGTACGCACGCAATGCACACACACACGCAGACACACACACACACACATTACACGTGTCTATATATAAAATCAAATGCAACAAAATATAGAAAACAAATAAAATTGAAACCGACATACAATACGAGGTATGCTACATTTTCTGTTGTTGTTGTTGTTGTTGTTGCTTTTGTTGGTTTCAACCACAAATGCAATTTAGAGCACAACAATCAGCGAGCGGCAAACGCAGCAAAATGCAGCTGAAGAACAAACTAATAAAAACACACACACACACACAAACCAACTTGTTGGTCAACAGCAACAGAAGAGTAACTATTTTGCCAACAGCAATAAAAAAGCTGCTCGACCTGCAACTACTGCATTAACTGACCAGGAGGCCAGTAGCGACCAAGTCAGAAGGCAAACCCAACTCATTCCCATTCCCATTACCATTACCATTTCCGTTTCTATTCCCATTCCCCATTCGCATGGTTCTCAGGACACACATACATACAATTAGATACACATACCACACACATACTAACACCCACACCCACACAATCACACACACACACTCTTTTAAGCGGGAGAGCATAGCGAGCGTTGCAGCCTTTCACTTTATTTGCGGCCATTTTCTCGTTGATTGAGGTTCAGCGTTATTTTTGGGTTTGCGTTTTAAATTAAATTTGCCAGAAGGGTGTGCGGTTGTTTGCATGTGTGTGTGTGTGTGTGTGCGTGTGTGTTTCCATCACTATAAATTACTGAACAAATGCTTTTTTAAGTAGGTACTCTATTTGTATTTTGCAGCTTACTCAGATGTGATGAATAATTTAAAATGCATATTTGAGCTTTGATGAAGGGTCAAAATTACGCGGGGAATGCATTTGTGCATGCGACCGTGTCCTTTTTTATTGTGTGAACCCAAATTAGCTACCCTTTGCACGGGGTATCTCCAAGTCGATATGGTCGAAAGAATTAAAAAGTTTATATATATTTCCTTGCTAAAGTAAATGTTCTCTATAGAATTAGGAAACGATTATTATTTAAAATTGTTATAAAGTAGATAGCATTTTCGAGAAATTAATGTGGTGAACTATTAAGTTGTTTAGGGTAACCCGAAGTCGGTGCTTGATTTTCTGTTTTACTGTCATTCCCGCTCATTAACGAAAAGTATCTCCAGCTGATCGATCTCATAGTCTCTAAGCTTTTTTGTGAAGCTTTTGTATACAATAAAAAGTAAACAAACAACACAATTGGGTGAATGAATAAAAGCACTCTCCGAATAGATATAATTGACAATATAATAACAAATGCTTTAACAAAATATTTATGTTTTTTAGTTGAAAAATCTTAAAGTTCGTAAGGCAACAACTTAGTATTCTCTTTTATAAAGATTAAATCAGTATATAGCGTTTTCTAGTTGGACAAATCGGTGAATTTAAAATTAAGCGGAATATTGGGCACATTGATTATGGCAGCACGAAAGACATTTTCGATGGGATGGTTAAATTCGATTTTAAAATTGCGTATTAAACGGGCTAGACCCAATTCCAGTTCCATGTCGACAATACGCTTGCCCACACACATGCGGGGACCAAAACCAAATGGTAGGAAGACAAATGGATTCGTCAATTTGAGGCTATTCGCTTGGCTCTTTGTCTCTTCGTCGGTGCCGCGCAGCCAACGTTCGGGCAGAAATTCTGATGATCGTGGAAAGTATTCATCACTCTTGAGGCAGCCCAAAGGAATCATGGAAATAAAGGTATTTGATGGCACCCTATAGCCACTTAGCACGCAGTCTTTAGCTGTGACTCGACTGTTGCCGACAATCAGAGGATAAATGCGTTGCGATTCCTTGATACAGGCACGCAAATAAGGCACATTCTTCATGGAGGCCTCGGTGAACTCGGAATCCTTATTGGGCAGCACTTGTCTGACCTCCTCGCGCAGCTTCTCCTGTTTATGCGGATTCAAAGCAAGGGTCAACAGAGCTGCGGTAAATGTGCTCGAAGTCTGTAATAGACGGGAAATGTTTTAGAATCTCAGATCTTCTAATATTTCGAAGGCATTACTTACGGTATCGACACCAGCCATAAGCATATCCATGGCCATTATGGTAGCCACCTTTTTATCTATCTTTAAGAGCTTTTCCAATACACTTTGCTCACTCTCAGGCTTGACTACACCTTGCTTGGCCTCCGTTTCTAATCGGGCAACGGCCTCTTCTACAAAGGCCAAGGTAATATCTCTAATGTTATCAAATGCCTTCATCAACTGCTTTAGCTGAGGAGTATTAACATAACGCCAGAGGGAGGGCTTTATCTCAAGATCGGCTGTAAGATCGAAGAAGTCATCCAGGCTCTTGAAGAGCAGCAAAACTTGTTCGTTGTTGCAGGTTTCCTTAAGCAGTCCCAATTGTTTATCCAAAGCTACCACCGATACCGATTCCAGAGTCCAACGATTAATGTACTCAATAAAGTTATCGGGAGCCTCGAGAGTTTTAGGATCCCGAATGGCCTTAATGCTGAAACATAGAGGGATATTCAAAATATTGTGTTAGCTAGATCTCGTACTATATCTCTTACCGTTCCACAAACTCTTGATTCACCAGGGACATCTTCTTATAGTATAGTCGAACGTTTTTCGGTTGCATTAGCACTGGATTTACTATGGTTCGAAAATCGCCCCAGCTTTTACCTTGCGTTGGTATCAGACCTTCGACGCCTTGGAAGAACTCCTTGCTATGGTCCTCGCGATGATAACGTAGAGTGTCGCTGCCCGGACGATTGGGCCAAACGCCTTCATGCCGAAAGACAACCTCAAAGTCTTTGGGATTGTGTGTGGTCAGTATAGCGCGTCGTCCGAATAATGCTGGCATAAAAAAAAAATCTCCATAATCCTCACGCATGGTCATTATCAGGTCGACTATGTCTTTGTTTTTGTATTTGCCACCGGGCAAAGCCATTTTACGTATGAGATCAACCGAACCGATACGGGGAATCTCCTCAAAAGGGCGTGCCTGTTGCCATTCTTCATCATCTCTGCTTATGGCAGTTGCTGCATTTGTTTGCCAACGCTGAAATACATATAGAAATTCAGTCTATCTATTGCAAGTTTTAATTATCTACTCACTTTAGCCTGACTGACAGCTGTCAGGGTCGAGGCGATCTTTTGTGCCTGGAATAGGGGGAGAGCGCGAGTCAATTTCAACATTTCGGCCATAGTTCCAAACTTATACTGGCCGTCAAACGTTAGAAATTTATTAATATAACATTGAATGTGTTCAAAAAGCTCTCTCTCTCTCTTTTGCCCATTTAACGATGATAAGAATATCAAAACAAATTCCGAAAGCTCGCAAAAAGTAGCAAACAAATTGTATTCTAAATGTATAAATAAGAATTAAGAACAACAAATTAAATGTTGAGCTCATACGTAAAGCTCTCTTCTCGACTCACGAATTGTAGTACCCGAAAAATTTGTTATCATTCTATACCTTTAGATCTATAGATTCCCCTTTTGGAACACCTGTTTTGACTTTTATTAGCCTGATGCAATTTTATTCATAAAATTGAAAATTTAAGTTTACCATTTCTAATCATTTTATCAATTTCACTTTGTCTTTTGACCATTTTATAGGATGATAAGATAAGGTTTTCTTTTTGTAAAAAGTAGTTTGACTTCGAAATGTTTATTAAACCATTTAAAAAGTTAACTACGTAACAAATGCGATTTAATTATCAGTTTTCTTCCTAGCATAATTTTTTTGATTTCTGTAAAAACAGTTGGTTAAATTTTGTTGCTTTCAGCTTTTGTTTAACTCCGTTTTATATGAATAACTAGCACAAGGCAAGCAAAGTTTATAGCCAATTTTCCTCTCAAAAATAACCGGTTTTTGAGTCTCTTAAATTTCTACCTAACTTCTACTCCAAAGAGCCAAAGCTTTTATAAAGGAAGAAGCAGAAAGATCAACTGATCACCATAACTAGATGGCCAGAACAGATGAACAGAATCTTTGTTAATAACTAAGACTTCGATTTAGCCAAGAAAAATATATATTTTTATTTATAAATTACAAGAAGAGAGTTGAAGTAATCATAAATTGTATTGAAAATCTCGTTTTTCAGGTATTTATGAAAACTGCAATTTATTATTTATCTGCACCCAAAACATTAGCAATATAAACACGATTTTGGCTATAGTCGATGCTTTTTTTTTATGAAAGATAAAGGGAAATGTGAAGAATATAGGGCGAGGAAGGATGGGAGGGAAAATGACCTCGAGCTATGAAGTGAAAAACCAAAATGGAGCTCATTAAAAAGCCAAATATGGCCAACATCTTTTAGCAATTTCTTTCTCAACCTCGACCTCATCAATAGCAAAAAACAGTTGCGCCCAAGTTGTCTAGCTGAGATTGCTTTGTGGCCGATAATGCGGCACGTAAAGGCAATTCAGCAAATGATGCAGGAGACCGAAACCGAGACTGAGTCGCAACCGACGGAGGCAAAGTCAGATATAGACGGAAGCGGACCACGTTGTCTGCAACAAATTCATCTCTCTCTCTCTCTCTTTTTTCTCTCTGGTGAGAGAGTGAGAAAAAGAAAATGCCGTAAGCTCGTAAGTCATTTAACATTTTGAGGTATTTAATGAGCCAAAAACTTTTTTGGCCGCACACATAAATTAAATGTCGACCAGCACAAAACTGAAATGTATTCGAGCCATAATGGGGGGATAGGAATTGGCCAGAGGAATTGGTCAGGTGTTGGACTGACCAGGGTATACTAGCTCTATTAGCATGCCCATTAAAATTAGACAAATGGTTGCCATTGCCGTTTCGCATATCCGCAACTTTTCCTGGGCCTCTGTGCAGATTTATGACTACATATAGAGTATACATACATATAGAAGGGGAAAGGGGATAGGGAGCGGCATTCACATCATCATCAGCTTTAGCTTTGGCCTGATTTTCAGGCGATTTTCGGACTGGCTTTTGGCGCAATCACATACGCCACTTGGGCCACTTGAGAAATGTGTGATGCGGCCATTTGTTATGATAAATGATTTTGTTTCCAGTTTATGGCGCATTCTAACACAAGTGCGTCCATGCGAATGTGTGTGTGTCTGTGTGTGTGAAGGTCATTCAAGGTCAGTCAGCAAGTAATTGGCAATTGCTGGGTCTTGCTCTCTCCATTGTCAATTGTTAATCTTAAAGCCTTTAAAGCATTCTTGGGCTCTTAAGTGTATTTCTTCTTTTTCGTGTTGTATGGCTTGGATGAATGGATTTTGTGGTAAGCCTCTTCTATTTGGCATTTCTTTTTTGCGGGCCAAACTCCAAGCTCCAAGCTGCCTTTGGCAAATTTAACCCTTCACTTCATTAAACGTATTTTACCAATACCCCAGGGCACACAAATCACTTTGCCTCAGTTACTACACAAAGGCTCTACGACGCTGACATAAAGAAAGGATAAATTAAGGGCGGGGCGGTGGGCGTTGGGTGGTGGGTGGTTTGTTGGATAGGTGTGGCCATAGAAATTTGACATACAGTCAAACAAAAGCCTAATCGTGCATCTGCCTTTCTGCCCTTCTGCCTTTCCCCCCCACTAACTTTCTGTCCATCTATTTGTAACTGTATCTCTGTATTTGTATCTGTGTTTCCGGCCACGCCTTTGCCATGGCTGTAGAACTGCTGCCGCCTTTTAGTTTGTAATCCATCAAGCGGCTTCGGTTTGGATTTGGTCTACTGTCAAAAGTGGCTGAGAGTGAGTAAGGACTTTGAAAAAACAAAAGCAAACAAGAAACACTAACAAAAACCTGGCCAACAAATTGTTTGCCACAGCTACACAGCTCTGGCGTCGACTGAGAAAGGGTTTTTCGAGAAGAATAGAAAATTTAAGAATCGTATAACTGTTGATTAAATATTTTTATTTTCATCGGCTAACAAAGAGTCAAGTGTGACTTATTTTCTTGGCAAAAACTTTGGACTACGCCCATGAATTTGCTGTCAGAAATGGAGACATTTTTCTGGTTGTTAATGCTGGTTGTTAGTGTGGCCATTTAAGCAGTTAGCCCAGTCCGTTCTCTGTCTCTCTTCACTAAGTCTACTATAAGTCATTCAAGTTGTCATTTCATAATTTTTTCTTCTTTTGTTGAGCGAAATTGAATTATAGCATGCTTCACTTTAAGAAGATCTTATTTGCTGCTGCTGCTGCTGACAGGTTGATATTATGGCTAGTTATGCTAAAGAGAACTTATTTAATTAATCGATTTTACATTGTATACATGACTTTAGGTATTTTTAGCTCAGATAGTTGGTTAAACATTTTGCAAGCACATGTCAGTAGACCTTCAACTAGCCAGCTTTGAGCCCTCGGCTGTGATCTTCGTATGCAGTTTTCAAGTTTTGCTGCGTGGCTGCAGATGCAATTTTTGTGCGTCAATCTCAATGCCACACGCACACGATTTGGCCGCAAAACTTTGTTATTTCTCCATGACTGTCAGGCAAACGAGAATCCATGCTCCATGCAGGCACAGAAGCTGAAAGGAAGGAGGAGTGGCAGTTGGCAAAGTATTTTCTCGAAACTGGCAACTTTTCTCATTTGTCTCGGTGTGTGTGTGTGTGTGTGTGCACTCTGTGCTCTGCTCCTCTGGCAGATGCACACACTCGCCCAAAGATGATGTCCAACTGTAGGGCTCTATTTTCCGATTACTTTGTGGTGGTCGGTCGGTCGGTCGGTCGGTCGGTCGTCTGGCCTCTCTAATGGGACAAGCACGAAACTAATCCGCAACATGGCGACAAGAAAATTGAATTCTTACAACTGTCAAATTGAATCTGCTGCCGCACAGTCCTTTCTCTTTTAGATCTTCTCTGCATCTTCTATGCTTTGTTTTAGCAAAGTCCAAAGGCAACTGCACGTGACAGGGCTAAAAAGTGTCGTCGCAGGCGTCAAAAACTAAACGGAAAAACCCGTCATTATCATCATCATCGTCATCTAGTCGTTCCATTATTGTTTGTGTTCCTGGAATTTGTGCCATTGTAAATTTCATTTATTGACTTTCCTTTCCTTTCGCCCTTCGCATCGACGGGCTCATGATAATGACAGACTTCATCGATTACGCGATTATGTCACTTTAGAATTTTCTTTCATTCTTTTCGTTTTTTTTTTTGAAAATTTTTCTCATTTCAGTCAAGCCAAAAGCTTTTAGCCATGCCGGGCCCCTGCCTCCGCCCCACCTCTTGCCACTAATATCATGCCCTTTTTTTACGAATGAAATTGCTTTGCTCCAAGTGTAATATCACTTAAGCTTTTAAGCAGTCAAACCCAGAGAGTTCTCCGCAAACCCCACACCGACAGCGACTTCTCGTCGATGTCGACTAACTGGTTCAATTGCCGCACTTTCAGCAGCAATACAGACACACCCCACACACACACGCGGAGCGTCAAATAAGTCTCTAATGTGTTTAGCTGTTTAGTGCTAAAAGGATTTTGCAGTTGAAATGCACCAGTCGCCAGCAACAACGAAAAAAAAAAAAAACAACGAATAATTGAATAAAACACAACAAAACGTTTCATTTTAACATTTTGCATGGTCACCGCACAAGCCGCACAAGAAGAAGAGAATCGACGACAGGTGAATTTACATTTTATGTTTGTCATCAGTGGCGGCCATACACCCCCCCTCCCCCCTCTCTCAGTTTAATTTAACAAAGTTAACACTCAACTGAATTTCTTCGAATTGCTCGACTAACTAAGTATATAGAAGGCTAAATCCCCTTCACGTGTATCGACTATAGCGAAAAGCCAATTGTAATGCCTTCCCCCCCTCTCCCCTATAGGCGCCACGCCTATGTTATGTACCTGTGTGAATAGGCAATCAACAAAAATTAGTCAAAAACTACTTAAAGGTACTTTTTGGCAATGCTTTCACCTAATGGCATAGTAAATGGATGTCAAATACAAATTATGGATAGAACTGGGGCCCAAGGTAATGCAAGGGAAATTGCACTAGTGTAAATTTATGTTACAAAATGCAGGTAAACAATAAAATAACGAGATGTCTGTGCAAGCAAATTGCATAAAAAGGGGAAAAAGAACAAGAACAAGAACACAAGCAGAGCCCCATAACTATGTACGTGCCAAAGTCAAGAAGGGGGGAAATGTCTTACGCTTCCTTGGTCCTAGCCGAGCCTGGCTAACAAACGTGGCACACACACACACGAACACACACACACACAGACAAATACTGACGTAGTTAGAGTAAAAAAGTGCAGGCAGACAGCTAACAAGGCATCTGGGAACCAGGTACAGCTAAGAAGAGACACAAGGAGAGGGAGAGGGGTGCTTCGAAATTTGGCGCATGTTAGCATATTTGTTTGCCTGTTTGTTGTTGTTGTTGTCTTACCTGCTGTTAGCTGGTTGAGTTGGCCAGCATACAAACCTACGTGAGAGCCAGAGAAAGAGTTTTAGAAAAAAAAAAAGAAAAAACAAACCAGAGTCAACGACTTGCAGACAATACAAATAAATAAATAAATATTCGTTTGACATTTCAAATATGCCAAATGCACGATTTGATGGCATCAAAAAATTCAGTCAGCAGAATAAAAAGAAGCCCAAAAGAAAATCTAATCAAACCAAACGATGATTTGATACAGAGAACAATATTTTATTCATTCGACTGGCAGTTGCAGTTGGAAAAATGCAAAATTTAACTTTATTATACTTAGCTACTTTAACTAAATAGTACAAAACAGATTTGTTTTAAAAAATATTACTCATACGCCATGTTAAAGCTTTGTTTTTTGAGGTAAAGAACTATCGATAGTCCCAATAGCATTTAAAACGTAGCTTGCTTTGAATATCAGACCAAAAAAAAAAACAGTTGTAAACTAGAGTTGGAGAACTATCGATAGTTGAAACGGCCGATAGTCCAAATAACATTTAAGAAGTTTGATTAAAACAATTAAGTAATTCTGAATAAATGACGCACTTGAAAGCACATTTTTTATTTTAGTATCAAGCAATCCACTTTTTAAATGCCACTAGGACTATCGACTCCTTAAACTATCGATAGTTCTCCACCTCTATTGTAAATGCCAAAAGTCTATTCAACTAGAGCCTTGAAATATTTCTTATTTTTGTACCTTTTAACACTATTGAGGAAACAATTAAAACAATTTCTCAATTCAATTTTCTATTGTCATAAAAAAAGTCTTTTATTTTTTATTCTTTTGTAATGTTATTGAGACTATCGACTGTTAACGTCTACTATCGATAGTTCTTCGCCTCTACTTTGTTTCTTTGCCTATTTGTATTTTGTCACAATCATTCTCAAATCAAACTAAGTACAATTGTCAATTAAATGTCTTAATATATTGTAATTAAATTATAAATTAATTACAGAATTTTATTATCCCTTAACCACAGTATCAACTTGGATTATTCCAAAGCCTTATTAATTATATTTATCATTTGACTCTTTGCATCGAAAACAAATGTTTGAATGTATTTGAATTGCTTTTGTGAATCATTTTAATTAAATTGATGATGGCAAACTGTCTGAATTCCTTTTAAACCAAAAACAAACAGTGGGTAGAAATAAATGCCACATAGTTCATAATTATTGAGCAATTTGTATTGTTTGCTTTGTAATTAATAACATAATTCTTTGTTGAATTTTATTTGCAAAGCAAAGGTTGTTAAACAAAGACCCCCTCCCCCTCCCCCCCCCCAACGCTCTCTTGTATGCTTGGTTTTTCATAATAATTTTTGAAGCTTTTTGGTCAAACTAAACGATTAAACGAAAAATTAAAAAAAAAGTCATCAAACAAGCCAATCACTTGTAATTGGGTTAATTAATATTTGTTTATAGCAATCTCTACTCCATTTTTCAATTACCTTGCTGTCCGATATAGCATATGCATATATATATATATATATAATTTATATGGACTGTAAAATTTTGCTTCTCTTGTAAATCGTTTCGAACTATTTCGAGTTCATTAGGTAATCTCATTCCCTGCCATGCATGTTTCATTTAAAGCTAAATTCGAAATGCTGCGTGACTTAATTAAATTGCAATGCTATCGAACTTTACTTTCTGCCCTCTGCCCTCTGCCCGCTGCCCTCCTTGAAACGAGTCAATGCCAATGACAATAACAATTTAGATAAACAATGGAAGCGGCATGTGGCACGTGATATGCAAACGTGTGTAATTAGCCTTTTGAAATAGATACATTCTACTTAGATACACAAACTTCCCCTACCCCCCAGCCACCCAACCGCTCCACTCTACTTGGCCCTAATCATCGAATGCAGTTGATGAGTTTAGGCCTAAATGTTATACGCGCCAATGCCAATTGCCCTGCGTGAATGGCGCTAATTTAAATGAGTTGCTGTTGTTGTTGTTGTGATTGTTGTTGTGATTGTTTGTTGTTTACTCTGGCGCCAGATCCTGTCAGCAAATAGCATATGGCATAATTATCGGTTTAATGCAACTATCTATCGGATGGCCATAGCATAGCACAAATGACAGCGATTTCTTGTTGAAATGTCTTCATTGTCATGGCCATAATCAAAGGGACTGGCAAATGGCATTACCAATAACATTTGAGACACACACACACACACACACACACACACACACGCCCACGCACACACACACTCATAGTCTTTTAGCAGGCAAAAGGATAACGCGCTGTGGGAGTGTGACTAATGTTGACTTGATGATGATTAAGTTGTTGTCTCTGTCCCATTGCGTGTTCGTGTTGATTGAGTGCAAATGCTGAGGCAACTATTGAGAGAAACGAGTCAGCAATTGAGTCTCAAATCCCCAGACCCATTGACATTGCCCATGCCCATCTCTCATCCCTAGGTCCCCAACGCATTTGCCACAGTTGCCACAGTCAGCCCACGCACGTGATTCAATTAGAAGGCTTGAAAAGAAAAATTAACTCAAATAAGTACAGATACTTTTCATAATACTTTCTTTTCTTCTTTTATTTTTCGCCAATAATCAGTCACAGTTCCTGCGGGAAATGTCACGGCAGCTTTTAATTATGTTGATAATTAGTTGAGAACGTGATGGCTTTGAAGCTGAAGGATTGAATCCTGATCCAGTGGACATTGATCTCATACATACATAAATGTGGCATTGACATTTTTAGCAAATTTGTAGAAGAAAACGAAGGTAGCCAGAGAAACAAGAAACAAAATTGCAATTTTGGGTTAGCATTGGGCGACGTTGGGTCCGGGCATAAGCCTTAACCTGAACCTGCCAATCATGGTCAGGACACAGAGAGAGAGAGAGAGAGAGATAGAGACAGGGACAGACGATAACAAGATGTCCCTTTTTTTTTGGAAATCGAGCAGGCAGCATCCTTCAGCATGCTTACAGAGTGACAAACACAAACTGTTGGATAAATCTTTTGCCCGAACAGGCAACATTCTCGTTTTCCCACTGACAGCAGCAATTTCAGAGTTTCGAATTCATGTTAAGGGCATTGGGATCAGGGACTCTCAACTCCTGATGCTAGCTCCACACTGTCTATCGCACGTGTCAATGCGTCTTTTGAATGCTCAATTAAATTTCCAACGGATTTGCCATGGATCGCCAACGAACTGGAGCAGGAGCAGCGAAATTGAATTGTAATTGGTCTTCTTGCATTTGCCTTTTGACTGCCACTTGGCGCCTTTATCCAGTCCAAGTTCGAACAGTTTATTGGCAAATAGCTAAGTTCATGAATTATTCACTTGGGTCTGCAATTTGATTGTTGCCTGTCAATGAATTGAATATTGATATGTACATTCATACATACGCCCTTTTGGTAATTGCAAGAACGATCTAAAATATTGCCAGTGATTTCTATAAGTCATGTTTACAAAACTCTTGCAAGGTGGCGGCGGCCCTGATTGATGAACTGAAAGTTAATGAAAGTTTATTGAGCGTACACCAGGCAGGCCCCAGCGTACTGACGGGCGGACTGACTGACGCATTGACGGATTGAATGGGCGGCCACTTTGCCAGAACCTAATGAATTTTGCCAGTTGAGCGGAAATGGTACAAAACGCTCAAAGGCTTACATCCCAGCCTATTGTGTTAATGTGTGTGTGTGTGTGTGTGTGTGAGAGTAAGCATGTGTTCATGTGTTCATGGGTGTGGCAAAGGGAAATACATACATCAATATTTCTGCTCAAAAAAAAAAAGTATGAAATTCAAATATTTTGCTTCAGTTAATTAGTTCACCGATTTAAATATATATATCTATATTATCTATTTATTGATCCATTGTGAGTTGAGCCCATGCTGCCCCCGCCTGCCTTTCTGTGTGCAAGTATGTGTAAGGCTAAAGGATTTGCCATTGCTTTTGGTCTGTTAATGTTACATTGCCACATTTCTTCTTTCCCCCTGCTGCCATCCTTTTTTTTTTCTCCTCTGCTGCTGCTGCTATTTGTATTACATTTGTGATCTTAACAAACAAATTTACATGCAAATAACTTTTTCAACTTTGGCAATTCACACCCACATACACACACACACACACACACACACACACACACACACACACACGTGTCGCTTCAATTGGCACTTATCAGCTCATCGATGAGGTTGGCAAAACTTTTCTATTTTCCTTTTCTTTTTTTTTTTCGGCGAAAAACTTTGGTGTTTGTTGTATTTTTTTGTTTTTTGCTTTTTGTGGCCAAGTATTTTCATTGAAATGGCACACAAATCGACAACATTAATCTGTGATTTAAATGCCTTCACATTAATTTTGCCTAAGCCTCGGTTCGCAAAATCCTTTAATAGTCGTAAAGCGGCGACACCTTCTAACTTCAAAGCCCAACTCGACCATCACCAACTCCAACTCCCATGCATCACATTTGAGTAATGTCAACATCAAATCTCCTCACATAACGCATACGCCGCATTGCACACAGCCACCGATGGATTGGTGTGTGTGTGTGTGGGGGGGGGGGGGGGGGGGGTGAAATGTCTGGAGGCTCTGAGTTTGAGGTGGTTATAATCATAAATTATAGACAGGACCGCATGCGGTGTCCTTTGGAAGTCGTTAAATGCCATGAAAACCGAAATCTCAATGACAGCAAAGCGGCCAGTGCGGGTTTGGCCGAATGAGAGAGAGAGAGAGAGGGAGAGGGGCAGAGAGAAAGATCCTTTTGATGCACTGCGTGGACTTAACATGAATTATTTGCATTGCGGTGAAAATTCTGGTTACTGGTTGCTGGTTTCTGGTTTCAGATTGCAGGCATCCTTGTTGGTCCCTTCTCCTGCTACTGCCCAGTTGCGGATTGACCAGTCATGCATTGACCTTTGGCCCGCAGGCGTTTGCACCGAAAAGCATATACTTAATTGATTTGCTCGGCCAGCCAAATGCACTTACATCTGTCGTCTGGTTAATTGAAATGCGTTTTGCTTGAGGATTTTGCAGCTTTAAAATGCATAAAATATGCTTTAAAATTTTGCAAAATTGAAAGAGCGGAGACACGCCCGGCTCGCCGCCCATGATCCACCTTTCTCAGCCAGAAGGTGAAGTTGCTTGCATTTCTTCTTCTTTAGTTTGGGTTTTTGCTTCATGGCACTGCTGATTAAGCGTCTGCGACAAGTTTTCATTTCTGCTAAGCCTTTTCGTTTGACTTGAGGAAACACTGCCGCCTGCCCCTCGCCCCCCATTCGTCGTTGCAATAACAGTCAAAGTTGCTGTTGCATGCTGTGCAGAAACTTTTGCCTCAGGGGTTTTCTCTGTTTGTTAATTTTGATTTGTTGCCTGCACACACACACACACACATACAATTTGCTCCACCCCCCCTTCCGCTTCCAAATAAGCCAAAGGAAATTGATTTCGACAAACGACCGCTGTTTGCCAACCAATTTCGCTTGCCTTTGCCTTTGTTTTTCTTTTCTTTTTTTTTCCGCTTCACAAGTAAATATGCGTTTTTTGGTAAATATTTTAGCTTTGCTGAGTGTTTTGTGTTTTCTTCTCATTTTCTGTTGTTGTTCGCATTTGTTATTATTTTCTTGAAATGTTTGTGGTTGTTGGCTATATTCATGCTATTCGTACATTTTCGTTGTAGAGTAAAATATTTGTTTTTAATTCCGGTTACTTGCAATATGACATTTTAATAAAGATAACAAGCGTCAATGTAAAAACAATTCGTATCTCGTATGAATTTTCATACTCGTCGACAAGAAGTCCCCTGAGAGCTATCAGATATGAATATATTTAATTGAGTTTTGGCATAGCCAATTTATTTTCAATTAATTGTTGTAAAATGCTTTGTCCAAAGGCTTTAAATGTTTGCCTGAAAACTCAAAGAGAGAGACAAAATAGATGAAGAGAAGAAAATCTCAAATAAAAACCTGAAAACTAAAGAATATTTTGCTAAGGCTTAAGAAAGTGAGAATTTTATATTCAATAATTTATTTGTTAATCTCATTTGATTTCTTTTTTGCAGATACAAAAATTTGAATTGCTGTTTAAAATTTATGAATGTCAATTTTATATATCAAATAGTCTGAGTTATCAGAAATGGGTGTTTGTATGTGTATTTGGCCAACCGGAAATGGCAATAAAACAGGAAAACCTCATGAATTAATGCCGCATATTCGGCATGTTGTACGTCATGTGATATCTTGCCAATTGATTTATGTATGATATGCGTATATTGCATACGCATTGAATATTAAAATAAGGTGTCAATTGATTTACCCCCCCCCCCCCCCGCCACACCCCGCGGCC
Organism: Drosophila nebulosa; assembly: GCA_024703675.1. Lineage (NCBI taxonomy): Eukaryota > Metazoa > Arthropoda > Insecta > Diptera > Drosophilidae > Drosophila > Drosophila nebulosa. The sequence goes on along the minus strand of JANFPS010000007.1, from coordinate 1,235,457 downwards.
ACCATGCGTGTCCCATTCAACCAATTGTTGCTCATTAATAAAAAATGATAATACACATATTTATATAACGAAAGTATCAGTGTCATAACTTTTATTTCATAACGTTTTCCCTTGCTCGTGACAGAACCCAAACCCAAATTTGTGATTTAGGAAATATCCTAACCCAAACCAGAAGGCTGCGCTAACTTCGACTGCGCCGAAGTTTGTATACCCTCGCAAGTTTTATGTGTTCAGGTGTCAAATATGTCATTTTATGTAGAAAGTCGAAAAAGTTAGCTCATTTGCTGTTTTTTTGCTGTTTCTCTAACAAATAATTGGTTTTCGAGTCGTTTGTTCCTATAGAAGCTATATAATATAGTAGTCCGATCTTGTTGAAATTTGGCATGGACATTTGGATATAAAACAAACTGAAATATATAAATTTTTTTAAATTATTCCATAAAAAAACAGGTTTATTGGTCTAAAATTTTGTTTTGGGAGCTAAATGATATAGTGGTCCGATCCTACTGAATCCGAAATATACAATGCCTGCAGTATATAGAGGATTACATGCAAAATTTCAGTGGTCTAAGAGGAGTTTGGGCTGTTTCAGACGGACGGACGAAAGGACTTAGCTATATGAACTCGTGTCATTGTGCTGATCAAGAATATATATCTACTTTAAATGGTCGGAGATGCTTTTTTCTATGCCTTGCACAATGATAACAAAAATAAATATATCCTTCTTGGGTTTTGTCCTGTTTTAAGATTTTGTAGCAACTTAATTTTTGGTTTAAGTCAAAATCCCATTAACACTTTTTTAAAGTAAAAACATTCGAACTTGGGATTCGGTTTCCAGTAAAAAAAAACGTTTATTCTGGTCTCTGGGTCTGAGTTTTGTCGCTGTTTTTTACCCTCTAAGTTTATGTATAGGGCTGGAAGCAGTATCTTAACGTATATAAAAGATTACTTCTTTTTAGCAAATTTCATAAAAAAACTTAGACCAAACTCAACATTTCAAAATTTTCGTTCAACGGAATTTCAACTAGGTAATCGAACACCTTAAAACCAATTTATTAGTCAAAGAAGTTAAGGGTAAATAGTTAAGAAAGTTTTATAATATAGAGGTAAGATAAGAGTTATACGGAAGCCTTAAAAGTATTCGACTTTTGGCGATGTTTGGCCCATTTTGACGCTTTGGCTTTTTCCTTTTGCGTCCGACTATACCTCGATTTTGGTGGCCAACTTTGACACATTGACTTTTACTGCTCTCAAAATGTGCTTCTTGATGCTTATCTGCTTCAATCGTTGAACCTTTTGCTTCTCTTTCATGGTCTTCTCTCGTGTGCTCTGGGCTATTGGTAGGGGTAATTATACAGTTTGCTTTCCTACATAGTTAAGAAGCTGAAAATCAAATATTATTAAATTCTTAATGCTCTTCCATTAATGTTAATACCGACTTATCTCTTATTAATATTACAACTCTTCTCAATGTTTGAGAAAACGGCTCTGGTTTATACATATTTTGATTATCCGATGCTTTGATAAATCGATTAAAAAGTTTAATATATTGAGAACATAAAAATGATTGGTAAGGTTTCTCTAATTGCTATAAATGTAATTTTCAATGCAAGGCTGGAGTTCCCGAATAATAGACATAAAAGATAGGCATTCCGAGGATTAAGTGAAAGATAATGATCATTAGGGGGAGAAGGCTGGAAGAAGGAGGAGGTTGTGGTGGTGTGACTGTCAACTGTCTGTCTGTCGGGTCTGTGTGCCAGTAACTGTCCTCTTTCGCCTGTCAGTGACTTTTTAATATTTCTCTGTCGACATCTTGCCGTGCGTTTGTATGGAATATGTGGGTCTTTGTCTGTGTGTGTGTGTGTGCATTTTTCATACGTTTTTTGTTGTTGTTGAATTTCATTAAAATTTGCGCCCATTTGCCATAATTTGTATTTGTTGCCTTCAGACGAATGACAGCCCAGGACCGCCCTTTCTCCCTCTCTCTCTCTCTCTTGGCCGGGCCGCAGATGAGCTTGACAAGCGAAAAAAAAATAGGAAATATATATGAAAAGAGTCTGCTTAAGTGTGTGTGTGTGTGTGTGTGTTTGGGTGTGCATGTGTGCTGTGTGTTTGTAAATTAAAAAAAAAAAAAAGCAGAGTGCTTACGAGCCACCATGCCGCAGTTTGTATACTCTTCAAATATATTTTGAGGCAACAACTAACAAGTTTTTTGACTTAATAATTATTTTGCTCATATGAAAGTTAACTTGGCTTTTACTGTTCGTCTAACTGTTACAAACTTTCTCTAGCTCCTAATGGATTGTCTTAGGAATGCATAGGGTAAAAATTCTCCTACTCTTGGCTGATTCTCTCCTCCTCCTTCTCCTCCTCCTCCACAGACGCACCATTTGTTGCAATCAAATGAAATGCCAGCCAGCATCAACATTGACAAACTGGCAACAATCAGACACCGCCCCCCACCAATCCCTACCACTTGGCCCTCAGTGGCTTGTTGTCGTCAACATTGCATTTATGAAAAAAACATTACATTTCATTTGCATTTGTTTTTTGTTTTTTTTCATTTTGCTCTATTAACCAAATAATCCATTTAAAGGTAAATTCATTTTGTTTTACATTTATTTTGCATGGACTGATTGTAAAATGAATTATTAAAGTCATTGAATTAAATTAAAAGGCTGGCCATGTGCCACAATATATATGATTTATTTTTTTCTGATTGATCTCCTTGTGAGTGGGGTTAAAGCGATTGACATGAAAAAAGAAACAAACGATTGGAGTCACATTAAGAAATTTATTCCGAGTTGATCTTAAATACAATTTGCATAATTGCTTATTCCAAATGCATTCCTGATAATTAGTCTAGAAGAAGCAAAGTCTCATTTAATTAGATAATTGCTATTCTAATATGCCATTCTTGTTTTTCGAGTCTCATCAATCCCAATCCATTGCATGGAAACTAGGACATATTGATTAATGCTAATGCATCTCATATTCCTTTCGATGCAATGCAATGCAATGGAATGAAAATGAATTGCTGAAAATTAGTTAAAACGCATTTGATGCTGCTTGCCATGTTGTTTTGGCTGCTTGCTGCTCACAGGCCCAAACCCAGGACCAGGCCCAGTCTCAGTCTCAGGCTAAGCCAAGGCAAGCAAAATGGCAGGCGGGTGTGTGTGTGTGTGTGTGTGGCAAGGGGTTTGAAACGGAGCAACATTAATAGTTATACAACAGCTGACATATTGATAAATGAGCGCATTTTCAAAGTGCTTCTCAAAGTTGAAGCTGAGGCAAACGTTCAACTATTTTCCTAGAGGGGAAAAGAGAAGAGAAGAGAGAAACAGTGAAATGAAGGTTGGAAAAATGACTTTAGCGGCGAGCGTGAGAATTTCGTAAAAGCTGCGTATAACACACACACACACACACAAACGCACACACACACACACACACATACACGGGTGCAAAACAAATGTTTGTACATATTTTTGCAGCTGTGATTCCATTTGACTTGCTAGAGCTAAAGAGAAAGAGCGGGAGAGTGGAGACAAAAGGGAGAAAGAGAGAGAGAGAGAAGAGAAGGTAACGGAATGCGTTGCCGCAACTTCCCCTCGCAATGAGTCAATTTTTTAACATTTATTTGACAGACATTTTTCTTTTATTTCGCTTGCAAAAAAAAAAAGAAGGAAAAAAATTTAATTAAATTGAAATTAATTTGACAGGATATTGCAGGCGCCACCAGAACTATTAATAATGTTTTGTTCTTTTACCAGTGAGAGTGCATGTGAGTGTGCGGGTGTGTGTCAGTGTGTGTGTGCGTGTGTGTGCGTGGCGGCAAGACAAATGTGAGCAAAATAAATTCTCATGTTGCGCTTTTTCGGGGTCGCAAGCATCGCATCAAAATTGCACAAAGTGCCAAGAAAACAGACAAAATCGCGATGCCTAGAACAGACAACACCTACCGCCACCCTTCCCCCCCAAAAGAAAAATTTCACACCCAGCTGTGTTGTGTCCATGTGTGTGAGTGTGTTTGTTAGAACGACCATAAATCATTGTATACATTGCGGGGCAAAAAAAAAGAAAACAATTTCTTTGGCCAGCAAGTCGAGTCAGTCAGTCAGTCAGTCAGTCAGTCAGTGGTACGAGTTGTGGTGCTGTTGCTGCGGCATATAATTAATTAAATTTCATTTTTTAAGCACTCAGCCATCCACAAAAATATCACTCATACGCACTGGCACACACACGCATATACAAAATAAGGCTATAAATTCAATTCACATTGAACGAAATGTCGTTTGCCAACGATTTGCTCTTTTGATAAAATGTAAAAATTTTCCGTTTTAGTTAGAGCTATAAATCGCGCGAGTTGTAGAGCCGCTTGAATGCTCCGCTTGACAGTTTGTGTACAGCTCAATGTGGGCGTGGCATATCATTTTAAGGTTGACTGAAGCTAAACAACAGCCAAAAAGAAAACCGCACCGAACAATACTCTTGAGTTCACTTGAAGAGGGGGAAAAATGTTTGTTATTCGATTTCAAAGACAAAAGTTAGTTACAAAATGTACAATATATTGCAAGTATGCCACACACAAAGGGTAAACAAAATGTGCTAAAGTCAAATAAATTACAAAACATGGACAGACAGCGAATGAATCTATGTTACATATATATAGAATTGGATTGAGAAAAAGATGAAAAACAAATGGAAAGGGTAGAAGAAAGTAAGAGAGGGGTAGGACAGCAAGCAAATGAGATAAATGGTTTTTTAAATGTCCTGCACAACTAGAGATGAAATGGGGCAATCCACTGTGACTGACAACTGCCAGCGACAATGAATGGAAGCGAGACAGAAGCCAAGTCAAGCCAAGAAAGACATGCGACAAGTTTGGCGGCGACTTCTGCCAAAGTTCCTCGAGCTCGAACTCGATTCCAAGAGACCCGGCTCCTGTGTGCACATCATTGGGCATTAGGTATGCATGCCATTGTGCCATCGTCGTCGTGTTCTCCTTGTCATTGTAGGCAAGCAATGCGAGAGCCAGAGACAATGACGATAAGGTCGAGCTGCGATGCGCAGAGTGCCAAATGGTAGCCGGCTTCTACGGCTTCGGCTTCTGCTCGATAATGAAGTTAAAAATTCCCAACATACAAATACAGAGGCACAGCAGAGTCGACGAGGGAAGGGCCGAAGGGGCGAAGGGTTTCGAAACGGGAGTGAGAGGGCTACAATGCTGCAGTTTTTGTTGCTATTGCTGTTGTGCGGCATTTGGCTTTGGTATTTATGAGTACGTTGTCCTTGATATGCCAGCGGAATTACTAAATGTCCCTGACTTGACACTAACACACACGTACAGAAAGGCGACACACACACGCATTATCAGCTATTCACTCACTCACTCATTCATGCTGTCAATCTCTCAGTTTGCCTGCGTCTGAGCCAAAAGCTCTTGCTTAACTCTGTCAGCAATATGTTTATAGACACGCCCCTAGCTTACCCACTGAACAGCACACGTACACCTTCACACACACGCACACACACACAAACACACTCATACAATTTTTATCTTGTACGTGCAGCAATGTCCCCAAGGCGAAATTTAAATAGAAATAGCATGTTGATGTTATTTGGAGTAGGTTCATATTTAATTTAATATGCGTGAGTCTTCCATACATACATAAGTATTTTGTAATTTATTTCTATGCAATTTTAGTTTCTATATATTTGACGCCAGCAGCGTCGAAGGCTTTCTTTGATTCTTCAGCATTGTAAATAGTTTCTTCATTTGACTGAATTACGAATTAATGATAACCTAGGGGAATGTCAGCTAAAAGTATATGAAACAAATAATTAAAATCCCAATAAAAAGATATTCAAATGAAGTTAATGTCAATGGAAGGTCATTTTAATATTTAAAACATTAAAACGTTTTTACTAAAGATAATTAAAACTAAAACTAAAGTCTTTTCAAGTTAATTGTACTCTTGTAAAAGAAGCGTACAAAAAGCTTATGCATAACTTCAGAAAGGATCGTTCAAATCGAACCAACGAAAGGACTCAATAACAATCGGATAACTATATCATAAAGCTTTAATGCAGTGTATGCTCTCCTCTGCGATTCTCATAATGTAAAGTAAGTAAACTCGTCTCTCGGGTTGTGGGCCTTTTTTTTCTGCAGTTCTTAATTAAGTACGCTTGTCTTTTGGGTTTTGTTACTTGATTTTAAAAGATTCGCAGAGAAGAGCAAACGCTTCTGGAATTTCCAAGAGCTAAAGTAGGTAAGTTTGTCCATCGGGTTTCTTACTAAACCCAAAGAGCAGTGAGGCTTCTTTTTTTACGATTCTCAAAAGTTCAAGTAAATAAGTCCATCTTTCAGTTTTTTTTTGCTACTGTGACTATCGCTCTCCTCTGCGATTCTCAAAAATTCAAGTAAGTTTCAACGTTTCTGCTTAAATTTTTTTTTTTTTTTTGTCAAATTAAGTAATAGAGACTTTAAGAATTTTCAGTTTTTAGAATTTATTAGTTTTAGAATTTATTAGTAGATATTTTTGGCTATTTTTGCAATTGATAGCCCAGAGTCCTTGTACGCCTTTATTTGTCCTCTTTCCTCATCAGTTAAAGCCTTTCCTCGACCCATTTTGTTTTTATATTAAAGCCAATACTCGAAAATAGCAAAAAAAACCTCCTTTAACAAAATTTGTATGATCACTCGCCAAAATAAACGATCAAACTAAATGCATGTTCTATTCAAGTGACAGAAAAAATTTACTCAATTTCATACGAATTCCAACACAAAGCAAAAAAACAAAATATAACGGCTCTTTTCCAGAGGTTTCTGTTGCGTTCTGATAGACGTGAATAACTGCTAAAAGACAACTTGCAAGAAAACCGTTATTTTATCATTTCGCTTTTGAGTTCTTCGCAAAAATACAATGACCGTACAGGCTGTCCTATTCAAGTGATGAGGAGTGTATATACGCCATTAAAAATTACACTTTTAGTTGTCTAATAAAGAAAACTTTTGGCAACTACTATCTGTAGCAATCTTAACACAATTTGTTTCATGGGGCCTGAAAGCATATCCACATCCACATTGAATATTGCACTTGAGTGTTGATGCCTTCGCAAACCCCAAAGCAATCCTTGACTGAGCACTCTACGTAAAGCTCTACTAACATGCGTGTAACATGACAAGACACAAGTACTTCTCCCCCTTTTCGTTTCCTCCTCCACCAGCCAATACAATAGGCGAGTGGGCGATGGGGCGAGGGGGCAAAGGGGACTTATTGTAACATCTCCCAATGTTGAGATTCTCTCTGTTGCAGTTTACTTCAGTTTTTGTGTACTTGCTTGCTTGCTTTCGCTCTGTTTGTTGTCAAACACCCACACACACACACACACACACACATAAGCACTTACACACATTTTGATTGCGACGAAAAAAAAAAAATCTAAAATTTTAGCTAGATAAGTAAAAATGTCTTTCGGTGGAGGAGAGAGAGGTTGAGAAACTCAAAAAGTGCCAACAAGTGTATGGTCCAAGTGCAGATAGGAAGTCAAGTGGCCTGAAAGAGCAAGTGCTTGGTGATTAGGTGGCATGCAGGTGTGTCTGTGGCACCTGTGATGTCCCGGAAACTCTTTTCCAGTTTGTGCATGAAATCAAGCAGAATGAGAAAGCAATTTGTGTGAAAATATAAAAGCAGGGTATGGATACGAAAAGAAATGAAATTGGCTAAAGGGTTAAGGGTTCGCATTGGCTTCGATTTGTTGTTTTGTCTAAAATCGGTAAAAAAAAAAAAAAAACAGACGAAAACAAAGTTTCTGTAAGTTGTTACAAAGTTGAAAGATAATAAATTGCGTGCTTTTCGTATTCCTCTCCCTCTCTCCTTCTCTCTCTCTCTTTCTGTCGGCGGTATGAACTTGGTAAAGGAATTTTAATTCTATTGAAACAAACGCAAAACTTAAGTTCAGAGACATAACTAAAGCTTAGTCAAAGAAAAGCACCTCAAAATTATTTAAACGGCAAAATAGTTCTACCAAAGAAAGCGAGCAAGAGAGAGAGAGAGAGAGGGAGAGAGTGAGAGAGAGAAAGAGACTAAAATGCATTGGCTTGGCTTTGGGGCCAAACAAATGAAGCCCCAAAGCAAAGACGGGCACAAATATAAGCGACCAGTTTCAGCTCCAGCTCTAGCTTCAGGTCTGGCACATATTCTGGTCTGTGTGTGCGTCACAGTGGAAATGCACTTGAATAAACACAAAATTTATATGAACACATGCAAGACAGATTAGAGTGGGAGAATTGGTAAGCTCTTTCTCTCTCTCTCTCTGGTTTAGAACGTCGCCGGCTGCTGCTTCTGGCTTGTATGCTGGATTTTGTGGTCTGTGGGGTGGCAACAAAAACAATTTTTGGTATTATATGAATTCCTTTTGTTTTTTTTTTGTTTTTTTTTTTCTTCTGTTGAAATAGAAAGTGGTCCAAGGCATAATTTCCGTTTCTAACAACAACAAATGGGAAAACATTTACCCATTTTCAATTTGGCAAAACGTTTTGCATAGCATACTTTTGTGAGCTGCTACGTCAAAGGACTGAATGCTAAGAAAAAAGTTTTTGGTTTTTATGGAACATATTTTCTTTTACTTTGGCAGAATGTACTGCTGCTGCTTATCAACATAATGGAAACTTTTTTGATCGACCAAAAGTGCGGTGTCATTTTTATGGAGTTGCTGCAGCATTGTTTTTGCGACGACCTTTTGGCCTAATGAAACGGAAACCCGCACCAGAGAATGGCCACCCGTCGTCGTCGTCGAGATTGTCATGTCTCTGATAAAAGTTTGCGTTGTCGCCCACGTGGGCCCACTTTTTTCGGTCACACATAAAACTCAATTGGGTCGTTAAAAAAAAATGTGATGAATAATCAAATATGTAAGTGTATATGCATTTTGTCGTTTGTGGAGATTTTTGTTTTTTTTTTCAAAAATCTCCCTTTTATTTACAGTTTCATTATTTTTCATTATGACGTGATTGACTTTGGTTTTTATGGCCAAATGGGTCAGCATTTTTCAATTATGGCCAATCAAAAAGAGAGAGAAAATTGAAAATCTTTAGATATTTTCTTATGCCAATCTAAGCGTTTCAAATTCCCAATTAGAGTCTGTTCGGACGTAAACTAATTTCATGCAAATTGCCAGAAAATTTTCCACTGTCAGAAAGAAAGCAACAACAACAAAAACAAACGTTCTTTTTTTTTTTTTGTTTTGTTGTTTTCTCTCTTTCAAGTTTTGCGAATTTGCCTTCTAAACCTTGAATGCTGTCAAAATTGTGCGTAGCAGGTGAATTTCAAATTGAAAATTGGCCCACATTGAAAAATCGAAATTGAAGTTTTTCGCCACATGGACACAATAATGGAATTTTCTATACACTAAACAATGGAGTCCATAGAATTTGAGAGTTGAATCATGATTTAATCAATCGAAGTGTACTTAAAAATTGTTTGTTCTTTCTCCCTCTCTCTCTCGCTCTCTCTCTCTTTGTCTTTTTCCTATTTATTTTCCAAGTCCCCCCTGTCATTAGAGGAGATTAATGTGCTGCCGTCAACGACGTGTCATGTTCTCATGGCTCTAGTCGATGCTGTTATGCATTTGATTGGCATTTGTTTGTGCGCAAGAATCAAAAGAGAATGCCCAAACCCCCGCCGCACCGCACCGCACCGCCCCGGCCCCACCCCATCAGTCATTCTCATCGTGAAAGCTTAAACAAATACCTGTCAAAGTCGGTTTGCTGCAAAGTGGCAGTGCAATTAATGGTGTTTCCCATTACCCCTACACCCCACCCACCCTGCCCCATCCCACCCTTTTTGCCATGACATAATCTCTTAACTAACTCTAGCACTCAACAGGTAAAATGGCTAAAGCAATTTCACTTACTATGCGGTCGACTTTGACCGGACAAAAAGTTTGTATTTTAATTAGCCGTAAGTCGATATCCACACACAAAAAGGCCATCGATGGCCAGTCTTTTGATGTGACACTTGCTCCGAAACACGCCAGCTGGTGACTGTCGATGCTGTCCAGACCCAATCCCCCAATGCGTCACCGCTTAAAAGGCACACAGGTCTTGGCGACACTGTCATGGGCATCTCATGTCAAGGAGGCCATCCGATATGCTGACAGTTTATTTCAAATTTTGGGCCCTGACAGTGATAGACAGCATTTACAGCATTTTCGAATGGCTATCTATTTTTGGTATGCCCATTTAGTCAAAAAATCGTCTGATTGATCAAAGGTGAGAAACACTTAAGCACACTTGATGGCTGTTTTTGTATTTGCTTAGCCTAAAAACATACAAACTTATCAGCTAAAAGTTAGGGAGGTCCTGTTCTTTCTCCAACAATCTGTAATCCTCAATCCTCGTTGCAGCGCAGGTCACAAGCCTCCTGGGTGCAGAAGCGATTGCGATTGCCGTTGCAACCCTTGTAGGTGAAGGGCTTACATACACCCTTGTCGTGGTACCATCGGGTCACGGCTTTGGTCTGGTCTTTGCTGTTGCAGTAGTTGCCCTCATTGCGGCCCACATAGCAATTGACATTGTCTGCAATTAGTTTGGCACAAATTAATTGGTTAATCGATTTTTTTTTAAAATGGGCTCATTAAAAATTCATGTGCAATTTAAAAGTCTGTTGTCTTATACATAGGCCAAATGCCAATTTGGCATTATGCAGCATATATATTCACTGGCCACGTTTTTGTCATAAGAAAAATAAATAGAAAATATATGCGGGCGGGAAATACACTAAGAAAAAATAGTATTAATTGTTACAAGTAATTTTGAATTGGCTAGAAATCAAATCCAATGAGAGAGAAAGAGAGAGAGAGAGAGAGAGCAATAGGGAGAGCAAGCACATAGATCACTTTTTTATTTAACTCAAAAGTTGGCAAAAAACCAACGGAAAAGAAAAAAGTGTTAAAGAATTTTGAACTAATGTCAAATGCCACACATATTTTGGCAATGAGTTAGAGCTTAAGGAATTTTGTGGCATCGAAACGAGAGATTACTGTGTGCACAAAAAAAAAAAAAAGGATGGATCGATCGTTCTTTTAAATTTATTTAGAAACCGTTCAATCATCATTTGCATAGGTAAAAACCAGATTTTATAAAATAATTCACCAAAATTATATCTAGTCTAGACACTAAATGGTTAGATGGTTAGATGGTCATCTGATGGTTGGGAGTGTAATTGGGACCCGCACGTGCACTTACTCAGCTCTTTGCAGGTTCCCTCTACATTGTTGCCCCCATTGCTTCCATTGCCGTATGCCAGAGTTTCCGTCGTCTGTGTCAATAGAATGATGGACAGCAGACAGACAAATGCCGCACCAAGGAACGTCAAATTGATTTTCAATTTCATGTTTTTCACGCGGCGAACGGTGGACGTAACAACAGTGGCACACACACACACACACACTAAAGTCTAGGCCTTTTAGCTTTGCAAAGTTTATTTCTTGTTGTTGTTGTTGTTGTTGCTGTTGCTGTTAGTATTTTTAAGTAATCTGTGCTACTTTGACGGAGAAGGCAAAAATTCGTTGTGGGCCAACGAACCGTAGAGTACACTGAGTTTGTTTGTTGGGAAGCGAAGCGTAAAAACTGAACGTTGGCCAGGGTAAATTTTCAGTTTATATACGAAATGCCGGAAATTGTTGCCAGATTTTGTGCCGAACAATCCATTCAAAATGAGCCGAACGAGTGAACGTTTCGATGCTGCTGCTGTTCTATTCCCATTTACTTACAGTGTAGAGTGTGCCAGTCGCGTTTACCTGTTGTTGTAGTTTCGGTTATTGAGCGCATGACAATTGCCTGGCAGTTTCAATCTATCCAATTTTCTGTCCAATTGTCTCTCTTTCACTCTCTCTCATTGCTCATTCAGGCAATCGTTTGCGGGGAAATGTGTCTATTTTTGGTCACCCAAAAGCAAATTGCACTTACATAGAGAGTCTTATCTTTGGGGGCATTTGTCGTTTACTTTGCTCTGTTCTCTCGTTTGCATAATTTCCAACTTATTGAATATTTTCCACATAATTAATTTTAATTATTTGTGTTTCTTCTTGAGCGTTTGAATTCATTTCGATCGAAAAGGGACAAAAAAAAAAGGGTCGCGCACTGCAGTCACAGACCAAACCTTTTACAGGGATCATTTCCATTGTCTCTAATTACAATGGCCGGCATTTAGCATTTTTTGGGCGTTCTTCTTGGCAAGTGGTTTTAGCTTTTCCTTTTTTTTTGGGGGGGACTTTGGTTTTTGTTGCGAGACGGGCGCAAAAATCAATCTTAATTTAAAATTCAATTTAATGCGCTTCGTGCATAAACGAAGTTCTTGGCATCTTGTTCCCTTCTTCTTTGTTCAATGACCATCAAGCGTATTTGGTTCGCCAAGAAAAAAGAAAATTAACACAAAGCGAACAAAAAGAAAAGACAAGAACGATATATATATATATATATATTTCGGACCCCGAGGCTGAGTCATCAAAGAGAAATCACTTCACGGAGTGTCGCATATCGTCAAAAACGAAATTTATCAAATGTCAAGCGGCAATCCAAGAATGGGAGAGCCACGAGGCAAGTGGAATCCTAAGCAGGATTTTTAAGTCCCTTCCATCTAAACACTTACACCTAAGCGACCCATGAGACCTCATATTAATACATAATTTAATTAGTAGGCAGTTGGAACGACCCTTTAAATGCTCTAATTGGCAGCCAAAGTAAGTTGTTCCACATGGGCAGCAAAAAAAATTTAAAGGGTTATCCATTTTGCGGTTTCAAAAGTAAATGTAAATTAAAAACATTAAAATATATTTTTTTTTTATTATTATAAGGTCTGAACGTTGATTCGACATTCTTCTTGATTCTTTTAAGGTAACATGACGAATATTGGTTCTTAAGCGCTAAAGAGTTAAAGGAGAAATTACGCCACGAAGAGAAATTACGCGGCCAGGAAATTTCGCTTGCAATTAAGCCTATGTGGGGCGATATTAGGATAGGATTACCATTTTTGTAGTAGGTTTTAACAATTTAATTGTCGTAAATGGTAAAACGGTTTAAAAACTTAGTTTGACAGATGTTGAATTCCAGCCTAATACATTTGAAACCACGAAATGGATTACCCTTTATATTTAGCTGGCATGGCAAATGCTCTAAAATTTTTAGTTTAGTCATTTCACTTTAATTTAAGAAAATTTTAATAGAAATTTGTTCTTTACTTTTTGCTGCTGCAGGTTGTAACTGGTTTCTACTTAATGAATACATTTAAGATTGTAGCCAAGCTTCCCTTGCTCCCCCCCCCCCCCCCCACACACACACACACTCACACACACACATGGATTGGCTGCGAAAAGTTTAAAGTTTACACATTTAATTCGTTAGAAGTTCTTCAAAGCACTTTCATTTTGAAATGGAGAAAGTTTGTCTGCTACAACAAACGGAAGATCATAACTGTAAAGCGTATAACTAAACGGAAGTCTTTAGAAAAACGGTAGCAGGTATACAAAGTCATTCATGTGGAAGAGCTCAGCGCAAAGAATCACCCTACCCAATCCAAAACCCAACTATGTAAAAGTAAATAATTGGGGTGGCAGACATGGCGGATACGTGATATATCAACATCAGTAAATCAATACTCAAATAAGGCTCCTAATCAATCGGCAGAAATATGAGGAAACAAAGGAAAGCCAGCACGTTTGGTTCAGCTTTTTTTTGCCTCATTTTTTGACTTCACTTCTCAAACCAATTTTGCCGATTTTGTGATTTGTCGTCGTTTAATTTTGTCCAAATTTTTTGATGCACTCAAGCAAAAGATATTTAATGGGTTGCACTTGAACGTGCCGTAGAGTGAAAAGACGCCAAGAGTTAAAGCTGCTGACTAAATCTCTTCTACAGTTTTGATTTAATATCGCTGACTCAATTATTATGCGAATATTTTGGGGCGTGGTTTGAGCTTGGCTTGCCATCGAGAGTCCCTACCTTTGATAATGACTTTACTTGAAGCTATTTGCATTTTCAAATGCAATCTCTCATTTCTCTCTCTCTCTCTCTCTCTCCACATAATATCTCTTTTTCCTTCCTTCTATTTTTTTTTTTTTTGCAGTCCATTTTGTTTTGGCCTAAAAATGATTTTGTTTTTCTTTTGCCCCCCAAAAAAACCACAAATTGAGGAAATGGAACATTTCAATGATTTGCTTCCGGCTTATTCGTTATTCTCCGTATTTTGGTTCGCTTCTTTTGCGCTTCTTCTCCGTACTCGACAGTTGTGACCCAGATTTTGGCTCTTTTCTTTGAGAGAGCAGAGAAAGAGTTTTATTACCTCCGTAGAATCGTTTAGTGCCAACTTAATGACCGTAAGCTAAGAATTTTTGAAGTAAATTATTTATTTGAAATGTCAACCTTCGCATGAAATAAGTTTTCCGCCAAAAAAAAAGCTTGCATTAAAGTAAATACACTCGGAGATTAAATTTGAAAAAAAAAAAAACACAGATAGACTCCCCAGCGCGTGGAGAGAGAGGGCAAGAGCGAGTTACTTACACCACATTGGCCCAGTGACAATGAAAATCTGTCGTCCTTTTGCTCAGACAATGGACAAAGAGCGCCAACAGCATCAACGACACCAACAACGATGCGTTGTGTGGCCATCGTTCGTTGTGTTTTTTAGTTCAAAATTTCGCAATTTGCAATAAAAATTCCATTTTTCCCTTTTTGGAATTCAGTTTGCCTGCGCACGCCTCAGCTAAGCGGTTGTCGCCCCCCCCCCCCCCCCTCTCATTCCTTACCACAATACTCTGTCGATGTCCTTGTGGCCTTGCGTCAGCCAAAGGATACGCAGACTGTGCTATCAACCGGCAATTATTATGCGTCGTGAGCTGCACGTGCCCCAAGACTTTGTCTCTATGAAAGAGTGTGCTTGTGTGTGTGTCTGTGTGTGTGTGTGTTTGTTGGGGCGTGCCGACAACAATTTAATATCAAAACATATTTTACTTGCATGCCAAAGAAGCTTTGGAATGCGCGCAAAACGCTGCCATGGAACGGCATCAAACCCAAGTCTAGATCTTGCCTTGTCTTTTCTTGTCGTTCCCTCTTCTAGGTGTCTCGTCTCGTATCGTAATTATTTTAAAGCCATTGTGAAGGCTTTAGCTATTTGCCAAAAAATTCAACCGCAAAAAATGTCTCTCCTCTCATTGATGGTCTCTTCGGGCTTAAGTGAAATTACGAAGGCGCCTGTTCCAGTTGACTTTTTGTCTACTACCACTCAAAATATGGCACCAACTAAATGCAGTGTATGGAGGAGGAGAAGGATTTAGCCGGACCATACCACGACCATTGTTGATTTCGCTCATTTCCGACTCAAATGGATTTTGATTGTCTGCCTGGGCCATTGCCAGAGCCATCGTCTTGGCTTAGCTTAGGTTTTTTTTTTTTTTTTTTTTTTTGGGACGTGTCTGCCATTTGTCTGCACTCGTTTTTGGTGTCAGCCAAATGACTTCTTCTTCTTTTCTTGGCCATTGGCCGTTGCCCATTGCTCGGTGGTGCCCGTTGGCTGTTGCTTTGAGGGCCATTTGGTTTTATTGTAATGATTTCTATTACCGTCATGGCGGAGCTGCAGCAACTTGCAGTTGGCAGTTTACGTGGCCATCGTGCTTAATGAGTAGTTATTTCCGTTTCTACTCGTATTGCGTATTGTATTTCTTGATTATGCTTAGCCGTGCGCATTGCTCAATGTCCTTCTAGTATGTGTGTGTGTGTGTGTGTGGTGTGAGAAAAGCGCCTGCTGCCGAGACACATCTCTCAATTAATTGCCCCGTATTCCTGGCTTTGGCATAATTTCATTAACTTGAATGTTTTCTAATTGAATTATGTCATTTTTCATACCCTTACAAAGAGCGTATATATTCATTTTTGTGAGAAGGAAGGATCAATAGAATAAATAGGAGGATAACTACATTGATTCTTGAGCAGCTCGCCTGTCTTTTCCTAGACTTTTAAAGCTGCAGTACTAAAATTTGTAATCTAAGTCTCTATATACGGCAGGCGTAGTATATATTAATTTCTACTGGATCGAAGCACTATAACCTATAGTAACCATAAACGATTGCTCGAAAAAAGAGTTCTAGACTAATTTTTCTCAGAATTATTGTTAAGTTTAACCATTAAAAGTTTGCTTTACCTTTGAACTTTTGTGCCATAATTGATCAAGATCGAATAACTATATTATATAGTGTGCCTATTGCAACTATTGCATATTTTTTTCAAGCGATTATCATAATCAATTTTAAATTTGTTAAAAATAATACATAATACAGTGTTACCTGTCTAATTGGATCAGAATCGGGCTATTATATCATATAGCTGCAATAGAAAAGAAAGGCACGAGAAATAATTTTACTAAGAATAACTTTTAAGTGAATTGCCAAAGAATTCTGATGAAATTGTTTAACCAAATTTACTAAAATTCACACATTAAGCTAATTTCAAGGGTATAGATGCTTCGGCATGGTACTTCTTGTACCACTAAACACTGAGAGAAAAACAATTGAAATACTTTCATTTCATTTGATCACATAATTCAGTTCTGCTTTCGCAACTAGCAAAATTTGTTGTGTTTTATTTTAGTTTTAATAATTTCTTTTTTTTTTTTTTTTTGCTTTCATTTAATCCATTTCAATCCAATTTGTTTTTGGAAAATTGTTTGTTCATTCTTATGAATTTATGAATTCCATTTTGTTACTGACACAATAAGAGATAATGAAATGAGTAGAAAAACCTTTTGGTTTCTGTCTCATTTTCGTTTCGGTGTTTTTTTTTGTTTTTTGTATTTTTTTGCTTTGAAATGAAATACATAATTAATTTTAATGCGCTTTTCCGCTGCTTTTATCATTATAATAATGACAAAGGCTTAAATTATGGAATTGGAAAGTGATTTGTGGCAATTTGTTGCTGTTCCATTTCCACGATTTCCACAATTCTGTCACATTCATCATACGGTTAATGCGATTTGCGAGGTCTGTTTGATAAGAAGCTGGAACTTTGATACACGCCTCAAGTAAAATATTGTAAAATAATTATACAAGACGGATTTGAATTATTTTCATTTCAGACCTCGTACAAAGAGTTTTTCTCTTTCCTATCTAAAAGAGTTTTTCTTTTCGCTTCTTGCTGCGTCCCTGTTGCCTGTTCGTCCAACTAACCGCAATCAGTGTACGTGGTATGAGTGTGTTTGCTGCTGCTGATGATAATCAATTTTCGAAATACGTTTGGTGTAGAATATTGTTTACCCATTTGCACCCCCCTACATTGCTCACCGCTCACCCCTCACCACACACAACACCATCGTATCCGCCATCCGCCATCCAAATTGAGAATGCAAACAAAAACACAAATGGAAATTGAAGTCATTTGTGTAAGCAATCGCTTGGTTCCTGTCTGCTCCTCGTACTCCTGTCACACGTTTTGCTCGCTTAGAAGGATTAATGGTGTTGCAATTTATTGAAGTCTACCAATCTCTCTCTCTCTCTCTCTTTGGTTAGATGTGGGCAAAATTCAAATTAAACTCGAGAGGGAATTTCATTGAATTCTCTTAATGGCAACTGCATTTCCCCACAGATTTCCTCAGATATCCGTACGCCAACATTTGTTGCTAGCAATGGCCATAAAACTTTTTGCAGCTACCTTAAATGCAGCAAATATTAAAGCCAAATAGCAAAAGTTATGCAAATTGAATGCAGCAAAAGTTGCAACTTGCAAGTGATTTATGTGGTAAAATGAAACTGCTGCTGGGCCATTCTCGTTCTCGTTCGTTTGCAGGATCCTTGGCCTATAATGCTATTCAGCAACAGGCAACAGGCAACTGCCAGCGATTGCAGCCGCTCCCGTTCTCACACACACACACATTCCCACAAGAATGTGCGATGAAATGACTATTAAGGACAAAAGTAACAAATACAACCTGGCAATTTGTGTGTGTGTGTGGGGGGGGGGGGGGAGGCCCCAGCTGTTGAGATGTTTTAAAAGTTTCTATCGAATTTGACGCTAAAGTGGCGTAAAAACATTTTTACAAATGGCCGCAAATGGCAAAAACTTATGCGCATGTCTTGTTGTTGTTGTTGCTGTTGTTGTTGTTGGTGTCCCATTGTTGCCCATTGTTGTGCGAAATGTGGAGCATCTCTCCGTGCTGCTGTTAAATGTGAGAAATGCAAATTTCCAAAAAAACTTGTTAATATTTGATAAGATAAAAGTTTTGCAAACTGCAATAAATGCGCAAAAAAAAAATAAGGAAAACAAACAACCAAGAACAAAAAAAAGAGAAGAAAAAAACATAAAGAAAATCACCTCCCCATTCCTCAAGAGAGCTTTACGATTTCGATTCAATTTTTTTTTTTTCACATAGTTGGAGCTACTAAGAATAATTTATTCATTTTCAAATCGTTTCAAATGTATTTTCCATAATGCTAAAAGATGTTACAAGACTTAAGGACAATTAGAAAATGTCAAAGAAACTGTACATGTTTGTGCCGAAAAGGTATTAAAAAACGGTTAATGGAAACTCTTGTTTTTTAGTTAAAAGCAGTCGACTTTAATAAATGTTCTGCCTGCAATAATAAGAAGCGGAATAATAATAAATAGAATACGAAATTTAACTTAAATACTTTTAAATGAAATAAAACACATTGACTGAAAATTTTTCTTAAAAGACATATCCCTCAAAATCTTAAAAAATGAGTAGTTGAAAATTTGAATTATAATTAAAAAATTAATTTTTCACTTAAACAATTTAATAACGATTTCTGATTTCTTAAAAAGCATTGATTACTTTCTTAAAGCACCCAAAAGTATAGCCCAATTTCATGTTTCAGTCAAAAACACTCGACTTTGCCATTAATTTGGCATTTGCTTTTTAAGATCTCAAATTGTCTCAAAATTGACGATTATTGGAATACCCGAGACATTTTTATCGGGTTAAGCTCAAAAACTAAGCAACAAGTTTGTATAGAAATAGACAGAGGGACAATAGATTAAGTGACCAAATCTATTATAATCTCTTCAAATAATAATTTATTGTAAATAATATTTATTATTGTTTTTTCTTTACAGCTTTCAACAACTTTGGCACGGTCAAGGAAAGAACTTAACCATTATTTCACTTAGGAAGCTGCTGCACGATTCGCCCCCTCTCCCCGTGTCCATGCCTATGTGGTTCAAGGTGAGTGTATTTATTACTTAAATACGGAATTTAACTAAAATACAGTGCTTATCATATTTAGAAGCCACTTTTAAACGAACACAAACACAACTGAATTACAATTTCAAGTTTTTGTGTGAATTATTTGGAGATTCGTTGACCAAAAATAAACGATTCAATGTTATTTATGTAGAAACCAAACGAGAACAATCCTTAATATACATATTAATATTTTTTGACTAAAACATAAAATTGGGCTATAACTTTTTGTTTCTTGTTGTCAGCTCTTTTTAAGAAAACGGAAATCGTTATTAAATCGTTTATTTTAAGTGAAAAAGTTGTTTTGCAATAATAATTCAATTTTCTAATTCAAGATTTTTCAGCCAATGTTGTTTTTTTTTTTCGTTTAAAAGTGGATTATAAATATGATAAGCACTGTAGCACTACCTAGGAATATATGTATATATCTAAAGTTCCATCGTTGCTTCCTCCTTGACACTTAATCGATAATGACATAATTTGGTATTATTAATTATTCTGGTCAATAACATGTAACATTTGTGCATATTTCAAAAAAGTTTTGTCCGTTGGAATTCATATTTTCTGTTGGTATTCAATGCTTTACACATTTAAGCATGAATTTACCTTGAATTATTTCGATTTAAAATGCCGCCGCCACATAATATTGTTTACACATAATTTGGTTATTAACGCAACGCCAATTCGTCGATTGGAAAAATCAATTTTCCCTGCAATCCATAACAGACGTTTTCATGTTTTTCGTGTGCATTTGCTGTCTGCCATAAACTGTAGAATGTCTTTATTTTGCATGCAAGCAAGTGCAATACCCAACAACAATAACACCTTTCTCTCTGTGTGTGTGTGTGTGCGTCTGGGAAAATGATGTTTTTCACTTGAAAGGGAAAATTCTCATTTTACATGCACTGCAATTTCTCGCTCACTTCAATTATGCAAATTGTTTGTATGTCGTAACCAATTCGCATTGCTTGTCAGCTCGTCCACGACTGATATCTGTAGATACACACAGACATGTGTGTGTGTGTGTGAGTGTGCAGTTAAGACCCAGCTCTGGAACCAGATCCAACTATCGTACAGGTCCTGGTCCTGGTCCTGGTCCTGGTCTTGGTCTTGGTCCATCCTGTCGTACGCTGTTGTTGTACATGCAATTAACATCATGACGACAGCTCAACAGACGGATATTCTGATAGTCTTCGACCGAAAAGAATTTGATGTCAGCCAGACAGAGAAACCATGGAGTCATCGCAGCTTTTTTGCAGCCACAAAAGCCAGCGCCAAAAGAGAGAACTCATTATAATTTTCTTCATTTCACTTTTTCCTTTTCTCTGTCTGTTGTTGTTGTTTTTTTTTTTGCCATTCAATTCATTCAGTTTCGGTGTTCATTAAAAGCAGCGATGCGAATGCCTTTCGTCCTTGTGTTGCTTGTAATTTAATTTACATGAGCTGCTCCCTTTCTCTTCTGCTGCTCTCTCTCTCTCGCTCTCTCTGTCTCTTCCGGGCAACAATTTGGCTACAACTAAAATTATCTGATTGTGAGGCAAAAAGTTTTTGGTCAGTTCCCTTTTTCCCTTCCCTCCTCTCCCCTTCTTATTAATTACTAATGTGAAAGTTTTCTGTGTCCTTTTTATTCAGTGCTTTGCTTTTAGTCTTTACCTTCTCGCCTCGAACCCCCCCTCCCCCCTACCAACGGTTAGAAATTATGAGTAAATTTTCTGTAGACCATCCGATTTGTTGGCTTATGTCCAAAGGCAAATCCATTGGGCAACTTGTGCCAACTTTGGTGAGGCTAAAACGGAGGGAATTTTGCAACTTGGCCCAAGAAGTGTTAACTCAATCAATCTGTGTATGTGTGGTGTGTGTGTGTGTAAATATTGATGATGGCCAAGTCAGTGGTGAAATTAATTTAACTTTAATAGGACTTTGAACTAGGGCCAAGACATATTTACTTAGCATTTTCCCAGTTAACTTGCTCTAAATCAGAGAAAAAGACAGAGAGAGACAGAGAGAGAGATAGAGAGAGAGAGAGCTCTAAGTATAAGCCACATTCACGTACTAAGCGTAATGAGGGCAGACTGTCTGCTCATTTTTAATGCCATCTCAAGCTCAGGATCCTCTATTTATATTACGCTTTGAGTGGGCAGATGCTTTGATTAGCCCGGGAGCAAAGTGGGTCAGTCAGTCCAATTGCAATTGACTGCATCACTTTCAAGTGGTCGAGAGATGGCTATAAAAACTAAATGTGCGCTCAAATTTTTTTTTTTTTTTTGGTTTCAATGGAGCGTGCACGTCTAACTGAAATGTTGCATTAAAAAAGTTTTTCATTTTCAGCCAAAATGAAAAGCAATTCAATTAAATTAGAGAGAGAGAGAGAGTGAGAGGGGGGGGCCCTAAAACCGTGGGTGGCTGCCCAGCATATGGCCAAATCATATTTAAAATTCGGGCGTAAAAGCGCATCAAAGGAAAACTTGCTGCCAGCTGCCAACATATTGAATGGAAATCAGGTTCGGGCAAGGTAAATTTGATGGATCACCCGCAACCGTAGCGACCGACCACAGACGAACACAAACAAAAACCCACCATTCAGTTTAGTTCTCTACACCGAATTTGCCATGCTCTCTCACTTGAATTTGTGTCTTATGGGAACCGTTCTTTTGTGGTTGGCTCAACTCAATAGTCAATATGCTCTATATCGAAATGGGGGAAAGGGCCAATGCCAACAATTTTTGGTATATTTCATATTTCACATTCCTAAAGTGGCAGCTTATATACATATTTCCTTGCCATCGATTTGATGAACTTGGCATTGTTTTTTGTTTTGCCAGCTCATTATTTGTATTTCAATTTTGTGCGTTTCTTGGGTGCTCCTGGTCCTTGGTCCTGTGTGTGTGTGTGTGTGTGTGTGTGTGTTTGTGGCTTTTACTTTTTGGATTTTGCGGCTGGGCTGCCACTTTGAATAACAATTCAGTGAAAACTTTTTCTGCAACTGTATGTGTATGTATGTGTGTATGTATGTATGTGTGTATGTAAATGAAGACGCAATAAAAAAGTTACTTTATGCTGTGTCTACGTGCGGCCCTTCTCCTTGCTTTGGTTGCCACTTGCCTCTGGCTGCTGGCCAGGTTAGCCAGTCTATGACTGCTTTTGTCTGTGTCTCTGTTTGTCTGTGTGGGTTAAGTGCGCCTTGTTGCGGTTGCGAAAATGTAGATTTACCTTAGTTGCCATCTTGCCAGGACTTGCATGTGAGTTTGACATTGGCAGTCGAGCAGGAGCAGGACTCGTAAAGCCACTCGCACACATTTACGGGGTAAAATGCAAATAGAATGTGCCTGCATAGAAAGAAATGGAATTGTTCTTGTTGCCCAACAACATTTATCGACATTGAGAAAGGATTTTTTTAGTTTTTTCTATACAAATTGTAAGACTCATTGATGGACACACACACACACACACACACGCCCACAAAATGGGGCTTAAAGTTTTCTTCAAATTCGTTCGGTTACTTTAAGTTTCCACAGCGCACAACATGAGCAGGTGTAGCTTCTGCATTTACCTTGTCTTCGTTGTCTGTCTGTCGTCTGTCTTTCTGTGTGGCTGTTGAAGTGGTCCGGCATGTTGGCATCTTAAATTTTTATTGCAAGTAAAGCGAAATCTTTAATAATTGCTCTCTGGGCGAACATAAAGAAAATGTGTAGCAAAGCAGAAGCAGAAATACAAGGAGGAAGGCACAAAGAAGTTGTTAGGCAAAATAACCCAACGCAAAACTATTACAAGCATTAGACAATTTGTTCTACCAATACACACACACACACACACAGAGAGAATCGTAGGCGAATAACAGGTGTGTGCTCTTGTATCTATATCAATGGCCATCACAGTGTGCCACTTAGCAGCAAGGGCGTGGCAAAGGGATAGCATATTGGACAGCACTTTCAAAATTCAAGTTATTTGAATGGTCGTCGTAGCCTTTTCAGAGCCTTCAGCCCTTAAAGAGAGCTCATATCTTGCAATAAAAAATATGTTATTTAGCCTCAAAATTTCACTGAAAAATGTATTTGAGAAAAGTGTTGCATACTTTTTGGGATGCAAGTTTAATAGGTTTTCTTTTTTGTTTTTGTTGGCAAATTAAAACGAAATTCTCGTAGTAGTCCCTTCTCAACTAAGCCAGTGTCGTTAAAGGACTCTTGAGAGTTTGCTGCGCTCAGCAATGGCAGGCAATCTTCCTTTCGCTTCCTTTCTAACTGTGTGTGCTGCTGTTGTGTGTGTGTGTGTGTGTGTGTGTTTCGGTGTGTATGCACTGCAGGTGTTAACTCGCCATCACGAGAAAATTGGCCAGACTTTCAGACGGGCTCGGGCTCAGACTCTGGTCTTGGTCTTGCTCTTGGTATCGGCCTCGTTTTCGGTCTCAACGTGAAGGCAAAAGTTTTTCCTAATTGCGAATGTCTTTGAGCGCCATTAAATGAACTGAGAATAAGTGAGGGAGTTCGTAAAGAGAATTTAGGCCAAAAGTAAACTCCAACCGTTTAGTTCATAATTCAAGCGGCAACTGTTGGTAACAATTGCAAATTGACAAGCTTATTAATCGCTTAATCGGCTTGCAAAAGTTTAATGTAAATCTTTCGAATCGTCGTTTGTTTGTTTTGTTTGCCCAAAAATTTGTAAGGCTGCTGTATTGTGGGCGGTGGGCGTGGGTTTTTGTTTCATTCATCCTTTCAAAATTTCTGTTGTTTTTTCATTTGCGCAAAACTTTTTCTTTTTTTTTTTGGGGGGTTTTTCCGACTGGAAAAACTTTTTGATAATTGCTCTCGTCGAATGGCCTCGACTGAAAGAGACTGAAAGGGTTGTCGGCCGCTTATTGAACGAACCGCCAACATAAAAACAACTCAAAGTTTTAGCCTCTGTCGCCTGGCAACTGTGGGTATGATTAATACATTTTGTTTATATGTATGTCTCTATCTGTGTGCGTGTGCTTGTGCTTGTGCTTGTGTGTGTGCTTTAATGAAGAAAGAAGGCTGAAGCTGTAAGACCAAAAAAAAAACACTTAATGACTTGAACATATCATTCTGTCTGCTTGAACTGGCTTATCTCTCGCTGGGCATGGCCATGGGCTTTGGGCTAAGTACTGCCACATCTTTTGTTGTCTTAATCGGAGCGTTTGTTTTGCAGTTGACAATTTCATAAATTAGAATAAAATCCCACCATAAGATGGGGCAACTCGGACTCGGACTTGGATTCCCCATTCCAATCAGCAACAAATTTGCAGTAGAATGCACTAGCAGAGAATTGCAGAAAAAGTCATTTTCGTTTTTTTTCTTTTCCTTTGCACACTAGTTTCACTTAACTCTCGGTTCTTATGACCCAATGGGGTCAGCAGCTAAAATAAAAGCAATAAAATGACAAAAGTTTAGTTTCTAGCAACGACTCACAGATGCCCCTTACTCAAGGGTCTAGCGAGGAATGAAGCTTATAATTTCCAAACATTATACAAATATTCCTTAAATTCCTTTTTAATTCTATGTATAGTCTAGCATACCCTGCTGACTGGGGGGCAGCTAAAGCTAACATAAGCTGGTCCTGCATTCCACACAAAAGTTGAGAGGGCAACCGATTTCGATTCCGATTACTTGGACAGATTATGTCGCCTGGTAACTTCAAATCGTTGAGCTCTTACTTCGACTGTCGCTTGGTATATTTGGCAAGTTATGCAAATCCCCCTCTAATTTCTCCCCCAACCCCCCAAAACACAAGTGGAAAATTAATCAAAACTGAGCTGATGCTAGTTCTCTATACGCAGATTTCAATTCATTTATTTGGGGTTTGTATTTGCCATTGATTCGAGTTTGATACCAGCAATTTAAAGTTTCAAAACCACAGGCAAATTGATTTAATTCTATGTGCAAAGTTTGCTAACTTTAACATGGGCGTCGTTCCAGAGTTTCATACGAGAAGTCGCAAAGGAAGTGCTAACAAGGAGAGAGAGAGAGAGAAAGTGAGAAACAGAGAGTGGGGAGAGATTATTCACATGAATACCCGAAATCATCTATTGAAGGTACAAAAAAGGCCATTTTACGCCTTTGAACTTTATAGCTATTCCGATTAGTTTCTCGCATCTCAAAAATATATAATTTGTACTGTGAAACAAATCGATTTTCGTTCTCTTTGTAACCTTTTTCTCGAAAGTTCTTCTAGTGATGACAAAAAATTTGTTTCCTGTTGAGGTTTTTTTTAATCTCCTCCTCCGCCTTCTTTCACATCTTGACAGTCGTTTAAACGGTGGTCAGAAGTTCCTATTTTACAGCGCCACCTGGCGGCGAACGGCATCAATGAGCATATCATACAAATCTGTAACGTGAGAAACAACTTTTAGTTTTTGAGTTCATAGATGACTTTCATACAAACATTCATTTATCAAAGGAACATCAACAGATTCCCATTTCAAAAAGAATGTCACAGAGGTTTTTGAGCACAAGTATTTGGTTAATGGGAGACTCAATTTAAGAAGACTTTAATAAAAAAATTGTAATGTGATATTTGACTTGAATTTCAGATAAAATAACGAATAAGTTTCTTAAAAAATGTTAATAGAAAATCTTGTATATACAATTTTGCGCTAATCAACTTGATTATGGACTCAGTCATTCTGCCTTTTCGATTATAATCAATGTGGGCGTGAATATGCCACAATATGCTAATATGCAAATAGTCCAGCGGAGGCGTTAGACAAACATATCGACATTCGAAAACACACACACACACACACACACGCACGCTTACACCCACGTCCACGCAAATATACTATGTATATACATACATACACAATCCTCTGCCGAATGTGTGAACAAATATTTGCTAGGCCACAAAATTATTTAGCAAATATGCAAAACTATGGTATATGTAGATGCCGGCGTATGTGCGACAATAAGGCATTTTGCATAAAACATTTATGTACCTATCAAGATATATATATATATACATATACATATACAAACATATTGCATATCGCGACAAAGGGAATAAAACGAACAATTTCGATTTGCATATGAACAAAATTGGGACCACTTGAAAATGGTTTTCGTGACTTTGACTCAACCAATTTTTTTTTTTTTTTTTAGGAACTATTATCACATTTCATCATAGTAGGACTTTTCATGTTTCCGACTGAATGCAAATAATTATTTCAATAAACTTAACTTTATTTGGCTTTGAGTACTTCTTCATTAGGATCGCAGTTTGGAAAGAGAAAATAAGAAACTTTTCTAAGAAATTTACCACTAAAATCTAATTAGAATCCAATATTACTTGGGGAATCATTTACTTCTGAGAATAGTTTAAGCGATTTAGCTATTCTCCTTTCGGTGCCCCATATTAAAAAGAAATGAAATGAAAGTAAAATAATTAATGCAAAAAATTGAAAACGATTTGAGATGTTTCCCGAATCAAAATTTAAGGGGAATCACAATTTGTGATTAAATGCGTTTTACAGACCAAAAGCGAGTCGTTTTGTAACAATGAGAGGGCAACTACAGTGCTTGTCATATTTATAGCCCACCCAGCAGCTTAAACTTTGAACCAATTTTAACAACAATAAAAAAACGTTTACATTACTTTGTTGACAGAAGCAATTTGTGTTCTATTTATAGAAAACTAAGAAAGAACCGTTATCTTTCAAACATTTTAGTTAAGTAAATTTAAATCATTTTTAAGAAATGCCCTTTGAAAAACAGTTATCTGATTTTTTTCCCACTTTTCGAGTCAGGAGAGTCTATTTCGAGAATTTCACGAAACTTGAAAAGAAAAATTGTTGGACAATCCTGAAGCAAATGAATCAAGAAAACGAACAGGACGAAAACTGTTGCTAAACGCAAAATTTTTAAACCACCCAGCAACAGCCCAACTTGTAGCCCATAATTCAAATATTGAGCTACTCATTTTTCAAGATTTTGAGGAAATATATCATTTGGCAAAAAATGTTCAGCCCATGGGATTTTTTTTGTTTTAAAATGGGTTATAAATATGATAAGCACTGTAGATTAAATGATTAGAGATGGATAGATATCGATACTCGAAAGCAAACTAAATCTGATGAATGTGACTTTCTAATGCCTTTTTTTTTATTTGTTAATTGTATTCATTTAGCAGTAATAGTTATCATTTCCAACATTTTAAATGTTTTTGAGTCTATCGACTATCGATAGTTCTCTACCCTAATGGCCTATCGTTTAACTATCGCGACAGTTTCATCACTAGGAACAAACAATAAATTTCAGAAAAAAAAACATCTACTTAGCTTGTCTAATGGATGAGGCCCTTAATGCTTTTGTGGAAGTCCATTAAATTTATGTTTTTTTTTTGTGTATGCCTGATGCAATTCGTCGGACCCCAGTGTCCGTGTCCTTCATTTTCTGTTTTCATTGGGATTTCACATGAATGTGGCTGAACTAAGTGAAAACGAAAAATATTTAACGATAATCTTTGCTGGTTTGAAGGCTTTTATAATTAAGTAAAGCTTTTACATAAATCTGTAGATACATTCTCAATTGACAAAAAAAAACAGGCGGCCAAAAAGAAATTTTGTGGAAAATCAAAATAATTTGACATGTGTTGAATTTTAATTAAAACGTGCAACTTGGCAATTTGGCCAGAAACCAGAGTCGTTAGTGCGAAATTCAACTCATTAGGCAGGGACGGGCACCGGGACAGGCACAGGCAGCGGCACCTTTTGCCTTGCTGCGTTGCTTAAGTGTGATTAATGTTTAGCATGGTGTAAAGATTGATACCTGGCACGCCCACAGTCAAACTGATTTTGAGCCAGAGCCAAAATTTGTGGGGGATGGGAAGGGGGGAGAAGGGCAGGGGAGACCTAATAGTTTAGTAAGCCATTCCACTTTCCACAGCCAAAGCAATCAAAAGTCTCAAGTCCTTTTCTACCGAAAAAGGGTTTCAATTTGATTTAATGATGATGCCAGGAACAAATTCAACGCGACTCAACCGCGCTACCAACACACACACACACACACAGACACACACACAGTCTTCTTTCTCTCACCAACAAAAGTCAATTCCATCAAGTTCCGGATGCTGCATTGAATATCAACTAGTTTGGCCCAGAATCAGAAGCAACAGCAGGAGCAGCAGGAGCAGCAAAAGCAACAGCAACAGCCACAGCAGCCGCAATATCCACCCACTTAAACTTCTCAGAACGAAGAGGACGAAGAGGATGAAGAGGACGGATGTTGCGTTACACAAGAGATGCCACTGGCGAGGTTTTCATGTCAGCGCAAATTTCCGTTTTAGTGCCACAAGGCGAGTGTGTGTGTGTGTGTGTGTGTGTGTGTGTGTGTGTGTGTGTGTGTGTGGAGTATGCTTTGTCCTGCAGGTGCTAGACTGTCTACGACTTCATGCATAATAATGAGCCCTCATGTCCTGCCCATCCATAGACCTACCTACCTACCTACCTACCATCATCTTCTCTCATCCTTTAGCCCCTTGGCCCGACATTTGATTTCTACTCCACAAAGACTTCTTCTATCTCAGCCTGTTTAGTTGTGGATTTATTGGGCGATATTGCTTGTTAAACATAGATATAAACGAGAGAGACAGGACACAAATATTGGCCAAGCCAGTTGTTCAGTTGTTCAGTTGTTCGTTGGTTCGTTTGTTCGTGTTGTTTGCTTTGCATTTTGTCTCTTGATTTATCTCATCCTTTTCTTTTTCTTGCCTTTTATGTTTTCTTACAAATATTTGCTTTGGTTGCATAATTTTATTATTGTTTGGTCAGTTGCAATTCCAATTTTTATGTCGAACAGTTGCCATTTTTATATATTTTTTTATTAAACACAATTTATCAAAATAAATGTCACATGCAAAATTTCACTTCACCACAATCAATTTCAATTAAAATGCAAATTCTGCCAAATGGCAAACAGATACATAGATATTATATGCAACAAAATTTCAAAATGTTACGCCACAAGGCACATCATCACATTCTCCTTTTCGTTAGAGTTGAGAAACATTTCAATTCGAAATATTCATAATAGAACAATAATCATTTAAGAAGAAAATTCTATTTTCTAACAATTATTCAATCTTTTTAGATCAGAATTTCAAGCAATTTAAAAGATGACATCTTTTGATTCTTGATATTTTTTGATATTCCTATAGCATCCATTTAATAAGCGATTCCACAGCAATATGTCGATTGTTGCCTGGGACAATCTAACGACACGTCCCTTAGACAACCTATCGAGGTTGTCCCTCCAGTAGTCCCTAAAACAAATTTCAAAATGTCTTGCCCAAGCTTTGTGTCTGTCTCCGGGACTGTCACTTTTTTTCCCTCTATCGTGTTTCGATAACGACAATAGCCTAGTTGAGGAGCCGTCGGCTAGTTGGTGGCTCGGACAATAATATCGACGACAATTGTTTGGTACTGAAGGGTATTTTTTCTGATATTTTTATAGCAGTGTCATCTATAAGTATTCATCGAGAATTTTGCCACTTATGGTAAGTTTCCGAATCGAACTCCAAACGTTTGACTTTGTCTAGACAAAACCCTTCGATGCCAATGATTAACAAGTATCTAAGCCCTACTCAGAATTTGTAAATTGTTTTAATTGTTTTCTAATTAATGTCAAAAAGTACTTAATAACCTCTTTGCAATCTGAAGTGTTTTTTTTTTTTTTTTTTGTCTGGCATCAAAGCATGCAAAGTTTTAAATGCTATTGGGACTATCTACTGTTTTGACTATCGATAGTTTTCCACCTCTAATCTAAAGTTCGAGTTTAATATTTCCAAACCTTCCGTTCCAGAACTGAATTATGATATGTGGTGACTTCTGGCAATGATACTTAAGGTGACCCGGGTTACCGAGATGTTTGTGGTGAAATATCAGTTCAGTTGAGTTCAGTTTCTAAACTGAACTGAGTTAAATGCTCCTTGGCTGGCTTTTAAAGGGGTCAAAGGGACCCTTTCTTATCCTATTTATGTGTTTGGTTTTAGGTTATGACATAATTTGCCTCAATCTTGTAAATGTTAAAAAATTACTTACAAGGCTTTGGAATATTTTTCAAACTTCATTAGCGGATCTTTCGTTTTGTTTAAATACTCTACTTATACTTTTTTTAACCCACTTTCAAACGCATGGGCTGAAACATTTTCCCAAATGACAATATTCCCCCAAAATCTTGTAATATAAATGAAAAATACATTTTTCACTTAAAATTAACGATTTAATAACGATTTCTTACAAAAAAGTAAAAAGAAAGGAAAAAAGTATCCATTTGCTGTATTAAAACTATAGCACAATTTCCTGTTTTGGTCAAAAAATTTTGAAACCGTTGCGGATTGATGGAAAAAGAATATTAATATTTAGTGCGGCCTCTTACTTCTTCATTAAAGCCACTAAATTTAATAAATGATCTTTTAGGAGACTTTTCCATTCATTTAAATTTTGCGTTTTAAGTTTCTCAACTGTCTCAAATTGCCGATTATTGGCATACACCATTTTCCATAGAGTTGAGATTTGGAGAACTTGCTGGCCAGTCAAGGTCATCAACATGACGTTCCTTCAAATACTCCTTTGTACGTCTGCTCACATGGATTCTAGCATTTTCCTGTTGGAAAACCATTGGTTTCTGACGAGATTCCCTCAAAAAATGAAATGAGACTACAATCCAGTGTCGGAATATACTCTTTATTGTACATTCGGCTCGTAAGGTACTAAATGGGTGGGTTATAAATATGATAAGCACTGTAGGTTTAAGTACTTTTATTTATGACGTTTCTGTGTTTATTTTGGGTAGCCAATCTTTTGTCTTGCCATTTTATTTGTTTGAAGAAGTTTACTATCTCGAACATACGTGTCAAATGGTCAATTATTGTTGCATTACCATTGAGTGACTTTCAATATTTTAAGCACACGGGGAGTTTTTTTTTTTTTTTAATTAATTCTAATCTGGTTTAATGTTTTTATTTTCATGTTATAATTGAATTGGATTTGTTTATTAATGCAGCTTCCAAATCCTGTCTAATAACTACTTGACTTATACTTTAGGCACGCACAAGCACCGTCCCCACCCCCCTCTCACTCACGCACACACACAAACACAATTGGAATTAATGAACACTTTAATCAAATTTTCCAAGCTAAAGAACATTCATTAATTTTGTACGCAATTATTACAATATACTTACATACATATATAAGGACAAAAACAAGGAGCTAACTGCTGAGAGAGAAAGGGAGAGAGATGAAAAAACCACGCCCTCTTTTTGTGAAAATATCCTGAATGAATTAAGTCCACAAACAAAATACGCACAATCAAGCGAATATGGCGCAAATTACTTTTCATTACAAGTGGAACAAGCGTTAGCCTGACCAGCATGAAAAGTGCCATACGGATGATGATGGGATGGTAATGGGAGGAGAATGGGAGTAGAATGGGAGTAGAATGGGGAGGGGAATGACCACAGGAGCCGGAACTGAAGCTAAGCTATAGACTGAACTGGACTTGACTTGGGCATTTAAGGACAACTTCATCATCATTAGTAAAGAGATGAAAATGGCGGGAATATAATGCTGATTATGGCATATAAATACAAAAACACACACACACACACAGACATGGACATAGACTAATACACAAATATGCAATATGTTGGTATTAGTGCGTGGCAAGCATCTTCCTGCTGCGTCATAAAATCATATTGAGTGTAGATTAAATGGCGGCACGTCGACTTTTGCTTACTCTCCTTACCCTTACCCTCCATCTCACCCACAACCTGACCCTTACGCTCTCTCTCTCTTATGCTTATGTTGCCCTCTTCATGTGTTGGCGGCGCATAAAAATCCATTAGAAACGGAAATGTGCAGTGTGAGCAACAGCTAAGTCTCTCTTAGTCTCCTTCCCTTCTTCTCCTCCTCCACCGGCTCTTCCTCCAATTGAAGTGTGTGTGTGTGTGTGTGTGTTCGACGAGGTTTAGCAATTATCACAGTTGCAAATGCTTCGATAACCTCACAATCCTCCTCCTCCCCTCACACCAAACAAACTATGTCATCTCTCTCTGTGTGTGTGTGTGTGTGTGTGTGTGTGTGTAAGGGTAAGAGCACTTAACAAAACGTTCACGTTTAATTTAGCCTTGACTCCAATATGCGCCCTGCTGTTCGCTCTCATGTAAGTATTTAACCCAATTTTTTTCATGTTTTTTTTTATGTTTTTTTTTTGTTAATTTTCTCTTCCTACTGACACAGAATCTTATCGCTTTTCTACCAGCTGAGCAAACATCGTCATCTTAGGCATCCAAATTCAGCCAAAATTTTCTCATCGTCTGGCTTGTAATTAGAATCTTAACAATTGCAATTTTTGAACTGTTTGACAGTTGTAAATAAGCCCAAGTCCTGTTTTCTTTTCCATTCTTTGCTTTCCTTCTTCTTCTTCTGGGTTTTTTTTTTTTTTTGTGTCATTTTCCAAGTCTCAAGGGTCTCCTCTGGCGCTGTCTGAAGATGACATTCATTTCTTGAGCAAACAGACGAGGCATGAACTACTGCCTGCGGTTTGCCAGATAAAAATTCATGTGTGTTAGTGTGTGTGTGTGTGTGTGTGTGTGAGGGAGAAGGGCGAATGCATTCAAAACTTTGTATAAAACTACTAAAGACGATGTCATGTCAATGGGTGAACAAAGTTTTACTTACTGAGCCAGTGAAGCGACACGCCCATAACTCAGTGCCACTCACTCATTGTACCTGTGTGTGTGTGTGTGTGTGTGTGGGTGTGCAACTTTAGCGACAAATAACTTTTGAAAATACTTTTTTATGAGCCTGCATTGGGGCTTGTCAATTATGCCGCTGCCTTTCTGTCTTGACTTGTCACAAAGAGTGACTGCTTGCCGCTTGCCTGGCCTACGTGTAAGGGTATAAGCCTAATAGAGCTGGCAAACTATTTGCTAAGAAAGAGTAACGAAAAATAAAATGAACTGAAAAATCGAAAAATTATGCTAAGCTAACTTACAAAATGGAGTTTCAGATAGAGCTGCGAAACTATCGATAGTGGCGCCATTCAATACTATCGATAGTGCTACTTTCGATAGTGCTTTATACGATAGTGTTACAACGTTAACATTAATAGGATTCAACAAAATTAAAAAAAAAAATTTTACACAGACTTTGAATCATTTGCATTTTTTAGCAAAAACAAAAAAAAAAACAAAAATAGAGTTCAAAATAAAAACAAAAAAAATAAATACAATAAATATCATTTTTCAACAAATGAATACAATTTTGCTTAACCTATTAATAAAAAAAATTATATTTTTTCAGCCTTTCAAGTTATATAAATATAAATATAACTTATCTTAATTAACAAACAAATAACTTAACTTGTTTTGATTTTGTTGAAATTAAAATTAAATTAACGTACCTCAGTCTTTGGACTTTCAAACTTATGGAGATTTACTCTTAAAATAAAAACTAAAAAGGAAAACAATTAACATAAATTACATTACATGTTATACAATCGATGGTGGCGCTAAAAAGTAAATATTCGATATCTCGATAGTGCCATCGATAGCTTCCCAGCTCTAGTCTGAGAGATGGGAACAATGCTGCAAGCCTACTGAGCACAGAAATTAGACAGATCGATCTAAGAATAAGCGTGCATAGGGATTCCTGGAAGAGGAAATAAAACCCAATCTTTATATAGTGAATTCAAACATGGAATTGATTTTATTTATAAAAATCTTCTGCTTATATACAGATTCTTAAACTCTATGGGTGACATTCTTAGGGTCGGGGCATTTTATTCCAATGCTTGACACGATCGCTAAAAGGTCGAGGGTTGAAATTATTTTTAACCTGACATCTGGTTATTGCCCATTTCTATGTATACCTTGATGTGTGGCGCATAGGATATTTTGTTACAAGTGTTTACATTTGTATATCTGCCTTAGAAATTACCATAATTATTCTTAAGCAAAGCCTAATTTAAGTAAATATAGCAAACACCAACTATTTTAGCCACCTTAAAGGGCTTAAATGAACTACTAAATGAGTAAAAAGAGAACAAGTGAGGCCAGTTTGAGTTCAAAGCTACTCAAAGAATGCCTTTTTGTTTAAGAGTTTACTCTTATTGATCTTAAGATCTACTTTAATTTTCCTTTAAGTGTAATAATTTTCTAGCT
This sequence comes from Drosophila nebulosa, assembly GCA_024703675.1. Lineage (NCBI taxonomy): Eukaryota > Metazoa > Arthropoda > Insecta > Diptera > Drosophilidae > Drosophila > Drosophila nebulosa. The sequence continues at coordinate 1,201,039 of JANFPS010000007.1, read as the reverse complement.
ATATAACAAATACAAAAGCATAAACCAAAGAGCCATTAAAATTTGCTTTCCATCTTATTTCTTCTTATATTTTTAGAGCAGTCAAATTTTGCTTTAAAAAAAAAAAAAATATCAACCGAATTTAAAGGAATGTTCAATCGCTTGTCATCTATTTTGACTCCAGAAAAGATTGAAACGGTTTTCGCAGTTAAACCGAAAACAAAAAAATTGACTAATTAACGGAAGTAACCAAATTTTATTGCTCTCTTTAGCGGAATTAAAAGGAAGACTTTGCCAGCTCTAGTGAAAACAAAAAATAATGCCATTCGCCATGACTAACGAAAAAAAGTTGGTTTTTTTTTTTTTCGTATGCCCAAGCAAATCAAAAGTGACTAAAGTTTTGCCTCACTCCTTGAAGTGTAGATTAAATTTAGCTCTGGCAAATTAATGACAATCATCCAAAAACCCAGTGACTGATGGACGAACGGACGAAGCGACGAACCGATTGTGTGGCTGTGGGTGTGGCCACATAGACACGCCCTAATGACGCTGCTTGCATTGACCTGAATCTCAATTGCTGAATAATGTTGAATGTTGTGTGTGTGTGTGTGTGTGTGTGTGTGTGTGATGAGTGGTAAATAGGCCCCTTAATGATATGTTGCGTATACGCTGCGTGTGCTGCATGGAACCATAACTCAAAATCTTAGCCGCGTAAGCCAATTTACGTTGATTTAGTTTATCATCAGTGTTTTGGCATTATCAATACAAATGCCTGTGCGGCAAGCTTATTCCCATTTGACTACTTGCTTACTTAGCTGCTGCTGCCTCTCTGTCCCCCCTCTCTCTCACTATGTCGTTTGCCCGATTTCATTTGTTGTCTGTTCTCTCTGGTGTGTTGGCAAGTTCAAGTTTTCGTTTCGTTTTGTGTTTTTTTTTTTTTTTAGGCGAGTCGACAGACAATTTGATTTATTGGCACAAATTGCGTTACATTACGTTATCGCTTTGAGTGAGACTATTTGAGTGTGTGTGCCAGTATTTTTTGGAGGGGGGGCCGGATTGAATGTGATTCTGGAAAAATGCCACTTAAGTCGGTTCTACCGTTTCACCTTAAGGCTTTGACTTGGCTGCCTCTTGGCATTGCACTTTTCAATTACTTGATGGTCAGATGTCTTATATACGAGTATTTGCAATGCTTGGCCATTTATCAAGCGTACTCAGAGACAGTTTCAGTTTCGTAGTAGATCAAATCTAATGGCTTTATTTAATTTCATTTGCATTTCACTTAAAGTGTGTGGGTCGAGGGTCGCTGCAAAAATTTTTGTAGATCAAACATTGATAAATGGCAACAGAATGGACAGAAGAAAAACAAAAAAAGCAAACAAAAAGGTTGAATTAATTACTACGTTATGTAAAGTAGCCGCTGGCAAAATGTGACTCGCATTCCCACGACAGGTGTCAGATGGGTAGATGGGAATCGAGTTTAGATATTGCTTGAGTTGGGTTCTTTCTAACCGATTTAATTGAAATGCAAATTCAGATTTACAGATTCTCAGAAATCTAGTGACTTTAATTAAGTTGGCTATGCATTGCAAACGCAATTTTAATTAAACTGAAATTGTAATTAAATTTGATAACAAGTGGGCCGAAATATGACTATAGACAAGTCAAAAATTCAGAGCATACTTTTGTGCGTTTGGCTTTCAAAATGAATTTGCAAAGCAATTTGGCGCACTTAATGCCTTTTAACCACTTAAGTTGTAGAATGTTTTGCAGATGCATTTGTGGCTGCTGCTGCTGCTGCCTACTCTGACCCTGGGCTAAACGAAAAATGCCTAAAATTTTGCCTTGCTTGGTGGTTTGATGGTTAGTTGGGGGGGGAAACTGTTGACCAACAATTCTAACTCTTCATTAATTTAATGTGGCTGCAATAAATACCTACTACTACTCTTTTTTTAGGCTAGCAGCTCATAAAAGTCCATTCCAACACCTGAATTGTTGGCCCAATTAAGTTTTCTCACGTTTTCGTTTCGTATGCGAGCGTAAACTTTTCTTTTGCCAATGCCAGCTTGACCCTCGCCCCCCCCCGCCAATTAAGCGAAAAAGTCATAGGGTCAACTGTTATATTTGTGTGTGTGTGTGTATATGATATCGACTGACTAAGGGTGAAATTTGTTCGTTTCAATCGTCAAGCAGGAAATTCATTAGATAAAAGTTTGTTTTCTTCAGTCAGTCAGTGAGTCCTTTGGCATCGCATCTTTTTAACGATGTGTGTGTGTGTGTGTGTGTGTGTAGGACGTTATTAAATGCCGTGCTTAAACGTTTTATATTTAGGCATTTTCTTAGCTTTTGCTGTCTGTGTGTGGATCAAGTGAATTTCGAATTTGATTACAAATGCAACCAAATGTTGCATAGTTCAAGCAAGAAAATGCAATTAATTTTAACTTTGATTGCATTTTTGTTTGATGTTTTGTAGCAAGGCAAAGTGTATAACATTTTAGTTATTTAGAAAATTCAATTTGCATTTGCAAACGGAGTAGAAGTGGGCGGCGGCTCTTTCGCTTCGTGGTTGATGTGCGTAATGTGTGTGTGTGTGTGTGTGTGTGTGACCCAGATGTTTGCCACAAATGAGTGTCCATTAGTGCGATCAGGCTTGGGCTTCACCTTGGCTTGAAGCCTTTCATGCTTTCAACTGATTGCTGAAACGACCTGAACAAATGAGGCATGAGTGGATAGGAGAAGACATGGACGAAGACTTGTTATATCACATCAAGGTCAAACCACTCACAGTCATCAAATGCTGATTGAAAATCAATTTCTCGCAATGACGATGCTTTTACTAATCCCCCTAAAGGACTCTCACACTCTCTCTCTCTCTCAATTGCAGCGGAAATAAGCAACCAGCAACAAGCAACCAGCAGCTGAGCATGTTCATGTTCCACTTAATGTTGACGCTTGTAATTTTACATGTTTTACAAATGCAACCAGCCAAAATAAAAAAGAATGAAACAAAAATTTTGGCATGCAAATATTTGCCACAGTCGAATGAATAGAGCAAGAGGCGAGGCGAGGCGAGTCGAGGCGAGGGGCAGTCATGTAAAAGTTTTACAGCTGACACTTTATGCAAATATATGTTGTTGAAATTAGTTTTTATTTTATTTTCTTTTCACTCGACAGCTGGCCAACTGGGCTGGCTGGGCAGGCAGGCAGCATATGCTGGCCCTGGCCATTGATTATAAAACTCCAGCGATCACAGCAGCAGCAGCAGCAGCAGCAGCAGCAATAGCCATAGATAAACTCAATTGGCTGGCAGCTAAATGTAAACTTGATGCTCTCGAATCTCTGCAGTCACATTGCCTTCTACAGATGTTGCAATAGTAGGGCAAAGTTTCGCGTAGCACAACGTCTACTCCAATCACTCGACATCCTAGGGCATTCGACCAAGTACAGCAGTAGCCATGCTCGATTTGTTCTACAAAAATTTAGAAAATCATTTACGAGGGTTAAGCAAACTAAATTGATCGATCGACCATACGCACGCAATGCATAATTTTTGGGCAGACATTCCGACAGGCTACTATTATCGATCTCCATGGGGAGGCCCTCCATGGGGGGCTCTGCAGCAGTTTTTAGATCTATTTCATTGATTATAGTTTGTCCATCGCTGCACCAGAAACCGTTGCCAATTGTTGAGCCATTGGGACACAAATCGCCACAACGTACACAGATGGGTTCCGTTTCCGGTATATCGGCCAGATAGACATAAATGTTCGACCAGAGGGCAATTAGGCAAACGAGACTACGTCGATTGAAGTAAAATGCCTAGCCTCATTTCAATTCAATTTAATGACCAACACAGAAAATGTTTCATGCTAATTAAGTTAGAGGATTTCACTGCTGTTGCTGCTGCTGCTGCAGGCCCAGCTTTTGTTGTAATGCCGCCGCACCATGAAAACGCAAAATGAGGTGGGCAAATTAGGACACTGTTGGCAAATTTTGCACTGAAAAGACACAGAGAGAGAGAGAGAAAGGGAGAGAGAGAGAGAGAAAAAGATCCTGCTGATGCCTGTCAACGTTGACTGCTGCCTGCTGAGGGGGGCGTCTATTCACTTTTCTATGCAAAAAGTCCAAAGTTTCTCGTCATGATGTTTGTTTCCCCAGCATGGCTAGCGGTGCGTTCGTTCGTCCAAAAACAAAGAGTTGGAAAACCGCTACCATGGCCGGACTTTTCTTTTGTGCTATTGTCGTTACGTTTTTTTTTGCTGTTGTCGGGGCGGCTAATTAAAAAAAACCGAAAAACCATCGAAAAAAATGTTGTAAAGTGTAATATGTAAGTAAATTTTCAGTCAAAAACCTCATAAATAATGCAGCTTATTTTACCTGTGCCCCAAATTTTTGTATTTTTCCTGCTGCTGCTGCTTTCATCATGGGTCGGGTCGTTCACACAAAAATTTAGATGGGACATTAAACGCATTAAAGTCAAAAGCGAAGGTCCTTTCTTTTTGTTTGCTTCAATGGGGACCATCCAGGTGTGGGCAGGTACGGGCAGGAGTGGGCGACAGAGTGATGGAGGGAGAGCGGAATGCGGCAGCGGTAAATGACCCTGACTAGAGCTAGACGACGAGCTAGAAAATGGCGCAATTAGCTGCACAACTTGGCCTACAGAAAGATTAATGACACTTTTTTTTTTGGCAAGTCCTTTGAGTCCTTTTTCTTTTGCCGCTTGCCGCTTGCCGCTGACTGACCTTATTGACTGTCGACCCACTCACTCACTGTGTGTCGTGTCAATAAAACGTTTATTGTGTACATAAATATAATAAATGATGTCGCCGGCAAATACGCAAAAAGTGCAAGTAATTAAGCGCATAAATTTAATAATAATAATAATAATAATAAACACAAAAGTACAATAATTAAATCCAGAAATATGTTGTGTGTGTGTGTGTGTTTGTGTGTGTGCTTGGCCAATCGTAAGAGATTTGTATGCACTTCCTGTGCCAACTCCCAAGTGGGTGCTCTTTTCTTTCGCTTCTCCTTGGCTAAAAGAGAGATTAAAAGTTTAAATTGTTTGTTTGTTGTTGTTGTTGTTGAAAAAGGTTTGCAATTAATTTAATTTTGTAGCCTATTTAACTTGAGAGAGAATCTCACACTCTCGCTCTTTGCCGTCTTTTGGCTTGTTGATAATTTTCTATAATTTTTGTTGCGCTTTCAACTTGGTGGGGATATAAATAATTGCCGCTGACAGTTTGATAAATGAGTTTTTAGCCAAGTTAATGAAACTAAAACAGGGCAAAGCAGCCAACCAGCCTGACTGCCTGCCTACCCGCCTGCCCGCCTGCGCTTACCTGTCAGTTTTCTTTCTATTCTAAATTAAGATAATGCAGCACACGACGCCAGGGCGCGTCACGGTGCGTATGAGTAATACAATTTCCTGCCTCACTGCCATTTCCCATTTGCGCTTTGCGTCTATTGAGTGAGTGCTCTCTGCACCCATTGCTTATCCAGGCAGCCCAACTCAAGCCCCCGCCCTCTACTCCCCGCCTCTTGGCATGCATGCGGCAAGCTTTTAGCAACAATTTTGCCATCTAATGCGAATGATAAGCGCGCATAAAATATTTGCTAGCATTAGCGCATTGCATTTGCTCATTTCTCAAATGTATCATGCAGGCAGGAGAAATACAGTCTCTTTCACTCTCTCTTTCTCTCTCTCTCTCTCTCTCTCTCTCTCTCTCAATGACAAAGCGTAGCCAGCTGCCGTATTCTAATGTTTTTGGTCGTTTTTGTTGCCAACTTCCCCCGGTTTTCTTTTACTTTCTTTTACTTAATTTTTTTTATTTTTTTGTTATTTTCAAGAAAGTTGAGTGCTCGATTTATGGCACTTGTAAATTCCATCTTACTTGACCACGCCTCCTTTTATTCAGCACTCAGTGTGGCAATGGCAGTGGCACTTTTTTCTCTCTCTCTTTCTCTCTCTCTGTCTCTGTGTGTTTGTGTGCGCGCTCCCCACCAAATCCGATTTCATTATGCAAAACGTGCAGTGAATTAAAAGTAGATTTAGTTAGACGACTTGAATGCAATTCCATTTTAGTTGGAGAATCGGCAGGCAATGTTCACCCATTAGCAGCAGCCACACACAGTGCGTGATGCTGCAGCAGCACTATGCAACCTAAGTACACACACACACAGACAGACACAGACACATTTCAGAGATTTACGTATTATCTGTGATTGCACTTCCCATAATATTTTCATTGAGCTCTGTGAGTCGTAGTCAAAGCAAGCAATGCACCAGAATCTCAAGTGATTCGGAATGAGATTTTTGATAGACTACTAGATTAGCTTATTACATGCAAAGAGAGAGAAAGAAAAAGAGAAAAAGAGAGGAAAGATAGTAATAAAATAGCTGCCACCTTACACTTGTCTTCATTCATAGATGGAAGAATAAATAAGTTTAATGATAAATCGTATATTATGTATATATTCAGTTTAATTAAAATTAAAATAGAAAAGTGTTCTTAAAAATCTTAAAAACTTTTTAAATTTTACTTATGGCCTACTATTAGAGTCTACTATTCTTTTTTGGGCACTCTTTTTATGTATTTTACTTTTAACAATTAGACATTTTTGCGTCTTTCTATAACTTTTTATTTTATTTTTTGAAAGAAAAGACTAACTTTTAACATAAATTAATGAAAATAAGAATCGATACAAATTTATATATTTTTGATAATATTTAAAGTTGTCTAACATATCTCATAAAAATAGCAATGACTGTAAAAAACTAAAAAAAAAAGAGATTTACCTCAAACTTTTTTATCTCAGTTTTCTTTCTGGGCCTGGAAACATTGTATCCAAGTTGCTGGAAACATGTTACATAGCGAGTTTCCAGGCGCAAGAACTCAGCAACATTTTAAAGTCGGTAAACATTGTATCCAAGTTGCTGGAAACATTTTACATAGCGAGTTTCCAGGCGCAAGAATTCAGCAACATGTTGCCTAGAATTTGGAATTGGAAAAAGTCAGCGATCTTACTTTGCTCAAATACTGGGAATAAATACTGGAGACCATTTAGTGGAAGTCAAGCGCACGTGACAAACAGACGCGAAAAACAACAAGTTAAAAATTTAAAGTTCTCGTTCTTATTCAATTTCAATAAATTTGTGTCGCTAATCGGTATTATTAATTTCGCTTTCGTTCGGTGTTAACAACAACAAAGACTTTTCAGTGCTTATTATGTGAATTGTTGTTAATTATTTTTAAATTTTCGGTTGCGGCTGTGGCGGCGGCGCAAGTGTTCGTGTATGGTGTAGTTGTCTATGTGTGAGTGAATGTGCGCATTTGCAACTGCGCTTTTTCTCTTGTTTTTTTTTTTGTTTTTGTTTTGTGCACAAGTGTAAAAAACAAGAGACATCATAGGCAAGTGGAAAAATAAAGAATATATAACTACCTATTGAACTAAACCTATTGCATTTCGACTGCGGCTGCGGCGCCGGCGCAAGTGTTCGTGTAGGTTATAGGTGTCTATGTGTGAGTGAATATGCGCATTTGCAACTGCGCTTTTTCTCTTGTTTTTTTTTTGTTTTTTTGTTTTGTGCACAAGTGTAAAAAAAAGAGACAATATAAGCAAGTGGAAAAGTAAAGAAGAGATAACTACTTATTGAACTAAACCTATTGAATTGCGACTGCGGCTGCGGCGCCGGCGCAAGTGTTCGTGTAGGTTGTAGGTGTCTATGTGTGAGTGAATGTGCGCGTTTGCAACTGCGCTTTTTCTCTTGTTTTTTTTTTTGTTTTTGTTGTTTTGTGCACAAGTGTAAAAGAGAAAGCAATATAAGCAAATGGAAAAATAAAGAACAGATAACTGCATATTGCGCTTAACGCCAGCTAACAGTGAGGTGAGTTGTTTTGTTCTTGTTTTTAAAGTTATGTATAGAAGCCGTTTAAGTATTGCGTAACGGAACTTTTAAAAAATGTTTACCCCTTTCTGAACACTCTTCTGTACCCTGCCTTCTCTTCTTCCAAAAAGTCAGAATTGTCTTCAATTTTTGTTTTCGCTTTCATATTCGTTTTTTAAAATGGTAATTCCGAACGATGTTAAAGAAGTTTCTTCTCAAAAAGCGAGGCTCATAGTAATAGGATTTTTGATTAGGTTTACTTTTTGAAGACGATTTCCAGAAATTTTATAATATTTTAAATTTCACATAACAATGCGGCAATCACCCATACGCTTTTATTATTTAAAACACAGCTGCTGCTTATGAACAGTTTCTCGCTTTTGCAACAGAAAACCAATAAATTATTTCTTTCGAAACCAGTTAGAAAGGAAATTTATTACTTTTTCCTGAATTGCCCGAATTTTTGCCAAACTGCATTAAATGATTTGCCTTTATGTTGCTATTTAAAAAATTTCAATACATACTAAAATTATTTCTTAGAACTTAAATCAATATTTCACAAAAAAAAAAAGCCCTTGCATATTTGTATTTTCCATTTTAGTTTCTTGTTCTGTTTTCTTTTAAATACTTCAACAAAATATTGTTAAATGATGTGAAAAGGAGTATCTTTCTGGTTAACTTGTGAATTTATTTTTCATGGCAATTGAAAGCAATTTCTACTTTAAATTACAATAAATCAAAAATAATCCTTGAAGTGTTCAATTGTGGCAGGCGATACTCGGTGCATTTGAATTGCGATTACAGGATGTTCATATATGTACATATGTATGTATGTATGTAAGGATGTATGTGGGTACATCTGCTTATTAGAGGATGAGCCACTGGCACATGGCAAGTTAATATAATCAGCGTTTGACAAGCAATCTTCTTCCATGCATTGACGATGAGTGCCCGCTGTCTTGTAGCTGCTGCTGTCGTCGTTCCTTCTTGTTTCCGGCATTTGTCACTAGATTGTGTGTGTGTGTGTGTGTGTGTGTGTGTGTGTGTGGGTGTTGGTCTTGATGTGTGTGCGTGTATGTAGATGGGTGTGGGTCCTGGCTTGTTTGTCAGGCGACGGCCTTTTCGGATTTATTATGTTGATGTTGTTGATGTGTGCTGCGTGTTATTTGAAATTATGCGCGACAGCGCAAGGACGTATGCTTAACATAATCAAATAACTCATACGCACCTTCAACGTCTGACAAAACAACAACCTATCTGGCTGACTGGTTGGCCGAGTGGCTGACTAACTGACTGACTGGATGCTCATAAAAGAACTTCCCACACCTTGGCAGTATATTGGGTGTGCTTTGCTTTTCATTATCATAATTTCTAGTTGATTGCATTGGCCCAAGAGCAGAGTCGAGCCGTGTTGTGGAAGGAACAACCTGTTTGGGCGCCATACGATTGATACGCGCTCAAGTTCGCTTTTCAATTATGTATCCAACGGAACGTGACTATCGCGCATAATGTGTCTGATATGCTGGCACTTATTTTACGGGATTTGATGCCGACTCCTTGTCGAAGTTGCTTTTGAACAGCTTTTGTAGATGGCTTCATTTTTCTGCCTTTTCTTATTTTCTTTTTTTTTCCTGTTTTTCTGTTCCTTTTTTTTTTCGTTGTTGATGGCACAGGTGGGCAATGGGCCATAAGACCAAAAGGACGATGAAGGGTCCCATGGTCGGTTGGAATGGGGGTTGTTGGCGGCAGCGTCAAGGCTTTAACAAAAAAGTATTTAAAGGGCAAGCATGACCAACATTTGCCGTGAAAACAAAGCACACGAATGTGGGTTAAAATAAAAATGTAAACAAAAGGGCGCATCGCACACATGGGTATCGTTGGGCCCCCTTAGAAAACATTTCTAGCACACACACACACACCACCACTCATGCCCCACCCACTCCCAAAACCATCCCCCCCCCATCATTTCTTCGACTTTGGCTTCAGTTTCAGCATCTTGCCTGGCCATCCAAAATGAAAAACGTGAAAAGTGCTGCCACAAAAATAAGTTTGGGTTAAATCTAAACTGACGCTGGGCTAAAGACAAACAAAACATAACAGAGCGCAACACAGTGCTAGATACAGTGGAGGATTGGCTCAATGGCACACTGGTGGATTGTGTGCCAAACAACATCATACCCGAACCCAAATGGGTGAGAGTTCAATTTCCTGGGAGAAAATTTCCTTCACACTCAACCTGCAACTAGTTTGCGAATAAAATGTGTGGAATGTAATATCACAATTCAAACAAAATAAGCAATCTTAGGCAATGAAATAATGTGAATTGCTATTCGATTATCCACTGTTTATAGTCCACATCTTTCCTCTAACTTTGTTTATCACATATTAGGTATAACATTAGGAGATTCAAACACCCAAAGGCTAAGTGGATCTTCTTCTTAATGATAATATTAAGAAATCCTTCCGATTTAAAAATGTTCCCTGTGTCAACAAATAAATAAAGCAAAACTTATGTTCCACATTGCAAATACAATGCGAGAGAGAGAGAGAGAGAGAAAATTTCCCCAAAATAATACGACAACGTTGGCGATGTTGCGCACGACGTCGACAACGAATGAACCGAAGTGCTGCCTCACTCGTAGCAAGCCGCATGCTGCGCTGTGTGTGTGTGTGTGTGTGTGAAAGGGAAAAACTTTTGGTAGCAACTTGGCTAAACACACGGCATTCAGTTAGGATGTGCATTTCCAGCGGTGCGAACGTGTCTCGGGCGCGCCAAAGTTATTTAACAGACAACGGGCAACAGTTTTTCAAATCATAGCCGCCGAACGATTGTGAAAAAGATATTTGCTGGACGCGCGTTTTGTGTAAATAAATGAATAGAAACAAGGCGTCACAGCCAAACGAAAATAAACAAAAAATTAAAAATGATGAAAATAAATAAACAACAACAAATTGACAGGAGATAAATCGATCTGAAAACTAAAAAATTTAGAAATTGAAATTTAAGTGTTTAAATTGAAATCTTGCTGAAATTGAAAATCGAATTCATCCAAAAGACCGCTTGAATGGTTCAAGGCGGCATCGATTGAAGAGTAGTCAGCCAGTCATGTGAAGCGTGAAGATTACACTTTGGATCGATGGGATCACATCAGGCCCAAGAAACGTCCATATCTTCTATCTTTTGTATATAGCGAATATATTATGTATTAGCTGCAGCTTTTTTTCTCGTCTTCGTCTCTTTCTTCCTTCACACATACAACAATTTATATACATATGTATCTATGTGTCTGTATTTGTATTTCTATTCGTGTTGTGTGTATTAGACTTAATTAATTTAAATAAAAAAAAAAAAAAAACGAGCGCATTTTCACTCCAAGCAGAGTTGAAAGCGCTAAAACACAAGTTTCGGTGCAAAAACGGGTAAAAAAAATAATCGAAATCAAAGAAAGATATATATATATATATATACAGATAAATATAGAGAAAAAGAAAACAAACCAAAAACCACAAACCAAATTTATGCTAAGCATTAGATAAATTAATAGATTTAATAGGGTGTCGGAATACAGCAAATACAAATACAAATACCAATACAATTTGAACGCAAGCGAACGCAAAAAAATTCTGCGGCCACATTCCAATTAAAATTTCCTTTGCGTAATTCAATTTAATTATAAATACGAACAACGGCCGCAGCAGTGGCAGCATGGGACCAATATATGTATAGACTATAAAGACAGAGTTTGGAACGAACAGACGAAGAAGGGAGAGAAGATCGCGATGGACTACACCAAGTTGAATGCCAATATCAATACGGGCAACATTAGCACCGATGACTTTTTGGCCGTCTTCACAACGTCATCCAGCGTTGGCGTTGGCTTAGGGGTCGGAGGCGGAGTGGGGTCGACTGGTCGCGTGCCTCAACAGCAACAGCTGCCCTCTAGTGGTGGCATCCGTGCATCCGCAGACAATGGCACACTCAATGGTAATCTCAATCCACCATTGCTTACGGTTGAGGGGCCGTTGCTCACATTGCCAAACCTGTTTGATTTGCCTCCTTCCGGAACGTCGTCGTCACCGTCGTCATCATCGTCGGGTAGCTACATGAATGTGAATGACACAATCTATTTTCTGAATGGCAGCCTATACAACAATACCCTGCAATTGACCAACACCTATTATAATCAAAGTGGAGCGGCAGGCAATTTGAGCAGCGGCCTGGGATTGCTGAGCAATGCCAGCAATGCCACCGAACTGCACTGGGATGGGAGATATCCAAGCGGCTATACGCTCACCCATATTGTGATTGCTTCGATAATTGTCACCATTCTGATGATCATTATTGTGGTAGGCAATATGCTGGTGATCATTGCCATTGCCACGGAAAAGTCTTTGAAGAACATACAAAACTGGTTCATTGCCTCACTGGCGGTGGCCGATTTCTTTCTGGGACTCATCATAATGCCCTTTTCGCTGGCCAATGAGCTGATGGGTTACTGGATATTTGGCAGCTGGTGGTGTGATATTCACTCGGCCATGGACGTGCTCCTCTGCACCGCTTCGATCATGAATTTATGTCTCATCTCGCTCGATCGTTATTGGAGCATCACGAAGGCCGTCGACTATCTGAAGAGTCGAACGCCTGCACGTGCCGCCGTAATGATCACGGCAGTGTGGATTATGTCGGCACTAATATGCATTCCCCCGCTGCTCGGCTGGAAGGTGAAGATGCCCGAGGGGCCGCTGCCCAAATGCGAGGTAAGTCCAAATTGATGCCAATTGACGGCAATTGCCGTGGCTCCTCTGCGTATTCGTAAACAATAAAGCAACGAATAACTCAAAATGCGAAAATATGCAAAACGTTTGAAATTGCGGCAACGTTAAAACGCGGCAAGTGGCCTTCCTTTCCATGCAAATTTTTGGGTTGCCAGCACAATTGTCGGATCGTCGGATCGTTGTGGCATAGTCACGCACAAATATTTATGCATAAGTATGAATGGAGTGGGAGGGGTGGTGGCTGCTGCCTGCCAGTGTATCTAATTCTACACCCCAATAATAAAGTGAAGTCAGCCCCAAAATGTAGGCTATTATCCTACAGAAATATGCGTGTTATCATGCGGGTTCTTAGTGTTCCTGACAGTTACCAGGCGCCCAGTCACACAGTCACACAGTCGCCCAGTAGTGAGTCAGTTGTTGACTGAAGGCGTGCATATGTACAATTCTACATTTTGTGTGTGTGTGTGTGTGAGTGTGTGGCAAACTAGCTGGAAAATTCAAAAGGGAGATTCCTCGGCTGTGTAGCTGCCATAAACTGCTACATGAAAAGGCAGCAGCAGCAGCAGCAACGAAGGCAAATGCTTCCAGCTATTGAGCAGAGCTGATTTTCTGTCCCGCCTCTTGCCGTTGGCAAAAGTAGACAAAAAAATTCTTTAAATTTCACCACAAATGTTAAGCGTCCTTTCAATGTTTCGGCTCGGATCGATAGAAATGCCTGTTCGTCGTCAGTCAAACTGTCAGTCAGTCAGTCAGCCAGTCAGCTTGTCGTTCATTCAGCTATAAGACACTTGTGCATCACACACAAAACCCTAGGAGAGGGAGTGGCACAGTCAATCACAGTGAATCACACCAAACTGCCTCAAAAGAATATGCTTTTTTAAAGTCTTAAATTTGAAATGTTTTCTTTGGTCATCATTGGCTAACCTACAATATTATTTATTGCATTCATGATAAATGTCCTTCGAGGGCGTGCGAGCTAACAAAATGGAAAATGCAAATATCTTTGGGCACTTTTTTCTTTGTATTGTCTCTCTTTTCTATCTCCCTTTTTTTTTGTCTGTCTGTCTGTCTGTATGTATCGCTACGTTCGTCTTCAGAATTTTGATTATTTTTCTTTTTATACTTTACGAAAATGCGTAAAATGAAAGACAGCAAGATTACAATAAAGTGATGAAGAGCAGCAGGGGCAGACCAAAATAAAATGAAAACAAAAAAACAAAAAATATTGCTTATATATGTATATGTATATAAGAGTTTTTACATAATGTTTGGCATTTAAATTAACCTTGAAACAATAAAACAAAGCATATTCCTGCAGAGAAAGAGAGAGAGAAAGCACAAGTAGAGGAGATAAACACATTAATCAAGCCAAAGTGGCCAGGATAATAATCTTAAGAAACGGATGGGCCAGTTATTTAAATTTTTTATTTAAATGTTGGTCAGCATTTTAGTTTAATATCATGCTACCATGAGGCTACCTTAAATGGCTTGTTGAATTGTTCATTTATTTATTTTATATACAATTTCTGCATACAAATAAGCTAAAGTTTTTAGCTCTTTTCGATGTTTTCTTTTTTATTATAGAATAGATTTGTGCTTAAAAAGTATTGAGCAAAATGCTATGATGGAAACTCAAATTTTAATGGCAAACTAATGGCTTACATATGTATGTCTGTAGAAAGTGGCTGGCCGTATTGTAATGTTGTGCAAATGGCTTTTGGATTCCCAAAATTTATCGAGCGAATCACAGTGATTAAATTCTGAAAACCATTTACACGATTTCTTGTTCCCCCACACTGTTGCCAAATTGGAATAGTTCCAAACAAATAAAAATAAATTTTGTTGAGGAAATGTGTTTATTATTATTTTTAAAACGATGTCTTTCAATCGTTTATGCCAATTAATGCCAAAACTATTAATAAATAGTGGCGCAATATTTAAATCTAAATGAAGTCGTTCCAAAATATAGTTCCCAATTGTTTGCGAGTCATGGCAAATTAGTTGAGTGGCCCTCGCAATTGCAATTGCAATTAGCTTGGTGTTGTTAGTCAGCCAACAGTCGAATTGTTAGCAACCGCAAGCCAATCAGCTAGTTAGGCAAAAACTCAACCCAAACTGGCGCCCATCATTAAGAATGTCATACTCCCAAAAAAGCCAGCAACAACAACAACAACAACAAACAAAAGGCAACTGCTTTTACAAAGGAAAATGCTACTGGCATTGGCCTTGTTCAGGGCCAGAAAGAGAGAGAGAGAGCCCAATATGAAACCTCCAATTTGCGAGTGAATCAAATAGCAACAGAGCAACAGAGAAGGGCAGGAAGCAGAGAATGGACGAGCATGGTGAACATTTTAATTATGACACCATGTTGACATGTTTAAAATTGTTGTACGCTGTCAGAGCGGTTGCTCCTGCTGCCACTGCTGCTGCTGCTGCTGCCGTAGTCAACATAGTGACTGGCGAGGCAGTCGATGTCGGTGTTGGTGTTGATGTTGATGTTGACATTCGCGGCACATTGAGCCACAATACAAGCCGCATAACAACAACAACAACAACAACAAGAACAGAACCTCACAGACACGAAGCCAGAAAACAAAGAAAAAGACAGAGAAGGGGAGGCGTCAACTGGCGCCGATTTGACACTTGCCTGCTCGATTTAATTAATAAAATAACATTTTAGAAAATAAATGACGTTGATTTTCCCACTTGAAAGCATCCGAATAAAGGCGTCCCAGCTTTGTCTAGCCATTGAACTATTTTCTGTGGTCTAATCACTGCCAAAAGACAGTTCCGAGTGGGTGTGGCGTGCGTGTGTGTGTGTGGGTGGTGGTGGGCGTGGCGAAATTTCCTTTGTTTTCACATTTACGCTACCACCGAAAATGTTGATTAATGCCATGCCTAATGAGGTGTTGGTAATTACGGCTAAGTGGCATGGAAAGGGTAGGCAAAGGATAATGCGTGTGCGTTGTGTTATTTTTGGCTATCCGCCCCCGGGTATCATCTGCTGAGCGCGTTGTAAATCAGCTGTCATTGTTCGTAATGAGTTCAATTTTAGTCAGCAAGTGGCACAATTTGCTACAGCCAAACGACACAAAGACTTCCAGCCAAGCGAACGATGTCTTTAATTTCTTGGTAACTACATTATTCAGTGCATTATTTCCTTTTCGCTTTTGAAATCAGATCCAGGCCTGGCCAACAAAGGCAACAAAAAAGCTCAAGCTCAAGCTCAAGTGGTGGGGCACACAATCTTTTGTGTATTTATGTTGGTTGGTGGTCAAAAGGTTTACACACACACACACACACACACACACACACACAGACACACACACAAAGGGAAATGCACACAGAAAAGACCTTATTATTATAATCCGTAAAGGGGCAAACAAGGTTTATTGAAATATTAATCGAATATTATATGCCATTTTGTTCTCCACAATGGGCGCAGGCCCAATGGGTAAAAGTAGTTAAAACAAAACCAGCAGGAGAGAGAGGTAGGGAAGAGAAGGTCAAACGAATCAAAGGTCTTGCGGCTGTTTGTTGTCCACACACACACGCACAATTGCTTTATACCAAAAAATTGCTATTGCCGCCCCGGACAACGGTGCGTATGTGTAATGTCATGATGTGACAACGCCCACACAATAATGACTTAAGTAGCTCATTAGCGTCAGTTTTGCCAGGCACTTTAAAGAGCTCGAAAGAAGAACGAAGAGAAGAGAAAATGAAAATATATAAAGAAATGTGAAAACAAAACCATCATTTCGTGCTCGTCATACCCATTTTTTTTTTTTGTGATCCTTATTCGGCATTCTCAATGTCATGGCCAGCGGCTAAGCAGAGCCAAGTTGCATGGGCTTTAAGTTGACATTGAGCTACTGGCAAGTATGCCTAGTCCCGTACCCGGACCCAATCCCAAACCCGACCCGTGCCTTGGCACTTTTGATATTTTCTCATTATTTTGCAGTGTACGTGTGTGTGCCTGTGTGTGTGTGTGTGTCTGTAATTCTCTTTAGGTCTTTGTTAGATTTCATACAGTTGACTTGCTTTGCTCAAGACTTGTGTGTGCGCTCTTGTGTGTGTGTGTGTGTATATATATATCCTTTTACGTTAGCTAAAGCATTTTACATTTTTCGTAGCATTTTCATGGCAAAGACGTTGCCCGAAAAAGAGGACGAAAAGGTTCTACAACAGCTACAACGAGCTAATGTGCTTAGTCCATGCAAATGTGTGCTTCTATATTTCTGCACAAGTATCCGAGTGTACTATGTGTGTGTGTGTGTGTGTGTGTGTGTGTGTGTTTGCCATAAGTATATACTATATACATTTTGGCTGTCTTTTGCCTCAAACATTATGCCTTTTGACGACTTTTAAGATCATAATCAGTGGCATTTATTTTGAAGCACTCTCTTTAAGGGAGCAAACGGCAAGCAAGTTGGCCAAGTTGGGTAAGAGTAACATTTACGCATTGAACTGCGTTATTACATCCTTGATTTGTTTATAACAGGAAATTGTTAAAGAAAATATACATGTACTTACATATATATCGAAAAGGCAGCGTGAAAATCAAAATATCAAAAAAAAAAAAATCAAATATCAAGCATACGCCCCCTTATTTTGCGAATGTTGAAATCGTTTGCTAATTTCCGCTTGCCGTGCCGTGCGCGCACTTGTCGCTACCAGATAGGATACGACGAATAGGATGTTATTTAAGCGGGGGCCGCAGCAAACAACTCCCGGGCAATGAATGAATAAAGAAAACATTGCGAAAAGAAAGGAACAAAAAAAAAAAAACATAACGAAACGAAACATTTCTTTCAATGTCCGCTCAGTTCTAAGCATACGGCATATGCTATATGGCATTTTATGCGTGGCATAGGCAAATATTGACATTTTAGCTTATGCCGCACGCACCACTAACTGGCGCCAAATGACTACAACCACCACCACCACTCAGCACTCCACTCCACTCCACTCCAACTTCTTTAGCTGCTATTCAGTGAGTCGCCTCATGGTTAAATTAAATTACGGAGCAATTCTTTCCGGCTGCTTTAGGATGAGAATGGTTAAGGATATAGAAGGAGGAGAGATCACGGGGGGAGGAGCGTTTCGACAGTTATTGTGAATGCTGCACGTACGTTCAGACATTTTTGTGTACCATTTGTGGTGGCCTCGTTTTGCCGCCATATGCAGAACCCTCACGCTTTACCATTTGTCAAGACCGCAGCTAAAACTTTAAGTTGTATCAACTTCAACTTGAAGTTCATTTGAAATCCCCCAAAAACAGACACACACACACACAAACACACAGACAGGCACACATTAGCCTTCCGCCATCCGCATCTCCCATTCTTTATCTCTCTCTCTCTGTCGTTTGGGTTGTGTCGTGCCAATGGCTTCTCTCCATTTGCTTCTCTCTATGTGTGTCCTTCTGGCTGCTTGGCTTGGCTTGGCTTGGCTCTGTCGATTTGATTAAAATAAAGCAAAGTTTCTAAGCCCGGATTAGTGTCAGAATTTGTTGGGTGGCTGCTGCCGCGCTGCCAGTCGATTGTTTGGCTTCTTAGCTTAGCGAGTTTTCCTTTTTTATTACTTCATATACATTCGCAAATACATCTAAGAAGTTATCCATACACATTCAACATCTTCTCATAACTGGGAGCATTCTTCTCTTCGCTTTATTTTTTTTGTTTCTTTTTTAAAGCCAATGGAAATCTTTTTGTTCACATCTATTGTTTATAGAATTTGCATTACATACTTACTTTGAGGCTGTCTGAAAAGTTTTTTATTGCATTCCATAAAAATTGTTGCAGCCAGAAAATTTGGAAGCTACCTAGGAAGGTTCCCCGGTGGCTTCTGCTGCTGCCTTCCATTTGCCTGAAGCTATTTGGCAGACAAAGTCTCTGTGCCTCATATTTGTTGTTCTTGTTGTTGTTGTTGTTTGTTGGCCTTTCTTATCGCATAAAGTACTTTGACCCCCTACTTCATAGCAGAGAAAAGTTTACTTCTGATACACACACACGGACTACCACACACACACACAAATGCAACTTTGTATGCTCGCTGTGATGTCATCTCATATAAAATATAATTCCCTGGCAAAAGTTGAACATTATTTTTCTTCATATCTAAAAAAGAAAGTAGCCCAAAAATGTTCGCACGCGTATTAACTTTCAGTTGTGTTGCCGCGTGGCAACATAAATAAGCTTAAGGCAACAACAACAACAACAACAGCAATAACAACACAAAAAGAAACAGCCAGGCCAATGAAAATTGAAACAGATTTAATATACTATATACTTAGAAGCCTGATCTGCCTAACTCAACTCGCGCCTAAGACACTGCGCAAGTAAATGGAAGAAAAACAAAGAACAAAAATCGTAAAAAAAAAAAAAAAACAACGTAAAACTCTTTTACAATTGACTTTATCAACGCTAATTGAATTAAAGTCCATCTGAAAAGTTTTGCTCTGTTTGCTTTTGCCCAAAGTGCTGAGACCGCTTTTAACTCAGTCTACTGGGTGACCCTCCGCCCACAAAACCCAATTAAGATGATGACAACAATTGCCGATGGCCAGCCAAACGAACTGAATATGGTCATGAACGGTTTGAGAACGGTTCGAGCGGGAGCTGGATAAGGGTGTAAGGGTTGGGGATACTGCATAGTTAATTTATGGCAAATTCTTCAAATGAAATGAGTGAAATTTCCAAGCCAAACTTTGGGTTGAGATTGTTCTTGGCATTGCTGTTGCTGTTGCTGTTGCCGTTGTCGCAGAGCAATCGTAAAGTCAAATGGCGCCTAATTGGCAAAACAAGCGGAAAATCGCAAATTAAAGCGAAATCGCACGTTCCAAAAGGAAAGCGGCAACACCAACACAAACACAAACACTAACACTAGCACTCAGGCCAGGAACAGACCAAGACGCAAGCACCAAGCACCAAGCGCTGGTCCGTCTTTTTGTTGGTCCTTTCGAAAGGCAAAGACAAATAAAACAAATTGCGCATACGCCCCGCAGTCGCGTTGGTTACTTGCCTTCATTCATTCATTCATTCATTCTGCTCTGTGATTAAATAAAATGAAAGATTTCACTTTTAACCAAGTCAGGGCGCCAGCTTGTCCAGCTTGGCTGGCTAGCTTGGCCAGTTGCCAGCAGTTGCTTTGACTTATCTGACACTCCTTATACCCTGTAATCACAAGGTAAATGAGGCAAAATGACAAAGCTCTTGTAAGCTGATATAGTCCAAAGTCTTGAGAGCTAAATTAGAAGCTAAAAAATGTTTGAAGATGAGAAGTTAATGACTAATATCGTATAAATATTGTTTCTAGGTTACAAAAGATAGGGATAAAAGGAGCCAAGTGACAATTTCAAGGTCAAAAAAAGAAATGCAAAGTAGGGCATATTCAGAGTTTTTTTTTTTTTGGCTAGTTACAATTAATTTCATACGCATGACTCGACACCAATCGAATTTCGATATGGCCATAATTCTTGAAAAGCAAAAAACAAAATATCACAAAAAAAGAAGAAAAACAACAAAATTGTTTGACATTTATGACAACATTTGCACACATGAACACCATAAATTAACTTTCCCATGCAACAACAACAACAACAGCAACAACAAAGCAATTGTTGTCAACGTCAAAACTTAAATATTGACAGTGCCATCGATGCCATCGCCGTGCCATTGCCGTGCTCCTCTTTTATGACCACGCATAATTTTTTGCGATATTTTCACTAGTGTCAAAGACAGAGATTTTCGAGAACCCTTTTTTTTTTACACGGCCTCGTCTCCGCTTTTTGGCTTTTATGTGCAAATTGCGCGCAGTAAATAAAAATAAATGAGTATGAAAATTTTGTGTTTTTTTTTATCCTATCAGCAATATGTATGTATGCTTGTATTTGCCAGGCAAAGTCAAGTCAAGACTTTGTGCTGATGGCACAACACAACACACATGTGTGCCTTCTTCCCCCCCCCCCCCCCATCTCTCTTTTCTCCTCTCAACCATAATAATCGTAATGAATGGCTTATCACGCCAGCTGGCGTTGTCACCGATTTGCCGCCATACTTTTACTCTCTGGCGCCTTTGTTGGTTCGATATACACACTCACACATAGGCCGAAAGGAGTAGTGCAGGGAGTAGGAGAAGGGTCGAACAATGGCTGGGGGATGGTGCTGTTTGGTGGACGGTGCCTTATGACACGCAGGAAATGGTTCATAAACGAAAGAGTTATGCAGTCGGCAAAAATTCAATAGCCAATGGCGGAGCTCACACGATTCGACAATAAAATGAAATTTAGCAATTCAATTTAATGCGTTATTTGTCGTAAATTTTACCGTGCAAGGCATATTGATTTACTCCTTGGCCAGGAGGATAGCAAAGAGAAAGTCCTGGCCTGGAGAGAGATAATTGCCAGCAGCCAACAGCCAACAGCCTGGCATACACATGAGACCCGTCGCCATATGAAGATTTATGGCTGCTGATGTTACATCGAAATCAAATAACAATTTCGCCTTTCATTAAATTCAACTTTTGTGTGTCGCACTTTAAGATTCTCAGGCATTATCGGCATTAGCCAGCGCAAACAACGCAATGGAATTGGGCTTGGGGTTTCGCTTCCTTTTTTTTTTTTAATTTTTTGTTTTTGTCACTTTGTCGCCTAAATATAAACATTTAAAGATTCAGAGGGAAATGGCAAAACAAAGAAGCAGGAAAAGCAGAAAGAAACAAAAAAAAAAAAAAAAAAAAAACACAAAATGACACTGGCAGCATAAGCATAATCCATTTTCCATTTTAAATAAAATTCCAAGTGAACAGACACGGCAAAGCAAGGCTAGGCAAGGCAGGCAACGGACGGAATACGGCGGGAAGGCAACCGAAAACCTGCTGCATCCTTTGTCCTGGCGGCCGCTATTTGACGTTGCCTTTTTCGTCGAACGCCCGCTTACGCTTTTCGGTGGCAATGGCACAAACACACTTAAAACATGAGCATGAAAAACATTTACATAAAATCGTCTTAAAGTATTTGCCGCCTCATCGTCGAGGCAAGCAAAAAACGAAAAAATAAAGGCGAAAGGAAGGCGCAAGACTTGCCGCACCCGTAGGCCAAATAAATTACACAAAGTGTCGTCGGGCCCGTTTTGTGGGCCGTTTTATGGCATTTAATATGACAACGATAAGGAGAGAGAGAGAGAAAGCTTGGAGGGGCAGCCTCGTGAGAGAGAGAGAGGGAGAGGACTAAGAGTGAAACCAAAAATTGCATTTATCTCGAAATTTGGTTAACAATCTGTAATGGCAAAGAACTTTGTATTTGCATCGGCCACTGAATGCAAACATAATTAACCCCCCCCCCCCCCACCAAAAAAAAAAAAAGTTTCGTATGTGCTAGCTAATTGAATTTCCTGCTCGAATTGCATTGCTTAAATAAATTTGTAGTTTATAATTTGCTACTGAGCGAACTGGATAGTAAACTTTCAAATCATGCAATTTGTTTTTGCTCTCGCTCTCTCTTTTCTCTCTCTCTCTCTCTCTTTTTTGGGTTTCCCCTCTATATGTATGTGTGTCCCCACAGTGAGCTTTTTGGGGATTGCTCACAACGTTTTCCGGCCACGAGAGAAATCAAAAAAAGTTGAAAATCAAATGAAAACAAGGAGCAGAGGGCAGAGGGCAAAGGGCAGAGGGCGGAGGGCGAATGAAAGGCCAGATTCAGATTGACAGAGAACTCCGTTGCGTGTTATCCCCAAATTGGCTGTAGCTCTTGGCTGTGGCAGCAAATTTAATTTGGCATATGAGTTTAACTTTTACATTCATAAATCCAGAGATGATTCATGTAACTGCACAGCACCAACAAGTCCAAAGTCCATCTCGGACTTGGACTTGGTCTCTGATTCGGGCTCTTGGCTCATGCTCTCCCTTCCATCTAATTAGTTATGCAAAAGTTTTACTCAGTTGGGCTAGTACGTTTTTTTATTGCCAAGGTTGCTCCCTTGGGTCAATTTTAATTACGCTCATTTGGAGCCTTTTAACGTAAATGGAAAAAAATACAACAACAACACACACACACACACTAACACAAAGAAGAAGAAAAACAACAAAACACAAAAATGGAAAAAGAAAAAAGAAAAGAAAATTTTAAATTAAAAATAAAAACCCGTAAAGCAGGGCGTGTAAAATTTGACAGCGGCAACGAAGTGAAAATTGCCAAAGCATAATTGAGAGAGGTAAAGTCATGAGAAGAGAGGAAAAAGTGGAAGAGGGTGCAGAAAGCATACAGAAATGGGATTTCGGTTTTCCACTCAACACTTCTTTTTCGGTACCCTTTACTATATTCTATAATGCAAAAGGTGCCATTAAATTTATCAACAAAATCGCTACAGGGACTCAAAGGAGATTTAGATACGGCAGCAATCAAGGGCCGCCAAAATATATTTTGTAAAATGTGAGAAATTACCAAAACTTTCAGAGCTTTTCAAAATGTCTTAAGTAATTTGATTTCTAAACGGCAGTTACCAAATTTCATAGCATACTTTATGGATAAAACTTGTGTATGGTAAATGAAAAAACTGCAGGGTATTTTTTAGTCGCTTATTTGTGTTACATGTTACATCTGTTTGCTTTTTTTTTTTTTTGTTTTAGCACTTTTTCTTTCGACTCTTGTGCATAATTCAAAATTTGCACATTGACATTCGAAAAGCGGTCCGGGTCATGTTATAAATATTAATTTCCTCGTTCACCTTTTCTTTTTTTTTTATTTTATTTTTGAAATTCCATTGGCATACTTTTTCCTTAGATAAGCCTTTGACTTACCTTCGTTGGTGCTTGGCTGCTTCTGGCGCATACTTAACAATTCATTTGCCAAATTCCTTCTTACTTTGCATGCCAAAGTCAAGAGTCGAGTGCTACATCCACACGCTCCTACCCAGAATCATCATCAATCACCATAATTTAGGAAGACTTTGACGTATATATGTATTTACATCCATACTTATTGCTCATACGGGGTCTCAAGCTCATTTTCACAAATGAAACGCACATTTTCCAGTACGCTTTAATGTTTTTGTCAAAGAGGCAAGAGTCAAGCAGATCGCTCACTTGGTTTGTCTTTCATTAGCACGAGTGACACTGTGCAGAAGATGAGATGGAGCATCCCCATGGTAGGATGGATGGATGGAGGAGGAGGCAAAGAAGGAAGCGGTGGAGAATAAGTCTATGGCAACGCCTTGCATTCGCCTTTGTCTTCAATTGTCCCTGTCTTTCTCTCTGTACGTACAGTTGCTGGCGGCGCCAAAGCTTTATCGAGTTATTGTTTCATCCTCATTGTCTCTCTGTTGTTTTATATTTTTTCTTCTCTCTTTCTTTCTGTTCTTTTGCCACCCAGGAAGTGGCACACTCTTTCTAGCCCCTTAATGATATCTTTTTATCAAACCCACAGTGCTCAGCGACGCTTGAAACTGCATTAAAGCCCGCGGGCTTTCCAACACTCACGAGAAATTCATGTGCAATCGTGTTGTTGTCTCTTTGAAGATAAATCCATTTCTGTCTTTCACTCAAGCAATGTCCTTTTTTTTCGTTTTGCTGGCTACAGAATTCTATTTCGTTTGATCAAATTATTAGTGGAATTTCATGAAGACGAATAAAAGAGAAAGAGAGAGAGAGAAAAAGAAATATCCTTAATATAATTTATTATTCCATAAAGCAGTTTTGTGTAAAGATGCCCCAAAATAATAGTTGAAATCGATGCAAAACCCCCTTCAATCGCTGTAGAACCTTTAATAGAGTGATAACAACAATTGAAAGGAAAGGAAATGACACACACACAAGCAAGCAACTTGAAGTCGGCAGGGAAAGCGCCTCAGAAGCCGCAGGAAATTCGCAATGCAAATAAAATCAGTCACTCGCAGAGCAGAAAACACACTCAAGTATATACATATATACATATACATAGATGGTATGTCCTACTACCTACTAGCTACTACTAGCAGGCAAAGAAAAATGAATGAACTCTAAATCACTCTCACTTCCTCTGCCTCTGCCCACTTTCATTTCCATGTTTGCTGTGATTGTGACCGCACCGAACCTTGGCAACTTACTTGCTAGGAAAGTGCTGGGGTCGGTGGGTTGGTGGGTCGGTGGCGTATGCTGCACATCAAGTTCAGTTGTTGATCATAAAACTTGCAACACACTTTCACACACCAACATCGGCAGACAAGCTGGCATTAATACATACCAACACAGGTGAATAAATAAGGTAGCACTAGCGAGCAAAAAAAAGCCAACTCAATCCAATTTGAACTACACTTGCTCGACCTCTGTCGTTGCCATTTTCTTTTACCCTCACTAAAAGAAAGTCTATACCCCAAATTGGCATATCAAAATGATTCAGACCATCCATTTTAACTTAATTATAGAATAAGACACAAATTTAATTACAAATTTCAAATAAAAGTATGGCCAATGTTTTTATAATGATTTAGCTTTTAGTTTAGTTACGTTCGTTCTAGGCATTGGCTCTAAAAATTTTGTAGAAATTTCAGTTTAAATGATGACAAATCTGGTTCAATTTGTTAGACATAAGAAATTAACTAAATTTATAGATCATTTACTGCTTTTCGAAAAGAGTTATCCATCAGTGAGTTTTCAAATTTGTTATTCACAATTGTAAGGAATGGGTAACCGATCTAATTAAAAGTAAATTATTTTTAAACTTGTTTTCTACGTCTCTCTCTCATATTAAAATCAAAGGGCATGGACACTTCGTCTTTAAGAAAAAATGATGTATTCTTTCTACACTCATCACCAGTAAATCATTTGTAGCGCCTTCCTGGCTGCCTCTATGTCTGTCTGTCTGTCTGTCTGTCTGTCTGTGTATCTGTCCGTCTGAATGCCAGTCTGTCTCTGTGCCAATCCTGCCTGGCCCCACTCCTGTGTGGCCTTGTGTTTTTCTCTTATTTCTGTTGTTATATAGAAAATGTACATGCATATGTAGTAGTTGTCATTGCCGTTGCCTGCGTTGTCAGCTTTGTGGTTACATGTGAGTATAAGTGTGTGAGAGTGTCTCTGTGTGTGTGTGTGTGTGTGTTTGTACTTTGCGTGCTGTGCTGGTACTTTTTTTCCTTTTTCTTTTAACTTTTTGCCATGTCTGTGCAAAGTGTCTGCGTGTGCGTGGCTCTATTGTGCTAATAGGCCAACACTATCATATTTTAACAGGCTTTATTTACACACACACAGCACTACAAGAGAAAAAAAGATATATGTATGTGTGTGTGTGTGGGTATCCTTTTGCCTTGTGCTTGCTCTGTGTTTACCTTTAAATCGTTCACTAGCCTTCCAGAGGCAGTGCCAATGCCAGCCGCAGCTGCATATTTCTTTCATAACGCGCTACTCACACACACACACACACACACAAGCACACGCACATGCCAGCCATATCCTGGCACCACCTTACGTACTTATATATGTATAGTGAATCGGCCAACATGATTGGCATTTTTTAAGCAACGCCATTTTTGCCATTTTCCTTTTCTTTTTCGCATTGTTCCCTGATAAAAATGCCAAAAATGACAGGTTTTATAATTGACGATAAAATGCCATTACCAAGGAGACAATGTAAGCGACAATCTCTGAATGGGTCACGTGTTCGCCACTTGTGAATGAGGGGACTACAAAACTCTATTAAACAACTGCGTGAGCGACTGTTGCTGCTGCTGCTGCTACTTAACCCAAAACGATTTCCTTTTCGAAATTGCCATTTGTAATGAAAGTACTTGGGAATATAAAATGAAAGGTCATAAATTGCTTCTTCTTCTTCTTTTTCGGTTCTTAAGCATGTGCAGTCAATAAAATTTTTAATGGCGGTCCCCACACCCCAACCGCTTCAGCCAACTTTGATAACTTCACTCAGTCAAAGTGGCAGATAGGCAGAATAAATTTTATTTGACATGAGCAGGGAAAATGAAACTAAATTTATAGAACTCAACGGAAGTTTCAAGTAACTAAGCTTCCGTTTCTAGGCGTCAGTAAACTTGTAATAAACACTAATAAAAAATAACGACAAAACTTTCTGTAAAGGATGCTGCACTTTCAACATGCCCGAGATGTATCCTCTGTCCATTTGACTGTCAAAACGTAGGCAGCAGGGAAATGACAAGGAAATTAAAACAAAAATATGAAATGCGAGCCAGTCAACAGGCAGGCAAGCAGGCACACAGCCAGCCAGTCAGCCAACAATCCACTGATGTTTACTCTCCTTCCTCTAGTCATTTGCCATAAAAGTCAACAACTTTTCCTGGCCCAGCGCTGATAAGAGCAACAGCAGCAATGTCGTTCTTTTCCAGTTTCATTTCGATTGAATTACGCGAAATCGTTGTCAGCGCTTAAAAATTAAATTAAGAATTTATTTACTTAAAGACTAGCAAGAAGAGGAAGAAGGAGGATCCAGAGCCACCTTTAACCTTATCGCCGGGTGCACGCACACGCCCCCATTTCAGCCACACCCACACCCATACCAGAGACAGAGTTGAGGGCAGGAGTGATAAGAAATCGATTTGTCACCAGGACGTGAGACTCAATTGGCGCTTAAACAGAAGCCAATGTTGCCGGTGCCATTGCCATTGCCGCGAATGTCAAGCAGGCAAGCATAAATAACATTGCCGTCTGTCGGTCTGTCGGTCTGTTTGTCTGTCGTGTGGGTGGGTTTGCGTGAGTGGCGCATTCAAGTTTATTACGAGTTGTTTTACATTAAATCCCTGACTGAGATTCGGATTTATTTTGCCACAAACACAAACGAATACAATGAAGAAATTGAAACAAAACAGAGACTTAAGCCCAACTAGCAGACTATGTATAAGCCAACAACGGGGTACATAAACGTCGATATTTTGGATTTGAATTTAGGGAAGGAGAAGCGAAGGGGAGTAATGAAGCTGTGCACGTGCTGTGGGTTTGACTGTGTGTTGATTTATTTTCGATTTACAAGTAAATCCTCAAGTGAAATATAATTTCCATGTGTTTATTTAACGCAAAAATTTGTCCAAGTGATTGGAGTAAGCAAAGGCCTAAAGCTCCCGCAGCTGTGTGAGATAAGGCATTTTGGATACCTCTCTCTTTCTTTCTTTTGACTGTGGCAATCCACAGTGAATTCCTTTGGCCACATAATGTTGCGGGTAGCAACTTGCTTCTTCTTTTTTTGGCTAGACGCGTAAGGTAAGGATAAATGTTTCCTTCATTTGCTCTCACATGGCATTTGCCAATTCAAAATGTTTCCCACACGTTTTTCGCTTTCGCTTTGTTTTCGTTTCATTGCGTTTTCATCTGCTGTTGCTGCTTCCACTTCGCATTTGTCTCCATCTTTGCCCCCATATAAAGCTGCCAGAGTCTCTGCGGTAATGTTTTCGCCTCAGTTGCACGGCAAATATTTTGAGCATTTGCCTCACAAGAAGCCACAGAATAAACAAGGGCGCGCGCGCCTTACATTAACTTTCACTTACTTTATTCTATACACACACACATACACACACAAACACACCAAAAAAGTAAATTCATACACATACACGGATAATTTAAACGCTTCATTTCACTTTATTTCGACTGCGATTTCAATTTAAATTCCATGATTTCCCATTTTTTCCCTTTTTACTTTGGCTTCACAATTTGTGTTTTTTTTTCAGATTTAGCTTTTTGGCTTCCAAAGAAATGCTCATAAAAATGAGTGTAAATGGATTTTCTTGATTTTAATATTTAATTTGGGATTTGTGGCAAGTTTCGTTTATGCAGCAGCAACTCGTTAATTTAAAACAAAGCCACGAAACTTGAAACTCTTGAAGCCACCAACTTTCACACATGTATTCCTCGATATCAATGATAATGCCTTTCAAAGAAGTTTAATTCAGTTTCAGTTGAGTTTTTCTTTTGCATTTCCATTTCCCAATGGACCAAGATAAAAGCACGTAGACCTAGGAGACTTAGAGGCAACAATTTTCATATCTAAAATCCAAACAAGTTTGTTGCAATTTATTATAGACAAATTCCTGTGTCGCGATATTAAAAAGCATCGCTTTTATATCCCAAGGACATTATATATAAAGTTCAAGAAATAAAGCCAAAATAAAGATTCTAAGATACTGGGTGCAACAGTTCCATCTGATTTCAAGAATTAGACAATAAAAGCAGCTGATTTCGAGTCAATTTTACCACGACAAACGGGACAAAGATTTGAGATATGCTGCGAGCAATCCTCGCATAGACAGACATGACCACAGGGTAGGATAATTATCTCCTTGGGATTCGTCGAGCAGACGACACACCGTTGATCCTCGTTGAGATTTTGTGGACGTAAAAGAGCACGTCTTTCCCGACGCTCCTCCTCCAGGCGATCGCGGACTGCGGCCTCAGCGCGCTGCTGCTTCTTTCTGAGATAGATTTTCCTTGCAATGAGTCCCAACAGGACAAAGGATATCGAACCATAAAAAACCATTCTAAAGATCAAGGTTGATTTACCCTCCTCTAAGCGTTGAATCAACGTGGATTTCGTTGCCGTGGTCAGAATTAAAGAGCCCGTTTCGGAAGGTTGCATACGCAGCACTTTGCCATCCAATTCCAGTTCTCCAATGCCCGTCAGGATACTTCCCTCACGGAGTACTGCCTCCGTGGTCTGTACGCCGCGTTGCCTGATGCCAGAGATAAACCCGAAAATATGATCCCACAGGGTCAAGGTGGCTGGTTCATAATTGTCGTAGACCATATCCACATCCAGAACTTCAGCACGCAATGCGTCAATTATCTCCACGCCATGTCCTTGATTGCGCAGCTCAAAGGGCACCAAATTGGCCGATTCATGCAACACCTTCAGATTGTCCGTCCAGAAACCAGCGAATCCCCGAGTGACTCGATGCTCGGTCAGCTTCACAATCTGCAATACTCCACTTACCCCGGGCACAAGTGAGCTTCGCAAGGGCGCCCCAATAGGAGTCACTGTTCCACGTATTACCGCATAGGGAATCTTCTTGTCCGGCTGCTTCTCCAGAATACTTCTCAAATCCCCGTCAATGGGCACTTGAGCTGCCGCTTTTAGCATTGTTGTACTCTGCTTATAATGGACATATTGCCGCAGACATAAGCCCAAGATCACCAAATCTACTCCAAGTGCCAGTGATTCGTATAAAAATTCCATTCTTGTTTTGTGTATTCTTTTTTTTGGAAAAATAATTTATATTAAGAAATATGTTATGTTTGCCATGTGTCAAAGGGTTTCAAAGTGAACAAATTTAACAAAAAAATTTTATATATACGTCGGAGTATGAAAAATGACAGAGTATTAACTGTTAAGGGATTGCCTGCTATTTTGTTTTCGTTCGATTTGGAATGTTGAGCTTTGCAGGTTAATAAGCATCTTTGTCATCAAGTGAGTTTCTAAAAATCGGAAAACAATCTGTGCGTCGCCCGAAACTAACTATACAAGAAAATAATAATAATAAAGTAAATCAGTTTGCTTTTCAAACTGGACAATATCTTGGCCAGGACGCCGACATGAACATTAGTATCTAGGAACGAAACAAATTAACTATTGATTATTATGAATAAATTGTTCTAAAATTTGTATAACTTTAAGGTCAAAATTATCATCATTCAAATTATCATATATTGGCTGAAAAAGTGAAATAATCAATCAACCACCTTGTAGCTTCTTCTTATACTGTTTATTTAGATTTAGTATTTGTGCTAAATAACACTTAAAGCAAAATTTGTTTAAACTTTTAGCTAAAAATAAATGAAAGTTTGCCCAAAATTTTTCTGATCAAAAAGACAATTTCGACTTTTTTAAGTCAATTAAAAAATAAAATTTTTTGTCATCACTTTTTGAACTTATGTTAAAAATATACAAGCCAGAACTTCGCTAAATGGAAATTGATTAGCTTAAATAGCAAAAATAGTTAAAAAAAGAAAAGGGCAGAACTCTAAAATGCTTATTTAATGCATATTACAGTTAAAGTTTGGTTACATATGTATGTATATACATTATATATAATGATATTTTTGAACTTGGTACTTGGCAATTTTAGTTTTCACTTTAGTTTGACTGTTTACTTTCAATTTACGTGCATTCCATCTCAATTTAAGTTTGAGTTCCTTACTCTGTCTAACTAAATGTCGATGCGCATCGTTTGGCAAATATTTGCTTTTTATTAACATTTTCTATGGCACTTCGCGGAAAAATGTCTACAATACGCTGGCTGAGGTTTGCTTCCACATTGCAACAAGCAGCGCACGCTAACTATAGCCAAACTACCTGCCACCTACCACGGTCCACAGTGCACGGTGCACGGTCCTCGGCGTTGTCGTTGTCATTGTCACTTGACTAGGGAAAATATTAACTGGCATATTTCACTAGCAGAGCCGTCAAATAACTGAAGCTGTCAGTTGGGCAAAGAATTTGCTATGTGACTAGCAAGTGGAATTCCCCAAGGCTAGCAAAAGGAAAGCAAAAAAAATAAGAATAGAGCAAAAATTTAAGTGAAATGCATTGTTTTGCACAAAAGCATGCAAATGTCCATGGCTATTCTGTCAGTTATGCGCTGTGTGTGAGAGAGAGAGAGAGAGAGAAAAAGTTTTTAGCATTTTGGCTCGACTGAACAGTTGAAGTTTCGTCTTTTATGCGGAATTTGTTTCATTAGCTTAATGCCCTAAAAATGGAATTTCAGAGCTTTGACAAAGTTGGCTCTGGCTCATAGCTAATGGTCAGCTGGATGGGCAGCCCACAGTTCATAGGCGATGCGAGGCGACACGGTCGAGTGTCACGTTGGTGGACTTGACCGGGGTAAAAAGTTCACTTAAGAGGCTTGCTTGCTCCTCTGCCTAATGTACCGGCAATTCACTCTGCAAGAGGTTACTCAGGGCAAGAGCAATCAAATTCATTAGGATGCGGAAATTCGCAAAGTAAGAGCAAGAGCAAGAGTAGGAGGAGCAGGAGCAGGAGCAGAAGTCAAGAAAATGCCACCATGAAACCATGTTGGGGTATTAGTGGTTGCCTGGTCGGTTAGTTGGCTGCTTGGTTGGTGTTGGCACTTGATGCTGGCTGAATGCGAGGCGGTCGCCCATTATCGCAGCCAAGAGAAATCCACGAGCCACGACCGACCGACCATAAATGGCTGCGTTAGCGTGCTAGCTAGTAGCATAGTGACAGGGACAAGCTGCTACCTCAGTGACTCCTTTTGCAGCATGAGCTGACGCTTTTTCTGCCACTATATATGGGGCAAAGATACAATAACTAAGTATATATACATAGATAAACAAGCTGCTGCTGTTGCTGTTGCTCCTGCTCCTGCTCCTGCTGCCACTGCCATAACCGCACATATTGCTCATAAACACCGCCATAAAAGTGACACAAACAAAAACCCAAAACAAATATGTGATAAAGACAATGACAATAACAACAAAAACAATAACAAGGACACAACACAGCAGCAGAGAGAGAAAGAGAGAGAGAGAGAGAGAGAGAGAGAGTAGAGCAGAGCAAACAATAACTAACACAACTTAAACCAAAAAAAAAAAAAAACAACAACATATCGTCAGACGTTCGCCATTTTCCATTTTAATGGCCCTATTGGATTTAGCTAAGTAAAAACTTTGGTCACTTGCAGGCATAAAACGAGCAATAAACCAAAAGGAACATGTTTTATTTATTTGCTGCGAGTTTATTTTAAAGTCCATTAAAAGCCATCAAAGTACTCGCTGGCTAGGCTACTACTTTACTCCTATTAGGCGTATACGTAATATGAATTTCTTGCTGTGCCCAGCGTAAGTAATGGGAATCCAAAAGGAGGGAAAACTGCAACATCTTTGTTTTACTTTTGCCCTGGTCTGATTGTCAACGCTTCCGCCAATTAAACACAGCAACCAGCAAGAGCGGAAAAGCAAAAAGTTGCAAAACGAAGCGAGCAATTCGGTAAGGAGGGGGAGGGGAGAAACGAAACTAAGGAAACTGAGCAGATTATTGCATTTGTTGTTCGCTTTGGCTTTGCCTTCCGTTTCTGGCATTTTGTGTGTGTTGATGAACGTTTAGCGTCATTAAAGAAGCAACAAGACCAGCAGCAACAGCAACAGCAACAGCAACAACGTTTACATAGGCAATGGCCAGAGAATAACTGAGAGAGAAAAAGGCGGAAGGCAGCTTGTCTGTTCTCTTCTCTTTTTTTTTTTTTTTTGGGGCATGCAATGCGATGAAAAGATTCTAGTTGTGCCTGCAGCAACTTTGAGTGCAAGTTGCCAAGCGCCATACGCAGGCAGGCTGCATGTTATTTTCCATTGTTATTGTTGCCTCGTAACCAAACAGAAGAGAAGACAAATAACAACAAAAAAAAAAAAGCAGAAGGAGAAGAAGAAGCAAATCAGAGATGCAGTCGAGATGATGAAGAAACTGGGCTATATCGTCGTCGACGTCATCATCATCATCACCAGCTCCTGTTCAAATTAAACTGAAAATCTTGTCTGCCTGCCAGACAAAGCCGCCTTGTCCCCCAGTCCCTATCAGGTGCGGATTATTACTGTAAAAAGTAGGGCCCTAGCTCAAGGCACAAAACCATCAGCAGACAAGTGATAAATCGGCCATACCCGAAGCTTAAAAAAACTTTATCTGTCGAGCTGTCCTTGCAGCCATAATGGCTCATCTTCTTAATGGATCTCCAGCAGAATTTCCAGAATTTAAGAAGGACAGAAAATATCCCATTTGAAAATTACAAATCGCTTTACTTTTCCATCATTGTCAACAACTAATACGACTCATATTTTACCTAATCTGTTTTAATTCACTCCTGGCTGGTCCATTCAGCGGTCTCTTTTCCACTTAACACGCCATGCTGTAGGCGGGGGGGTTAGGGGCCAAAGTGGCAGCACTTTTTCTAGAACAAATAGTCTACATACTTTCTCCATTACACCGACCCACTACCTCCTTTTTTTTTTGTCTCACTGAGCCAGCAAATGTTGTAATTAAACTTAAAGAATTGTGCCACGGGCACAAGTTAGACAATAAGAGAGAGAGGAAGAGAGAGAGCGAGCGAGAGAGAAAGTATATACCGATTCCTGGCCCTAGCAAGTCGGAATAATCGATATCCCTTTAACTTTCGCATACGACTTTGGCATTGATGGGTTAAGCTCGCGCTTAATGGCCATTCGAGTTGACACAGCCTGCGCCAAATAGAAGAAAGAAATGGCAACAATATTACCAGTCAAGTGATGAGTGAGAGTGAGGGACAGTCAAGGGGGGGTGGGGAGGGGAGGCGAGGCAGCAAAACTTTTATGTTGATTTATTAAATTAATTGCTTCCTCATGGTGATGCCGCCGCTCCCTCCCGTGGAGGTGGTGGCGGCAATGATGGTTGACTTTTATTTGTGTTTAATTTAATTTATACGAAATATGGCAAACTTTTTTCTTCTTCTTTTTCTTCTTCTTTTTTATGTATTTTTACAATGCCAACATTTTTTTGATGCTTGAATTTGTTTAGCTTAGGCTCAGAGAGAGAGAGAGAGAGAGATAGTGAAAGATAGTCAGAGGGGGGGGACGCACACAAGTTTCAGAAAAAATAGTTCTGCTTACGTTTGTACTTAGATTGTGTGGCCGTAGGTACAAGTTATTATATTTATAGCAGATGATTTATACGCTGAATGCACGCCAATGCCTGGAAGGCAAAATGGAATTCGAGTTCTACGTGTTGCTGTTCCACACAATTTCCGGACAGGACACGCTCCGTCAACTGACAGCTAGCACTTTATCACTCACCCAGTGAAAGACAGAGCAAGAGAGAGAGAGAGAAAGAGAAATCGCATCGCATTGAAGTTGATTTAATGTCGCCTACAGCCAAAGACTTACGTAGTGCCATGCGTGCGGTATGGACTCCGGTCCGAAGTCTCTCTCTTAAGGTAGCTCTAGTATTCCGCCTGTACGTTGTTCGATTAGTTGCGATTGTTTGAATTTTCCAGCATTTAGCTGACTCTGCTACAATTTGCCATTGTTATTCAAGATGCTACCCCACCTAGAACCCTCCTACTCCACCTAACTCACCTCTACCTTCTACCTGCCTCTGAAAGGGGCAAGAAAGAAATGATGCCACAAAACCCCACAGTGCAAAATGCTCATTTATTTTGTAAAGGAACGAATACGAGAGTGCGTCTCAAATGCTCCAATGTGATGGGCAGACGGGTGGGTGGGATAGGGGAGAGGGGAGTTAACTGGGGGAATATGTTGCACGTTAAGCGTTCACTTCAGAATTTATTGCTGGGCGTCTGCGCGTTTGACTGTCAACCCATAAAAAACTTCCTTTTTCAAGAAGGACTCTTGCCTCTCTGGTTCTGAGTCGGAGTCTGTGACCGGGCTCTGGTTGCGGGTCCGGGAGCTAGCCGTTTATTGCGTTTACAGTTACTTAATTCTTTTGCATGAACTTGCCACAAAACAACAATAATAATTGCTCACCTTTTAACTTAGCCGCCACATTGACTCTTTCTCACTCTCACTCTCATTCTCTCTCTCTCTTTCTGTTTCGTTGCAGGTAAGTGCTGGAAATGTCGTGTCATTTGGCAGGTGGTAAAAACATTTTGATCGTTGAAAAACTTTTTGAAAATGACTTTAACTGATGCCAGGGTATTACAGAGCACGATTTTTGTTTCTTGTTTTTATTTTTTGCTCTCTCTCTCTCTCTCTCTCTGTTAACCTGATGTTGCCGCTTTTGTTGCTCTTGATGATGCTCTTGTTGTTGTTGTTGGTCGTCATTGGTTGTTGTTGTTGTTGTTTTTATTGTTCGCTGTCGTTACGCACATTGATTGTGTTTTGAGTGACGGGTACCGCAAAAAAGCTTTTAAGTCATTAATTTCATTTTTGAAAGCCATTCTCAAAGGATTTTTGAAGTGAACGTGAACCATTTTTGATGCCTGGCTGCCTGGTTGCCTAAAAGCCACGCCCCTGCCCGCTCCGCCCCAATCATTAAGGCAGTTTACAGGCCATTGGAATGTGTAGAAGCGCACACACACTCACACCCACACACACACACACACACACACATATTGTAGATACAATGAGTAAAAATTAACCAAACAAAAACGAAATGAATTTGCTCATAGTGCGTATAAATGTCGTAGATGCATAAATAAATTTGCTAATAACTGAGATTTATGCATTTAAACAAATGCATAAACACAATTTATTCTCTGACCAAATACAAAATGCAAAAGCCAACAAAACAGAAACTCAAAAAAAAAATAAAAAATGACTAAAATATACCCTAAATAAGTGCTGAACGGAGACTAAATGGCAAAACGAATTAATAAATCACTCTTAAGGAATACACAAACCTTTGATCAGGTCGTCAGGTCTATGAATTGATGGCTTAGAATATTTTCAAAAATATATATTTCATGGGAAAATGCCAGAGTGTCAAATGGAGATAAAAACTTTTAATTTTTGAGCCCAACTGGCAGTTAGATAGTAGTTTTCAGGCCAATAACTTTACAATTTTTATTTGTGATTTAACAACTTTTGCATCCGACTAAGTCAGAATGCTTCTTTTACTATAACTTAATTTAATTTTCACTATTGACCCGAGTTCTTTAAATATGCTCATTTACCTAGAGGGTATTTTGTTAGAGAAAAACCAAAAAAAAAATTTACAAAACTGACCAATGCTTCAACTTATGTGTATGTTTGTGTGTGTGTGTGTGTATGTGTTTTGGTAAACAGAAAAATAACAATCTACATAAAAATGAATCAAATAAATTAGTTTGGCATTTTTGAAGCCAAAGTCAAGAAAATCCAAAGGCAAATACGTAAAGAGGGGGCGTTACTGTGGGCGTGGCTGGGCTAGAAATTTGTGGTTGCCGTACAACTTTTGTCTTATTTGATTAAATAATTTCCACTTAACTTCTTACTTTGTTCATCCCTTTTGCCACAACATCTTCAACGTTAGCGTCTTTATTTGAAAGCTTTGGTAAAGGACTAACAGCCAAAGGACACACAAAAAAAAAGGCAATGTAATTAAGAGCATACACACACACACACACACACACACATACACAGAAAGAGAACTATCTGGCAAATTAGTATGGTAAAACTTAATACATACATAAGGCAAAAGCCAAAGAAGCTAAAGAAATAAAAGGTATCTGTAAGCATACAACATTTTGTCCAACATGAATGACTTTTGGCATAAATTTCCAACATTGATTGTCTGTGTGTGAGTGGGTGTGTATGTATGTGTGGTTGGTTGGTTGCTAGCTTTTGGGGGGTGGTGTATGCGTGAAAAATACACCAAATACTTGGTTATTCACACTCGTAGAGACATAGAGAGGCTCTCCAAATTTTTCTCTGTCCTTTTTGGCTCGTTTCTGCCTCATTCCCAAAATCAACTTGGCCAGTGTCTGGGAGTCGTGACAGTAAGATTTACAATGTGGCCACATACACGGAATATGTGAGTGTGCCGGAATGGGTCTGTGTGTATGCCGGAGCCGGAGCAAGAAGGAGCAGGGTTATAAATGTCTAGGTGGCGCCATTTGGCTGTAAGCTAAGCAAACTAAAATAGGGTTAAAGCAATGCCACAACCGGAGGGTTGATGTGAGGTAGCCAACAAAAAAGAAGAAGAAGAAGAAGAAGGGGGGAGGGAGGTGAAAGTAAATGGAACAAGGGTTCGCAAATTGTATTGTTTTTGTGTAAATTAGTTCACTTTGTGTGAGTGTGTGTGTTTGCGTGTGTGTGTGTGTGTTTTTGCGTGTGTTTGTGTGTGTGTGTGTAGTGTTTGGACCTTTTAATTTGCATGTTTTATGCTCACTTCGAGAGATTTGAGTTGACTTGAAGTTGAGTTGGTCTTGTGGTTTAACATAAAATATTAAACTGGCCACATGTGTGCCAGTCCTTCCGCTTTCCTCTCCGCCCCCAGTGCGTGTGTATGGACTATGTCATAAAGTTTAGCTGTGATCATAATTTATCGCCCGAATTTCTGTTAGCATTCTTTTCGCCTGAAACCCAGTTTCAATTTGACTTTTATCCAACTTTTGCATTATTATTATTATTTTTTTTTCCCCCCTTTATAAATATAACAAAATGCTTTTTTTTCCGTTTTTTTGTTTAATTTATTTATTTATGTTCGTTCACTAAAACCATTTTAATCAAGGCCAGTATGTAGCGGCTCATTTGGCCAAAACCATAAGCCGAAATAAGCCACCAACACGCACACATTTAATAGCAAAAATTTCGTATACTTTCGTATTCGTAACAAAATACTCTGTAACCAAAAGTCAGACAGATACTACAACAAATAAGTCTCATTTTTCAAGCCATTTAGCATACCCATTCAGCCTACCGGCAAAAATACAGGGTATCAAAAGGGGGAAATGAGTTGCTTAACTAAGAACAAACATTTTATGATCTAGGATTTAAAGAAGAAACTAAATTATGCATGCTTAGCATTTCAAAAAGGAACAATTTTCCGCCCAAATAATGATTTATGTAGGTAACAAGCAATAGGTGACACGCCTCACTAAGCTAAGGCTATTAAAAAGCATACTTCGCATACTTCCCTCGCTCTATCTATGAATCATATGTCTTTTGTAATTACTGGACTGCATATGTATGTACGTACATAAACTGACGACATGAATTTCCATGAATTTAGTTATTTATTTTTCTGAGAACACACTTCAATAATATTATAACTCACAACACACACACAGATAAATTCCATTTGTGGTGGTAACCTATAATAACTGAATTTTGTACGTGCTGCCTTGGCTTGAAAAGGGACCGGGGAAAGGGGGTCAAACTGAGGGAATGTTTGCGGCTTCCTTGTGGCACATGTTAAACTCTTTACACCGACATAAACAGCGAACGAGAATACGTGCGTAGCATCCCATACATTGTAATTGGAAGTCACATGAATGGATTGTGACTTGAAATTGATGAAAGCTGCAAAAGGATCTCTGTCACATGCCAGAGATAAGCATATTAGATTGTCTTATTTTGCCAGAGTTTGCCTGGCTGTGACTTTGTGTGTGTTTTTCCTGCATTTTCCTGCGTTTTCCCGGGGCCAAGCAATCAAATGGAAAATGCATCAGCAATCCGCACTTCTCCAGTCACTCAGCTGGCATTTCGCGCGCTAGTGCAAGTGAAGTCTTCCCTCCAAAAACCAAAACAAAGAGGCAAAAGGGAAGAGGGAAGCTAAAAAAAAAAGAAAGAAAACACGGCACTCTGGCGTCTGGTTTCAACGACTGTCAACGGAAATTGCTGTCATTGTGAGCTGCAAACTCCTCCTCCAAGCTCTACAACGAGCTCTCCTCAGTGCCAAGAGCAGGGATTCGAGCTAAAGAAACGCTTGCTGGAGTACAATTGCCAACCATAAATCTGGAAATCTGAAATAAGTGTACACTATGTTGTATACAATATTTGACGTTTGGTCACTCACACTCGTCATGCGTCACGTTGTTGTTGTTGTTGTTGTTGTCGTTGTCTCTGGTTTCATATTCATTTCTATTTCCAGCAAGGGCGTCGTGAAAGATATAGCTACCCCTAGGAAAGTTCTTAAAATAAATTAGTTTGAAAAACCAATCAAAGCAAAAATCAACTCGTGCAAATTTTTGTACTTTTGCAAGTAATTAAAATGAAGAAACAATTCCTTAATTTTTTAGCATCTTTCAAATTTACTCAGCAAGTTTTTATATCCAAAAAAAAAAGCATAAAATTCATTTAA
Source organism: Drosophila nebulosa (assembly GCA_024703675.1). NCBI lineage: Eukaryota > Metazoa > Arthropoda > Insecta > Diptera > Drosophilidae > Drosophila > Drosophila nebulosa. Next base: position 1,161,686 of record JANFPS010000007.1, on the reverse strand, counting down.
TTAATGATTACAAAATGAATTGTATATAAAGAAAATGTCGAATTGGACTCCTGTGGGTGAGTATTCTATAATCATTTTGTTCATGTCCTTTGATATTTACACACATGTTAAATGTCAGGTATTAACATTTTTTGTTGTGGTTATATCAGACTTCAAAGGTCAAAGGTGAAGACAATTAGGACAATCCCCAATTGTTGGTTAACACCAACTAAGAATTTAGAAATACAACAAAAGTAAAGCATGCGAAATTAATAAAAGGCTTACCCCTTCTAGATAGAATGTTGACCATGTCCCTGCTCCATGTATCTTCAGATGTTGTTTGTTTATCCTGTTAGCTTTTGTATATGTTATAGTGTCTGTGTGTGTGTGTGTGTGTGTGGTCAATATCACGTACCGTATGTGTCACAAACACATGCGTCAATTTAATAAGACACACACACAGAAAGAGGGAGAGAGAGAGAGACTCAGACAACTTCGTAAAATAGGAATAAATGAGATATTACCAATTTGTATTCAATACCTTAAATGACATAATGGAGTGGCCTTACATGACTCTTTATCCTGATGGTTGTCTTTGTTCCGGTTCCTGTTCAAACACAATTAAATAGCCAGTCACCTAGGTAAATACTCGCAAGTCATTAACTGACGTGTCGATAGGCATAGCAAATGGCAAAGTAATTATTAAGAGCATATGACACAACAACAAAAAAAGAGAAAGAACAAAAAAATATGTCAAAGCCTCACTCGCCCATTTGGGCAAAATGGAGCAAACATGTGCTGCTGCTCCTGTCTACCAGAATAGAATGGTTAGATGGGAGCAGAATCTTTAAATACCATGAATTAAATGGACTACAAAACAACAAAAAAAAAAAGCGAAAAACGAACAAACAAACAAACGAACGAACAGACAAACGAACAATCGCAACAGCACAAAAATCTTTGCTGGAGGGAAATGCGCACAAATTTGTACACAAATTGTAAAGAAATAAAATTTTAGTATGCGCATATTGATTTTATGATCAGAAATAACTACGCATAGAGGACTAGATGAGCATTCACGGGCAAGGAGCAATGACGGGGGCAGTAGCAAAAGGAAGAGAGACAGAGCAGAGTTGGGCACATTTCAAAAACTGCAAAGCAATCACGAGTGTGTCTCTCTCTTTCTGTCTCTCTGTGTGTGTTAGGCAAAAAACAAAAAAATGTATAAAAGCGAGCAATCGCAGCTCGGCAATGGCCTCCTTCTGTTCTCCGCCTCTTCCTTCTCGTCCTTGTCCATCTGCCTGCTGACTGGCGACAGCCGTAAAGTATCTGCCGGATCCCCATACATTTGACAGTTGTAATAAATTTTTTTTTTTTCTTCTTCTATTTGGATTCTCTTTTCTTTTTGTTCTTTCTTTCTTCTCATTTTTGTTTTGCCGGCCTTTATATTTGTGAAATTATGCCGAAACATTTGCTTTCACTGTTGTTGTTGCTGTTGGACAAGTATCTTGTTCTGTATCTGTTCTCTGTGGTTTCTGTGAATATGTTTTTTAATGCAAAATTGATTGGAGCCCAAAAATGTCAACCATAAATATTTATGAATTCACTTGATTGCATCTCTAAAGTGTCAAGGTTCAAGGCGTCTGACACAAAAAAAAAAAAAAGGGAAAAATATGTTCACATTTTACTTTTTTTAATGAACGAATAAATTTATTTGCCAGCCAGACACGTCCCTACATACATACATACATACATATGTGACATGTGACCGTCCAAAGTCTTTGATTTTTTAATCTCATTTGTTCATTTTTTTTTTATTATACGCTTTTATTATTGGTTCCCATCATCATCTGGCTAAACCTTTGGTCATAAACAGGGCTGGATTTCGGCAACTTATTCAGGTTAAGTCTGAGTTATTCTTTCAAGTATTTCTGCTATTTCTATCTATTTCTATTCTATTCTATTCTATTTCTAAGTTTGCTTTATACTACAAATTAGCCATGTAAAATTGATAAACATTGGGTTGAGTGAATTAGTTAAAGCTGAAGTGAAATCATTTCTGAGAATTTTATGAGATCGACCAATCGACAATAAAGTAATCTTAAACCAGCCCCAGTACGTCCCTGACTGGCTGACTCAAAAAAGGAAACCAAACTGAAACGAATAATTCAATCGTTGTGCAGACAGCAGACAGTTTCTGGTATATATTGTAACCGAAACTGAAATCGAGATGTGACAAAAGGCAGAAGGCAGAGCAGAGCAAAAGTTGCCAGCAAAGCGGCTGCTGCCACCATCTAAATTGTGTGCCACAAAATATTGTTTACAAATCTCTTCAGCAACGCCCACAAATTTGTATGCGGGGCATTGTTATGCTCGTTGCTGTTGTTGTTGTTGTTGTTCTTATGCGGGTCAGAGGTTAGAGATTTCAATATTTACTTTGTCAGAGAAAAAAACTTTCTTAAGCAAACCTGCTTAAAGATGTCTTAAAGTTTTTTTTTTTTTTTTTGGCAAGAGAATTTTATTTCTGGGTTAAATTAAATATGAAAAGATGGTGGCATTTTCTTCCTTTCTTCTTGATTTTTGTTTTTTTTTTTCCTTTGTGTACACTGCTGACATGCGAGTACAATTAATGAAAACTTTTCGACTCCCAACGACAACCATAAATTCTGGTCAGAGTCTGGGCCCAGAGGGGGCAATCAAAGCCACACGACTGCCATAAACCAGACATGGATGAGGCACTTGTGCCTCAAGTCCGGTTAGGCAGCCAGGCACAGACATAGGCGTAGCCAGAATTATCCAATCAAGGGGCTCTGTCAATCCACCCAACGTATGATTAATTTTGAGGTTAAATTCAGTCAACAGTGACAGCTTTTGGATTGAAGCATCTATTATTAAGCAAATTGACTTTCCGCCTGTCCATGTCATGGCTAAGTCTTTGCTTCAGGATCAGGTTCTATGTATAAGGACATTTGTGGGTGGGTGAGTGTGCTTTAACAGAGCAATAATTATGTCACATTTCGGTTAAATCGATATATACACAGCTAAAGCACGCATCTTTTCACAGTGTCTTGAACTTTAACTTGACTTTAAATGTGGCTAGCGAAAAAGTTTTCGCTCTACTGGTGCCCCCAGCAGCAGCAGCAACGACAACGACCGTCATTAATGTCCTTTAAATGACATTTACCAGAACTGGGTATTGCAGCGGATGGCTTGGCAGATGCCGAAATTGTATGAAATACATACACAGAAAAGTGTAAAAAAACAAAAAAAAAAAAAAAAAGGGAAAGAAAAACCTAAGCGGAAAAGTGTCAAATAAGAAACTAAATCGCATGTCGTCTACTGACGGTTGCCGGACCTTTTCTGTTGTTGCTGTTTTTGTTTTTTTTTTCTCCACATTTTTGTTGTTGGTTTTTGTTTTTTTTTTTTTTTTTTTTTTTGGGCATTTGAAATTTAAAGCGTTGCTCTGAATGATACCCATTGGGGTCGCAGTTCCAACTTCTGCCCATTTGGCACGCCATACCGCCCCAGGGCAGCATTTAATTACGCTCGTGTTGCTTGTAATGAGGCAAATTGCTTTTTGCTGTCAATTAAAGTAAAGTTTTTGCCGTCGCCTTTTGTATCCCGCCGCCCCCATCTCTACTCGTCGTCGTCGTCGTCGTCAGCAGTCGGTGCCCTCGTTTAGGGCCAATCAAAGGCGTGGTGTCGGTCGCTGAACAGTTGAGGTTGAGATTTTTGTGGGTAATATTGGCTGTAAAGTGTAGTCATTTCAGTCTCTAATTTCGCTTTTCGCTTTTCGCTTACATATATGTACTTGCCCATGCCCATGGAGCCCGCCCCTTTTTCGTTGTTGTTGTTGTTGTTGTGGCACATATCCGCTTACGCTCTGGCGCAGTTACTGCTTCCGCGACGTTCTAGTTTTGCACGCTCAAAAACTGACAGCAAATGCGTGTTTCAATATACACGTGAATCAGAGTGCGAATGAGTGTGTGTGTGTGTGTGTGTGTGTGTGTGTATGTGTGCAGGGGGGGTGAGGACTTGTGTGAGTGTGTTTGTGCAGTGTCTTAGAATACGTTTGTAAACATCTTAAATGTGCTTTTAATGAGCAGCTTCCCCAGAATGGCAGGCAGCAGGCAGCCAGTCAGGCCATCTGCCTTATTTTACACATGTTTCTGTCCGTCTTTCTTCTCCATTCCTCTTATACTATAATGTACTATATAGTAGGTAGTACACGCCCTTGTATATAGCATATAGAATGGTTGGGTATATTATGGTAGTAGGACAGTCGTTTTAACTGCGTTTACCGTCACCGCTGACGACGTCGTTGCCGTATTTTAATAACGCTAATTAGCGTTCTAATTAGTTGTTGTTGTTGCTTTAGTTAGTGTGTGTGTGTTCGCCTTCGCCTTTAGTATGCACATGTTTAACGTTTTTAAAACACGCATAAGACTAACACACACACACACACACACACACGCACACACTCTTGTTTAAACGTTTAATGTTAAGTGGTACTCGAGAACAGAGAGCCATGGGCCAGTTCCATGGTCTGCCTGCTCTTACATGCGAATGTGAAAAAGAGAGAAGCTTAAAAAATTAATACAAATTAAAATAAAGTTATTACAGGAATTTTTACATAACAAAACGTGGGGCGGATCTTTTGGCTTGGCTTTTGCGTGCATTCCGCACATTTTATGGCCCACACAAAAGGTTGACCACGATATAAAGTTGCTATTAATTAGCCATTATACATTACGGACATATTGCCACTGACGTTGACTTGTGTGCAATGAATATTGCCAGTGTTGTTGTTGCTGTTGCTGTTGCTGTTGCTGTTACTGTTGCTGTTGCACTTGTTATTGGTTGCTGTGGTTGCAACCATTGACCACTATGCCCTTCACGATTCATCAACAACAGACGCCAGTCAGCCAACATAAACACACAATGGCATTAAACTCATTTACCAATTGAAAACTGTGGTCACTTTTGCAAAAAACAAAAGCAAAAATAATAAAAAATTAACTTTCATTGTATATGCAAAAGTTTTTCCCCTCTCAAATGTGTTGTCTTATGAGAATGCAAAAATGTTGCTTTGTAAAGTTCTTAAATTAAATTTAAATATTCATTATTTACTTTGAGGTTTTTTTTTTATTTGTCCAGTTGCCGATGCAAATTAGAAATTATTATCAAATTATCTTTACCCAGATAGAAATAAATCAATTAAAATACCTAAATACCACCAGGCTCTAAAGCTAATTTCATGGCTATTCAATTTTAATGGCCTGCATAAATTTTCATATAAATTTATCTAATATTTTGTTTAATAGTTTTAAATAGAAGCTAACAATTTGATTACAGCAAAAAGATATGAAGCACACTCGAGGATAATTAATTCTTATTTGATTCTATGTCAAATAGTTTTAAATTCAAATTTATGGCTGGCTTTGCTAAGCATTATATTTTTTTTATATATAGAAATCTAGCCACAACTATGCTTTTCAATTCAATGTATAATGTAAAGTGAGATTTAGTGATTCTTTAAAATATTATAATCAATCGACTTCAAATGACTAACACTTCCAATTTATTCTTTACCAAAAGCATTACAATCATTAATGTTTCAACGATCTATACACTTTCACATTTTAAGTTTAAATTCTTAAATTATCGCTTTATCATACTTATTTATAAACATAGTGCCATAGTATATACATGCATATATCGCTTGGAATCACAGTATTATATATTTTCAGTTTTTGTACAAACAAAATAGGTCTTTAGGACGATATTTCCTCTATCCCAAACACACTGAATAGGGATTCCGGGTAAAACCCCTCGTTGCTACAAATAATTCAGTTTTTATTTTTAAACGCACAATATAAATGGTTTTAAAGTGACGTAAATATTTTTAGTAAAAATATTTACCTTCAAAATATTTCACTATTTTGAGTATCTTGCAAAGATTTTGTTTTTATAGTCTTACATAAACCAAAAGATAAATTTCTTCAAGACTTCGAAGCTATAAAAACTGCAAAAAGTAACAAAATATGTGGGACTTGGTGTTGGATTTAACAGAAATAAAGAGAACTGCATTTGGATATAACTGGACAATGATCTCTTGTGCTACTTTTCATCTTACTTCTCTCTCTCAGGCTTGCCATAACTTCTTGCGGATCAGCTGTTCTGTCGAAAGTCTGGCCATTCGGCAGTATCATCTCATTCTCGCATATTTAATAGTTTAACATAAAAATAAAAAAAAGGAACATGCAAACAGCTCATAAAGAAGTTAAGTTGGCTTAACTTATTTCCGATAAATGAAATTGGTTACAAAAACAAATTTGTTAATCATAATTTTTTTAACAATGATAAGGAGCAGATTGGTCTGTCGGTTGGAGTTTATATGTATTTTTTTCTCTGAGCGTATTAAAAACCATAAATAACCAAAGTAAGTGAGGATTGTGCTACACGCAAAACCAAAAGAAGAACAACAACAGCAACAGCAGCAGCAGCAACAACAACAACAATAACAAAGTTTGCGTGAGTGCTGGAAAACTGTTTTGCTTGTTAAAAGCTGTGGGTGTGGCCCCAACAACAGTGCGTTCTTGTAGTTGTCATTGTAGTTGTTGTTGTGTCCTGCAGTCCTGCTGGCTGTCGGTTGCGGTTGCACAGTCGCCGCTCTTTCACCTCGTACCCCATTGCCCACCATTGCTCGACGATTCGATCAGAGTCCCCTATGGCAACTTGGACATGGCTCGCACTTGCAAATGCAATTGCAATTGCAGTTGCTGCTGCTGCTGCTGTCGCTAGTGCAGTTGTTGTTGCTGTTGTTCATTTGTCCAGCAAGGGGCAACGAATGTCACGGTGTTTGTTTCTGTGTTGGCTTGGGTTTTGTTTGTTCGCCAATAACCATTAAGCGTTACAATTTGTGTAACCCTGTTGTTGTTGCTGTTGTTGTTATTGTTGTTGTTGTTGTTGTTGCAGCTGTTGCTGTTGTGGCACTTGCATTGGCTTGTTGCTGTCTGCACGTTTGCATTTGTGCGCATTTGGACTTCCTGTCAAGCATCAAGATTTGTTCGGCAGGCAATGCACACAGCAGTGTAATTATTTTATGCCCAGCCCCCCCCCCCCCCCCCCCCCCCTCCCCACCGAGGGGTAGACAAGTTGAAAATTTTGGAAATTTGGTTTGGCAAATGTTGAGCAGGCTGTGATTGAAGTGTCAAACCGAGTAGGTCTGGTAAATGATTTAAAATTTCCAATTGGCTTGCCAGAGTCACTCACACGTTTACACACGCACACGCAAATACACGCACACACACACATGCATAGAGTGCTGCTCCTTCACCGTAACATGGGCAGATAGTTTGCAGCTTTGGTTGGTTAACTGCCTGGCCAGGCCTTAAAATTGTATGGTAGCCCCAGCTTGTTGTTGCTTGGTTTGTTTTTGGCTCAATTCGAGGATGCTTGTATTTAATTTACTGTTAAAATTAACGAGGCCATTGCCGGAAGCCAGCATATAAGTGTGTGTGTGTGTGTGTGTGTGTGTGTGTGTGCACGTGTGTGTGCTCATGTGTGTTGTGTATGAAGAGAAAAGGAAGAAGAAAGGGAAATGGCAAGCCAAAACAACAATTTGGCAACAATTTGTAGCAATGGCCACGGCAAATGATTAACAATGCAGACGACATTGTGGTTAAAAGCATAATATTAGCATACATTTAGGCATGACCCGTACACGCACACACAAACACACACACACACACACCCATACGAAGTTATATGAAAATTAATTTTCTGGTATTTTGCTATCTCTTTCCCCTAATACATTGGCTTATTGTGCTATTTATGTGACTGTCATTAGAGCATAGGACAGACCGAAACCCGTATTAATTACATAACTCATTTATTTTTCGATAGCAAGCCAAAAGCAAATGACATAAAATCAATAGCAAGGGAACATTACACCCATTCACCAATGGCACGTACTGAACGCTCTAATAGAGCCATCATCATGGGTATAGGCTAAAACAATGAGCCGTGCTGGGTCATAACCCGTAATCAAAATAAACGTAATTTGAATCGTGTTTTCACCATAATTAGTATTGTCTAAAAACAAGCATCAATCATGTACATTCATGTGAACAAATGGGCAAAAACCATTTCCTAAACACACACCTGAAAAAATAAAATAAAAAATTTAAAGATTAGCCAATACATTTCTCGTCTTCTTAGGGGCTAGCTAGCCCATAGGGCTAGGGCCGTGTATAAGCGGAAAATGGCCATTGCTTGACCCATGTGAGAAAACAAATTGTTGTTGTTGTTGTTGTTGTTGTGGATTAGGTCAGGTACAATATTCACAAAAGTCGACTCGGCCATGCTGCGTGTCAACAAGCAATTTCCTGTTTACGGACTACGGACTACTCCAGCCAACTCACAGTCAACTTTATTCTGTTGCAATAGGCAAAAACGGCAGCAGCAGCAACAGCCACAATAGCAACAACAAGAAGACAGCAACAGTTGTTATTATTTTTACGATAATATAAAGCTGAACTGGCGAATAGACGGTTAGACGGCTAGGCGATTAGACTGTTAGACCGTTAGACGGTGGGCAGGCAATCAGCATAAAGTGCTTGCCATTAAAAATATCAGGCCGCATAATAAAAACGCCGTTTCGCAGCGGAAGTGTCAAGCCCCGACTGAATTAGAGGAGGGAAAGCGGGGAGAGTAGGCCGATTGTTGTTGTTGTTGTTGTGTAACACAATCAAATAGTAATAAAGCCATTAAACTCGCCGCAACAATTAAAAGGGCTTCTAGCCTAATTCCGTAGTTTTTTTTTTATGTACGCTTCCGTTTTTGTTTTTCGTTGCCTACTTTTTTGGGCTGGCTGAAAATTTCAATGCATTTCACATGAGTAGCTTAGCCAGCGAAATGGCTTAAAAATGGCAATTTAATTAACCATGTCGTTGGTTTTTGTTTAGCCAATTTATATTTTAAAGACTTTTTGACCATTTGTCAACCATTTATCAAAGCACAAAAAGAAAAAAATGAAATCCAAGAAAAGAACAAGCAAATCAAGTCAACAGCTCGGCGGCAACTTCTTCAAATGAATGGAAATCGCAATGGTAATGGTTCAAATGCAGACAGAGTGCAGTCAATTGAAATGTAAGGTCCAGGCGGCAGGAAGATGTGAAAGTCAAGGCGGAAACGAAACGAGAAACTGCCAGGCAAATTGGCTATGCAAACTGCAAAATGGCTGCCTCAGTAAGCAACGCCAAACAAAAAAACAAAAAAAGAAGAACTAAACTGAAGGGTACGAGCTCCATTCTCTTTCAAGTATTGAAAGGAGGAATAACAAATAAAAATAGAAATATACAAAAAATGTAAAAAAAAAAGAAAAAGAGCAAAGGCAGAACATTTTCTTTTAATTTTTTTTTTTCTCTGTTTCTCTCTTTCAGTTTTCGTTTTCGTTTTCGTTTTACTTTTTGCCAGTAGTCGCACTTTAGATTTATTGATTGTCTCAATGTGTTGTTGTCGTTTTTGCTATTGCCAATGGTCTTGGTGTTGGTGTCGTTGTTGTCCTTGTGCAGTCAGTCTTTGCCTCAGTCAACATCAAGTCTTAGCTTATTGCTGTTGAAAAAGTTGCAGTAGTAGCGTCGGCACCAAAAACAAAGACGACAACACAATGCTGACGATGACAGCAGCAGCAGCAGCAGCAGCATCTCACCCTGACTACAACCTAAAGTAAAACGCACTTTCTTTCTTATGTATATATATATTTAAGTATATATGTGTAATATATACGTCTGTACACATAAACTTACAACACTCTTTTCGTTTTGTTTTTTTTTTTTTTTTCTGGTCTCCGTTTGGGTGCTGAAAACTTTTTGCAGCAATTCGGATTGAAATTCTTTTGTGTTTACAACGGAATTTCTTCTTTATTTTATGTTTGTTTGCTGCCAGCTATTGCAGCAGATTCTCTCTTTGCCGCCACTGCCTTGCCAAAAAGAACCTTCTTTTCAATTCTCAAAAAAAAAAAAAAATTTTCAGAAGAGATGCAGTCATTTGATTTCCCTTTTAAATTTAAGTCTTTAATCATTACTCATACGCCACGTGGCCCGTGGAAGCTTACACTTTTCCTCCTTTTTTTTTTTTTTTGATTGTTTTACCTTTATTTTTGCGTTGCGTTTTTAATTACTTTCGTTTCTGTTTGTTCTTCCATGTTTATATTTCAATAAATTTACCCGGGTGTCCGTTCTCCGTCCTCCATCCTCCTCATTCAATGTCTTTGCGCCAGCGTCAGCGTCGTCAACGTGAACGTCATCACCTCACCCTTCGTCTTGGGCACTTGTCATTATCAACACTTTGTTGTTGCCGCTCTGCTAATGATTTTGGTTGCGCTTAATGAGTTTTCGTTTCCAGCAGCTTAAGTTCTGCAATATAGCAACAACAACAACAACAACAACAGTAATAATTACCATTGCCATTTAATTAAAAATTGCAGAATAATTTCTTTTTCTTTACGCTTCTCTCATTTGCCTGGGATTCTCTTTTATTCTCTACGTGCAGGAGGAACAAAAAAAAAATAAAAAATAAAGTTTTCAATAAACAAAAGCGCCCTCTGCAATTTGAAAATCTGCAAATTAGCACAAATGCAGCTGACGAGGGAAGAGCATGAAAATAGAAAAAGAGAGAGAGAGAGAGAGAGAGACCAAGCGAGCGAGCGAGCTAAAAAGGAAAGAAAATAAAGTTTTCAATTACATTAAATCCTTGTTGGAAAAGTTGTCGGCACGCACAGTTGACAATTTATTGTTAGTTCTAGTAAAAGTTGCTGTTGTTCTTGGTTCGTCTTGTCACGACTTTTGCACAAATGTCAGTTTAAGAGCTTTGTTCAAATGCGTTAATAAAATATATTTTGCTAGTCCAGATTTTCATCATTATCTAAAGGGAAAAAACTTGTGTGTGTCTGCGTGTTGTGTGTGTGTGTGTGTGTGTGTGTCTTTTCCACAGGTGTGTTTCGGCTTACGTGCCTGAGCGTAACTTTTGGGCTTTAGCAAAATAACTTTGACGTTGGGAAAGCAACCTTTAAATCTAGTCAGAAATTTAATGGAAATGGCTGCCAATATATTATCCCAAAGAGAGAAGACCAAAAGTGATGAGATTATGCACAACAAAAGCTATTGCAATGAGTTGGTAAGATGCGGTGGGGGGGTATCGCAGACAAGTTTCCCGAGCTGAGCTGCCTGCCTTAAGTTGCAGTGGCTGTTGACCCACATCTCTCTCTCTCTCTCGATTGCCTTAGGTACTCTGGCAGGCAAGTTGCTCTATACAGTTTGCTGCACATATACATACTTAGCTGTGTATATACATTTATCTATATATATATTTTGGCAACATTACACTCAACGCTTAATAGTTTATGCTTATTTTGTTGCCGCAACATGTAACGGAGAAGAAGCATTACAACAATTTATATTCTACTTGGGGCGTTTGCGTTTAAAGTTTTCTATCAGCTGCCATTTATCCCGACTCCGACTCCGTCTCGGTCTTCGACTCCGACTCTCGAAGGATCCATGGCTATGGCTTATGATAAACTGAGTTGCACTTAAGCAGTCTTACTATATACTGGTAGCTTTACTGAAATTCAATTTGTGTGCCGGATGCTTGCCCATTCCCCTGCCCTCATTCACTCCGTTTAACCATGTAAGCAGCTTAAAAGTTAAATAAATTTCGTTATAAAATGCTTGCCGATTTCTTTGCCCGACAACTGTGACTAACCGAACTGAAATTGTGCAGCAGCATTTACCCCCCTGGTCGCCCTAGTCGCCCCCTAGCTGCAACTCTGTTGAGGTGATTTAAACAAAAGATATGCACAAAGGCTTTCTTTTTTTTTTTATTTTTTAGCGGCTCTCTCCCTCTCATTATAAGCGCCAACAACAATGACCAAAAAGGGCAAAAATGCAGCCAGCTCTTGGTTGGTCTTGAGTGTGCTTTTCATCAAAACACTTAATTTGCATAATTTTGTGAAGAGTTTTGTTTGTTTTTGTTGTTGCTGGTTGCTGGAGTGGTGGTGGTGGATGGCGGAGAGTAAATGGTGAATGGAAGGTTGAGGATGGAAGCCATCAAAAAGCAAAAAACAGGCAATTTAATTCCGCCAGCTTTAAATAAATGAAATGCAACTGCCACAAAATATGGCTCGCATATTTCAGCTTCAACTTTTCTATAGACTCCAAAGTTCTCTCTGCTTCCTTTTGCTTTTTCTTCATTCACCTCCACCTTCACCTCCACCTCCATCTCCACTTTTATCTTCGTCTTCGTCATGCAGGTAGAGTGCAGTCTTTTGTATGTTATAATATTTTTACTTCATTTAACCAACTTTATGAAATGTTGGTTTTGTTCCTTTCCAGCACTTTGCATTTTTTGGCCATAAAAAATATCTCGAAGCTGTAAGCAACTGACAAAGCATTTCTCCGACAAGCAGAATAGTTAAAACATTTTGCATACTAAATCAAGCTAATGCACACTCAATAATATTAGAACGAAGAGCTCAAGGCGCACATAAAGAGAGAGAGAGAGGGAGAGAGAGAGAGAGAGAACAAGATGTTGAAGTCATGTTCTGGCCCAATAAATTTCATATAATACTTATTGAAAACTGTCTTTACCACCCACTCTTTCAGTTTAGTTAACGTATGACCAAGCATAGTTTTATGTTATAATACCTGTTTGATCAATATCGACATATAGATTAAGTTATTTTAGAAGTGATGCCTCAATTATTGATTAAGTGTCCCCAAATTCGGTTTTAAAAACCAGTCAAATTTCATTTTTAAAAGTAAAAGGAGGAGAAATGAAATCGTATCATCTATGTAATATCTCTTAACGATATTTAAGTTAAATATAACTGTGGAAAATTACAGCCAAATATTCTCTTTCATATTATTTATGGTCTTATATGGTATATCTATATGTTTAAACTTTACTTAAGTTTCTAAAGCCAACGAAGCAGAACTTATTGTGGTTAATTAACTACTTTAAAAGACCTACACAAATATTTTAAAATTATTAATTAACTATCTCCGTTTTGTCTGTAAAATAAAGGTCTACAAATTTATTAGCCAAAACTGAAGTCAGCAAATCTTTAAGTTAATGCAAAATCAGTTTAAAAGCTGAAATATACTTTAATAGAAATTGCACTGAAGCCTGGTGAAGCAAAAAAAAAAACTAATCATCAATTTTATATTTCTTTCCATTTTCTCCATTCTTCATTCTTCGTGTTGCAGCTAAGCGAGGACATTGGCTACGTGCTCTACTCGGCTTTGGGATCCTTCTATATACCCAGCTGCATTATGGTCTTTGTGTACATACGAATTTACTTTGCTGCCAAGGCGCGGGCGAGACGGGGCATTAAAAAGCATCCGCGCAAAACAAACAACGAACAGGTAAGTGTTATTTTTGGGAATGTGTCTCGGGGAAAATATTGCTTTTGAGTTTGAGTAGGTACAACGAGCGATGCCTAATGAACTTTGATGAAAGCGCCGCAATTACGTGTCGCCGACAACAACAGCCAGCCAACAAAAAATGACGCTCATGTTGATTTGATGTTCAGAAACGAGAAACGAGATAGACCAGAGACAGAGAGCCATGTCGATGTGGTGGCTGCGATTGTAAATGGAAATTTTTACATTCGAATGAGCATATGAGAGAGAGAGAGAGAGAGCAGAGAGAGGGAGAGGCAATGGCAAACACGTGTGTGGCTTAAAGCGTAGGAGGAAAGGAAATCCATGATTAAAGAGCTGTCAATTTCAACTAACTATTGGCATGCATTCGATCAATTTCTCATCAGGCTACGTGTTGGCTTTTCGGTGCAACGCAGCAATTTTGGCCACGTCTACCCATTCAATGGAATCGAATCGAAAATGATTGGGAAGGCTGGAGGAGGCTGGCGGAGGACAAGAGTACGAGGGGGGGAGGAAATAAAATCTCTAATGAGCTTTGAACGTGGCCTCAATTACCTTGAAAATGCTCTAAAAATTAAGCGCAAGCAAACACACACATTTTCCCTCTAGTCGTCATCCTACAATACATTCTCAATTTGCATTTTCAATTAACAGAAAGAAACATTCACACACACACACACACACACACACACACACACACACACGAAATGCCAGTGCTGCCAATATCAACGACACTTGGCCATCATTTTCGGCAAACAAAGGCTGACGATTAACGAACCAAAGTGTAGAACACGTCAGAAGGCGTGCGTGTGTGTGTGGTGTGTGTGTGTGTGTGACATAAGGGAAGGGCAGAGTCAGAGGCAGAGGCAGACATGCAGGTCTCTGTTTCTGTTATTTTTTCTCCCCTTTTTTTTTTTGAGGGGAGTGGGAAAGGGATCGCCCTTGCTCGTCGTTAATTGCCCTTGATAATTGTTCCTATCTCTTATCACCCACTCTGTATCCACTCTCTCTGAGCCAATGTTGTGTGTCATCCATGCCAGACCATTGCCACCCACGTGAGGATTGGGTGTTTGGGAAGCTTTTCGAAATGGAAAACTGTTGTCGCAAATGTTTGCCCATCCTGCCAGCCGGCCATTCGGCCAGGTGAAAACTCATTTGGAATGCGTGAACATTTGCAACGAATCGCCTGCCTGCAACTGCCTTCTGGTTAACATTCACACTTTCGTCTTTGTCCCACAGGTAACGAGCTTCACCACCGCTAACAACAAGAAGGGAACCATACCGATGCCATCCTCGAGCGGTGCAACTGCCGCCTTGCAATTGCATCAGCAACGTCAGATAGCCACCATCGAGACGCCACCGAACAGTGCCACGCTCCCCATGCAGATACCAACGGTGACCATGGACCTAGCCTCGGATATATCCACATCAGAGGCTGGCGAACTCGAGGCCGTGGCCGCCCAGACAGTTCTGGCATATGCCAATGCCAATGCCAATGCCAATGCCAATGCCAATCCCAATGGTGGATCTAATGCTGTGGCTGCCGCACCTGTCCAGCCACAGCCAGGTGCCAGTTCGCCCTGCTCACCCAAAGAGACTTTACAAGTGAGCACCATAGCAACGGGACATGTTGGTCTCAACGTTCCCGTGCCGCCGTCCATGGGCAGCAACAGCTCCATCAATGTGCTGAACAACAATAATGGCACCACCACCACCACCGAAGCAACAACGGGGACACCTGGAGCACCTGGAGGCAATGGCGCCCCAAACAACAACAACAACAACAACAGCAGCCACACCATCTGGCAATGAGCTGCGTGTTTCGCCCATAGCCGGACGTTGTCGTGCCCTCTCTGTGGGCATCGACACGGACATGGTGAGTGAATTCGATCCCTCCAGCTCGGACTCGGGCGTGGTTAGCAGATGTGCTGTAGCTGTGAAGCCGCTCAAATTTCGACTTTGTCAGCCCATTTTTGGACGCAAATCGAATCAGCAGCAGAGGCGCAACGAGTCCAAAGCAGCAGCAGCAGCGGCAGCCAAAGGGAATGCAGCAACCAAGAATCAACAACAACAACACCAGCAACAACACCAGCAACAACAACATCAACAACAGCAGCAGCAGGCGATTAAAGCTGAACTCGAACCGGCCATACCAAAGACACCGAAGCCCCGTGATCCGGAGAAAGAGAAAAGGCGTATAGCCAGAAAGAAAGAGAAACGAGCCACACTAATTCTGGGCCTGATCATGGGCAGTTTCATTGCCTGCTGGCTGCCATTCTTCTTTCTATATATTCTGGTGCCCGCATGTAGCAGTTATTGCAATATACCGGAATCGGCTTTTGCCATTGCCTTCTGGCTGGGCTATATGAATTCGGCACTCAATCCGGCCATCTATACCATCTTCAACAAGGACTTCCGACGAGCCTTTCGCCGCATCCTGTTCAAGTGATGTTTGGCCTACGTGTGCTGTTACAGGTGCGTTTATGCGAGCATCGAGAAGGCTACCGAACGTGCCATGGGCAGCACACCCATGGGCTATGGGCATGGCATGTATCAGCACTACAGACGTTAGACGATTAGTTTGAGCTTTTGCTTTTATTTTGGAAAAAAAAAAAAGGCGGCAAAATGGGCCCCAATCCTTAGTTGAATTTTGATTTCGAAAGTAACGAACATTGTAGCTCATTTCAAAAGCAATGAACGGCTGTGAATTTGATGGAATCTCTTTCAATTTCAATTTCAATTTACGCGTTTTTGGTTACATTTTGTTTTCTCAATTTGCTGTTGCGAATGATAAAGGATCTCCTTGAACCTTGCGCACACTTTTCACACCCAAAAAAAACAAAACTTGGCTCATAGAAATGCAAGAACCCCGCCCAAACGAAACACACACACACACAGAGCGAGAAAGAGAGAGAAAACATCTATTATGCGACCCTCAATGGGTCACAAATTTCCATTTGTGGCTTAAAAATTGCTTCAGCTCCAGCAGCAGCACCACCAGCAGCAGCAGCAGCAGCAGCAGCAAGGATTCGGTCTCAAAAGGTCTGGTCTAGCCCAGTTCAAACCACAAGCAAACAAACAAACCCAACCTGCAGAGCAGAGCACTGAATTGCAGTGGCCAAATGTGTCAACAGGCTGGCAAGTCAGCCAAGGTGAGGTAAGTACTTACTCTGGTAGAATGGTGAAGGGTTACCGATATGCGGACAAGGTCCAGTCTCACCTCTTGCTCCTGCTCCTGCTCCTGCTCCTCCTTCCAAATTGGGGTCAACAAGTGGGCCACACGGCAAATTGTAGATTGTATAGATTGTCAGGCAGCAAAATTTAATTTCTATTTGAGTTCTCCCTTTTCCCACATCTTTTGGGGGCAATTTTGTCTGGCTATGGACGAAAGAAAGTCGACAAGTTTTTGGGATTGCACAAGTATTCACAAAGTATTCACTTTGTGCCCGCACATCAAAAATAGACTAAAAATTTTACAAATAATTCAGTTACTCTTTGGCTTACATCAAGATAGAACTAACACAGAGAAAAGGAAAGCCAAGAATATGAGAGCAGTTAAGGGGGAGGGGGCTTTAGGTGATAACTCATTTCATTGAGTGAGTGAACATGTTCACTTATTTTGATGCATTTTAACTCACTCAGTTGCTCAGGATTAACTTTTTCATTTGCTTTCTGCAAGTGTGATCAGCTGTTTCCTGTTGTTGTTGGTGTGGCCAACAAGTGAGCCAATGAATAAGGAAACAGATGAGTCAGCGAACAATTGAACAATTGAGTGAGTAAGTGATTTGATTCACATATCATCCAAACTAGAAATCTTAGATAAGTCATTCTTCCTTTGAGTAAACTTTATATACCCTTTGAATACACAGAACCAATATAGGGTATACTTAGACAAAAGGGAATGAATCGATGCCTGACTAATAGGCACATACCAGAGAAGAGTGAAAGAGGGAGAGAGAGAGACAAGGGAGGGAAATTCATATTGGCTTTGTTGCATCAGCATGTCACTCAGTCAGATAGTCAGTCGTACAATCAAAGCGAGGTAGTAGACACTTTTTGGCAGGCAGCCAAAATATCCAGCTTCCATCTCTTCACACCCATCCCCCCGCCCCCCGTCTCTTTCCCTCTCACACTTGCTTTCTTTGTATTTTTTCTTTGTTAGACAAATATGCATAAATTTTACGTACAATTTATTTTCGTTGATGCCTTGTGTCTCTCATATTTTTTTGAGATTTGTTTGCTGCAACCAAAATATTGTTGTAATCTTACATACATATATATATATATGAATGTATATATATATATCTGCAATCTGTTATCTCCTCGTTCGGAAAGTACAAATACAATTTATGGCACCTTTTAAAGCCTTGAGAGTTCCCCCAACCTTTCTTGACCTTTCAACACATGCTAAGTAGTTAGTCGGCGATGTAGAAAATTTATTACGCTGGCCATTTGTCTCTGTGGTTTGGTCCATAGGCTGGCTAAGTGCTTTCCCTCGCTTTGCGGTTGGCCCCCCCCCCCACAAAAAAAAAAAAACAACAACAACAAAAAATTGTGTGATTGTGTGTTTAAAAGCGCATAAATAATGCGACCAAAAATTTCTGTGTCTATGTCCCAGTCTGTGTGAGGCGTTGCCGAAAAGTGTTTCATTTGAATAAATGGAACAGGCGGCACTATTAGAACTAAAAGAAAACTCTCTCCCTTTGGCTAGATGCATTTTTTCATTTTTCATTGTTTCTTTATTTTATTTTTTGGTGCGTTCTCTCTCTGTGTGTGTGTGTGTGTGTGTTTGTGTGTTTGTGTTTGGCATTGTCAGCGATGTGTGTACAACAACTGCACTTAAATGACAATTTGAACAACGACAGATCGCACAACAACAACAAAAAAGAATAAAATAAAAATGGCACAACGTAAAAAAACGTAAAAACTGACAAAAAAAAAAAAAAGAAATGCAAAAAACCAGTCGACAGAGACAAAGCGAAATCGAAAACAATTGAAATCGACGGCGTGGCAGGATGTAGATGGCAGAAGCAAGAGCAGAAGCAGAAGGACATTAAAATGCGCCGCACACACACACACACACACACACACACCCACACACACAACATACTCACACACTCTTTGCCACAGCAGCACTTAACTGCACTTAGGTGCGGCAGCCAGATAAATGTCGAATGAATGAACAAACTAACGGCATTTGTTGCTTTGTTGGCCAAGTCGCAACTCACACTGGCTTTGGCCCACATGACGTATGCGCAACGTACCACAATTACATTTACAACAACCGAAAACAATTCATGACAAATTTTCAATTAATGTCACAATTAGCGGTCATCATAAATAAAATGCCTCAGCACAAATGCAAAAATTTATTGTTTTTTAAATACTTTTCCAAGCCCAAAGAGCAAAACTAACAAACAAACAACAACAACAACAAAACGTTTAAACAATGCAAGTACATTTGCAATAATGCTCATAATTCAATTATTAACGATTTTTTTTTTTTAATGCAAATTCATTTATTTATCCGCTATGGAATTATTTTCCAAATATTATTGCAGCTGCATAATGAAATTAGGTGGAAATTATGAACTATTCATATTCAAATATTTATGTGTACACCCTCCACAAATGGATCGTATTCAAATGTGGGTATTTTCGCACAGTCGAATCCAGCTGGAGATGCAAAATTCCCAAGATTGAACTATATATTTTGAAACAATGTTTGATTTATACCAAACTTTTAGAGGCATTTAGTAAACTTTCAATAATTTCGAATGATTCTTATGAGCCAATATTTTAAAGAGTTATATGACTTCTTTTTCTTATAGTTATCCTCTTTGGATCAAGACAATCTCAAGTCCATGGCATATCGTACTTTGTAGGCTTTGTAAGTTTGCTTTTTTCAAACTTTCATTAGTTTTTTGTATGGACTTTTTAAGTTCTAAAGTGAGAGAAGTTTTTTTTAACACTTTTGATCTAAATAGATTGTTTAACTAATCCATTTCACATGCTAAAGAATTCTAAATGATATTTCAATTTAATTGGCATATCAAGGGAATAGTTATATCCACTTATGTATATCTCCAACCTCAATCTCTGCGGCTTTCATATTATTCTAAATAGGTTTCTATTTCATAAAATCATAATTTAGGAACAGGTTTGCCAAAAATATGGTTTCAAAGAAAATTTCTAAAAATCTAAATTGGAATTTTAATATATGTATGTATATTGAAATGTCAGGGACCAGTGCAAAAAATTTCGAATTTCAAATTTTTGCTTATCTGTCAACATTAATTTTAGCCGCGCTATGCATTTTGCCATAAGCCAATTTAATGCCTGATTAACTTGGCAAATTACGGGGCAAAAGACATGGAGAATGCGCATATAAATAGGATACACGAAACAGCAGGAGTGAAGAGGGAGGAGTGGTGTGGCAGGACTGGGCAGGGCGGGGTAAATGTGGTTTTTAATTGAAATTTTGTTTTGTGGTTGCGGATTTGTCAAAGCCGTTAAATGTACGATAAATATTTGATCGCAGTTTTTTGTTTTTGCTTTTGGCTTTGTTTATTTATGCGTAACTTTTCAGTCATAATTAAGTTGGACGCTTAGAGTTTTGTGTAAACACATCTAAACAACTTAATCATACTAAATTCTATTGCAATGAATTGCAATTGCCATAAACGTGGCCAATAAACAAACACACACCAACACACACACACATACACGCACTCGGCAATTAAAATTTCATGGCCTGCCGGTGATGAAATGAGATGATCATCTCATGAGGTGAACTGCAATTTTCATTGAAATTGCACTTTGGAAGGCTGGAAAGGCTGAAAGCCTTCTTCATGTTTCATTTCATGTCGAAGTTTGTTTGATTTTTGTTTTGTTGTTTTTGCCACTTACCATAAATGTTAGACTCATAAATATGCACTTAGGAATTTATGCGCATTGACAGCATGAATATTTATGAATCGATGATGACGGCAGAGACAGCCCATTAAAATGCGCCCTGTTGATTAATTGGAAAAGTTGTGAAAATTGAACAGACAGACAGAGAGAGACAAAGAGGGAGTGAAAATTGTGTGAAAATTGTGTGCTGGTGGTTCAATGGGGTCGTTTATTTGATCTATTACCCTTTCCTTTTGCTTCCCTTTCCGTTTTAATTTGATTATGGCTTTTCGATTCAAATATAATGCCAAACAAAATAAGCAAATCGCTCGCCTATCGCGGATAAAACGAATGAATTTATTGCCATCTTAATTCACAAAAACCAAAAAATTAATGACGAACTGACTGAAAACAAAAACAAAAACTTAAATGATTTAATTATTTCATTTGTAAAACGAAAAACAAAAAAAAAAAAAAATTATATAAGAAAACAAAACTTAAATTGTAAAACATATTTCAATATTTCATCTTTTTGCTAATAACTGTACGATATAAACTCAAATTAGATACAAATTATACATATGTAACTATAGATATATTGCTTAAAAATATATACATATAAACATAAATAAAATATTCACGTTGAACTTTTGAAATTAGGTACAGAAAGAAAGAAAGCAAACGAAGAGCCATAAAAACACTTAAAATTGGAAAATGTTTAGCCATCATCTAATTGTAATTCGTATAAACATATGGCATAGCGAAAATTTTAACCTATATATATATATAAACATATTGTTATCGAACAACATATGCATCTCTTGTATATTAATTACTGACTAAACTCGATGCAGAAACAGTAACAGAAACAGAAAATTAAAATGTGTATAAATGTGTAAATAAGTTCAAATAGAATGAATTGAAATTGGAATCAAATCAAATCTGAGAATTGTTTAAAAACTTAAAGTCTATCTTACATTCTAAGCGCAAGTCTTCCACTACAATTACGCGCTTCACTTTGCATTTTATATTAGATTTGCGTTTTGTCGTTCTCGATCCAAAAAGTGAAATAGTTAACACAATAAAAATTAAAGAGAAACTAAACATTAAAGGACACAGTTCAACGAGTTTCTAAATGTTTAGAGAAGCGTTACGATATATTGTAAATGTGTAGGTAATTTCCCAAAAAGGTTTCTTCCACCGCCCCCCACCCCTCAAAGATCCCCTAAGCCCCTCCCTCATAAACAACAACAACAACAACAAGAAAAACTAAGCAAAACACATCGTTCTAGAATTAAATGTAGAAATGCATCACAAATTGCATATTAGAAAAATATATACTAGCTAACTAAGTATAAAATTGATTAATCAATAGCTAAGGCTTGGACTATATATATATATATATACATATAGTTGCATTCATTATTCAATAATTCATTCATTTAGTTATTTATTGAGACTTGCCACTGAATGGATAAGTTGAGTGTTGT
Source organism: Drosophila nebulosa (assembly GCA_024703675.1). Taxonomy (NCBI): domain Eukaryota; kingdom Metazoa; phylum Arthropoda; class Insecta; order Diptera; family Drosophilidae; genus Drosophila; species Drosophila nebulosa. The sequence continues at coordinate 1,139,878 of JANFPS010000007.1, read as the reverse complement.
TTGTTTGTTGCTGTTGCCATTTGTACAATTCACAATTCAATTTCCGGTTCCGTTGAGTCACATAAATTAGCTAACAACGAAGTAACATGGTGCTATGAGTTACGTATGTATGTATGTGTAGAGTGTATGTATATGTGTAGAAAGCGTTACATTTATTGATTTTAATTTTTTTTTTTTTCGATCATAATAATGCTGGTAACAAAAAAACGTTTAAATGAGAGCCCCGTTTAACGTTCACCAGAACCAGCAGATAGCAACAGCAACAGCAACAGCAGCAGCAACAGCAGCAGCAGCAGCAATTGGTTTTCATTTTCAAAATCAGTGAAGAACAATTGAAAATCAAAATTGAAAGTTTGTTGAGACTAAAACAAATTAATATGCAGCTTATTCAACTTAAATACATATATTAGCAAATGAAACATTGTAAATATAATATAAATTTATATATGTATGTATATGTACCTATATAACTTTAGTAAGAAACAAATGCTCGATAATGGGAAAGTAAACCAAATCAAACCAAAATGTAAATTATGCAAAATATGAATTTGCAAATTGAAGCCACCAAAGAATTGAATTTTTGCATGTAAGTCAAACCAACCAAAGGATAGAAAGTCTCTTAAACTTAAGCGTAAACAGAGCCCAACCAGTTAGAGTTAAAAACAAAACAAAACAAAACCAAAAAACAGTTAAACAGTTTAAAAAACTTTAAACTAATTACAAAAGATTCATGTAAAAGTTTTAGCATTTAGGCAATCATATATCATAGTTCAACTAAAAACTAAACTAAATAAGTATTAACAACAACAACAAACAAATTACTTCACTCACTAAATAAATATACATACATACATACATTATGAAATACAAAACTAACTAAACTATCTGTACATTTCGAGATAAAAAAAAAAAGCAAAACGCATTTATGAACTTTGAGTTTTTATTATTATTGTTAAACGAAACAAACTTTCATATTTCACAACTTAAAGTACGTTTAAATATGTTACACCAGTTGAGTTTGAGCAAATCTAAAAACTTATACTATATACATATATGTATGTATGTACCCTATATATACATATATAGTATAGGCATATGATAATTGTTTTCCTATATGAGATCTTGTAACTAGTCTGTAAGGTAAAACAAATAACTATGCCAGCAACAGTTTACGGCGAAAACCAAAAACCAAAAAGTAAAAACAACAATCTAAAACTATAAGCTAAGTTAATAATATGAATGTGTGTGTGTGTATACATATGTCCACTTTAAACGGACAATAAAAACAAACAAACTCTTAAAAATGCAGCCCAACTAAAATAATAATAGTAGATCAAATACGATTACCTTAAGGTTTAATTCAAAAACTCATCATTAAAAAAAAAAAAACCAAAAGCCCACACATACATACATAAATGCAAACAGACAAAAATCAGTAACAACAACAAACAAAATACCTTTTAAAATTAATCCTAAAAAACAAACAAATAAATCTCGAACATGAACTAAAAATAAAAACAAACAAATGACCCCATAAAATAATTACGAAATATGTAATAATAAAAATGAAAAGTATTCTTAAATTCTTTAATTAGTTTGGCGTTCTCATTTTGAATGTGATGCTTTTCAGTCTCAAGGCTAAGTTGAAGTGAAGTACATGGATAGAATTAGAGTACACATCAGGTCGGCGTTTATTTTGTTAACACAAAGTTCTATATAAATATTTGGGTAAAATCAATTATTAATTTCAGCTACAAAGAAACGTCGACAAAGATGAATCACAGACTCTATTTTTACGATCTAGTAGATAATGAACAAATAACTTGACTACAGATAAAAAATTAACTTGGTGTATTTACTTTTGGTTTCCTTTTTTCCTTCATGGAGTAGGCAAAACAGATATCTCTTTCTAGGGTTGCCAACTTGGTCAATGTTTCGAAAATAATGCAATAAGTGTTGCCTACTTTTAAGCGAAGACAGACAAAATTTGTGTTGCCTGAATTGCGGGGCCTTTGTCTTCTTTTGCAGGCAATGAAATTTATCTAAACGTAAGCATATCTACACGACAATTTGCCTAACAACTTTAGGCTAGTTGGATTAAAGTTATACGAATTAAATATTAGTTTAAGTTTAAGTTTTGATTTTGTCAATTATGATTTTCATTTATTTTTGGGATTATCTATATATTTCAGATCATTATGACAAGCTGACAAAGATGAATATTGTACCTACTTTAAAAAAAAGTTACTATAAGCATATATCATAAGCTAACTTATATAGTTAATGGTTTTTGCAATGCATCAAGGATTGGCTTGAAAGAAACTGAAGGTAAGCAAACTAAGAAACTTAAAAAACTAAAATTTACAGCTCTGCGATTGATAATAACTTGGTAAGCATTAAGTTAGGAGTGACATTTGCTTTCTTGCTAATTATCTAAAATGATGACAATTATTTTATCTGGCAGTCTCACAAGGAATTAAGCCAGAAATTTGAAAGAACAATTATATATATGAATTTAAGTCTGTCACAAAGCCGCAACAGTTCCATTAATCACACACAGTTACAAACAACAAACAGTGGCTCACACACACACACACACACGTACAGGAGCTGCAAAGTTTGTCAAGGCAGTTTGCTTGCCCCGGGCGGAAGGGCAGCTGGCGCCGCTTGCTAATTACACACGTGACACGGGGGGGCCCCTCTTCACCGCCATTTCGTTCTCATAGAGGTGCAAAAATAGAAAAACTGAAAAAGATGGAAAACCAAAAGAAAGTAAAGAGGCAAAGCGCTGCAAGTGCAATGTAAATGCAAGGCAGTGTGTTAATTGTTTCAGTTTGTAGTGTAGTGGTAGTCCTCTCTAAAGTTGGCAGCGTTTATCAACTAGACCAGATCAGCAGAGCAGCTAAGTAAAAAGTTCACCAAATGAGAGTATATACCTTTGCCTTCACCGCCGTTACCTTTGTGTATCTCTGTGTGTGTGTGTGTGTTGAATTTTTTTCATTTTAAGCGAAATGAAAAATAAAAAAAAAAAAAAGCACCCACGTATAATTGTCACAAGTCCTAAGGGTTAGGACGAGTAGCGAGTGAGCAAGACAGCTAGATGAGTTGTGCAAGTTTTAATTAGTTAATTTAACGCCAGGCAGCAACATTGCGTATGAGTAATGAGTACTCGCTCACACACAGACATAGACACACACACACACACACAGACCCGCATACAATGTATGTGTTTCTTCAAGCTGTCAACATTTTGCCAACGCTTGAACTTTGCCCTAACTAGACGATGAGCGAGTGAGACTGAGCGAGGAGAGCGAGGAGCGCGAGGAGCGGGATGGAAATGCCTTTTGGGGGTGTATTTGCGGTTAGATGTGCTAAGTAATTTCCCCTTGCGGATGCAACTAATTACTAAACATTTCGCATAAAATTCGCAACTTGACAGCATCTAACTGCATGGGCTAAGGACGAGGCGAGTCTCGACAACAACAACAGCAAAAGTAGCTTAAATATCAAGGATAGCAATGACACTGCACAACAAATTTTTCCACTCACGATATATAGGCAACAAAGACAATATTTCTGTATATGTCAGCACTATATAAAAACGTTTTACTTCATTTTTAAGCATTTATTTTAGACTTTCGTTTATATTCCAAAGGGTTGAAGGATTGTTCTCCTGTTCAAAAAACAATCATTTATTTAGTTTCCAAGAAATATAATTTCTTAAAATGTAAACCAGCTTTGATATTTCGATAAACATGACTAACTGAACAAGTCAAAAAACCTATGAGTATCCTTTTGATTAGCTAGTTATTTATATGAAATGGTTTTTGGTTTGTGTTTTCATCTATATATACATATGTATTGATCCATCTCTCGGAAAATCCTTCAAATATGAATAGCATTTAGCGCATTTAAATTTCAAAAGGAATATTGGATTGAAAAAGCATTGTGAGAATAAGAATGGTTTTAGTTTCAAGGACTTTGTTACATGGTGTAATTGTTCGTTTGTATCTTTGTGTGTATGTGTGTGTGTGTGTGTTGGTGTGGTTGGCTTATCAACGAATATAACATGCGGTTTTGTGCTAATTCACTTGGCCAGTGGCCCCTGTCCTGTCCCCCCCCCCAACTTGCGCATACAACTCGGGAGCAATCCAAACCTGATGCCACTTCTTGGCGGTCATAAAGTAAATGCCGAGCCAGACAGACAGACAACACTTCCGCTCCACCGAATGATGATTATGTGCAGTGTATGTACATAGATGGGACTTGGACTAAAGAAGGCCGCGGCCAAGCCAAGATGATCGTAAAATAGCTAAAATTATTTAACACCATTTTTGCATTTAATGCAAAAACTTTATGTTCGTTTGCTTCTTTCTCTATCTTTGCCGGCATGGAAATTGTTGCCGGAAGTTTTGTAGCAAAGTTGTTGCAAAGTTTGTAGTGGCGTTGTGGCAGCAACATAACACAGCCATTCGGCGAGTGAGACAAACAAAGCGATTAATAGTAAAGTGTTTAGCGGTTGCAACTGAAACTCTAACTAGCTAAGTCTTGTTTTTGAGAGAATTATCTCTCAGCAATGAGCCAAATTATGCCGGCAACCCTTGGCCAAAAGCCAATGGGAAATCCCCGCACTTGATGAGACAGAGAATTGCATTTTGAACTGCATTGTAAACAACAATACGAACTCTTTGCACTTAATTGGCCAAAGATCAATTCGAGTCAAGCACTTTACATCAAGTTAATAATTGATTAATTATTTAGCATTACGTAGCAATCTTTAAACTGCTTTACAACAAGAAAAGGCAATGAATCAATGCGATGATGACTGTAGACCAAAAATATAAAAATGAAACAAAACCACAAAAAAAAAAAACAAAAAATGCTGAAAAAACACACACGAAGATTCCAAAAAAAAAAACCGGCTCTTGCACCGGACAATTCATAAACAAATCTACAATATTTGCCTTTTGGCAACGGCCAGAAGATGCTCAGAGTCATTTATTGTACAATAAAATGCGACTGCGACTGCGACGACGACAACGACGATGACGACGTCTGCGACTACGACGACGGCAATGACTATGAGAGAGCAGAGCAAAAACCTTTCGCAGCGGCAGCGGCAGCGGCAATCGCAGCAGCCTCAGCCTCAGTTCGAATAGTCGCAGCAGCCTCAGCCTCAGTAGCTGCGAGCTGCGAGATCGAGCCAACCATCAAGAAAAACGCTGTCCAAGAGGCAAACTGTCGGCGCAACTGTTGTTGAAAACAAACCCGTCGTGGCATTCGCAGACACAAGACGTTAAGACGTAAAGTTTCCCGCCTTCGCCTTCGCCACCGCCGCCGCCGCCGCCCAGTGTCCCCAGTAGTTCTCATTGAAACCGAGCAAAAGTGAAAATTTGTTTAACTTAATATACGAGAAAACGGAAGAAGAATAATAATGTAATTTTTGCAATTTGTCTGTTTGTTTACCTAGCCATTAGCTAACGTGTCATAATCAATAGAATTTTATTGATTGAAAGTTCTCGTTTAACATAATCAAACACACACACACACACACACACACAACACAACACGCAATCAATTTTAACTGATGGCCCGAATGCATTTAGCCCGATCGATCGATCCATCGATCGATCTCTTTTCCACCTCCTCAGTCACGTCTGGCTGTCTGGCTGTCTGGTGACCAAAGTGTCTGACCATCCAAGGCCATGGAAAAATTTTGTTTAATACATTACAATAAATTGTGTGCCCAAACTAACAAATTGCAGCGGAAAATTTTTCTTACAAAAATTCAACAAGAAAATCAAAAACCCCACAAAAAAAAAATATATATATATATAACCAAAAAAAAAAACCAAAACACAAAATTCCCCCCCGTCTTCTAATGAAATTTTGAATACGTGACAATCGAAAAACAAAAAATAAAACGGCAATTTTTTAAATGTGTGTATTTTTGTGTGTGTTTAAAGTTTTACAAATTAATTCAAATTGATTAGCTTTTCACATGACGGCGAGTGAGGGGAGGGCCCCCTATCTCATTAGCAATGCAAACGAGTTTCCAAAAGATATTTGAAACAGAATTCTTTGTGCATGTTTTTTTTTTGTTTTTTCAATACTCTTTCAATAATGTAAAAAAGTGTTTGCCATAGATCTTCTAGTAGAATAATGAATTTATCTAATAATCTATTCGAATTTGTAGAGTTAAAACTGGTTTTTTAAGCCTTAGACTTAGACTAAGACTTGGACTTAGTTTTTTATCTGTTAATTATAGCAATTGACAGAGACGTTTTCAGTTTATTTCTCTAGCCGTTTCAATTTAGTTTTTTATTCATTGGATATATAAGATCTAGACAAAATCAAATAAAATACTGTTCAAAAGTTACCAATCTTAAAACTAGATTAAATGACTTAATTTCTAACTGAAATAAATTAAGAAAATCTAAAGAAATATTTGCTTGACTCTTAAAAGGCGCTAAATTAAAAGTTCGTGAACTAAAAAAAATAATATTTTAGGACTCCAATTTTAGTACTCAATTTCTATGCATAAAATGTTTAAATTAAACCAAATGTTAAGCAATTAATTTTAGTACTTAAAGATCACAAGTTCACATAGGAAATCTGTTTTTTTCTTAAACTAATTTGCATTGATTAAAGTTTTCTAAGTGTATAGGGAATTCGTTGTGTATGCTGTATGTGTATGGTCTAGGGCGTTATGCTGTTATTTTTTGTGTTGTTTTTGTATAGATTTTTCAAATATGTCAAATTCAAAAACTGGTTTCCATTACGATTGAATCTTTTTTACAAGTCACACGACTTATGTTTATTTATAGCAATATTTATGTTCATGTTTATAGCATAGATTTTCCATCTCGATCTCCGTGTTGAATGTAAAACTCGAGATGTGCTGTAGACCAGTATGTAAATGGCCATTAATTTTGAGATTTGAGTTTTGTTTTTTTTTATATTAATTTGAATGTTGCCTGTTTTTTGTTTTAGGTTCCGGTCTTAGTTTACTTGTTTGTATTATTTCCACATTTTGTTTATGGAAAATTAATAATAATAACTAACTATTTACAAAAAAAAAAACGAGACAAAAAGCAATTACATGGGACACATTGATAATGCTGCTGCTGTTCAGTCACAGTTTCCGCAAATTATAACAGTAACTTGTGTGTGTGGGTGTGTGGGAGCGTGTGTGTTTTGTATATGAATTATCCCACAATCAGAATCGCATCAGCATCAAATGAAAAATTCATTTCAGCCGAAAAGCAAAGCAAAGCAAAAACGCTGAAAGACTCAAATTAATTAGTCCGTCGTTATAAATAAAGCATAAGCATTCGAAAATCAAATCATTTGACATTCAGACTCGCAAGAGCTGACAACTACTACAACTACAACGTGAAAGAGTGACAAATAGTACAATAAAACAACGAAACAAACAAGTAAAATACAACAAAAAATTACAAAAATACAACGAAATAACGAAATACAAAAAAAACAAATTAAGCTTTGGCGTCGCGTTAAATTATCAAATCATTCACTGGTCACGTGAATATCAGCCAATAGATGAGCCAACTCATATTTCATTCCCCCAAAAAACCAAAAAAACCAACAAAAAACTTTTAACCAACTCGAGATCCACCTCGAGAGATCTGCTTTGTCGTCTCTCCTTCTCTTTATTGCAATGGCAATAAGTTCCTTGTTTTTTGTTGACAAACAACAAAGAAAAACGGCTAGAAGAAGGGGCTGAGGGGCTGACTGACTGACTGTAATGATGTCCCGTGTGTCGGCCATTGGCACAAGATATACGTTGTATATATGCTATAGTATTAGCCTTTCCCCCTTATAAGTTGGCCTCTCTCTTCCTCTCTCTCTCTCTCTCTCTCTCTCTATCTGGCAAAGGTCCAAAAACTTGTATAAACTATTATTGAAATTAGCTATTACAACAATTTAAATAAGTGAAATTTCATCTCACGTGACCCCCAAGAGCTTCCAAGAGCTCCCAAGAGATTTATTTTCGGTTAATCTGACACATAAATTAAATATTTATCTATGCTAGTGGCGATAATTAATGAATCAACCGTTTCCTTCTTTATCAGCGCAACGTATCGAATTTGGTGTTAATTTTGGAAACACAAAAAAAAAACCCAAAAAAAGTGACACATTTTCACTAGAAATTGAAACGAAAGGTAAGTGCAAATTGATATGACGAAAGTGAAGCTGGGCGACATTCCTTAACATAAATATATGTAGCTAAATATAGTAAACAAATATTACCTATATATATATCTTGCTTTTTATCAAATTGATATATACATAGCAAATGATCAGACGAAGAGGAGAGGAGCTAAGCAAAGCATGCCATATCGCCGCCTCTTGGCAGACTTTTTGTTTCTTGTTATTTTTGTTTTGTCATACCCTGTAAGCAAAAGCTTATAGAGTATATTAGGGACTAGCAAATGCAAAAGTTCCCAATAGAATTAAATAGAAACATTTTGTTTTATTTTTTTTTTATGCAAAAACTTGTTATAAAAAATGGGAAAGAATAGTTGCAAAATTTCCATCCATTTAACATTATATTAAAAGAACCAGAAACAACAACAAGAAAAAAACCAATTTGGATTTTAATCTTTTCAATTCCTGTTTATACACAGCAGCAAAAATGCTTAAAAAAAAAATTAATAATAAACGAAACGACACTCTCATTTTTGCTGTCTAGATGGCGCCACTGCAGCCATTTCTTAAATAATCGATAATGGGTATCTAACAGTCGGTTAAGGGACTCGTGGATTAAATTCTTTTTTTTGTTTTTTTGAAACGCGCATTTGTCATGCAATTTTAATCGCAATTGCATTTTTAATTTTCCTTCCTCTTCCACCTGACGGCAATGTCGCCGATGCTCAATTCTGCTCAGCTCTGCTCTCTTCTTTCTCTCCTGCTCTTTGGCAAAAGAAAAATGTGCACAGCAGCAGCAGCCGCGGCAGCAGCAGCAGCATCAACAGTAGAAAAAAAGAAATAAAAGCAAATAAATATTAAATGCAATACACTCAATACGCTCAGACAGACAACAGCAAGCTGGTATGCAACGCAAAAAAAAAAAAAAGGGTAGACAGGGGAGATGGTGGAGAGGTGGTGGGGAAGCCAGCAAATAAAGGATGATGCAAAGATGATGGGGGAAAGAGTAGGGCGGCGGTGAGGGCAAAGCCTGGCGGGCTACTAACACATTGGCATACAGAGAATGCGAGATGCGGCAGGATGCCAGAAGAAGCGAGTTTTTCTACGCGCGTCCCATTTGCATAAATCTACATTTTAACTATCCTTTTTGATACCCTAACCAAAATGTAGCACCTTGTGCTTGATTCAGACATTTGTCAACTAAGTCAAAAGAAAGTATTTTGTTCTAGATCTAAAAACAAGAAGTAAGCATGACGAGGAATGGCAAAACATTTTGAAAATTCTCTCAATTAAATTCCCTTTAGAAGAGTATAGAACAAACAACGAACACCAAAGTCACTTTCAAAACATCATCTGGCTTAGTCTTTTTTCCCTTTTTTTTTTTGTGCCATTTTGCCATACCACACGAAAGACGACGCTTGTCGTTATAGAGAAGGATACCATGGCCACTAGGACCTAGGACTTGGGGTAACTTGATAAATATTCGCGCAATGTTAGTGTGAAATATGCAACAATATTTCTTCTGTCGAAATGAATGAAATGGCCAAGCACATTATAATGCAGCAATTGGAATTTCACTTGATGTTTTGTTGTTGTTCCACAGTCAGCAAAACAGGCGGGCAGATGGGCCAAGCCCATTCGCCGCCGCGTATGTATGTATGTATGTATGTATGTGTCGCAATTGAATAGCACCCAAAGATTGACTAATTAAACACACTACCACAACTGACACACTGTCAAAAGGGGCATTAACATATCACAAATATGACAGCAGTAGCCGTAGCCATGGCAACAAACAAAGCAAAGTGACACCAGACCACAATGTGCGACCACTAAAACTGAAAACCAAAATGAAGTCAAATACTCAAATAAACACCCGCATCATTATTCATGAATATTTGATAGGCTATCAATGAGGGACATAGAGAGAGAGAGAGAGAGAGAGAGAGTAAGAAGAGTAGAGTCATGCCGATGGGTAGAAATTTGAACAACTATCAGTCAGAACTGTGATTAATCTTTGATTGATTAACCATTATATTGCTTGACTAAAACAAAGCTAAGACCAAATATAAAAACTAAAGCAGATAGAAGTTAGATAGGGAACAGTCTAACAGATCAAAGATAGACCGCAGCTGCTTAGTAGCCACTTTTAAAGCCAAATATTACCCAATTCAAGTTTATAACTAATCATACTAATAAGAATCCTTCGTAAACCACAAAGCGTTTTTGTCCCCAAAGAAAAATCTTTTAAAAAGATTTAAAATTCTTTCGTTTTTTATTGGAATTTCAAGGGCAATAAAAAAAATGATTTCTTTTGGCAAATTTCTTTAGATTTGATGTCAACATTAGTTGACAGGGAGAAAAGAATTTTTTATTTCGTAATCGAAAAATTGAGAGCACGATTTGATTAACCTCAATAAAGAGATAGATGCCTTTCTAAAATCTCTTCACTGATTTCGAGTCTATAAAAGTGTATTAAAAAAAAAAATCAAGTTATGTCTTTAGTCTGGCTTTTTGTTATTTTAATTACTATAATTTGCTAAATAGTCAATTTGCATGTAGCTGAGAGTCAGTCGATGATTGAGAATGTCAACAACAACAACAACAACAAAAGCACGTGCTAGACCATCGCGTGACAGGCAAATAACATATGCTACTTTTTTCAATTTATTCAAAAAAAAAAAAGAGAAGCAACAAAAAAAATTAATGCCAAAAACAAAACACAAACAACAGAACAGAAAAAAAAGAAGAAAAAAAAATAGGTATATACATACATATGGGAATGTAAAAAAGTAATGCAAAACACAAATTTTATTGACACCTTACAAGTGGTCGTTATGTGTGTGTGTGTGTGCTTGTGTGTGTGTGTGTGTTTGTGTATATTGGTCAAGTGTTTGCTCGTGTTTTGTTGTTGTTAATTATTTGACAAACTGCAATCTGGTTGCAGCAATCAGAGGCAGAAAGAATTTCTGAGTCACATAAAATCTATTAACACGTTCCGCCACGCTGGGTCGATCGGTTGGGTTGAAGATTGGAGGGGGTTGACAAGGTGCTAAATAAAAAGTGCTTCATCACCAGCCACGCAGAACAATTCAGCTATAGGGTCATACACTACATACTACATATATACGACATTGTCAATTTGCCAAGTCAATTTGCTTAATCTGACTGGGTGATTAATTGTGATTATCACATGATGCGAATTAACTATTTTTGAAATTAATTTGTTTTTTCTTTCGAAAAAACATCAAATTGAAAACTAGTTTCGAAGAGCCTCAATGCTACCCACTTTTGGCTAATCGAATGAAATCAATAGCGAATAAACAGTTGAATGACTTTTCAAAGAGTTCGATTACCTTTATGTAGATTGCATTTGGGCCAACTAAAGGCAAAACGAAAATCGTAATAAAATGCTCATTCTCAGAGGCATGCAACAAAGTAATCGAACAAACAACTAAAAATGCATGTTGCAAGCATTTATCAATGGATATGCACACACAATTTTATTTTTTTTGTTTTAGCTTATAAGGAACACAACTGGCAGAAGAGAGAGGGGTCAATGGCCTACCTATAATTGGTTTAGTGTGTGTGTGTGTGTATACTTGAAATCACAGTATGATGTTTTATCATTTTACCTGGTCCAGTTCAAGGCCCAAAGAGGCCCCACTGAAGAAATACCAAAAGCAAATTAAGAAACTCACAGAACGACTTGAGATGCGATTTAAAATTATTGTAACCTGACCTGCAGCAAGTTATCTGTGCCTGTCTCTCTCAATCTCTCTCTCTCCCTCTCCCTCTCCCTCTGTGTGTTTGTGTGCGTCTTTTGACCACGCCTCCATCTTAGCCGGCAGCGTCTTTACGCAGCCAGACAGCCATGATAAATGTGACAACAACAGGCCAACAGACCAACAACAGGCAAGGCGGCAACCAGCACCAAGCACCAAGCACTCTGGCTGTCAGTTTTCAGTTCCATTTGGCCAAAGTTGAGCTGCAGTCATTTTCGTTTAAGTGCAGACATCATCCAATCCCAAACCGAGTGCCCAATTCCCTGCTGCTATCTCAAGACTTTAAACCATCTCCAGGTGCTCTTGTTGCCCGTTGCCGTTAACTTGTCTCGCATTTCAGTCTCTCGCTCAAGCGACACTTGCTGAATACTCGTATGGCACACTGAATAAGTTAAAGACCACGCGCTACGTGCTACGTGAAATCGAATAGATCGATATCTTTCACTATTTACTTACGCTTCTCTAATCATAAAAATGGTTTGCCCTGATTCGCATGTTAATTGCGTTTACGATTTTTGATAGTTTTTTCTGCATTTTATTACTAAATATGTATGTGAGATTGATGCATAACAATTGGGATGCAATCGTATATCCTTAGCGATGCGATGATGCGCAAATTGAATATGAAATTGGATGATATTTTGTGGCACCATTTCGTTAGCTTTGATTGCCACAAGCCGACGCAATCAAAGGATGTTTGGTGGTCTCGCTGTCGCTGTGGCTCTCGGTGTCGGCAAAATCAATCGCATACAAAATCTATCAAGTAATCAATGCAGCTAAAGCTATGGGCGTAGACAAAAAAGGGGAAGAAAATAAATCAGACTTGAATTTTGAGCACTGAATAAGCTTTATTTAATTGGCTGGTAGTGCTGGGAATAAAATCGATATTATATCGATACATTGAACAATTGAGAAATATCGAAAACATCGATACTGCTAACTTTGATATTCCATATATCGGGAATCAATAGTGTTTTTACCTAGAATATCTCCTATACACACAGATTCAGGTAAAAAAGGTACAATTTAGGAGGAATAAGGACACATTTTATACTTTAATTTTTTGACTCTACCAAATTTTTGATCGTTGCTTTACACCTTTTTGTTAAGAATAAATTAATTATAGTAGGAAATCATAATATTTTAAATCTTAAATGCTTTTGTACAACTTTTGAAACTTTAAGTACAAGTTGGAAACTTGTTCGACATGATGATTATTAGTTTTTTTAAATTTTTTAGGAGTTTAAATATTTCAATACAAAGATCGATACATCGATATTCGATGTAGACGAATATCGATATTTTCCCAGCACTATTGGCTGGCAGTAGGATAAAAAACGAATCGCTGCTGATTCAAAGTGTGTATCAAATATTACTTTAGCAGATTTATTCTATGCCTTTAGTAACTTACTTACTTCAATTCAATCACTTACTTTAATCAGTTTCAATAGCTTTCATTTGTATATCGATTTGTTTTGATGGCCATTTCAATTTGTTTTGTTGAAATCAATCTCTCTTAATTCCACTTTAGTTTGCCACTTGAATTCAATTTGAAATGGAATAATTTTCGCCCCTCTTGCGTACGCCAGTGCATTGGCCAGAGGGAGGGAGACGTAGAGATGGATGAGTAACTAAATCGGAAGCTAGCTAGAACAGTTTCTTATGGCTTTCAATTTTGTTGGCCAACACGCCAAATAACCAAACGAAGCAAAGCCAAACCGCATCAAGCCAAACCAAGCCAAATCCAACAAGCAACTGGGACAGCAATACTTTTCTTTTCGTCGTCATTCTGCCACAGCAACAATGCAACAAACAAACTAACCAAAGCAAACCCAACAAAAACAAAAAGAGAAAAGAACGATTCCTTTTTTTAGCCAAGAGACTTGCATTTCTTTTGCTCTATTTAACTCGTGGTTTCTTTTTTTGCTTTATATCTTCCTTCTTTTTTTTTGGCTGCTGTGGTCCCATTATGTGGCATAATTTGAGTTTCTTTTGCGCACACATACTTATACAAGTGCATACATGGCGTATGTGTGATGCAAGCAACTTACTTGCTTTACTTGTTCTTGTCGCCACCAAGTCAGGACAACGCCTTGAAGTATGCCGTTTGTGTGTGTGTGTGTGTGTGCGTGTGTGTGTGTCTATGCTTTGGCTCCTGCATGCAACATTCTCATAAAAATTAAAGCCTGAGCCTGGCCAAGTGCATGTTGCATGCAACATTGCTATTTATGAACTCAACAAGAACGCCTTGCCTTGCCATGCCCTGCCTTGCTTTGCCTTTCGTTAGCTCTCGACATGCTGCTGCTGCCCTGAGAAAACATGCTTCCCATAAATCGCAACAGATAAATTTTGCTTTTGGTTTACATTTTGTTTTTGCTTGCTGCTGGTCCGGTTCAGTCCGGTCCGGGTCGGGTCGGTTCTCTGGTCCGCCTTTCTGTTCCTGTACCGGACTGGCCCTTGTCTGCCCTTTGGCTGGCAAAGGGAAATATGTACACACATTTATTATGTAACCTGGACGATGGGTATTTGAGTTATACCAATTCTTGTGTACTGGGCAAACATTCAAATTTGAACACATTCCACTTAAAAAAAAAAAAAAAAACACTTGCAGTATTTAACATTAAGAGAAGAATAATTCTACAAAACTCAGAAAGAACACAAATTGTTTGCGTTATTTTGAAAAGTTTCAAAAATTTAAAGTCAACTCTTCAAGGAAAACTTCTTCGTACTAGCCAAAAAAATTACCTCATTTGTCTACAGAGATTCAAGTATATCTTATGTCCAATTTGGATGATGAAGTTCCAGCATTTCTACTCACACTGCATTTTCAGTTGCATTTTCATTGATTTTCCGTTTCCAGCTTCCTTTAAAGAGCATTATGTACATCCTTCTATACATTTTTCCTTTTCCAATTTTTTGCACTCAATTAATTTTCATTGGATTTTTAGTTAAATCTGTTAGGGCTAGCACTTTGGCATATTGGAAATTTTCAAATTATGTTATGATGCTTGAAACGGTTAGTGTATGCAATTGTTGACTCATTCTCACTTGACTGACTGAGGGTTTTCGCTCTTGGCCTGGTCTTGGATTTTTCGTTTTTATTTATGTCAATCCTTGTCTGCGCCTCGTTGCTCTGACAGTAGGCGCTTGGATATAAATAATGAGGAGAGAGAGAGGCAGCCACGCCCATTTCCGCAACTTATTTAACTGCTCCTTGAAACGGACAGTTTGCAGTTTGCAACTACAATACAAACAATTAATTTTAATTTTCAGTTTTTTTTTTTATGTTTGCATTTTGGTATTTGCATTTAAAATTCATTTAAATCATTTACATGTGGAATTTAAATGAATAACATTCTTAATGCAACCACAATGAGAGAGGCCAGGCATTAAGTGATTTTCGAATTTTAATATTTATAATTATCACATTAAGCCATAAAATTTAAAGTATGTATTTTAGTTAAGCTCCCCATTCAATGACTGTTTATGCAAGAATTGTGTCATGGTTGGCTGCGACATTGAGTGGATTTTGTATCACGTGATCACGTGCGAGATAAATATTTAAAGATCTATACTATACAGATATATGTATGTATATATGTATGTACATATATTTGGACAGCTGCAATGGTTGGAGTTGCCGAATCACATGAGACGATTACGAAAATATTAAGTTCAGTATTCGGCCAAGTTCATTGAGCGTATTCAATGTCAATATTTGCATATTATGAATCACACTCACTCATTAAAATTCGAGTCATTTGAATAAATATATTAGTTGGCAACATAAGAACTATAAACTAAAAAAAAAATATTATGAGTATTATTCGCATTTAAGTAATTTTTAATTGAATCATTTATCACTCGCATATCTCGTGGGCCATTAAAGATAAAATTAATAATGAGGGGGAAAAAAAATACAATTTCATAGAGAGAAAATGAGAGAGAGTGAGAGAGAGATAAGAAAATTGAAACTGGCCGCATGCTGCTCGCTAAGGGCAGCAAAGTGCGTAAACAGACTGACAAGCATTCTGCTTTGCCTTGACTGGCCATTGCCTGGCCCTTCCCTCGTCCCTTCCCTTGCCCCTGCTTGAGCTGCAATTAAACTCTCTGCAGCCATTACCAATTGCTTCAGTTTCAGCCCCAACATACTCCACCCCCGCCACCCCTACACAGCTATAACCACTACTTGGCCGCATTTGCAATGCATTTTAATTGCTTGTCAGTGTGGCGCATAGCCCAAGACCAAGTGGTTAGTTGGTGTTGTTGTTGTTGTTATTGTTGTTATTGTGGCAGAAGCATTTAATTTGCTGCACAGCATGCGCGTGTCACAATAAAAATCACTCTAGTGCAACCCATTCAATCTACCCCACTTCGCCCCGCCCCCGTTCAACCAACCCTATCACCCACTCGAACGGTCCGACAAAGGCAGGCAGGCAGGCAGGCAGGCAGGCGGTTAGCCGCACTTCGTTAGCCTCGGCAGGACTCTGGCTGCCATTGGCAATGTAACTCCAAGTACTCAATTCTCCACTTGCTGCCGCCTCTTGATCGTTAGTATCTTGGTTCATGGAATTTTCACATTTTTGACAGCTTCACACGCACACACAAACACACACACACACACACACGCACACTAACTGTCGAGCAACATGGGAATTCAATTTGTTAATAGCAGCACAACAGAAGAAAAAAAATGGAATAAAGAATGAATCGCCGATTTTGGTTTACCCTTTAACGAGAAGAAACTGAAATAATAATATAATTTATCAAATAAAATTCAATTCTTTTAAGTGAAAGTTTTCTCAAAAGTTGAAGTTGATGGGCCTCTGTTTCCACAAGCAAAACTTGATACAAGAATTACAAAAATAATGTGAAATGAATTTGTCAAATGCTTTAAAATCAAATTTACCACAGTCGAAAACAGCTCAGGCACGTTCTTTCAATTATTTTATACGTTTTTCAAGTGCAAAGATACATAAAAATTAAAAAATAAAGCACTTGAAATGTATTTTAAACATTGTTCCTTTTTTTTGGTAAGTGCCCGCCCATTATTTTTGGTAAGGTTTTTTTTATAAAATCAAACTAGAAAGTATTCGATTAGAGTGAGTAAGTAAAGCGAATTATGTATTAATATGAAATGCTTTGAACTCATCACTTATTAATGACCTTTCCGAAAAGAACTTCAAACGATTTTCGAAAACGAGAAAACAGCTAAAACGACGAGCAAAAGGATTGAATACAATAAATGTATTAAAACCCAGTGAACTTTGGAGTGAAATTTAGAAGAGATTTAATTGTTTTCAAAAAAATAAAAGCAATAATTTAAATAATTATATTTGATGGGCAATACAATCTAGATAACTTAACTTTTTAATTTTCGCTAAGTTTTTATCATATACATAATTTCTATAATTTTGAATTGTATGGACGCCAGAGGTCAGCTGATCAGCCAGGAGTTCCCTTTAAAAAGTAGTTCAAATTGATTTTGGCTTGATGCTTGGTAGAGCCTTGGGGACACCCAAAACCTTTTGGCCAAGTTGGGTATGGGGGAAATTCCGTTTCATTTGAAGCATTCGTAATTAACAACAAAACAAAATGATGTTGATTGCAATTAGAGAAAATGAAAAGTCAAGAGTTTTGTTTACCCAATGCTCATTGTGAATGAATACACGAATAAGCAAAATTCACGTGATAAGTTAAACAATTTGTTATTATTATCATATACATATGTACAAATATGATGCATGTACGTAAGAGAGAGAGAGAGAGAGAGAGAGAGAGAGTATCTTTTATCAATCAGATACAAAGAGAAGCGGGGGAAGCACCGCCCAGTGTTTGTTATGTCACATTTATGTGACATTTTACACGCAAAAAGTACGCAAATGGCTTGAATGCTCAAATGCTGATGGTTCAAATAAGATAACACCACTCAAACTGAATATATACTCACAGTTGATTGCTTATTGTTTCAACATTTGTTGTTCAATGTTTTTTTTTTTTTTTGTGAGTTGTTTTCGTTTGACTATTTATAAACAAAATGTGGTGGGAGGTGGGTGGGGCACAGAAGTCAGAGAGCTATTTTGATGATTTTAACCATTTACAATTGCCTTCACCACAATTTAATGAGAATTTCCCTTCCGTCGAGCTGTAACAATTAAACGGATCAATATTTATCTAATGCAAACTGATTCTATTGAATGCATTTTTGCTAGCAAGTTAGTCAAATATTAACACTTTATATTGGTCATTCAATAATTTCATGACGATGACAACAAGATTCCAAGTGGTAATAGTAGCAACAATTAGGCAAAAGACTCAACCAGCAAGCTAAACAAATATGCCAAAAAGTGGCAGACAGACAGACGGAAACGAGACGGAAACAAACACTGACAAAGAAAATAGGAGAGAAGCAGCAGAGGAGTGAAAAAGAGGAGGAGGAGGAGTAGCAACCGCTGGAATTTAATTAACGGCAACGTAGCACAAAATTAGCATAAATCATTTAATTAAAGGTTAAAGTGCTGACGACCGGCAAAGCAAAAGTAAGCCGCCCTTCACATCGGACTGAGATTGTGCCCAACTTGAAAGGCGCCAGCTCGCAATCATGTGTTAATTTTTTAATGATATTTGATAAATATTCAACAACAACAACAATAACAACAGCAACGTGTTGTTGCCAACTCTCAGTCAGTTGAATTAAACATTTATGAAAATGTTAAGTAGAAAAGGTTTTATATAGTATATAGGGTATTTAGACCTGTCAAAGGGTTTTGCTTCTGCTGTATTATAATTTAATTAGCCGCTTCGCTTCAATAAAATGATACATAAAACCAATAAAACAATGTAAAATAATTGTTCAAATCATTAAATTCAATTGCTAAACGAAAACAACAAATTTAAAATCAATTTCAAATGCATTAACTTAGGTTAGGGTTAGCTTTATAAGACTTTTACTTCTTTTTCTCTAAGAACGTTTCTTAGTTAGTGCAAAAAGGACCTTACTTAGTTAGTTTAATAACTTCGATGTTTTTTCTAACTTATTTTAGTTGGATAATGATTTATTCACACTTACTTTCTCTGTATATTTTTTTTTCCTTTATCCTGCACAATTAAACAAACAGAACAAACAATAACAAACAATTCATTCATACCGAGTTAGGCTGGATTTTTAACTGAAACATCGAGAGCAAATTTCAGCCTTATTTGTTGTTTTCACTATGTGAAACTTATTGTTTTTTTCCCCCCCAACCCCTTGTTTGTTGCTATTGTTGCTTAAATTGTTTTTGTTCTTGTGAAAACTATTGTAATAAAAACATTCCGCATTGCATTGCATTTTCCAATACACGCACACACAATGAGCGCCAAAGCAAATTGATTTGTGCGGTTTTTGCAGCACAAAAATATTCGATATGGCCTCTGGACATCGCTCGACTCTATAACCTTCTATCTCCCCTCTGCCTACTGCGCACTGACCACTGCCCATCCAAACCCCTTTTGATGAGTTGAGTTGTTGGCTCTAACCAAGCATAACAATGAGCGCAAGACAAGCAACAAGAACGGCAAGAGATTTGAGCCAACAACTTTTAGCAATTGAATATTTTTGCCAAGTTTATGAATTTTTGATCACATTTACAATGCTCGGCATATTTAAGTAGAATATAAATATAATAGAAAAACAATTGTCAAATAGAGCAACTTATGTAAACTATTGTAAACTTATAGTTAATCTAAAATAATGGAAAAATTTTAATATTTACACTTCACTCCAATAAGTAAATAAACCATGGTAAATCAACACAAAAATCAACAAAAACATTTTGTTTTTGTTTAATTGGGTCTGTTATATATTTAAGGCCTTTGAAATTGAAAATGATAAACATTGTGTTATACGACTGTCATATACCTTTTACCACCTATTTTTTTTTTTGGCAACAAACTAACTATGAAAACAAACTAAGTCAATGCTAATTGCGTAGATAAAACAAGCAATTAACTAAAATTTATCTCATATCAACAGAGATTAGAATGAAAATTGACCCACTTGTAGCATAAAAAAAAGAGAAAGACAAAAAAACCTTAAAACTGAAACTTATAAGGAGAATTGTAATTGATTATAGTCAAATAGCTGAAAATCGAGTTAAAGATTTCGTTGGCCAAAAATTTCAATGACGAAAATTCAAGCGAATCAACAATGAAAGGGAATATTTGTTAGTTATACCCTTAAGTATAAAGGGTATATTAATTTTGGTCAGAAGAGTGCAACCATATAAAGTATATATATTCTTGATGAGACGAGTTCATATAGCCATGTCGGTCTGTCCGTCTGGATCAGCGCAAACTGAAGCTAGAGTGCTGAAATTTTGCATGTAGGCTTCTATATACTGCAGGCATTGCATATCTCGGATTTAACCGAATCAGACTACTATATCATATAGCTCCCATAGGAAAGATCGGTCGAAAATTCAGTTTTAGACTTATTGGTCTTTCGTCTTTTTCGAGTGATTGTTATAAAAATTTATATTTGTTAGTGTTATATACACATAAGTATTAATGCCAAATTTGATCAAGATCGGGCGACTATATCATATAGGTGCAATGGAAACGATCCTCTCAAATACCAATTTTGGACGGAAAAAAACAAAAAAACAGCCAATTTAATTGTCGTTTTTTTACATAACATTTTTTTTTCACTAAGACAAAAATACGTAAAGTAAAACAAAAAATACGTATATGGCTTTTTGGTCCAAATAATTATTTATTTAAATTTTTAATAAAATTTTTACTTCATTAAATTTTCCAAAAAAAAGTTTCGACACAGAAAAGATTTTTTGGATTTGTCCAATTTTTTTTTTATTGTTTTTGCCGCTATATTTTATATATTATTGATTGAATATTAGATGGAATACATGAAACGGTATTTAATACTATAAGCCTATGAAGTATATTCCTGAATTTAGGATTAGTTGGAAAAGTTTTTATTGTTGCATTTAGTTGAGGCAATATTTGCTTTTGCTTTTGAAATATTTACTTTCATTTAGCCATTTGTTTATTAACAATGACAACAATGACGACGACTCGCCACTTTTATTACTCGCTAACGAAAAAGAAAAAAAGGGAAAATCAAAATTGAAACCGAAAAACTTTAAAAAGTAAGAGAAAACCTTTTGGCACAGCGTAAATTTCAATTAATTTGAAATGTAAACAGGCTGAAACTTTTTTTTGTAGCTAAGCTCGGCAAATTCAGCGATGATATACGCATAAATTTAGCATATTTATGGGCGCATAAACATTGGAGCACTGGAGAAGCACCTTTTGGTGTGCGAAAATGAAATTCAGGCCACAATATTAAGCTTAGCATACTTAAACAGTGACTAGTATGGGGGAGTGGGGGGGGTGGTTACTTTTTTTCCTTTACGAGTTTAAGCCAAATGAAAATTTATGAAGCAAATCCAAAGTCAACCTCAAACAAAGAGGAGGAAAATATGAACTTGAGGTTTTGCTTGGTTGCTAAAATCCGCCACAAATGAAAATTATGCCTCATTATATCAACACAAAAGTCCTCGAGTATAGCACGGGGAACGTCATAAATTATGCAATACATATATAACTATATGTATGTCCCTTTTTTTTTTGGTGCATATAAAGACAGAGACAGCGACAGAGACAAAGAGGAGAGAAGTTGGTATGTTTTATGCAAATGAAATTAATCATCAGTCAGGGTGACAAATGCAGCGAAACAAAGCGCATTATAACGTAGATGACAAAAACCACTTACGACTCACAACTCGACTACCAATTAGTTTGGATGGTAGTGCTACGATTCCTACGATTCCTCATAGAGAATGATTAATGAGTGCACCATTTAGATAAGACCGACCGACCGACCGAGAGAACCTTCTCCGCATTTGGGCCAACTGTGAAAACCAAATGAAAGCAAAGCGAGAGCAAACACTTCCGTTAACTCCCCGCCTCCAGAAGATACAACGACGACATTGACACTGAGAATTATCTGTGAGTGACGTGAATGGGTTAGATAGGGCTAAAATGCTATATAAGATTAAATGATTTCCATGGCAAACATTTGCTTGTTGTCTAGGTCTACACAATTCCATTTAACTAAATATTACAAAACAATAAAAGGCCAGCAGCAGCAGCAGCAGCGGCAGCGGCAGCAGTTAGCAAATAAATAAAACAGAGTTTAAAACGTTCACTGGAAAATGAACATCTGCTCTGGTATTTAACTGCAATAAAGATTTTTCACTTAAAGTCATAAACTCAGATTGTTTAAAAGAACATATAAGAATGCCATCGCCTTTAACATCTGCGACATTTCTACTGCTCGGTCTCGTTCAGCTCTAACCAATTTTTGAAGTATTCAAGTGGATTTTCGAAATGTGAGTGAGAATTTTTGTTTTGTAATATTCCTTTTTAATATCTTGAGTTGATCAGTGCTCAGTCTTTAGTTCATTTGCACAGCTGTTTCATTGAGTTTTTCTTCGTTGTTTTCACGCTTTTGTTAATCACAAACTATTGGCCTACATTTTGAGTCATTTCACTTTTTTTGGAAGTTAATGTTCAAAGAGAGATCTCAGTACGATTTGAACTGTTTTTGTGTTATGTATCACTATAATAATCGGGTGGAATATATTGTGAATGGCACATGGCGGCCATATAATGGGTAAGAAAAAGAACCTTACGGAAAATTTAGCTTGTTGTTGTTGTTTGGTCGAGGCTGTTGCTGTTGCTGTTGCTGTGACGGAAGTGAACAGACGAAAATGTTCTTAATGAGTTCGTTACAAAGCAAGCAACAACAACAACAACAACAAAACAACGAAGCCTTAACCGAAACTCTATGCAAATTGATTCACTTGCCAAACAAACTTCATTTGAGTTCGTTATGTATGCGAGGGGTTTTGGCTTAAGAAGCCACCTAGCAAAGCTGCCTCAGTTATGACAAGATGTTTCCCACACACACACAAAAAGGGGGGAGGGGGCGAGAGGGGTGATATGAAGTAGCCACTTCTAAGCCTCTCTCACACACACACACACACACACACACAGAAAGAGGCGACTTGTGTTGGCCCTTGTTTCTGTCAATCAAGATGAGCAACAATTTTTAGCATAAAACACAAAGTGACATTGTTGCTGGACAAGCTGCTGCTGCTGTTGCTGTTGCTGTTGTTGTTGCTGCTGCTAACACACTTTACCTTATGCTTGTTGTTGTTGTTGCTGTTGCTGTTACTGTCTTTCTCTTGTCATGTAATTGCTGTTACGCTTTTGCCTTATTATTAAGTGATTGTAATTCTTGTTGTTGCAACATAATCTAACGATTATGCCAACTTGCCACCCATTCAGTCTGCCATCCGGTGAGCCGTCTCTCTCACTCTCTCTCTCTCTCTCACACAGTCGAGACAAAAATGTAAATTAACCCCATGGATAAAACTTTTGCCTTTGCCCACTTCAAATGGAAAGAAAAACTTTTACCCGGCACAGAAACTTTCATTATACATTTTGGTTGCTGCTGCCTACTTTCGTGAGAGATATAGCAAATTAATTTAGATTTCGCCACTGTTGCAGCAGCAGCAGCAGCAGCAATTAGTATTCTCTGAAACAACTTCGTTATATATTAAAAATATACCATAAACTTATAAATTCCTTGATTATACAAAGGTTAAAATTTCTCTCTCTCTCTCTCTCTATTTCGAAAATTGCAAATTTGGTTTACCATAAATTAAAAGAAAGAGTGATAAGAATGCCTTTTATTAAAGCTACTAATAATATTTAAGCCCCATAGAAGACAAATTTGCTTTGCTTTTGGTCTTTACTTCACTTTGGTCTTATTTAGATGCAATTGGTTTTTCTAGTTCTTAAAGCATCTTAAATACAGATTTTCAATAGCAATAATTAAATGCATTAAAGTTTTATTGACATTCACTAATTGATTAGATATATATACTAATAAAGATAGTTTGATTTATATAACTTATGGACAACAACAAATTACCATATCAATTTTCATTTGGACAACAGGGCGTATGAGTTATGCCAATTGTTGCTGCTGCTGCCTATAATGAGTTATCGATTACAACTGTCATTTAGCAAGAGAAGAAGAAACATTGACTCATTGAATTCGAGTGCAGATGATGGCCATGGCTAATTGCGCACACTTTTTGCCTGTCAATTAAGTCCAGCAAAGCAAAAGGAAGAGGCGGTGGGTGGTACGTGGTGGGTGGTGGGCGAAGAGAAGAGAGAAAAGGTTAAATATCATTTACATGACATTAATTACTTATTGATAGTGTTTGTTTGTTTGTTTATTTATTTTGCCTGTTTGTTTATTGGCTTATTTGTCTTTGTGCAATATTAAATTGCTTCAATGTGGCCGTTGGCAGGTCTCAACCGACAGACAATCAATTACAAACTGTATCACATATTAAGTTTCTCTGCTGCTCTTGTCATCCTTTTTTTGGGGGGGGGGGGGGGGGGGGCGGATCTCAATTGTTATCCCAACACTCTAAGCGGTGTTAGTCGACACTTTGCCTCGAATGTTAATTGTTGAAATATGCGTATAGCAATGTGTGTGTGTGTGTGTGTGTGTGTGTGTGTGTGACTCATGAATATTTATGCATAAATATAATTTAATATGCTAATTAGTACTGATTGCACAATTTGAAATTGTAATTTGTTGCCAAAAAACAACAACAACAACAAAGCTAAACAATTTTTTTTTTTTTCGTTCATTTCTCAAATGGCAAACACTTTTTTCTCACTTTGCATAAATTCCAAATGGAATCAACAATGTTATTTGTCGCTCTTGCCAATGTTGCAAATTTCATTTGCAGACAAAAATTAAATAAATTACATTGTTGCCTTCATAAGCCCACCCCCGCCCCCGCCCCCGCCCGCACCACCACAACCAACAACAACAATAAAGTGTCGCAAAAGGGTTGGCAATAAAGTTGACTTTATTTTTTTTTTATTTTTACCTGGTATAGATACAAATTCTTTCGACCTCCCCCCGCCCCACCCAAGCCAATCTCTCCTAACCCTCCTGTCATGACAAAATTCTTGTCGATTAGCTTTGCCATGATGTACATAGCTGATGCCCGTGGCACCAACAACTAGTTGACATGAAAAACTACATTACCCCCTCCTTCTCCTCCCCTCCACAGCTCGGGCCATCTGCCCATCTATCCTGCTCCCCCATCTTGTTGCCTTTTCTTGCAACTTAAGTGAATTAAAGTTTTAATAACTGACATTGGCAGGGCATCCGGGCATCGCACGTCCACGGCCAATATTGCTTCTGAAGGTACATACATATATATAGTATAATAAAAGTTAATTAAAAATCCAAGAGCAACAGCAATATATAAGCGTGCATAATCATTTTTAGTTTGTTAGTCTCAATCTCAATGACAAAAAAAAAAAAAGTAAAAGAAATAAAATTAAAAATTCGCTCAAAGAGTGGTTTTACGAAAAAGTTTTGGCTCGCAGTAATTGAATATCCATGCCATTTAAAATGAACTTTAAACAGAGAAAATTAATTATTTTCAAAAGGGAAAAACTTTTAGTATAAGTTAAGTACATACGAGAAATTGATTTTCAGTACTAAAAGCAAAAGAAAGAAGTAGTTTCTTGCATAACATGGCGTATGAGCAATATAAAGTAGACGGCCAGGGAGAGGCAATTGTTTTCCCCTCAGTCTTAACCATTCTAAGTGAGATCCGAAAGTAATTGAATATTTAAGTTAAATCTTTGTTGTGAATCAAAAATTTCATTGTTAACCAAATTTTGAATTATGAATGACAATTACAGACGACAGACATGAGGATGGGAATTCCCTTACAAGTTGATTTATGTTGGTCAACTTAAAATATACATTATTCTAATTATATATATATTTTTAACATTTCACTTGAATTACTTAATTTGTTTTGCCGTTGGGCAAGCAATTCAATTGAGAGGCTTTTCATGTGGCATAGTTTTTCGGTTCATTCTACTTTGCGTAAATATATAATTAAACAGTTTGGAACGTTGGCATATGCGCATTAATTGCATAAATATGTAATTAAGCAAAACTGGACAACAGATTCACATACACACCCACACACACACACGCACACACACACGCACACACACAAGCCACTTAAACAAATCACCATCATGAGGCCAATAAATGGAGCGGCTATCTCTTACTTACTCACCTGAGGCGAGAGTAAAAGGAAAAAGGGAAGCAATGCGGCAAGTAGAAAAGGCGAAGGGGGCAGGTAGGGGGGAGAGTGAGTAGGATTACAGGGAGCAAACCATAAATATCCATTTGAAGCAATTCCATGGTGACAAAATGTAGCAAGTTTAATTTATTATCAACAGCCCTTGTGCAAACAAAAGAAGGGACAGAACAGGTGTGTGGGGGAGAGGTCCTTAATTTGAATACTATGCAGAGGCCAAACAGGTGGACAGCCAGGCCAGGCAGAGTAAGTCTCTTGTTTTTAGAGCAAAACATTTCATTAGTTCAATTAGTTGGCTGGCACAAAATTGGACAGGTGCAAGAGTGTTGAGGGTACCAAAGGATTGAGTTTCAGTTTAAAGACACGTTACCATTTCCCCTGGCGGACAAAAGGACAGAAATGAGGAAGAGCCACTCTTCTGGCAGCATTTTAAACAATGATTAGTGGATTCTCGTTTCACTTTCGTGTCATTTCAAATACAAGATAAATTATAGTTTTGTTTTTTTCACATGCAAATGCAAATTTATGGCCAAAAGCAAAAAGGCTTAAAACCTTTCGAAAGAGAATAAAAACCAATTGGAAAATGTGAAATGTATGTACACAAAAGTATATATTTAATTCCTTACAAATTCCCCAAGGATGCCAACGAGACACGTGTAGGGACATGCAAAGGGGAGCTAAGGTCACTTTGGTTCCTGTCCTACTATATAAAGCCAACTTTCTACACAGACAGACAGGCAGGCAGACAGACAGACTACTGGCTGACTCTGGCCTATGGGGAAATTAAAAATTTCCAGTGAACAATTGAGTAGACATCAAATTAGAGGCCCAGCTTTTGGTACGGCATTGAGCAAAGAGGCTAACGAGCTAATGTGCTAGCTATTCGAACTAACTAACCTAATTATTTTACTGAAAAGGAATGAAAGAGAAGAAAGACAAGGGGAAAAGAATGAAAAACCGCAGTCAGATTGTCTCTGACCCAGCAGCAGCAGCAGATGCAGCAGCAGGTGAATGTCGAGCACGCATAATGAAAACTTAGTTATGACAAGGCAACAAAGGACGAGAAAAAGAGGAGTAGAAAAAGAGAAAACGCAGAGAGAGAGAGAGAGAGAGAGAAAGTGAGCAAACCGAGTGGCACTCCAATGGTGTCGAGTGTTGTTGGACAACGTAAAATTAGTTGTGCATCCTTGCAACACAAGACCCAAGCATTAGCCAAGAGTGTCTGGAAAGGACGACAGCACAGTTGACCACTAAATTGCCATGGTAAAGTCGCCGCTATTGGCTACTGCCTGGCCCACAGCTACTCTAGTCGTAGCTAACTGCAAGGATGTTGATCAAATTAACAGCATGTGGCAACGTCCAAGTGCCTGGGCCAAGAGCCGCCCTAATGGCCGTCGTCAGTTGGCCACAAATTGTTTAAGCTGCCGACTAGAGAGACGAAAAAAAAACGCGCTAGCATCTATATAATTGTTTGACAACGAAACGGCTTTACAAGTTCCAATTGTTTTATTGTCTTAGTTTTTTGCCTTTCGTTTCTCTTTGGACTTTGGACTAAAACTTTTAAAAAAATTATTAAGTGCGTGACCAGTTAGTTTAGTTTGTATTCTTGCCACATTTCATACAAGTCACGCTGCTGCAAAAGTGGAGTGGCAAAGCATGACAAAGCGACAAAAATGGCGGCAATCACTCTCCCTCCCTCTCTCTCTCTCTCTCTCTCTCTCTTGCTCAGTATGAATTTTTGTTTTTCGCCAGAGTTTTCCCTTTCCGTTTGCACTTGTTATAAATGATTGCAATTGAAAGTTTAACCCCTTTTGCCAGCATGTTGGAAAAATTGGCATTATGTTTTTGTTTTTTTTTTTTTGCAAAACGATAAATAAACAGCAACTTTAGCTAAGAATTTATATTTTTTGGTCATCTTTTGATAAATGACTTTGACCAACTAGGACAAAAAACAAAAAAAAAAACGCAACAGAAAACCGAGAAAAATTGAAAGAAAACCAATAGAAAACAAAAGCCAACCGCAGTTGAACGAACCAAACATTTCCCCCAACCACCCAACCCAATCACCCACCCACCTTGCAATGACTTTTCTCATTAAGCTTTTTGGTCGAAAAGAAATCAAACTAAACTTGAAACTAGGGGCAGGGGCAGGGCAATGGGTAAAGGGACAATGTTAGTACATGTGTAAGGCATACAGAAGGGAAGCGGTTAAAGCAAAACAAACAATTGCCAGTTGAGAAACAGTTGCATGTTGCAACTGTTGGCAAATGGCAAATGGCAACCGGCAGGAAGAAGTTTACCAACCACAATGCTTCAACTTCAATTTGCCGTTAGAAAACGGGGAAAGGGGCCGCGCCGCCGCCCAGTTTGACTCGTATTTCATTACTCGAACTGGTATTAAGTGGCAAACTTTTGTATTTAACAACTTTCAGTTGAACAGTAAAACTCAAAACCAAGAAAAAGATGAACCGTCTAAAGTTTCAAGTATCAAGTAGAACTAACTTTCAGGCACTTGACCCAAGGACCAATCCCATGTCACATGCGAATGCCATGTAAATCAATTGCGACAATTGAATATTAGCTGAAATTTCATTTATTCATTCACCGAGAGAAACAGCAACAAACAGAAATATCCTTTAACTTGCCATGCCCTGTTTTTGATTACCCTTTAACCTTTAATTAGGCAAAGGCAAAAGTTTTATGCACTTCAAAAGGGGGAAAATTTTTGTGCAACATTCTTGTAGACGCCATAAAAAAAAGTGTATATACTTATTAACTTTCAAGTCGACTATCACAAAGACCTTAAAAACAAAATGGAAATTAGTCATATGTACATATATTTGTTTGATAACTTAGTGCTTTTTTTTTTTTTTAGAGCTATTAATTCTCTAATTTATAGCTCGAAACTGGTTACAAAAATTTCCCAGAAAAATCTGAGACGATAAAATTGTCAGGCTTTATTTTTATATTCAATAAATAAAAGTTTCTGAATATTTATTAGTAAAAAACTAAACTCTATACAAACTTGTAGAAATAACTCAATCATTATTTGTAATTGTTAAACTCAACGGAAACTTACTCCATTTATTTGTAAGGGGTGTAAGATGTTTCACAATGCTTTTTATATAATCTTAAACAAAATATTTATATATATTTTAGGCTAGTGACTTAATAACTTGATTTTTTCTATTGTCTGTTAGCAGTTTGCTTGAACAAAGCATAATCTTATATATTGTCTTGATTTGCACAGCGAGTTTAGTTCTTCTTGATCTAAGCAACAGTTACTATAGTGCTCCCATATATAACTAGTAAGTTAAAGGCAGAACTCTTCTTTTTGGTATCAGGTAACCTGATTAGATGACCTCGCCTGTTAAGCAGAATGGTCAAATGCACATACACTTAATAGGAAAAAGGGCCAAAATAGTGCAATGGGGCTATAAAGTGCACTTTAAAGTGGTGCGGCACTTTAGGCTAAATTGAATTTTGAACATGTCATTTAGGGGCAGGGACATGGCATGGGCGTAGCATAAATTATCTAAATGTATATAGGATGACTTTCGTCTGTTGGTCAAAACTAAAATTAAGCTCCATTAATTTCATGGGGCTACTTACAATTTTTATATGTCTCTCTTTTTTTTACAATCTCAACCCCAATTGGGGGGCACCAGCAGGGACTATGCCCATGGGAAAAGGCAGACAGTCCAATAGTTGGCACACACAAAGAGAGAGAGAGAGAGAGAGAGAGAGGGGGAAGAGGTGGAGAGGGAGTGAAAGACGAGTGATAAAGTGAGCCAAAAACAAGCCTCAAGAGTAGTGGCCATTAGTTTGGCAAATTAAGTTTCTCGACATCCATCTTTTTCCTTTTTTTTTTTTTTGTTGACGTTGAATGCAAATGAAAATTGGGTTAAGAATATTTTGCTAATTTCTTTGAAATTGGTCGACAGAAAAGGGGATATACCATAAACGGTGTTTTATTATTTTTCTTTTTCGTTTTCCGTTTATTTTACTAAAAATTATTTTTCATAGGAATGGATCTTGGCAGATTTTCGACTCTTGAAAGATGTTGAATATTTCATGAGTGTCATAAATTTTTGTGGCTCTATGTGTAGGAGTAGGAGAACGGGGCGTTTACACACGCTTCAGTTTTTTAATAACTTTCCATTGTGGCTGTCAGACTGACACTCACACACACACACATACACACTCAACTCATAAACACACAATGTTGGCAAGATTCACGAGATGTCAACGTTTTGTTGTTGTTATTGCTTTTGCTGCTGCTGCTGCTGCTCCAACAAGCTGCTTTATAATTTATGATGCCTTGGCATCGCCTTCATCACACACACACAGGCACACACACACACACACTCACACATGTCGCCAAGCTTCTGAATGATTTTCAACGTTTCAAGCTGCGCCCAAAAAGTGCATGAATATTAACTGCAAGTGCCCGGAAAAAAGAAGTTAAGTCCTTCGCTCTCTTCTCCCTTCACTCTCCCTTCTCTCCCTTCAGTTTTTAGTTTCACTATGTGACATCTGAAAAGTTTTCAAGCAGGTTCTCTTCATTTTTTTTTCGGTATTTCGCGATTTGCTGCTTACTTATGCATACGTGTGGCTTGATTTTTTTTTTTTTTTTTTTGCCAAACCTGATGAAAATATCTATTGAGATAAAAGCCACAAGGATAAAAGCTTAAATAGGGCATCCTTTCTGATGGTTGGCATTGAAGGGACTGTCACTGGGTACATGGGTAATTTGGTTAAGCTCAGCAAGCAGAAAATAACATTTTGCGCACAACCTAACACGCACAATGCCCGCTTATCATATGACCCTAAACCCCCAGCCCCCCACTCTCTCCCCGCCCACTCAAGCTGATGTGACTGCTGTTGTCATGGCAGTGACACGTTAGCTGTACAGTTTTTAAAACAAAGCCGAATCCCCCTCTTACCATGTTACCCCAAATGACTAATAGTTTTGTCGTCCAGAGCCAAAACAAAGTCCCCAAAAGAGCGTGTATACATATAAAAGCTAAAACTTTGCCAACATTGACATTGAGACAAAATGCATGCTAAACGTTTACAATGAGTGGACACCTACAAATTGAAGAACTGAACGACTAATAATGTTGATGAGCCAGATGGACTGACATTTAGACTGCTGGCTCCATTTCAATTGGCTGAGTGTTGTTGCCAAGGGCCATTCAGCTTAGCAGCAACTCAATTAATTTTGAGTGGAGTAAATTATTGAGATTGTTTTTATTAAGCGCTTCAATTACATACAATAGCACTTGAGATGCCATTTTTTGTGAATTATTTTGTACTACTCCCCCCCCCCCACACACACACACACACACTTTTTACCCTCTTTGTGGTTTATTCCTGACACTTTTATTGCCTTGCCAAAGTTTTTGAGTAAACTATAAAAGAACAAAAAACTTTAAGTACAAGTCTAACCGCTACTGTTTTTGGTAACATTCTCACACATTTGCCTATTTAGTTTCTTTATTTATACTCTTGCCAAAGAGTTACATAGATTTGACAAAAAAACTCATAAAGAACTGATAATTGGCATTCTCTATGCCAAATGCTTTCCAATTTGCTTCAACCGCATTGCCCGCAGCATTAACTGGAGTCAATCGAGCAAACGATATCATTTGAGACAGGTTAAACTTCCAATGAAGTCTTTCTAGTTTACAATCTCTTAAGTATATACTATGAGCAATGAGTCAATTCTAACGAGAAGTGCCACCTTACTCTCTTTTGGAAGCCTAGTTCGGCCTAAAGTAAATTTTTTCTGCTGACTTTTATTAACATTTAATTGAAGTAAAACTCTCAAAACAAAAAAAAATCATTTTAACATTTTATTTTGAAATTGAATCCGTCGCAAGTGATTAAAGTCGCTTATGCTGGCTGTAATGAATAATTTAGCAAAAATAAATTAAACTCAAATCACAAACGTATGCGACATCTGCCACTTGGAGACATAACGCGACCCTCAGTACAAAATTGAAGCAGAGCAAGACTATAGCATAGTAACAACTTGAAGCCAATCTTTAGCGAATTCATTTTTGTAAATAAGTAACTGGCAAATAAATCTTTCAGCATTTAAATATCCATTAAAGGCATGAAATGGAATCAATTGGTTACAATAAATAATATTTTCCATTTGTTAGTTTGTTAAATTTAAAATTAGTTACATTTCATGGGTTTAATATTAATTATCAAAGTAGCATTACTATAAAATTGAATGCTTAATTTTCATGATTTTTCCGCTTGTTGAGCGGAAAGGGTAACTGAGAGGGGGCTTTGATTTCAAGAGTTTTTCTTAGGGTGTTGGCAAAACCTTAAGCTTACGTAACCTTTAGGTTGGATTTTAACATTTTCGACTGCCCTCCTCCTCCTCCTGCTTCTCCTGCTCCTTAGAGCTCAACAGTTTGTTTGACTATGAAAACACAAAGTCGCAGCCAAAATCATATATAAGCTGCTCACTTTGTGGCCCACTTGCAACTTGTCGCGCTCACCTAAGCTTACTCACACACACACACACACACACACACGTAGACACACACCCTTAGAGGAGGTTCACACTTACATAAGCAGGAAAATGCCTTGCCTTGCATACAAATGTCAGTCGGCAAAAAAAAAAAAAAGGACACAGTTCATAAATTTTTCACAGTTTGTTGCAACAACATTTTTGCTTTTGGTTTTGTTTCTCATTTAGCCGGTCTGCCAGCTATTCCCTACATTATATCTAGAGTGAGTCTTTGTTTGTGTGTGTGTGTGTGTGTGTGTGTGTGTGTGTGTGGGTGTTTTAAGCAACCACAGCCCACGCGCCTGCGGATATGCAACAATATAGTCAACTTTCCCTCTGTTGGCATATTATGTGCACCGGGCGTGACTAACATGCACATGTTCAACTGTGCTAAAAAATGTTCCTCCCCTCCCCCCACTTGCCCCCTACAACACACACGTGTCGCCCAGCTAACACTCCTCCCAGTTAGTTTAAAGTTAGAAAAGTCGATTTTTATTCTTACTTTTAACCAACTTGATATTGGATTTCATTCCTTTTTTCATTCCTATATACTTACAGCAACATGGCCAAGGATTTAAGCACTTTGGGCTGGGATTATCTCATGTTTGTGTTGTTTATAGCATTTACTGTCTTTGCCCCGCTCTGGAAACGCATATTTGGCAAAAAGAAGCAACGCAGTAAGGCCGACTATGTCTTTGCCACGGGCGGAGTATCCATTGTGGCCGTTATGATATCTATAGCCCGTGGTACTCTGGGTGTACGATCAGTTTTAGGTAAGTACTTTGAACATGAAATACCTTAGAAATGTACGTTAAATAGTCTTTTCTTTCTCCAGGCTATCCCAGTGAGTTGTATTATCGTGGCTCAGCCATGTGGGAAATTATTTATGGCATGATGAGTGCCTATCCAATTGTATGCTTCATGTTTGTGCCCGTCTATTTCAACTTGGGCATCACCTCTGTCTATCAGTACATCGATCTAAGGTGAGTTTTAACCTTCTCTCCTAACTCTCCCTCAGCCATCATCACTCGTCTTGCCATTACGGCAACATTGTTCAATTAGCAAAAGGCAAAACGACAACGGCAACGACAACGACAACGGCAACGACAACATGGAAAATTCTTATTTAAACATTCATTTTAATTTCACAAATGACCGTCGCACACAGCGCACACAATTTTATTCTTCATTAAGAAAGCCAAATGAAACTAAACAGAGCCAGCTTGATGCTGCTGTTGCTGCTGCTGCTGCTGGCTAAATAAATTTGAATTACATTTTACAAACAACAAAACAAAAAACAAAAACGGAATGAATGAAACAAAAAAAAAAAGTAAGAAATAACAAGAACAACAAATGGCCAAAACAAAGGCAAAGCAAACAGAGCAAATAATCTAGATATTTGTCCTTGCTGGGCCTGTTCTTGGTCTTTCAGTTATTGGACTTTACTTTCGACTCGACTGGCTCTCGAGACTCTTGCCAAGACGCAAGTTGTCGTCGTCGTTGTCGTCGTCGTCGTCGTCGTCGCCTAATTGTTTTTTAAGTTCGAAATTAGTTAACAAATTTGTTATCAAATGTTTGCAGTTTCGACAACAAAATTCAATTAATTGCAAAAAACTGACAAATGCTCAACAACACGCTGGCCAAGTGGCAAGGAAGAGTGAAGTGGCGGTGGGTCGGGGGAATTGTGTTGGCATAATTTGATTGAAATTTAATTGGCATCTGCGTAGGCAGAGAGAGCGAGAGAGAGAGAGAGAGAGAGGCCAGAAGCCAAGAAGAAACGAGGCAGAGTTACGCTTCTAGGCACAAAAATAGGGCCCCCCGATTAGGGGGCGGGGCATTTACATGGCCAGAATGAAGCGAAAGCTGTGCGGAATTGTGAAATTATTTAAATGTTTCCCTTAAGACGACATTGGAAAAATTTGCATAATTTGTAGTTACTCATTGTAGCTAAATCAGTGGGACAAAGTGTCACTATTTATGCGAGACACTTGTCACTAAACGATCGCATTAATCTTCTACTTAATTAAAGTATATCTTAAGTCATCTATATAAATCTTTGTCAAACAGTTCATTGTGCTGATTGTGATTGAATATCAATCTCTTAGTTTATTTTGAGTGAAATATTGCCATAACAATGGAGTATTTTATCTTCCACATAATTTGCAATTCAAAATCTATTTATTTGATGGCTTAAACCTAAAATCTACTTCAATTTGCTTTAAATTCTAATAAGAATTAATTAGGTTTCCATTTCGTGTCGAAAAATCAATTCAGTTCAGATCAATCTTATTTAGTTATTCACATTTTCTACAAGTTAAGCGTAAATCCACACAAGGACTAAATGTTAAATTCAAATAGAAAAGCAAAAATATAATTATCGATCACTTGCCACATTTGGTTGATAGATTGTTGAAATAGAAACTCGTAGATGACTTTTATCCAGATGTTTGACTTTTCTAATGAAGCACTTAATCAAATTCAAAGTCAACACTAAAATCAATCGAACATACCTTTATACAGACGTATGTGTGTATGTATGTGTAGTAGGTACTCATTCAAACAGAGAGCGAGAGACGATTCTTGTAATTCAATGCCATCAATCTTAGTTTCACCCATTCAAAATTCCCTTTGAGTTTTAGTAAACAAAAAAAAGTTTCGCATTTTTTCCAAAAGAAAAAAGGGTTGAGATTGAGATGCTTGCCACAGTGTGTGTGTGTGTGTGTGTAAGACAAAAAGTTGTTACAACATTTTTTGTTTAAGCCGCCGCCTCATTTTTAGTCTCTTGTCAGCACAACTGGCGTCTCGCGACATGTTTATGCATACAACTTCATCAAAAATTGGCAAGCAAGAAAGTTGGAGGCATAGGCCGATAAGTGAATATGCTACAAATTGCCAAGCCACTTGGCCACAAAGACAGCGACAGAGACAGAGAAAAAGAGAGAGAAGGAGACAAATCCTTGACTAAGTTACAACAAGATGACAATACACAAAAACCAGCAAAATTCATAAATACAACAAGAGAAGCAAACAAAAACAACAACAACAACAGCAGCAACCAATTGAATCAACACACACACACACACACACACACAGAGAGAAAACAAAGAGCCCACTTGGGCTGCGGCTGTTGACAAATTGTATGACAATTCGTTTGTGTCATAATGTTTATAAATAGCGCGTGTTCTGGCTGTCAGTGGCATTCGTGGCATCGGGGGCATGTGGCATGCGGCAGCAGTCGGCGTTGACAGTTTGGCCGTCACCCTAAAGGACCTAACAGCACCCGAAAAACTTACGAAAACAAAAAAAAAAAAAAAAAACCAAAGATACTCTTATATATAGAGGCACGCATGGATTCTCTTACTTGTCAGACGTCTGTCGCAAGTGACGTCTGCCACTCAGCAGCAGCACAGAAACAGAGATAGAAAATGAGAGAGAGAGAGAGAGATGAAGGGCAGAAGACATGACCCTTGACTCGCAGAAAACTCAAGTGTTATCTGCTCGAAAAGATTTTTGTTACGAACATTTTGATTTGCTATTTGGCCCCACTGTCCCTACCACAAATCCCACCCAGGGAACTGTTGAGTTCAATGGTCAATGGTTGGGTTATCCTCTGTCTCTCTCCCTCTCTCCATCTTTTCGTGTTTCGAGTTGAAGGCAATTACATGTAAATAAATTGATATCAATGCGACAATTGTTAGCACTTAGCAAATGGAGTGACGAAAACCAAACAAATGCATTTGAATTTCGCTGAAATATTTACGACTACAACAAGAATTTGGCCAAAGTGCACGAGCAAGAACCCCAACACCAAAGTTCCCCTTACCCATCGATGGAGATGGGAGAGCTTATCCTTGCGAAAATCAGCAAAAAAAAGTTAAAGAAAAAGGTAGAGGAAGAGCCAACAACATGGAAGTGTATACGCATAAATAAAGACATTTTCGTGGCAGTCAAAAGTGAGTGCTACCATGATTTGCAATTCAAAGAGACCAAAACCCAAAAGGAAAAAAATAAAAAGTTTTTAGGTGTAACACCCATTTAAATATGACACATACGTTCTCCAAAGAAAAAAAAAATACCCATTAGCTAAAGAAGGGTATGCCAATTTGAAGGTTTAAGTGTTTAAGGTCTCTTTTTAAAAGTAAATCTAGTTACAAGTTCAAAGTTTAATAATCAATTCTATACAAATTTAGTTTACTTAGATAGTGATCTCTTTCAATCTTTTCGTCACCTTCTTCTTGGCTTTAAAAGACTCTTTGATAGTCTGTACTGACTATCAAATATTCGAGCATAACTTAAAGTCAATGTGTTTAGTGTCAACTTGACTAAATGAAAGCAGACATCCGCCACATCCAACCATGAGCTTGAGGGGGCGGAATAAAGCACTTTTCGCCAAAGTACTCACTCCATTCCAGTCAGCCCAATACATGTGCATATATGGCTCATTATGTTTATTTATGCATGGCATTTAATGCAATCAAAAAGGTAACTAGGGGTGCTTTAGCCGCCTCTGATTGTAAAATGAGCTGGCTACCTAAGTAACGATTAGGTGGCCCAAGCTTAAGCTCACCACTAAATTGGCATTAATTCATGTTTTTTGGTCCACAAGCTAAGCCAAGGCAAGCCAAGCCAAGCTGGCTTTGTGGTCGATTCAAAGCCGATTTGAGGGTAGACTTAAGTAGTTCTTGGACTATTAAACTCTAACCGAATTGAAATTGATGCAAAGCAGCAGACTCAATGATTATGCAGTCAATTGGTAAGGCTGCACTATGGGATAGTTACGAAAATAAACGCTGATAAATAAGAGATTTTAATTAATCGCCCAACTTATGCTGGAGAGAGAAAATTTTTAACAATTGCGAGCAGATTTCTTAAATTTAATTAATCAATTCAAGCACTCCCACTGTGCAGTCAGTTAAGGAGAATAGACGTCTTTGGCCATAATTATTGCATACTTTAAGGTACTTGGATTTAATTTAAAGTTATTAAGGCAAAGCATTTTGAAGGCTTTGGAGATTGTTGCGTTGTGGCTAGGCAAGACAAATCAATTAAGCTGAAACACAACTGGGTCTAAGTAAACATACATACATATACATATACATAGATGAAAGGCATATACACACATACATATACATATACATGGATGCCGAAGAACGTTCAATCAACTGGCAGCCAGTGACAAGCCCAAGTCATTACTCACACGCTCACACGGACACAGACGCACACAAAGGCAGCACTTATTGTGATGGACACAATGTTAACAGGCTAAATGAGAAACAAATGCCACAAAAGCGAAAGGAAACAACAACAAGGAATGGGGGGGGGGGGGGAAATGGGCAGGAAGAAGAGCCAGGGAGCAATAACATTGAGAGTAAAGACAGAAAAGGCCCAAAAACAATAAATCCCATAAATCATATTAAATTGACATATCAGGCAAAAATTGACCGCAAGCAAAAGGAATGTGGACACCCACACAAGCACACAATATGCTGTTTTCTGTTGTGTGTGTGTGTGAGTGTGTGTGTGTGTGTGAACTACAATAATATTTCTTTATCAATTTCCCTTACAAGCTTAGCCACAACAACACAAGCAACTGATGATGACGAGAGCCATGTGCAAATGCCTAACAAAATGTTTAGAGGCCATGCCACGCCTCTTCAATCAAGAGAAATTTTTGTGTTTTTCTCTTTTCTGTTCTGTCATATGTACGTCGTCTCATCCATATCAATTTAGCAAATTGGTCAATTTCCAATGGGTCAGATAAGACACTTTAATAAATTCTCGACAAAAAACAGAACAAAAAACAAGAAGCAATAATTAAAATGCTTAAGGCAAGCTGCAGCAATTTAATTTAAACTGAAAAACTCAGTTGAGCTTACTTGTAAATTGATATTTGCTTATTGATTTACCCATACTGGCGCACAAGCAAATACTCACACACACACACACACACACAGGGCACAGGGCACAGGGCGCAGAGGAATAAAAGGAAAGCGCGGTTGGATTGCATCATTAATAACTCAACTGGCGCCTGGGCGTATGCAGCACATTTTTTCTTTTCTCTTCTCCCTTTCGCAACGAACTAAACTTTATATGAAGAAGAATTAAGCCGATTGAAAACGTTTTGCTTGCTCATGGCAAATCGATATGTTGGTGGCCGCTTGTAAACAGAATATTCGAATTTACATTAAACGACACACCTGCGAAACACCTGCCCCAAGTTAGTCGAATCAATTAATCTTTTAATGCACAAAAACATCTTCAACTGTATTTGTACTAGTCAAAATTCATGGGATTAAAGACAAATTATGCCTAATTCTATCACACCCAATGCGCGGGCACTTCGTGTGTGTGTGTGTGTGTGTGTGTTAAGGCACTTAAAGTGGGCTACGACAATTTCTTAGCCCACATAACGCATTCTAAACGATCATTAAGCGCCCAAAGATTCAGTCCTCCATACTGATTCTGTTTCTGGCCAACACACACGCAGTCGTGTCGCGCAATTTTTTTGCATCAAATTAACACACAAATTTTTATAACCCTTGGCCATAAAAACCACCGCCGGTCCCAACCTCTCAACTATAAAAACAATCAAAACGAGTTACACAGCCGCCAATTTTCTTAGGTTTATTATTTTTTTTTTTTTGTTTCTTTGCCTTGTTATACATATATAGAATTTTTTTCGCCTTTCTGATACCCTACACGTATGAAGTGCTCGTAATGGATTTCAAGAGGAGAATTCGAATTTGCCTGCATCCTTGTTGAATAGAAAATCTTTGAGATTAAATGAACTTAATTACCTCTGGCAGATATTTTAGAAAATTTCAGATATATTTAAATTTTAAAAGATTTTCAAAACTTTTCAGATGAGATTTATCAGAAGTTTTTGATTTATAAATTTTGCATAGGGTATTTTTAAAGACGATCCATTAATGTAGCTAAAGGATTTTCATTTGTGTTTTTTGTTTTATCCTTGCTTTGCTGTCGTAAATTCTATTTGAAGCTCCTTCTGGCTCCTTCTGTCTCTCTCTTTTCCACTCATAACTCTTTTACTGCTGCAGTAAATCATAAATGGAAAATAAACTGAACTGCCACATTAAAACTTTAATAAACGCAGCTAATAAAAATAAATAAATAAAATGCAAGAGGCAGCAGCGCACCACCTAGGACCCTCCAGGAACCAGGAACCAGAAACCTGCTGCAGGAACACTAGCTCCTGCTGCTGTTGGTGCTGCTTAATTGGCTCGCTTGCACTCATCTGTTCCATTTAATTTTGAAACTCGTTTCAGATTTAAGAGTCGCACGGTGCGTTGCCTGGCCTCGGCCACTTATATTGTGAGACAGATCTGTAATCTGGGCATAACAGTTTACACACCCAGCGTGGCATTAGCCACGGTCATTGGCATACCCTACTGGGTCTCCATTGTGGGCATGTCGGCCATTTGCATAGTCTTTACGATTCTGGTAAGTAATTCTGCATGCATAATTTATTGTAATCTTTCTATTTGTTTATCTATGACTTTTGCTTTTTGCCTTTTGCTTTTAGGGCGGTCTGAAAGCGGCCATCAATGCGGATGTCATTCAAACTGTCACCATTCTCCTGGTCACAGTGGCCGTATGCATTCAGGGCACCATCTCTAGCGGTGGACCGAAGAAGGTTTATCAACTAAATCGTGACAATGGTAGGTGGATAATGTGGAGGAAGTGGAGGAAGTTAAGGACGGATGAGGGTCTTGGATTTCGATTGATCATGGCAGCTTATTAGCGGAAATGCTGTGAAATGATGCCAGCTAGTTATATGTATGTGTCTCTCTGTGTGTGTGTGTGTGTGTGTGTATGCCCTATGAATGTTCCACATTTATGCTGACGAATGATGACTATTAAAATGGCATTCATTCTGTGTTGCTGTTGCTGTTGCTGTTGCTGCTGCGTCGGCTCATTATGCACATAAATGATGATGATAAAAGCGGCATAAAACAGCAGCAAAAGAAAGATAAAGAGAGAGGATGGCTAGGCAGTGATGGCAGCGATGGCAGCGATGGGACGATGGGCCAATGGGATGGTAGGATGATGGGAAATGGATGCCTTGCATGACGACAGTAATAAATGTCTGACGGCAAGAGCGTTTGTCACTTGAATTTGAGTTGCGTTTGCTTGTCAAACACGCCTGGGAATACCCCCACATGGCGGCTGCATACAAATACATATATACATACATATATATACATATACTATATCGTTGTAACACAGAGATTTTTGTATTCTTTTGTTCTTGTTGCACTTTAGGTCGTCTGAATTTCTGGAACTTTGCCGGCGACATGACAGTGCGAGTCGATACACTTTCGGCCTGGTTGGGTCAACTTTTCATGTCACTCTCCCAGATTGGTTGCCAACAGAACTTTATGCAGCGCTATGTCAGTCTCAAGAGTCTTAAAGAAGTGCGAAGGTACATATGTAGCATTGATGGTTATTACTCGATTACCAGAAAGTAACTTTTCCATTTGTATATTTTACTAGTGTAATGCTTATGAATGTGCCACTGGTGTTTGTGTTCTTCTCACTCTCTTGGATCTCTGGCATGGTCATCTATTCGGCGTACATCAATTGCGATCCCCTTGCCGAGGGTTATATTAAGAAACCCGATGAAATATTACCCTTTTTTGTCGAAGATCAATTGGGATTTCTGCCTGGTTTTGTGGGCATCTTCATGGCCACATTATTCAACTCGGCCTTGTGGTAAGTCATTGATTTCCATCGAACGTATAGCCATCTAATGTGCTTTGAAATTCTAGTATGATGGTCTCCAATCTGAACTCTCTGGCCACTGTTTGTTGGGAGGACTTCGTGTCGCAGCTGCCCAGATTCAAGGGACTCTCAGATAAGCAACAATTGCGGATTATCAAATTGGTGACTTTTATATGTGGCCTCATCATTATGGGCGTGGCGTTTGGAGTTGGTTTGCTCTCTGGTGTCATTGAGTCATCGCTGCTGGTCTTCTCGGCAACATCGGGACCTCTGTTGGGTTGCTTTTTGTTGGCCATGATGGTGCCAGTGGCCAATTGGAAGGGCACTTCGGCGGGCATGATCAGTGCCTGTGCATTCGTTTTGTGGATTATCGGCGGCGGCATGACCATTGACAAAAGCACACCCAACTTGGCCACGTCAACGGAGGTAAGCTATAGCTGATATCTATTTGTGAGTAGAGAAATAATTTGTTTTTAAAATCTCTTTCAGGGTTGCTCAAATTACACTTTCTCCGATTCCATTGCCAAGCCGAATTATGGCGAAGAGTCGTGGCTTTTAAGCCATACACCCGTAGATAATCAGACTTACCAGGCGCCGCCTGAACGGTAGGGGAATGAGTAATACTCTTAATTCCGTAATTTCGCAATTAAACATTCGCCATTCTTTTTTATTTACAGCACTCCCCTGGAGACTTTTTACTCGATTAGCTTTATGTATTACAGTTTAATTGGCACTTCTCTGACAGTTATAATTGGCACCATTATTAGTTTGCTTACCCAGCATCCGGATGATGAGTATGATGCAAAACTGTTGCATCCTCTTATTTTCCGTGGCTACGAACGCTTGACC
This sequence comes from Drosophila nebulosa, assembly GCA_024703675.1. NCBI lineage: Eukaryota > Metazoa > Arthropoda > Insecta > Diptera > Drosophilidae > Drosophila > Drosophila nebulosa. The sequence goes on along the minus strand of JANFPS010000007.1, from coordinate 1,097,579 downwards.
CGCGGACCCAAACCTTACTATGTCAAGCATGAGGAGGAATCCGGATTGAATGGACGCAGTAGCAGTAATTCTTCGGCCACCACAACGACATGCAAAGAGGAGAAAATTAATCATGCGTATGAGTCCACGCCCGATGAGAAGAAGGTGAATCCCATTGCTGTGGTCTTCACCAGCGCCGAGGGTGCTGAACGTGCACAGTCAATTTGTGATGGCAGCAAAATTCAACTGGACACTGTACCCGCCGGCGAGACAGGCGTCTATCGACAGCTTCAGGGACACAAGACGACGCTTTGAGCGTAACTGGACCTCAGAATCGACCCCACCATCACCACCAGACCGTACTTACCTAGCATAGGCCATTGAAATTGTAGTGTAGTCAATATACTTACTAGTTCGTAGGCTAATCATAAGTCTAGACCAATTAATGAGAGAACTTAACCGTATCAAGTCTACAAGGATGCTGTGATTATTGTACGAGAGAGAGTTATATTGTTGAGCAATATTTCGAGAAGTCTCACGTATGTATATTGTAGAGGAAGACAATTTTTATTTATGTATGTGTACTTATTATGTGGATGTCCCTATGTATGTATGTATGTTTGTATCTATATAAGCAAAGACAATATTTTATATTAACTATTAATCTTTTGTGCAATAAATAAAGCTCATGTATTTTTATCTAAGGTAGAATAAGATTGTCAAACCAAAAACAACATAAACGATACAAAACAGGGTAAGGCCTGACCTAGCCCATAGCGATTTACATATTTCTCTGTCACCCATTGCAACGTATTCGAGCAAGGCTGACAACTTCGATGAAGTCCTTTGCAAGCGATTCCTCGAAAAAAGTTCCATTAAGCCTATGAACAATAGAGAAAAACGCTGCCCGCATTATAAATTTTTTTTGGTCTGAGACCATTTAAAAAAGCATACCAATACGTGTGTCAACGATGTGAATTGTAAGCTCTGAAGACAGACTCTATAGTCGTTTTTTTCAAATGAGTTTCGCCAAAAGTTACTTTTCCATATGTGACAGGGAATTAAAAAAACTGTAAGATAACGCATATTTGTTTGTTCATACCACAAATTAGATGAGTTGTGACCCAAGTTAAGCAGAGAAAACTATAATTTATTTTTTAAAATTTTTTTAGATGTTTGAAAGCAACTATTTTTAGTAATAAATCGTTTGGGTAGTTTTCAAAACTATTTAACGGCCATATTTGCCAGTGCTGCCCATTAACACCTGCCAGTGCTGCCACACTACGCGAGCAGCTGCAACTCAACGATAACGATAAGTCGGAACAGCTGAGTTCGCGTTTATCGCTTGAGGGTGTTGCATTTCTTTTGTTTGCGGCATGGTTCTTGGAAGTGCAATAAATAAAATAAAACGTAAATTAATTAAGCTGAGGAAAAAAGAAAAGAAATCGCATCTATACGGAAATGAAAAATGGCCACATTAGTGAAGCCGAAAAAGGAGGTAAATTTTATATTCTCTCTGCACATAATAATTTGATAATAATAAGAAAAACGTTGTTTGCAGAAAGCGAAAAAGTCCCGAATTACACAAAGCAAACGGGAAGAGGAAGAGACATGCAAAGATGAGTTATCAACAAGTAGTAGCGCAGCGCCGACAGAACAAAAACCAAATTCAATTGAAAATGCTTCGTTAATGGAGGAACTGGAACGAGTGGCTGCTTTGGCCAGCACTAGCAGCAGTGAGCCAATCATTAGCCATGAGTGCTGCATATCGGGTGACACCATTGTGACGGCGGAACCCGAGCCGGAACCGACTGCACCCTGTGCCCCTCCCTCAACGAGCATACAAGTGGTTCAATATCCAAATCTGCAGCCATTGCGACTTAATAGTGTCAGCGAAGAGGAGAAATCCCCGATTGTTTATCACCAGAACAGAACAGTGTCACCAGGTTTCGCCTTGGCCCGCAGTCACATTAAACCTTTGAGCGGAGAACAGTTAAAGCAATTCTACGAATGTCCCGAGTTAGAAAAAGCCAAGCAATTTGAATTGGAATTTCTAATGAACTCATTGCTAGAGACTACCGAGTCAGATCCTCTTTATGTAGCTCTCTTGGAATACTATAATCTGCAAATAAAGCTCGCCTCAAATCTGCATGATGTTCAAAAATATCGTCAAAAGTGCACCGAAACCCAACAGCAAATCTGGACCAAAGAGGAAGTGAAGAGAAGCTTTAGTGCTAAATGCGGTGATGGCTACGAACTGCACGAAACCATTACCTACAAGTAAGTTCGGAATTCTGAAAAGTCTTTGTTATGTTTGACAATTGGCAAACTAATTTTTACGATTGTTCTTATCTTTTTTTCTCCGCAGTCACATTAAGGTGGATCCCGTCAAACTGGGGGCTGCCAAAGATTCTCTGACGTGCCTTTATAATTTGGTGTGCCATACTTTTACCACCAATACCATCACCGCAAAGATAACAAAAGTGAAAATCGATCAAATAATTAATTGTCTTCTTACCAGCTATCAACCAGACGAGCAGTCAAATAATTTAAAACTGCATAATCAGCTGGATGCAGCAGCTCTGGAGTGTGTGGCCAGTCTGCGACGTGCCATTGCCATATTATTTAGTTTTGCCCGAAGGCCTAGCCCCAATACGGTAACATTTGAATTAAGAAAAGAACAAAATTTGACAAATTAGCATAATACTTTCCCTTTTATTGCAGAATTTTGACACTGATCTGAAACAATGGCTAAACAAGCTGATTTCACTGCAGATTTTGTTGGCCACCAAAGAGGATCATTGGTTTCTACTTTTAAATATTTTACGTTGTCCCAATGGCGTCGGTTCGTGGGCTGCTCAGTTTCTACAGCTGCCGGGAATGAATGCATTACATGTGCCGGGCTCACAGACCAACGATATGCCTTTGGAACTGACCTCGCCGGAGCTTAATCACTGCATAGCCACATTGCAAATTCTTTTGTTGCCCATTAAGAAGCGCAATGAGTATCTGAAGAGTCATGCACAGGCCCACAGGGAGCTGTCTGGAGCAACCGCTGTGGCAGATGAACGTTGGATTCTCGTGGACTCCGATGGCGAGGATTCCCACACACCCTCCGGCGAATGTTTGGGTCTGAAAGAAAGCGATCTGATAGCTTTACTTAATCAACTTCCGTTTGAAAGACTTTTCTCGTAAGAAAGGTGATACCATTGGGTCAATAGATTATAATACAATTCCCTTTCTAGCTCGGCATTACGCATCGAGAAGTTCCTGGACGATTATATCATTGAACCGGACATGATTACAGCCCAGCATATGATAACGACGGTGGCCTTTCTTGCTCAGTTGGTGGAGATTTTTGGTGAAGGCATGTTGACTTACAACAATGAGCGCTACAAACAGCTGGCCAAGCGTCTGGGTCGTCTGGTAAGGCATACATTGCAGTATGTCTCGGACTACCATGATTTGTTTATGTAAGATATTGCCATCAACTGCAGCAAAGGCTTCTTTTAATACTTTTTACTCAATAGTCACAACAGTCTGAGCAAGCCTGTCGATCTTTGTGAACGCATTGAAGTCGAGCTGCAGGCCCTGCTTATACGAGCCTGCGGCTACATTTATCGGACACACAACCTGGGCACCTGGCAATATTTCTCTACGCTTCCCTATGCCACTCTGGATACAGAGATCATTTGGCATCTCTTTTATTATCTTAATGTTGGCTTTCCCACTGACTTGAACACCCAACTGATTGACGATCCTGATGGAGCCTTTCAGGCCGAAGACTTTTGGCAAAAGTTCGACATTGCCTATAGTGACGTGGAGCCCGAAGATATGTATTACCTGTTGCAGGCCTTCTTTGAGATGGCTAACGATCGGGATCGTACCAAAGACTGGAATCTAATCAAGGGCATCTGTTTGCATATCTATCAGATTGGTTTCATCCATTGGACTACGCGTGAGATGTGTTACAAGGCTGCACGTGATATGCTGATTAATATTACATTGGCCTACGAAGATCTGCTGGATTGCCTGCTTCTGCAGCTTAAGGTTCGTTTCGGAGAGACCGAGCAGGCTGCTTACCTATTTAAAGCCCTGCCACTGGAAAATTGGCGGCCGAGCATGGAAAGTTTCGAAATACTTTCCAATTGGCTACTCCACTTTGAATATCAATCACTCGAGAGCCAACTTGCTCGTCTGATCATTGGGCATCTAAATTGGGGTTTCGATGATGAAGGACGTCTCTTTTTACCTCACAACATACACGTGCGCATGGCATGCCTGGTCACGGAGGCACTGAACAAGCATGCTCCGGAAGTAATCGGCGCCTCTGGCATTTCGGAGGGTGTGCGTCAAGTTTCCGCGCTCATTGACTCAACACAATCGATTCGGGAGCAGTTCACCAACTGGTGTTGGCGCATGATATCGACCCTCCGTCTACATTTAATGGATCAAAGTGTGGAGTCGGTTAGGCGAACCCTGCAACACCCCACCGAACCATTACTCTTTATACCCGAACTGAATCGTCTGGACATGATCCATCAGGGCATTATTGATCAGCGTCCAATAGCTTTATATGTGGGTCTCTTAGTGAGTTTGCATGGCCATTCAATTCCATTGATATGCCAGCATGGTTTTGGATTACTACAAAAACTCCTCATCGATCATCGTCATGCAGCTGTCATTCGTTGTCTGGAATTGATGGTGCCTCTATTTCTGGAAACTCCCGAAACCCTGGCCAACTGCGAGGCGTAAGTAATAAAACTAATTCACGACATGAACATTCGTTTCAACTCAAACTCTATTTCAGCTTTAGCAAACTGATGCTAGCACTTCTGAACGCAGATCGAACATACTTAAAGCTGGCCAAAGACTTGGTCTATGCCAACTCTGTGGGTCCAGTTCTCGAACTATTAGATAACATGCTGCATCATCAGATTGTTTCCTATACCAGGTAAGTAATGGGCTATTAAATTGTGCTTCTACACTTCTATTCAACTCTAACATTCTGCAGCTACGGTCTCTGCTCGCCGCTCAATCTAATTAATGTATGGCTAAACTGCTTTACGGCTCTGCCAGATTGGTCACAAAATCCGAATGTCTTGCATCTGCTGGATAAAATGTTACGCATTGCCTATCAATTTGCAGATTGTCGTGTTCAAACTGTGGAATTCTTCTACAATTATTACAAAGTGAGTTTCAGAACTCAGAACCCATAAGATTTTTTAGTTAACCTAAAGTTATTGTACTTTCAGAATGGCACGGAATGGAAGACACCAAACAAAGCATCGGCATTTAAATCCTTCTTTAGTAGTCAACCTACGTCGCGCATTCCTACCATTGCTCCACAGCACTGCTGGCTTAATTTAGTACTATTGGAGATTGAATTTCGTCTGCAGGACATGGCCTTTTGGCCCGAATTGTTGCGCCAAACCGCTGTACAGCCAGTGGAGGCGGCTCTCAAGAAAACTTTAGCTCTCCGCAAAGTAAATGCATTTTCCTCCGCACAATTGGTCATTTACAAGTATGCCCAACTTTTGGCCTGCATGGACACTGCCCATGCACTCTTTCCCATCTTCTGTCAGAAGTTCTTCGAGCTCTATTTGTGGCGAGTGCCCACTGAGGTTGAATCACAAAACTTCTCATATAATTTTGGAGTTTCGGATAAATTTTACGAGCACAATGTGACCCTAATGAAGTCGGTTAAAGCTCAACTAAAAACTGCAGAAGTTCATTACACAACAATGTCCAGAAAACGTAGCAATGAGGACGGTATAGGTCACATCTACAACAGCTGCTCGAAACTCATGCAAAATTGTGCCCTCTGGCTGGAGGATACACAGATAAATAAGTTTTCTAGCGATGCAGAGCAACTTCCAGCCCAATATAATAACCCAAAATTACGCGAATTGTTGAGTGGGCCAACCGAACATTGGACAGAATATCTTTTTCCCGCCGCTTTGCGCAAGGAACAACGTCATCAAGCCGATCAGTGGTCCCGCAAAATATACCGCATTGAGATGAAACAGACTCGACGAAGCCCCTTACAGTCCAAACCCCGTCAGACACCTAAACAGCGTATCATAAGTCATCTGCTTACCTACGACAAACGCTTGCCAGCTCCACAGTTTCTGCGACCTGATCCTGTGAAGCAAATTGTCATCGACAAAAACACTTTGTCGGAACTTAAGAAGGCCATTCACCAACTGAATTCCACAGCCAAGTGAGTTCAATTGATACATAATCTGTTGAATCTTTTTGTAACAGATTTCTCTTTTATTTACGCCTAGCAAATTTCACTACAAAACCTCGGAGTTAAACGCATTGAATCTGAATTATCTGGAAAGAGTGCCGGCGCTATATCAAATGATACCATACAATGAGACCAGGAGCAAGGAGTGCGACTCGCTGCTCTTTAATCGTAAATGCACACGTCCAGCGCAAATCACAGTGACTCCACAGCGCATTAGTAAGAATGACCAGATCTCTCGTAAGCAGGACCAGAACAGAGAACAACATGATAAAATTGTGAATGAGATGTTGGACATGAATGTCGATGCCTTTGCTCAGACTATTGAGGAGTTGGGTAGCTACATACGTGTCTTGTTGCATGCGCCGCCCGATAAAATGGTTACCCAAATCGCCATTGATTTCTTCTATCATGTGGTGGAGAATCTTACCGATGTAACCATGAAATTTCAAGCTACCCATGATTTATATACACAAGTGCTTGATGAAATGGGTGTAAGTAGTCGAGTCAATTGACTTCCATATAAAATTACTAATTATTGGTTTCCGCCCAGATCTATATGCAAGCCGAACAAGCAGCAGAAGGATTAAACGTTTTAAAATTGGCTTTAAAGCGCCCTGATCTCGTAGAGCTATTGGCTGGTGTCTTTCTGCCATGTCGGACAGATGCCGAATATTTTCTGCCCATGTATCAATTCCTCATAGACTCTCATCTAAAACGCTGCGACACAAAAATCCTTTTTGTATTGCTGTCCAAATTCGATTTGCTTAGCTGGATGGAGACCTATCAGCCAAAGCTTAGCGAGATTAACCGCCTGCTGCTGCTGGTGCTGCAGGGTCTAGAGTCATGGTTCCAGCCCGATAGCAGTTTGCTGCAGGATCAATTTCGCCGCCAATTGGTGCACATTTTTGGCTACGATTTCCCTCAGCATTACGGCGAAGTATTGCAGTTGGTTTTGGATCGCATATCGGATCAAAAACTGGTTCCATTGGTGCTAATCGATTTGCTGAACGCTCTCTTTGAACGGGCGAACGGTGACACGCTTGCGCCAGACAGCACGGAAGTTCGTCTGCATGAGGTTTCCCTGGACTTTGCACGTCGCCAGAAACTTTTCACTTTGAAGGCATCAACTGACACTTTGCTCTTGTTGGCCCGGCACTTTCAGAAGGAGCGACTACACCATGGACTGCATGGATTGTATCCAAAGCATAAGGATTATTGTCAGGTTCTGGTGATGTGGTTCACCTGTTTTGGACATGTCCTATTGGCGGCAGCAATATGCAGCTACCAGGAGCTCTTGGCTGATCAGAGTAAGTCGTAGTTCAATTGCCAAATAAATGAATTACTTCTATTACTTCTGTCCATTGGCAGTTAGCGACATTGTCTTTGGGTCCATTGTGGAAACATATGCTCCGTGGCTAGTACCCTACACGGAACAAAGTGGCGTGGGTGACGTGGCTCATTGGATACGCCAACTGACCCCGGGACAAAACAAAATTCTACTGCCTTGGAGTGAGCCACACGTGGGCAGTAGTAAACTGATGATCAGATCCTTTATTGCCATCATTCTGCAAGTGCTTGAGTATCTGCCCTCATCAAATAAGATACTCGAACACGTGTTCGCTTGGTATGTGCATCATTATGCCCAGCCGAATATGGCTGGCTATGTATTGGCCCCCATTCACGAGGGTCTGGCTCAGTTGCCTTGGGAACGTTTTCTGCCGCCCGGCAAACACATTGAGTTGCTCTATGACAGTCTCCAGCGCTATGTGCCCGAAACGCATGCCATGTTGGGCCACATCTTTATTCGAATTGATTGGACTAACTGGTTTGGGGTGATGCCGCAGCCCATACAAACGCTTTCGCTTCTCTTTGGTATCTTTATAAAGATTTCCTTTGAGCCAAACATTCACATTCATCCAAATACAAGCAAAATTCTGGAGGGGGCCACACAATATCCATGGCATCTTGTGGAATACAGTGAACTGGAGAAATTGCTCAAGTGGTTTGTGGCTAGTGTGGAACCCGCAATTGTCTTAAAGTTGCCCACCGAAAGCAACTACGCTGATCGCGCCGTTCTAGAGTGAGTAAAATTAATTATAAATTTCTATCAATTATATTTTAAATAATAATTCTTTTCTAACAGTCTTCTTCGTGTGGCTTGTGCTATGATTCCTGAATGTTATGGTCAAACCCCAGTGGTTCAGGCCACAGCCAAGCGAATGATTTACACCCGAGCACTTGTGCGCTTGCAACGAGCCTGCGGAGCCAAGCATACAAAACTTCTGTCCACCAAGGAGGGAGAGCGAGCCTTTTCTCATGCCTTTCTCGAACTCTTGAACTCGATTGATTTGGCCATTAGCCATACAACTGGGCAGCGCACTGCCGAAGAGCAACGTAGGGAGGCTCTCAATTTGATGCTCGAACTGGTGGCTCCAACACAAACCCAAAGTGAGGAGATCTCCAAGTAAGTTTTAGGCATTTGGGTGATATTTAAAAGACTAAACTCTTTATAATTGTATAGTATACACATTCAAACGCTGATACGTTGGCTGCAGACCTGTCCTCCTGGCAATGTGGTTATGTGCTCTGCTCTACCCGCCATTGGTCATCTGAATACGTACATTACCTGCATCTATGCCTTGCTGGAGATTAGCATTGAGGTTTACTTTCGAAGCTCACCGGAGAGTGCCCCTTGGCATGCGCCAAGTTGGGAGGGTCTGTTCGAAGCGCTGCAAATGTCTTTGCCAAAGCTGGAACTAATGCCAGTCATGCATGGTAGCTACTTCTTCTCGCTCCATGTCTTTGTACTCTACAAGCTGGAGGAGATCCCAACCGGTGGCGAGAAAATAACCTTTCTTCAAGACGTCGCACAGCTGATGGAGAATTTAAAGACTACGCCACGTACCGAGCCGCAGTTGGCTTTGGTGTGGGGTCTTTTAATTTCACGCGGTTGCCAACTGATCGAAGTCACGCCGACTGTTAAGAAACCTCTATGCATGTTGGCCCGACAACTGCAATTGGCCTCTGCCAAGGCAGAGGGCTGGAGTGATGGTCTTTTGGGGGCCATTGGCCTCAAGACGGAAGTCATTACCAATAGGTGAGTAAGCATTTCTTCCTCCTTATACTTCAAGCAACAATACTAATCAATTGTTTTCATAGGCGTAAAATTCTGACCCGTTGTCTGGCCTGTGTGATCTTCTCGCTTTTCCCGGCCAACATTAACCTTCGTTTGCCCTGTGAGGAGTACGAAAGCGGCATGCGGGAGTTAAACATGCTGCTGGCCAACAAAAAGTTCACCGACGAGAAGTCCATGATTGTAAGGGCAGTAAGTCTGCTTAAGGAGCGTACTATACCAGATAAACAAGCCGTTCCCCATTTGATTTGTCGTCTGATTGGCATATTCTACGATTCAAATTACCTGGCAACCATTCCGGAGGTTTGGGATGCTGACTTTAAGCTAAAAGCAACATAACCAATTTAAGCAAATATAAATTACTACATATATGTAAGTACTGGATACCAGTTATTTTTTATATGAATTATATGAAGTATATCAATATTGCTACACGCTAATTGTGTACAGCAAACACGTGATAATTATTTTTCTCTCATTTCAAAATTACAAGAATTTGCATTATCATACCTAAAAGTTTTTAATGTATTCATTAATCGTTCAATGGTAGTAAAGTGCTATGTTAAAAGAAAACAAATTCCTGGTATGACTTTTGAACTTAAAATTTTCTAAGAATATCAAAGACTACCATTATATTATATATGTATACATATACGTTTCCCAACATTTTTCTCAAAAATTTGTTAAAATTTTTTTTAATTCCTTTTTTGATATAACCTGACATTTTTAAACAAAAATTTAAAAAAGCAATTCGCAAATCCTGCAGCAAGACGAAAGGATAATGATGCAGTGATGATTCCAGGATGTCTCCAATGATCTTCATCGATTGCCATAGATATAAAATTCATGGAAAACATCCTTTTTCTTAGCGGTTGAAGGACTTGTCCTTGAAATGGCCAAAAAACAATCAAAACTTACTAAATTCTTGATATCTCAGTTCAGCGCAGGACTATCGGGATGTTTTTCACACAGATGATAGCCCTTGACGAGACGCGTCGATTGAGACTAATTTTGTCCTGATCCTTATAAGCACTCGCGAGATATTTGCTATTTTTGTTTAAGCAAAAATGTCCTTTTTCCTCAGATTCCAGAAGAGCCTTTCAGGATCTGATGGTATCAGTCGATGCGGCTTAATAATGACTTTGATCTGACCAAAGGATAAGATAATCCTTCAAAGGACTCACAAAATATTCACTGTTTTTGTCTAAGAAAAAGGTCCTTTTTTCTCATCTTTCTAAAAAAAGTTCCAGGATCTGATGGTGTCAGTCGATGCGGCTCAATAAGGACTTTGATCTGACCAAAGGATAAGATAATCCTTCAAAGGACTCACGAAATATTCACTGTTTTTGTCAAAGAAAAAGGTCCTTTTTCCTCAGCTTCCTAAAGGACCTCCCAGGATCTGATGGTGTCAGTGGATGCAGCTCAATAAGGACTTCGATCTGACCAAAGGACATCACGGTAGTCCTTCAAATGGCCGAGTTATAAGGACATTTTGTGGCTCGTTCGCAACATTTTTTTTTAGTTATTTGCAATTTTAGTAGATTTTTGTCCGTTATTTTTAGGTTTTTTTAAATAAAATTTTGAAAAAATTAAAAAAAAATGTGTTGCATACTTATATGGGTTTCGAAGAAATCATTTACCTTCTATGCATTTCTGTTCGCCTGGTATTTCACTATTTTTGCGGTACGAATTTTGCGTTCGTTGCAACGGAAATTTTAAATTTTTCGCAACGGCTATTTTTGAATTTTCGTCGGCCGTTAAATTCAAAACGAAAAATTTTAAAATCAGCCACCTACTAGGCACTTCTGTTCGCCTGGTGTTTCAGCTGGATTTTTAAGCGAAACGGCCGACCAATTTTCAGCCCGCGAGAGTCGCAAATTTGTACCGAAAAATAGGCAAAGCACCAGGCCAACAGAAGTGCCTAGTAGGTGGATGATTTAAAATTTTTTCCAGTTTGTAAAAAAAGTGCTGCATACTTATATGAGTTTTTAAGAAATCGTCTACCTGCTATGCATTTCTGTTCGCCTGGTACTTCACTTTTTTCTGTTGCGTTTTTTTCGAATTTTTGAGCAACAGCAACAACCACCACAGCAACAACAACAACAACAACAATTACAACAACAAAAACACCAATTACAACAACACCCAAACCCCAATGACTCAGCAACAAATTTTCTGTTCAATTTCCTTTATTATAAACTTCACTAAAAGTATGCTACAAATTTTTCATAAATGTTTAAATTAACGTATAAAATTAACCTAAAATTGCTCATAACTCCGCAGGACATTGACCGATTTCGCCAGGACAAACATTTTCTGAATCGCCAGGATCAACTCTATCGATCTGCATTCAAGGATTTCCATTATCCTTCAAAAAATTATCCTTCATTTTTGTAAGGGGGTGAGTCGCAAAATGGCCAAGTTGTCGAAAAAAAACCATAAAAGTCCTTATAACTCGGCCATTTCAAGGACTCTCAGGATGCGCCTTGGTCAGATCGATTTCTTTGATAAGCCGCATCGACTGACACCATCAGATCCTGGAAGGTCCTTCTGGGAGCTGAAAAAAAAGGATATTTTTGCTTAAACAAAAATAGCAAATATCTCGCGAGTCCTTTAAAGGATCAGGACGAAATTAGTGTCAATCGACTCGTCTTATTAAGGACTATCATCTGTGTAAAGGATATATCAATAGTTCTTCGGAGAGCTGAGATATCAAGGATTTTGCGGTTTCTTATGATTTTTGCTCCGTTTTGGGCAATTTCAGGACTTAGAAAAAAATTACAATTCCAAAAATCAGAAAAAAGCGAATATCTCGGCTATTTGAAGGACGATTGGGATATCCTTTGGGCAGATGGCAGTCCTGGCGATGCGCCGTCGACTGACCCAAAAAGGTCCTGGAAAGTCCTTCAAATGACCAAAAAACAGGACATTTTTCAAAAAAATCCTGTCCTGCATTCTTAGATGACCCATTCACTTTTTTTTGATGCCAATCGATAGAGCTCGTCAAGGACATCCTAGAAAATCATGCCCTTTCGTCCTGCGGCAGGATTTGTGGATTTTAGAGCTAAAAAACAAAAAAGGGATTACTTTCTCGAAGCAATATCTCTGCAGGATACTTACCGATTTCGCCAGGACATACATTTTCTGAACCGCAAGGACCAACTCTATCGATCTGCATTCAAGGATTTCCATTATCCTTCAAAAAATTATCCTTCATTTTTGTAAGGGGTGAGTCGCAAAAATGGCCAAGTTGTCGAAAAAAAACCATAAAAGTCCTTATAACTCGGCCATTTCAAGGACTATCAGAATGCGCCTTGGTCAGATCGATTTCTTTGATAAGCCGCATCGACTGACACCATCAGATCCTGGAAGGTTCTTCTGGGAGCTGAAAAAAAGGATATTTTTGCTTAAACAAAAATAGCAAATATCTCGCGAGTCCTTTAAAGGATCAGGACGAAATTAGTGTCAATCGACTCGTCTTATTAAGGACTATCATCTGTGTAAAGGATATATCAATAGTCCTTCGGAGAGCTGAGATATCAAGGATTTTGCGTTTTTTTACGATTTTTTCCTCGTTTGGGGCATTTCCAGGACTTAACAAAAAATTACAAGTCGAAAAACCAGAAAAACGCGAATATCTCGGGCATTTGAAGGACGATTGGGCTATCATTTGGCCAAATGGAAGTCCTGGTGATGCGCCGTCGACTGAGACTAGAAGGTCCTGGAAAGTCCTTTAAACGGCCTAAAAGCAGGACATTTTCCAAAAAAATCCTGTCCTGCATCCTTAGATGACCCTTACTTTTTTGGATGCCAATCGATAGAGTTCGTCAAGTATATCCTAGAACACCAGGTCCTTTCGTCTTGTGGCAGGATTTGTGGATTTAAGAGCTAAAAAGGGAAAAAAGGATTACTTTTTAAAAGCCATAACTGTGCAGGGTACTAACCGATTTCGTCAGGACATGCGTTTTTGGTTTCTACAGGATCAGGACTATCGATCTGCATTCACGGACGAAACTGGTGTAAAACAACTTGTCTTTTCAAGGACTATCGTGTGTAAAGTAAACCATGTCCAGGATTCGCAGATTGAAGAGCTAAAAAGAGAAGAAAACAAAACCGTTAGTAAACCGATTTCGCTAGGACATTTAAAATGAATACTTAACTGACTAAGTAGCAAGTTATACCTTTTAATAGGTTTGAGATCATTTGTAATCGGTCTTGCTAAAACTTTTTTTTAAGATTTTAGCGAAAATGTGCACCTACTAAACAATTCTTTATATCTGACCGTTGCTCGGTAATTAACTAATCTGGAAAGGGGTTCTAATGTAGAACTCGTCACTTTGTAGTACTAAGAATACTTCGAATACAGTAAAAAAAATTGTGAAAATACATATATTATTTAGAAATTTGATTTTTTTTAAATTTTACAATTGATTTTAGTACTGACACATCTTGTAGACATTTATAATCTATTTTTAAATTTCGAACAATCATACCCGAATAACAAAATCGATTTAAATAGCGATACTTGAATATAATATTTAAGTTGAAGCTGGCATACGAAAAAAATACAAAAAAGGAATTACAAATAAATTAGAACAGAAATATATTTTATATAAATAGAGCTAAACGAAATATAACCGATAACAATGGAAACATTTAAGACTAAAAGAACGAACATATTGCTAAAAATAACACTTGGCACATAGCTACCAGACTCCGCTGGATAAAATCAGTCTTCCAACGCAAAGTTAGATAGTTGCAAATGCTGCAGATTGTTGCGTGCATCAAAGTAACCCGTATCGGTGGGATTATCAGGCGTGGGCACAAACGGTGGATCCATGTAGCCAATGTTTTCCCAATCGATGCATGCAAAGTGGCGCATCTGTTGCACTTCCTTTGCAGAAGGGCGGACGGCAGGATCCATGGTCAATAGTAGCTCTACGGCCTCAACAGCATCCGCGGACAAGGCTTCTTCGCCCTCGGGCCATTCAATATCTAAAAAAAATTAAAAAGGAATTGCTCATTTAATTGCATTGAAATTAAGTTGCTTTCGTTTACTTACTCTTATTGAGAATGTTGTCAAATACTTTTTGGGGCGTCTCATCGTTAAAGGGTGGAATACCTGTCATGAATTCGTAGAAGCACACGCCAAGGGCCCACCAATCGACAGCGGCGCCATGTCCTTGTCTTAGTAACAATTCGGGAGCTAAATAATCAGGAGTTCCCAATATCCGCTCACTTGACACTCTCACTCCTCTTCTCACCGATTTTGGGGTGCGAAACGGTGTATTAATATTTATATTCTTTGGAGTTTTGGGCAAATTTTCCGGCCCATGATTAATGGGTGACATGGTGGGATCGTCGGCCATTTTAAGATACTGCACACCGGACATTTTTTCGGCTACCGCATGGCCCCGTTTGTTGTTCTCAATGGACAGAGGCAAGGCAAATCGTGTGGCCTTCAGCTTGCCTAAGAGTCCACCATCGCGTCTTGGTAACTTTTGTGAGGAGACGGGCGTGGAGAAAACCACATTGGCCACACTAGTTTCCGGACCCAAGAGATGCTGCATTGGCAGCTCTTCATCCGACAGAGATCGCACTTTTAGGACACCTCGCAATGGTGAAGTGGAACGAGCTTTTCTCTTTTTTGGCGTACTGCTGCCTATATTCAGAATTTCAATCTCTTGGGTTAGCCCAGTGTGTGTACTGCCGCTCCCATTTCCCGAACTAGAACCATCGCCATCCGCGCTGGACGTATTATCCGAACGATTCACTAGGTTGATTTTTCGTTTGATCCCGCGTAGGAAATCGGGACGTTTGAAATGCTTTGAAAGATTACGAAAAGGCGAATTCATGCGGATGCCACTTAGCTCTGTGGCATTGTTTGTTGTATTATAGCTGCGTGAATAATCCGAGCAGCTGTAATCCTCTTTCGATTGACTAAGATTCTCAGCATTCTTCTCAATGGATGAGGCAGTACTTTCGCTATTGAGATTCAAAGGGCAATTTGAAGAGTAATCGTCTCCCTTGCGACTGGAAACACCGGAATCTTCTTGCATTTTGAAGTTTCGCAATCGCTAGAGAAAAAGAAGAACGTAATTAATAGAATGTTGAGAAGAATGAAGAAAGTGGGGGGAAAGTGTAGGACATCACACACACACACACATGCACAAGAACACAAAGACACGGAGACGAACCTCGTCAAGTGATCGCCGACGCACCATGGAACATTCAAATGAAGCATCGTTTGTGTTTTCTAACTTGATTAAATGTTTTTCGCTATTGTTGTTATCCTGCTCGACCAATTTGCAGCCCTTTTGAGATTTAAGCATTTTTATGGTTTTGGGTACAAATCAATCAAATGGCCATAATACTAACCTGGCAAGCAACCGGATCCAAGGCAAACTCAACACGACGTTTACTAGTGGCTGGCGGTGCAGTTTCCACACCTCCAGCAACTGGTTCCAATGGAGGCGAAGTCTTGCTGATTTCGGCCGAGTTGCAGGTATGATAGGAACTCGAGGAGCAACTGTCCATTAGCTATAACATGGAAAATATAAATTTCTCTCTTTTGGAATGCATGCGATAAGTTACCCACCTTGGTTTTCCCTGCACAGGTATGAGTAATGGAGACATTCATCTCCTCTGCTGAGAAAAATGGCGAAACGCCAGAGATCTTGCTATCGCTGGTCTTCTCCGCATCATTGAGAGACGTATCTGTCTCACTGTCCGACGATTCCATGATCGAATTATGCTTATTGATGGCCTGCAATAAATGGGAGGTACCCGTTCCAGTGGGCATTTGGCCAGCTACTGTTATAGAACCTCCTCCAGGACCACCTCCAACTCCTGCCGCTCCTCCTCCAACGACACCATAATCTTGTAGTTTTTTCTCTGATCCAAAGGACAAATGCGAAGTGAGGGATAACAGTTGACCTGGAGTTCTTGCATTTAGATTGGGTGAGCAATTGATCAAGTCGGATATCTCTAGATCGCGTCGCATCTCAATTTTACTAAGGCCAAAGTCCGTTAACTTGACATGACCCGTACCCGAGAGCAGCATATTATCTGGCTTGATGTCGCGATGGACAATCCCATGCTGATGCAGATACTGCAAAGCCATTACCATTTCGGCCACATAAAAACGGGCCGTCATCTCATCAAAATAGCCATACATGGCGAGTAAAGACTTGAGATCACCGCCCACCATATACTCCATAACCAGATAGACATACGATAGCGATTGCAGGGAGTAGAAAAGACTCACACAAAATTGAGATCGTGACAGAGCCAACGCATTACGCTCTGTGATCACCTGGGATACCATGTTCTTGTTGATCATCTCCGATTTACGCATCACCTTGATGGCATACAGTTTGTTTGAATCGTTGTTTTTGTACCCCAGGAAAACTTTGCCAAAGGCTCCGCGGCTAATGGGTTTAATAATGACAAAATCCTTGATTGTGGGCAGCTGGCGGAAAAAGAAGAGCAAAGAAGAATGCAAAAATTAACTGTAAATTCGCGAGACAACACCTTCACATAGGGCAATTGGTTCTCATTTTCCGGGTGGATAAATCTAAAGCAAAAGAGCATACAAAAATAACTGTAAATGCGCGTGCCCCATACCTTAGCATTGAGTGATTGGTTCTCATGGTCCGGTTTGGTGGTTAGGATATTGATCTTGTCCAGCAATTGCTCGCCATCCATCAGCGAGTGGACGGCATTGGTTTTCTTGGGGGTTTTGTAATCATTTTCAATTGTTTGCTGCTCAGTTGAAGCAGTCTCAGCGTTATCCATATTATCAAAGCAGTCAATTGTTTTTTTTTTGTGCCTTACTTTTCGCGCCAAATCGAGAATTTGATTTGTTTTCGAACTAACGTAATAATTGACAATATTAAAACTTTGTGCAGTTTATATTGAGCAATATGTGAAAGCATTTACATTATTTTTACAAGCAATTTCAAAATAACTATTCAAACACCGCAACGCGTCGATAAATATTGGTGAAATTTCTAGTTCACATGGCCTAGGGATGGACTGCTCACGCGAACATTGCGCTCAAATAGAGATGAACAATTATGCGATGTTTTTTTTTGCACTCTATTAAAAACTATCGTTCATAATTGAACATAAAAAAAAAAAATTAAAAAGAAATTTAACTAAAATTAGCTGAACTATTTTTTACTTGATATATTTAGTTAAAATCGTAAACAACCTTTTACTCTGATGACCAGTCGTAAAGGTTCCTTTGAGACATCCATACATATATCAAAATTAACAACCAAAATTTAGAGCCGTACCCCAATAGACTATGCTTTTAGAAAATACGTCAACGAATTAAAATTGAATGTTGTTTCTATACAATTGCGAGTGTCCAAATTTCAAAACTTTTCAAAAGAATGTTATGTTTCAGATAAAATGTTTGTAAAAAGTTTCACTGTTTTCCTTTTTTTTCATTTCCTATCAAAGTCCAATTTTAAAATGATCTATGTATTTATCTAAAATAATTTTTTTAAAAACAAGGTGCTCTCAAATTGAGATGTATTTCAAAAATGTATGCTGGCACTCAGATATATTATAAAATGCACTTTATTTATAAATGATATTAGCGTTACATTTTTACAAACTCATGTTTTGCTGATATATAAATTCTTTATTTTTGTTTTACTTTTCACTTAAACAACCAATTACAATATTTTGTGTATGAAAAAAAAGAGATTAAAATCATCATGGCGATTAAAACCTTATTTCTTGTACAGGTGTGAGGGGGTCCCTATAGTTATGTGTAATATTGATTGTGTTGTGTACCCACTTTATGCTGGGTACCACTAATAGCTAATTGATGTTTAAGCTTAATATAAAAACGATTCGTCAGTGGATGGCTGTGTGGCATAATGCAGAGGCACAGCCATGCAGCGAGGAATCAATGCAACCAGCAACTAATCTTGGCAAAGTGTTTCCAAAGTGTTGGAATGATGATCGAAGCCAAGTTACTAGATGTTGGCTTGGGTTTTGGTCTCCTTTACAAGTAATTTCTCTCGAAACACAAATTACAAAAAGGGACAAAAATACGTAATAAAGATTGACATATAAATTCTAGAGCTAAACGGAAGGTTCGATTACATTATGGAGCAACGAGATCGACCTTCGGCCTCGACAACCGAATCATCATTAGCCGAGACATCCAGTTCAATAGCACCTTTGGCCAGATCGTTCTCATCATGGTTCTCGTCCTGCTGCTGCTTCTCATCGTCGATGTTATCCTCTTTAAGCGGTGATCCACTCTTCTTGGGGGTTTCAAGGCCCGCCTCTTGGCCTATGGTTGTCTCCTCATTGCTGGTATTCAGTTTCGATTGCTGTGATTGCGGCGACTGCTCTTCCTCAACAATGATTCCGGACACATTTTGCACTTCCCCATTATCTTCATCCAGATGCAAACGTGTCGATGGTGTGCTTATGGTGGTCTTGGAGAAACGCGAACGCAACAAACTGAATGGTGAGGCCAGGTTCAAGCTGAAAAACTCAAAGCGAGCCCTTTTCGGTGGCGACATATCCACGTCTTGGGCTAAATCGTTCGCCGACTGGGAGCCAGACAGAGGCTGTGGAGGAGTGCGTTCTCGCTTGCGGCCACGACCAAAGAACGAGAAAGAGAACGATGAATTGTTGGGAATCTCGGAGCCCACAGTGGCATTCATGCTGGCATTGGTGCAATTGGAGGTATCCAAATCGGTATTGATGCAACGGTAGCTACCCGCCTTGGATGGGGTGAAGTTCATTGGGCGAATGCTTCGCCTGCCGCTAATCTGGGCAAATGTACGCGCTGGGGCAGTGGCCGGCGAAACGGAAGGCTGAGCGGCCAGCTCCACTTCATTGATCTGCTTGCTGTTGGTTCGGAAACCGAAAAGGTTGCGTCCTGGCGTAGATGTGGCTGCCGGTTGGGCATTTTGGCTAGCAACACTTTCAACACTTTTCCGAATGGGTGAGGCATCTACTTGAAGTGACTCCATCTCTGCATCGGCATCTATGGCCGGGGCAACAACAGATTCTGCTGGTTGTTGCTGTTGCTGCTCTTGCTGATTTTTTTGCTGCTGTGGTGAAGCTGAAGTTGAGCTGGATCCTTGCTGCTTGGGCAAGCTAGGAGATTTCTGGTTAGCTGTCTTGCGTGTGGACTTCCGCTCGCTGGTGGGCGTGGAGGGCAATGGAGCCGGCACCTGTGATGGCTCTGTGTCCTCCAAAATGATTACATCATCATCCACAGGTTTTGAAGCTGGAGGAGGAGTATCAGATGCAGCCTCTACTGAAGACTTTTTAACATCCTTTTGGGAAGACGACGACTTGGTATTAGCCACCTCCTGGCTAGCCGGTTTCGCGCTCTCTTTTTTCTCTAATACTTTTTCCACCTTCTCCTTTGGTTTTTGCTCCTTTTGATCCTTGGCCGTTGTACCACCATTTTGTGGGGTCTTTTCTTTGCCATTTGTAGATGATTTTTGACCGCCATTTTGAGTGTTTTTTTCCTCATCCTTGGCCGAGGAGGAAGATGAACGCAATTGACTTGAACTGGATTTTTTAAGAGACACAAACGGTCCAGCAGCAGAAGCTGCTGTTGGAGCAGCAGCATGCTCTGTCACCTTCTTGGCGCCAGTTTGAGGACTGTTCGAGCGGCCATTGGTGCCTTGGCCAGATCCTGGCTGCTGGAGACGAGATACTGAACTGCCACTACTTAGACTTAAGGGCAGGCGACGTCCTGAAGAAGCTGCTCCTGCAGCTCCACCTCCTCCTGCATTATTTGGCTGCGACATTTTGCTTAGCATTTGGGTATCGCTCAACTCTATGAAAAAAAAAAAGAGAGAAAATATTCTCGATTAGTGTCCCATTACTTTCCAAAGACATTCTCAAGTGCAATAAAAACTAGTTTTGCGGCTTGCCGCGCATTCCTCACAGTCGAACCGGCTGCACCTAGTCTCCACTTCCCATCCCCCCTTGCACCCTTGCTTACCACAGGTTTTGATGTTAGTTTGCTGCTGCTTTGCAGTAGGTTCAATCACAATTGGCTGGCTGGCTCTCACTTAATCTGTTTGGACGCTTTGCGTTTTTCTTAATTTATTCTGTTTTGTTTTCTCGATCACTTCTATCACGTGTTGATGGCTTCGGGTCTAAGTTTAATCTTAACTGTCATATGCCAATGCAGCGGCTTTAAGTAGGATTTCGTCCTCAAAAGGAGGTGTCAGGTAGACGGGACATAAGCAGGTAAATCATACGGCAAGTGACAGCTGCATTTTATTACCATATGTGGAATCGCCAACAATTTACCTAGCAACCTAGAGAACATATGCATTCGTATCCTAATTTAGGATGCAAACGATGTCTAAATTCTAGAAATGCTAATTTGCAAATTAGGACGGGAATTTTATGACTTTTTATGTTGAGTACACGATTTTCCCAAAGTAACTCGAAGACTTTCTCAAGAGGCAGATGTTTGCCCATGGTCTAAAAGTGGATTTGACACAAAGAAAACTGACAACGGATACGAGGTCCAGTGGATTTTCTCTCAGAAAAGAAAGTAGTTTTGCAAGTACATAAACTAAAGTTAGTCAACCTAAATTATACCACACAATACCCGTCACATGCTTATAAATAAGAACACAATTGTGTTTAATTTATTTACTATTTTTCAATTACATGTCTTATTTAATATACTTCGATTATTGAATCTGATATTTTAACGAATTGCCATATAAGAAAAATGTATACGAATTTATATGAATGCTGTTGGCGACACTTGAATAAGAACAGACTATGTATTTATTTCATTTATTTAGGCTAACTTTAGTCACTTAGTTTTGGGAAGTCACTCAAACGAAACGAAATTTACGTAAACGTAAATAACATGGATATTGTTTCTTTTTAAAAGAAACTCGTCGAAATTTCTTAAAATCTTATTATCAGTCTACTTTAGGGAGTATTACAAAGAGTGCCCAAAAATCGCCACGAAAGCTTTGATAGTATGCTTTTAATATTCTCTGTCCATTTGTTTCATTACCAAATAGCGGAACCCCCTACACTGCGGCGTCAAGTTCAGCTTCAATAATTTTGAGCTCTCGCTACTCTAGCTTTGTATCTCTCTGTGTGACTGACTTCCGCTTAAAAATGCATTTATACTAGGGCCCCAAAACAAATGAAAACATAAACACAACAAACACTGTAGAACACGCAAGAAGAATACGACAATAACAAGTGTATAAATAGTAGTATAAATAGTAATATATACAATATATTTATGTGATACCCTGTAGGCAATGTGGCTAAACGGGGGAAGAGAAATGTCATTTTAAAATTTATTATCTGATCATGGGATCATGATTTTTTTCTGACATGTTGGTCAATATTTGACAGGACAGTGAAATACCTAGCAAGATGCTTTAGTAAATCTCTTAATTATTTCTAATCATAACGGGGTATCTCAAAGTTGTTAACTCGATTTAGCTTATCGAATTTCCTTTTCTCTTCGCTAATAGTTGTCTCTTTCCTAGCAAGTGGGACAAGGCGTATGGCAAGACAAAGAAAAGAATGCGCAAGTGTTCTTTAGCCCCAATCCGCACCCATGACGTGCACTGACCCCCCTCAACACCCGCGCCGCAAGCAACTGTTTGATGCCAGATAAATGCAGCAGTGGAAAATTAAAAGGGAAAAGCAAGAATAAGGCGATAGTGAGTGTGAGAGAGAGAGCGAGTGAAGAGGAACAAGCAAGTTGCTTAGAAATTACATTTTTCTTTTTTAGAAAGCGCAAATGCGGTAAATGGTGGAAAATAAAATTGCAAGCGACAAATGATGCTGCCGCGTGCTGGGCCTATGAACGGGTGGGCTGGTTGCTGCGGCCCCAAACGTGCAAGCACACACACTCACACACATGCATGCACAATAGATATACACACATACATATGTACATATGAATGTATGTACATACGTGACTATGTAAATGTATTATGTGCAGTTACAACAGTTTGTCACAGAAATCTATTACAATTGATTTTCACGCCATGTGCGATACAAAAAAATAACGGCTAAAACCAATTTTTTTTTATCAATCCGTATACTTTTGCAGCTAAGTGTGTTTTTGCTCCACCTTCCTTGGGCAATGAAGCGAATTTTTGTGTACGCCAAGCCCTCCGTTTATGCTCTTTTTTTTCCTTCCCCAGATGCTACAACAGAGTTGATTAAACTCAAAACAACAAACATACATATTTAATTAACTTTAACGAATGTGATTATGTGTGTGTGTGTGTGTGTGTGATCATATCGGCACATTGAAAAAATAACAACATAAACATCAAATCCCTTTAACTTTTGCACACAAAGCGAAATCTCAATAAACGCGCATACACACACAAATACACATGTACATACATAGATAAAAAAAGGCGGCTTACAGTACGCGCCAAGAAATTACACAGACATTTTTTCCAGCACATAACGAGCGTGGTATCTCAATTTTTTAAATGCAAGTCGCTTTTGTAACCAAAAATATTGAGAGTCTGGCTAAATTTCGAAAATAGCATTATTAAATAAAAAGGATGCTTAAGCAACCGAACTTTAAAGCACAGCCATCACTGTACTACGGTAGACAGGCAGTCGTTGAGTTCGATTCGTTTTTTTTAAAAATGGCGGTGCGACTGCTGTAGACCCCGACAACAACAATTACCCCGACGCCAACACAGCCTGCGCAAAAATATTGCAATTGCACACTTTCTCTACACAATTTATGCTTCTATATACAAATTTAAACACAAACCTTTTATTTCTTTTAGTATAAAAAACACCAAACACACAAATAGCGATTTAAACAATATTCAGCACAAGAAAATTCAAACAATTTAAACAAAGTGCGGAGTCGCCGACGCCGACGCGACGCCAATACAAATAAATTCTGAATTAGTCGATAATGTTATCGACGAGGGCTGGGTACGATCAGTGCTGGCGTTTTAGCTAATTCTGCCATCAGTTATCCAGCTTGCCAAACAAAGGCGGGAAAAATTTCGAAATAACGGCAAATCATAATTTTAACGCTTACCCATAAAATTACTTGGCAATTTTCTTTAAACAGATATCTATTATGTTAATAAGGCCAAAGTACAGTATAACTGGTTTTTTTTTGCTTTTAATGAATTCGTTAAGCTGGATATGAGTAATTTAGCGTTTTTCAGTTTCTGAAGAGCTGGCAACTCCACTTTTAAAATAATGGTATTCTATTTTGTTGGACCAATTGCATATCCTTCAAATATCTAAGCAATTTTTTAATTAGTAGACAAAATTCAACTGCAAGTATACATTGATTGCAATTTCCTCTTCAAACATTTGAAAAAACCAAGTTGTATGCGTTTTGAACATGCAGCTTTATATCATTTTTTATATACTTTTCATTAATCTTTTTTTTTTTTTGTAGAATTACAAAAATAAATATAAAAAACTTGTACATATGTGTTAGTTAGTTCTACCATAGGAAATGCATTACAACTCTGTCTTTGTTATGATTTAATAAAAATATATATGTATGTTCCATAGGCCAGGTTTAGGTCCTCAACTTTAGCAGTTTCAGATGCATTTTACGAGCGAGCTTGAGTTTATAAAACTACTTTGTGCCAAAGGCGAATGCAAATCGAGGCAACACAATGGTAGGGGAAGTTGGGTGTAGGGGTCATGTCTTATAAGCTACGAGTTGGATTTTTCATTTGATTTTAGAACTGGTATTAGAATCAGAAAGAGGAATTAAATAAATAACGCTAACGTATACCTAATTGGATTTACATTCATGTGCTAGGTGTTTTTTTTTTTGATTTTTTAGTGTCTTTGCGTATGGGGAATTTCTCTCAAGTGTTTTCATTTTTCATTATAATTATTATTATTATTATAATTGGAGAGTGGGCGTGGGTGAAAAAAATTGGTTAGTCATCTAGATCAATATCGGAATCATCTGAATCGTAGCCTCCACGTATGGTTTTCTGTGGGCGATTGATATACGGCTTGCGTTTAACATCTGGCGGCTGCATCAGATCACCTTTGTACTCAATCACACCGGAATGGGCAATGCGCCATTCTAGCATTTCCGTGGAGAAATCATCACAGTTACCCAAATCGGTGAAGCCGACAATGAAATCTTTCGTTTTGCTATCCTTGACCAGTGCAATTGTGGGTATGACTTTGATGCGCAAACGTTGGGTAAGGAACGGAGTCTTCTCGGCGTTCACCTTACAAAATTTCGCTTCCACATGCTTGCTGGCCAAAATCTTGAGGTGCATATCGACAATGCGACAACGTTCGGTGCTATCCCTGTAGAAATGGCAGACAATGTTTGGCGATTTCTTTGACATCTCAAAAAATTCTTTTTCATCGGCTAGCTCCGTGTAGGTACCATGACCCTGTGATAGATACACAAATTAAACATGACATCTTTCTTTCTAAGCTCTTTGTGGGGGGGCATCACTTACATTTCTGATCCATTCTTGTTTCTTGTTATTCAGCTCTTTCATCTCGCGCAGCCGCTGCTCCCTTAGGACCTTTAAATCATCCGAGTCAAGATTGTCCAGGCGATCCAATTGTTGGTCCAATTGCTGTTCAATTGTCTTGGCCGCATTAAACAATTGATTTTCCAATAGATTGGCCATGTTTACTTTTTACACTTGACTAACACACTGCATGAGGGCGTGGATGAGTGTGTGTGCGTGTGGGTGTGTATGTGAGTGTGAGTCGCCGCAGATGCGTCATGTTTTGTCAAAAATTCAATAAAGTATTGCATGTTAGTTTATAGAAATACGGTTAATAACTAAAAGCACCCTTAAATTGCTTATTCTCATGGTACCTACATTTATTTTTCGCTTATTAGTATTATATATTTGACTTCTGATTGATATTTCTTGTGTGTGTGTTGTATCCGGCAGTGCTGCAAAATAGTGTCGTCAAAAAATGTATCGATACTATCGAAAGTTGTGAAGTTATGATGAACTTCGGTTGTTTTGGCGCGTCATCGATAGTTAAAAAAACACAGAGGGTAGAGCTTGCTATATTTTTTGGTTTTCATTATAATTATTCTTATATTTGACATTTTTAGTAAAACAATTCTGATTATATTTATTGAATATATAACGAATTAATAATTCTTAAATGGAACTAGCTAGAAAGCCAATAAGAAAATTGTTGGGAGAATAGTTACACTTAGAACCAGAAAACATCACTACAGTTAAACAGTTTTGTAAATATGTAATTCTTAACCCTACATTAAACTTGTTTGATAAAAAAAATTCATAAATTTTGCATTTTCAACCAATGATAATGAGTCCGATATTTTCTTGAAGTTTAATACTCCTAGGGCCATTTGATTAATATAATACATATAAAAATTTGTGTTTCTCCTAATTTTGTAGGGTAAAATTTTTCGACAGTATCGATAGTACCAATGAGTTGGCAGCGCCTTTATAGTCAGGGCTGCACCATCAAAAAATATGACCAGCTGACAACTGTTTTTGCCTTCTTTTTATGCACACAATTCCCATGGTATCCAACAACAAAAAAGCTTACTTCCAGCATTGGGGCTGGCCGCGGGGGTTGGTAGATGATGTCGTCGTCGCCGTGATGGTGGATGAGCTCACGAGTATGAAGTGAAACAAGTTTAGCTTTTTTGGAATATGGCAAACCGAATAACGAAGCCGGACTGTAAGCAACTGCCAGCGGAGGCGGGAAATTGGCCCCAATCATTTACAGCAACAACGACAACAACAAAACCTCTTGTGTGTGTGTGCGTGTAAGAATAATTTTTTGTTTCTTTGCTATCGCTTGTGCTGCTAATTGGTGACTTTTGGAAATGTTACGTGGCGGCAAAAATATTTAATTAATTAACAATTTCCCCCCACACATAACAACAACCACGACGACAACAACAACAACAACAACCAGCAACAGCTGAGACCAGCAAAATACAAGTCCACATAGCAAAGAATAAAGAAAATAAGCGAAAAGGGGAGGATCAACGAAAAACAAACCAAAATTCTATGTGCAAAAAAAACCAAAAAACCAAAATCAATAATTGTTTGTGGGTGTGTGTGGGGCCGTGCTTACGTGTGTGTGTGTGTGTGTAAAGTTTACCCTCTTGACCACTTGAAGCAATGCCAAGCTGATTAGGATCTAAGTGGAAAAAAGTAGAACGCGAGTCAACCCATCAAAAAAAAAAAAAAAAAGCCAACAGAATGCAGTCACAGGGATCTTTACCAATACCCACGACTGGTGGAACAGGAGGAGGCAGTGGCAGCCATACGCCCATTAGTGGCACACCGAATCCAGTAAGCGCCGCCGCCAGTGGAACCCCAACGATGAGTAGCACACCCATTAGGATTGGCAGTGCCAAACATTCTGGTGGGGGTGATGCTGCTCTAGCCGCTGCCGCTGCTGCTGCTGCTGCTGGCGGTGGGGGAGGAGGAACAGCTGTTGGCTCATCTGGAGCCACTTCGCATTCGGTTCCAGGAACACCCCAGCAATCGAGCAGTGTGCCCACGGGTAGCCATCTCCAATTGCAGGCTATGCCCTCGGCCATATCGATGGGTGCTTCAAATCAATCGTTGGGCGTCAGTGTTGGAGCCGGAAGCAGCATAAGCGGCATCAGCATTACGCCACCGAATAGTGCTGGTCTCCGACAAACGGCGACAGGTGAGTGCGAGTTTTTCGAGTTTGTCTGTCTGACTGACGGTCGGTCGTTTGGTTGTCTTTCACTTTCTGATCAGTTGTTTTTTCTTTTTTACATTTTTTTTCCCACCGTTTTTGATGTGGTTTGCTGCTGTCGTTATATATATATTGAATTTTTTTGCGTTTATCTTGCCGTCGATTCGTTTCAATGCCAGCAACAGCAACAGCAACAGCAGCACTTGTGTCCACCCTGTGTGTCATATTCTAGCTGTTCTTTAAGTACAGTCTGAACCACTTAAAATGGCTTTTAAAATGTGTAACACCGTTAAGATCTAAGGGTACTTCCCTACGATATTCGCAAGGCAATCATTTTACGATATAACCTGGAATGGAATTCTCGTTAAAACTTTAACAAAAAACTTCAAATTTCATTAATTTGGCTCACAGAAAACCGATTTGCCACTTAATAGAAGTTACTTGGTTAAAATCTAGAAATATTAAACTTTAAAACACATCGAGAAATAGTTTTAGAACACCCATTTCATTTCAAAGGCCTTAACTCTTAACTAATTGAAATCAATTACGTTTAACAATATATATAGCAGGCCAATTAAATACACATTCTCGTAGCTTTTATTAGAAATAATTTAAAAATACAATTCAACAGTCTAACAGTCTATTTATAAGTTTTCCAAATTACTGTGTATTCAAGGCTAACTGTGATTTTCAAAACTGCAAACAATTTAAGATTGATTCTTGTCAAATTTTCATTTGACATTTCTATGGTTTTATTTCTAAATAATGGAATTTCCTTATCAATTGCAAGAATACATGCGGCAGGCGGAAATTATCAAAAGTATGTCAATATCAAACATACATATCTTTCCCAATCGAAAATATTTCGCATCATATTCGAGTGTTTCGCTGTGTTCTAAGACAGACAATATTCTCCATACTCCAGAATTAGTTCCGTTTCCTGAAACGCCGATTTATTTGAAATTTTGTTGCAATCATTTTGAAATCTTCTGAACATAATTCGATTAATTGTTAAGAGATTAGAAAGAATGAATCGCCGCCAATTGCAGCTAATCAAGAAAGAACTTATTAAACATTGTAGACTCTATTCATAATAATTGGCATTAATTTGAAACATTTTAAGTGGTTTCGCCTGTACACAGTGGTCTCTCTCTTACACTGATTCACACTGTCTCTGATTAGCTATTTGTCCGTACTAAGTACATATCTGTGTGTCAGACTCTTTGTGTTGCTGCCTTTTTTGATTTGGTTTCGTCTCAAATTCATTTATGTTATTATCATCCTACATCCCTCCCTTTCCATTCTTCCTCCCTTCTCCTAAATGGCTAATGGTTTGTCAGTAATCCGAACCGAACGCTATCGCTTAACACATTGCTTTGTGTGGCATTTAAAACGCTTCCGCTCTGTCCGTCGGCTCATTCATGCGGCGTTAATTGATTTACATACATTCTGAATGTGTGATTGTGTCGATGTCGTGTAATGGAGGCAGAGCAAGAGAGAGAGGAGGAGGAGGTGGAGGAGGAGGTGGAGGTTGAGGCGGAGGAGCATACATCCCTCAAACAGTTTGGCCACAATTTTATGCCACAGCCCCTCCCATTGGCACCTGCCAACCTGCCACCTGTACAGCTGTCCTCCTCCGCTTGTCGCCATGGTTGGCTTTATTGATTTGCATATGACTTTTGCTTTCTTTTCTACTGCATGGGGTTGCATGTGGTATGTGGCATGTGGCATGTAGCATGGCGCAGGTGGTAACCAGGACAACAAATACAAAGTTCCACTTTTTTTTTCCTTCCTTAACTGCACACGCACCGTTTACGTTAATATTTTATATCTTTAATTTCTTTTCCCGCCCTCAACTCCCCTCGTTTACCTCGCCATTTGCTATAGTTAGCGTTTAAATTTATTTGCTTTATTATATTTGCAATTGTCATAAAGTTTTGTGTTTCTTTTTTTTTTTTTTACTATAGCATGAACTTGGATATTTGTGTTTGCACAATAACATTATATGGCTATATATTATACACATTTTATAATCCATCTTCATTTGTCGTCGTTGTCGTCGTTTGTTTTTTTTTTGTTATTTTCTTTTACGACTTTTGAGCAGTTTCATTCATTGCCTTTGAGAAAAAAAGTTACCAAAGTGCAGATATCTCTCTAAAAGACAGATCTATAACGGCACAAATGAATTATCCTATTGATAAGGCTAAAATAGAACAGAATAGAATAGAGACCTAAAATTAGGTCAAATTCATTTTAGAGAAATGTTAAGAAATTCTCGCAGTCTCTAGCTAGTTTAACTCTCATGCAGCTTTAATTTATCCTTAATTAGTCCCATTGTATCCTGTTGCTTCTTGTCTCCATATGTGGGCATTAGTTTGTAGGTACATGAGCCGGTCACATTACAGAAGAAGTCTAGCTAACAGCAATTAATTGGCTCCAATTACGGATGGGAAATGCTTTTAACCCAAGAATATCGAGCGTTTTAATAAGCAATATAAAAAATTTAAAGCTGTTGTTTGTTAGTCGTTAATTATTATGAAAAGAAACATACCACTTTTTATTTTACAATCTCCTACTGTGTATAATTAATAATAAGATTTCTCATTTAGATATGTATTTGAAATTTTCAAGCAATTAGCTTTTGACTAGGCTAGTGCTTCTACTCGAACTTCTCTTTGATGAAAATTGTGGAATGATGGACCATACCATTTTACCTAAGAAGTTGTCCCCAGATGTTTATGAGATATCTGAAGCTTTTATAAGAATTTCAACAGCATTACAAAGGAAAAATTCTTTGAAAATTTGGTATTCTAGGCAAATAGCTGCCAAGATGTAATTTTAATTCAATAATTATAATGAATGTATGTCTATTGTAGCACACTAGCGCACCCAGTGGCCAACTCTGCCCTTCTAGAAAACGTTTTTACGTATAGCTCGGCTAGCTTAACTCCTTTTTTAGATGGTTTCATCTCCAATACTTCCATCTCCATTTGTTTTGCATCGATTCAAATATTATTAAAGTACAAATAAACAAAATTGCATACATATTTTGAGGTATCAAATTGCGATTTCAAAATGAAAGGCTAAAAATTATATGTTTTTGTTGAATATTTATAACCAAAAGCAAGGGCGACTTTGAAATTTGAGATGTAATTGAGGTGAAACTCAGCTCATTTGCAGCTCATTTTTTTTTTTTTTTTTTTGGTGGGTCGGTCGTTTGCTTTGCATTTGTTTTGCTTGCTGAAATAATCTCTCAACCTAGTTCCCCCTCCACCCCTGCCATTGGACCCTGATTTCATTCATGTTGCTGCTGTGTGCTATTTTAGTAATGCTTAAAAAACTGTTCAAGCTTTCCGACAGCGCACAGGCGGCGGCAGGCCAAAAGGCTGACAAAAAGGTCAAAAGTGAGAGAAAGAGAAACAGAAAGAGAGAGAGAGAAAGTTTGGCAATGCATTGTAAGATAGTTGAATATTTTAGTGTCTGAGCTCGGTGATAATGTGAAATTTACATCTGAATTTGCATACTGAACAAGTTTAATCGTCATCATGATTTTGCTCACTTTAGCCGAGTTTCGATGAATATTTTATAGCATGCTTTTGGGCAAATTGATGTGCAATAAATTAGAGAGTGTGCGTGTAAAGGGGGAAGGTTCATGGCGGAGGGAGGGGGATGGTAAAGAGAGAAAAAAAAAAAACTGTTATGGACATATTGATTGCCTTGCCACCTGACAGCGTCCGTTTGCATATTTAATGAGCTCAACTGAAATTGAAGTTTTTGCCTAAAAGGCTTCTAAGAGGCGGAGAGAGGGCCAACTATGAAATGACCAAAGCCACTCCCGCTCCCCCGGCACTTGCCACTGCCTCTATTCCATATTCATATGTAATTGGATTACATAAAAAGAAAGAAAAACAACAACTACATCGAATGGGGCCACATTTGCTGCAGTTGAGAAGATGACGTCATTTCGTTTGGACATAGTTATACATACACATTATGTACACACATACGTTTATACATATGTATATATACTTGGTGTAATGTCCAAGTTTTTGCCTCCCCCCAAGCTTGTAGATGCAACGTCGTCATAGACGCCTCAAATATGCCCATAACTCTGCTCTTTAGTGTGCCAAGACATTGGTCTGAACTTTGCACTATTCGAAGCCATCAGCTTGGCCCCGGGGCGTGTTCTAATTGCGTAAATTGATTGCCTTCCACACACACTCACACACACTGGCACACACACATTAAGCAATTGAGTGAGTGAATGAAAGAGAGATTGGAAAATAGAGCAAGATAACTAGAGCTGGCTTTATTTAAAATCAATCAATGCATTGTTTTCTCCTATCGTCACATCTTCTAATGACCCTAGCTGATGGCGCCTTCTAACCCAACAGCAGCAGGGGGCTGAGTCATAGACAATTGATGGACACATTTAATTAAACGTGTTATTATAATGGATGGAATCGTATGGTTTAATCTTCTTTGCCATCAAATGATCTGCTTGAAGTAGCGCTTCAATACCTTTTAATTGACTTTTCCTTTAGTTGAACTGAATATGAATTAATGTTTATCTAGATTTTGTAATTTTATGACTATCTTTATTCAATGGGCTTATCTTTTGCATCGCCTGTGCATACGAAATAACTTATTGTTAGTCCAAAAGCTGCTGTTGTTAACGTTTCAATTTTAACCTTAATGCTATAAGACTCATAAGTAGATCATTTTGATTTTAAAGCGAATTGGCATCCATTTTGCCAAATTTGCATGACATACTATTAAAGAACATTCAAAAATAGAAACCCTATGAAACGCTGAGAGGATTAACTTTTTACCATTTGTTTAAATTTAACACATTTCAGTGGAGAGAGTATTTGACAGTCATTTATTTGTATGGTGTATTCGTTTAACACACAGAAAGAGACTTTCTCTGAGTTCTCTGAGTTAAAGGACCAGTCTAAATCGTCCTTACAGAGACTTTCGAAGAACTTTATGTATATATGCTTAATCATATAATCAATAGATTTAAATAAATGCCAATTGTGTATGAGAATCATGTTATTCGCCTCTATGATAAGCGTCAGCGTTTTTCTAAAGTAGTTCTAATTTAGATAGTGTTAGGTGTGCTTACGTCAAAATGGCCACATTTCTGAGGTGGCCCATAGAGACCTATGGCATATCTTTTATAGATTTAGTCCATAATAAACAAAATATTTATAAAACAAGAGAAAATAAAGATGTAACAGGCGAAAGGATATATGTATATATTCTTCAACAGCATCAATCGCCGAGTCAATCTAGTCTATACTAAATCTTGGGTCTATACAAAATGTGGTTTACTTTCGCAATGTTTATAAAAATGGGTTTAAAAATAGTTCATATTTATAAATAAAGAAGAAGTTAAAAGACAGTTCTGGCCGCTGGGTGCGCTAAAGTGAACGAGCTAGCCTATATGTTTGGCTTACAGGGTAATACAAAGTCAACAAACATTATTTAACCAATTTTTAATTTCGATTTGATCAATTTTATTTGTGTATAAAAACTTTTGTGAATGTTGTAATTGTGAAATCTGTCTGTGTGTCTTATGTGTGTGTGTGTGTATTTGTATTAGTATGTATCTGTAAGAAATGTAATAAAATTTAGATAAATATACCTAAAGAAACCTCTTATATATATAAGTATTTGTACATTGCTCGCTTTCTTTTTCTTCCTCGAAATGATTTCGTCTCATTCTATGTGCCTTGTATGCAGTTTTCGATTTCAAATTCAAAAGGCGACCCTCGCTGAAAGTGCTCCTTACGAAACTGCCCTCCACAGATAGTTTGAGCAACAGTCCGGCGCCATCATCGCCAGGTGAAGTTCCAAAATAATCCAAAGATCACACACATATTCGCACCAATCCATTGATCATTTACTTAATATTCATTTAATATTATTGTCATTTTATTATCATCATCATCATTATTATTTGCATTCCAAATAAAGTCTCTAATCGAATTTGTATGCATTTGAAGGCGTTGCCATATTATTATTATTTACTCTGACGCATTTCGCTTGCCATTTTCATAAAATTCAATTTGCCTTTTAATTTTTGCCAATTTCGAATAGAGCCAATAAAAATTGTATAATTTTGCCAGCTGGATAAATTTTTGTTTTTTTTTTTGTGTCCCTGGGGCCAGGCCATATCATATCTTATCTTTGAAAAAAAAAAACGAAAATTCTATTTAAGTTGTTTCTACAATTTATTGGCCAAGAGTTTTGCACTCACACTCACGATAAGACCTAATTAATGGATCGAAAAACCCCCACAAAATGCGGGCATAAAACCAAATAAAATCTCCATATGGTTTACCTAAAATTTGTAGAATTTGATGACAAACTAATGCAAATTTGTTTTGGAGTCAGTTTTTTTCAAGAAATTTCATAACCCGAAAAAAGTTTAGTTTAATAAGGCCAATGTAATCGTTTCTATTTTTAAAATAAGAGTATCCTTTGAAAGGTTAAACTCTTGAACTTGAACTCCTTTCTAC
The DNA here is from genome assembly GCA_024703675.1 of Drosophila nebulosa. Lineage (NCBI taxonomy): Eukaryota > Metazoa > Arthropoda > Insecta > Diptera > Drosophilidae > Drosophila > Drosophila nebulosa. The sequence continues at coordinate 1,063,984 of JANFPS010000007.1, read as the reverse complement.
TGCTGTTTCTGAACCTTTACTTCACTAATTTCTTATTGAAAGAGTAGAAAACTTAGTTAAATTAAAGAACATTTCTAACCTAGAATCATTTTTAGAACCTTTAAAAAATTAAAGTTCAAGAAAAAAAAACTTTTTAAGGATTCAATTCTCCTTGATATCGAAACCAATGTGACACATTTTACCAACTTATCGTTGGCTTGGCTCAAAATAGTATTTAGAATTTGACTTTTGATTTGATAAGGTTTATGAGTGGGTAAAAATTTGAACAAGCTCTAAATTCTGAATCATTCAACATGTCATTTAATGAACTTTTCTTATCAGTTTTTCATGACTAATGGTTTAGCATTTTCTCATATCTAATGTCCATAAAGTTATTGCCCTGATTTTTGGGAATGAGTAATCGGTTGCCATCGGTCCGGTCCGACACAGTTGATTAGAAGGCACATCTGGTTGGTTGTTGGCCCAAATGGGCTAGCATCTATGAAGCAATAATTATGCAGCAGTTAACACGTGTTCCAAAAAAAAAAAAAAAACAAACTTATATCTATATTTATTTGATAGCCGCCTATTTGGGTGTGTGTGTGTGTGTGTCTGCGAGTGTGTGTGAATTTTTTTCGCTTCCATTCAATGCTAACAGATTGTTGTTAGAACACAAAAACAAAACTTAACAAAAAGCGTGCGTAAAATACACAAAGGTGTGAGAGCGAAGGCTAAACAATATGAAAAACCTCCAAAACTGAGATTTCCATACGAGAATATATTGAACTTGGTTCAAAGATCAGCGTATCATATAAATTACTTTGTTCTAACATGTTTTTAGTATACTATAGTTACATATTTCGAAATATTTGTATATAAAAGTTGATTTTAGCTATCAACGATAAGACATTTTTTTTTTAATGAGAGAGAACTAATAGCTCTGAGAAACTTAAAGAGAGAGAGAGAGCGAGAGAGAGAGGGAGAGGGAGAGACATTTGGATACTGATATCATTATCTAAGCAACATTATCTTTATGTATCTAACATTGAGCGACTTGTAGTACTTGTTGCCTTCCCCACACTCTCTCTCTCTCTCTCTCTCTCATATTATACTCTCTCGTTTATAGAGTGCATATATTTTGTAATAGACTTTGTAGAAAATATTTTCGACTATAAGCAAAGGGCATGATAAGTTAACTATAAAGTTTTATAGACTTTTTTGGAATGGCAAATTTCATAGCCTATATAATATTATGTATTAAAAATCTATTGGACAAATTAAGCATTTAAAATTATATCAATTAGTTTTATTTTCAAGCCAACTAACATATCTTTCACTTTGGTTATACATTTTTTGGTTTCAAATATATTATTTTCAATGGGATTTTGAGCCTTTTAGGTTATCTTATGATTACATAACAATCAAAAGACAATTTTTATTTTTTCACAATTATTTTCCATCGTTTGTGCTCATCTTCATTTTATAAAATATAATACTTTAAAAATATTGTTAGAGAACTATCCTTCTTCCAATTTGCTTATTTCTTTATAATATTTGAGAATTGGAAAATGTAGAAAAGTTTTCAAATTATTCCATTATATTTGGAATAAACCCAAAAAGCATTATTAAATCTCTTTCTCTGCTAATAGTTCCTAGAATTTTTAATTAGAGTGTAGAGACTTTATTGCAGTGAACATTTTTGGTGTTTGCTCTCTCTGTCTCTCTCTCTTGTTGGGTGTTTTGAAATATTTTGACTTGTCAAATATTTTCTCAAAATATTAGTTTTTGTTTTGTTTTCTATTTCTTTTGGCAAGCGTGCCCAGACTTTTGATATACACTTTTATGCATAAATAATGAACCGATGTATTAAACAGAGAATACATTGAGACTATATTATTATATATATACTTAGTATAGTGTGGACTGGCTGGGCTGGGGCAGGGGCTGGGGCAACGTCGACAGCGGCAGCGACAGCGACGGGCATCATCATTGGGTGAGCGTCATCGCCGCTAGGTCAGAGCTTCAGCTGGTTGGTTCTGCTGTGTATGCTATCTTCGTTGAGCGTTGAGGGGCTTTTCACTGTTGTCAGTTTCAGTTTGTTGTTGGCTCTCATGGGCGTTCAATATATCTCAATCATTTTGGCGAGCGAGGCGTTAGGCGCGGCGTCTCTGTTTTCGGGGTTTTTCTTTGCTGGCGCATAACGCATACGCCATGTAGTACTGTCACTGTCGTCGTTGCCGCCGCCAACGCCGCCGCCGCCACTACCTCACTCAGTAATAGTTGCCTTGTAAAAACGTAAATCGTAAATCGTAAATGAATAAATATGCAAATCGCACAACAATAACAACAATAGCAACAAGAACCAGCATAATAGAGATAGAGAAGAGAAGTGACGCATAAGTGCAGAGCTGGAAGAAAGTGTTTTCTGTGATGAATCTTCTACAAAGCAAGTGTTCCAAAAAAACAACAACAACAACAAAAACTCATCAATCATTAGAAGAAGAAGAAGCATATAAGAATGTTTTAGCCAATTATGAAATGAATTCAAATATTATTCAGACTCTTCAAGTGTTTCTCTGTGTGTGTGTGTGTGGCTTATTTTTAGACTTAAATTAATGAATATTATTTATATGTAGAATGTATGATGCTTAAAGTGCAAGTGTCGAGACACTTGACAGTTCTTAACTAGCCACAAAACAAAATACGAATTTCACTCTGTGTTTGCCTCGATCTCGTTGTGTGTGAGCGTCTTGGGAAATAAATTCAAATATTCTCGTAAAATAAATAAAATGTATTTTGCTCCCACTTCTGGATTCACAACCCCTCCCCCCGCTCCCCCACCGCATCCCTCTTTCTTTCTTATTGGCTTGGCCCGACCGACACTTGCCCTAGTCTTACCTTGAGACATTTGTTGATCTTTTACTCTTGAGCATTTGTTTTAATTTGTTTGCGAGCTCTTTAATTTTCGTATACCCTGTAATCAAAATGAAAGTGTATCTGTCCATTTGGCATCTGTAAAAACGTTCTACCATCGATAATGGAGGCAACCTGTTTAGTGGATATCAAATATTCGGTTTACCGATTTGGGAATTTTATTCTCTATTGATCGTAAATAGGCTAGACACGATGGAAAAGTTTCCCAAAAATTTCGTTATGTTTTTCTTTCGACTTAAAAACTTCGAATCATTTCGAATAATGTTTACATAAATTTTACAGGAATTGCCAATTGGGCCTCAGATAACCGTGATGGGAACCTGGCTGATAAGGCAAGTATAATATCTAGTGATAAGAACAAAGTTACTTAACGTGTTTGTCATACATAGATATATATATATATATATAGATAGATAAATCTAGGCCACGTGCACAATTTAAGTTAAAAACTAAAAGAAATAAACTAAAACTCTCATATATCTGATATATTTTGGTTATTTTTTTTTTTGTTTTTTTTTTTTTTTTTTTTGAAGCAAAACAAATTATAAACGCTAATTTGATTAACAATGCGTTCCTCTGAACAACTCACTATTGAAAATAAGTTGAGCAAATTGCTTTAGAGTGAGCTGAGAACTCGGCCCAAGCGGAAGTCATACCATTTAGTTCAATTAGTATATAGTATAAATCGGTTTATTTCACATGCATTTCAAGTATTTCAATATCTTCAATAGCTGTCGTCGACTGCAGGTTTTACTTTTAACTTTAAATTTTCTTTACATTTCAAGTCTAATGGTTTTTGTCTTTCATTCATTCTTACAGTCAGCTGCCGATGCCGCCAAACTTAATCGGAAGGAGTCGTACAAGGCGCAGCGTAAGAACTACAGACGGGAAAAGAAACGTGTGGCTAGCGAGCTGATGAACTCATTGCAGGATCCCGCTGTCATAGTTCTAGCCGATTGGTTAAAGGTAATTAATCGCCATTAAGCGAAATCAATTAAATACTGTGAAAGTTAGACTTTAAAATCACTGAAAATCGAGCAACAAATTGACGATGTTTCAGCGACTTTAATCTTCCGCCCTCGTTTGGACTTCATCTACAGTGTGAATACACTTTAAATTTCTCTATAATGAATTAAAGAAACTTTTCGAGTTGCTCGAAATATGTTCCTTTCCTTTGTCGGCTCGCTTAAAAGTTTCAGCGATTGTGCATAAAATATAATAAATTTCTGATACTAGGAGAAAGCATTGACTTTGAAATTATTGCATTGAGACTTAATTTCGTTTTGGGGAATTTCTCAAAATCCGTTCCGTAAACAGAAATTCGATATGCGTATATATAGAGTGTTGGGTCAAAGTGTTTTTCCAACGATAAACGAAATTCGAAATCCAATTTCAAAGCCGCAACCAAAGTGCCGCAATATAAAATCAAAACAAATTATCGTGAAAACATACCGGTTACAAGCGAAAAGTAAATTCCGGTTGTCGATAAAATTGTTTCATTTTATTTTTAGATCACAAATACTAGATTTGATAGGCAAGACGTTTAGGTAATCAAAAGGGGACCAAAAACTTACTGAACCTTTTGAGTTACTTCTTAAATAGTTTTTTTTTTTTTTAATCGCGAGTTGTAATTAATTTCACAGGTTCGCGGCACACTGAAGTCCTGGACAAAGCTTTGGTGTGTACTGAAGCCAGGATTGCTATTGATCTACAAGAGCCAAAAGACCAAGAGCAGTCACTGGGTTGGCACTGTAATGTTGACCTCATGCCAAGTGATTGAGCGACCCAGCAAGAAGGATGGCTTCTGCTTCAAACTCTTTCATCCGCTCGAGCAATCCATATGGGCGCCACGTGGTCCGGACAAGGAGACTATTGGTAAGATCTTCAATATTTCCTCTTTGAAAGTTGCAATAATCTTTCTCTGGTTTATTTTTAGGAGCCGTTGTGCAACCTCTGCCAACAGCATACTTAATTTTCCGAGCCCCCAGTCAGGCGGCTGGTAAATGTTGGATGGATGCCTTAGAATTATCATTGCGCTGCTCGGCCTTGTTGCTGCGTTCAAATAGTGGGACGGGAGCAGCTCCATCTAACACTTTTGTGGGCGAGCCACTGCCCGTTTCCCATGAGACACAATGGTCGGAGGCGGACTACGAAAAGCACTTCAATGATCAGGGTAAGTGGCAGCAGCATCAGCAATATTTGGCGCCTCCGTCGCCAGTCGACATGGAATTTTCGCGTTCCGATGGCAATCTGCCGTTGCTGCAGCAGCTCTATACCAGCGCCGTGAGCAATTGGGAGCGGACCAAACGTTTGCCTCAATTCGTGCAAATGCGAAGGACCTCCCACAGCGATGCCTCGAGTCGGGATGGCCAGTGTGGTGGACGTCAAATGAGTAAATCCATTTCTCTGGGAGCAGCTTTGCTTTGCGAGAGTAGCTCCAGTGACGATGATGACAACGATGAGGCGGATTATAATAATCGCATTTTGTGTGCTTCCTCTGGTGGTTCCCGGCCTGTTAGTGCTCCACCCGACTGTCTGCTGCATCCTCGTTTCCGTCTGAATGTAAAGGGTGAATGTAATGGCTTCTCATTGATGATTTATGGCAGATTATAGCCGCCAGATCAGATTAATCGTAGTAGTTTTGGAGCTAGTTGTACAAAATTCATGATTTCGTTCCGCCTGAGAGAGGCAACTCCTCTCGCCTCCATCATTCATGGTTAATCCTAGGATCTCTGTTTTAGAGCCCCCGTTGCACCTCGCTTATGATCTCATGCGTCAGAAGCTCATTGACCACCTTGTTAATTGTAGGAACCTGGGCCTATGGCTAGAAAAACTTCTCTTGGAGTACTCGTTTAGAAATTGACTAAATAAACATTTAACAAAATTCTTATAGATTTGGACGCGGACAGCCAGAATGAGGCGCCAAATGCAACCATGTCGGGATTGGAGTCAGAAACGGATACGGATGCAGCGGAGGCAGAGGGAGAAGGGCAACAGGATGACAATGTGAATGAGACGCCTTGTCAGGAGACTACCTATGTGCCCTTTACCGAAGAGGAGTTTGGCGAGGTGAGCTCCCTTCTTTCTTTCTTTCGGTTCTTTCAATTCAATTTCATCTATCATCATCTTTTCCAGCAAGGAGAACAAGTGGAAGAGCTGGCAGATGAGAACAAGAGTTTAATCTGGTGCATTGTCAAACAGGTGCGTCCCGGTATGGATTTAAGCAAAGTTGTATTGCCCACTTTCATTTTGGAGCCGCGCTCGTTTCTGGACAAGCTCTCCGACTCCTATTACCATGCCGATATACTCTCAAAGTGGGTGAATGCGTAAACTATGCTTACTTGCGTATGACTTACTCTTTTCTGGTCCATTTAGGGCAGTGCAAGAGGATGATGCCTTCACCAGAATGAAGCTAATTGTGCAATGGTATCTCTCTAGTTTCTATAAGAAGCCCAAGGGCCTGAAGAAACCCTACAATCCCATATTGGGTGAAACATTTCGTTGCTATTGGCAGCATCCCACTGGCAGTCGGACCTTCTACATTGCCGAGCAAGTGTCGCATCATCCACCCGTCTCTGCTTTCTATGTGACTAATCGCGAGGATGGCTTCAGCATCACCTGCTCCATTCTGGCGAAATCGAAGTTCTACGGCAATAGCACCTCGGCTGTCCTCGAGGGGGCAGCCACGATGACGCTATTGCCGCGCGGAGAATGTTACACAGCATCCACGCCCTACGCCCACTGCAAGGGCATATTGATGGGCACGCTGTCCATGGAGCTGGGAGGCAAAATCAACATTGAATGCGAGAACACCGGTTACAGGACGGAGTTAGAGTTCAAGTTGAAGCCATTCCTCGGCGGTTCGGATGCCACCAATGTGGTTGTGGGCAAAATCAAGCTAGGCAAAGAGACGCTTGCCACCCTGCAGGGCCATTGGGACAAAGAGATTCGACTGAAAGACGTGAAAACGGGTGAGGAATCGCTGCTATTCAAAGCGGACGCCGAGATGCGATCCAAGCGTCTCATCCGACACTTGGTCCCAGTCGATTTGCAATTGCCTACCGAGTCGCAACGCCTTTGGAGTCGTGTTTCCGATGCCATCGCCCGCGAAGATCAGGTGGCAGCTACCGAGGAGAAGACCGTTTTGGAGGAGCGCCAGCGAGCTGCAGCCAAGGAACGACTCGCCAACGATGTCGCCTACGAGCCCATTTTCTTTGAACTGGACAGCTATGGTCAATGGGTGTATAAGTATGCCGACTTGCGTCCCTGGGACACGCGCAATGATGTACGGCAATATGAATGTGATTACAAAGTCCTAACCTTGACGCGCCATAAATCCGTACCCATTGTCCATGGGGCCGAGATCATACATCCGCTGCGCGCCTCCCTCGAAACGGTGGCCCGTCCACATAGACAATCATCGCTAACGGCTGGCGGCAAATCCGCCGTGGCAGCCAAGGCCAAGAACAAGAGCTTAGTTTTAGCGCCACGTGACACCAATTCAGATTCCAGCCAATCGCCGCAGGGAGCTGTGAAGCGTGGTTCGTCCACCAGCGCCATCAAACAGTGAGTTCTGGTCTAATCAAAGAGGAATCTCTCTTCTACAATTTTTATCTCTCTTTTTTGCAGGCTTACTCTGGCCGTTGAACAGGTGAATCGGGCCCTGGATATCCATACGAGGAAACTAAATGAAATTAGCCAGCGACTGGAGCGAATGCAATATGCTCCCACAACCCACAACACAATGAGTGGGCAATTGCTTGGTGGTGGCGTTGCCCAGTCGACGGTATTAAAATCTATAATCTATGCCTTGATCGGTCTGACCTTCAGTCTACTCCTTCGTTGGCTTTTCAAGTAGGGAGAAAGGTGGTGAGGTAGTTGCATACTGCATTCGGACACGGGCCAATCCGTTATTGTCGTTGTAATTTGTATACTTTTAAGCAAACTTTTGAGCTACATATACTACATAGATTATACAAAAACTTACACATATATATCTCTATGTATATATATATATATATATATATATATACATATACACTTAGTATATACTTATTGTATTGTAAATTTTTTTGTCCAACGTAAATGCCTTTTGCACGCTGCCCAAAGAAGAAATTTCCAACGGCACGTAGCTTCAAATTATTCATAGGTACTCAATATTTCAATCCAAGACAATTTACCCCTCCTCCTTACTATGTATGTATTAAACAACTTGGTAACAACTGAGATCACTCTCTTCAGGTAGGTTAGGCTTAGACATCTTGCACCAGATTTCGTAAAAATTCCAAGTCACTGACATTAATTAAAATTTAGATCAAACAACACAAAAAAAAAAAAGAAAAATTGTTCATTGTTTCTGCCATTATTATTATTTTTTTTTTCGTCTATTAGAACAAATAATTATGGAGGCTTTTGGCTCGCCAATTACATATTTAAACGTATTGAAATTAATGCAAAAAATGCTTATAAATAAAATTTACGACACAATCGTTTTTTCTTCCTACTTTCTATCTTTCATTTTTTTCTGTAATCAATAATCTTGTGAACACATTTTTTAAAAATAAAACTATTTTCAAATTTTCTCTATTCGATTCAAATTGCAGTTTTATTCTCACAAAGGGTATACAAGATAAATGACCCACATAAGTAATGTTGTTTCTTGTAGATCTCTTTTTTAAATTTAAGTTGGCTATCCTTAAAAAAAAAAGTTCTGAGTTTCTTACAAAGATAATATGAAGCCAGTTATTAGGACTTACCATATATTAGATGAAAAGTTTTCTCTCGCGTTAAATCATATCTGCAGATCTTACTAAATAGGATATAGGGAATTGTAGACCCGATAATTCCAATTGGCTCTTTTGTTAGTTAAGAAGTTTGATCTCAACCAAATTTGTGTAAAATTCAAACAGGATTATTCCCCCAGAACTATGTATATCTAAGAGTGATGCCATAATATTATAGATAGTGGCTTTATGTTTGAGTCCTTGAGGTTAAAGCCGCAGAGAATGGTAATCCATATCCTTTGTTTTTTTTTGTAGGAATTGTTCATTGTTTTGGAATAATTTAAATTTGACTAAAAATTAAAATTACCCCCAACGATTAAAACTAAATCTGACTAACAGATTAGACGTACAAAAAATAGATAACCTAAAAAAGTTTTATAAATTGCGGCAAGCAGTCAGAAAAATTTACATATTTGTCCGGCTGTTCCCATTTCAAATTGTATTATTTGCTTGTCTAAAAACACACACAACCTCTCGTCCAAGAGTGTATAAATATAATTCTGTACGATGCTCTAAATTGCTGGTGATTTGCTGTAAATACGAGTAAGTGCCGTGTGTTTATATATATTTATTTTACATGTTGAACTTTGTATGCAAGTCTAACGACAAATTATGGTGTAGTCTGTGGTATATTCCATTTGATCGATGTCGAAAAGTTGTCCTCCCTCTTGTGGACAGGTTTCTTTTTATCTTTGTTCCTGTTTATATTTTCATACTCTAGTAGTCCATCTTTTATTTAATGTTTTGGGGGGCTAAGCATTTAATCGTGGCTAATATTCGCCCTGTAAGTCTAGAGTGTAAATTGGTAACTCGATGAACAGTAATATCAAATATTTGTTCACCCAATTTCATTATAATACTTTAAATATTATGAGAGAAAATCACTTTTTTCAGAATTGAAGGGGCGAAAAATTTGAAATAAACTTGATCTGAATGTACATAACGAATGATGTAGCTCTGGCACTTTTAGTCTTCAAGATTCGGGTGTTAATACAGACGGATGTAGCTAGATCATGTGGGACATTGATGCTGATCAATTTCCTTTTACCTGTTCCATACATTTTGGCAACTTTAATATAGCCTTTTAGCCTGTGGGTACATGGCATAGAAAACCCTTTCAATGCTAATTCTATTTCAGCAGATAATGATTCTAATAGAACTCTTATCAGTTACATTCCTAATCGAAATTTGAGACACGAGGCCTAATTTTGGCAATAAATTTCAATATTTAGAATACCAATCTGACATCCCAAAAAAATCACAAAACCAGACACATTTTAGCCATGCGGCAGCAGATAATGCTTCCGATCTAAGCGAAATAGTCTCTTATCATTTAACAAAAGGGGCATAAATAGAGGGAGTATAAAGATTCGAACTAATATTAAGTTCGATTCAGTTCTTTGTTACGTTCTCTGCGTTGTGGTTGAAAAATGTTTCGCCTAGTCGTAGTTTTATTCTGTCTCATCATAATTTCCTCGCACGCATTACCCTCAGAGAGTGTGGAGGATAAGGCGGTAGGCGATAGTTTGAAGGATTATGCGATAGATGATAGTTTGTTGAAAGAGCTTTCGAAGTATAAGTCGGTAGGAGAAGTTTTCAAGGATAAGTCGATGACTGAATTAATGATTTAAAGGATTCCCCGGTTGGACGTTGTTTGGGTGAACAAAAAATTTCGGAGCTGTTTAAAGTAAGTTCCAACTTATCCTTTCAATCCTATGAAGAGGCATTATTAAATAAGAAGGAGTTCCGCTTAATATAATTTGTTTGTTTCTTTCGTTCAGGTATTTGAAAAAGTGTCGTCAGTGCTTGACAACAAGTCTCAAATAATTGAATTGCAGGACAAAAAAATTCATCTTTTAGAAGGCCATCAAGAATTCCTTTTGAAAACGATTTCAGATTTACAAGAAGATAGTCGCAAAAAATCTGATGAAGTGCTAAAGCAAGCGCAAGATTTTGGACTGACACTCCAAAACTTAACCCTTTTTGTAAATCAAATTTAATAACCAAATCGAGAGCTTTGAGGATCAAGTGCCTGATTGTGGCGCTTCTGTGAATCTGTTAAGATGCTGGTAGTGAGATATAATAGAATTATAAATTAAATTATCTAAATAAAACCCAGAAAAACCCCCAATTCTACCAATTTTTAACAAAGACTTGTGCATTGTATGTTACTTTATAAAGCGGAATCCTATGAAATTTGAAATTCCAAATGAAAAATGAAGTAAGCAAGTCACCTTAAAGCCTTGAATATTTTTGTCACCTTTCGTTATGCTTTGTTAGATGTCTATTCTTTTCAATTTCTCTCTTTCTCTCGCATACGACGTTTAAGAACATACCAAAAATGTTCAGTTTTCTTATCTCCTCCAGTGGTAAAACAAAAAAGTTTAATGGTCTTACAAGAAAAAATAAATGATAATTGTTTAAAGGTTAACAAAGATTAAAGCGAATCAGAAATTAGATTAAATAATATGAAATATAAATACCTTTAAATACATATTAATTTTTGTTTACATATATCGGTAGAATATAGTTTGAAGGATAACGCGGTAGGAGGTGGCCGACTAGAGTTTACCTAAGCCTAGAATTTTGAATGTTTTAAAATAATGTTCTCCGTCTAATCCAAGCCCTTGACAACGAAACTATAATCATCTTCTTATTTGACAATAATCTGATTCGATCTAATTATCGATAAGAATTAGGGAAATAACTTAAATTGGAATATTACCTAAGACATCTCAATCCTTGAATCGATGGGAAGGCCAATGCAATGAATTCGCATTAATTTAAAGTTGTTTTTCGTTAATTTGTTTTGTTTTTTTCCATACTTTTGCATACGTTTTTATTGTTGTTGTTGGTTTGTTTGTTTTTTTTTTTTTGCATTTTGCTTGGCTTACATTTACAAATATTTTTAATATAATATATATACTATATATTCTCTACAACATTTACTGCTCATTCTCCTTCATTTTCATCATCATTTGCATTAATAGCTGTTTTATTTTATTATTCTTTCCCGTTCCTCTTCTGTCTGTCCGTCTGTGTGTCTGTCTGTGTGTCTGTTGCACTTAATGTAGGAGACCCGACTTTTGTCTCATCGTTTCCTTAGTGTGTTCCATCTTATTTGTTCTATATATAAGCAACACGGTTTTCGATTACATACATATATATATATACATATATAGGTAGGTACATATATATATATGTATATATTTAATGTATGCATATTCTCCGTTTCATCCATTGCTAATCTGTTGTTGTTTCCGTTCGTCATGTGAGTAGAAGATGCTGCTAGAGTATGCGCTAAGAGTACACTTATATGGATAAATAGTTACCGTAGTTTCTGGCTGGGATTACACACACAGATTAATAGCAATAACTAGTTTTACATTATGGTTGTTGTTTGTTTTGTTTTGTTTTTCTTTCTTTTCTTTTAACACGAAGCAAAGTCTCGAATCTCGGGGCCAGCAACTTAAAACCGGGGATGGGATGGATAGGGTTGGGATTAGGCAATTTATGAAGCTAATATATGTAGACATAGTAATATAGGTAAAACACCCTGTATTATTTGTAGCCTTAATTTACAATTGGACACGCACGCTAGTGGATCAATCATTGAATCGGCGCACTATATCTCTCTCGTCTCTCTCTCACCCTACCCATACCTATATATATGTTCTAATTTACATACAATTGCGCTCTGCACAGCAGGTAAAATAACACTTTTTTGAGTATATTATTGAAATATAAGGTTATATATATATACATATACATATACATATAAATATACATATATATATATATATATATAGACTGTACGCGGTATGTGTGTGTGTGTGTGGTAAGTGGCATGCTTATTGCACTATTTCCTCAATGGCTGACTTCTCTGACTCTGAACTGAACTGGACTTTTGGGGACTCTGGGCTCTGACTGTGGACTCTGGGATTTCCTAGCAAGTGTGCACCCTGAGATGATTTTGCAGCGTGCTCTTTTGCCGGAACTGTTTGGGGCAATAGGAACAGTTATATGGCTTCTCTCCCGTATGGATCTTCATGTGATTATTGAGCGTGGCCACTTGCCGGAAATTGACATCACAGATCTTGCATTTGTATGGCTTCTCTCCCGTATGCGTCTTGATGTGATTGACCAGTGTGCTCTGCTGGGAGAAGAACCGACGACAGACACTGCAGCCAAACGGTCGATCTGGATTCTCACACTTGAGCATACTAATGGTGCCCACCATGGTCATGACTCCGCTAGTTGTATTGGGTGAGGGGGAAGAGTTCTGAAATTGCTCTAGCTTGGTTGCGCCCGGTGCTCCCGATGCTCCTGGTGTCCCCGCCGCCCCAGCCATGCTCATTAGTCCGCCTGGCGAAGAAGAGTTGTGAAATTGTTCCAGCTTGGTGTTGGCTGCCGCTGCTGCCACCACCGAGCTAACCGTGGTGCTGCCATCGAGGAAATGCAAGAGCGGATGGTGATCCAATTGTATGATATTGGGCGTTGTGCCGTGCAGATTAAGATTATTGGGCAGCAATCCTCCTCCAGTCAGCTGTTGTGTGCCTGGTGCCAGGGGTGCGGCCATCGTATGATTCACTGCAGGGTCCGGTTGAGATTGGGTTTGCATGCGTGCGAAAATTTAAATAAAAGCTTCGTTAGGGAAGAGTGTTAATAATCAATTGGTCACACAGTGTAGAACATAAAGCGGCTCAGTTGTAGGGCGAACACACAAGCGTCTCACCTGTAATGGGGCCAACTCCGACACCCGGCTGGGCTCCGGACCCGGATGTGGAAGCGGAACTCGCATGCAGATGCGTGTGCGTCTTCATGTGATTGGTGAGGGTGCTCTGCTGACGGAACTGCATGTGGCAGTAGGAACACGTGTATGGCTTATCGCCTGTATGGATCTTCTTGTGATTTGCCAGCGTGGCTAGCTGGCTAAAGGATTTTTCGCAAGTCTCACACTTGTACGGCTTGGGATCAATGTGGGTCCGCTCGTGATTGTGCAGCGTGCTCAGCTGGGGGAATCGTCGCTTGCAGACGCCACACTGATACGGTTTTACCAGCTCCTCGGCCTGCGGTGAGGTGTAGCTACCCGAATATAGTGTCTTTGAGATTTGTATGCGCTGTTGTTGTTGCTGCTGCTGGTAGAGCATCTGATTGGCCAGAGACTTGCGCTTGCCCGGGGCTGTGGACGGCTGTTGGGGCTGATAGTTGAGGAGCGATGTCGGCGTGCTCGACTCTGCCGCTGTGTTTGGAAGGGATTAGAATAGATAATAGTAACGTGAACGCCCTTTTAGATGAACGAAGGCACACACATTTTCACACACTGTTTCATGACTCGAATTTGGACTTACCCTTGTGCGTCTTGATGTGATTGATCAGAGTGCTTTGCTGGCGAAAGTCCTTGGCGCATATATTGCAGGTGAACGGCTTCTCGCCCGTATGGATCTTGACGTGATTGGTCAGCGTCGAGATCTGGCGGAAGGAGCGATCACAGTGCTTGCATTTGTAGGGTCGCTCGTCTGTGTGGATTTTCATGTGATTGCGTAATGTGGTCAGTTGCCGGAACTTATTCTTGCACACGTGGCACTCTTTTTTCTTGCGCGGATCATCAATGGCCGATGCGTCCTCCTCGCTAATGACGCTCTTCACCTCCTGTTTCATCGGCGACATGGGCGCATGATTACCGACGCCAAGACCCCCAATGCCTCCGCTATTCGCTGACGTTGTTGAGATATCGAGCAGGTGTACCAATGGATGCTGCTGATGCAACATGGCCTGGTGGGTGGGATGCTGAATGGCCTGGACAGCGGTCAGCTGATGCAGGGCAAACGGACTCTGCTGCAGACTGGCCAATGTGGTGGATTGTTGCAGTGTATTGGCAGCGGAAGCCCCACCGCCACCTCCTCCGCCGCCGCTCCCTGCACCTCCTCCACCACCACCACCACCACCGCCGCCACCACCATGTGTAGCTAACTGGGCAGGTGTTGCATAGTGTTGATATGCATTGGCCATGGCTGCCGTAGCAGCAGTGGCATGATTTAGATGCATATTATCGAGACGTTGGCTCGTTCAAAAAGGATGATGCCCTTGAGGTATTCGAGAAAATCTTCAGCCTGAGCTTCTACAAACTCAATTTTATTGTCTACACATCGAAGGATGTAAATGCTAACGTTATACAATTACATCGGTACCCCTCAGCCATTTGATGACGGATTTTTGTTATTTTAGCTGTCTGCCCTACTACTACTCCCGATCTGCCCGTGCCCGTTCCCGTGTCCGCGCCGTCACGTCCCGCCACAACCCGACTTCGTCTGCTTCTTCTCCCGCCGTGCACGTTGCTGCGTTCCACGTATGCGTTATGAGCGACAATTCCGATTGCACTTTTCTCTCTGCCACATTCCTCACACGCAGTTTTGCACGCCGTCCCCAATTGTTTGTTACACTGAAAATTTTGAAAAATTTTCACGCTCGTTTTGTATCCCGTATCCTTATCAAAACAAAAATGACTGGTCTTCTGGCGTGGTTTTTCAGGGCTAAGCCACAACAGAGCTGCAAAACTGTTGGTCGATTGCTTTTTGATAATCGATTGTAAATATCGAATAGTCGAAAAAACAGGAACCGTGGCTTGCACATTGGGGTGGACCGCAAGCAAGAATTTGTAGAGGGCTTTATGAACTAGCTTTTGTCTAATATATAAGTTTCACACCAACTTATTTTATTTTTAATAAATTTGTTAACTATTAATATAAGCAGAAATCAATTCGAATGCGCTCAGCTCCAATCTGTGCCGCGCAATTGTTTTATTTTGAGCCTCACATTCATTCAATTTAAATCGTCTATCACCTATAGTTCTCAAAAATTGGAGCTTTCACCTGTATATTAAATAAATAACATGCATTTGATCCTACTGTATGTTATTTATAACTAAATCGGTTTTTATCTACAACATTTTGAATCTCGATTGACAAGGTTTTCTGTACCAAATATGTGGCCTCTACCAGCCCTACGACAAATAATTTTTCAACACTAATTTTGAAATTGGGAACACTTATGGCGGGAAAAATTGATTTGGCTATTTATCGGTTCTTGCGACTATCTTCACGGATTATCGATAGTTTTTGCGATGAATACGACAAGGCTGCATTCACTATACAAAATAACAACAACGTAAAAACGCAATTATAAAAACTAAACACGGCGATTTGGGACTTTACGGTTCCACAATTATTGTTTAGTTTTAGATACAAGCATTTTACAAGTCTAATTGGTCGCTATACCGTAAGGATGAGCAGTGAAGAGAAAGCAGACAGTCCAGTGCCGGAGAACAAAGAGGGTGGTGCTGCGTCTGACAGTGAGGATGAAGGTAACAATCAAAAACAAAACAAATAATAATAATAGAATTTCCTGTCATAAATACAATTGCTTCTCATATTTTCATAGATCCAACCACAATGGAGATGATACGACGATTTTTTGCACAAACCTTGAATCCGACTGATAGCAAGAGCAAAACAGACAACAAGGTGGAGCGTGAGAAGGTTATACCAGATCTGACATTCGAAGGTCTATCTGCCCACTGGCGAGAGCATGGCTTTAAAAAGATTGTCACAATGGTAGGAGCAGGCATATCCACCTGTAAGTAGCACAAGATTATACTTTATAAAAGAAATCGGAGTTATAATCGAAATTTCTTTGTGTCTAGCCGCTGGTATACCGGATTTTCGTTCACCAGGATCTGGCCTCTACGACAACCTTAAGAAATATAATCTACCCCATCCCACGGCAATTTTTGATTTAGATTATTTTATGAAAAATCCCAAACCATTCTTTGCTTTGGCTAAAGAGTTGTATCCCGGTTCGTTTGTGCCAACGCCGTCTCATTATTTTGTTCGATTGCTGCATCAGAAGGGTTTGCTGCAACGTCACTATACCCAAAACATTGACACATTGGATCGACTGGCTGGAATACCTACAGACAAGATAGTCGAGGCCCATGGTAGTTTCTATCTTAATCATTGTTTAAAGTGCCGCAAGGAATACGATATGGCTTGGATGAAGGAGCAAATCTTTGCTGACAAATTGCCCACATGCGAGACATGCAAAGGTGTGGTGAAGCCGGATATTGTTTTCTTTGGCGAAAATCTTCCGTATGACTTTTACACCTTACCCGATGAGGATTTCAAGGACTGTGATCTGCTGATTATAATGGGCACATCGCTGGAAGTCCAGCCATTTGCATCTTTAATCCGAAAAGCTGGACCGAAATGTGTGCGTTTTCTAATCAATCGGGATGCCGTGGGACGATCAAGCTATGTGTCTGCTTTCGATAACGATGACAGGGACTCCTTGCGATTTGGCAAGGACTATAATATAAGGGATGTGGCCTATTTAGGCGACTGCGATAGCGGTGTCGAGGCTTTAGCCAAAGCCCTGGGCTGGGAGGATGAACTGCAGCAATTGATGCAAAAAGAACGTGAATTATTGGCCCAAGAAGCAACCTCTGAAAAGAAAGGAAATGAAAAAAAGTCCTCCAAGTCCTCTGACTCTGATGAAGCGGCTCCATCATCGGTCACATAGTTAAGCCATAGAAAGGGAATTAAGTTAGTAAAGTGATTGTTAGTTAATTTGTGCCCAATGCAGTGCAATATCTTTCTTTAGTACATACATGTGATCTGTATACTTTTGAAATAAGAATGTTAAATCCTTGGTGGGTAATTTCATTCCATCTCTTGTCTCTTGCTTCCGGCTTTCAATTATTCAAGCGCCATTTGTGGAGCCATTAGCGTTTGGCTCTTCAAGCTCCCTCTCTCTCTCTCTCTCTCTCTCTTTCTGCCTCCCTTCCTCAAACGATGCCCTCGATTTTAGCCCGTGTGCCATAAACCGCAAAAACTGATTGAGTTGCTCTGCTGTTTCCGGTGCACAAAAAGCAAAACCGCCAACAAAGGTTAACTCGACTCCTGTTATAGTAACTGTTTTTCTGCTTCTGCTTGCCCAACCGCACACATCGTCGTCATCATCAGCAGCAACAGCAGCAGCAGCAGCAACAACAGCAGCAACAGCAATCCATGCCATCCATGATTGCGGGCGTTCTATGTGGCCATTCTAACTGCAGGCTCTGTGTCTGTGTGTGGGCTTTGGGGTATGCTGCATCAACTTAATGACTCACAATCTGTCCCACAGATAACACACATACAAACACACACACAGCCACCCCATTCACCGGCAAACACTGGTCGGTTGGCGCGTAATGAAGCTTCTGTGGTGAATTGGCCAATAGAAAGCACATATATACTCTGTATCTGTATGTGTGTATGTATCGTATGGCTTGCACTAATTAAAACCAAGCACTGATCCCCAGCACACTGGGACTAAGAGGTCGCACCGGTCTAATTGTTGGGTGAGACAATTGAGTTAATCTGCAGTGTATTAAGTTTCCACAGATTTCGACCTTTTTTACATTAGCTTCTATTGAATGGACTCTGTATATGGAAATAGAGAGGCATCGTTCTCTAACGGTACTTTCTAATTATAGGTGGAAAACTATCGCTAATCGAAACGGGCGATAGCCAGACAAAAAAAACCACTATATTATTCGAATAAGCTTCAAAAATATTGGATCTATCAGTTGAAAAGTGAAAGTAAATTGGTTAGTCCTTTTTAAAGTGATAAAATAAAAATTTTAATGTGGTGAAAGCTTTTTTTTTTATTTTTAAGTATAATATAAATATAATATAAATAAATATAATATAAACAAAATTCTGTGTTTTTTTGTATGATTCCATTTGATCAAATTGAAAAGAACAGAGCTAAAAAATGTATTTATTTGATTGAGATTGACATGTCCCTAAAAACAAATAAGTTTGCAGCTTATTTCCACTGATTGATTCCCATAAATATTTACTAGCATTTAAATCCTGTCATAACGAATCTTTATAACCATTTCTCAAAGATATTGGCTAATGGTTTGAGTTAGTTTACCTTACCTTAAAATCTTTATGTCTATACATGTATTGGGGTAACTTTGCCTGCAGTTGCCTATGCAATATGGTGCAAATCCATTAGTAGATCATATCAGGAAAGAAACTAGGAAATTTTGAAAGTTTGAAAAGTGTTTTTACTTGCTCAACTGCAGAGCCTGAGAAAAACTTTGGTAATTAATACTAATGGACTTTGGTTTTTGGTTTATTAATACAAATGATCAAAGTGCAATCACGCTGATGGGGAATGTCGTTTTAGGAAATCAAATCATGCTATTCCTCCCAAATGCTTCTAAAATTGGCACAAGTTGGTTTATTATTAAGTTGACTCCATGCAGACCCTCAGAATGTGGCGAATGCCATTAAGTGCGCACTCCATACGCACGCAATTGATGATGCTTGAGATGCTTTATATTTTGATATTTACTTGGATACATATTATACAAGTGTGTGTGTGTGTGTGTGTGTGTGTGTGGGTGGATGTGTGTGCGTATGTATGGGTATCTGTGTGAGAGGAAGTTCATCAATGACAGTCATCAGTGACAGCTGCGCGAGTTTTGTTATTGAATTCTTGACATGATTGCGCGACACAGCTTGCTGCCATTGAAATGAATATATTCCTAGTTATGTAATGCTCCTCTAACCCCCAGACCCCCCCCCACCCCCCCACAATATAAAGATACAATATTTAGAAAAACCACGACGAAGAAGGGGGGGGGGGAAGAGGGATCCACCGCACAACACAAAACACACAAATAACTCATCAAATTTTAGAGAAATAAAAAAATTTCAAACAACAGTTTGATAAAAACTTATTGTAAAATACGCGTCGAGATTCGAAACGAAATCTTTATGAATATTTTATTATTGTGAAAAATAAAAGAATAACTGCAAAGAGTAACCATTGCAAACGCATAAGTGATGTATTTTGTATACCCTTGCCAAATGTTTTCAAATGAAATCGTTTGATACTAAAAATATTCACTTATTTGCAAAAATTAAAAAGCTTTGATGGCACCCAGATTGCTTAAGTTTAATGCAATTTCTTATATAATACTATGACAGGTAATAAACGTTTAGCTGGCAATTCAGAAAACATCCACAGTGACTCTGAAAGATCTCCTATTAGTCTCCTAGAATATATTTTTGCACTTTCATCTTATTCTAGTTTGGCTTCTATTGTATTTACTTCACAATAGAATTAGCATTCTATTTGAAAACTATGGACTACAGAGCTTCTTTCAGAAACCACATTTTTCCCCCAAGAATTTGAACCTAGAGAAGAAAGATGTGAAATGTTAATTTCAGAAAAAACTCTTTAAACTCTTCAAAAAATTCGTTACCTTTTCTGTTTATGCTGTTAATGCTTGCCCAATTTGTTCCAAAATAACTCTTTGGGCTTTATTCTCGAAAAATGAGCTTTTTAGTTTTGGGTTTTAGATTTATTTGCTAACTTGCCTGCTTAAGTCTGTTTGAGCAGTTTCAATTCAGGGACACTTTAAGCTATAGCCACGCCAAGTGGGATGCCTTTACGTATAAGTTATGACGTTATGTACATACCTTATGAAAGGGTATTTCAAACGGGATGTCAGCTTAAGCAGCAGCAACAGCCGACCAAGGCTGCCAAATGCCCTTCTAAAAAAGCAATTTGTGCCAATAAATGTGGCTGCACATACACTCATATGTGTGTGTGTGTGTGTGTGTGTGGGTGATGTGGGTGAATTTTGTGTGAGTTGTTCTTGTTCTTATACTCCATAATATCCAAGAGCAACAGCAACAGCAACAGCAGCAGCAGTTACACAATATAATCGTCATAATCATTTTATGTGCATGTTGTATAGCTACTTTTATGAGCATAAATTTTTATATACCATTGAGGGTAAGCAGTAAGAAGCGAGCGAGGGGGAGAGGGTTGGGTGGTACGTACGTTTATTTATATATTAGATGTGTGTGTTTTGTTTTTTTTTTTGGTGGGGGGTTTGGTTAAGAGACAAATTGAAGTGCGATAAGGCTGCTTGATTTAATTTTACATTTTATTTTATAATAATTCGCATTGAACAGGACATCGAGCAATCAATTCACTAAACCCGCACTTACAAACTGCTGCCAAATTGGCGGTTTTGGTGGGCTAAATAAATTTTGTACTTTTGCGGCTATGGGAAATAACAATTGATACTCCATTTGTATGATGAACAATAACCGAAAAATTGCCATTGAAACTGATGCAGAAATAAAACAATTAAAAGATCACTGCAAAAATGAAAAAAACACAAAAAAAAGAAACAGAAACGAAAAACGAGGCTATTAATTAAGTGAACGGCATTGGTAAAAGTGTAACGAATTGGAAAACCAAATAATTCGCATTGGTTTTGGTTGGTTTCAATTCCATGGCCCCCAACATCCAAAGCCAAACCCAAACCCAAACCAACCCTAACCGCATGTTGCATTGATTTAGTGCAGAAAACTATCGCTGATGGATAGGCATGGCATGGCATGGCCATGGTCTACACACACACACACACACACACGGCATATGGTCAATTGATTGCCAAAGCCAATCTTCGATGAATAAATGAAAGCCAGTAGCCGAGCCAAGCCCAGCTACATATATATATATATATGTGGTCCAATTGCAGGTCAGGTGCATCATCATCATTCTCGTCGTCGTCGTCGTCGTCGTCGTGAACATCGTCATTGGTTTCAATGGTAGCGCGGACTGCATTTAATTGTTGCACTGGATGCGTTGGCAAAACAAAAACGAGAAAGGATTTTCGCTTTGTCTACCGCCCCCCCCAGCAACTATGGCCCCGCTTTAGCCCCCTCTACCTACAACCAATAGAAAAAAATGTCATTTAAAAAAGACACAGATATATGAAGAGCTAAAAGAAGCGAGTGGGGGTGCGGGAGGTGAGAGAGATAGACGACAGACAAATGTTTTAGCCATGGTTTTTCTCCCAACGGTTTTTGTGGTTAATTGAAAAACATTTTTTTTTTTTTTGTTCTTTCCTCATACAGTTTTCCTATGCTCTGGCTTTAAATGCATTCGACAAAATTCAAATTCTAAGCCCAATGGCTAATTCCCAAGCGTGCAATTTTTATATATGAGAAAATATGCAATAAATCTAAAAAAAAACAAAAAAAAAACCCAAATGAATGAGTGAATCCGGATTATATAATTGCATAAAATACATATACACACACGGTATACATACATACATATGTATAACAATATATATTGTATTTGTATTGGTTACTTAATTAAATTCATTCAATAAATAAATATTTTAAGCGTCTGCGGCATAGCTGCGGTTCAAAAACCATTCATATTTATTTTTAACTCATCGAAAATGTTCAAACGAGAAGACTTTAAATATAATATTAAATTCCAATTCAAAACTTAAATCAATTTTTAATAATAGCGAACAAAAAAGAGCTGGTAATTTTTTGGCGCATTTTTGCACATTGTTTTTTGCTTAAGTTTGTCAGACCAACACTTATTGTTTTTAACCTTGTAAAGCTTCTATTAGTCTACTAGTTTTTAAGCTAATTTGGCCAAGATTGTATTTAAGTTTCTTATTGAAAATTAAATAAGATAATATTAGGCAAATAAAGAAAAAAGTTTAAAAGAGATAAAGTTGGCACTAACCCACCATTCTAAAGACCTTAACACTTTTGAAATTGAGTTCATTAAGTGATAACAGTATGCAGGAAATTGTATTTTTATGCACATTTCATTTATTTCAATCATTTGGGACTACACTCGATTTATATAATTCGAAATGTTTAAAATATTTTAAAAGTTTTTAAATCACGTTGCTAAATCCAAGAAGCAGTAGTAGTATCTAAATGACTTAACCTTAAACGTATGTCAAAATTACAAAATAAAAAACCAAAAATGAAAGCAAAATTCGCTTTGCGTCGGGATTATGTTTCAATAAAGAAAAAACAACGCAAACTGATTTTCTTTAGCAAAGCATGTAAGGATCAAAGATGGGTTCCAGGGTTATGAAAATGCATCTTTTTAAAAAGGAATTTTAACAAAGTGAAAATTTAAAAAGCGAAATGAATTCAAAATTTTATTTCATACAAAAATAATTTCATTAACTATTCAAATAATTTAGTGTGTCTACTGTATTTTCTGATTGCATTTCACGCTCAGTGTTTCTACTGTATTTCGTGCTTACATTTAAGATAGTTAACAAGAATTCGTATTTTTATTTGAACTGATAAGTCGGCGGCAATGGCCCCCGGGCTATTTAGAAGCCAAGTCACAGCTCGACAACATTAAAATTAAATGCATTTAATTAAGGAAAATAATTTTGCTGCATGTTCGTAGGTAGATGCAGGTAAAGAAAGTTCATTTAAAAATAAATGTAAGTACATTTGCGAAACATTTCCTTTCTTCCTCCTTTTCTTACAGTTTTTGGCAAAGCAATTTCGTTTGCTCCAGAGAGCTGCAGGATATGCTTTTGGTGTACCTGTGCCTGCATACCGTTTGCCTCGCCTTTACCTTATCGCCCGACATTGGTAATTTAGAGAAAAATAAGAAGGGAATGGGAGGTGGGATGAGAGGAGAATGAAACCAACAGGAGGAGCAGTAGAATTTGTACTCGTTACTTGTATTGCCTTTTCGATTTGCACTTTACACGCTTTCATTACACTTCGTTTCCGGCGCTAAACACTTGACCCGAGACCGAGTGTTGTTGCATTGTTAGCATTTAAACTGCTGTTCCTGCTCCAGTTGGTATGGCACACTTGAGATCTGAGAGCTGGGCTCAGGCTTGGGCATTATCTAAATACCCAATACAGCTGCAGCTGCATCATAATCATCATCGACAGCTGAATCAAACGAGCTCTCATCTCAACGTCAGAGCAAATGATTGCATCGCCTTCCATGTCCTTCTTTCCTCCTCTCCTCAGCTCTCGTCCCGTCCATTCTCGTCTCCCACATCCACATCCTTGGAGCCGTTTCTCAACGTTTGGCAACGACATGCTCATGCTGCCTTGACACTTTAAGCTGCAATTTCGTTAAAATATTTCCAATCGATTTCGTTGGTTTATCGCCAAGTTTATTTCCACTTGGTTCCATGTTGCTCTTGTTGTTTGCCAGTTGTTCTACTTGTAGTCTTCTTGCATTTTCCGTTTCCACTCTGCCCGGTCTTACGGAAATGAAATGTGTTTCTATTTTAGTTGTATGTTTGAGTGTTTGCTAGAGGCAAAAAAAAAGAAGGAAAAACGAAAAAAAAAACAAGTAAGAAAATAGCAAATATATAGAGGAAACTTCCATTTTGAAAAACTAACCAAAAATAAATAATGCTCAAACTTTAGTTTATTTGCAAATCAAAGGGCAAAGGTATACACCCGGCTCTAACACAAAACTCTATACCCTAGCCAATTTTTGTTTCAATCAGTCATTTCCATTTGAGCCAATATTAAAACTAATCACACATTTCATTAGTTTTAATCAAATAATCAACGAATTTATTGGCACCCTTTGCTATCCCTCTCTCTCTCGGCTTGTCACGTAGCGACGTCGAGGCTTGCCACGTGGTTGGTCTCGATCAGCTGTTCTGCCAGAAAAATGGCCATTCAGCGTTACCATATCCTTGTATATATTTAAAGCTTTTGAATTTTCCAAAAAATAATTTTAATTTTAAAAACATAATTTTCGTATGTAAACTATTTTTAATGTTTGCGATATTTAAGAAATTTAATTTATCTTTTCTTTGAAATTGAAATTGCAGAAACAATTGGAAAAATAAATATTAAAATATTTGCACAAAGAATATATGTACTCCAAAAATATTTGCAAATTTTGATTGAAAATAAATATGCCGTTTTGTTAAGGGTATAGAAATAAAATTTCCAAATTGCAAAAAGTGATACAACTAAAATAGACAGACACATCAAGCAAATGGCAAATATTTGTTCCACTCAACGTATGCCAATCTACATAATTGTGTGTGGCATAAAAAATATGAGGCAAAAATCTCTTCTGTGTTTCACCTCTTTGGATAGAGTCTGAAATGTGTTGGCATGACAGGTAATTAGTAAGCAATTCGGAGAGTGACTTCAGTAGTTTCTGGTAAAAATTGTGTCCTAAAAGCCAATTAAAGGGGGAATATATTTTCGTTCATTGTTTTTTTTATTGTTTTCCGTTAAAATTAAAAGTTTTTCACATCTATAAGAGAATTTCGCTTCTATTGAGTATGGGAAACTTTTTGGGTTATCCTCGCATCCTGGTTTGTCCTATGACTTGACAGATATTAACTGTCACAATGCATTAAGTATACGCCGCATGAACAGTAATTGAAACTACAAATCAAATGTGTATAAACAAAAAAAAAAAAAAAAAAAGAATTTGAATTCAATATCAGTCAAGTGAAAGTTGGCTGGGGAAAAAAGGGCTCATTTTCCTTCTATGCACTTGTCCTACTTGTTGTTGTTTTTGTTGTTGAGCCATAATGAAGTGGCACAATTTCGCTCTGAAGTCCTTCAGCTGGTGCCGCCGCCGTTACCATTGCATAATATAGTACACTGAGTAAGAGCGTGCTATTTGTTTTTTGTTCTCTTTTTTTTTTTTCAAGGACGCACATCCAGTATTGTGTTGTAGGTTTTTTTTCTTTTTATTGTTGTGTATTCATTAATGCAGCGTGCAAGCGTTGATTATTATTTATATGTAAATCAACTATTTTTTTTTCTGAAATTACAAGCAGGCAATTTTGACTTTAACATGCAAACAGCAGTCAACCAGCCAGCCAGCCAGCCAGCCAGCCAGCCAGCCAATGTGGCTGGCCCGGTAAGGAAGGCAATTTAAAGTTTTTTGTGGCAACTGCAAGGCAACCAAGATACCAGCAAGCCAGAAGACAAAACGTAACAAACAATTTAAGTCAAAAACTTTCCCAGTCAAAGTTTGCCTGTTTTCTATACTCTTTCCAAGTGTCGGAAATGTTTTCGATGAGGCTCAACTTGTCAGAGAGAGAATTGTCCTTAAACTAATAGAATTCTTTACACTGTGATTTGAATTTGAATGTACTACAGTGCTTTGAACCGAGAAATTGCTACAAATTTGCTGCTTAATTATGGCATCTGTAGCAAACCAAAGAGACAAAATTATATTGTTATGCACTGTTTTTTTTTTTAGCATACTTTAGAGGGCTAAACAAATTAACTACAAGGACAATATGATAATTGATTATTGATTAATTTAAATCTATTAGAGCTATTTACTATAAAATAGTATTTAATGCAGTAATCGAGGCTTAATTTGCTAGATTAGATTTTATCCAATAAGAAACATTTCCTTCGTGAACTTACCAGCAAAGCAGTTGTAATGGATAAATTAATAAATATTATATAGAAAAAAATAACATAAAATCTAAATATTATTATTTTTTTTTTTTAACTTTTATACTAGTTTCAATTGAACAATATTTAAGCTCATAATAAAAGACTCAGTCTAATATTTTGTTATTAAGGAACAAGGGCTAAAAGCTAAATTTGTATTTGAATTTAAACGTTCGTGGTGATCTTTTCTATGAGGAAGTTGGTCACACTATTTTTGGCTGATGTCATATTCAGCGTCATAGCGGTAAATATAAATAGTGTTTTTGTGTTTTGTTGCTGCTTTAAAATTTATTGCTAAAAATTAATATTAATCAAAATAAAACCAGCAAACTTATTCGATGTGTAAACAACAATATAAATTATGTACATATATATGCATTTGTAATTTGTAAATACACTACTTAGAAAAGGGTTTTCAAAATAAATGTTGTCCTTTTAAAAACTTTAGGGTATAACAATAAGAGGTAATATGCTTGGAACTTTTGCACATCCCACAACTTGTTCTACGCCAAGTCCTAGACTGAACTAGGCAGTTATCTGGTCATGGTTTGGCCAATAGTTGCGGCTACAATTGTGGCCATTGACCTTGTGTGTGTGTGTGTGTGTGTTGGGTGTCCATCTTGGCCACTGGAATGTGGTTCCGATTTGCGTGAGCGAGGTGTGTAAATTCCATTGTAGACACACGCACACACGCCATACATCTCGATTAGCCACTGGCCAACAGTTTTCTGGGGTTTCCATAGTTGCCGCCATGTGTTCTTGACATTATTCTTTGTTTTGTTGTACTGCGTTTCTCATCATTGCCAGAAGCAAATCCTTTAATCTGTCTTTCAATTTCAAATAAGCTAGTGGTTAAGCACTCGCACATTTAGGCACACGAACACACACACACACACACACACACACTCAGCCAAACTGTTTGGTCTGTTAGCCTGGTGGCTGCCTGTGGTGGCGGCAGCAGCATCAGCCTCGTTCAATTGACCAATTCAATTGTTTCAATTGCCATGCTCTGGCACGGACTTCGTCCCTGCCCACCACTTGAGTGGACTCCAATTCCCTCCTTTTGCCTCGTGGTTTGTTGGCCTGGCGGTTTGTTCGCATTTCATGCTAAAAGCCAATGCTCTATTTGCAGATTGTTTGTGTTCGAAGTTTCCTTTTGGCGAGGTTAATTGGCCCTGTGTCAAGAATGGAATCCATGGTTAAAGTAAATTAAGTAATTGACTAATAATTAAAGCAAAGCCTCTTCACCTGTTTGTTAGTCAATTGTTTTCAAATGGTAAGCTAAGGTCTTACATATATTTTTTTCCTTTATGTGGCTCTCAGCATTATGTAATTTAGCTGGTTTCACTTTAACACGTTGCCCAGGCGGCAACGCCATCCCTTCTGAGTGATGGCTAAGGCGGGTGCTCAAAGGGATTTGATTCGGCTTTGGATTGTGTTGGGGCTGACAGCTTTTGCATTGTGCAAGGGTTTGGTTTGGTTGGCCAACTTGATGGATTGTTAATTTAATGTCAAAAGCAAAGCCAACAATTTCAAGGAATCAGAGAGCACAGCGGCTTTGCATAAGGGCTTAGCCCATCATCTAAAGATTCAAAATTAAGGCTAAAATCGTATCTGAAAATTGGTGAATGAAAAGGGTTTTACTTACCGTTATTTGCCTATTTGTTTATTCTAAATTCTATGTACACACATACATGACCCTTAATTAAACTAATGTCAAAGCAAACAAATAAACTCCCTTCGGTTCGGACAATTGGCTTATCAATTACGGCTAACATTATTGAATTAAATTCTCTCGGCCAACAATTTACGGTGGTTTGGCCTATAGAAGCTAAAATTTCCTACAAGTTTCATTCACAATGTTACTACAACCGCTGCTGGGCCATCTGAGCCAATTGCTTCACATTATAGGCAAGAATTAAATGGTTAAGTACTTTGTAGAACTTAAACTAATTAAATTTCTATCCATTCTCTTTTTGTAGTCACTCAATATTTCGCCTCTTTAAGCTCTGTGCTAATCGTTTATAATGATACTTTGTTAGCTTCGCCTCTTCAGTTGGAGTATCTTAGTTCCTTACAATTAGCCCTGCAAAATGTTAGTCGTCCGCTTTTGTTGCAATGGATTAATGCGGCAACTTTGATCAATTATAATGACTTTGAGATGCAAGTTCTAAAAGCTGTCAATAATACGGTGACAGAGGTCGAAACGAAATTCTACATTCTAATACGTAAAATTAATTATTATTGTTGCTATTATTACAGGGTTTCATTACAATATTACCACAGACTTCACTCTTCATTCGGGCTCGTTACTTTGCCACACGTAACGCCAACGTAAGGCTCAAGGATAAACGATATTTATTTCTGTGTGATAATGAGGATCCTAGAGTTCTACTTGGCATGGACATTTTGCAGTGTAAGTAAGTTACATTTCATACATTATTATTTTTGTAATACAATCATTTCAATTAGTTGAAAGTTAAATTAAGGCTTGAAAATTGAAATTTAAGTTGCAAACTTGATATTGTAATGATGTTTGACTTCAAAAAGAAAATTAATTTTTTTTAGCGATGTAAATGGAGGCAGATCAGTGATATTTTCATATAGAGTCTTTGGCTGCACACTAAATTTATAGAAGTTGCATCAATCTGGCTCCGACAAGTGTGCAACAAGAAGTCTATTTACGAAATTTGTCTAAAATAGCCTATAAAATGAGATACGAGTTTGCTTAGGAGCAGAAAGACGGACAGACGACAAAATTTTACACCCTTTGCAAGTGTATAAAAATACAGAATACCCACGGGGCCCTACAAAAATTCCCTTTCACTTCTCCTTCTTTTTGACTATGGAAATGAGACATTGAGATTTTTTTTTAAGAAGGATTTAAGAAGGATTATTCAAACATTATTTGTGTGTCTGTTGTATGAGACGACTATTGACTTTGTTTTAAGGTTATTTATATAATCTAAGTGATGAGAGAGGAAAGTTCCCTGGTCTCTGCCGATCAACTATTTAACCATATATAAATGAGATCCATCTGGTTTAAGCATGTTTCTGTTTCGCTCGTTTTCACCAAAAACTAAAACACACTTCTACGGACCTTATAGAGAGTGTACGAGAGGAAGAGGGAGAGAGAGGGAGGGTAGCAAAGGGCACAATACAACAACTAACTAAAGTCAAACTCTAAACTTTTCTAACACAACCCGACTGCCACATAGGGAAGCGACAATATAAACATGACCAAACTGTAGGGCAAAGAGGACGGGATGGGCGGAAGGGCAGTTGATCAAACTTTAGCACTTGCCAATAATTTCAACGCTCGACGGCGTCTTGTTCAATTGTAAAGTTTTTTATGCGGCCTGCCACGACTTAATTTCATTTCTGTTTGTTTGTTTGTTTGTTCTTGTTCTTTTTGTTTTTATTTTTTTTTTTTTTTTGTTTTCTCTTGCTTGTCCAACAACGGCAAATCGTTGTAATGCGCTTTAGTCTACCCACACCATCTGATGGTGCGACCAACAGAACCAAAAGCTGCCATTGCCCTCGGGCGACCAGCAGCAACAACTGGAGGAGTCGACACGGTGACTCGGGTGGAGATGGTGGGGAATGGTGGAGAAATGGAGAGAATTGGCGGTAGGTCGGCATCTGCCGATGCCAATGTCGATGCTCATGCCCATGCGGATACGGTTACCACAGCCACTTTGCCACACCGCGACATCAATTTCGAGCTGTGGACACAAAAGTTTTTGGGTGCCTTTGGTAATTTGGATGCTATACGCCTGGACGCATTCTTGCCGAATGAAACTTTTGTCAGTACTGTCTCCCATGCCCCCACAAATAGCAGCAGCAGCAGCAGCAGCAGCAGCAACTCGGTTCCAGTTCCAGTTGAACTTTATCCCAACAAGTTGCTCAATCTGCAGCAGCGTACACTGAGAATGGGCTCCATTACTTATGTGCCATATACAGTTACTAATTATGTGGTAAGTAATTGTGGGTTAAGTTTATATTTATTCGTGTTGTTAGTGTTGTTGTTGTTGCTGTTGTTGTTCTTGTTGTGGTTGTCGGCACGCCCAAATCTTTGGCAAACAACACTCAGTAATGCTGGAGAGATTTGCAAGCCAACATTAAGCAAAGCCAATTGGTCGTTGTCCTTTTGTCCCTCTGTCCTCCTTCATCGTGCTCATCAACCTCATGCTCATGATTGTCTCAGTATTAGGGAATGAATAAATGGCCAGTCTATTGGTCTATATGTGTCTGTGTGTTTGTGTGGGTGTTTGTGTGTTTGTCTGTGGGGCTGCTTAGTTATTTGCTATTGTAGTTGCGGCCAACGCTTTGGGTAACTAAAATGTAAGCACATGTTCTGGGACATGTTTATTTTGGGTGGGATGGCCTCTAAAGACCCAACACTGCTGCTCCGCACAGTGGTTTATATACTTAAGTATAATGTGTTAGTCCAGCTTAGAAGTTGCCAGAATTGTTATCAAATTATAGCCGTACCATTTACTCAACTCATTAGGGGCTTTTCTTGGGGTTTATTTTGGAGGATCAAAATAAGGGCGACTTGCGTGCTGATTGAGAATAAATCATAATTATGTTTTATAAATATTTTAAAATTAATCAGCACTAAATTAGCAGCTAAAATAAGGCTTCTTTATAAGTAAAATAATATACAAATTATTTGTGAACGATCATATTTATTTGCGTGTCATATTGTTAGCATACTTATATGCGTCATCGATTGTAGTGTCATATTATCACTGTTCACGTATATCGATAAGTGTATCGGTATCGTTTTGGTATCGACATTGTATTGGAAATAAATCCAACAGCCGAAAAACGTTTCCAGTCTAAGCATTTAGTTAGCTTTATAACTTTAGCAAATAATTTATTTTTAGTCCCTTTAAAGGGTTTTTAGGGACACCTTGAGTTTTGTTTATTTTGCACTGATTTGAGGACTATAAACTTTTTGTACCACGGTTAGATCCCAAAAGCCATTGAGTAAAACTACATACAATAAAACAGATGAAAAAGTTCCTTTTGTTGTCACTTGGAGAAAGTTTTGTTCGCACTCAATTGTTTGCCTTAAGGACCTTTGCACATTTGTAAACCAACGCACACACACCCACACACAAAAACACTCGCACCCAGTTGGCATCCTTACATGTTTTCGCATACATTCACCCATATGTATGTATGTAGTTGGCCACAGGCGTGTGCATGTGGTTTTGTTTTGGGGCTTAGCTTTGGCACAACATTGATTTAAATTACGTGTTTCCATTTAATTGCCGCTCCAACAAGACCCACTACTATTGTAGCTCATTGGGTGTCAATGTGGGCGTGGGCCATTTACTCAAATTAGCACAGACACTTGATGGGGGGGGGGGGGGGGTTGGGGCCCCCAATAATAGTTGACCAGCGGCAAGCGCGCCTTTGGTTTCGTTGTAACTTAATAAAATTTAAATTGATCCAGGCAGCTGGCGAGGGAAATGTCGATCCAATTAATCCCCGCAAGGCCAATCGTTCGATTGCCTTTCATGGCTCCGAGGCGAATCTGATGAAGTCCTTTTGCGCCGTGCATAATTGCCATCTGCGAGTGGAGTCTTGTGAGTGTTGCCCGGAATTAAAAGTGTCAAAGAGTTTTCTATTATTTTCCTGTATTTCTCTTTAGATGGCGCCGACAACTGGGGCAGCATCTATGAGAACGAGTCAGCCGATGGTATGTTGGGCGATATTTATAAGCAACGTGTTGAATTGGCCATTGGTTGTATCTACAATTGGTATGATCGCATTACAGAGACTTCGACCACAATTGCTCGATCTTCGGTTACCATATTGGGTCCAGCACCGGCGTAAGTGAACAAATTTCCCATCTAAATTGAAATTATTGTTTTTCCATTCTCTCCTTTTAGACCCTTGCCCGCTTGGCGTTCGAATATCTTGCCATTTAATGCTGCCACTTGGCTTTTACTTCTCATTACCATATTCTTTTGCGGCTTAATATTATATTTAATTGAATACTACAATTATTATGCTCAACCATTCAAAGGTCAGAAACGCGTAATTAAATTTCCACATAGAGAGAAATTTCAAAAATCTTTGCTGGATACATTTGCCCTGTTTATACAACAGCCATCGGCTCCGCTTGGGTGAGTATCTAGTAGATAAATTTGTAAATAAAATTAAATCTGAGCCAAGTTTGTTCGTTTGCAGGTTTAAACGGTTTGCAGCACGATTTTATTTGGCCACCCTTCTTTGTGCCACCATCACGTTGGAGAATATCTACAGCGGCCAGTTGAAATCTCTGTTAACGATTCCATTTTATAGTGCCCCCATTGACACGATTGCCAAATGGGCCCACGCCCAGTGGAAATGGGCAGCACCTTCTATAATTTGGGTACATACTGTGGAGCATTCCGATTTGGTGTTTGAACAGGTCTTGGCCAAGAATTTCAAAGTTCGCGACTACAGCTTTTTGTATAATGCCAGTTTTCTACCCAATTATGGACTGGGCATTGAGCGTCTGGCCTCGGGAGCATATTCCTTTGGCAACTATGTGACCTCAGCAGCAGTCGAGAATCGTATAGTTAGTAGTGGTATAGCAAATAGTTAGCTCGGAAATTTGTGTATATTTTTTTCTTCTTTCTTTTAGATTTTGCATGACGATCTGTATTTTGATTGGACCAGAGCTGTATCCATAAGAGGTTGGACCTTAATGGACACGCTAAACAAACACATACGCATCTGCCAGGAATCTGGGCTCTATGTGCACTGGGAACTGGAGGTAATATTGCTATTCATTTTGATGAGTTGCCATCACTTATATTGTTTTTACTCTTTAGAGCATTGTTAAATATTTGGATAAAAAGACGCAGGAAATTCTCTTGGATCTGAATAATGGGCATAAGCTGAAAGAGGAACCCAAGCCACTTAATATACCAGATATATCTGGTGCCTTGTTTGTATTGGCTTTTGGTCTTGCATCTGCCACTGTGGCTCTAGTGTTGGAGCTCTTGTGGCAACGTTATCCCAGCTGTGGTTATTATATGGCGAAAAGGATTTATAAGAAAGAAAGCAACACGGTCTTGTAAAGACCATATACCCACTCTTAGATGCTTTAAATGTGCTACCAATGTGCTAGTTGCTATTTATTTTTCACTGCAAACACACAAATCACTTATTTTTGCTGCTTAATCCTTATAGATTATAATCTAGTTGTTGATGGATTAGCCTACTTTACCTAGGAATCGATCGACAGTTTACTGTCACAACCTTGTTTGCAGGCGGTTCTATACTCGTCCTCTTAAACGTGCATATGAGCCGCATTGGAAACCCTTGAGCAGAGAGAGCCGTAAGCCTTCTGTGCACCCAAAAAAACCGAAAGCCATCTCCTTTTGGGCATTGTTATTGGGATTTTGCTGCACTACACGTAAAATGTCCAAGTGAATAATGAACCCCTTTGGCCAGGGCGTAAACGTAGTTAAGGTAGGCAGAAAATGACTTTTGGCCTCGACTTTGATGACTTTGCCGGGCTGGTAATTGGAAAAAGGCGCTTAGGATTAGGCAAGAATCAGGCGGGGGGGGAGGGGCTTAGAGTAGAAGCTTCAATTTTGTTGCTAGGAAACGTTTTAATGATGCACTTAATTATCGCTGCGAAAATTATTCATTATCACTAATTTGCAACGACAAACTTGCCACTCATATAAGCTGCAGCAACAGCAACCGGCAACACCAATGGTAAATGGCCCTCACTGCCACCAGCTGTGCTACCTTTTGGCTTAAGCGCAATCAAAGTGCCTTTCATAAGTCTTCAGGTATGTAATGATGTTGTCCTCATTCTCGTCTGCTCGTTAACGGTCCGTTTCAAAGGATCTAACCAGTTGCCAGACATCACCAGCACCAACAATAACAACAACAAACAGAAGCAACAACAACAACAACAACAAAGTGGCCAATATGGCAAACATGGCGGCTGTGTCATTTCCGTTTTCTGTTTCAGTTTTCTTTTTCCTTTTTTTTTGTGTGTTTGGTTATGCTTTTCCTCTTTTTCATTCTGTGTGCTGGACCAAGCTTTTGCATATTTCCGTTTTGTGTTTGGAATTTTTAAGTGACTACGCTAAACTTTTCTAGTTGTTGTTGTTGTCGCTGATTTGTGCCTGCTAATGCAGCTGTTTATTTCCGTTTGTCATCCATGTCCACCGCCCACTGCCCACCGCCCATTACCGCCCGTTGTCAGTGGACCGTGAGCATGAGATTTTGTTTGGTTTATGCGATGCGCTTCTGCATGGCAGCCAACCATGATGATAAGTGGCCCAGTGTTCAATATTTTCCCCAATTGCATAAAGTAGACAATAAGCAAACAAGAAACAAAATTTTTAACTTCACATGGAACATTTTGGTTTTGGTATTGGAGCCCTCTAATTTTTAGGCTTTCTCTTTATTTTATAACATTCCTAAATATCAAAATTTAGTCTTTAATCTGCTTAATTGAATATTTAACACATTTGTTATATATACTTAGATTTAACCTCGAACCAAGCAAATTCTTTTAACTTGATCCCATTTCATTAGATTGCCTTATCAGAATGAATTTCAAGTGGCTGGAATAACTACTAATTATTACTTTACGCCATTTTTTAATAATAGAGATTTGTTTCTTTAAAATTCTCAACTAGTTTAAGCGTTAAAGAAGTGATATTGCCATAGAAATGTGATCGCATTTTATTCGATTGCTTTATGAGAATGAATTTCAAGTTGTTTTTTGGAATAACTATTCATTAATTTTTCTGTAACAAAAATTCCTTCCCCCTTTTTCCACTTATTTAAATAAAATTCTCAACTAGTTTCAGCGTTAGAAAAAAAAAACAAATGCCAGCCAGCTTAACCTTAATTTAATTATTATGTATTTTATGAAAATATGGAAAATTTAACAAATTTCCGTTTTAAGATAAATATTTGATTTATTGCATAGGTGTGATAAGAGCTATAAATGAATAATTTAATTTAAAACTAATCGCTTAGTTTATTCAGAACATTTGTAATTGAAACAAAGAGACAATTACAAATAATCAAAAATATATTTTCTACTCTGTGTCTACCTACTTTCTGTCCAAGCTCAACTTTATGAATATTTTTGGTCGTTTTTGGACTTAATTAAATCGCTGACAAAGTGGAATACTTCATATGCAATCGGTGCAACAGCAGCAACGTCTCAGAATTTTTAGTTAATTTATGGCCAACAGCCAACCAGGCGATAATTGAAATTATATAGAAAATGGGTATGCCATAGGAAGAGGGACGGCGGGGAGTTGGCTTGACTCTCTGTGTAAATAAAATAAATCTGTGCGACGGCATTGTTGCCGTCGTTGGTGGAATTTATGCGCCTTGATAAAGCGTGCCGGCCAGATTGGCACGTGCAACTGCAACCGGAGCGACGACGACGACAGAACTGATAATATATGAGCTTTCGAGCCGGAGTTTGGGCATGCAAGTGGATTTGCTGCTTCAGTGGAGCGGTGGAGCGAGTGAGCCCAGTGAAGCCCTTTAAATTGAATAAGCCCAAAAAGGAGAAAATTCTTTTGGAATTTTTAATGGCATGCTATGAATTTTAGTTTCATCCTCGGAATCGATCCAATTAGAAATTCTGAATTCTCTCTTTTGTTGTTTTACTTTGACAGTTGCCATGTCTGGCGACAGGCGTCAAAGGGAGAGAGCGCGGGGGAGGCTCATTATCAACGTCGCCACAATTTTTCAAGACGCCTGCAAATTTATCGCTCATAATTATTTCATTTTACAGTCTGCTGAAGTTCTCAGCAGGCAACGACCTGGCCAACGAGACGGCGCGTCGTCTTTTTAGAAATTTAAATACACATTTCTTTAATAGGCACCACTGTGTTAGCTGTTAGCTGTTGGGGCCTAGTGTATGTGTGTGTGAGTGTGTGTGTGTGTTAAGGTGTTGGGAATTGGCTTTAGACATCATCCATTAAGTGGCTTTCGGCTGCTTAGAAAAGCATTTACACAAATGCATTCTGTTCGACAAAGTTGCTGGCACAGTTTTCACTTGTTAACATTGCTATTGTTGTTTACCCTCAACGAAAATGTTCCTATGTGTGGGGCGGAGCGAGGCGTGGCCAATCAACATACATATGTGTATATATGTATGTAGGGCGATGTTGCAGGTGCCTCAACGTGGCCTGCATTAGCATAATAAAACAACGATGCAAAATGGCAAAGTTTTGAATACGACTATTTTATACCTGTGTTTCTTATTTGATAATTGCTTTAAGATATCTTTATCGAAAATGAATCTAAAGCAAAATTATTTTCAACTAGATAAAACTTTAACTATGTGTTTGGATAGCTAAAGCCAAGCTAAGTTTGTTTTCAGCATTTAAAACATTCTCCTGGAAAATTCCAAAAATAATTCCCAAAGACATTAGTATCATATATTTCTTAACGTTTCAGAGTCCAGAAAGTTTAAATAAACTTAAAGATATTGTTTTTCAACCTTGTTTAGCCTTGATTTAAGCCTCAATTTATTATTTCACTGATTACTGCTTCAAATTAATTGATACATAAAATGATCGTTTAACACATCAATCGTTGTTGAGATTGCATTTGAGTAAATTGGTTTAATTTTGCATTTAAATTGTAAAACATGTAAATCAATAATTGTAATAAAGAGTAAAACAATCAATTTGCCATGTTCCTTTCCTACGCATATTTGTAATATTTTATAGCCTATTTTTTTGGGCATTCGACGTTGCTGGGAATTCGACTCTTAAGTAATTGTATGCATTCCACAGCATATACTCCTTCATCATGTAGGCAGCATAAAAAGTCTGGATTTACAGATTTTTCTACCACCACCCCCGCCACCGCCGACACCCCTTGGAAAAACAACAACAGAAAGAAAGCTTTTTGCAGGGGTAACCAACGTTGTAACGTTGGAACAATTAGGCAAACGTGTGTGCTTGCATGTGTGTGTGTGTGTGTGTGTGTGTGTGTGCGAGTGTGGTTGGAGGTTTTTTATGTCGGTTTATTTGGGTAAATTGTTTTTCACTTAGCCCAAAGTTGCTTTCAAAATAAATACAGTGTAAAAAGAGCTTTTAGTGTTGTTATCTCGCTTGTTGTGTTTCACTTAGTTTGGAATATTTAGATTTTGTTCAAGCATCGAATCGGAATCGAGGCCATTAATCAAAAGATTGAGCAACATGGGCTTACGATGCGTATGAAAATGTCGTCAGCTACGGGGGAAAACTGTTTTCATAGGCAAGTTATAGACACTCGTGTAATTGAGGAATTACAATTTGAATGGTCCTGGCAACTGAGTATCCAGCTTAGAGTGCCAACTAAAAAAGAAAGGGGCTAAGTCTGTCGTGTGACAACAGCCACAGACACAAGCCAAAACATGCAAAAGATGGAGAATAAAAAAAAAAGAAGATGAATATGCCTTCTAGCAACAACAAGACGATTTACCCACACTGAGAAGCATTCCGTAACAACATGAATGTAAGCGAGCTCAGTCATTGAGAATCGAAGCTGCTGGCACAAGACAAATTGCCCTTTGGTTGGGATCTACGAGTTTGGCTACAAAATGAGAAACAGAGCTCTCTCTCTCTCTCTTTCTCTCAGGCTGGGCGATTTTTTTTTTCATATCCCTTTTGCTGGTTTTAGAGAAAAACCAGCAGATGAGCACCCAAAGCCAAGCCATGTCGAATGCTGCTGACGTTTCACATTCAAATGATAGAAAAAATTCAATGGCAAATACAAAAGGGGGAAACCGACAATAGTTTACACTTGATATACACATATGCAATATCTGAATACTTCAATTTGTTGATTGAACAGCATTTCTGTGCTCAGTAAAAAATTCTTTTTTTTTTTTTTTGTAAATTGTTTTAGTAAAATTACAATAAAGTTATAAGGGCTGAAAACTAATTTTTGTATTTAAATTTGAATTTGAATTTAAACGTTTGCTTTTTGGTGATCTTTTCCACGACAGAGTTGGTCACACTTTTTTCCAGCTGATGCAATGATATTCAGCGTCATAGCGGTAAAATAGTGTTTTTGTGAAATTGTTTTTTTGTCGTCGCGTTAAAATCTGTTGGCAAACGTATAAAATAAATAAAATAAATTCCGCGAATGTATTCTATGTGCAAACAGTTCCAGAATCTAGAAGCTTTCGCCTCAAATTGGGTAAGCTAATTACATATATGTATGTACATATTTCGGATAAAAAGAACTTCATTTGAATGTCTAAATGGCAGACACGCACAATTGCAACAATTACTTTTGGTTTTTCTCTTTAATATATTTAAGTTTATGCTTTTGTTTCGTACAACATTTCTATTTGAATATACCCTAAGAGATGCTGAAGCAGAAGTACATACGATTGTTAAGACAAGCAGGCGCAGGAATGTGGAACGGGAGTTGTTACTAGGAGTCAAGTCATTTTGCCTACTCGATGGTGGATGGCATATAAATTTTGCGGTCTTTTGCCATAAATCAGCGTTTGGCTGTCACCCATTTTGCCACTGTAAATCGCAAAAGTCTCACTGTCTCCAGTTTCCTGAACCTGGACCTGGACCTGGGCCCAAGGTTGCTTTGCTCTCTCTTTAACTGGTCATTAATTACAAATTATATGCTGCTGCTGCTCGGCAATGACTCTGCTTTAGCTCCTGAGCTGCTGTCAGCTGTCTTGTGAGTGTCGTTGCGAACACAAATTAATGTTGACATCTCGTCCTTTCGTCCTGTTCATCGTGGTGTTGAGGCGGCTCGAGTGCGGCTTCATTAGACGAAGACGTGCTCTGTCCAAGTGGCCGACGATGACGACGCTTTGCCTGCCTGCCTGCCTGCATTGCACTTCAAAGACGCATAAATAATTAATAAAATTGTTGTAAGAAAAAAGTAGAAGTTAGAGGCGTCAGTCAGAAGTCAGTAGTGACACCCTGCAAAAGCTTGACGATGCTCGGGGATGCTTAAGGGTGTGTTTGGGGTTCAAATTACTTGGCACTTGGCAGTTGCAAACAACTCAACCGCTTGGCAACCTTTCGCCTTTTGGCTTCTCGGCCATGTTTGTGTATGCAAATATTTGGCCTCATCATTGCGATACTTTGCACACTGCCGCAACGCACTTACATATTCCGTTTCAAATTCAGAAAAGTCATTAAATAATTTTCCACACTTGCACTCAACATGTCGTTGTGCTGCCAGAGAGAGAGAGAGAGAGAGAGAGAGAGAGAGAGAGAGAGAGAGAGACAGATAGAAAGAGAGAGAGAAAGAGGAGTGGGGTAAAATTTAACTTAAACAGAAACAGATACTTGTAGAGCGAAAGCAATTTTATGCAGAGAAACACAGTGAGAGAGAGAGAGAGAGAGAGGGGAGCAACTAAAGTATGAAATATGCATATTTCCATGTACTATATAACACTCATTCACTCACAGGAAACCACTCAGCCAATGTTGGCTAAGTGAATGTGGGGTCCAAAAAGGCGTACAAAATGAAATGTTAAAGTTTCTTGGTTTTCAAAGAACTTCATCATAAGTGGTAACTCATCCGAAGACATTTTAATTGATTTTCATTTTGAAGTATCATGAAACCACTTTTCAATATTCTCGAAGCACGAAGACGACACCACCACCCCCACCTCCCCCCGCCCCCAAAAAATACGCAGCGTGAATAATCAAGGAATAAGGCTAATATAAATAGAGCAGCAAGCCAAAGCTAACACAAAAGGCCATTCTGCCAAATGAAGGACCATCAACATCATTATCATTATTATTATTATTTTGATTATCATCATTGTAATGCTATAGACTGGTGGCTTGTGGCTCTGACTGGCGGCCAGTGGCTGATGGAACCCATCTCAGGAGGATCTCAAGCAACATTTCCGGCTCGATTGCGGCTTATTTGATTTTCATTAGGCATAACTCAATTTGAAGCAAATAAAATGTGCTCAGCCGCAGATGAGCAGCTTATACAATAACAACTTACAAGTCTGAAGACTCAGAAAATCATGACGATTGAAACGAACGGAAACGAAACCAACTAGAGGAAGGGGAAGGGGCAAGCCCAGAGCCATCCCAAGTTAAGGCAAGGACTTCGCCCCACATTCCGAGCACAAC
Organism: Drosophila nebulosa; assembly: GCA_024703675.1. Classification (NCBI taxonomy): domain Eukaryota; kingdom Metazoa; phylum Arthropoda; class Insecta; order Diptera; family Drosophilidae; genus Drosophila; species Drosophila nebulosa. The sequence continues at coordinate 1,023,844 of JANFPS010000007.1, read as the reverse complement.
CACCAAGTGAAGATGATGAAGTTAAGCTACAACCAGCATGAACAATGGTTGGCTGGTTGGTTGGCTGGTTGGTTGGCTGGTTGCTTGGTGAGTTTGCCAGACTCCGGACTCGCGCTGCTGGGTCTTTCGAACTTGAGAAAATCAAGTAAAAGGCAACCTTTTGATTTCACTTCCTGTTAATATTGTCCGGAAAGTATAGTAAGAGCTGCATGCAGAGGCAGCTATATAAGTAACTTTGTCAGCCGATTAAGGTGATGCCAAGGAATGCTATTGGAATCTCAATTCGGTACCTAATCAGCTTTCTCTCGTATCTGTGTGTATGTATGTCTCTCTGTGTGTGTATGTGTGTGTGTGTGTGTGTTTGCCCTTGACACCCTGGGGAGATCATTATATCGTCAGTTTTGCTACGGCATACAAAAGTTTTTGTACCTTTTGACGTCTTTGCTTCTGATAAAGTATTTATGAGCACACACATTCACACAGAGATTGGCAGTTCTCTCTCTCTGTCTCTCTCTCTCTTAGGGAAAAGCGACTAAAAAAAAACAACTTCGTTTTCTACAGAAACTTTTAGAAGGCATTCTTATCTTCAAAGCATAGTTTCCACAGATTTTTAATCTAAAGGTGGAAAATACCGCACGAAAAGCAACTTTAAAGAAGAGAACTTTTGTTTGTCCATGCCGAAGTTTGTATACTCTTGAAATTGAAATCTGTCGGGCTTCTTATCGCAAAAAAAGAAAAAAAAAGAATAGATCCTGTGTACGCAATTCTGAAAATTTCAAGTAGGTAAGAAAGTCGAGCTATATAGTTATTGATCAGAATCTTTTCATGTACATAAGTTAAGAACTTAAACTCTAAAACTCATTATTTAACAGATAGAGCCCATATAAGCTATATGATATAGTGTTATAATCCTGATTAATCCGAGACATATACATAATCGGAGATGCTTCTTAATAAAAAAGTAAAAAAGTCAAATATCAATATATTGGAATATATGCTTTGTCTACTGATTTATCAAGAGATTTTGCCTAAGAAAACTTAGCAACTAATTAAGCGTACCTTTAACTACTTAAGAGACGTTATTATTCCCTTTTTATTTTTAAGTATTTATATTACATTTTATGTGAGCTTAGACAAAATGTAGTGTGCTTAATTGTAGATCTTATTGCAAACGCTAATGGAGCTTGCGTAAAGTGTGTGTGTGTGAGGGGGGCGGTGGGTGTAACTATCCCTTTTTAATAATAATTCCTTCGAACAACAACTTGAGATATTTATTTTTATGAGTGCATTACAGAGAGCCATGACTAAATCAATTATATTATTTTTTGCATGCAATTATCAATTGAATCCGATTAGAATCTAGCACAACAACACTCAAACTTGTACACACACACACACACACACACATGTAAACGGAAACCCTTGTATACTTTTATTTCTTATTAGTTATGTTCGAAAAGTGCTTATAAACTTTGCACTTTTATGGCGTGCTTTCAATTCCTACGGGTCTTAACTCTCTTTCTGCTCTTTGCCATTTGACTTGCCGTTGTTGTCGTTGTTGTTGCTCTGTACGCAGTTTTCTTTTGCTCTTAAGACCACCCAGCCAGCGTTCCATCAATTTCATCCTCTGCATCGTATCCTTTGAATCCTTAAGATACCCTTTTGCCAGGCAATCCCAAAACCACTTTTGTTTTGTTTGGCTTTTATTTGAGTTTTCCTTTACCTTTGTATATACTAAGGGAATGGCAAAGAAAGGGAAGGAAAGGAAAGGCAAGGGCTGGCTCACTTTTCAATTTCATTATATTTTCTCCTGCTGGTTTTCCATAACTTTTAGTATATACTATTGAGCATAGTTATATTTATGTATGTATATTCCATGGACATATGAGTTTGGTTGTGGGCATCTTTTTGTTTGTTTGTTTGTTTGTTAACATTGCTTTGTGATACTATCAGCAAGCAGCAAATGTTTTGCCTTTTATTTAATTTTCTGAGAGAACAAGTTGCTGGTAAAGTTTTAATCGGCTTATATAAGCTAACCATTAATTAAATATTTTATTTCAACAAATGGCAAGAAGATGAATCTTAAAGATAAAAATCTGTTAAGTGCTGCAATTAAATCAAAACTAAATGCTGCCTTTCATTAGACAACAGAAAATGATGCCACAGCAAAGGCTGCCAAAAGGCAAATAAGAGAGAGAGAGAGAGGGAGGGAGAGAAAAAAAGAGATGGGGCAGAGAAAGGGAAGGGGCAAAAGCAGAAGCAGAAGCAGAGACAGAAGCACTTGCACCCGCAAACCATAAAACAAAAGCCCGAACAAAAGCTAATTAAGTTTATGTCACCGGAAATTTGTTTCACCTCAAAAACCTCGAATTGTGTTGAGAGTTTTGTGTGGGACGTGGGCGGGGGGGTGGTGGCGGTAGCGGCGGCAACGTTGTGGGCAGCATGTGGAGAGATAAAATGTACGTGGCCCCGTTCTGGGTGACACACACACACAATGAGATGGCATTGAGAGTGGCCCAAGTGGGGATGGGTGGTTTAGGTCCAAAGGACGCAATGGAGCCCGAAGAGACGTAGTAAAGCGTGTTCTCTCTGAAAAACTTTCATCTCGAACTTGTACACTCTCATTGGCAATTAATCTGTTTGCCGGCAAAGATAAATGTAATGTGAAGTGAACATTTATTCCATTTACCCTTCGATTGCAATTTAGGACTTGCATTCCTAGTTAATGTTGCTGCTGCTGCTGCTTCCCTTCACATCGAAGCGGATGGGGCCTACTAAATTGATTAACTTAATTTTCTTCACCCACCCAAAAACGCAGAGAAAATGCTCAAATACGTTGTCAATGAGAATTATTAGCTGAATCTAACTGTTAAGTTGATTTACAATCAGTTTGGCTGGCTTTTTTTCTTTCTTTGGTTTTGACTTGTCTACCATCTTTATTCTCCAATTCTCTCTCTCTGTGTCTTTGTCGATTCGTGGGACTCTTTATGGTCGATTTTTATGAGGCTTTTGCAATTTTCCAAGTGCAGGGCATACGGAAACGGAAACTTATGCACCATATAACCACAGTTTTTGCAATTTGGAGTCGTCTACTTGTTATACCCTTTAGCCACAAAGGTTAAATTGGATACAGTAAGATCTCCAAAAAGTGCCAAGATACCAAGATCATCATTAAGCCCTTCAAACCTTTGCGGTTCACATTTTGCTATTGATTTTCACTATCTTCTAGAGACAGAGAAAACAATATTCTAGATCAATTTATTCCATTCTGTATGCTTACAGGGTATTCTGCTGCCTGAATTTCTTCTTTTTTTTTTTGAGAAATGATTTCTTTTACTTTTTGCACAGTGGCAAACTTTTTGCACCTTGTGCACATTGTCATTTGCCCAATTACATGAGCAGCGTAGCTGCTGTTTGACTTTGGTGGGCTGGGCTGAGCTTTAAACGGGCGTGGACAAGCACTCACTTGACGCTCCATTGATGGCAACGGAGCTGGTGCCTCTCCAGAGTGCACTTATGTCATCTTCTTCGTATTTTTTTTTTGCTCAGTTTTTTCTTCTTTCAGCTTCTTTTTAGTTGCCTTTGTTGGTGTTGTTGTTGTTGTTACTTTAGCAAGTTTTCTGTGTTTGCACCTCGATGACAGCCGATGATGTCGGCTGCTGCCTACTCACCTTCTACCTTCCACCTTCCACCTTCCACCTGTCAACAACTCAAAATGCTTCCGTGCAATCGGTTTTTATAGCTTCCGAACAATTTGATTTGATTCCATTAAAAAAGTTACTCGAGTGATTTCCGTCAACCTTTCACCTCTGAAGTTGCAGCAGCAGCAGCAGCAGCAGCTGCAGTAGGTTTTATGCAACCTCAAAAGAAGGCAGAGAGGGTGAGTGGGGCGTGGGGCGTGGGGCATTCCGGATGGGGGAGATTCTCTAAATAATTGTGACATTGGCACGTCAGCATCGCGTTGCATAACATTCTACATAGTGTGTGGCATGATTCTTCTTGTCGCCGAGGCTCTTGTCATTTGCTGGCAGATTGACAAACTTTTCATCTATATACATATATATATTTTAAACGTCAGCGAGTGATGAAAACTTATAACTTTTAATGCCAAGCAATTTCAATTGATGACACCAACGATGATAGCAATTACCATAAGGATAAGACATAATGGCTTTAGCTGCAGCGTAGAATCCTTTTACCATTCATAAAATGTCTCTCTTAAGAGTTTGTCGTAAACCATTTCAGGGGAGAGTTGTAATTGCAATAGAAAGTTGTTCAACTTTAAAGATAAAAATAAAAAAGTGTTTTATGCATAAACCATAAAAAAGAAAGGAGAAGAATAGACATAACAAATAACAATGCAATGGTTGCATTGCACTTGTCCATGACATTTATGTTTGTTTGTTTGCAAATCAAAATTTGGGTTAACTACATTTTGCCAGACAGAAAGTAAATAAAATTTTACTCTCAAGCTGCCAGTTATTGTCATTTAAAGTTTACAAATGTGCATTTAACACCCTGGCCCGGCCCCCTGGATTGTCGTGCAGGAGCCAGGGGCAGGGAACAGCGGGGCGTGGTGATGTCAAGTTGTTGAGCTGCTGCAACAATCTGCTCCATGTATAAATAAAAATCGCCAGCAGCAGCAACAGCAACAGCAACAGCAGCAGCAGCTGTCGGACAAAAGGGAGAACCGACGGATGGATGGATGGATGGACGGACGGACGGATGGACGGATAGACGGGCTGCGGCATTTTGAAGAGCATATGAAAAGTTCGTCTCCCATGTTGTCGCATGGAATTTATGATGAATTTTCCAACTCGACGCATATTGCAGAACATTTTTGGGTCCATGCGGCCTAGGCTCCAACGCCTTTTGCTCAAAGCGCCCGCCCTTCTCTCCCCCCCCCCCCCCCCCCCCCCCCTTTTCACATAAATACATTCGGATTCTGGGAACTGCAACCACAGGCAACAGACGTATGCCCATTCGGAGAGGCTGACTGTCCGGGTGGCAGCTGTTTGAACGTTTTGCCATTTTTCTCGGTTTGTGCGTGAAGTTCCATGTCACTTTGCTTGTCCGTTTGTCACTTGTCCATTTGTCGTTGGTTAGCCCGTTGTTCGGCCACATGACGTAGTCGTCCTGCCGCCTACGGCTTAGAGTAGGAGGTATAGAGAGAGAGAAAGAGAGAGATAGAGAGAGAGATAGAGAAATGCATAGTTTTTCAGTGTTGTTAGCAGCAAATTTCGTATACGATTTTACATGTGTGAATAGTTTATTGTTCAAAATTATTAAGTAGTAGTGAGGCAAAAACTGAACGAAAATCACAAAAACTAAAACTAGTTTTGCCTGCCAACAACAATGAAGAAATACCTACAGAATTCTTTCGAATTTATTTTTCAATTGAATTTATGAGAAATTCATTCAGAGGACTAGGGCGTGCACAACTTAACGAAGATGTGCACAATTTTTGATTAAAGTTAATACTAAAGGTAAACCAGAACCAGTGGTTTACCTTGCCAATGTACTTTAAGTCAATTTTCAAATAAATTTTCTACTCTTTTAAAGTATTTCTCAAAGTAACTCAAAAACGACAAAAACTTATTGAAGCTGCAAACTATTTTAGGTAAATAAGAAAAACGGAAAAACTATTTCATTTCAATCGAATTTGAATGGGCGAAAAGTGCTTTAATGCAATAAAAGTATCTTTGACCATATAGAGTATATATATTCTTGATCAGCACGATGAGAGGAGTTCATATAGCCAACTACAAATGCTGAAATTTGGCATGTAGTCTTCTAGTCTAGTCCATAGAAACGATTGGTTCAGTTTTAGGCCAACAAATTTTGTTCTTATTCAAGCGATTGTTATTGAAATAAATATTTGTTAGTTTAATATACTTATTAATAAATATTAGTGCCGAATTTAAATAAGATCGGACAACTATATCATATAGCTTCCATAGGAACAGTCGACCTGAAAAGCTTTTTCGAACACAAAAAACTTGCAAGGGTATAAAAACTTCGGCACAGTATAAATTAGCCAAAAACTTTAAAAAAATTGCTAATAAAGTTGAAAAAAGTTATGCAAAATTCATGTTCACGACAAAGATAATTGTCAGAATAAATTTTAAATGTGATTTTAAAGTTAAAATTCTCGGGAATTTCTCGATAGCAAAGTATTAACATATTTTTTTTTTTTTAATTTTATTCAAAAAATTTGCCATAAAGTTTGTCGTTTTTGTGGCAAGAAATTTGAAATTAAAAGTCCGTTAAATGTGCAATTTAAAGCCATATTCTAACAATTTATTTTCACCTCAGCTCTCATATAGGAGAGGCCAAAATAATAACTGCATTTATCTAATAAAAAGGGGGAACAAAATATTTGCTCATTTAATAAGCGAACTGCTGGCCGTTGGCTATTGCCGAATTCGAAATGAAAACCAAGCCGCGGGCAAACAAATCACAAATTGAATTGATTGGCGGGTAAACACGCGCCAGACCAGGCCAGGCCGGGCTTTGGACTACTCCGCCTACGACTCGTCCAAATGAGCCATGCAAACAACAGTCAATACAGTTGGCCAAAAAAAAAAAAAAAAAACACACACAAAAATCAACCAGCAGCCGCAAACTTTAATTGAGCGTGAACACGCTCGGTCGTAGAAGGCCGTAGCAAGTTTTCTGTGTGAACTTTAATTTTGATTTTGATAAGAAGCTCGTAATGGAAGTTTCAAAATTTGCAATTAGCCAAAAACGAAATGGCCAAGCAAATTGTCAAAGAGAAGACAAAATTGTTTACAAACCAATTACAAAGTCCAAAGACAGAGAGCAGGAGAGACAATGGCAACAGATTTCCAGCTTGCTGACCTTTGGCCCCGAAGCAGCAATTGAGGACAAGAATGAGTTTGGTCCAGCTGCCGTTGCTGCTGCTGTTGGAAAGATGCTCGAAATTAAGCAGAACGCCAAAAATTGCGTTATCTTAATGAGTTTAAACGTTAATCAGGCAAAGGCAGACCAAAAGCAAGCAACGGGCAGCAGGCAGCAGGCAGCTGGGAGAAACGGAAGGAAGCAAGTGGCCCAGCCGCAAACGGAAATGGTGGCCATTCTGTGTCATAGATTCTGATGGCAACAGTTTTGCGGTCGGTCGGCTGGGGCTGGGGCCTGGCACTGGCAGTGGGAGGAATTCTGCTTAACTTTGCCCACACAAAAAAAAAAACAAACCTCCCACAAACAGCCACACAGTTGACGCTGTTGCGGCAACGGAAGTCCAAAGTCCAAGCGGATGCATATTAAATTAATAATTTGACCTCATCCTGCAAGCTGCTACTTTGCTGTAGCTCCTCCAACTGAAGGCTAATTTTTGCATCCGCTTGAAAAGATTTCGGTTTGCTGATTGCTGCCACAAGGACAAAAACATCGGTCGGTATGGTCGGCGGCATGGGGCCGCATCTGGGCCGCAGCCATATTGCGTTTATGTTTCTGAGCCACTGAGATAAACAATTAAAAACTTTGGCAATTTGCGGTAATTTGACTTTAACCCATTTTGTTCAACTTTCTTACAATTGAGTCATTATAGAGTGACCACTGCTAGATCTTATCTCGCCCTCGTTTAACCTGGGGCTCGTCTGTTGTTTTGCACACGTTATTTCTGTTATCCGAAAACCAAGTGCAAATTCATTCTACAATTTGCCTCAATACCAAGATAATAGTTTGCTTCAATAACTAATTGGTTACAAGACTTTTTAAAATGGTTTGCAAGGGCTGTAATAACATTGAGTTGAATATTTTTTTTTTTTTTTGTAAAATTTAGTTGAAAAATTCATGGCATTTCTTTTCCTATATAGACTTCCTCATGCAGTCAGGACTGACTGCAAAACTAGCACCAAGACCAAATGAAGTCGACAAGAAAAGGAAGCATTAAACTAAAGAAACATTTAATTGCTCTAATTGGACATTTAATACAACTAAATTTATCTCTTGTTACATCATTAAGAAAGTTTTGTCTATTTAATGAAAAAGACAATATATGTAAAATCAACTCGAAATGCATCGAGAATTAATATGTATCGATTTTCATACGTTTCTAGTATTACAAGTTGTTGAAAATCATTTTGCAAATTATCATTGTAAGGGGCGGACCTAAGTGGAGTAAAAGTAAATCTATAATCATCGTCAAAAAAACAAGTTTTTGCCCCCTTGGACCTCCACCTAAAACATCTATACTAGAGGTGGAAAACTATCGATAGCAGAAATAGTTGAAAGTCGCAATACAATTTAAAACGTTGTTTGCTTTGATGCCAGATAAAAAAAAAAAACACCAATTCGATTACCAATTGTCGTTCTTCCATCTAGCAACCAACTACCAACTTTTTCAATGTTATTGGAACTATCGGCCGTTTGGATAGTTTTTATCGATAGTTTCCCACCTCTAATTGATATGCCTTTGGGCAACTAGCTAAGCTACCTACAACTCTTTAGAGCATTGGCAAGCAAGTTAAATCCCAAGAAAGTCCGATTTTCAATTATTTCCAAGTAATAGAAAATTATTCTTATTGCAAAAGTGTGTTGTATTTCGTAGGAAACTTTTCCCATTAAAATAATTTTACAGCTTTGCGTAACTTTACATACAATTTTAGTAATAAAGTGGAATCTCGATGATATAGAATTAGCAATTGGGGAAAATGTAAAAAGGGCGACCGGTATTAGGCTTAAAATATTCTTTTATTTGCAATAAGAAATATCACAGAAGAAATGTTTTACCTTCTACTATAAAAGATCTGATATACCAGATTTTGCCTAAATCGCTTAAAAACTAAGATTACGGGAACAGACAAACGGACACTGACCAAATTTTGCAAAACCTTTTGCAAGGGTATTAAAAGTCAAGAGTGCCAATCTATAGAGCATTATTGGCTTATCCTTGAGGAGTCCTTAAGAGCCAGAAATCATAAACGATTCGATTTATATAGTAATATATTTTAAGCTGTCCTTGATGGTGAATTTCAAGTATGCCACTTTGTACACTGAATTCTTAAAATTGGCAAAAGTCCTTGATGGTTTTTCATATTTTCCCCTCTCCCGGCCTCGAAATGTTTATCCTGTCTTGGCAGTCAGCTATGATATGCGTTTAATTACAATTGCGTTTGAACTAACACATTCATATGTCGGGCAAATATTTGCTAACTGGCACGTGACACTTGGTTTTTGGGTTCCCAGTTTCAGTTCCATTCTCCATTCTCCCGCATATTAAAGGGCTTGGGGGCCAGAAGCGCAATAATTGCATCAGGCCGGAACGCGTGGCATGGCGAAGTGCAAAATTTATGCGGTCTCATTTGGCCGGGCCCCCTCATACTCACCCTCACCCTCACCCCCACCCTTAAGACCCTCAACTTGATATTGTGACACTTGTGCGTGTTATGCGCGTAAAACAATTTTCAGTTGGCCCTGTTGTTTTTATGGCCAAAGAGAAGGGCAGGCCAGGCCCACTGACAATGTGAATGTGGCGCGTGGCGGGTGACGGGTGGCGGGTGACGGCGCTGGTGGTGCCCATTAGAGCGCAATTGTTTAAACAATTAATTAGCGGTGCTCGAGCGCACCACATTTATGCGAACAACAATGAAGATGTTAGACAAAAACAGGAATATAAAGTGCTCGCCACTTGCAACTTTGCACACAATAGGATTCCCTTACACACACATACACACACACACACAGGAAGAAGAGCTCTTCAGAAAGCCCAGATCCTTAATAGCTTGTATTTAGACAGAGAAGGAGGGAGAGAGAGAGAGAGACTAGCTTACAATGAAAAGCTTTAAAGGAAGGAAATGTTTGGCGGCCCCATTCAGTCAGTCAGTCAGTCAGTCAGTGTCTGAGGCAAGTCTGCCTCTCTAATTGTCTGTATATAATTTAGGCAAACATTTTTAATTAAGTGCCATGTCCTTCCGCTCATGAACAATGCCAGAATTATAATTCCCTCATTATTCAACTTGAGATTTAGTTGACTTGTGAGACGGACTCAACTCAAGTTGCCTGGTTTATTCTGCTTGATCAACAATCAAGCTATTATCTCAACAGCTAGTTTGGAAGGCACATAAACACACACACACAGACAAACCGCACTTGCAACACTTAATCCAAACACTTTTTGGCAAACAGCAGCAAACAGTTTAATGAGCCTCACCCTCACCTCTCTTCGCCATGGCAATTCTTATGCAGGATTCGGAATTTGTTAACTTGTTTATTTGATAAATATGCTTCATTTCGTTTATTTTAGGATAAGACATCCAATAGAATTTCCCATCGATGATTATAGTCCAGAAACCTAATTAAGTAAAGACTGTAAAACAGATCACAAGATCCCTGTTGCCTTTCTCTCTTGCTCTTTGAACGCTCTTAACTTGGTTTATCACAAACTTTAAGCTTAATTAAAGAGCAAACCCAACAAGAGATATATCTTGCCTTGAAATCTGTTGCACGCAAGAGAAATAAAAGTTGTACACTTTAAACATATAATTCTTAGGTCCTTTTTCTTGTTGCGTATATTTTTTTTTTATTGTTGTTGTTGCTGCTGCTGCTGCTGATGATAGCCTGTTGTCTGTGTCGCACTCGTAACTTTGCTCCACAAAATTACTGGCTTCCGTTTCCGCCAACTTCTCGGGTGTCGACGCCCACTGATAGATGCCATTATGACCCACACTTGGGCATAAGTTTTCCCTGCTTGCTGTTGTTGTGAAGGACAACGATGACGTTGCTGGCAGGCATTTAAAGCCAATTATGCTTAAATAATTGTTTTAAGCAGATTTCTTATGAGTTGTTCCTTCGTTTTATTTTTTCTATTTCTTTGTCCAGAGACTTTGCTTGAGTTTATTAAGGAAAACATTACTTAAAGCTGATTTCTATTTACATTCTGGCAATTGTTGTGTGTGTGTGTGAGAGGGGTGAGGATCGGACAAAGGGGAAATCTCGTTAAAATAATTTGTCACAGCGTGGTGTTTAATTAAAAAGTTTTAAATGAATGTGTGATGCCATTTAATGTGTGTCTCTTTCGTCTGGCAATGACCATGTGCCTAGGAAATAATTAACACAACTGCAATATACATTAACACACACACACATAGATCTATACATACATATGTATATGTTTATATATATTTATTAAATGGTATACTTATAAATGTTAAAAAAAAATGGATGGTTTCAGCTCTTTCTATTCAGATGCTTTAAGGGTTCAAAGCCAGAATAAAAAAAAAAACCCTGTTTCAAGTGGAAACTGATGCACTTTAATTTTATTCGCTAACTTTAATTCTCATACTGTTCTTTCAAAAAAAAAAAAAACAATTTAATTTCCATACAGTTCCATGGTCTTTCATTTCCAAATAATGGATTTAGAGTACACTACACATGGGCTATAGAAATTTATTTGCTTGTCCCATAACAAGAGGAAAACATTTTTTCTATACAAAATGCTCTACACACGGGACTGCTGGAATCCATGCTAAGGTTGGTTTTTGTGTGTGTGTCAATTAGGATGTTTCTTTTTTTTCTATATGTTTGACTTGTTGATAAGATTGCATTTAAAATAGCTTTATTTCTATTGATTTGCATGGTGGTTTATAGTCGTCTTTCAACTCAATTTTTGGTCATCATGTTGTATACGTAATTTAAAATTTAGTTATGTAAAATATATATTTTACATATGTGTGTGTCCACCCTAAAAGAGCACACACACACACACATAGATGCATATATTTGTATGTAGTTGCATAGGACAATAAAATTTATTGTTGTAGTTGTAGCAATTGTTGTAATTTGCTCTCTGTGTGTGTGTGTGTGTTTGTGTCTCCCACAATGTCCATCAGAGCATTTCATTGTTGAGCCACATAATTAATTGTCGTAGTTTTTCGGGGGCGTGTGTTAAATAATTAGAAAACAAGTTTTTAAGCTATTAATCACATTGTGGCCAGCAACGCGTGGGAGGGGAGGGGGTACAACAGTGGCGAATTTAGTGGCTTACGTAAAAGAATGTTGTCCAATTTAATGGTTAAGCCTTATCGCTGCAGCCCATTCCCCCATGACCATAAACTACTACTACTACTACTACTACTACACATACACACACACACACACACACACACACACACACATTAACATCATCAACACTTTATCTCGACATCGCACAAGAGTAAATGCAATAATAGCCTAGCCAAAATGCCTCTAATATGCTCTGGCTTAAGCCAATTGTAAGCGATGCTAAATCAACAACATAATCCCATAATTTACATAAAATAGATTCCAAAGGCAGGGACAAGCATATCAAAAAGGTTGACACTGCCGTTGGCTTTGACCCTGGCCCAAAGGTCAGTCGTTGGGGTCGGTCTAACACACACAATTTGCCCCACCTAAAACATCATTATGGCACAAAATTGATGCTCAATCCCCTCTGCTTATTTATGAAAATTTCCCTTTCATATCGGCATTGTCTCCTTTTCTCTCTCTCTCTCTCTCTCTTTCTCTCTATATCTGTGTAAGCGTATGAGAACTAAGTTTAGGTTGTTGTTTTTTAGGTTCTTTTTTTTTGACATCATCAAAAGTTGACCTCATTTTAATTGCTAAGGTAACTTTAAAGTACCTTGAAAATACTCTTTCTTGAAATCTCTTCAATCAAACATCAATTACTTAAGGAAAACCTAGCTGAGTTTTTTTTTTTAAATTAAAGATGAAAAATGTATACTCTTTCTGACATACCATAAATTCTGTTTTATAGATTCGGATTTCTAGGATCCGTCGATGGTTTCCATAAATATTCATAAATACTGTGAAATCTATTATGTGTAGCATACTTTTGAGCTTAAATTTGTAAACGAATCTATTATTAATTTTGTATTGGTTTTTCTTCAGAAATTCTTATTTATAAAAAATAGTTAATAAAAAGAGTTGAATTGTTTTTAAATTATTTAATGTTTTGCCCACAATTTCATCCAATTAATTGTCTATACATATTTACTCTTCTAGGCCTTGGCACAATGTGAATAAGCCCCCATTTAAGCAGGGTATATAAGTGTATAAGTGAAGGACGTGACCAACTTGTCAACGCTTGAAGCATATCCAATTTTGCCACAAATTGCTGTCATTATGATTGCAACAACAACAACAACAACAGTAAATGTAGGAAACAGGAGCACTTGAGACAGCGGCAGAGGAAGCGGCAACGGCAGCGGCAGCAGAATAAATAGTCGCTGAGTTATTAGCCAAGCGTGATTGGCATAAATCAATGCCGCCCAATGCAGCTGCTTCAGTTATCAGGTAAACTGACTGGCTGACTGGCTGGTTGGCCCTTTTTGCTTTGTTCTATGATGGTAATATATATTTTTTTTTTTTTTGTTATGGATCCTCTTGTAATCCCTTTTTTAAAAGCAAGATTGATGATTCTAGATGTGACATTAAATGCTGAAATCGGAAGGCGGCATATTGATTCATTATTCATCACATTAACATAACATAAAATAAATATTTTAGTTATCATTTGCTTTCTTTTTGCGCATTGCAGTCTCGCTTGCTGAATGACACTTTGATTTGCATAAGACAAGGACGAACAGCAGCAGGAGAAGAAGGCAAAGAGAACATTAGGGAGAAGGTATGTATGCAGTTATGTCATTCATTTTGGTTAATTGTATTAGAAGTGGAACTGAGACTCTCAATAGTATATATGTATAATACTTAGTATTGAAAGTATTCATCGATTCGCTTTGTATGACAACAAAATGTCGTCTGTCGAGGCACAAAGGATTTAATTAGTTTTTCTTTCATTTGCCATTGAGAGCTGAGTAATTGCTTTTGAACTGTTATCAGAGAGAATTTCGTACACGAAAATTGCAAAAAGCCAAATCGTAATGAAAGGAAACACAGTAGTGTTAGCTGCTGGCTGCTGTCTGCTGTCTGCTGGCTACTGGCTACTACTGGAAGCTAGCTGGCTGGGTGACGACGAGTGGCCAGCCATCTGGTTGGCCATCCATTGGATCTCTGCGAATGCTTCTCCTAATGAAATACTTGTGTCGTGCGCGCCTGTCGACATTATTAACAGTTTCCGAACTTTTGAATTTACGAACGTGAATAGAGAAGGAAGCGAGGAGCAAAGGAGCAAAAAAAAAAAAAAAAACAGATTAAATACTGCAATTGCCAAAGCCAAAGCGGACGACAGCAGCAGCAGCAGCAGCAGGAAGAAAATAAAATGTGAAAAGTGTGCTAATTTCCATTGAAAGTGTAGGAGAAAAAGAAACTGAAACAAAAATAGTAGCAGCAGCAGCAGCAATTCCTCACAAAGGCATCGCGTAAAATGTGTTTAATTCAAATTGTGGCTCAAAAGCAACTACGAGCTGCCATGACTATGGACAGTTAAGTACACCCAACACACACACACACACACACACTTTACACGCATTCACAGACAGAGAGTCTGTTTTGTTTATTTCAAGTTTTTATTTTCTGTTGTAGAGCAAAGCAAGTCAAAGTCTTTAAATTGAATGAAGATAATCAAAAGATTATAGATTTGCGATTAGCAGAGATCTTCTCATGCCAAACCGTCTTGACTGGCAGGGTATCCTAAAGTCGGTTAACTGTAAGCTCCAACGACGAAGCCATTGTAAATTCCATGGCGACAGAAATGCATTTTATATGCTTAGTATGCATTTGGTTTGTTTTAGTTTTTTATTGGCACTACAATTTATACACACACACACACACACAAATTGCATGTTTTTGTATTCGCTTTGTTGTGCATCAGAATGTGTGTGTTTGGGCAAAAAGCAGTTGTAATTCACACATTAAATATGAGTTTCTCTTCTCACAATCTCTATAAAAATTGTGCTATGCAGCCCCCATACGGATATGCAAAATGTACGAATAGTACGAATATTTGGGACTCCGGGGGCCATTAAAAATTCCTCTTCGAAATATAAAGGCATATAAAGTGTTAATATTTGGGAGCTCTTTTTCGAAACTGTTAGTATAGAGCCCTTTGTATTGAGTTTAATGTTAGGGTTACCAGACGACCGTTTTTAGGCGTTTGTCTGTTTTTTTTTTCCCGAAATGTCCGTTTTTTGACGTTTAAAACATTTTTTCTTTGACCTGTGTGCATATATTGTAATGACATTTAGTCTGCGCGTCGGTGTATTCGACCCATAGAAATGAGCCCGAAAATTTAATGGAGTGCTAGAGAAATTTCCGTTTTTTTCATTCAAACTGTCTGGTAACCTTATTTAATGTTGGACAATTATAATTGCTAATTAAGGGGCTCAATACGTTAATTTGCATTTTGATTACAATGCCAATGCTTACTTCTATTTCGGCATTATATAAATATTCAGATATAGAAACAAAGATATAGCAAATTGCAAATTATGTCAAAGCGTAATCCCTACTTTTAACCTTATGTAACTAATTTTACAAAGATCTAAATGTATATCCCCATTTGTTATTTGTTTTTCAAAAGATAATGCTATAATACTTGGAAAATATTCGATAACTGATGGGCTAAGGATTACATTGTAAATTCAATTGCAGTATATTGAAGATGAGACCTAAAAACTTAAGACAAAAACTGGTTTTCCGTTCAAAAGAGTTAACAATTTGGTTTGAATTTACGTTTTCCTCTTTTTTTTTTTTGTACAAGCTTATGGATTAGAGTATTAAACGCCTATCCGTTGGGAAAGGGCTGAAGGATGACTGTAACCGAAAGTCCTGTTATCCGGCCCAGTACAAAGCTACTGACAGGCGCATCAATGCCATCGAAAAGCAAACCCAAAAAGGGTTTTTTTTTTTCTTTTTTATTTGTATTTGTGGTGTCCGTGGATATGAAGTCAACATTACTTTATTTGTTGTCGCTCGTGTTGTTCGTTTGTGCCTTTTGGCTTTGTTGTGCGAAGCTTTTAAAAGTTAATAAATCCTTTTAACTTATTCCATATTTCAATGCTCTTGGTGATGGCGTTGGCATTGCCATTGCCATTGGTGGTGGCTTTTGCTTAAACCTTCCAACAATGTGAATATCCTGGATCATACGCGTTGGTGGGGAAAACAAGATTCGTTGCAAATTGTTCTCGTTGGTTGATGGAATGAAAGCAATTTCAGCAAATGATTAGTTTTGTATAGAAAAATATATGCCAATCGTGATTAACTAACTTTTAAGCTAAACGTTCCACTGCCATTAAAGTTTCTATTTATTTCAATTCCAAAAAGGAAAGCCTACTACATCATATATACAATAGAGATATATATATTATAGCCCTTGTCATTGTCTTGCCATTTCTTGAATATGCGCTATTTTCAGTCTCTCTCTGCCTTCTCCTTTTTTGATTTGTTGTGGCAGCTCACATTTATATTCTCTTATACATATAGATATGTTTGTGTGTGTGTATGTATGTATGTTTGTGTATATAGAATTCCGTTGCTCCGCGGCCTTTTAACGATTCATTTTTTATAAGAACGACGACGACGACGACTTACAGTAAGCTCAGTTTCCATCTCTTTGTTGCTGAGTGAGTGAGTGGGTGGATGGTTGGTTGGTTCGGTTTGCTTTTGGGTTTGGGGTTTTTCGAGGTTGAAGGTCCTTCTCTATCATTCGCCATGTATTTTTATTATTTATTATCCGTTTTAAATCCCAGCTAAAGATCATTATACACATCAGTGAGTCCGATTGTGAGAATCGCAGCTACTTCTGATTTCTGATTTCTTGTTTTCGACGTTTGCCCAGCCCCCGCCCCCGTCCCCGTCCCCAATCCGAGAGGCTGGGCTGCAGTTTGTACGTAAGTTCTGTGGGTAGAATGATTGTGTAGGGTCTTTCTTGGATTGTGATAGGTGGCGGCTGAGAGGGGAAGCGCACAAGCACACAAAACGAAGGCAAGGAAAACGATTTAACTGAAAATTGAGGTTGAACTTAATCATAAATCAATGCTAATGATGCTAAAATGCTAGAAAATTTTGCAGGCATGCTGCCTGCCGTCTGCCTTCTGCCTTCTGCCATCTGCTGGCAGCAACGGGATGCCATTTCGAGTGGATATCACATAGCTGGTATGGGTATGGGTAGTAAAGTCAAGGATTTGCCGAGCTGGCATTTGCCAAGCCACTGCCATCATGCCCAAGTCGACGCCCACGCCCATTTGGCAGATGTCTGCCTGTCATTTATTACAATTGCTTTGACTTTTGTTAGTTTGTTGTCGTTGTTCGCGTTGTTGGAGTTTTTTTTCGTCTTGCCAAGGCCAAGGCATCTCATCTGAATCTCGAATCTGTGTTAGGGGGGGGTTTTTTTTTTCTCCTCTTTTAGTAGCTGTGGCATTTGTAATCATTTTTGAGACACTGTGTTGTGTATTTGTCACCTACTTTCAATAGATATTTCACATTCATTATTTGGATATCTACGAAACTGTAGCTCTAAAATAATAATACGATTTTCAAATATTAAAAAGAAGAAAGTATTCCTAAAATATGGCTGCCGCAAAGAAGATTTCCAATGTTAACTCAAATATTCTGGAGCGCGAGAATCAGGTTTTGCGCCACGAGAAATTGCCGCACGAAGTATGCCGCTTGATACAGCAGGGACGTCTGGCCAAGGGACTCAGCCAGAAGGATTTGGCCATCAAGATATGTGAGAAGCCTCATGTGATTAGCGACTACGAATCTGGACGTTGTATACCCAACTATATAATATTGGCCAAAATAGAACGCATCATAGGGATCAAATTGTGCGGCAAGGAGCGTGGCCTTCCGCTTCAGGTGAACGTGCAGCGCTCCAGAAAGTGAAGGATGTAAGAACTAACGATGGCTTGCCTCAGCTCGGAACAATCTCCCTGCCTTTGTTAGCTGATTAAACTAAGGAAACCCAAAACCAAAACTCTCAAAAAATCGTTGTTTTCCTCGTTTTCTCATTTTCCTCTGTTAGGTCGAATAGGGGTATGTAGGGGAATATTGGTCTGACTTTAATATATGCATACACATATATGTAGATATATCTTTGGCCAAACAATGCTTGAGAATGATAGCTCGTTAAGGTGAGACCATAAACGCAACGCATAATGTGACACCGGAGAATTGCAAAATTCATGAAGGCAATGCAAAAAATAAATATGCAAAGAGTTCGCAGAATACTGAATGCTCTACGATCGTAGGTAGATTATAGAAATGCCAGACAATGGAGAGTGTAGCTTAGACTAGAGTGACATATGAAAGGGCATACAAAGTCCTTAGATATTCAAAGCATTTTAAGTCATTTATATTTCGATAAAAGTGTTTATGCAAATCTTCTGAATAGAGAGATGAGAAATAAACGTAATCGTAAAGCAGAAACCAATGTGGATAACCTAAAGCGCATTACAAGGGCATCAGCGAGGGCTCGGTACTGGGGAGGGGAGGGGAGGCATTGGCATCCGTCTTGTAAAAATTGAAATAAATGTATGCAGAAAGGACGCCCACATACACGCACACACACACACACATATTGTATGCATAAGTTATGCCTCGTTGGTGGCCAAATTTCATCTTTTTTTTTTTTTGCTGGTAGAGAATGAACGGCTGCTACACAGGAAGTGGCGGGTTGTTACCTGACCCAGGGCCAAGAGCCGCAATGCCAGAAGAATGAAATTTTTACAAATAGCAAATTGAGTTAGCGACGCCGCCGTCGCCGTCAAAAAGAAAAACAACAACAAAAAATGAGAGAAAACTGAAAGGAAAAAAACCCACACACACACAAATGCGTAAGGTGCGCCGGGTTTGTGGAAATTGCCTTTTTACGAGCGTATTAGCATGTGTGTATGTCGGTGTGTGTCGGTGTGTGTGTGTCGGTGTGTGTTTGTGTGTAGATATTTGCATTTGCCTTTGTTGCGTATGTGTTGGGGGTCTCTGTCTCGCGGCTAATGTGTCCCCAGCGATCCCTACCTGTGTGAATGGTGCCACCCTCTATACTCCCATGCTCGCTTTATCATCCTGCTGGCTATATATGTGTATATATATATATATATATATGTATATACATATGTATATGTACGCCGCAGATAAATCAATTTACTTTCATTTCATTTGTGTGCATAAATTTCCTGCGTATGCGAGCGTGTGTGTGAGTGTGTGTGTGGCAGTAAAAATTTTGAAATGATTTTCTAAAACGAGCATAATTCTCTTTTTCTTTATGTTTGGAAAAAAAAGAATTTTTTTGAATTTACTCACGCCCGCAGGTATACAGGATTCAAAAACAAATTTATATACCCTATAATAATTCAATTAAAAGGTGGGCTGAGGTAGGTCAAATATTCCAAGCCACAAGTTTTTTTCACAATATTTTTTACACTCCAATTTTTAAACCAAATAGAACTAAAAATAATAGTATTTCCACTTACCCAATATTTCCACGATCAGTGTGCCCAGCCTTTTGACATCACTGGAAATGGTGATGCCGACAACCGAACTGGGCAACGCAGCTCCAAACACTGACGCGCGCCCCCTCACCTACAGTTTCATTTATACATACGTTCAGCCCCAGTGAAGAGCGGGAGAAACTGCAATAATTGCTCTCTCACTGAACTGTTTTCACTCTCCCTATCATTTCAGAACGTGCGTGTGTGGGGGAGTGTATGTGAGTGTGTGATTGCATGTGTATGGAGAAACTGCAAGAAACGCTCTCTCACTGATCTGCTCTGTCCATCTCGCTCTCTCTCTTACTTAGTTTAGTGGCGCTCTGTGACATAAGCAAGCATGTAGGGGAGTTGCAGTGGTAGAGTGGGACGTGGAAAATGAGAGAGAGAGAGACCTGTACCGTTTAATAGATAACGTGGAAGCTGAATATTAGCAAAAAACACTGATTGAGTACACTTACCTACATATGTATATTGGCAAATAGAAATGTATAATTAATTTGTCTTCTCTACTTATTAGAGGGTATTGCTAATTCGTCACATGATAGTAAAATGGTAAATATTTTTGGGTTTTCTATTTCTTTTTTTTTTTTGCATATTTGCACATAATTATTCAATTTGTGTGTTCAAAGTGGCACTTACTGGCAGCAGTTGGTAAATTGGTAAATTTTCTTGTTTCACTGTATTGTATTTTGCTGCTATTTTTGTTGTTGTTGTTGATTTTTTAGACCCTCTGAATAGAGTAGGCACCTGCATGTGTCTGCCTTTGAATAATGACAAGAGCTAACAAAACATTTTCCAATTCATTGAATTTTACAGTTGCCATCCATTGAATCGATGATATACATAAATACATATATAAGAACAAGGCTAAGGATACGGCACACTTTGTCACGTTCTCCCCTTCTCTCTAACTGTGTTATGGGTGTGACGTCAACAAATGTCAATTTAAGATTTGTCAAATTGTTAAAAACGAAAATACTCTTGCGCACAGTGATACAAAATTTGAGAGAATTGTATGTGAGAAAGATCTGGTCGAGCATGGAAATGAAATTAGATTGACATTTGATACATTTTCTAGAGTTGTTGCTATTGCTGTTGTTGTTTTTGTTGTCTCTTTATTTTGCCTACAGCTCAGCCGGCTGTCACCTTAAATCCTCGACAGAGTCTGTCACCAGCGACACCTGAGGGTATTGCTAAGGCATCGGCACTCACTCTACCAACGAGACACACACACACACACACACACAGATACACACACTCACCTGCATCAATCCAAGAAATGCTTCTTGACATGTTTTCGATTTCTGGGATAAACAAAGCAAATCACCAAAGTGAAAAGTGTGCGAAAAAAAAAAAAACAACATGAAAAACAATTTAGAATTGACATGTAAATAAGTGAAGTGAAGGCGCGAGTGAGTGTCATGAAAGATTTCGGAAGCAAGGGGCCGTGACCAGGCAACATATCCTTAAAATGGAATAGTTGTCAGTCCCTGTCAGCGAAAACGAGAGACAGAGACAGAGAAAGAGAGAGAGAGAGGGCAGAGAATATTTAAAGTTTCTAGGCTAACTAGTCTAATTAGGTGTTGCCCGGGCAGCTAATAAGATGCTGTGTCTGTTCAATCTGTTGACTAAAATGGCCGCAACATGTTTTGCCACTCAAATATTTATGTTTCTCATAAAATATTGGAATACATCATCAGGCACTTTGTCAACACTTTCGCCTCGCTCTCACACGCACACACACACATACACACACATTGTGTGAGTGTTGTCCCCGTGTTTATTTCTGACCTTTACCCGCTTTCAGCGGTTAAGGGTCACATCAATCTCCCAGCGAAACCTCATCTTCGTTCATGGCATGGCGCATAGCCTCTACGAAATCCATCAGCAAAATGGAGAGCACTCAAGTTTCACACAAAAAATTCTGACATTTTGACACTTTTGGCCCGAAACTGAACTCAACTCCGGCTGCTGCTGCAATCGCCTCGTTGCCCTGTTGCAAGGGCAGCGTGTAAGCCATTTTTCTTCATTGGAAACGCACCGCACTCCGCTCCGACCACCGCTCTGAGATTACCTAGTCTTTGATTTATCTGGCTAAAATGTTGCTGCTCTACTTTATAAATATTTCAAGTGGCTCGGCACGGTAGTTTGCTGCACGTGTGCGGCATCATTATCAAAAGATGCGTTACGATGCATTTTTAATATGCCGAATTGCTGCGTTTTATGCTTTTGGAATAAAACATAAACTAAGTTTTTGTTGAGACCAATTAAAATGAAAGTGGCAACATCTTTAAATTGCCATCGACAGTGTCGGTGTATGTACACATGTGTGTGTGTATGGCCTTTATGGCCTTAAGTAATTTAAAGCCGCCCACATAGACACACATATGTATGTATGCAAGTAAACGTGGCCAATATTAACTAACGCACACACGTTCTAACTAAATGAAATTCATGGCATATAAGCGTGCGTTCTATGCGTGCCTGTGTGTGTAAGTGTGTGTGAGTGTGTGTGCTGGTGTGAAGGCAACATACATGGCATTGTATGAGACTATCTACTTGGCTGCTGGTTGCCTGGCCCTAACAGCCACTTTGCTTCAGTTTGCCAGAAAGTAGTTTGTTGTTGTTGTTTTTTTTTTTCTTTTGCAGCTTTTCTCTTTTTTTATTTTTTGTTTTTTCTTCTTTTTGAAAGGAATTCCACAGTTTCTACAGGGCAAATGAGATTTAAAGTAGAGAGACTATGCATTTGCCTCTGTGGTTTCTGGAATGGGGTAAATCCTCCTCTCCCTTTCTCTCTCTCTCTCTCTCTCTCTCACTTTCTATCGCTGGGCAGGTCTGGCTTTTTAGCATATTTTTATTTGTAGCACTTATAAGTGAATAAATGTGCGCATTTAAATGCCATTGCCCACTTTTCTACTTTTCCCACTTTGGCTGCCCACTTTTCCTCTCACATAATTCGAAAGTCGTCGTCGTCGGCGTCCAGCCAGCCGCCTCTATACCACAGCCCATATCCGAGGCTTAGTCCCAGCCTCATTATGTATGCAGTGGAACCATTTTTTTTTTTGCTTACTGCTCAGCATTTTATGCACGTCTTGCCAATTTATAAATCATTTTTGTTTGTCTGTTTGCATTTTGCTTGTGGACGTGGTTGGCTACGTGGCGTATACGTAATGCCTGCACTTGCATATGTTCGTTTTGTGTCGTTTCATATTTTGCCTCCACTTCGCACCCCCTCCGTACCCATACTCGCTTTCTATAAAATGATTTATTTTAATCATTATGCTAAATGATTTCTTTTTTTTTTTTTTTGTTTCTTTTATGCCACATTTTTCACTTTTACCGCCTCCAAGAAAATTATTTTCATGCTTTACTATAATCCACATAGAATTTAGCTGCGGCATTCTTCATTATTTTCAGATTGTTTGGGCTAATCAAAAATCTAAATCAAAATGTTGCTGTCATGGGAGGGAGGGGACATCCTAAAAAAAAAAAGAAATGGGGCCGGAAGGGGGGAATATGTATGTGTTCAATGTTCGTTCGTTAAAATTTTTGGCAAACTAAAAGCATTCTCTTGTATTAGTTGTTCCATGCTATTTGATTGAATTGTTTCCTTGTTTCATTTATACATTCAACAGAACACCAACAGGCAGACAAACAGCCAAACAGACAGACAGACAGACAGACATCAAGTGAGATTCGATCCATGTGCTTGAAAAAATTATGTCTCATCCGGCTCATTTTCACGAAACAAATGACCCGCATATGTCCCTCATGGATATGGGGGGGGCGGCAATTCAAGGACACCAAAAATAACACGCAACACTTGAGCCAGCCGACACATCTGAATAGATTTCAATCTTGTGTTAATATGAATGGGCACTCGGACAGCAGCCCGAGCACAGCTGTCAGAGATATTCAGAGAGAGAGAGAGAGATGGCCACAGAATGGAATGAAGTGGAGCTGAGTGATGTGGCCAGGCAGTACGAGCCACGACAACGAGGAGGAGGAGCGGCAGCAGGCAGCAGGAGGTGGAGCATCAAGTACGCTTGTTGTCCGCTTGTTGGCCACTGAATTATTTATTAGGCATGTGTTCCTGTTCTCTGTTTTGCATTAAGTGTCTGTTTTGGGTTTCGGTTGAGTTTTTGTTCAGGGAAAAGCTCATGGGATGCCTGAGATCCCTCTCTCTTCCCCGTCCAAGAAGCGAAAATTGGCATTTATTTCAATTTGTTTATGTGCACAGAAAGTAACGAAAGAGTCTTTCTATATGATAAATCTGATTTGATAAAAAAGTTTATATTTAATTTTTAAGAAACTAAATTAAGAAGAGAGAACCAAATTGTCAACTTCTATTTCAAATTTTTGTTTTTTATTTTTTGTTGATATACTTTTGCATAGATTATTTGTCATATAAATTATGGATTCTGTCATTCGCTTGATAACTTGACCTTTATATTGACGTCATGTCGTCGTCAAGGGCGTTATCAGTTAAGGGCAGTAAGGATTGCAGGATTATATTTAGAAAATTTTGTATTTTACCCTGCCCTTTTAAATAGAATCTCTTTCTGGCTACTTCCTTGGGTCTCTCTTTCTACTATTTCTATTTATTGTAATTTGCAAATTTTTGCATTTCTTATCTGATTGCGCTCTCCAACAAATGAGGCGGAAAATCTTTGTTAGTTACAATTGATTTAAGTTAAAGTTGAGTGGAAGCTGAGTGATGACTGTGACTGTGTCGCCTACAGTAATTAGGCTACAGATTTGCATAATTTGATTTCTGCATTTCAGTTTTGCTTCTTTTGACTTTATGTTTTTTTTCTCTCCTCATTTTCTTCCATCGTCAATTTCTCGTCTGCTTTGAATTGGAAAAATTCCCAAATGCCACTAACAAAAAAGAAATCCGTAGAGCTTCATCCCGTTTTTTAGTTTCGATCAGGTCGCCGTTTTGTATACCTTGTCAAAATCATTTTAAGGTTATTGGTTGATTTCAGTTTAAGAAACAAACATAAGTTGACAGCTTTTGTGCCACTAAATGACTTCTCCTTCTAACTACTAACAGCAGGTCTTCAATTAAATACAAATCCTTAAACTAATGCCAATTCTACTTATAGAGTTGGTAGACTTTCCAAGTACTATAATAGTAAAAGGAGATGGGTCAGAGGATGCCAGAGGTTAGATATTTCTTTTGGCACATAACCTTTTCGTAAGAGTATCAAGGAAAAAAATGTGCAAGATTTCATATTTACCAGCTATCGACTTCTTCTCGAGGCACTCCTCTCCAGCAGGCACTGGCACAGGACTCAGGCCCAGGCATAGGAATGCAATCAATTTGCAAATTTGCGCTACTTTGCCGCGTTTGCGAATGTTCGAGTATTTGGCTCCTTAGCATTGCGTTTCTCTTGTTGTTGTTGTTGTTGCTGTTATTGTTGTTGTTGCCATCTATTTTATGTTATTTCTGCACTTGGCTGCTTGTCTTGAGCGCATCGAACGATTCGTAGCTATCTATATGTCTTGGGCTCTGCCTTTGCTTTGTTTCTAATGGGAGAGTGGGAAGAGTGGGGCGGGGCTAGACAATGTGGAAACGGTATACATACACATACATATATAAAACTATGATACAGTGCTTATCATATTTATAATCCACTTTTAAACGAAAATTTTCCACAAATAACATATTTCCTCAAAATCTTGAAAAATGAGTACTTCAATATTTGAATTATGAGTGAAAAACAACTTTTTCACTTAAAATTAACGAAAAAAAGAAGTAAAAACAAAGAAAAAAACGCACCCATTTTGCTGTATCAAAATTATAGCCCAACAAATCGGAAACCATTGCGGAATGGTGGAAAAATAAATGTAAATATTTAGCGCTGCCTCCATTTGCCTTAGGATTGTCCAAAAAATTTTAAATTACACCTCGACTTCTTTTCAAAATTCGTGAAATTCTCGAAATAGACTCTCCTGACTCAAAAAGTGAGAAAAAACCCTTTTCAGAATCAGATAATTGTTTGCCAAAGATATGTCTGTATATTCAAAACTCTGCTTCGCACTTAATAGAGTCAAATTTGGTACTGTAAAGCTGCTGGGTGGGTTATAAATACGATAAGCACTGTATATATGTATAAAAGGGGCTTAAGATTCACTGGGGTCATGTGCATTCTTTCTTTTTTTTTTTTTGTGGCCAAGAGGTGGTAAAGCAAATGGCTTAGGAATAGTTCTCGCCAATTGAATTGAGGCATCGAAGGACTTTAAGCCATTGCTGATCATCGGTTAACGGCTCGGGTGCGCAGGCTAAATGAAAAGAAGTAGCTTTTTTCCGAATATTTTTTTTCTTTATCTCTTTTCGTTTTTATCTACATTTTTTTACTGCCAATGTGTAAAATCGACAAATAATGGATGCCTCTGCCAGCGTGTGTGTGTCTATGTGTGGTGTGTGTGTGTGCTGTGTGTGTGTGTGCTGTGTGTGTGTGTGTGTTAGCAATGCGCATTTGAATATCAATTGAATTGAATTCTTTGTGCTGCTTCTGGTGCATATTTCTATGCGGCTGTGGCTTCCTTGGCTTCGCTTGGCCATGCCAATATACATTCCCTCAGCGTTATGCAAAGGAATTCGTAATGTGTGTGTAAATGTGCATACTCCACTGCAATAAATTGCAAAAAAAAACTAATAAAAAAATGAATAAAATGTTGCATATTAGTTTCAGGTCACAGCAAAAGCCTCAAGTTTTAAGTTGGAATGCAATTAATAAATATTGTACCTTAAACTCTGAGTGTCCTTTTAGCATTGATTAGTTATTCATAGATGAATTTAATAGAAATAAACTTTCCATCTTCATTTATTTTAGATGATCGATAGACAAAAAAATTAACCATCAATAATCGATCGCCTGGAGAGAGAAAGACAGGAACTAAAGGGAAAGAGTTGAAACTAACAAATTGGATTCAGAGTAAGTTAAAATGACATTTAATTAGAACTCATCTTATATACTCTATACTATTAGTTATATGTTATTCGTCTCTATTTTGGGTTCTCCCTAGAGGTGGAAAACTATCGATAGTCGAAACAGTCAATAGTCACCAACTTTGATTGCTTTGATGCCGACAAGAAGAAGAACATGTTCTGAATGCAAAAAAGACAAGCAACCAACTTCTTAAATGTTATTCTGACTATCGACTGTTTGGACTATCGATAGTTGCACACCTCTAGTTCTCTCATATATGCAAATGTTAGTTTAATTTCTTGAAAGGTCATTCTTGAAGGTTCTTAAAGGGCTAAGAACTAAGATCAATAAAAACTATGATACAGTGCTTATCATATTTATAATCCACTTTTAAACTAAAAATTTTTCACAAATAACATATTTCCTCAAAATCTTGAAAAATGAGTACTTCAATATTTGAAGTATTTCTGCCTTAAATTAAATTGGTTTATTATCAAGCTAAATTATAAACATCAAAACTGTTCTATAGCTCAAAAGATTTGTTTCAACAAACGTGTTGTAGCCATTAAATTCTTTAAAATCTTTCAGTTAAAGGATTGAAGCTTTAATTTTCTTTTATTCTCTTGAAACTCATAGAAGATAGGACAAACGCTCTTACATAGTTTATATATTCTTGATGAGACGAGTTCATATAGCCATGTTTGAACGTCTGTATGAACCTTTAGGCCTAGTGTACTGAAGTGATGCATTTTGTAGATTTCGATATTATGTGGATCTATGAATTAGCTCCCATAGGAATCATTTGCACAAAAAACTTGTTGGCAACTGCCAGTGAAAGATGCGATTAATAGCAATGCATATTATTAGATGCTATACATACGCCAAATCAAATTAAGATGACTTTATTATGTAGCTCTAATGCAAACATATTGGATAGAATTGCATTCGGCCCTCTGGCTAAGCATTAAATCAAATAAAAGCTGAGACAATTAACTGATTTAAAAGCTTGAATTGGTAAATTTGCAATTAATTAGTTGCCACAAAAGCGTTTTGGAAGCTGAATTTTGACATTGTATTAGATGCGCACACATAATGCACATATTAAATAAAATGTATACATACATATATATGTATGTATTTGCTTTTATTTGAAATAAATTATTCCGCTCACTCATCATCCTAGCATTTTGTGTGCTGTTATAAACACGTTTTTAATTAAAATTGCAAAAACAGGCAAAACGTAAAAGCAAATAAGAGCAACACAAGGCCACAAGTCTCTACCTCCAAATCGACCATCAAGTGGCTATACAAGAGTAACTGTGTATGTGTGTGTGTGTGTGTGTGTGTGTGTATAAAGGAAGAACAACAGCAGGCAAATAGAGAAAAATATAGATAGAAAAATATACATGTACAATGTATGATGGCAGCAGCAACTTCAATTAGCACAAAATAAAAGGCAATTCCAACCAGAACAAAAGCAACAGCAAATAGACAAAGTCGAGCAGACATCTGTGTGTGTGTGTGTGTGTGCGAGTGCGAGTGTGTGTACCTACACACACACACAAAGAGAGGCGCAACAGTTTTAGCAATAAAATGGCAAACACGTAATCATCACTGCCTGATAAATGAGTGTGTGTGTGTGTGTGTGTGTGTGTGTGTGTGTGTGTGTGTGTGTGTGTGTGTGTGTGTGTGTGTGTGTTGTGTGGGAACGGGAACCAACGTTACGCACTGTGTGTACAATGATAATAAACTGGTGTCCATGGCATAAGGCTAGGGCAAAATCAGCCTTCATTCAGATTCATTAATTTGGCATTCTGGCAATGTCTGTCAGCCATTCTATTCCACCTCCTCTTCCTTCTCCTCCTCCTCCTCCTCCTCCTCGTGAAGGTTACAAATGATCTGAAGGTTATAGAAAATCAAAACAATAAGTAAAAAGAAGCCAGCCATTTTTCTCAAAAGTTGTTTACAATTTTCAACTGCTTTTATTGTCAATCAAATCATTTTTCGTCAAGGAAATACAAAAGCAAAAAAATGCCACACATGCTGCTTTCTCTCTCTCTCTCTTTCTTATGGCTCGTGTGCTTTCTATCGAAATTCGTAACATTTTAACCCCTCACGTGCCAAAATGAATTGTATGCCAAAAGGGCCGGAATGCCATCGAAATTGTCCTCACGTCTAGACATAATTTCTTCAATCATTTATTACCTAATTAAGTGGAAGTATAAATGCCAAACTCAGCCACCCCTTAGTAGGCCGCCCCTTCTCTCTCCTCTCCACCCAGTAAGTATTAGGTGCTGCCTTGGGTGTGGCATTCAACTATGTATGTACTTTGCCTGCCATCATCAAAAAAAAAAAAAAAAAAAAAAAAGCCAACCACTTCAACTTCCTTCATCTTACCCTGCAGCGTAAGCTTTTGTATGTGAATTAACTGGCAAAATTCCAATGATTGACCTTCCTCTTTGTCCATGTGTGTGTGTGTGTGTGTGTGTGTGTGTGTGTGGGTTTCGTTGCAAACTTGCAATGGCGCTATCGCCTTGAGCCCAGTGCCTTTGTCTATGGCTCATCCTTTGTTCTGACATGAAGAGAATACAAAGAAATCCATTGTGTATAGCAGCACTTCTTCTTTTTATTTCATTTTTTTTCCTTCTCCCTCTCTTTCTCTCTCTCTCTCTCTCTCGTGTTTTTGTTTACTGGGCTTGGCTCTTCAGCTTATGTGGTTGCCTTTGTTGTTGTTGTTTTCCAATATTTGTCACTGCTGCTTCATTGTACACTTTAACATTGTTTGTTCCCATATATGTATATGTAAGTATATGATCGCCCAGAACCCCCCTTACCTGAGAGTCTCAGATAAGGTGCACAGCATATTTGGACTAAGGAATTAAAACGAAATGAACAATTACAGAGAAACACAAAGGAAAAATGAGAAAACTTGCTCTCTATGGAAAATGATCCTAATAGAAATTTTGGGATTTTAGCTTATCTCTGTGAGACATATTGAGAAACCTATTCGTAAATACTTACCTTATTCTCTTAAGGATCCTCCAGGGTTAATCAAATAGCTGAGGAAATCTTTATAGTACACTGTAAAATGTATGTAACAGGCAGAAGAAAGCGTTTCCGACCCTATGAAGTATATATATTCTTGATCAGCATCAACAGCCGAGTCAATATGGCCATGTGTGTCTGTTCGTCGTCTCGGAGACTAAAGTTGCTATGCCGACTGCATTTTTGTCACGCCCCCTTACGCCTCAGCAAGTCGAAAAAAAGTGAATTTATTTAAAATAACGCCAGATGAATGAGTGACTGGAATGGTATATCCATATTCGAGTCGGTGAGAGAGACGCAAAGAAGACGATTGATTATTTGCAGCCCATTTAAATACTTACTTGGTTTTTGAAATACAATTGCCATTTCTCATTTATTTACATTCTATATTTTAATGTGTTCTTTATTTTGTGTTTGGTTTCTTGTTTTGTTGTTGCTGCTTTCATTATCGCATTCACAATGGGTCTCTGTCTTAAAGTTTATCCATGCACCTCAGTTATACACATACAGATATAGCATACATATATATTTCTATATATATATATGTATATTTACCTCTTATATATCTACGAATATTACTGTTTAAGTTGCTGTCATTTCACTGTGTCTCTCGCTTTTAACTTGAAGTGTGTATTCTCCTCTTACTTATTTATGTATATTCCTCATGCATAATTTAAGTATATTTTCATTTTCATTTTTATTCATCTCTTCTTTGTATTACCATTTTTTGCTATTTGTGTTGTGTGCTAGTTTTATTTCTGTTTCTTCTTGTTGAAATTTTCATCATTTTGCTTTGCTCGTTTTTCGTTTTTTTCTTTTTTTTTTTTTATTGTAACGGTACTTTACATTGTAGCTACGCTTTTTTCTTTTTCTTGTGTGCCGCCACATGAAGAGGGAACGCGCACTTAAAGATAGTTAAAGAAAGGATTGGGCATTTCGGTTTTTGGTTTAAATAATACCATAGAGGGGGGGAGGGAGGTATAGCAGTAGATGTGATCAATTTTCTTATATATTTTTGCCTATATACTTATACATTTCACATCAATAATTCTACTATATAATTTAGTTTTATTCTACTTCCCAAACACACTCCTCAAATTTTGTCGTCTCGTATATTGACAGCGGCTGTTGTCGAATTGAATTACGCTTACAGTTACGGTACGATTACGGGTAACGGTAACGGTTTCGTTTTGACTAGCATTAAATTCGTCTAATAATATTAGCTACAAGGGTAAGGGTATGTGTATTAAGCAGGCTTACCCATTAGTTTTATACATTATATTTGTTTGTTCAATTTCTTTGTTTTTTTTTTGTTTTCTGTGGTTAAAGCGTTGCTTGTTTTTTTAGTTTTATTTTTTTTTTTTTTTGTTTTTCGGCCTAGGGACTATTAAAGTATGTAGTTTGCAATGCGTTCTCTCTAATATAATTTAATTCATATAGATTTCATTTATCAGGGGTATGTGTGTGTGTGTATATATTTATGTATGTCGATATGCTGCGATTATTATTTTTTTTTTTTTTTGCATAATATGTATTTTAATTTTAGGTGTCGTCAACAGTGTTATATATAATTTGCTAGATATTTAGTTATAGTTTGCAGCTCTGGCTAACTGAAGCGTGTATGCCAATAGGGTTTCGAATTAAGGTATACGTATAAGTTTATATATATGTATATTATATATATATATATGTGTGTGTGTATGCATATGTAACATATAGCTATGTATGTATATGCATACAAGGAAGACATTTTTTTCATGATTGTGACCATTTTTAATATGCGCAAAAAAGTATGCTACATTTTCTGTATTTACCTATTTGCCTTTTCTCTTCTATTCTTTCATTCAACACCTTTCATTCAAATGGTCAAGCTTATTGTTAGTTTGTGTGTGTGTGTGAGTTTGTATGATGAAGCACACTCAATCATTATTCATAGAGCTCACTTGACATTGATTACTAGCAATGCCCTAAATCGTTGTGTGTGTTTGTGTGTGTGTGTGTATATAAAGAAAATGTATTTACAAAAGATTCTTGTAGGAAGTTTTTTGCTTTTGGTTTGGTTTTTTATTTTTTATTGTATATTTTAGGTGTTCACTTTGATATGTACTGTTAGATTATTTAATTACATCAATTTAATTGTAGATATAGAAAAAATATATATACATCATAGAGCAAAATAAGTTAGATCAAAGGGTGAAACCTGGCTAGAAACAAGGCAAAGAGTGATGGGTGAGAATGAAGGTGACAAAGTCTCTGGCGTTCCTCTGAAATAATTCTTTAGGCTATATTTTGCCAGCAATGAAAAGAATAAACCGCAACATTTTTAAATGACAAAAATGCATAATTAATAATGAAACCGTAATTGTTTTTCGCGCCTCTCACAAAACGAATGAACAACTGAAATGCAAATGGGAATGGGTTGAACTATCAAATAAATTAACAATAACATTTCATGCGCCTATAATGAATAAGTGTATGGTTGTCTCTGTGTGAGTGTGTGTCTGTGTGTGTGTGTGTATGTACAATGTTGTTGGTCGTGCATGAAACTTCTCGTTGTGGTGTATTGTTTGTCTGCAAATGAAAGAATGAATATCTGGCACTTACGCACATTAAATTGTAATTATAACTGAAAAACTGTGAGAAACAATATGCGCATAAAGCATTCAGCATACAGCGTACAGCATTCCTCAACAATAACAAAGTAAACGCAAACAATTTTAAGGCGGTTAATTCGGTATAATTGAGGCAAATGTGAACTTTATAGAGTTCGAAATTGAGAACAATGAGCGTCATTCATACGCTCATATTTGTATGTGTGTGTGTCGGTGTGTATGTATGTAGATAGGTGTGAGTTAAATTGCCCAAATATGTATATATATATATTATAGATACAGTTTATGATGTATTGTTTATCGTATAAAACACTAGCTACGTGTAGGTCAGTTTATCTTATTTCTTTGTGCCAACTTCTCCTTTCTATATATGTATGTATATGTATATGTACATGCATTGTCTTATACCCTAAATATGTATGTATATGTCTGTATCGTTTTGTTATCTTTGTCTTGGGGTTTGTGTCTCTAACGTTATCTTTTTACACATACTCACGCACTTTCATTCAAATATTGTTATGGCTAATAGTATTATTATGTAGACAGCAGTTTCACATTAAAGTACAGAGTTAGATTATCTTCTATATATATATATATATATATATGTATATATATGTATATTGTGTATGCATATATAAATGTTTAACATACGTATCAAAAACCTAAGACAGCAACATCATTAAGTTAACAACAAAGCTTTAACACAAACTAGCCCCTAAATGTATACAACATATTTTGCTAAGTAAGATTATCCTTTATCCATTATCCATTATCCACTATATCCACACTATATAATCGTATTTTAGGGAGTGTCGCTTACAGTTTCATTTTATCCCATCTATATATCCCACATATATCCTTACACATAATAAACACTACATACGTACAATCCTTTAGCCATGCGTCTGTCGTCATGTTATTGCATCTACATCACCCATACGCAGCATGGACATGGACATGAACACGACCAGCACAAGCATTAGCAGGCACACTGGCTGACAACTGTCTGCATTGCTCTTGCTCTCGGGCCAAATAACTTCGACTTCGGACATTTTGAAAATGCTCAGCAGTCGGTGGGATTGTAGCTCATTGTGCTCGTTATTGATTTGATAACTGATGGTCTTCAGTATGGAGGTGCATTCATCCTGCAAGTGGTCAGATAAGCAATAATGCAATGTCGAAATTAGTGAAAATGTACTGACTAACTGACTGACTCTTGACTTGACTTGACCTGCAACTGACTTGCTACTGAGCAATACTGACCTTCTCTTTGCGCAGCAGCTCAATATCCTTTAGCTTGCCGTCATGCGGCAAACGTGCAGCAATGATGATATTCTCCTCGGTCATATTGAATAGCGTCAGTGTGCATTGAGTCTATGCGGGGTGGGGTGGGGTGGGGAATGCAATTAATAAATTGAATGCATTCTTTGAGGTACTCCACCTTCTCCTCAACTTACCTGATTATCAATGTACGTAGTTACATATTGCTGCAGAGCACGCACGGCATCTTGTACCCCGAGATTGGTGTGCGGACGCAATAGAGCCTCATCTGCGGCACTGTAACCCAGCAGCAAGAAGACGCCACCTGACAAGGCGCGAGTTAGCGATAGAAAGAAGGAAGACAACAGAAAAAAAAAGAAAGGAAAAGGTAGATACATAAATTTTGAGTAAAATGCAATTTAGTGGCCAACGCACGCAAAACGCATAAAAGTGGCAGCAGGACAAGAGGAACCATGCAACCAACAACCTTGGCCACACACCAACACCAACAATAGTTCTGTTCTTGGCAAGAACCAAGAACCGAGGCTAAAGCACTCGAAAAAAATGCTCTATAAGAATAGAGATAGCTTGCATATGGAACAACAGCATAATGGTTGGGTGGTTGGGTGGTTGGGTGGCTGGGTGACTCTTCTAACAAAAGCTTTGAGTGTAAGGCTTTAAAAAATGTTTACCTAAATCTCGCAATACTTTAAATGTCAAAATTCTATAGAAAAATTGCTTAATATATCTGTCTTGGGGGGAGGTTTTCTTTTAGTTTTTTTTTTTTTAACCATTTCTATCAGCTGCAGCGGCGGAATACCTCGTCATTGCCTGTCACCATCGATAACCGTAAAGTGTTCAACGAGAAACAGAATCCCCCCCCTCTACCTATCTAGCTACCCGTCACACGCCATACGCCATGCACCACAGCGAAATTTCGCATAATGGGAAGTGACGTAGTTGCCTACGTAGTTTAGTTACACTCACCTGGCAGAAGGTAGTCCCCAAGTGGCGGCTTCATGCAGATGAAACGCCCCGAGTAGCAGAGGCAGCGACCGCGGAACGCCTGATAAGCTGGCGAGGCGTGACTGTAGAATGCCAGGGCGGTGCGGCAGGGGGCAAAGGGTACGCATAGGGCATGGCAGGTGAGTGTCAGCGAGTCGCCGCAGGTGCACAGTTCGCTGCACTCGGCATCGTCCAAAGAGTAGATCTAAAAGTAAGCCAGAACACCAAAGAAGAAAAAAATAACAGAAAAAGACAAAGAGTCAGCGATGAGAAGAGAGAGAGAGAGAGAGAGAGACGATAAAGGAAATATGTATGTATGTATATTACGCATACGCCAAGTTGTGGCTAATACTAATTCGGCTCTAATTACATTTGCCACTTGAATTGAAAGTGAACTTTTCCCCTCCAGGTTCCATTGTGTTTGTAGATGTTTTTTTTTTTTTGTATTTTCTCTGGGCTTTGCCTGCTCATCCTTTCTCCCCCCTCCTGCCTGCCTGCTTGAAAACGTGCTGACACGTAGCCCCCCCCGCTCTTCCAACAACAAAAAGACAAACAAAAACAAGCGCTAACCACAGATGCAGCTTGTTTTCCTGTTGCTAACTACACGCTCATATTTTCACTTTTCTCTGGCATTTTATTTTTGTTGCAATTGTTGGTTATATGGAAATGTGTTAAACACCACTTTTTGTATTTGTATATGTATGCATGTATATGCATAAAGTTTTCCCACTTGTACAGAGCGCAACGAAAACACGCAAAGAAAACTACAAAAATTCCACCGCATTCAATTTGTATGAAAATACATTTTAATTGTTGCAATTCTATTTTTCTTTTGTTTATATGCTATGCGAGATTTCAATCAAATTTAATTTTCATATACACCGAGTGGAATTCAGATTTTTTCTACTCTTTCTACTCTCCAGGTAGATAGATACAAGCCTAAAAAAGGGTTTTATTAAAGCTGTTTAATAAAATTTTACATAAAGTTATTCAGTTAAAGGTTTTCACAACTTTTGGCGTGTATTTTAAAAAGTGAGAGAAAGCTTACCCGTTTACTCGTTCCTTCGCGTATCAACTGATCCGATTGGTAAGGCCTTTGAACTACACAATTTCCTGAAATGAAGAGATAATTCATATAAACTTTAAAATTAAATTTTTTTGAGATTAAAATATAATGCTAAGAAGAATATACTTGTATTCTTATCAAAGGAAGCTCAGTTTAGCTTTGCCCAACTTTTTAAACCTTTGCCACGATGTTCAACAAGTAAATGACCCTCAAAAAGTTGTCTAAAGCGCAAAGAATGATATTTGTTTTCTATCCTTTTTTTCATTATTCACATCTTTAGTGAGACTTTATGCAGTCAAGTTATTCAATTTCTTGTTCACACGTGGTTAATTGTCATATTTATCACTAACTCTATCATACTCAAAGCATACTCATACAGGCGTTATATTTAGACTTCTCGCTCTATTTTGTGTTTTTTTGTAGGATTTCGTTATGATTTCGATAAATTTGCTGTGTATATCGAAAAAGGTGAAAACTATATCGATAGTCGAAACAGTCGATAGTTCATATAATAATTTAAACGTTGCTTGAATCCAGTTAAATCCTCTAAAACAGGCGTTTCTTATGGCCTTTTAAACATTTTTGTGGAAAACATCAAGACAATTTCTTAAACTTCTTAAATGTTATTGGGACTATCGACTGTTTTTTTTTTGACTATCGATTGTTTTCCACCTCTAACAGAAAATGAAGTCTGTCTCATTCTTTTTGGTTTAGTTTATTTTTTTTAACCTTTAACTAAACAAAACCAAACTTAAAGTTATAACTGGCATATAATTGTTAACAAATTAGCTCCAAAATGTGTAAAAAAAGGCTTTGAAATTAGATAAAGATTATTAAGTTGGTTTTATCAGAATATCCTGCCTTTATATAGTTGGGAATACAGAGAAATATTCGCTTAGCCCCTTGGGGTTTGTTTTTTTTTTTTTTTTTGGGCTCAACTCAAAGCTTTTCCTTTTGTGGGTCAGAATGGTGAAGGATGCGTCCTCAAATAACGGATGTCCGCCACTCAAGCAAAGCATTCATCATGTTGTCATCAACGTCATTACAACATCCTGAGAGTGTGTGTTCTCACTTTATAAGGGTTGTCAACTGAGTTTCAGATATTTTAATCATAATTAGTGACCTCCTCCTTCCATTCTCTCATCCTTCCATGCAAACCAAGTTGGAGCAAGCTTAAAGTGCTAAGTTTTTTTTTTTTTTTTGTGTGTGTGTGTGTGTTTTATTATAACTACCTGGAGCTCAAACCCTTTTTTGCCCCCGCTGCCTACAATAACTTGGCTAAAAAGAGTACAAACTGCGCATTAATAATTAAGCATTGCACAATAGTTTTAAATATTGTTTTAAAATGTCCGCCCACTTCGGCACGAACAAAATCAATTATAGATGAGACATGCAAGCTGCCTAGATGAATGGTCGCTCGACTGAACGGTTCCAGCAACATTTCATGCAAAATGCAAAACGCAAATGTCCCAAGTGTCTAAATAATTACGGGAGACCGACCACACAGGCGGATGGTCGGATGGTTGGATGGTTGGATGGATGGATGGGCCAACAGACAAACAAACAAACAAACAAACTCATTTACATTTTTAATGATGTTTGTAAACACGTTTTGTTCGCCTGTGTGATAAATGAACAATATCTTTGCGTATGTGTATGTGTATGTGTATGTGTGTGTGTGTCCTGTGTGTGTCCTGTGTGGTTGGAAATTGAGGCTTAGTAAATAACGGAAGTATTATGACAATGCAGTGGAGTGATACATTTTGATGAGACATATGTACAAAATTTAATCGGATTTGCCATCCATTGCCATTGCCATCGAAAGGACGGACAGACGGACGAACGGACCGGACCATAAGTAAGTGAGTGGAGTCTCTACGCATTTTGTTGGTGAAAATATTTTAGCAAAACTCAACCAAATTTGACCCATCCCAACTCTCTGTCTCTCTCTGTCTCTATCGAACCAAAACTATGTAAATTGCCATATGAGCTGTAAACAAACTCATTTCCGGTTACACAATACACACACACACACACATATGCATACAGATGAGCTGTAACCAATGCGAATCGAGAATTTCAAATGAGTTTTACACAAAATATTGAAATAATAATCAAGCTCTGCCAGGCGAGCCGCGCCGCTGAGTTACATTTTCAATTAGCTCACAAAAAACCGCATCGACCACATCAATTATGTTTGAAAACTTCAAAAAAAAAATGGTTGGATATATGCATAACAAAATCAGGCTAAAACCAACAACAAAAACAACAGCCAAAAAAAAAAAAAAATTCAAATTAGCCAGGTTAATTGGTATTAAGTGTAGCAAAAGTTTTAATGATGGTTAACACACAAAACTTTGTCCTCCATATTATCACGAATTTGAGGCGGTGCCCAGGAGGGCGGGCCAGGGGCATGGTCATTGTATTCAATGCATAAGAGATGTGGCCACTGCCACTTATGAGTGCTTGCCACACGTGGCAAACATAAATATAATTCACTTAAGCCAATCTAGGCCAATTTGCTACACATAACGAAATTATTTGTCCCAGTTTAGTTACTCTTTTTATTTTCCACTTTCAAAAAGCTATAATGAATTCGGTCAAATCTGTCCGTTTCTCTATTCCCAGATAAACTAGTTTCTCAAGTTTCGTATTTCGTTTTCTTTGCTGAAGCCGACTTGATCGGAGCAAAACCAAAAAAAAAACGTTTTCAAAAGAAAAATGCCACAAAAAAGTTAATTTGATAAGTAACCAACTGATATATTGCTTTTCCAAATTGGCCAAGTTAAAGCAGGGCGTCGTTCAAAAATCTTTTGGCGCTATTAACTTTCTTCTGATTGAGTTTCATCAATAATTTGATATATTATATATTTTATTATTTAACCATAGTTATGGCTTAAATGTAGTTAAAGACGTTTTCGCAACTATAAAGTGAATTTCCTCATGTATATATACTCCCAAGCTGGCCGCCCTACTCACCCGATTTAAATATAATCGAAAATGTGTGGGGATGGCTGACATGGGAGATTTATAGTTCAGGAAAACAATATTTAAGTGTTACGGAATTAATAAAAGAAATCAAATTGGTTTGGACATCCATTTTTTTTGAATTATCTGGCCAGTTTGTATGAATCCCTTCCAAACAGGATAATTGAAGTCTTGGAACAAAACGGTGGATTGACACCTTATTAAATCTTTTTTTTTACATTTATATTCTCTATTTTGTATGTTAACGAAGTTATGCACACTTTTAAAACATTAAAGCGAATTTAAAATGTATTTTTGTTGAGGTGTCCTATTGAAGTGACATACAATTTGACTGCCAAAATTTGGTGTATTTTGAGAAAAAAAAATATTTGTTATAAACTCAAGCAGTATTATGAAGTTTTTCATTTAAAAAAAAAAATTGATCTTTAGCTTTATTGGTTGGGGAGCAGTGTGTTATAGAAAACATACGTTGGAGGTGTCCTATTCAAGTGATGAGGAGTGTATATAACGAAGTCTCTATGTACTATGTCTATCTCTATCCCTATGTCCATTGGTTTTGGTATGCAATTCATGTTAACTAGCAATGAGTTTCGAGCCCAGTTATCCCAGAGTTCGTTTCCTTGTGCCTGTTGACCGTGAATAACACAAATGAAAATGTGGGTTTCCCCATTTCATGATTTGATGTCCAGATTTAAGATCTTAAGTTTATTGATTTAAACTTAATATATTATTACTATTTGCCTACAGCGTCTCTTACGTTAGCAATAAATTTTGGTAAGGAAAATGGTTAACTAGTTTCTTTTTTTTAGTTTTGTCTCCAAAAACAGCCAAAAGCATTTGCATTTCTAAAATTTAAGTTTAAAGTTTAGTTTTAAGTTGCGGCTTATGGTCATTTGGTACAATTTTCTTATAGAAAACTCCTAAGCCAAAGTATCTTGTTCTTAAAAGTTTTTCCAAGATGCAAATTAAGTT
The DNA here is from genome assembly GCA_024703675.1 of Drosophila nebulosa. NCBI lineage: Eukaryota > Metazoa > Arthropoda > Insecta > Diptera > Drosophilidae > Drosophila > Drosophila nebulosa. The sequence goes on along the minus strand of JANFPS010000007.1, from coordinate 984,570 downwards.
AGTTTTTGGGAGTTAATTATTATTATTTTGCGTAAGTGTATGGCACTTGAGTTTACTTACTTGGCGCTTGTGTTGTTGTGGTAGTTGCCATTGTTGTGGTTACCGGTTCTGTGTTGCTGATGCCCACAAATTCAGTTGTTTCCCTTGGGTCAACAAAAATTACTGGATCATCGAAATCTACACTGCTGCCGACGATGCCGCCGCCGCCGCCGCCGTTGCCATTCGAGCGCCCTTTTCCGCCATTTTTACGTCGATTGCCATTTCCATGGCCATGTCCGTTTGTTTCGTGCCCATTGCCGTTGCCGTTGCCGTTGCCGTTGCCGTTGCCATTGTGATAATCGTCATTTCCGCCATTTCCGTTCTCATCGTTTCCGCTGTGCAACGGTATCGAGTCGGGTGGATCGAGATAATTGTGTTCGACCGATGCTGGCTCTGATTTTTCCTTTGGCTATTTGGTTTACGTTTGCATTGTCGTTGTCGTTGTTGTCGTTGTTGTCGTTGTTGTTGTTGTTGTTTTTTTATTCGTGGTTTTTCAATTTTGTTGCACAGTTTTTATTTATTTATTTATTTGCATTTTTGTGTGGTTTTTGCGGTTCATTGTTGCAATGGTTGCCAGTTTGTTTTGTTGTTGTTGTTGTTGTTGTTGTAACATGCAAGCGGAGAAGATGTTAAAGAGAGAGGAGAACTGAGTGTGATTGTGGATATTTTTGTACATTGGGGTTTAATCTTTTTGCTGCTGGAGCAGGTCAGAAATTGATTGCTTTGTCGGTTGGCTCAAAACCCAGACGATGGACGATGGGCAATGGGCAATGGGCGACGGGTCAGGATATAAGCTTTTGGACTCTCGTTCTCGGCCATATTGTGTATGTTGCTGCTGCTTGGCTGTGCCATGCAACTTGATTGAGTGCTGATTGGAAAACTGACCGACAGACAGACAGACGAGACAGACGGACACCCAAACGAACGAAAGTATAAAAGGGCGGGCGAACGGACGAGAGGACGAGATGGATGGATGGATGGTTGGTTGGACAAATAGTTGGACAGGTAACCCTGTTGTTGATGCTTGTTAACAGCAAATGGCTGAGAAACACGGGCAAACGGTGAGTGTGCAACCACACTGTGAAGCAATTAGGATATTCCTTGCTGCCCAGTCACCAGTCACCAGTCACCCAACCAACTGGAGCCATCATCTACTTACCGCATTGAAATCCTTGAATATATGCGTTGCTGGCTTTCTTTGCGTTTGCTTTGGCTGTAGGCTTGTTGTTGTCGTTGTTGTTGTTGGTGGTGGTGGCGGCGGTGGTTGTGGCGGCGGGGCACGTGTTGTGGTGGTTGTTGTTGTTGTTGTTGTGCTAGTTGTTGTAGTTGTTGTTGTTGTCGTTGTGAGAAAACCAAGCTCAGCTAATCGCTTCATATGAAAGTCCTTTTGGGCCTCAACTGCAATGCAATGCAAATGTAAATGTACATATAAAAACTTACAGTACAGTGAATACACGTTAAGAATATGCTTACCAACACAGGGATTCATCCATAGCAAACGACGCCAGCCAACGCATTGGTAGAGATGCTGGGGATCGGTGCCTTGGCAGGCACAAGTCGTACGTAGCATTGTACCCAGTATGCCAATCATGGCCGTACGACAGCCGCTGGGACGTCCGGCACACTTTTTGGTCACACTATCCACGGCGCAGGCCTGCTCATAATACTCCAGCTTAAGTCTGTGCCAGAGAGAAAGAGAGAGAGAGAGAAAGAATAGAGAGATAATGATAAGCATAGTCATAAGACCAAAGCAAGCTATTTTCGTCCATTCCTCCTCCTTTCCCTTCCATCATTTGTGGCCCAGCTCTCAGCCCGTGTGTTTGTTATGCGCCAGTTAACTGCAGTTGTCGTCCTTGTTGCATATCCTCCTGCTCTCTATGTGGCTCTCCTGAGAGTGAGTGCCCCGTCGTTACCTGCAGTGCAGTGGGGGTGAGGGACATCACATTTTCAACTATCACCTAGAACACAGCCCAAACCAACAACCCACCACCCATCACCCATCACCCAGCTCTTAGCTCTCTCTCTCTTTGTCTCTCTGCTCTGGTCTTTCGTCTGAGATTGATGTCCTCAAATTTATGTTGGAATTACTCCTGACATTCTACTGCATTTCATGGTCTTGACAATGCTTCTACCATCGCATAACTGTTACGAAATTTACGACTTTCAGTTTATGATATCAGCAAACCTGACAGCAACCTGACAATCTGGCATGCCAATCTGTGTAAACATTTTGTCAGACCACGAATAATTAACACAAGACTAAGAGTCAATGGACATTCTAATCAGTTAAATCAAGGAGCATCTCTCACAATGCACTTAAGTCCTTAAGTAAGAACTGCTCGAGAATCTAGAGAATAAACAGGGATTACATTCCATTGAAGTTTTAGTTGGCTAACTAATTCCAGTGATCACTATAACTAGCTAATTTGTAGCTACTTTCAAAATGTGAAAGATGTGTCATAATCAGGGATGCCAACCCTCTGTCTTTTTACGTAGATCTCCGTATGAAGAGAGTAAAACTACGTACTTTTCAAAAATATTGCAAAATACCCTAAAAACTAAAATTTTTGATGATATAATTTATGTTGGATTAGCAGCACTAAATTCCGTTTTCGATATGTTTACGAATGCCGTTTTAAATGGGTTAGCAGCGCTAAATTTCAAAAAGATTGGCAACGCGTTTATTTTCAGAAATTAATTTAATTAAGACAAATAACTGAAACAAATTAGACGCGGAGACTTTAAAAGAATTTCTTTACACCAAAAGTGAAATAAAAGAAAACTTAGAGCCTTCTGACAAACACCTATAATATTTTAATTAAAATATGTATACATTTTTGTAAAACATGTACTTAAATTAATATGTATAATTTGAACAATGTAATTTGCTTGCTAAAACGACAAACGAAATTTAAAACAACGAAGCACAATACAGTTAATTTAAAAATTTAATGGTTTATGCATTTTTTTTTATTGTTTTAAAGCTTAAAAAAAAAGAACGTAGATCTACGTATTTCAGTAAAATTGTGCTAGGGATAAACACGTAGATTTTGGAGCCTGGCTACGTAATTCTCAAATTTTGATTTGGCATCCCTGGTCATAATGTTTGATTATTGTATTGGATAACAAAAAAAAAGGATTAAAAATCAGTCTAAAAATTTAATTCAATTAAATTGCATTAATCGCAATGTGGTAAATTATTAAAACCAGTTAACAGTTTCTAAAGGTCTAGAAGTAGCTTAAGAGACTATTCCATAGCTGTCGTAATCAATGAGGACTTTCCTTTGAGAAATTTTGTTTGCTGTTATTGTTGGTGGGACTTATGCAATACGGAAATTGGCGACAATTTCTACGTCTTCCCTCCTATGAATCACCTTGGCACCTCTCTCGACTATGTATGATAGAAAGCAGCCAAACAAACGTGGGTTAACCACCATCACTCGCTCCCGCTCCCTCTCTCTCTCTGTCTCTGTCGAAGCCATTGCGGCACGTGTTCGCGCGCAACGCCGCGTATACGTAATAAGTCAACATGCGGCACTCGAGCCACGTTGCTGCATTCAACTTCTTCTTCTTCTGAGTCTGCCTTAAACTCCTTTGCCTCGTGCCTACAAAATGAGCGTCATTAGTCCAATTTAGTTGTTTACCAAAGCAAGTGCGATTCACTTAAAAGGCAATTAATTTCGCAGCCACACACACACACACACGAGACTCACATATATACACCCAAAACTCCAACCACGTACTTTGCGGTCGTTCAGCCGTAACATGACAACAAACATGACCCAAACCCATCTCCTTCTCTCGATCCCGTTGCTCTACACGTGTGTGTGTGTGTGTGTGTTAGTGTGTGTTAGTGTGTGTTAGTGTGTGTGTGTAACTGAATGCATCTTTTGCATGAGAGGCTTGTGTGTTGCATCGTATTTATAACTTAACTTTGTGTTTGACACATTCGCGTGGTCGGAACCAGGATTTGGGTGTGAGGCTAAAGTTTGCCTGTCAACTTGAGCACCAAAGTCTGCTTAACCTAGTGTCTCTCTGGTTTAATGAAGAAGAGAGGACGCCTTCCGCCTTCCGCCCACCCGCCCTTTTGCATGCACAGCGTGTGGGGGGGGGGGGGGGTAATTTTATGCCCGGCTTGTTTACTCGTTTACTCTATGGCCCGGTGCGGTGTTGCCATTGCCGTTGTCAGTTTAACGAGTTTTAGCCAAAGTGCCATCAAAGTTGCGGCTGCTGACTTTGCCGTGGCTAAACGCTTCTAATTCAATCTTCACACGCGAAATTCAATTGCCGCTTAATTGAATTGCTAGTCGAAAATAACTAAACGCATACAAACCGAAAATGTTCAGTTTATATATCTTTGCTCTTTACAGATTCTGTATTTCACATGGCAGTTGCTTCTGTTAGCTGTTATTTGCTTTTGATACCCTTTAACCCTATAGGTTAGTAGATATATTAGATATATACTATGACTACATTCCTTTAGAGACTCTTAGAGAGAGAGAGCGTTGAAATTTGAAAAGAAACTAATATTATTCTAAATTTCCATAGCTCAAAAGATTTCTCCTAGTTCCTCATAATGGACCTAGTGGTTCTTAGAGGGTATCTTGTGTCTCTTATTTGTTTTTGTGTTCATTTTTGTCGCTATAAATTATGAAGTTTGGGTTGTGATGGGTTACCCACCTGCATTCGCGATCCTCTTTACAGCTGTCGGCAACAACATGGCAGGCCGGCGGCGGATGGTAGTAAATGCCATTGGAGCTGGCCGGATTATTGTTATCGGGCGGCCTCTGTGCGCATACGGGATGCAGTTTTTCCTGGGCAATCATGCACATATCGTGACGATTGCCGTTTTGCTGCATATTGTTGGTTTTTCTGGGTGCGGGGCGAGAGACAGAATCAGAATTTGTGAATGTGAATTGTGTGTGGTTTTTGGTTTGCTTTTGGGTCTGGGACCCACTTCCACTTCATCTAGCTATTGGCCACTTACTTGCATAGACAAAAGGCAATGTCCAGATTGAGGTCCTCGTGTGGCCCTTTGTAGAAGGCTTGCAACGAGGACATGCAGGCGTTGCGATTGCATCGATGCAGCTCGCAATGCATCAACATTGGCTGCAGGGACGTTGAACAGGACGGATCTTCTCGGCAAGTGTCCAATGCTGTATGACAGGTACTCTGTATGGAGTAATAAGTAAAAAAGCAAAAGCAAAAGCAAAATTTTATGCCGTACTGTACTCTATCCTTGACCAAAGTGCAAAATTTTCTAAAAAGGGAATGAGAATGGTTTCACCTGGACCAGGTGTGATAAGTGGATGAATGTGAAAGCGGGTTGATGGTCTTGGCACTTTACCTGAAAGTGTTGCTTGATTATTTCCGTTGAGAGGTCAACTTCGACGTCCTGACCGCCTGTGTGCAGAGAATTGGTCCCCAAAAAAAACGTGATCAAGTGTATGACATTCGATTTTGTTCCAATGAAGAGAGAGTTTGTCGTTTAAGTTGTTGTTGTTGTTGTTGTAGAAAAATTGATTCGAAATTGTTCATTAGTTGGTTGAATTGAAGCATTCAATACATTTACTATTCAAATGCAATTGCTGACTTGGCCTAATTCCCCAAAGTCCCCAAAAGTTCCCTCTTTGCCCTTGGTAGACCTGCCCACCTGCCCATCCCACACACATACACACACACACACACACACACACAGAGATACATGGTAAATGAATCTGTTGGCCACAGTTAAATGAATTGTAAAATGTTAATTAAGGCCAACGGGGCCAATGTTTAACATTAGTTTAAACTAATTAAAATTTTGAAATAAATAACAAAACATTTGTTTTCTCACACATTTTGTGACAATTGACATGCATGTTTACTTTTTTTTTGTCTTTTTGCTCTCTGTCTCTCTCTGTCTCTCTTTCTCTCTCTTAATTAATTTCATTTTAATTTGTTTTATTATTGTTCTTATTGATTGTTTTGCTTAAATATAACTATTTATTTAGCGAGAGAGAGAGAGAGAGAGAGAGAGAGAGAGAGAGAGAGAGATAGAGAGAGACTGATTGCCGTATCAAAACACTCTCATTATGATTATGCCGCTCAGAGGGCCAATTGAACAACTCAATTACGAGTCGCAAAATAATAATTTTAATACAAAATTCCATTCAAATTGTGCGTCAGAAGGTGGGCAGCAGGTGGACGGGTAGCCCCAGTGGGGAGGGCGAAGGATAACATTGCTGGCTGGCTGGCTGACTGACTGACGTATATCGATTTAATTTTAATTAACCAACTTTTTGTTCGCCGTTGAATTTCAATTGGACTCAAAATATCATTGTATATATATCGTACATACATATATTCGGCCTTTGCCTCAATTCCACGCACATTAAATTATTATTGAAATTATCAAATGAAAACCAACAACAAAATGTAAAACTGAAAAATGTAATTAACACAAAATCAAGAGCAAAAATATTCAACAATTTCATTGAAACAATCATTTTACTTTTTACTGCCTACAACTTGAGCGGTGGGGGCAATGGTTAGGAGGGGTTTTAAATTCGGTGACGGGGGGGAGGAGTGGAAAGAGGTATTTCAACTTTCAACTTGAACTGATTTTTTTCTGGGGGGTCAGCAGCGGGTTTAATAGGGGTCTGGCAAAACAGAACTATTAATTGTAGTATTTATATTATTATTATTAGTATTATTATTCGTTACTAAAGTAAGTTTTAATTAATATTCAATAAATTGTATAATTTTTGACATGAAAAAAAAAATGAGTTCTACAACCTACGATTAAAAAACATATTTTCTCTTAAGTTTTTTTTATTTTTTTTTTTTTTTTTTGGGAGTAGTCCGCGCTTAGAGCGGCAGCGGGTTTTCTAACAATTTTCTGTTATAGTTGTGTGTGTGTGTGTGTGTGTGTGTGTGTGGGAGTGTGCACAGTACATATGTTTCTATGTATGCATATGAATATGAGAATGGTTTTTTTGTTTTTTTTTTTTTGTTGGCAAAAGTCTCGTCGTTGGATTTTTTTGCATGAAATGTAATTAAATTTTCTTTCGCTTTTCACTGTTTTTCTGTTTTGTGTCTGTGTCTGTTTTGCTATTGTCGCTTTTCAAAATTATATCCAAAATCTGTCAATGCAAACGAGAAAAAATGTTGTCGAACAAGCAGAAAGATAATTCAATTTTCAATGAAAAGATTTACATAAGCTAAACCCAAGTTCGGGCGGCCAAATGAAATCAATAAAAATGAAAAAAAAAAAATAAAACTGAAGCTTCTTTGAACAAGTAGTGAGTGGTAGGACCAGGGCGTGGGCGGGGCGGCGGCGATTTTAGGGCGACTTATTCATTTTGTTGAAATGAGTTTTGAGTTTTGTTTGCGAATTACGAAATTTCTTCAAGTCTTTGAAGTAAAAATGGTTTTTTGGGTTAATGTGGAATGCAATTTATGATGAGATTTTTGTGTGTGTCTGTGTGTGTGTGTTTAAATTGAATGTTTTAGTTTTCAAATTTAAGAATAAATTTTACAAAAATATTGTTGTTTGCATTGTTGATTGAGAATTGAATTGATTGAATTCAAAAATGTTGTTAATGTTGGTTTTTGGAAAACGCTTTGTTTTTTTTTAGTATAACGTTTTTGTTGTTGTTGTTGTATTTGGTTTTGGGTTTTCGGTTCAAAAAACGGGTGCTCTGACAAAAAATTTGAAAAAAGTGTGCTTTGAATTGGAATGTAACAAAATTTAGTTGTTTATTCACTTTGAAGGATATTTTTTTTTTTTTTTTGTTTTTTTTTGGGTTTTTCTTTAAAAAGACCCAGTAAAAAAATTTAAAAAAAAATTTATTGGTAAAAATGGATTTTTTTAATTTTAAAAATTTTTTTATAAATTTTTTTTTTATATTTGTTAAATTTAAAATTTTTTTTTGGTTTTTTTAAAAAATGGAAAATTTAAAAAAGTAAGTTAAAAAAATAAAAAAAAAATTTTTAAAAAGGTTTTTTTCGGTTTTAAATTTATTTTATTATTTATTTATTTAAAAATTTTTTTTTTTTTTTTTTTATTTTCATTATAAAAAAAAAAGGAGCAAAGGGAAAAAAAAATTAATTTTAAAAGATTTATTTTTATTTTTTTTTTTAATTTTTTTTTTTTTTTTATTCGCCTTTAAAAAAACCAAAATTTTAAAATTTTTTAAATTTTAAAAAATTTTTTTTTAAAAAAAAAAAAAAATTTTAATTAAAAAAAAGGGAAAATTTTGAAAAAAAAAAAAAATTGTAATTTCCCCTTTTAAAAAAAAAAAAAGGAAAAAAAAAGGGCCAAGGGTTAATGAATTATTTGGCCCCCCTTTTTTTGCGTTTTTGCTTATTATTTTGTTTATTCTGTTTATTTTTGGGATTTTGTATTTTTGTATTTTTGTTTGCTGATTTTTCATGCTAATACACATGTACACATACTTTGATAGTAAACACCGGCATTTCCGTTTCCGCTGGCATGGTTATTGCCGCCATAGCCGTAGGCCGTATCAATGATATCGAATGGCTCATTTCCGGCGGCCGCTGCTGCTGCAGCCGCTGCCATATGCCGCTGATGGAAGCCGCTTATATTGAACGGATAGCTAGTACCCGCCGTTGGTTCCCCGAACTGGGAAAATTATAGGGTTTCCCTGCGAACTTTTGACCCAGAGCCGGAGACGGAGACGGAGCCGGAGCCGGACCCCGATGGTCCCGAACCATAGCCGTGCCGGGGCCCCCATTGAAATAAATGGCGTTCAATAACCCCAAATTTCACGAAGATTCTCTGATGCAATTTCTCGTCCATGCCCAAAATTCTTACTGCAATTTAGGTTAGTAGAACGTGGTGGGGGGAGTAGCAAGAAGAGAGAGGGGGATAGAGTATTTGTATTTTTTTGTTTTTGTTTTGTATTTCATCTGTTTAGCTATTATTCAGGGGCTTGTAAAACTATTTTATTTTTTATTATTATTTATTTATTATTATTTATTTGGTTGGGGGGGGGGGGGTTGTTTTTGTTGTTTTGGGTTGTTCTTGTTGCGTTGCCAAATCAACTGTTAAACCAAATTTGCTCTTGTCAATTGCATTTGGTTATTTTTTAAAATATTTTCTTTCTTTTTTTTTTTTTTGATTGTTAAAGTTGTTCTTGTTGTTGTAGTTAAAAAAAAAAATAAAGAATAACTCAAACACATTGAAATTATATATTCTCATATAGATTGAATAGAGAAAGTTAAGTTACTTTTGGCATAATACAGTTTCAAAAGAATTTTGTTGCTTTATTATCAGAAGAAAAAAACGAACTCAAATATAGTCGAACAACAATTTAAAACACAAGTTAAAGAGTGTTAAAATAGAAGGAAAAAAATTGATATTAAAAAAATTTTTATCAACTTGCCAAGTGAGAAATATTTGTGTGCAAAAGTATTATACATACATATACGAAACATATATTAAGTTTTGATGCAGTGCATTTTGAGTGCTGATTGAGGAGGAACTATCAAGGTTAATCTATGCCAAGTGATAAAGTGTATGAGCATTTGGGAGCAATAAAAACGACATAAAATCGGGGCCCGCTTAACGAACAAACCCTAACGCATAAGTATTACGTATACGCCATGTGTGCAAAAAATTGCTAAAAATTTCAAACTAATTTGAGAGTAAAACACTTTTTGACTTCCTTTCCATAATTTAATGAATATTTATTGTTAAATACCGTAAGCAGTAGTAGTGCACTTAAGTTTTGAAGGGTAAACAATTAATTAATACATCTTATGTATACGCCACTTGTGCCAAAAGACGAGAAAAATTGCTGAAATTTTTAAACTAATTTGAGAGTAAAACACTTTTCTACTTCTTTTCGCTAATTAAAGCAAAATTACTTTACTTATTCAGACGAGTTTCCAAGAATAAAGAAACCCTAACACATATTACGTATACGCCAATTTTGAACTAATTTAAGACTAAAACACTTTTCAACTTTCTTTTATTAATTTAATCAATATTTATTGTTAAATCCCTTAAGCAGTAGTTTTCAAGGGTAAACAACAAACTTATACACAATACGTATACGCCACTTATGCCAAATGAAAAGAAAATTTGCTAAAAATTTGAAAGTAAAAGACTTTTTTACGACGTTTTTATCGATATTTAAAGCAATATTACTTTAATAATTCAGACGAGTAGTTGTAGAAACCCTTACACATATTACGGATACGCCACTTGTGCCACAAAGAAAGAAAAATTGCTAAACATTTTGAACTAATTTGAGAGAGAAAGATTTTTTGACTTCCTTTCGATAATTTAAAAAGTATTTTTTGCTAAATCCCTTAAGCAGTAAACAATAAACTAATACATATTACGTATACGCCGCTTGTGCCAAAATAAGAGGAAGATTGCTAAAAATGTGAGAGTAAAACACTTTTCTACTTCCTTTCGATGATTAAAGCAATATTATTTAAGTAATGCAGACGAGTTTCCATCGAACCCCAACAAATATTACGTATACGTCATTTGTGCCAAAAGAAGAGAGAAATTGCTCAAAATTTCAAACTAAAAAAAGACTAGTAAAAGACTTTTGGACTTCCTTTCCATTATATAATCAATCTTATTATTTGCTTGAGAAGAATAAACAGTAAATTAGTAAGTTCAATAGATGAAGTAAAATATATGACAAAATTAACTTTGGAGCCGTTCAGGTATAAGGATACACAAAGGGTGAAAAAATGAGACTTGTTAAACGAGGTGAGGTGAAACTTCTTTAGAATCGTTCGGTATTGATATTTTATGAAACGAAAATGAGTAGGAAATCGAAAAAAGAACTAATTTCTGAGTTTTTGAAAGGAGGGAGGTAGGTGTACAGAAGAGCAAAATACTTGAACGTCCCCAAATACATAAGTTATTTAATGAAAATCACAAGCATAGTTACAAACGGCATACTTTTTGTCAAATACTAAAGCGAAATATCTTCTGATTAGGAATAAATATATTTTGGGATACGGATATTTTTCTTTCTTGGCCATAAACCTGGCTAATTGTTCGATTTTCGAAAGTTAGTTAACAATTGTGTAAAAATTTTTGAAGATTTTTTTTTTGACACATATTTTTTAATAAAACGTTTGATAGAAGGACAAATTCCTTTTGCACGCCACTTTTCCTCGATTCTTCATTGTTGCTATAATAAACCAAAACCCAAAAAAAGCATTCATGGGGAAAGGATAGATAGATGGGGGGGGTGGGGGGGGGGGGGTGGGGGGGGTTTTAGTCTCGCGTCTGTCAATTGTCATGCGCTGATAGAGCGAGCAAATGCCAAAACGATTTGACGACAGCAAGTCGTAGAAATGTCGAAAGGAGAAGCAGGCAACATTTGCTTATCTTGCCAAGAGCACGCCAAAAGTGCGCTTCATTTGAGGTGACTTGGCAAAGCTGCAAAAGGATATGGATATGGCGCTCCCTTAAAGCGACACAACGACGGTTAGGCGGTCAACTGCTGGCTCTAAATGGCTGGGATTTGCCATGAGACGTGAGTGCGTCTTGCTATAGAGAGAGAGGGAGAGGGAGAAAAAGAGTATCTTTCGTATTTATGTTTGTGAGCAAATATTTGCACAACAAGCAAACAAACAAACAGGGAAGACGTTGTCTGTGTTAGAAGGAGCATCAGTTGTTGGTGGTGGTGGGGGGGATTAGCGACGTTTGTTAACAGTTATCGCACTTGTAAGCTGTTGTCGTCGTTGAGTGGATTCCGGGCGCTGTCATCTAATTGTTGCTTATGCGCAATCTTTGTTTTTAATACCAAAGACCATTTTATAGTCAAACTGCATTGCAATTTCTTCTATTGCTATTGCGCTTACAGTTGAATGAATGGGAAAAACTTTGTGCATGTGTGTGTGTGTGTAAGTGTGTGTGTGTGGGAAATGGCATTAAAGAAAATTTATACTTTTGTCTGGCCACATTAATTGTAATTTCATGCCCAGAAACCCGAAAATGGCGAGCGCGTGAAAATATATAAACAAACTCATAAAGAAACTGAAATAAATTTCACAAGGTGCAATAATTTCAAAATTACATTGCAACAGGCATAAGTTTTTTTTGTGTGTGTGGGTGGCAATGGGGGTGCCTGGGAAACGGGTTTTCGACAAACCCTATCAAAAAGGGGCCCCGCGCCCATTGGGTTTTCATGCCCAATTGGGAAGATGTAAAAAAAATGCAATACAAAAAACACACACACACACACACACACACACACACACACACACACACAACCCACACACACAACCCCATTACACACACACACACACTACACAAAGGGAAAGAGGAGGTGTACTGCAATGAAGGGAACATCGCTGTTGCAACTTCAAAGTGGATGGTATAATATTATGGAAATATTTATTACACGCAAACACCCGACACAAACTATCTATGGCTATCATGTATGCGTGTGTGTGTGTGTGTGTGTGTTTGTGTGTCAGTGTGGGTGAGTGTGTGCATGGAGCAAACCGTGTGTATACATGGCAATGGAAACGGCGTGTTAGCGCATTGCTGACAAATCGTTTTATTTGCTTTTTAGTTGTGCTTAATTAAATTTTCAAATTGAACGCTTAGATTAATTTTTATGCACAAAATACCCCAACTCCAAAACATTGAATGAAAACGTGGGTGGCCCTGAAAAAAGGGGGCGCATTTTGTTATAATATCAAATCTTCTTCCCTTCTAATTACTTCATTTACATATTTCTTAATAGATACTTTTGGTCTTGGAATGGCTGCTAACTCTTTCGGATTCTTTTGGTTGCGCTGTTTAGTAAGTAAAAGAATCAATTTAATAAACTTATTATTCGAAAAACTCAATTTGGGGGTTTTTACAAAAAATTTTAACAAAGTTCAAACAACGAAATATTAGTCAATATGAATTGAATAATAGCCCTAAAAATAGCCCATAGGTTAGGGTGAGGAGAGACTGGGACTCAAACCCGGATCCTCGCTGGTCACTTAGACATCTACTCATCTACCGTAGACTTTGAAATTTCTATTATTATTTCAAATGCGTTGTCTAAAATTACTTTAAAAACTCTTTTCAAAAAGTCTTGGACAATATTTTGTTAAAAAATTGGCACTAACTTTAATCGACTACAAAAATAATTCAAAATTCACAAATTTCCTTTTTACTTTACCCAGTCTGCTTTAGGCAACTTACAGATCGATCTCTTGGGTATAGAATGAGAGAAATTTGAAAAAATTAGTTTAAAACTTTAACTTATTTAATTTTGTAGTAATTTTTGGAAATTTTAACAATTTTTTAATAAGTTTGTTTATAATTAATTAGCTCTTTGTTTGACCCCTTCAAACATTTTCATCAGTTGTCTATAATTCAGTTTCAAAAATGCATCAAAGAATTCAAAAATTTTAAATTTTTAACTATCTATTGCATACTTATGGGGAGCGAATTTCGCTTGATACGCCACTTTATTGCTGACTGAAACTGTTTTTGATGTTTTGAGCTGATTTTACGTTTGGTGACATTTGCTGAAATTTGAATCCCCTCCCGAGGTCATTTCAAAATGTTTATGCACTGCATTTGAGAAATCCAATCAGCAACAATAACACCCAAAAAGGGTGGAGAGAGACAGAGAGAGAAGGGGATTTTCCCCCTTTTATAAGATTAAATTTTTTTCTAAAGGGCCCCCAAATGATTTCATACAATTGCTAATTTTATGCTTTTGTTGCCGTTGTCCTTGATGTTGTTAATTTACTGCCCCAAAAACAAAAAACAAAGAAACAAAAAAAAAACACGGTAAATAAGTCAAGTGTAGATAAATGGTTGTACGTGTGTGCACGTGTGTGTGTGTGTGTGTGATGCGTGTGACATGCATAAATATTTCGCTAATATTTACAACAACTGCAATGGCAGCAATCCCACAGCTGTGCGAATTTTTGATTGAACTGCAACAACAATAGCGTAGCTGCTGCTGCTGCTGCTGCTGTTGGACACAAAAGCAGGTCGAAAATTTATAGGGTTTTGGCCAAAAGCAGATTGCCAACAACAAGAACAAAGCGTCTATCGATGATGATGATGATGATGATGATGATGGTGGGGCGAAGCGAATTTGTGGCAATAAATAATAACAAAATGTACAACAAAACGCATAACAATCAAAAGGCCAAACAATCGAGATCGAGTGTCGGTCGGAATCGAGTGAGCACACACACAAAGAGAGAGAGAGAGAGAGTGATGCGCCAGATGAGACTTTGTACCATTAACGTGCTAAGCATTGTTAGCAGATATACATACATATGTCTGTGTGTGTGTGTGTGTGTGTGTATATGGATTGGTTTGATGTGATTGGTTGGCACAAAAATATGTAAAATCGAAATTTATTATTTTATATTACAAAAAAGCCAGAAGCAGAATTTCGAGAGAGCAGTGAATAGGATTAGAACTTGGCGTGGGGAAAATGCTTATTTATGGGTCTTGTGTGCATTCCATTGGAGAGTGCAAGTGTCTTAGTGTGTGTGTGTGCATTAGTTTAACTGCAAGTGATTGCCATGGCAGATAGCTAATGCCATGAAACGAGCTGCAAACAACAAAGTAGACAACAATGGTTACCCTGGCCGCTGTTTGCTTTGCGCTGCGCTCTCCTCTTGGCTTGTGTTTGTCTAATATACTTGATCCATAGCAGGAGGAGGAAGTCGAGGAGGAGGAGGAGAAGGAGGTGCTTGGTGCCTTTGTGTGTCTGTTGTGAGAGTGCCTTTTGGTGCAGTGGTGCAATGTGCCCTTAAATTCATCTTCTCCACCTCGCTACATATATATATATATATATATGTACATACTTACACACGCAAGTTGTCTAATTTATGACCTCTGACCCCCTTTTCTTTCACTGTTCATAACAATGCATAAATAATTGGCGATTATAAGTGTATGTGTGTGTGTGCTTAACTAATCACAGTCACATATCTAAATGTTTCTGCATTTACTTAATCAAGGGAATTCATTTTGTCGTTTTTGCCAGAAACTGATTTTCAAAGACAAGACAAGAAATCCAAGTTTTTTAATTCAATCTGACGTTTTAACTATGTTTAGTCTTTTAACTTTGTTTTATTGCGAATCTTTCTTGAAATGACCCAACTAAAGAGAAAAGCAGTTAAAAAATATCATCTGCTTATTCCACACATCATATAAATCTAAAGATCTTATCTAAATATTCGTTAAGCAAACTGAATGCAAACCAATTTAAAGACTTTAAGGTTCATTTGCATATTACATGTTACATTTGTAGGTCCCATTTTCACATATTTCAATTTCACAAAAAAGATAAAATTAAATTAAAATTTAACACAAAACTTATAAATATTGAAATTATTAAAGAACATTTTAGACATTTAAAGAGAACTAAATAAAGTATTTCCTTAATTCAATAAGTCCTAATATTTTTTAGGTTCAGTTTAATATTTTCGAAGAAGCTTACTTAGTCGTCTTTAGAAAACGATATTAAAGTCTTTAGAGTGATGGGCCTTCAATCATTATCTTTTACGCTTTTAAGCAGTTTCTTGTTATTTGCTTAAAATTATATTTTATAGTGATCCGTTCAACAAATTTTCGGCCTGCTATAGTCAAAAGCTTTAAAATTGAGAGAGAAGAATAGACAGACAAACAGACAGTCGCTGACCAAATTCGTTATAATTAGCTTATTAACAAATAGACAAATAGTCAAAGATAAGGAGACAGAAGGAGACCGCATTCATTGCGTTCAGGGCTAAATGTTTAAGAGTAAACGCATTGCTAAAGAGTATTCTAATTCCAATTGTCCATACGATCCCTTTTTAGGCTTTAAATTCGATTTTGGCCAATTAATAAGCACCTTAAGTGAATCGTTTGGGAGGCAATTGAGTAAGCTAAAATCACTTACCTCTTTCGTCCATGTCCTGGGTGGGGCCTGTATAGGTGCGGTGGGTAATATCGCTGCCGGTGATCAGATCACCGAGTAATGTGCTTTTGTGCGTTGTTTTTGTGCCAGTGCTAAACAAAATGTTCCAAGGTAGATACGATGGAATACGATATAGTAGTATTAAGTGCATAATTACGAGTGAGTGCGTATGGGGGAAAAATAGAAATAGAGAGTGCAGATAATTAGATTAATATCCAAACAAACACACAAACACACACAGAGACAGTGTGTGGGTGTGTGTGTGTGTTTGTTGGTGTTTGTGTTTTTAAGTGCAAGTGCATTTGTTTGTTTGCATAAGATACATTTTGTAAATTACATAAGTTTTGTTTAATTCAAAAGGGAAATGGCTTAAAGTTGGCTCTAATCGGCTTAAGGCATTACACACAACATGTGTCCAAAATGGGTAAACTGGCAATTACGGTACAGAGTTTTCAGCTATCTAGTTGACTTTTCATTTCCGTTCCACAAATATGACAGCGACAAGAAGATGCAAACTGCTGCTGGTGAGGCTGCTGCTGTTGGCATTATAAATTAATTTCATTGGGAGAGTGAAGCGAGCCAAGCCAAGCGAAGCCAAGTTAGCAGTACCAAAGCAATAGGTACATGAATATTTATTAAGTTGAAATGCATTAAAATCAGATTATATAAATGCTCTACAAGTGGCCCAAGGGAATGGCCAACCAAAGCGAGGTAGAAGAAAATAATAAATAAATCGCTTGTTTGCTGCTTGTTGCATGTTGCATGTTGCATGTTGATTTGCTTAACTTTTGTTAGACTTATTCATTAGTTGGGCTCTTTAACCGGAAATTGTGGCATACCAGTCAAGTGAGTCAATTATTTTAAAAGCTTTTTGCATCAAGTTTTCAGCTGGAGTTTTTAAGTTTGAGTTAATGAAAGTCTGCATTGGTTGGGTGGCTGGAATGTATGTATCTCTCTCTGTGTGTGTGTGTGTGTGTGAAAACTTTGTTAAAAGTTGAAGAGCTGCTAGAAGAAGCCAACTAAAGCCTTAAGCCTAATCAAGCCAAGTTTTAAACTCAAAAACTCTCGACCTGGCTGGCCGAGAGTTCAACTCCATTGCATACTTAGGAGCGCTGGGAATTGTGGGTATGGTGGGTATGGGTGTCGCCACCGTTGATGCCATCAAATGGTCGTGCTGGTGCTGATGCTGATGCTGGTGCTCGTGCTCATAATAGGTATGTGTATGCTGATGGGTATGCTGATGCGTCGGTGGTCCTGCATCAACGACCACGACCACATTATCAACATTGCCCACGCCCAAGTTGGCATTGGCATTGGTATGCGTTTGCTTCTTGTGATGCGGGCTGGCCACTCCAACAACGTCATCATCATCATCATCATCATCATTATTATCATCCTCAGAGGTATGCGGACTGTGCGAGGCCAGTACCAATGGATTATTAATTCCCCACGAGGGTGGATGCAGGTAATGCGGGTAATTTGAATAAATTTCCGCACGTATGCGGTCATCATAGTCATCATCATCATCATCTGCATCATCTTCGTCATTGTCGTTCTCGTTCACCAAGTTGGGCTCATCGTGATACTCTATGTTGTTGTTGTTGTTGTTGTTGGTGGTGGCCGTGGTGTTCTTCTGTTTTAGCTTCGATTTCAACTTTGGCTTTGCTTTCTGCTTCTGCTTTGGTTTCAATTTTGGCAAACCATTTGGGAAAAATATTAGTCTATCTGCAAATAGTTAAAAGATTCCACGGAGCATGGAGGATGGAGGAGGGTGGAGGGTGGAGCATGCATGGTGGTGGTGGTGGTGCAGAGAGTGGAGGTGGAGAAAAAAAAAAAAAGAACAGTTTAGTGCCAAAAGAGGTGCAAATTGTTGCCATTTTCTATATGGTAAAGTGAAGGTTCATGTGCGTAACATTTAATTAGTGCAATTAGTGGACGCGAATGCGTTTACCCTTATGGGTAGCAGGTGTGTGTGTGTGTGTGGGTGTTGTATATGTAAGTGTTTATGAGTGAGTGTGTGTGTGTGTGTGTGTCTAGCATGGAAACCCGAAGCATTTAAACTGACTGAGAGGGAGAGATAGAGAGAGAGCTAAAAGGACTAACCCATTTAATAAGAAACCTAACTATTTTATAAACATATAAATTATTTGTGTGTGTGTGTGTGTGTGTGTGTTAGAAAGCAATAGAGACAGTGATAGTTAGATAGAAAGAGAGCGATTTAGAGATAGATTTTAGTTAGTAGAGATTGGCGG
Source organism: Drosophila nebulosa (assembly GCA_024703675.1). Lineage (NCBI taxonomy): Eukaryota > Metazoa > Arthropoda > Insecta > Diptera > Drosophilidae > Drosophila > Drosophila nebulosa. The sequence continues at coordinate 966,365 of JANFPS010000007.1, read as the reverse complement.
CTATTTTGTTTGAAGTGTGTGGTGGGGGTAGTGCAATCAATTATCAATATCAATCTAAAGCACAAAACTCAGCATGGTGACTAGCATGGACTGACTATCTTTAGTTGTTGCTTAAAAGTAGTTAATATATATTTAATGGGGCTACAACATACTTAAATAGTTTGTTGTTATAAATGAGCAACAGAGAGAGAGAGAGAGATAGAGAGACAGAGTTTAGAGAGAGCGAGAGAGAGAGAGAGAGACAGAGCGGTGACAGTAAACACTTTAGCTTTGATTTACATATATGTACTTAGTAGTTAGGTAGGTAGTAGGTACGTTTAGGTAGTTAAGTTAAGTGATTTATTTACGATACTGAGCATAGCCAAATATATAGATATATGTAGGTATATGTTAGATATAGAAGGCATATCGATAATAGTTTACTGATCGCAAAACATGGGATTCTCATTATTGATTTGTTGTGGGGTTTGTTTTTTTTTTTTTTTTTTTTTGTAGGTTGTCTAGTTTTTGATGCAGAAGCGTGCGATTTTTAGTTTGTCTTTTAGGTTACTTAAATTGTTAGGCTAGTTTCGGTTTTTTTTTTTTTTGTTTTTTGAGCGTTTTACAAATTACAAAACCAAAAACGAATACAATAAACATAAAAAGTAAAAGTAAAACAAAAAGAGTTTAACACAAAAACAAACAAAAAAAAAATTCAGATAGTTTAGATAAAAATATAGAACACATATAAAATTCATTGAAATTGAGTTTGAGAGACATTAGAGACAAATCATCGGATGAATTTCAACTCAAAACAATTAACAAGATATCACACTAAATATATAGTTTTTCGACGATTTTTGTAAGAGAGAAGTTTAAAAAAAAAAAATATAGAAATAATTGTGTTTGTTGCTGACTCTCTTCTTCTTCTTCTTCTTGGATTTGATTATAGTTGATTTTAATGGTTGTTGTTGTTGTTGTTGTAGTTGTACTTGTGGTTTTTGTTATAGTTGTAGTTGTTGCTGTTGTTGACATTCGATGATCATCTAAAGAAACTTACCCACACACGGATTGTGATTAACAATATTAAATATACGATCACAGCGTTTTTTCATATGATTATTTGGACAAATACATCCAAACATGGGCGAGAGACGTAAATTAGTCCAGGAATCATGGCAGGCATCTCTGTAAAATGTAAAAACGAGAAATATTTAGTTCATTATTAGTTCATTGAAGCCACAAGAATAAGAACCCAACACAATGAACTGAGGCTAAGCTAATTAAATATGCAAAATACAAAGCTTTAAATGGGCCACCCACCCCCCCACACGCCACCCACTTTCTTTTCCTCACTCCTTCATGCCGTGGTGGGTTGATTTACGTTTTTTTTTTGGCGCAAGCAAACTTTCCAATTGGCAATTACATCAAAAATGCATACATACGGCATTGCAATTAATATTTTATCGCAGTTTAGTTCAGGTCGACTCCTTGCGTTCAGAAGGATGCGTGTTGAAAGTTTTTGGCGGCGTTATAGAAACTTAAAATCGACTTTCCTAAGCCTTTTCACCGACTACCAGCCCACCGACCCACCCATCACCCCACCGCCATCACCGCAGAAAGTCATTTCGAGTTATTAAAACATTCAGAACGTTTGTATTCGAGTGTATCGACCCGACCCGACCTGAACCGACCGCCACGCAAGCAGGCAAGCAAGCAACTGGGACATCAGCGTCAGTAAGGATATGTGAAGGCTGCAGGAAGCGTACGAAAAGACGCCAACAAGACAGGAAGTTTCATTTCACCCTGTGTCAGTGTGTGTGTGTGTGTGTGTGTCAGTGTGTGTGTGTGTTGTGTTTTTTGCCAATAAAATCGAATATCGAAATTGAATGTTGCGCCTCAGTGTGTTTTCTCATGTGCGTGTGGCGGATGGCAGGACACCAGAACCAGCACCAGGAGCACCAGGTAAAAACTGGTTGCCAATGCAATTTCCAATTGCCGTTAACTGTTATGTTGTGCGGCAAGTGGAAAGGAGAGAGGGAAAGGGGTAAATGGCAAAAGCCAAATCAATTTTCTTATTAAGCCCCAATGCGGTTTAATTCATTTTCACCGTTTTTTTCGTTTTTTTTCGCTACTTCTCTTGGTGTTTCTTCTGCGCAATTCTCTTAATTAGACAAGTTAAAAACTTGTTATTAAAGTTAAGATTATTGTTTTTGTTTTTTTTTTTTCCTTTTTGATTTTCCTTTATTGGTTGGTACTCACCTGTTCTCCATTTTGCATTTATTGTCGCGCACTTTACAATGGGTTTTGAAATCCTCGAAAAGTTTTAGACATTTGCGTTCCTGCTGGCACACGGACAACGCATGATTGCAGGTGGGTAACGCATCTATGGGATAGGGATCCTTTTCGGCTAAAAAAAAAAAAAAACACAAAAAAAAATTGATCAGCAATTGAGTTTGATAAATGAATGAATGATTTAGCTTACCCTTTTTGAGTACAAATCCGCAGGGATGATCGAAGAGAAAATCGCGAAAATGATTGCAATCGGGATCCATGCCGGGCTCCTTGCACAGGCAAGTTGGTCGAAAGAATTGAAAGGCCTGCAGAGTGCGCAACGCGGCCTGACATTTTGTTACCGTCACCGTGCTGCAGGATACTGAAAAAAAAGAGAAGAAAAATCATACAATTGAGAGACGGGAGACGAGAGACACTTTGGTTGGATTGTGAGCTATGCTTAATGATCTATAAATGGCAGCAATGCTTAAACTTTGACATTTTGCTCTTGCTTCCCAAATAAACAGAAACTTTCACATCGATTACCAAAGTTGTGGCCCTTGACAGTTGTTATAAATGGCAGCCAGACAACGACAACGGCAACGGCAACAACAACGACAATGGACAACTGTAGCTACATACAACAACTACTATAAAGCAGACACATGTCATAATAAGAGCTGAACAGCGACACCAACACCAACAACTACATACATATATGAATAATTGAGTCTTGCAAACAAAATGGTCGATTTAAGCGGCCAATGAAGCGAGTCATGGGCTACACAAAACGACAGCCACGACGACGAGAACTACGACGAGGTCCGATAATATTTTATAACATAATAAATTATGTTTCATTTCGCAAATACACACACACACACTCAACTCTCATGTGTGACAGCTTATTGGAGCATATGACAAGCAAACTACTACAACACAAAAGGCAAACATCTGTTGGCCATCTATTGTCCTTTTGGCCATAAAACATAAGCCCTACTAATAAACTCCACACAGACATGGTCCCACTCTCACACACACACACACACACACACTAAACTGGCTCGTCATAAGCCGTAAAATCGCCAAAAAGCAAAACAAACACACAAACTGGACAATGGAGGTCAAATGTGGTGAAGGAGCGGAGACGTTAGGTCGGTCATTCAGAAGGGAATGGTAAGACAAAACGCCAGGCCACACACCATCAATGTACCAATACACCAACACACACAACATGTTGTTGTTGTTGGTGTTGTTCACGTCACTCATACGACCCATTGAACGAAAACGAACCAACTGCCCTAGCCTAGCCCGGACATGATTATTTGCTAGTTGAACATAAAGTTGCTTCCGTCTACGCAACAAGTGACATTTTTCACAGGCATTCATCATTTTTATGCCACCCGTACACACACTCGTTTTGGTTGTGCCTGGTTTTGGGTTAACGGTTTTGTTTTCTTTTGGTAGGTGTAATCGACCCTAGGCTATGTTATATTGAATAAATTTGAGTGAAGAAATTTATAACTTAGTAAAGCTAATGCATAAAATTTCCAAAAATTTATTAACTGTTATGGAGAGATCCACTTTAGACATTTAATCTGAACTTTTTTGATGATCTTCTTTTATTAAATTGTCAGATGAGTTGTCTATTTACCTTACTCGACTATCCCAAAATAGTGAATATAAAAAAAATTATTGCTTACTTTCTGCGTCTGAGAGACGAATGAGTTGTGAAGAATTCCCAATTCAACTCAAAGCAAAAAAAAAGAGAGCCACAAAGGGTTAATATTTTCGTCTACGCCACCTACTGAAGTCTTGCATCTCTTTCTAACAAACGCTTGTCGTACACAAAGCAAAGAGAGCACAATTTGGGAATAGTTCCGTTAACTTTCATTCGGTGGCACTTGCCTACGTGACATGCGCTCTCCTTCACTCTAAATTGACATCGACCAAGAAGCAAAGACAAAACTTGCGCTCACACAATAAATGTTTATATCTAAATCTAGAGTAAAGGGTATTCCAAAGTCGACGTGAACAAGGCAACCTAAAGTAATTTGTTCGGATCGTGATCTCAATTAAGAGCAAAGAGCCTTTCCCACTGAATCTCGTCTTTGCCCAAGTCATCTAGTCACTTCGTCGTCCTAGTGCATTTGGGTTTCTGACTCTGATTTTCTCATCGCCTGATAGTTGGTCATAAAAAAAAAACAAGGCAAGTGGCTTTTATGCTTCGTCGCCATCAACCGACGCCATTTGTTGTTGCTGTTGCTGCCTTTTCTGCCATTGCCCTTGGCTTTTACTGTTATTGTTAAGTCCTCAATTCGTTTTTATTCGAAACGCGTTTCCGGTTGTTGAGTTGGTCGCTGAATTGGTTCAATGATTCCTTAGTCGTTGTTGCTGTTGTTGTTGTCCTGTATTTTTATTTGATTTTATTTTCTTATTTGTTTTGCCTGCCTTCTTCCTATATATGTATGTATGTACATACATATATATTTATTTCGTTTTTGGGAGTTTTATTATTGGCCATTTAGGCTGCTAGGTGAAATTTATGAGTCATTCGGTTAGTGGAAGCTATTCAAAGAAACATAAATTATGATCAAACATATTAATTAATATGGTGTTCGCCCAAGTCTCTTCAGTTGTCAACGTATTCCCGTACCGTTTCCCGTTTCCCCTCTCCCTTTCTGACTCTCTCCCCTGTGTGCATTGTATGGGAAATATTTGCCCAGACTTCCTTGCCAACAGCCATCGGCGTTCTTGAAGGCAACAATATGGCGGCTCTTTGTGTTCATATTAAACAGGCGTGTGCATTATGCACTGTGTGTGTGTGTGTGTGTGTGCTTGTTGATTTTATTGAACCATCGGCAAGTGCTCAAAGTGGAGGCATGCCGAAAAGTTTGCCATGCAAAGGCACGAATGCAGCATCTGCCAAAGAAAAAATGTTGATTTATCGCCCCAAATGGGAGGGGCCGGACAAAAAAGGTGCCAGACAGCCAGACCCCACTGCTTTTAAAGGCTTTTCCAGTGGCGCTCGTGCCTGAGCATATGAGCAAAGAAGATGGCCAAAAACAACAACAACAACTATAACAAACAAAGGAGCACACAAAAAAAAAGAAGGGAAAAAATAACCTGCATAAAATGCAATTATCATAAATATTCAGACAGCGCTCTTTCGCCTTTTGCCGGCTTTAAGTTTACCGCAGCTGACCGTATACGTGTATTCAAAGGACATTTAAAGGACACGTCGCCAGCCATTAAGTGGAACAACAAAAGTAATTTCCACTTTTAAATGAAAAAAGTTCAAAGTGCGTTGCTTTATGCCATTTACACACACACACACACACGCACACATACATGGCCATAAAAACAAATGCCAAATGATTTTTGTTGCTTATTTCCCATTTTGTGTACACAAAATTTTGGACTCTGGATAACAATTGTTTGTAATCGTAACATTTTATTTGCAATCGGTGGAAAATGGTCTGGGGTCAGGGATCTACTCAATGATACCCAAGACACGCGCCTTGCTGAGAAAATCTGTGCGCTGCACATACGCTCCGGTCATAGTGCGACGACCCGTGTAGGCCTCCCGCCCATGAAGCACCCGCCAGTTGTCAAAAAGCACAATTGTGCCAGGCACTAGCTTGAGATTCCATTGATGCTCGCCATCACGCACAATCTCCAAGAGTAGCCGCAGACTAGCATAGAAATCAGCCATTTGAGATTGGGGCAGAGTATCGAAAGCAGCACGATCGTATACATTGAGTCGCAACTGAAGCAATTCACCAGTCAGAGGATCAAGATTTATAATTGGAGCCATATAGCGATGATGTTCGCCCTCTTCGATATACTCTCCAGGCACCTGGACTCGACTGAGTAGATCAAATGCCTCGGGATGGCGACGTCGCAACTCATTGACCGCATACAAGCCATCGACGAAGAAATTCTCGCCACCAGTGCCACCCGAATGCTCAATGCAGTGGAGCGCCTGGAGGCCAGCAGCATCACAGAAGTAAGTGTTGTCCGTGTGTGAGCCCAAATGGAGCTTGGTATACGCTGTGTCCGCATGATCTTTCTTATCGCTGAAAGTCCACATCTCGCCAAAGAATGTTTTCATTATGGGAAAAAGACGTCGCAGCGCCAGCTCAGTCATTGTGGGAGTGGGGGCCACATCATCGATGAACACAATGCCGTAGCGAATGAGGGAGGCAATCAGAGATTTAACCACATCATCACTGGCCACCAGTTGAGGCAGCGAGAAGCGCAGGTGTTGCTCATTCTGCACGATAGTGCTACGATTCCATGCCGTTAAATTTGTCGACTTTGACCTACGGATTATCACTTGCTCCAGTTGCGATGCGAATATGAAATTCAAGTCATAACTGGACATATGACCATCGCTCCCTGCATGGGGGGAAGATATAAGTGGTGTTTAGATTTTTTATTTCTATGACACTATTTTCTTAACTCACACTCGACTTTCAGTTTATTCAGTGGACAGTAGTTATGGCTTAGGGCTTGCACATCGGCTGGCAAATCCAAGAGATCAAAGCGACGTTGATTCGTCTCCAGATTCAAACATTCACCACAGCGACAATGATCCCGCAACCAAAATTCATTTATCTCTAGACTCTGGCCAGTTTGCGGATGCTTCAAATGCAACATTTTGATTAGGTGATTGAAAGACGACTGAGCATAATCTTAGCTAAAGCAAAAAATTCAGCGTTTTCTTATCACTGCGAGATGAGTATACACAAATATACAAATACATCATATATAGACTGGGGCAAGTGGTTGATAGTTTCTCACTGATTATAGTAAACATACTATTTGAGAACCTAGCAAGCATTGAGTTTACTTTCTTGGGGAATTTTTTAACTTTGTATAGACATTCATTTGGCATTTCATTTGTTAATAGAAATTCGTAGAGCAATTCATTTGCAATGAAACCTATAAAAACTTCTTGGGCAGATGAGGTTGAAGCCGACTATGCTGATGGATTGCCCCCCAGCAAGGAGTATATCGAGGGCGATTACAAATATATAACCGAGTACAAGTACAACGATGATGGCAAAAAGATAAAAGTGGTTCGCACTTTTAAGATAAAGAAGCAAGTGGTATCCAAGGCGGTGGCCAAGCGTCGTAATTGGGTCAAGTTCGGAGAATCCAGTGCGGATAAGCCGGGTCCCAATTCTCAGACGACCATGGCTGCCGAGGAGATCTTCATGCATTTCATGGGCTCCAAGGAATTCGAACAGACCAATGAGCAGCAAATCGAGAGCGGCAAGAATATAGCAAAATGTAGAATCTGCAATGGCGAACACTGGTCTGTGAACTGCCCCTACAAGGGAACGGCAATGGATAGCAAGACTATGATGGAGAACAAGGCCACTGCTGCTGCTGCGGCAGCTGTTAGTGATCCCAAGTCTGGAAAGTATGTGCCACCCTTTATGAAAGAGGGTGGCGCCGGTGGCAAGACCTGGTCACGCGAACGTGACGATTCCTCGGCAGTTCGCATCTCGAATCTCTCGGAATCGATGACTGAGGTGGATCTGGAGGAGCTGATTAAGAAGATTGGTCCACACACCAAAATGTATTTGGCTCGCGAGAAGAATACGGGTCTCTGCAAGGGATTCGCCTATGTCCATTTCAAATTTCGTCAGGATGCAGCTGCTGCCATTGAGATACTCAATGGCCATGGCTATGATCATTTAATACTTTGCGTCGAGTGGTCCAAGCCACAGAATCAATAGAATTCGTATGAATAAATGTGGCATGTGTTCTTCGGAGTACTTAAGTCCGCTTAGGCAATGGCTTTAAATGGGATTTTTTTTTACACATGCACAAAGAAAACTCCCTGCCAAAGGTAGGAGCCGAGAGTAAGCCTGAGAAATGCCACAAGATGTCGGCTGGACAGGATTTGGCATTAAAAATTAAATATGAGAGAGGACTTATGCACACGGCAGCTAGCAGCTAGCAGCTAGAGCAGGCATAGGGGCAACTTTGACGATAGAATAGTGCGCGCAAAAACCATCTTAGACACACATTTTGAATGAGGGGGGCGATCAAAGCGAAAAAAGAACAAAAGAAATTCATTCCTCCTGCTGCGTCCTGTCATGGGTTGTGGGTGGATGGGTGGTTGGGGCTGGTGGTGGCTAAGCTAAAGCAAAGTCTAAAACAAATTACTGAATAATTTATAAATTAACTTTTTCGTTGGCCTGACCTGGCCCGGCCTGCCATTGTTTGAGTATGAGAATGAAAAAGACGGCGAGCCACTTGCTGCGTGGCTCTTGGTTTTTTTTTTTGCACCTCCAGGTCATGTGCTCCATGCGCAGAGGTGGAGGAAAGCAGGCCATCGACTCCACTGGCTGCCTGGCTGGTGTCGCTCTCTAGGGCATTTGAATATTCAAATGGCGTTTGCTTGCGTTTCATGGTCCTCCCGCTCGTCGTATGTTGCGCTTTAAGTGTACTATGTTATTTACTGTTTTATTGCACGCGCTCACAAAAACAGTTGAAATAATTACACAGAAACAAATAACAAACACACACACACACACAGGCACAGACCTCATGGGCATGTCTACATATGTACATATATATGTATAAACAAATTCACAAAACTCGCAACTAACGAAAATTAATTCTCAAATGACCAAAAACTTCCGCATAATCAGCATCGAATGAAACCAAAATGCTCGAGAGCTACGCAAACACTTGGACCTGTCATAAAAATATTGAAGATTTTGTGTAAATATTTCCTATTTGTATGTATGTATGTGTGTATGTTTTTTTTTTCTTACCTGGTATGGGTCCGCAGACACGGGGTATAATTTCCAAAATGGCCGAACATGATGGATCCTCAAAGCACAGCTGACGGGCCAGTATGCAATTGAGAATGGCCACCACACCTTTAATGGTGGAACCTGCAAACAAAACAGAAATATATTAGTTGGTAAATAAAATAAATGGTTTTAATTGTTAAAGGTATGCTCATTAAAGCAAATGAGAAAGCAAGTTTTAAAGAGTTCAAAATTGTTTAAAATTTAAATTAATTTACGCTGTAACGACAATCATTATTTAATAGTTATCGATATGACGTTGAACGATATATCTATCGATATGGCGAACTATTTTATATCGATAACAGCGGGTTGATTGTCTCATCTCTAACTGCAAAGGGGCCAACCCTGATCACACCAATAGGAGAGTAAGCATAAATTATAATTCATATATAGCTTTATTTCATTAAGTAACACTTTATACTTAATTAGCCAAAGAATATGAAAAGAAGATATGACGCTCATTTAATGGGTGAGCGGGGGCGGCGTGCCCAATGATTGGGGTCATTATACTCCACCAGGTTAGTTAGATCAAATCCAGCTGGCACGATTGTTGGAGCCTTGACACCAAGCTTAAGTAGTCTTTCCTTTGAAATTGCCGGAACGGAGGGCATATCCGCAAAGGGGGACACATATGGTTCAGAAGGAACATTTTCCTGGCCATATGTCCCGGAGTGCGAATGTTGTGAATCAATTGGGCTCAAAAATAGTTTCTTATTGAAAATCCCCTTATTCTTTTCCTCCATTTTAAGACGCTTGTCCTCTTCAAAATGTTCCTTTAAAGCAGATCCGGACTTAAAAAGAGGTGAAGTTGGCTTACGCTGCTGAGATTCAGCCCATAACTTGGTATAATTGTACTTATCGAGTGCCTCCGTGTTCTTGGAACAATTTGGCGCCTCATCCATGTCAAAAAGTTTTTCATCCGGCATTTCCTTGCACTTTAAAGGCGGAACCGACCTGAGATCCATATTATGAAAGCGACGGCAATCTCTTGGCGGCGATTGCTCAGCCGAGGCCGAATAATCCGTATCTAGCTGTTCGCCCACTGGGCGCACGTGGTTAGTCGACAACGCCTTTTCTGGGAAAACTTTAGCCGGAGTAGATCTGCCGCTTCGTGAAGTTTTTAGGGAACTGCCATTGGAGCTGCCTAGACTGTCCAATGAATCCACGCTCTGATTGAACGAGTAGAACGAATCTTTCTCATCATCGTCCGAAAGTACATCGCTTGAATTCATTTTAATTGTTTTTAATCAAATGCAATTCTGTCTCGTTTATTCTTCTACTTTTAAGCGCAAACTTACAAATGAGACTGATGGAAAAAACTATCGATAATCCGATAATATCCGATTGGTTGCCCAACACTAGTTACAATTTTAAAATAAGTACCTGTGACAAGTAACTGCTACACCGATATCGCCCACCACTATCACTGATCACAGCAACAGGAAAAGAGAGAGAGAAAGAGAGTGATAGTAGCAGGTTATTTGTTTACTTTTTATTTTGTTTCGTTGCAAGTGCAAAAATAAATGGAGCTTGATCCGGATATTGTAAAAGAATTCGAGAGTCTGCAAGTTTCTACACGCAAAATAAGCGCAGCAGAATTGGCCAAATTCGATAAGAACGCCGCACTGCGTCCTCGACAGGAGCTGAAGCATGCGACTTATAGTCACATTCCCAAATTCTACCATGGCCATGTTGAGGATCCGCTGCGTCAGAGTCTCCGCAAGGAGGCGCACTCTCTATTCCTGCAGCAGAAATCTCAGGAACTGCTGGACAACGACGACTTGAATGAGTTGTGGAGTATTCTGGAGAGGCATATAACAAAAACAACACCCATGAGCCAGCAGTTGGTCGACTATGATGATTACCTAAAAGTGCTGGGTGAGATAAGCCCCAAGTGTCGCAAATATCTAACTTCACGGCTTTTTGCCAAGCTGCTCTGCGGATCCGCATATCCTGGAAAAGTGGAAATCGCATCCATTTTCAATTACACCATGCGCAAGGTGTGGCTGATGCAGGGACGCATTGGACTCTCCTTTTACGATGAGATTGGACAAGGCTATCTGCGCGAAATCGACATGGAGAACTACATTATAGACATAATACCGACTCTGGCACAGATTCGTGATTGCGTGCAGCCGTCGTTTCAGAGTTTCTATGTCTGTACGGTGGTGAAGAAATTCTTCTTCTTTCTCGATTCGCTGCACACAGGTCGCATAAGGATACGGGATGTGCTGGCCTCGGGACTGCTCACCGAGCTGCTTGATCTGCGTGACGAGGCAAATCCCAAGGAACCACAGGAATACAATTGGTTCTCCATGCCGGCAGTTCTCACTGTTTATGGCAACTATCTCAACTTGGACAAGGATCACAATGGCATGCTTAGTAAAAAGGAGCTGGCTGCCTATGGTTCAGGGACTCTTACATCAGTGTTTCTTGATCGTGTTTTCGAGGAGTGTCGCACATACGATGGAGAAATGGACTATAAGACATTCTTGGACTTTGTTCTGGCCCTGGACAATCGTCAGGTATGGCTTGAATTAGAATTGATAGCCAAAACAAAACATATATTAATCCCTTAACTTCCCCGCCTCTTAGACTCCTCAGGCCTTGCACTATCTTTTTCGCATTCTGGATGTTCAGCACACTGGCTATCTAACTGCCCAGACGCTTCATTTCTTTTTCAAGGGCATCCAGGAACAATTGAGAGCACTCAATGCAGAAGCTGTCAACTTTGAGGACATCAAAGATGAAATATTTGATATGGTCAAGTCCAAAGATCCCTGCAAAATAACCTTACAAGATTTAATCAATTGGTAACAATAATTTGCCCCACATGAAAAGCATTTACAATACAACTCCTTAATTTGCAGTGGCCAAGCCGAGACAGTGGTGTCCATACTAATTGAATTCCATAAATTCTGGGCATACGAAAATCGCGAGGACAATCCACAGAATGTTTAAGCAAGGAAGAAGAAACAATGTAAGCTAAGCTAATTTTACTGCATGTTTTATGTTTATGTCTCAAAAATTTACTGTAGTCAATATACACTAGGACTCTCCGCTCTTAAGCCATATAAATCCAATAAGACTGATATTTGAATTTTTTTTTTTTATATACCTAAATTAAGTTATCTAAAGTCCCATGATTCATAAGAAGAGTTCCCATAATGGTTCATAATGAAGCTATCAAGTTAAGTAAACTATTGACCATGATAGTGTGCATAGAACTTAAAATTCAAATGTGAAATAATAATTTCCAAAATAATAGAGACACAGAGAAACAGAGAAGGAGAGAGAGAGAGGGAGAGAGAGACAGACTCACTAGGCCGTGTGGTTTATAAAACATTCATTTCAATTTCATTTCATTATGTAAAAATGAACCGAGTCATTCGGACAGACAGAGAGACAGTCGTAAAACGGCCACCGGCAGGCAACGGAAGAGTCATCCAGGACTCTCACTTGCAGGCAGGAGGCAACAGCAGCAGCAGCAGCAGGCTGCTGTCCATCTAAGCAGACAACTTTATAGCATTTCCCTTCTTTCAAGGCACCACGTCATTTCCATGCTGGGGTTTTCTCTCTCGCCGCCTTCCGGCGGATGGCCAGTAAAAGTTGTTTCTGTTCTGTTTCCCTGCGCTCATTAACGAAATGGCCGCTTGCATATGGCAAGTGCAGTGGCTAGAGCTGCAACTCTGGAATGACTTCAAAAATTTACGAATTGTATACGGTCGTAGGCGTGGCGGGTTAGATGGTGGGGCGGTAGGACAAGCAGCAGCAGCAGGAAGTGGCCTACTGCCAGCATTATTCAGTGGCAGTAAAAGTTTGGTGGCCGCCATTCGGATTGTTTGGCGGAAATACACAAACTAAACAAAATGCAAGCTAAAAATTTCACCACTAAGAAGAAAGGAAGGAAGGAAGGAAGGAAGAGCAAGCGAGCGAATGGGTGAGAATTTCAGATTGTCGTTGAACTTTAAAGTGGGTTTTATTGGATGCCTCCATCCATGCTACTGCCAGTGTTTAGTGTATTGCATTGAGGGATGCCTGATGACAGGCAAGAAATTATCAGCGTCAGCAGCTGGCTGGCTGGCTGGCTAGAACAACTAAAGCTCGTCCAGCCCCATGCGACCCATTCGGAATCACTTAAAAACACAAATCAAGCAAAAGTTGAAAACACAATAACAATTGTTTTGGGACACACCATAAATTTGCATGCCAACCAGAGAGAAATGCTGGCGCAAATAGAACAAAGCAAAGAAAATAAAGGAAAAAAAAAACAAAAAACGGCACAGCAGAAACACACAAAAAATAGGCACATAAATATGAAAAGGACCTCCCAACCACCGATGAGTCGTCGCAGACGACGACGACGACGACGACAACAACTAGAACAATTCGTTTGTGTCACAATCAGATTCGGCACAGAAACGGCACGGGAATGAGCCCAAAAATGTTCGCTTTTCGCGTTTCGCGTTCGCATGTTGCCGCCATGTTTCATGAATTATTTTGCCGCCCAGCCCACTCTCAACTCTCAACTCCCAACGCCCAACTGCCAACTGCCGAAAAAAAAGTTCTCGACCAAAAACTTTGACTGGCCCAAACGAAAAAAGCGTGCAAAAAGCGGGCAAATAAGGAAAGACATTGACTGGGAGAGCTGCTGAGAGCTGGTGAATTGTAACTGACTGCTAACTGGCCACTGTTTTGTAGCCCGGTGCTCCTGGAGGCAGGCGCATTTTTCGATTACCATTTTGCCTGCTTACTCTCCAATCCCTCCAGTGGTTGGTTGCTTCTGCTTCTCATCATGCTTTTGGTCTCAGTGTTTCGCATTTTCTGCAACTTCGTTTGCCCTTCGCTTTTGCTGCCGTTGCTGCTGCTGCTGCTTCAATTTCAATTGTGTGCCGTGGGCGCTCGCTCAACTCTGGAGCACTCTGGTGCAGGCTTTAATAAATTATGGCCATCCTGGGGGGGGTCGGCAGTGTTGTTGCTGTTGTTGTTGTTGTTGTTGCAGCTGCCTCTGCATGCCACTTTGAAAAAGTTAATACAACAAATGCGATTCACAACAGCAACAATAACAATGACCGCATTACGAGTTCGCAAAAGCCAAGTTGTTGTCGGCGGCAACGGCAATGGCAACGGTGACGGCAGCAATGCCAGTACCAACATCAACAACATGGTCGAGAAATGGCAGCTTTACAACTTCCGGCAGGCAAGGCAAGCCAAGGCTAGGCGTACCACAACAGGACGAAATAGTTCCTTGTGCTTTTTCGTTATCCCCATCGACTCTTTCCCTTTTCTTTCCTTCCCTCTATCTTGCGTTGTGCGAGTTTTCAGTTCCTTTTTTTTGGCGGCCATCCTTATGTCATTCGGGATTATTTTGTGGGTTAAAAACTAATTTTCGGTCATGAAGTGGTGGATTCTTGCTTTGTGCATGTTGCCGACATTTGGTGGGCCATAAATATGCAGGCAACTACAGGCTACAGGCTACAGGCTACAGGCGACGACCAGCAACTAACAAGGGCCGGCCGATCCAAACTACAGCTACAGCAATTTCATGCACTTCATTTGCATAGCAAATGCGCTGCAGTTCGTCGTTCTGTCGGTCGGTCTGTCTGCCTGGCAATGGAAAATCGCATTGATTTCACGCCGCTTGAGGCTCCCCAACTAGGCAATCCCAATCCTTCCTTCTCCCATGTGTGCGTAGTCCGTACATACATAGTTAGACCTGGCAAGGCTCTCAATCTCAGGGTTATCTTGGGGCCACCACTTAAATGAATTGTTTCTAATTTTCTACTCACAAACTGAAACTAGACATTTTGTTGTATTCTTCAATTTTCACAACTATAAATAATTGAGTCTCTCTCAGGAATATTTCAAATGTTTAAGACAAAGAAGTTTATGGATCATATAGACTAGGCCAAGAGGGCTTCTAATCTATTTTGTTTACCCCGAGTTTAGTAGAAATCGAATCCAATATTCAGCAAATAAACTTCTCCAAAAACTAAACACAACTTTTAGGCATTTTCGAATAAAGTATACTGATAAATTTCTTGTAAAATAAAAGCATAATGTATAGGTTCCTAATTTCCAAGATAGAGACATCTTTCAAATGTTTACATTTCTTTAAAAAATTAATACAAAGAAGTTTATGGATCATAAAGTCCTTGCAAGAAGGCTATTCTGTAGCAGTTCTAGGACTAAATCTATTTTGTTTATCCCGAGGGTAATAGAGATTGAATATTTGGAAAATTAACTTCACCTAAACACAGAAAAATATTCGAAGAAAAAACTAAACACAACTTTTAGGCATTTACAAATAAAGTATACTAATAAATTTCTTGTAAAATAGATAAAAATTGTTTAAATGTTAACACAAAGAAGGCAATTCTAAAGCAGTTTAAAGACTAAATCTATTTTGTTTACCTCGAATTTAGTAGAAATCGGTAAAAGGGAAAATTAATTTCACTTAAACACATAAAAAATTGTTCTAAGGAAAAACTAAACACAGCTTTTAGGCATTTTCAAATGAAGTATACTAATAAATTTCTTGCAAAATAAAAGCATAATGTATAGGTTCTTAATTTCCAAGATAAAGACATCTTTTTGGCCCTGTTTCTAAATGTTAAAGTCATTTTTTTTTTTTTTTTTTTGCCCATCTCTGATTTCTGAACAGTCATAGCTGGAGACGACGACCAGACCGATCAGGACCGACCATTAAATGTCAACAGTTGAAAGTGCGTGACCAAATTATTTCATTTTATTTAATTTATTGCTTCGACCAAAATGAAAGTCCTTGTAGACGGAGACTGCACGGAGACAGATACAGGATCAAAGGGGCTGGGACTGGGACTGGGGCTGTGACTGGGACTGTGACTGGTTTGTCTGGCATTTAAATTTAACTACATACAGACAATGCGAACAGAGTTCAACCACACCACACCACAACAACCACTCTGCCATCAGTGACAACAGCAACAACAACAACAATAAGGACCAACACATAAAGTGTCGCCTGTGGCCATTTTCATGGGCAACCAAGCGAATTGGGTGTTGAAGTTGCTGTTGGGCTTTCACAGAAAAAACGAAAAAAAAAAAAAAATAAGTAAATTCGTAGAGTAGGGGAAATGATGGGGGAATGGGGACATTCCCGGCGGGGGATTATGGTCAATTATGTGTAAATACAATTATTGTTATTGTTGTCGCCGTTGTTGCCGTTGTTGGTCTCTTCTTGTTGTTTTCTTGCTGTTATTGTTGTTGTTGTTGTCAAAATAATTGATGTTGTTCTATAATTGTTGATGCTGTTGCATTTTTTTTTTTTGGGCCATGGCATAAATGCTATTTTCTTGCTCATGGCATTTCACTGAGGTTCATCGATAATTCACAAACAATAAACGAAATTGACGAAATGACAACTGACTTTCCAAATGGGTTAAGAACCATCTCCTCAGAAATGCTAATGCGTTTTATTCATTTTGAAGCTGCCAATAAGCCAGTAGACAGTCAATATTTAACTATCGAACGATAAAAATGATAGATATTTAAGCATTTTCTTTATGCTGACAAGTGAGACAAAGTCTTGCTTGCCTCACCGACTCGGTTATACCTTATACCAGTCTTTATATCACTCTGCTTTATATTTTGTTTGATGTTTATTACTATCTCTTTGTTTCTCTTGTATACCGCCCCCTTGACGTATAATTTTGAAGATAGTTCAGACGGTTTTTACGATCCTACATTCATATATATTCTTGATCAGCATGAGGAGAAGCCGAATCGATAATGTCTTACGGCAGCAGTCTTTGAGATATTGACCCAAAATTTGGTTTTAAAGCTTTTTATTACCATAAGCATAAGTTAAGTTCTTGAACGGCCCGAAGTGGACTAGTATAACATATAAGTTGAAAAAGAGTTCATTTAAGTTTTAAGTTTTTTAAAACAAACTCGCTCCAAATGTTTATTGTATTCGATGACTAGCCCTATCTTTATCTCTTTTTTTTCGCATGCAAAGACCAATCCTATGCCATCTTACTCACTTACCCGGCTGCCGCCTCCTTGATATTGCCTGTAAAAAGTTCACGCGTATAACTGGGCTATTTTTCATCCGATTTTCATGAAATTTGCTGAGCCGATATATATTATTAACAAATATATGTGTACCAAGATATGTGTACGATATCTTCAATTTTGGATGAATTGCAGTTGAAATAAACTTGATCTGCGTACACACTATACGAGTCTGCATGCCAATTTTGGTGACTCTAGCTCTTATAGTCTCCGAGATAAAGGTGTTCATACAGACGGACGGGCAAGAATATATGTATATACTTTATAGGGTCTGAAACGCTTTCTTCTGCCAGTTACATACATTGTGGCGAATTTTGTATATTGGGCGGTGCTTTGTTTTAAGTTGTTTTTTCCATTATAATTGTAATAAAAATGGAAATTTTTGTAGCAATGCCGGGCTTATAAAGGGGCGGCCAATTGACTCAAAAAAAAAATCCGAAATCAAAGTAAAATATTTGTAATATTTTTAGACTTTATGCCGCCAAAATCATAGTGCATGGTTTCACTGTCGAAAATTACCCCGATTGCCTACTTTTAGGCAGCATTTTTAATTGCTCGTAAACTGTTTTTAGTAACCAATTATTGTAAATACAATTTAGTTATAACTATTAAACAGTTATGTTTGGTTTAGTTAAAGGTAAATCCAATCTGAGACAGACTTTATTTCTGTGTTGATTGTTGCTACTACAAAATTTCGACGAGGTGTCATTAATATTCCTGAAATAGGGGCGGGGAACGAATGAGAAAAGTTACTAGTCGACACTTATAGATACAAACTGAACAATTACATTTTGTTAGCCGATGTCAGCTCATTACACACAATTGAATCCTCATAAAAGAGATATATATGTATATACATTGAAAACTACATACCATGATCAATATTAAGCATATTTTAAATTATTTTTAAACACAATCTAAACACTTTGAAGTTTTTCTTTTATTTCACTGAGTACATACTAAAAAGTATTTCGATTATCGATATTTTATGATTAGCATATATATACTCTCAAAATGAATCAGCCAAAGCACGAAAGCTTGAAAAAAGTGAAAAGTGAGAAAAAACTCGAATGTTCTGCCCAGAAGAGTGCAATGGAACAATTAGGAATTATTTAGAGTGAGTTCTCAGTTGTCCAGCCTTTTTTTTTACCCCTAAAATCAAATTCTTACTATTCATTCCTTAATTAGCTTAGATATTGCCATAGGCTAAGGGTCTATATAATTGTAGTGGATTCAATATAAAGTACCCAAAAGTATGCTATGTTATTCTAATGCCAATTACATATCTTTTGGAATCTTTTTGTAAATTCAAATTCGGCTACAATATCTGAACATTTCGACTCGTATTCGGATTCAGCGTACTATAATCCATTAAACAAATTTGTAGTCTGGGTTTTGGCTCATTTTTGGTGCCCTGTGTTAAAGTCATTGCTTTAATCTAATTAGCTTAGTTCATTTCGTTTAAACTCACTAATTTAATTATTTAAATTGTCGATTTTTGAATGCTCTTCGGCTCTCTCCTTCTCTAAACTTTATCGTTTAGCCAGACATTCTTCAATTACGCGCACAAAAGCAGAAAACCAAAAAAAAAAAAAAAAGAAAAAAAAAAACAAAATAAACACATCAATAAACAGAGTTGACAAAGATTTGATTGCATTATTACAAAACAATTTGCATTCGATAAAAGTCAAAAGCAGCTGACAAAGTCATAAAAGTCGCGCAATGAAAATTGACTGCCGCTGGGAGAGGGAGAGTGGTAGCCAGCGGCAGGGGTAGGGAATTTGAAAACAAACAAAAAAAAACACAAAGACAAAAAAAGAAATATGCAAAATGCGCATAAATCTAAGGGCTCGACAGGCAGATCACAGACGGAAATCACAGCCTGAGTTTTTCCAACTTTGCGCCCCTCCCCTCCCCCCCCCCCCCCCACACACACACACACACACACCCCATCGAGGCAGCGAAGTGGAAGCTTATCAATGAGAATGACGACTGAATGATGCCCTATATAAGTGAGCAGGAATAAAGTGAATTTTGATGTCAATTATATGATGAGTCCTTAATTTCCAAGAGGCAGCAAAATAAGTCCTGGGAGGATGCCAAATGTAAGACAGATGGCCTACAACTGAAATTCCTTCCTTTTGATTGCTTTGGATAAACTCACGTTTATCCTTTACATTAATACAGGGTATGGAGAGAGAGAGAAAGAGAAAGAAAAAAGGGGCAGGAGCCAAAGGTCCTGGTTCGCGCATGCAGAATAAATGATTTTCTATTTGTTAAGTCAAAGTGAAATTGTCTATGGGTGTCTGTGCGTGAGCTTTGTGTGTTGACATTTCTTTTGAGCCGCCATCACTCACTGACTTGTCTCAATGTAGGAAGAGGAAGCGTAAAGCCAAGCCATGTGTGTGTGTGTGTGTGTGTGTGTGTGTGAGCCAAAGACAGGACTCGGGCATTTACATTTCATTTTTAGTCGTTCGTCAAATGTTTTGGCCGCCATGTCATCTCATTTACAAGACTTCCGTCCGTCCGTTCGTCCGTCTTGCCCCTTCTCCCACTATCTTGCTGCTGCTTCAAAGGAGGTCAAAGAGCGGCACATATGTCAAGTGTTGTGAGTGGGTCGAGGCGGTAGAATTTTATGTGTCTTTGGCCCAGCATCGCCAACGCCAACTCTGACATCGGGCTTAAAGGCAAAGAACAAACAACAAAAAAGAGAGAAAAAAAAAATTGTATACATATATTTGTATATATAAAAAATTTTTATTCTTATTCTCCTGCTCCTACTACTGTTGCTTGCTTTTTCGCTCTCACTTTTGTCCTGTTTGTCAGCTTTTTTTTCTGCTGCTGCATTATCCTTTCTTTCTTTCTTTCATTCTTTTTTTTTTTTTACGTGTGTTCCATTGTATTAAATTATTTATGCCTGCGTAAAATATTCAAAGTCTTGCCAAAGCAAAAAAAAAACGGCAGAAAGAGGGAGAGAAAGACGAGAGAGAAAGAATGAGACAGACGACAGGAACTACTGTAGGACAGGACGGGGCAGGTCCAAGTTATTATTCATAACACAGCAGCATCAAAGTGTAAAGGAGTCTGCGACAATTCCCACTGCCATTTGCCATCTATATGCCTCGTCTCTGCCTGCCCTGCCCTGCCCCCCTTCCCCTCTTCCCCTCTTACACACAACTGGCACTTTCTCGCCCCGTTTTCGAAGCATCGAGTTTACGTAAATTATTTACGACCTTCAGCATAGGCAAGAAACAAAAAGAACAAAAAAATAAATAAAAATAAAACACAAACAGAGAGACAGGGAGACAGGGAGACAGGGAGACGGGGAGACAGGAAGAGAGTGGAAAATGTTATTTTGACAATAATAATGCCAAACCATATAATTTGCAGCTTTGTTTGCCATTTCGATTCTGCTCCTGCTGCTCCTGCTGCTGCTCCTGCTGCTGTTTGGCCAAAAAGGATTCTCTGTTTACGTTTGTCAACTTTTGTTGCGACATTTTAATTAATTTAAGTGCTTTGCTCGGCTTATTTTTGGCCTTCACTTTGGCTCAGTTTTGCAATTAGGGATTGTGTCAGCGAAATATTGAATTCGAATCCCTTTGTCTTGTTACTTCTCTCCTTATTCTCGCCCCTTCACCCTTGCTCCTATTCTGGCTTAAAGTTTAGAAAAGACTTTAATTTTCGTTACCAAATTTTGGCATTATGCAGGTCATTAGGGCAGCAACTTTTATATTACAAATTGAAAAACCGACTGACCCACCGACTGACCGACCCACCGACTGACCGACAGGGGCAAGTTGTGTGTGGCAACTTAAAAAGTCGACAAAGCAGTCAAGTTGTCGTATTAACTTAACGTTTTGACATCGCACTTCTTTTGGCTAGCATTGATGGTGGTCAGAGGCGTCCTTGGGGATTTCCAAAAGACAAAACTGTTGCATGATATGCTATGATATCGTCAGCAAATTACAAGCTATCTAATAGGACGAGCTTCAAAATATTAAGTATACGCAGCTTATTACCTGAAATTCCTCTGTCCTCATTCTATTGGTAAAAAGCCTATGCAAAGCAAAGCTTTGTAGAGAAAGTAAGTCATTTGGCATTCCTTTTAAAAAAATCTTTGATAGATTTCAGTTGAAATCCCCACTAGAAAATCGGAAATCCGTCTCTGCCTCTGCCTCTGCAAGAGCTAAAGTGTGGGCGGTTGTTTGTTGCAAGGTGGCTTAAGTGGCACTTCGGTTTAGGTTTTTGGTTTTGGTTTTACTCTCGGGTTTAGCCTTTCTTGCACTGGAACTTAACCGATGGCCAGCGAGGCTTGTGGCATTTCTATCGTTGACTTCTTTCTTTCTTTCGTTCTTTTTTCTTTTCTTTTTTTTGTTTGTGCTTTGTTGTTGACTTGCGTTGAAAAGGTGTTGAATTCAACACACCTACCGACACACACACACACACACACGCTCATACACACACACACATAAATATTGTCGCGCATTTGTTCGCAGCTTACGAAAACATTTTTCTTAACACGCTGAGCCATTTTTTGCACGCTCGTTGTACTTTTTCAGTAAACTTTTGTTTTGTTTGCCGCGCGCCATCACTTTTTCTTGCTCAACTTCAATTTGGGAGCTGGTTGCTCCTGCTATTGCTGCTGCTGGTTGCTCCTGCTCCGAGATTGTACAATTTAAAGCATTTACGAGCGCAATTTATCTTTCAGCCGGGGCGCCAAAGTCGCAGACCGCAGTCAACTCAAGTTGCACTTGGTTTCCACTTTTCGCGCTCGCTCTTTGGTTGGCTGGTTGGTTGGTTGGTTGGTTGGTAGGTAGCCCAGGATGCAGGTGGCTACCCGCAGCTCACAGCAGAACCCAAGCCATAGCACAGCTGCCGGGCTGACATTTTTCTTGGCGTAAATCTGGCATGGAACTTTAGCTGCTTTTTGCAGCTCATTGAATTTCGTGCGCTTTTGTCTGCCAATGCCATAAAAGTAGATGTACTTTTCTTACTCCCACTTCGCACCTTCTACCATCTTCTCCTAAAGGAGTCACTACACTTCAGTCCACTCTACTCTTTCTATCTCTCTCTCTCTCTCTCTCTCTCTCTCTATAAGCTTTAAGGAACTTCGCAACAAACAAAACCTATTTGAAAGCAGAGCCGCTTGCGGGCTTTATCATATATTGTATATATCTTTGGCTTGGTCTGCAGGCTCCAACTAGAGTACTGCATGCATGCATGTACCCCCTCCCCGTCCACCCCACCCCACCCTTTCCCTGCACTCTGCTCCCGCATATTATCGTTTATTGTCAATAGGAAAGTTTTATGCATTTGCAGAAAAGAAAAACTTTTTTTCCCCAACTCCTTCAACTTGTGCGTTAAATTGTGTAAACGGATTTTTACCGAACAGAGATCCTTTTTTTGCATCCTAACTGCTGCGGGTACACATCCACACATCCACAACCACATCCATATCCTAAAAAGTCAAGCATAGTCAGTAGTCAGTAGACATGTGTAGTAAGTTGAGATCGTGTGGTGGGGGGGGATGAACACATTTTGAGACTTTACCACTAGAGAAAAAGTTAACAAAACGTTTTGGCTCTTTGCAAAACTTTTGATTGTGTGAAGCAGACAATTTTACCCACATCTCCATCAATCCTTCTTCAGCAACTTTAACCACGCCCTTCCACACACACACACACACACACACACACACACACACACACTCTGCACGCAATGTTCCGTTTTGTATGCAATGATAATCGGAGGTCAATTTCATAAACAAATAGCAAGATCAATATCTAAAGTACACTGCATAATAACTGTAATGAAGCCATTGCAAACGGACAGACAGACAGACAGACAGACCAACAGACAGACCCAGGCACACCGAGTGCCCGAGTCTTATCTAAATTATATATCAATACGCAGCGAAAAGGGGGCGGGCACACACACACACATATATATTGTGTCTAAAGGTGTCTGCTGCGTGTCAAAGCTAATTCCAGCCTAGGCAGTTGGGGTCTAACATAATAATTTACAACGATTTGTCTGCGTGGCTTGTCGACTCTCTCAGATCAGATCTACGAATATGAAAAATGCCTTTACACAGCATTGAAATTGAAATGAAATGTCCTTTATTAGTAGACAAATGCAAATCCAACCCAGAGAGAGAGAGAGAGGGCAGAGACAACGGCATGGCGTTTTATTGACGCTCTAATTAAAGCCATGGCTAACATCGATACGCTCAAGGTGAAGCAGCTCTCTGGCACAATTGTCAGTGTGTGTGTGTGTGTGTGTGTGTGTGGCAAGGACAACAGCTCAGGATCAAAACTGTGTGTTGGCTTTGTTGGCAATTTTGTTGCAAAGTTTGCTATTATGGCCAGGCAGTAACAGACAACAGCAACACGAGAAACACCCAGAAACAAGCAGAAGGTTAGGTGAGCTCTGTGAGGTGAGGTGAGGTGAGGTGAGGTCATGCCCAACAGAATATGTAGCTTGGGTTGGCTAAGCTAAAGCTGAACACGAAACATGAAGCAAGCAGCAATACTAACAGTTTTATCGCCACCGACAACGCAACGCAACGCAACCCAACGCAATGGCAGCGCAACGGAAACGGCAAAAGGCAAAAGTCGTAATAACAACAGCAAGGAGTAAGTGCCTGAAATTGCCTAGAAACAAAGAATGGGCCAGGAATTCATGACGAGGTAAGCCACAGGGAGCCCAACATTGCGGTGGCATGGCAAAAACTGTTCTTGCAAACACAATGGAGTCATACACACACACACACACACACACACATGCACTAGATGATGTGACGTGACGTGACAAGAGTGAAAGACACTATGCGCGATATTACTCATACGCAACGAGTGCAGAGTGCAGAATGCAGCAATGGTTTTGATGCCATGCTACAGCATTTCCATTGAGCGTCAATTGACATATTTCCCATGAGCTTGGTTGTTAATTTGTAAGCCCATTTGGGCATGGCTTTAAGGCAGAATTAGAATGAAAAAAAAAAACTGACATATAATTTCCATACAAGAAATTTTTAGAACTTATCATCACAAAGAACAACAAATCACGCTTTTACTTTTTAGTTACATATTTTTCTGAATAACTGATTTTTTTTTAAATTAAATTTTGATTTTCTGAAAAACATTGAAAATTTTTAACAATAAAACTGCACAGTCACTTTATTACGTACGGTCGGTACATTCAACCGGTTTCATTCGTCACTCTATATCAATGTAAACGAGTTGATACTAGTCGATATGTATCGATTTTTGAATTTTCTATATCTTCGCGCTCACCGTCCCGCAGACTTAATGTCATTACAATATACATAGGTGAAAGAAAAAATGTTTTGATTGTCAAAAAAACGGACATTTCGGGAAATAAACAAACATATCCGACTAAAAATGGAAGTCTGGTAACCCTGCCTGACATGTCTGGACAAGTCCACCTAAAAACTAACATCTGGTAACCCTGCAATAACAGAGTTTAACATTTAACAGAATTAAGTTAACTCTATCAAAGCAAAGAACTTAATTAGAGAAATTTTTAAAGGATTTAAGTTAATCTTAGTTTATGTGTTTTTCTCACATTCCTATTAATATATGTGTATTATTTATATTTATTTATTTACAGAGCTAAGCAAACTAAGAGTACAAGCTCAACGACACAACTTTCTTTGTCCTTGGGTAAGTTTAAGTTTATTATTCAAGTTATTGTCTTCTCACTTGGCTCAATCAACGGCTTTTGATCGATTATTTGACATTATTATTTCATGGTAATCATAGCTAGCATAGATTGAGATAAATAAGTTATAATCCATTAATAGCGTAAATTGAAATTCGATATCCTTGCCACTTCAGTTGCCACCGCAAGGCAAGGCAAGGCAAACAATTGGCAGTAGACAATAAACAATTAACTGTGGGCTAGACAACGAGTCGATTAACCGCAACGTAGTTACCCCAGGCTAGTAGTCCAATGTCACAGTTTTGTCCTTCCTTCTCCTCCTCCTCCTCCTTACTCTTCTGCAGCAGCTGAGTTGAGCAGTTTACAAGCACGCGCCCAAAATGGCAAGCAATGATTTTTTTTTTTGTATTTTTCCTTTCGCTTTCTGTCGTACTCAATAAATGACGACGACGTCGACAACGGGCGGCCAAAATGGCAATAAAAACGGCAATTGATAAGCAGCAGCGGCAGCGGCAGCAGCAGGAGTCTTGCCAAATAAGCCAACAAACCAACAAGCAAGCAAACAAACAAACAAACGAGCTGCGAAGGGCGAGGCAAACAAACAATCAAACGATAAACGGATGCCAAGAGCAGAAGAGCAAATTTTTGGAACAGAGCAAAAATTGGCGTGGATTGGCGCATAAGGAGGGGTACTCAGGCGGGGGGTACTCAGGGACCGTAAGCATTTCAACCTCAATTTGGCAAATTCTATTACGATAATAAGAGTAAGGGCAGGGGTGAGACGAGGGCCTGGTGTGAGTAAATAGCCAGAAAATGCTTTATGTGTGTGGCCAATACAAAAAACAAAAATGTGTGGTGGTGGGGGGGTGGGGTGGTAGGGTGGCAAAAGGCAGTTAAAAGCCTGAATGTTAGGAAGTGTATCGAAAATGAGCAAGATCCAATTTCACTTCGATTGTTATCCAATTTCATAGCAAATCAGTGTAAATGTTTTCATTTTCATGCCTTTAAGGCACGACACACACACACACACACAACAGCAGAGACAATGCCATGAAATAGATTTTTCCCCGCTTCTGTGTGTGTGTCTGTGTGTGTGTGTCTGTGTGCGTTAAGCGTGTCAATAATTTGTCGTTAGAATCTTGGTATGAGTTAAGTGTAAATACGAGTCAAGTGGAAATCGAAGTGGAAAGCTAAAATAGAAATGAGCGGATAGAAAGCAAATCAAATAAATGACTTCTAGTTTCGAGAAGGAAAAAACGAAAGGAAAAGGATAGGAAAGGATTGCTGCCTTTTTGGCCGGGGCAAAAAAAGCTTTCAAGTTATTTGTCGTTTTATTTTCCTTTTTGATTTTAAGCCCGATTAAGAGCATTAAAGCCCAGCTTAGCCAAGCATACAAACACAATGACAATCTGAGCTAAGGCTAAAGGAGAGGGAGAGAGGGAGAGAACATAAAATGCAAATCTGTGATTTGGTTTGTTAAACATTTGCTTAACCACAAAAATGAAACCGAAACCAGAGCGGAAAGACTCCAAATGAAGTCGGCAAAGACAACGCCGTCACGTGGCACGAGTCAGACAGAAGACACAAAGACAAGGCAACATATGCTCAACACAGTCTAGGAGTCAAAGCAGGACGAAGGACTCTCCACTCCGAACTGAAAACTGACAGAGGAAAAGAGAAAAAAAAAAAAACAATGCGGAAAATATGCGTGGGGAAATGAGCTAGCCAAGGCCAAGAATCATCTCAGAGACGGAGATGGCAGTGGCAAATGAAGGAAAATTACGTTAAATAGAAAAGAAAACTTTTCCACTTTTTAACTTTGGTTTGTTGGCTTGGCGCTTGGCGCTTGGCGGTTGGCGGTTGGCGGTAGCGACGCAACGCGGCGGTTTTGTTGAGCATCATTTTACAAACAATTTAAGAGCCGCATTAAATTATTGTTACGCTTGCAGCTTAAACTTTAAGACAGCAAGTGTATACTCATTCCCATTACCCCTCCACGCTCCCCCCCATCCTCTCTCCAACGCCCAATCGTTTTTATTATTTCTGCTGCTGCTGCTGCTGCTGTTTTGGCCTTTATTTTTATGGCCAGCCACCTTCTTGAGGGGCGATAAGAGTGAAAAATGGTAAATTAAGCAAAAGGCAGCGGCTTCTGGATTCTGTTTCTGTTTCTGTTCCTCTTTTCTGTTTGTTATTGTTGTTTTTGTGTTTTTTGGTTGCGCGTCAGACTAAATTAGAGCAGAAAAAAAAAAACTTAATTTGCCTTCTTTTCCTTTTCGTGTTTTTGTTGTTGTTTTTCCTTTTTTTTTGGTTGGCTGCGCCAAAAAGTCGGCATCACATTCCGCTGTTGAACCACGCGACCAAACGGCGGGTGAGTGGGGCAGGGGGCAGGGATTGAAAAGAGGAAAAGGCGCAAAATAACAATTATGTTTTAAGGCAATTGTTTGGGTTTTTCTTTTCTTCTTTTGCAATTATTGCTGCTTGTTGTTGTGGTTGTTGTTGTTGTTGTTGTTTTCCTTTTCGCTTTTGCTTTGTTTGCGCTTGTTGTTTTGCTCTTGTAATTGAGAATGAAATCAGGTTAATTAGAGTAATGACCACTTGGCCACGACGACTCGTTCCTCTCGCTCTCTCTCTCTCTCTCTTTCTCTCTCTTCTCTTGTTTGTCAGACATTTTAATTTCAAGTCAAGTCCAGGGGGTAGGGGGATGGAGGACAAATGGGCTAGTGGTCAAGGCTGATTGAGAGATGCCCACACTATATGCAAATTGGCTTATGATTGTTCCACAAGAAATTTAAGTAGTTAATTTATTTATGGACCAAGTTGTCGTAGACTGGTCAAAACTTTTGACGACCAACTCTCTCGGTTTCTCTCTCTCTTGTGGACAAGCTAAACCAACACGTGCTGGCGTCTAAATCTACACCACGTACTTGGCCAACACTTTTGAACCCATTTACTTGATACGGCCAGACACCGAACCGAACCGAACCGAAGCGTACCAAACTGAAACCCAAACCCAAACGAACTCAACCTGTCAGCCCCACTCTCGCCAGTCTATGGAGCTGTCCATGGACCGCAATTCGTTCGTTATCAGCAGCCACTAGAATGTAGGATGTAGGATGTAAATAGGGAACGGGGGCCGGGTGGGGGGTAGATGTTAAATGACTTTTAATTGGTGTTAGTGCACGTCATCGCTGTCATCCTTCTGGCCGCTGCCTTGTTTGCTGCTCTTGTCATGCGATAGTTGCCATCAGAGCGAGAGAAAAAGAGCCATGAAAATTTCACTAAAACTTTGAGCACACATAAGTTTGTTTTTTTTTTTTCTTCTCGTTTTTGTTTTCGTTTTTGGCTATGGTTATAGAGCCATATTACATATGTATATGTAGAGACATAGAAAAGTTGACTTTTCTGCCAAAAAACCCGGCCAAAGTTTCTCCGTACAATAATAATCACTTTGTAAAAGTTGTGGCCTAAGCCATTGCAGTTAACGAATTTGGAATTTGCTGATGGTGACGACGACCGAACCGAACCAAAAAGTTCCAGTTCACTTTCCAAAATCGTTCAACTTACATACTAAAAGCCCAACCCCTACCAAAAAAAAAAAGGGCTGCACAACTTTCTTATTTCGTTTATCTCTTCATGCTGCTCAGCCTGTTGGTTGGTGTATATATAAAGAAGAGTAACTATGTGAGCCAATTAATACATAACAAAAAGCAATTCTATAGCCACAAATTTTTGACATAGTTTCGTATAAATTGTACAAATAGCCACGCAATGTTGGGCTCATAATGAAATTTTTAATTCAAACAGTGGGCAGAGACAATTTTTAAACATTATTTACATTTGTTAAGATTTAATCCTGAAATTTTCAAACTTAAACAGCAAATCCATGCAAATTGCCACTTTACTGCGTAATTATATGGGTATCCTTGAATATAATTATCAAATAAGGTCTGGGGGTACACAAAGATGAGCAGGTTTTCTGTATAGAGTCATTTTAAAAACTATATATTAAATTTTCTTATTATCCTTTTGAAGTTGTAATGCCATAACCTTTACTTCAACGCTAGAACTAGTTGCGAATTACAACTAGATAGACTGCAACACTTAAACTAGTTGGGAATTACAACTAGATAGACTTGAACACTTTAAATAGTTGAGAATTACAACTAAAAAGACTTCAACGCTAAAACTAGTTGAGAATTACAACCAGATAGACTTGAACACTTAAACTAGTTGAGAATTATAACTTGACAAAGCGATATAATGGAAGCCCATCGCACAACTGAAGAGTTCAGCTTATGTTGTTCAATGTAAAAGCATCGAATTACTGTAGGAGTATCGCATTTCGAAAGTTCAAAGCAATAAAAGTCACAAAACTAGTATAAATATCTTTGGTTATAACATTGACTGTACTAACGAATAATAAATTAATAATGTATCAATGAATTTTTTGTCTATTTGTATACAGTTGATAAACTTAGATTATCGAAAAGAGATTTTGCCTAAAGTTGTTATTAAGCTTTGCCGTAAAATCGCAAGTCAATTTCTCTTGACCTTCTTTGAGGAATTTCTACAAAAATTGTACTTCTTTCCTCCCACTGTTATGAGTCGTTAGGCTGTAAGCACCATATATCAGTTTATCGTTGTCGTTCTTATTTTCGTTTCATGAATTTACAATTCTCAACGATTGTAAAGAAGTTTCACGAAGTGCATTGTAACGTTTTAGACAACCATTCTTTGCCCCCTTTTTGGGAACGACACCTTTTAAAGTTTTTTACAATATATATTAATCACATTTAACGAGTGTTTACTGTACACAAACGACCAAGGCTTCGTCTCTCGACATGTGACAATCCCTCGAAATATTTGCCTTTATTATGTCATAGAGTCATATTGTGATATGATCTGAAAACATTTGTGTGCATAAATGGTCATATGAATGATTAAAATGTGTACACATTTTTTTTTCAGTTGTTATTGTTGTTGTTTTAAAATAAATTAAACATTTTACTACGCCACACAAATTGCAGGGATTTTTTTTTTTTTTTGCTCTCTATTTTTGGTCCCTCTGCCTTTGGTTCTCCTTTTGGTTTTTTTTTTTTTTATTTTTTGCCATTTGCTGGATGAGTCTTTAAAAATTTATGTATGAATTTGATGTGTAAATTCAAATTAAATTTGTTGTTGTCACAGTGTTGCGTGTGCAGGAGTCACACACACACATACACTTATGTACTTGTATGTGTGTGTGGTATAAATGTATATTTTTTTACAGCATGACTTTGCGACATATTCCACATATATACTACACCTACATAAGTTATAGGTATATTTCATGCCAGACGGAAATTCAGCAACAGCAACAAAAAAAAGAGCGAAAAAAAAGGGTTTTTGGCCAACAACAACAACAACAACAACTACAGCAAAAAGCCCATTCGTTTGGATGAGGTCGTAGTAGGCCTACACAAAAGGGGAAGGCTACACGCAATTTGTTGTTGTTGTTGTTGTTGCTGTTGTTGCTGGTACTTTAGCAGTTGTTGTTTTTGACGTTTTCATTTTGAACATTTTGCGTTTTTTGACCTTTTTTTTTTATTTTGTTTTGTATGCCAAAGACACACACGATACACACACACACATACACATAGAGAGAGAGAGAGAGAGAGAGAGAGAGAGAGCCCTCATTACCCTTACACACAAGGCTCACTCAATCATAAATGAATGCACACGCACACACACACACACACATGAGCGTGAGCGTGAGTGTGTGTGTCCAACCGGTTTACATTTCTACAAAAGGAAGTTGTTACTTTGGCTTCCGGTTTAGCCGAATTGTTATTATTATTTATAAGCGCTTACGATTGGGTTCGGGCCAGGCATTCAATTTCCATCACAAATGATTTTCGTTTCGGTACGTGGTGGCCCACTTCAGAAATTCAAGGGTCGATGACTGAGCACTAAATTTGGGATACAATTGGGCAAAGGTCAGCAGTTGACTCATTAGGATTTGCCTTTACCTTTTGCATGATTTTTGGGGCGTACATTAATCAATTACAGCAACTCAATCGCAACTAATCTGTTGTGGTTATTCTGCTGAGCTGGCAACAATTCTTGTCTCAGACTGGTCCTGGTGGCTGGTAACCGGCCAATTGGCTTCATGCAAAATGCAGCAGCATAATTTGTTTGTCCTTGTTGACTGTTTGCAATTGCAGTTGGTTTGGTCCTGCTGCTGCTGCTGCTGCTACTGACATTTATTAGCTTGTAAACATAATGCGGAGGCTTTTATGCAGCTTACCAAGAGATTTGTCAGACTTTTCAGCCACTGTCCAACTGTCCAACTGGCCAACTGACTGGCCAATGAAATACAGTTGCATTTGTGCATATCTGGCCGATCTGGCTTAATTATTAATTTATTTATTTTTGCATTTTCGACCAATTGACAGGCTGATGGGCAGCTTTAATACTTAAATTGTTTAACTAGCAACCGTTTAATTTATGCATATTTATTATGTGGCCGCATTTGATTTGCGTCGTCTGACGCGCAGTGCCTTCTCTTTGTTTTCTCTCTCTCTCTTTTTTTTTTTTTTCGTTTATGCCATTTTAATTAAATCATATAAATGTCAATAATTTTGCAGACAGAGCTCGAAAAGTATGCTTCAATTAACAAAGCACATGAGAGCGACCGCAAAAATTAAAACAAATTATGCATATGCAAAATGTGCAATTGTTTTATTACACATTTGCCAGTGGCTATATTTCTGACACACACACACACCCACACACACAAAGCGGTAGAAAACATATGAAACTTGAGTTATCGAATAGGTAAGAGTGAGAGTTGTAAATATCAAATAATGATTAAGATACGTTGAAGTGAGTTTTAGAACTTAACTACACTTAACTTCCACAAGTTGTTCGTAGCCGCTGTCCTCGACTCTCGCGACGCTAGTGCTGAACATTTGGTTAACAGGGGCACTCACTGTTCTTGTATACTCTTGCAGTTCTCTAAGCCAGGGCTTCTTAAACTTTTTTGTATAGTGATCCCCTTCAAGCTTTTTGAAATTTTAAACGACCCCCTCCTTCATATAATATAATATATATTAACCGTAGATGTAGATGTAAAATCGCTCTATTTTGCAATGCAAATAAAAAAAAGGATTAAAGAATACGTACCCATTCATTCACATATTAATAATTGGAAACATTGACGGGCTATCGGTCGTATAAAACACAATAACACCCCCTTTCAGTAGGGGGATTACCCACAGTTTAGGAAGCCCTGGTCTAAGCCGCATTAGGATGGACTTGTCATCTTCATCTCCCTAAAACTATACGTTATAGCGGTGGCCTTTTGCCTATTAGTGCTGGGAATAACATCGATATAATATCGATACATAGATCAATTAAGAAATATCGAAAATATCGATACTGCTAACTTCAATATTCGATATATCGGTAGTCAATAGTGTTTTTACATAGTTCTGAATCGGAATATCTCCTCAACCACAGTCAATCTGAACAATCAGATCTCAGATTCAGATTCAACGTAACATAATCCATTAGAAAAGAATATTCCAGTGCCTAAGTCTGGGGCTCAACCCCGGAATATCTCCTCAACCACAGTCAATCTGAACAATCAGATCTCAGATTCAGATTCAACGTAACATAATCCATTAGAAAAGAATATTCCAGTGCCTAAGTCTGGGGCTCAACCGATTTTCGGCCTGTGTAAAAAAAGTGGCATAGGTAAAATAGGACACATTTTATACTTCATTTTTATACTTCGTTGCCTTACACATTTTTGTTCAGAATAAATAAATTATATTTGGATATCATAATATTTTTGATATGCTTGTATGATTTGATTTTTAATAGATGACTAAAGTCGGTTTTGTGAACACGAACTAATTTTGGCGTTTTTTAAGTCTTATAATCTTTTTGAACAAGTTTGAAATATATTGTTTTGAGTAGTTTAAGCTGTTTAAGATGGAACCTTGTTCGAAATGATGATCCCGTTTTTTTCTGATATGAACGTTATTTTTCAAATTTTTGGGAGCTTAAATATTTCAATTTAAAGATCTTTACATCGATACGGGTCCCATACAAAAGATCGAAATATCGATGTAGCCGAATTTCGATATTTTCCCAGCACTACTGCCTATCTTAAAACGTTAAATCTGACTATTGATTGGTCTTCCCTAACATCGAACAGGCTACTATTAACAAGGGAACTTTTGTTTCTAGTGTCGTCATTTAACGCTTTACGCTTAACGTTGTTTTCTGTGGATTTTTGTGTAAAATGTATTATAGTTAATTCTAGTTTAAACTATAATGCTGCTTGTAACTCCTTGATGATTGTTATTTTTATTAAACTATAACTAGGTTTATCCTCATGGTTAGGAGGATCACAAGATGGTTGCTTAAATCAGCTTTAAAAGAACCAAATGAACTCATTTGTTTTAGTTTATGCTTGTTGTTTTATTTCTATTATTTAGAATTATGTTGCAAAGCATACATCCTGCCTTAAGCTTACATTCCAGTTCATTGTGGTGCCATTAAGGATGGACCAGCTTGAGGGGAGTTAAGATGGTAACTCAAAGAGGAACGACTTTTCAAAAAAAAAAATCAATCTGGCAAGTTTGAGTTCTTTTCATAATTATTTATTGTATGTTACTTCGCTTGTGCGTTAGTTACGGTTTGGTGATAGATCCTTCATCTGTATCCTTTAGATTTCCTTTAGATTTAGATATATCCTGTGTGACTAAACAACCAGACCTAAGGACATTGCGAGTAATTTTGAAAAATGAATATCAAGTAAAACACAGTTCGAGTTATGTTTTGCATATGATAAACCTTCATGAAATAAAGGAAAGAAGTCTATTCTAGCTATAAAATTTAGCTTCAGTTCTGTTCAGAATCAGAAAAAGACGTGTAGTGTTGGCAAATTGCATCAGTCTCTTGAAATATCCTTTAGGATATTTTGTAAATTGTAAAATTTCTATGCCTGCCACTTATCGGATCAGTCTCATTTATCAGCGGATGCCGTGATATTGATGAAAAAGAGTCTATCAAAAATATGAAAGGCGATTCTATGCTCTTGCCATGCCACAAGATGCCACAAAACTAAATGCATGACTCTACCAAGATTATTTTGCTCCGTCAACAAAATGTATGCAAAATGTAAAAATGCCAGCTAAAAAATGATAACAAAAGAAGAAAAATAACAACAACAACCACAACAACAATAGAGAGAAAAGAACACAAAAAGAAAAGAAGAGAAAAACACAACAAAATGTTTTTCAATCTAAGGAGACACGCGACAACCTTCTGAGTGGAAAGGCATTGAGGCTAAGGGTTGCAGAAAAAAAACTATTGAAAAATGTAAAGCAGCTGGAAAGGACGACGAAGAGGACGACGACGACAAGGTGAAGGAAGCCAAACGTAGCGGAAGCAGCCGAACAAGATGTCGACAAAAATCATCAACTAGCGACTGCTGAAATACAAAGCAGGACGCGGAACTGAATAAACTGTAAACTAGGAAACGGTGGAAGGAAAAATGAAGCAATCGCAGACAGCCCAACTATTGCAGTAGATTCGCCATTACGCAGACGGGAGAAGAGAGTGGGAGGGAGGGAGGGAGGGAGGGAGGGAATGGGTGGTAAACCAGCCAAGCGTTAGTGAAAGTGTTTGCCAGGTGGAGGACCAACCGACACGCCTGTCGTCGGTTCGTTAGTGTCTCAAGGCAGCAGAGCAACAACAACAACAACAACAACAACAACAAAAGCATGTAAAAGTGTTGCCTGCTTAAACGCATTGTGATTCAATGTTGGTGTTGCCGCTGTTGCTGTTGCTGTTGCTGCTGTTGTGGTTGTTATTGTTGTTGTTGCTTTGTCATTATACTTCATCCAATATTCACAGGCGAGATTGCAGCGGGAGCACACACACACACACACACACACGAAACACTTCCGCAGACGAAAAGCTTTCCGCTTCCGGTTTCGGTGGGTGTTGCAACAGCAACTTTAAATATTAACAGTTAAGTAGCGTGTGTCGCAAGTTTTTGTGGGTGTGTGTGTTTGTGTGTGTGTGTGTGTGTGTGTGTTGCCTCGGTTGCTTCGATTTTTCTTGCTCTTATCGCTGCCGGCATCGACTGCGTGCAACTTGAACTCAACTCGACTCGATTCCAAGCTACTCGACTTGCCTCGTTTCGACTTGACTCACCTGGCGAGGCCCTCCCCGCTTCCGCCTTCATTCCTACTGCTTCTGTCAAAGTGTCATTTAGATCGTAATGGTTTGATATGAGCTCGCAAAACACATTAAAAGTCTTTCGTTACAAGCAGCAGCAACAACAACGACAACGACAACGACAACAACAACATAACCAATATTTGGCATCGGCTTTCACATATATAAGCTACTCATAAGCTGATTGCTAGCCATTTGTACTCAGCGTGACGGCATTCCAATTTACTTATTTCTCCAACTGTTTTATGAATCGACTGGCAATTAATTAAAATCAATAAAATGACGATTTTTGTGTGGTATATTACGTATACGCCACGTATACGGCTTAATGAATCAGCAATTATTTGTTTACCAAAGTGAAGGATAAGAGAAGATTAGGTACTTATTCACACTATGATCATTCATTTATAGAGAAAGAACTGTGACACATATTAAACATTTTAAACACTACGAAACATTTAGAGAGTAATATCAATAAGTCGGTATGACCAATAGCTTGATCTTCTATATAGAAACGAAGCCAATTAGTCTATAATTTCTGCTGTACAAATTCCATATTCCAATTGGAATTTAAATTCACTCTTGGTTCCTGTTTTAGGTTAGGCCACTTATGACTGAGTGAGCATTCAAAGAGTGAGTCTGTTCAGTTGATCCAGGACTTTCGCTCTTTACCTTAGATTTTATCCTAGAGCAAGTGTGATCAGGTGTTTTCTCTTGCGCTAGTGTGACAGTTTGTATTGTATTGAACAGGGGAGTCAGTGAAGTGTGATTAGCTATTTCCGGTTTTAGTGTAGAGAAAAGAATTGAAGAAGTGGGGTCAAAAAATCAGGAAACAAGTAAGTCGACTAACAAGTCGTTCAGTGAACAATTGAGTGAGTAAAAAACTGAACAAGAGAGTGAGTAAATGAACTTGTTCACTCATTAAAAACTGTGTGGGTGAACTGATTCTGATTCATCTATTTCAGTCGCGTTATCCAACACTTCAAATAAACTTCGGAGTATTGCTCATTTATTTTCTTTAACTTTTACTCCGTTTGCTCGATTTACTCAACATTCTTCAGTGAACAACTGAACAAAAGAGTGAGTAAGAAAATGAACTTGTTCACTCAATAAGAAAGTAGTGAGTCAACTAATTCTGATTCATCTATTTCAGTCGCTTTATCCAACACTTTAAATTAACTTCTGAATCTTGCTCATTTATTTTCCTTAACTTTTACTCCGATTTACTTAACATTCTTTAGTGAAAAACTGAACAAGAGAGTGAGTGAGTAAATGAACTTGTTCACTCGATAAAAACTGAGTTAGTGACATAATTCTGATTCATCTATTTCAGTTGCTTTATCCAACACTTTAAATTAACTTCTGAGTCTTGCTCATTTATTTTCTTTGACTTTTACTCCGATTTACTTAACATTCTTTAGTGAAAAACTGAACAAGAGAGTGAGTGAGTAAATGAACTTGTTCACTCGATAAAAACTGAGTTAGTGACATAATTCTGATTCATCTATTTCAGTTGCTTTATCCAACACTTTAAATTAACTTCTGAGTCTTGCTCATTTATTTTCTTTGACTTTTACTCCGATTAACTCAACATCCTTTACTCACAGCGTCAATTTATGATCAGTCTCATGATTGATTTGATTGGGAATTATTGTTGCTTGTCTCTCTTTCCATTTTAAGCCAATTAATATATTTATTCTTCTCTTAATTTTGTTTTTTGTTTTTTTTTTCGGTGTAGAACAAATTAAAGTAAATTTTTTTCTCGAAGCTTTTAATTTTATGCCTAACGACTTTCGACCTGTGGGTGGGTTTACCATCCATGAAACGGCATCTAAAGCGACTTTCTAATTAGTTTGGTTTGTCAAGAGAGACGAAAAAGAAGATTCCGTTTCACTGGCCCACTCCTCGACGACACTTGACTCAATTTGTATGTGAATGGGTGAATGGGTGAATGGTTGGTGGTGGCGGCTGCTGGCTGCAACCACTTTGACGGTATCAAAAAACTCATATCTACTTTTGAATTCCAAGAATGTTTCTGAGACTGACTCTGGCAGAAGCAAAGAAAAAAAACACACACACATGAAAATGTTTGAAAGCAGAAAAATGTAAGGCCATAAAAATATGTTACAATGCTTGGTTGCGTTATGAAAGAAATTATAAAGACGGGAGAGGTGGGGGTGTGTGTGTATGTTGGCAAGGCGAAGCCACAATTTCCGCAATTAAATAAAAACGCAAACTTAAGCCGCAAGCAAGTGCGACGAAGGACGTAAGAGAGGCGCCCCCAAAAAAATGAATGTTGAGTGTCGCTTGGCTTGTCGGTTGGCTGAAATATTTGCATATGTGCGACGGAAGGTGGTGATGAAGTGGCTCACCCACACACACGCACACACACACACACAGACAGCGAAACACTGTGGCACGCAACGCGTTAATGTATTTTGATTTCAACCTCAGCGACTAACGTCAACGTTTCGGCTGCGTGGCAGTGAGTTCATTTTAATTTCACAGACATGCAAAGAGACACACACGAACACACACACACACACACACACACACAGAGAGAGAGAAAGAGACACACACGCGTGTTAATATTTCCACCATTTTGCGTTTTGTATAACTTTTCGTTGTTTTCTTTCATTTGAAACTGAACTTTTTGGTTGCCGTTGCCGTTGCCGTTTGCCGCTTTTATTTGTCGCAAAAAGGCAAACATTCGAATAAATTTAAAGAGCAGACACAAAACAAAATCTTAAGTAAACTGAATAAAAGTAAAACTTTGCTCATTTGTTGGCTGCTGATGTATTTGCGTTTGCGTATCTGAGAGAGAGAGAGACAATAAATGGGTGAGTGTGTCTGGTGTGTGTGTGTGTGTGTGTGTGATGCTGCCAGCAGATAAAAAAGGAGTAAGGCAAATTACGAATATTTGCCATAAAAATATCAACACAAATGCCGTTTGTATGGTTAGAGCAAACGCCTAAAAATATGCTTTTAATTTTATATGCATAACAAATTTATGCAAAGTGCGCGGTCGCCAGGTGTCCTCCACACGCCGCTTTCTGTGGATGAGTGGATGAGTGGGGGAGTGGGTGTGGGCTTGGATGATGACAGCCTCATGAAATTATATAAAGATGCTTACTAGGTCGTTGATATGCCTCCTCGTCGTCCTCGTCGTCGTGTCTTCAGCCTGCTATTATATTAAAATTGCGTCTACGTGCGGGTTAAATGTGTGCCAGAGTCAAAGATAGACAGGACTATGTATATGAAAAGTGAATTTTGATGGATGACGCCATGCCACAAGAAGGTGTGTGGTTGTGTGTGTGTGTGCCTGGTTGTGATTTATACATACCAGTTCTATGTATCTAAATATATATATTTTCACCTGAGCACCCATTTAAAGGTTCAAAAAATGCTGCTCAACTTGCCACCAGCAGCAGAAATTCAGAAGATTCATGACTCTTTGTGGCACATTAAAGTGTCATTAATGGAATGTGAGAATCATGAGTATTGCATGCCTAGCACTTGCATTTCTAATTAGACAAGATTCAATTTATGCCACACACACACACACACACACAGAGACACACATTCGCAGTAAGGATATTAGTTGCTCCATATATTCCGGGAAAATTCCATAGCATATTACAAGCTGTAATCCCTCAAAAATTGATGTTAAGCTCTAGAGCTTAAAACCGTGATCCACATGACACACGCAAAAGTGGTTTTAGCCCGGCTTAATGTGCTTCACAGACGCAAAGAATACATACATACATATAGATGAGAAGGAGGATTGTGAAATCTGAATCCTGAGCCGAGCTGCAGATGTATCTAAAGCTGAACTGAGCGGCTAAAGCATGCGAATATATAAGTATTTAACCCCAAAAAAGGCACTTAATTAGCAGCCTTGACTTTCAACACACATGCAGACAGACAGACAAAGAGAGAGAGAGAGGCAGAGAGAGAGAGGCAGAGAGAGAGTTAAAGTCGTGCCCTTTTAAATGGCAGATGACTTTAAAAGGTTTTGAATTTGGCATGGCTTGGGGACTTTGCTGAAGCAAAGTTGCTAACTGCAAAGGTAGCTTATTTTGTTTTTTCACTTTTTCGTATACTGGCGGGCTGACTGGCTGACTGACTGACTGACTGACTGACTGACTGACTGACTGGCTGGCTGGTTGGAATTTCGTGCAAATAAACACACACAATTTTAATTTACTTTTTGCTTTGCTCGCTCGCTCGCTCTCTCACTCGGCGTTGAACATTTTTTCTCATTTGAAGTGAAATCGAGACAGGTCGAGAGACCATAAGCAGCGGTTGCCAACCGTTGTCGAAGGGGAAGAAGTGACAGGAGGCAGGCAACCTTTTGGCATTGCTGAGGTCGTCCCTGCTGCTGCTGTTGCTTTTTGTCTTGTGCTGAATTTTTAATTTGCCTGGCAAACATCGTGAAGAAAGAAAGCGTGTGAGTGCTGCTGCCAGCTACCTTACTTTCTTTTTTTCTTTCTTTGCTTTCTTCATTTGATGAAGGTCGTATTCCTGCTGCTGCTGCACCACCATCATCAGCATCAGCATCGGCATCAGCAACATCTCGCCGCCCATCTGTCTGAGCAGAAGGTTAAGTGCAGAAAGCTTCTTTGTGGCTTTTTCTCTTGGCTGGTTGAGTGTGTGTGCCACAAATTGAAATATTTTTTTTGCTGAGCTGATGCTTCTTGATGCTGATTTTTCCCTTTCCCCCCTTTCCCTGAACCCCTTGGCTATTTTTCAGGCTTTCAGGTTGGCACGTATAAATAATTTGCATTACTTATGTGAGGGCGCGTTGAATTTAATTACAATTTTAACTGCAACTCCCTGTAAATGCACAATACACAAACTATTGACAATGTAAGGCCCAGTTGGTGGGTGGGTGGGTGGTTGGTTGGGGGGTGGTTGGGTGGTTGGTTGGTTAGGGCACGTATACGCAATAACATTAAATTGGCATTGGCAACACACATACGAAATATGGCCACACTCATTGCAACAGCAACAGCAGGAGAAAACAGCAAAAGAAGTGCTGACCCAGTTTGACTTTGGCTTCATAACTAATTCAGGCTCACACACACACACACTAACACACACACACACACACACAGACGAGCACACTCACACGAGGGGCAGTACATAAAACATTGTGTTACATGGACCTTCAGGCACCTATGCGCGAACGTTGCGCTTCGAGTGTGTCTGTGTGTGTGTGTGTGTGTGTGTGTGTGTATGTATACATCGAATTGGGTCGGAATGGGTCGAGCATCGGGGTGTTGCAATATAATTAAGGTGGAATAACTTAAGGGCATGTGTGGAGTGTCTGTTGCGTTTAAAATTGATGCGATTTAAGCATAAGCGGATAAACTGCAACAACAGCAATAACAACAACAAGGCAGTGTTCTCGCGTCGCCTTAAAGGTGAACAACTGCTCTTGTACAGGTATAACATTGTATTTGCAAATATTTAATCTAGATAACATTCGATTTCTGCTCCAAAAAAACAAAAAAATTTACTGCTTTATATCAGGGAATTTTTGTTTAAGCTGATTAAAATCTTATGTCATGCCTTGAGACAGACAGGCAACTGCCATCACACTGCTCAAGGAGCAGGCACACTCAACGTTTTTGGTTATGGTCAATCATCGACCATGTCGTCCGAGTCCGAGAAGAAAATTTTTCCTATTCAAATGCGAATTTGAATTCGTATACAAGAAATGTTGTGTACTTTTGGTGCAAACTCAATCTAAAACCTATATAT
Source organism: Drosophila nebulosa (assembly GCA_024703675.1). Classification (NCBI taxonomy): domain Eukaryota; kingdom Metazoa; phylum Arthropoda; class Insecta; order Diptera; family Drosophilidae; genus Drosophila; species Drosophila nebulosa. The sequence continues at coordinate 925,533 of JANFPS010000007.1, read as the reverse complement.
ACTACATATATGTCTGTCTGTGCTCGCAACAGGACGAAGGGACCAAAGCTGCTTTATAGAAATGAACATGGACATCGTAAAGAACAAGAAAAAAAAAGGAAAAATGAAAGAAAATACGAGTAGAAAAAGTATAACAGAAATTTTTATGTCCCTCAACGTTAACCTCATTGCATTTTCGTATGCGTGTGTGTGTGTGTCCTTTTGCCTTACGATTACCTAACATTCAATCCTTTCTGTAGTAGTTTGCTTTCAACCTTTTTTGCTAAGTGGAAGCTCAAACGTCAAGCATATTGAGAGCAACCTTTAATGACTAATTTGTCTTGTCAACTACTTTGTCGCTCTCTCTCTTTCTCTTTCTATCAATCAGTCAGTTAATCAATCACATTTAGTAGCTGCCTATATATTATTGTGTAATCACTTTTTTTAACTTTTTTTTAGAGCGTTTTGCATTCTTGATAACCAATTTGCCATTCATTTTTTGTAGCATTGCCAAACCAGAATGGCAACAAATTGAATCGATATTTATGATTATTTAATAAACTCAATTACGAGTAAATTGATCTGCTGGCTGGCTGGCTGGCAGTGCGTGTTACTTTCTCTCCCCCTCTCTCTTTCTCGCTGTACTTGCCACTTCTCGTTTTGTTGCGAGGTTAATGCACTTACTATTACTTTGAGCCAATCGAATGGCCAATGGTGAATTGGCTATTGCCCTCTTCGCCCAACACCACCCCCACCCCCTCACTCTCTGCCCATGTCCACGACTATGAGCTGACATTTTTTAATTCGCCAACCATTTTGACATTTTTAATGTAAATGAAAATTTTATGGAAATGCCATTAACAATGATTTTACCTCGTTTGCTTCTTTTTTTTTGTGTTTGTTGCTTTGTTTGGCTAAAAAAAGTTTCTTGCCAAAAGTTTTACACAGTTGCCATTTAACCCGAGGTTAGCTGGCCGATGGCTGTCGTGGTTGGGGGGGGGGGAGAGTAAGAGAGAGAGAGCCAAAGAACTTTTTTTTTAACGTTTAATTGCCTGGCAAATGGTTGAATAAGGGATTGAAAGCAGAATAATAAAATGCCATTGACATTTTCCTTTCCTTCTGTTTTTTTTTTATTAAGAGGTTATGCTATGCTCTCTCTCTCTTCTTCTTCTTCTTCTTTCGTTACATAAGCCATGAACATTTTGAAGCTCGTTAACTGCCATCAAAGTGTATAAAATCTTTTGGTCACAACACGTGCCACAAAAAAGCAAACACAAACTTGGCCACAATGCAACACAGAAAAAAAACAAAAATATATATTCCTTTCGCATCGAGCGATTGCAGCAAAAGTAGAAGCAGAAGAAGAATAAGGGGAATGGGGGGAAAATGGGGGTAAAACAAAATAACACTAGAAATCCAATGGACTGGGGGTTCCTGGCATATTTATTTAGTTTAGTTTTGGGCCAATTGTTGTTGCCATTGCAGTTGCTATTGCTGTTTACGGCACGTAGCAACGCTCAGCCAACATTTAAAACAAGTCAACCCCCCCTTCTCCCCGTCTTTCAATATGTTGTGTGAGTGTAAAATGCGAAACAAAACCTCAATTCAAACTGAATATAAATTGTTTTACAGCTGACAACGTTTGCTTTGCATTTTAAATTGTTTCTAGTGTGGCGCCTCCTTTTTTTTGCCTCGTCAGTGACTGTCAAACTGTGTATTCCTCCCATGGATGATGACCCAAAGAAAAGGTCATTGTGTTAATTGGAGCATAGCTGATGATGACATCTTCCACTAACTCTGGCGACACTGACTTTACCTTTTACCCTTCACTCTGCTTATTCAGGCGTAAGAAATTTCTCTCTCTCTCTCAAGTTGTCAAGTTGCTGCAAGTGTGCTAATGATAGTTAGTTGCTGCCTCCCTTCGAGTCAATCAATTGTAAAAATTTAACCTTCTTTTCGGTTACTGTTTCTGTGTGGCTTACCCGATCTTCCGATGGTCAGATCTGTTTCCAAGGCCGTTGTGACTGATGAAATTGATTTGTCTGTTGGCAGGGCTGCCGGTGGCATGGGCAGTGGGCCAATTGTTGAGGTTGTCGTTAGATCGCAGCATTCGCGTTCGGGAAATTCACTGCAGCTGGCCAAATGCACTAGGGCACTGCCAAAGAGTGTGACCCAAACGCTGAGGCAGCAGGATAGAATTTTTAAGTTTTTTATGCGAAAGCGGGTCATGTTGTTGTCGGAGTTGTTGTTGTCGTTATTTAATTTTAAATCGGCTTTGCTTAGCCGTCAGCTTGCTAATGATAATAATAATGATGTTTTTTTGTTTTTGTTTTTTTGTTGTTATTTTTGTTTTAACATTTTGTTACTTTATTTGAATTTATGTTCAAACTCTCAGTTTTAAGTTGCACTTAGAAAACACAACAAAAAGATGCACTAGATTAAAATTTGGTATTTCAATGACTTAAAAAAAATTTGCGTTAGCCTTGGAATTGTTTTTTTTAAGGGGACGCAGAAAGGGGAAACCTCTTGAAAAAATGCACAACCAACGAAATATTGACAACCACAATGGAAAAAAACAACAGAAGAGAGAGAGAGAGAGAGAGAGATAGAGAGAGAGGAAGAGAGACAGACAACGTCGACAGTCAAACCATGAACAGCATTTACAATTACTTTTAACAACAAAAAAAATTTATATAGCCAACAATAGACATAATGCAGCAATAACGGGCAATGGCAATGGCAAACAGGCAACGCCAACAACAACAAAATCCATAAGCGAGCTAAAAAGTAAACGGAAACGCAGACCCGCCCACAGCAAACACTGAATAACATAAAAAACTTTTTCATTTACAATTTGCTCAGTGGGTCTATGGTCTGGTCTGGTCTATGGCCATGTAGCAACAGCAACAGCAACAGCAGCAGCAGCAACAACGTATAACAAGAAAATGTTGAAAAGTTCTTGGGTAAATGCGAAAAGTTGTTGCTGTCCTTGTTGTTGTCGTTGTTGTTGTTGTTGCGTCTGCCTGCGGTTTTTTGTAGCCTTCTTTCTTGACTGTCTAGTCTCGGTTGGTCGGTGGCGTATGCGCAATATGCAAGCAACGCATTGCACTTCTACTGCTTGTCTCTTAGTGAATTAATTCACTTTGCCACTTTAGAGCCACTGCGCGCCGCTGCTTATCAAACGCAAATCGAGCGCGCAAATGTTTACCAAATCAATAAAGTAAAACACATACATATATATATATATATATACAATTCCACATATAATTTGCTGTGATTTTTCTCAAAGGAAAACGCAAACGCAAACAGAGCAAAGCAATGCCACTCCCGTGAGCAATCATGTTAACAAACAGGCAAGCAGGCGACAGGCAAATGCAATACACGCTGAGGGCAACGAATAAACTTAAGAAAATTATTGTCAAACAACAACAAAGTAAAGAGAAAGGAAGCGGGTCGAAGGGGGAGCAGCAGGAGAAGAAGAAAATCTTGATACCAGACATGTTGCAGTCAATCACAAGGGCACAAGAGGGGGAAAGCGAAAAGGGGGGAATCTAGCCAGTCAACGAGGCGAATGCAGGCAAAAGCAAACACAAACGACAAACATTGGGCCAGAAAAACGCAAAGAGAAGATAGAAGAGAGAAAAAAAAAATGGAAAGAAAAGCGTCAAAGATAGAGCCAAAGCAGGCGCGAAGCCGTTTTCTGCATATTCCCTGTTGTTTCTGCTTGAAATGATTTTTTTTCTTTTCCCCCCTGTTGCTTTTGTTGTTGGAGTTGCCTTGGTGGAATATGTATAACGAGAAGACGCAATGCATTTTTGTTTTTTTCCGTCGCCATCCTCGTCGCCAACGCCATCGCCATCAACGTCATCATCCTCGTTGTCGTTTGCTTGCTTTTGAGCCCAAAGTGTTGCCATAACGAGCGTAAAATGGCGGCAAAAAGACGACAAGCAAAGACAACACGCCGTGAAGCAAAGAAACACAGAGAGGTACAGAAGAGGGGCAGAAGGGAATGTATGTATGTAGCTCTAAAACAAACACCAGGCCCATGTGTGTGTGTGTGGAAAAATAACGAAGCGAAAATTGAAACTAAAATAAAGCCATGTTTGCTTCACAAATTGTTACGTGTGCCAATGCCAAGCCAAGCCAGGCCAGGCCAGGCCAACCAAGCCAAACCAAGCCAGAACTCCAACTCAAAGTTTATTTATTTAAAGTTTCAAGTTTTAGCATAAGTTAACGTTACGGTAAAGGACATGCAGGCAGGCTGGCAGGCAGGCAGTCAGGTTGGCAGCTGGGTAACATCATGTCCTTCCACTTCTATTACTGCTCCACACGAAAATTTAGTTGGTAATGTGTAATAAATATAAGCCATATTAAAGCACACACCATGCCAACATGCCAAAATGCATGGCCAAGCAGCAGTAACCCGAAGCCATTCGGTCTCAGTTCACCAACTGTGCAAATATGTGTGTCCAGCTTTGAGCCACTCTTTCGGTAAGCTGAACATTTAAATATCTATCTAGCCCTTTGCTGGCTTTTTCTTTAGATATTCCTCTCTATCTCTCTTTGTCTCTCCCTCTCGCTTCTTCTTCGTGTGTGTGTCTCTGTCTCTTGCTGACCAAACAAGCCAATAAATGTACCACAAATTGTATGTCAAGCTGAGTGAGTCACTGCATTGACACACTTGGCCAAGTTTTTGGTCTCAGACAGACAGACGAAACGACGGAGAAATGCCAGACGAAAATTCGATTTAAATTGGAATTCTTCTTCTTCCTTACAAAAGACAGAAACCCGCAAGTATGCGACATTCCCATTTTGTGCCCCAAATAAGTGAAATGAGAAAAGATCTAATTAAGTGCCACGGATCAGCATGATGCGAGTGGGGGGGGGGGGGGGGGGGGGCATCTCAGCATCTCATAAAAGTTACTTTTTGCTTTTGACTGACATTCCAAGAAACTTTTACGGCTCACATTGCAGCAATGACTCGTCTCCGTTTCTCTGAGATGTAATTAAGTATGTGCGACATAAACGGAAAGTAACGGATACTGCAGTTACCCCCCCTCCACCCACTACTACCTACTACCCAACCGACCTAACTACACCTTGACGTCATTCCCTTGCCGCAGCTACAACTGACAGTTGTCGTCATCATCGTTGTCGTCTGTCGTCTGTCTGCAAGTTCATGACAAATGCAATTTGATAACAAATCACTTGACATCGTTCGTTGTACAGTTGAGCACAAAATGTCATACTGCGCAAGTGAGATTATTATTATTATTAGACTATTCAGTTATAGCTCTTATTTTGGGCAACTTAAAGGTTAATTAAACTAATCGATAACAATTAAATGGCAAATGATTTTGAACTTTCTAGCCAAAAGTAGCAAACAAAAGTCATAACGCACTGACAAATCAGCTCAGTTTTTAATGGCACTTTTAATACGAGTTAAATTTGAAACTGTCTCTCTCTCTCTCTGTCTGTCTCTCTATGTTTTTTATGGCAAAAGTTGAAAGGAGAATTTAATGTGTCCGGTAGTCGGTAGTCTTATTCGATCTCTTTTTGTTTTGGGCAACAGCAACCGTAATGAATTTTTAATAGTCACATTGCAAGGACAGGGGCGTGGCTGAAGCCCAAGCCGAAGTAAAGGGTAAAGAGTAAAGGTCTTTCACACACAATGTGCACAGTAATGAGTTCGCAATGTTTGATGCTTAAAATGCAAACGAATGTCTGCTGGCTGTCTCTTTCTGTCTGTCTGTCAAGGGACAAGCAACTTGTTCTTATTTATAATGCATGTAAATTGAAATAAACAGCAATTTGAAAATCATTTTTCTCACTACGCCCATGTTGCGATTTGTTGAAGAGGGCATGCACCTTGATTAGAGAGGACACCAGCTTGAAACTTTGTTCCTTTTTCCAAATGGTCTATATGAAACTTTGGTCGTAAAATGACAGACATCAGATCATTGATTTGGATTGATTTTCCCCACTTGAACAGACTTGAAAAAAAAGTCGTGCTTGTGCGCCTTTGGCTATTGCCCTTTTATGACTTTAATTTATGAGTATCGATTTCAGGGCGCCATGCGAATGGCGGCAAAACGAAACAGGTGCAGGACATCCCACGAAACGGTTAAGAAAGAAATGTTGCCTGCTAGATTGACAGGAATGGGTTAGAGAAATTAAATCAAAAATTTAAATTATATGTCAGCGAAGAAAAAGCAGTAGGCAGGAGGGTGGCCAAGTGTGCGCTAGCTAGCTCTAATTGCCTACGTTTTTCTGTGACGTACATTAGGTGAGCAGTGGGGGGGTCCTGTGGCGGGGATTTGACCTTTATGGGGTTTTACAGTTTTCAACTATCGATTCGGAGTCGGTCGAGACAGAGACTACGAGGACCATGGAGACATGGCCAATTAATATGATTTCGAGCAGCGATTATACAAATCGTTTTACGTTGGCTCCTCCCCCCTAAAAGTAGGCAAAAATAAAATGCCAGGCGTATCATTAATAAACGTCTCGGGCCAGAGGAGAGCAAAGCGAGTTGAGCACGCAGGTTAAAGCATAATCCAATCGGCCAGAACACTCACACAACAGACAAAGGGTGGCAGTAAGAGGGGCGATTCTCTCTCTCTCTCTCTACACACACACACGGTCACACTCAGGGGACTTGGGCATGGACCTGGCATTAGGATAATGGATGATTACTGGCAAACGTGTGGCATGGCGTGCGGCATGGTGCCATTTACATGCAGCAGCAACGTTAGTCAAAGTCATGTTTCGGTCTAAGGTTTCACTCTATACAAACACACACACACACACATATACACACACATATGTAGGTTGTACATGGCCTTTACATAAAGTCAATTTCGTGTACAATTTTATTTGCATACAAGTGCAAGTTTGCAGGGGCTCAGACAAGCCAGAGACACACTTTTAGACACACACATTTGGTACGTCCTCGTCTTATTGCATGTCTTGCAATATATATTTGTCTGCTCACCACCTCCTTCCCCCAATTCTCATTCTCATTCTCTTTCATGATGGAAGAAAAATAGCTCTAAAAGTCATTGAATGAATTTTATGCATTGACATTCATTCCCATAGCCGAATATTGCACTAAACGGACATGGATGATGAGGGGTGTGAAAGGGAGGGAGGGAGTGAGAGAGAGAGAGAGAGAGAGGGGGGTGCAGTTGCCCGTCAGGGTTTGCTGCGACAACGGCATGTCAAACTGACCCAGTTATGCATTGTTTCCATAGTTTGCTCTTGTGCTTGTTTTTTTTTTCGCTTCTTTTTGTACTTCTTTTTCGTTTTTCGTTTTTCGTTTCGTTTTATATGCTCTCCCTTTTGCGGTGTGTTGGCATGAAAATTTGGTCAATAATTTTTAAACCCAGCTGGAGAAGGATGTCTCCCTCTCTCTCTCTCTCTCTCTGTCCCTGTCTCTGTCCTGTTTCCCTGTCTCTCTGTCGTTCAATCATTATTCATATTTGCTGCTTTTATTGTTTGTCATTGTCGTGTTACTGTTTAATGTTTGCCATTGCATTGATTTTCAGTTTTTATTTGTGTTTAAAATTGCTTGCCAGCAAAAATCCTACAAAAGAGGGAGAGAGAGAGAGAGAGAGAGAGAGAGGGAAAGACAGAAAGACAGTTGCATAGTGGAATGTGAAAAATATGTGAAAATGCTTTTGTTTATTTTTGGCGCCATATTCCAATATTTATTTATTTAAATTCATCTGCTTAATTGATGGAACACATTTTCTAGTAAATTAAATGCAATTACTAGAAATTAATTCGGAAACCAGATTTCATTTTTTTTTTTTTTCGAAATAAAATAAATTACTTAAATAATTAGTAGGTCCTACAATAGTGCTTTAATTTAGGAATAGAAAATTGAAAGTTCAAATTTGACGGCTCAAATCGAAGATCATTCATTGATGGCTAATTGGGTCAACGACAAACTGCATCAGTTTCGGCACGAATCACTTGAGTCGACAGTCTATAATTTAAACATGAGTGTGGCACACACACACACACACGCAGACAGACGCAGACACTAGCAATTAGTGTTGGCCAGGGCACTTGACTTTACAGACTCAAGGCTCTTAAAAATATTAAAAACCCAAACAAGCCAACAAGCCAGAGATACACTGGCTGGGTCGGTTTGGGTCTGGTCTGGTCTGGTTTGGGTTTGGTTTGGTTTGGTCAAACTGACCGCATCAAAGCGTACAACAGTGCGTATAAGCAATATATGCAAGCAGTTTGCCAGTGGTAGTAAAATATGTACATATATGTAGTTGTAGGAGTGAAGAGAGAGAGAGGGCACTTCACTCACTTTACCAAATGCCACGGCATTTGCTTTCTCTCTCTCTTTCTCTTTCTCTCTGCCTGTCTCCCGCACAATTTCTCATCTCTAAAGGTTTTCTTTTACTGATGAGAGTAGTTGAAGAAGCAGCATCGATTGCCCGTTTTGGTTGCATATGTTTTCGCCATAGACACACACGTGTGTAAGTCCGTCTGTCCGCCTGTCCCCCTGCCCATCTGTCCCGCTGTCCCACTGCACACATGCACACATACATACATATACCATAAAGTAATTCAGTGTTGTTCCAATAAAGTGCTTCATAAATATTTATTGGATTATCGAACGTATCGAACAGAAGCAGGAGCAGGAGCAAGAGAAGAGAGGGTAATCGTGTCTGGCGCGGTCGGAACGCACATTGCCCCATTGCCCATAATGAATATGAAGCAATGAACATTGCAATAAGCGCACGTATATATATATATATATATGAATAAATGAGAGCAGCATTGAATAAGTATAAGGAAAATGAATAACTGAACAACGATGCTTACTATTAAATAATCTAATAGTTTGAGATATTTTCCAGTAGTGTGCAAGAGAGAGAGAGAGAGAGAGAGAGAGAGGGAGAGAGAGTGAATATTGCTAATATGTAAATGACTTCAAAGTATTATTCCCCCATTTTAATTAATAAACACTTCGAAACTATTCATCCAGTTGGGCTAATTATGCACATAATGAATAGGTAAGAGAAATGCCAGCAAATCTTCTGCAATTTGAGCTGGATTAAATTTCATAATCAATCACATTAAAGACTTAATATGCCAGCCGCAATAACTGATGGCTGCTGTCTCGATATATAAGAATTTTTTGGTTGGTTTCTTGCATATTTCATGGGGGTTCCTGTCATTGTTGATTTTACTCAAAGTGTGCATTTTATGTTTTGTTTTTTTTTTTTGTGTGTGTGGGAATGTCGTGGAAAAAAAAATTCATTTACACACACATCAACTCAGAGGCGAAACATTGAAGCGGTGCAGGGGGCAGAAGTTGAAGGAGTAGAGAGTCAACTAAAAATTCAGTAAATGCCAAAACGTGGGTAACGTGAATGTGAAACACAAAAGTATTGTAATGTATTCATAGAAAATGACAACTGACAAGAGAATCAAGCAAATGGAAAATCTAACTTGATATGTTTTGTTTTGCTGCTGCTGCTGCTGCTGTTCAGCTGACGGGAGACAGGAGACGAGAGAGACTAGAGTGCACGAGACATTTTAGACAGCTGCCGAGAAGAAGGGTCGACACACTAATCACACATAAATCGAATACAGCAACAGCAACAGCAAGAGAAACAGCTGTCAAAATGCAGACACGATACACGAAAAATGTGCAGGCAATATGTGAGAAGGCAGGCGCTCTTAAAAGTCGGACGAAATTTCCAACTTTAACTGTCAGTTATTAATTACAAATTACAAGTAAAGCCCAGTCCCCCTTCCCACACTCTGCCTCAAAACAATCGCATTGTATATAGTATCGATTACAAACGATGTGAAACTATTAGCTCATGAATGAATGAAACTGTGTGGGTGGGTGTAGGGGGAACTTTGTGCATAGATAATTGCTCGTTACAGAAATACATAAAAATTACATACACTTGGGACAGACATTTGTCTTTTTCTGCCTGCCACCCACTGCCACCCAACGAGGCATTGATTGATTCCCATCAACGGCCATTGAATGGTTGAGTAATTGCTGTTGATTTAATAATTTATTGCGGTCGCAATTATTTAAACTGCTCATTGATACACGCCAAAAATGGAAGGAGATTGAATGACAAAGTCATGACATCAGGCGGACTGGAACTAAATAAATATACACACTATATACACGAGTAAATACATGTTGATGGAAAGGGAACCAAAGGGACCAAAGAGAGAGAGAGAGAACAAAAACTGAACACATTCACATAGAAGTTGGCAACACTTACACCAGTGGGAGGGGGGGTGGGGGTAGTCGAGTCGTCCCCAAAGGTGCTTGGAAAATGATTCATGATTTGTATGTGGCCAGCGAGTAATGCAAAGTGAAAGGACCTTTTCTTTTTGTTGGAGTGGGAAAAAGGAGTCGAGCAGAAAAGCAAATATTGTTAAAGTTGTGTTGTACAAGTTGTTGCAACAACAGCAGCAGCAGCTGCTGCAGGTAACAAAGCAATGCAAAAAAAAAGAAAAGAAAAAACAAACCTAGAAAAAGCCAAAGTGAAAAATAGAAAAAAACCAGCGTAAAATGTCAAGGTAAAACTAAACAAACTGGCTTAGGGCCGGAAACGGAAATGCCCACGAACGTTTAAAGCGATTGCAACTTCGAGAGACAGAGAGACAGAGAGAGCTAGAGAGAGAGAGACTAAAACTTTGCAAATGATAAGCAGGTCGCTGGCATTAAGTAAAAGCAAATACATAGAAAGGACACAAAACAAGGCCCATGAATGGTGCCCGTAATTAGAGTGTGAAAGAACAGAACGAAACAGGCGACACAGGCGCAAAAGTTCGAATCGCTGCTCAAAAGTAATTAAAAAGTTGCAAATAAAAAGTCCAAATTAAGCGACGATTGCAAAAAAAAAAGGGACTGACAGACAGAAGAAGTTTCCTAAACTCTGCTTATCTAAAAATACGGACGGAATTGTCTTGAAAATTGAACGAAACATTGCCCATTCAGTTATAAAGTAGTTTAGTTAGTTATTATATACTTAGCAGCATTCATTTATCAGGAAAATGGTTAGTTAATGGAAAAGGAGAAAAGTTATTTATGCCAGACTGAGTCTTCTTCTGCTTCTTCTTCTTCTTCATGCTTCATTCTTAAGAAAGGACACCAACATGAGATGGCAATGGCAACAACATTATTGGGCTCTGCACTGTGTCAGGTAATCACATCATTATCACGTGAAATTTCGGCATTAACGTAAATTTACGATTTGCACATGAGCACCCCAAACGACGACGACGACGACGACGATGAAAGTGAGCCGCAAAAATAACAAAAAAAAAAAAAAAAAAGAAACTCTGGCAAACTAGGCACTAGTTGTGTGCCTGTGCCAGCGACGCACATAAACTTACATTAAATGCGATTGCCAATTTATTTACTAAGTGAACGGGGGCAACTACATACAACGTTAGCCCACCTGGCAATGGCAACGGCAACGGCAATGGCAACAGCCGTAGCAAACTTGGCTTAAAATTTTAGAGCGGAAATAGTGTGGCAGGCGAGATGGGTTGTAATTGAGCACGGTTTGTGCCCCCCCCCCACCCCACGGCACCACTTGCCACACTACACCAAAAAGTTCTTCTTAACATGAGGCCACAACAGCGAATAACCTGAGTAAAAAAAAAAGATTTTACATTGCCATATACCAAGGAGCCGTGAATGTTTGGCTTGTTTTTCTTTTTGCATACAATTAACGAAAGTGGCGCACCTAGGTAAATAGCATGAGATATTGGCAAGACTAACAGGGGGGGGAGTGGGCAGAATATGGTGAGTGCTCAACCGCATTAACCCATTACCAGCTGAGTAAGCTTAGCTCAGGCATTAAAGCAAGCAGCGGGAGAGAGAATTTTGACACATAAAAAACCATCAAAATCTTGGCTAAGACTATACAAAATTTTCCAAGACATTTGCCAAATTAAATCATGGCTAAAATCGTTGACACTCATTTCGGTTTGGTTTCGGTTGGTTTCGGTTCGGTTTACTTTAGCCACTTTATTCACTTTGCGTGCCTCCTGTGAACACTGTACATCGTTGGAGGATCACTTTGGGAACACTCACACGCGGCGGCGGCGGCGGCGTCTCTCGTCCACTCAATGGAATGAAATCAGAATAATCAAAAATTACGCTAGTGGCCGCATTCCGTCCGTTCGCCACGAGTCTCAGTCGCAAACTGTTTTGCCTTGTGCCGTCGTATCCTTGCCAATGGCATGCACACACACACGAAGCATTTTGGGCACGAAGGACACTTCGTATTTGGGCCCATTCGGCTCTAGTCGGCCATGTGGCATCGTGTAAGAGAGAGAGAAAGTGTTTGATGCTCGACCATTTGGCGCCAATTTGTGTCCTTTGTGTAGAGTGTGACTCTCAAACTGTATGCCGCAAGTGGCAGCCACATAAAATGCTGATGCCAATGCCCATTACTTTGCAGCAGGAGCAGGACTAAATGAAGTGGCTCTTTAGCTGATTTAATTGCGAATTTTTTTCACCAATTGCAATAATTAGTTTTTATTGATGAATCAATTACAAGCAATGACAATTGGCAAAAAAAAAAGATGACTGATGAATGTGAATGAATGTGTGTCAGACGGTCAAAGAATTCGTCCTCCGTAAGGACACACAGGTGGCCCAATAGAGTGGAGAGATGCATGCATGCAGCCAGCTGGTGGAGGGCGAGACGACAGGGTGGGTGGAGCAGCGAGAGCGGCATTTCAGGTGGCAGTGCAATTATCCGTTTTTGTTTTGGTATCATATTCGCCGTAGAAAAGCTTTTGCGTCCGTGTTGGCCTAGGACTACGAGAAAAAAAGCTTACGATTTGGCACACAGACGAAGGCAATGGACGATGAACGATAAAGACGACTATGACGAGGACGACACGACGACTGACGACGACGACGACGACGACTGACGACTGACGATGAATGACGACGCATGGAAGCGTCCAATAAAAATTACGTATACGCTGCAATGGCCCCGAGGCGGCGACTTGACTGCACGAGGCTTGCGGTAATTGGCAAAAAATGAACTGGACGAGTGCCTACACTTGCTTGCCATACACCCACCCACCCCCCCCCCTCCCCTCCCCACCCCCCTCTCTTGTTCTCGTTTGCCCACCTTTCGACCCATAAAACAATGAGCACGAAATTGCCAAAGGGGAACAACAAGCGAAGGCGGAATGTGGACGGGCGCCTTAAGAAATTGGTCGTGACATCGACTTGGACTCGGTTGTGGCATGTCAACGTGTCGCCAATGCCATAAATCTATAAGGGCAGGCCAACTGCTTGAACGCACGACTGCTTCTTGATGCTCTTCCAATTCTGCATAACTTCACAAAAATTATCGCAGAAAATCAAAGCCAAAGCCCAACCCGTTTTCAATTGGCTGGAAATGTAGGCACTTTGTATATAGCTTAGCATTTCGACTTTTATATTTCATATGGCCTCCTTGTCCTCCTCCTTCTCCTACGCTCCAACCTAAGCTGATTAGTTTATTGTGTTCTCTCAGCATAACTTAATTTTAATGGCACTTGTGATATTTTAATCTAATAAAAAAAAATATAATAACATTGCCAATGCTAATTTCTACTCACCGCCTGCCTGAAGCGGCGGGGGGTAATATACCATAAACTTGTGGCGGCTGCTTACCTGCAAGAGAAAGAGAGAGAGAGAGAGAGAAAGAGAGAGTGAGTGAGTGAGAATGAAAGAAAGTAAAGTAAAACATTATTTATGTGAGTGTATGAGCGTTTTTTTTCTTTCTTTTTTTTTCATTCATTTATTTATTTAGTTTAGTTTTTTCCTTCTTCTACCTTTGCCTGTGGCGGGAAATGTGAAAGAACGCTTCCGTTTGGCGGTTAGCCAACATCAAAGCCATCTGCAAACAAAAGCAAGAAGTCGTCCACAAGTCCACGGCCCAAGGTAAGAGGGCAAAATAAAACTTCAATCGATTCGAAAGCAGAAATAAAACAAATTTTCGTAATAAATAGAGTGCGCGAGAATATGGCAAAAACAATGCATGGAGGGGCAAAAAACCAAAGAGACATACAGAGGCAGAGACAGCGTTGAATGGAGGGGGGGGCGGGCGAAAAGGGGGCATCACACACATTTTTACAGTTGCAAATTGACTTGCTTTGAAGTACAAAGCGTTTGGCTGTGTGTGTGTGTGTGTGTGTGCCACCTGCCGCCCGTTGGCTAAACAACAACAGGCAGACACAAGTTGGAATTGAATTCAGAGAACAAGGATATATGTATACCACGCGAGGACGAGGACGAGGACAACAAGGACAAAGACGTGAGAATTGCTTATTTTGTGAACATTAGAAAATATCACAAACATACATACAACAAACGTGGGCCAAAGAGGCAGCAGGTCAACACACTGCAAATCCCCTCACCCTCCCCCCACCCCTTGACCCCTCTTCAATATTCATTTCCTCAACACTTAGGCAGAGGCGTAGTCCAACAAACAAGAGAGAGGAAAATCAATTAAACAATTGAATTTGTAAAATTTTCGTTCTTGCCAATTGAAAAACAAAAAAAAAACACTTTGCTTAATTACACTTACATGCCTTTCCCCTCACCCCTTATGGCCAAAAACCTCTACGCTTCTGCAGACAACTTGAGCAAGTTGTGTGACAGTTGCAACAGCCACTTGTACTTCAATTGCTCAACTCCAGCTCCAGCTCCAGCTCCAGTTGCAGTTCTTTCTCTTTTATACCTCTCTGACTTTTAGTTCTGTGTGTGTGTGTGTGTGTGTGTGTGTCAACATGGCCCTGTAGTCTGTGCATAATTAGGTAGCAAAAATAACAGGCAGCTAGTCAGCCAGCCAACCAGACAGCCAGCCAGTCAGCCACTTGAAACCGCAGCAACACGGAAGCAAAAGGGACAACAATGCTTTAGTCAGGCAGAGTCAGTTGTCACTCGCACTTATTCAAGTGAAAAAGGATAGGCTGGGGGTGGGGGTGGGGGAAAGGGCCTTGGCCAAGCCAAGCAGCAGCTAATGCATCGATAGAAAATTTTAATTTCAATATCTACCCGAAGGGATTTATAATAAAGGGATAAATTTGTATAAAAAGTAATTGAGTGCATTAGCCAACTTTTCAATAAAGGCCAATACAAACACACACGCACACCCACTTACTCACACCCACACCCACACACATTCTCATAATAGAAACTAGTCAGCCAAGCCTAAAGGTAATATTGAAGCGTATTTCCTTTGCTTTTGTTACGGTCAATGGATCTAGTATATAGTAGGGATAATAGATTGCCACAAAAAAGGGAAACACAAACAGGACGACAAATAAGCTGAAAAGTTAAGAGAGAGAGAGAGAGAGGTAGAGAGAGATAGAGATAGCGAGAGATTTAAATTGAGAAAAGGGTTTCTGCGTTGCCTTTTTCTTTAATCAACTTAGACTTTGCCATTCAAGTGTTAACATGCGTTTTCAATTAGCCAAGTTAGCAGCTCAGTGGGCTCACACACACACACACACACACACACACACAGAGTATGCCAAATCGCGCTTGGTGTAAATTACTAGACAAAACACATGAACATTCCAAACATTTGACTTCACTTGCAGGCGCCAGGCCAACCTCCAAACTCTCTCCTTACCCCTTAAGCCTCGTTAGGCTAGGTGTCTGACTGTCTAGTCGCATTGTCTGTGTGCCACTGTGACGAAGTGCTGTCTGTGTGTGTGTGTGTGTGTGTGTGTGTGTGTGTGTCGGCTTCCGTTTATAGCTTCAGTCACCTCAAGAGTTGGGTTGACTTGACGGACGTGGCTTATTGTTTCATTTTGCTGCCGCTTCAGTTTATGAGTGAAAACGCATACAAAAGCAATTTATCATGACTTAATTGTATGTGTGTGTGGGTGTGTGTGTGTCGGTGTGGTTGTATGTTTGTGTGTCAAGAAAACTTAGCCTTATACATAGTTTGTTGTACTTTCAAGTTGTCTCTTGGCAGCAAAAGTAGAAATATATACTTCCTTTTTGGTTGCGTTTTTATTTTACTTTTTGCATTTCTTTGCCCTATTCCCTTTTAACCTCGCTCAAAGGGTATATTAATTTTCAAGCATAAGTAATTTAGCCTAGATCAACACAAATTTCTTTTCGCGTAAACTCTTTCGATAGGACAACTAGATCATAGCATAGTTCGCTCGATAATAAAGTTAAAGATCAATAGATCCAAAATAAAGTAATATTTTTTTTAATAGATATTGAAAA
Organism: Drosophila nebulosa; assembly: GCA_024703675.1. NCBI lineage: Eukaryota > Metazoa > Arthropoda > Insecta > Diptera > Drosophilidae > Drosophila > Drosophila nebulosa. The sequence continues at coordinate 909,293 of JANFPS010000007.1, read as the reverse complement.
CTCTTGCTTGGAAATAGAACTTTTCCCCATTTGCATCCCATCAAGAATTGATTATTTTATAAAAAAAATAATTGAAAAATCATTTAAGCAGACAAATGAAATGAAAATTTCAATAAAATTAACTAAACAGGTATAACAATTTCCAAATGTCTTTCCATAAGCCTTTAATCTCGAGTCTTAGCCAATAGTTTAGGTCACAGAATGCTTTAAAGTCGACTTTCTGATTTGATCCTCCGCTGACAATTGATGAACTTGATGGCGGGGTTATGCACTCCAGCAAGTGGAACGAAGCGCAAAAACATTTGGATTGACACTTTCCATATTCTGGCTCTGTTTTATTTCCACATTTTGGCGGCATATTTCATGCACGAGGATAAAAAGCTATTAGGACGAGCGACGACGGAATAAAAAATAAAATAAAAGATAGAAATAACAAAAAAAAAGAAAGAAAAGAAAGAAAGAAAGACGACAGCACAGCAAACGACAGCTGTCTTCAACTGCAGCCCAAGTGCATAAATCTTGCGCTGAAATGTCAGCCAGGCAAAAGGGCGAGAGAGAGAGAGAGAGAGAGAGAAAGGGAGAGAGAGAGAGGGATAGAAGAAAAAGGGAAACAAAAAACGCGCCCGAAACTGTGATAAAATGCCACCGCGTGCAGCTTTTATATGACACTGTTACCAGTCTCGGGGTTTCTTAAGCCTGCAGATTAACTCTGGTTAGGGAACGGGCTAACGGGGCGAATGTGAGCTGTTCGCCCATGTCGTCGTCGTCTCTCTCTCTCTGCATTCCATTCCAGACGGGGGCCACAGTCAAGTCAAATTGCAAATTGCATATTCAAATGCGGCGGCTTTTTTGCAGTCTGCGGCTGTCGTTTCTACAAATAGCGAAGATTTGCTCATGCACCACAAAAATAACTGGCTATGTCAGTAAGCTATATACATATATATATATATATAAATAACTGACAGACTGGCAGACAGACAGACAGCGGGAAATGAAAGAGCTCAAATGTCTTGGCTTCGGATTGAAAATTAAATTCGCTCCCAAACCCCACGAATCTCGTATTAACTACATGCCTCATATCTAACCTGACCCAAAATACAAAAATGGGTAACCGAAAAAAAAACTAAACTAAAAATGAATGAAAACAGAACGAAAAGTAAATCCATGTAAATGCTGAATGTCTCATCTCTCTCTCTCTCTCTCTCAATGGTCGACGAGGATAAAGAAAGAGAAATAGAAAAATAGAAAAAAAACGAGCCAAAGAAATGTCGCTTCAAGAAAAATGGAAAGGAAAGTCGACAGCCCTGAGCAGACACTAATGCTGATATGACTTCATCTTCTAAAAGGCAAAGTGCATCAGCATCAGCAAGACGATGGGGGGGGGGGGGACAAGGAGTAGTGTTGCCTAGCGATTGTGCAATATGTGAGCGCAATATGCAATGCCACCAAGTCTTCTTTTTATTTGTTGTTGTTGTTGGTTGTTTGTGCCTGTGCTTGTACGCTAATGATTGTACTCATTTTGTTGGTCTTAGTCAATTTGATATTCCTTGCACAACGAGGTAAAAGGAACCGCGACAGCGACAGGATAAGATGCCACCAAGTCAAGTCAAGTCTGCTCCAGCTTCAGCCCCCGCCAAGCCCAAGATAGTTAGCCCAGTTGTAGGGACTTCTCGATTGTAGTTGTGGGGGGGGTGGCTCCTGTTGCCATCCACTGATGACAACTTAAGAATGTCATTAAATTCTCATACAGCAACACAAAAGCTGCATGTGCTTCATGGCAAAAGAATTGCCACGAGGATTTTAGGGACAATTTAAGTAGCACGGATTTAGAGAACATGGCAGGAGCAGTAGCTCGAGGAGCTGGAGCTGGAGCTGGAGTACGAGAAGCTGCCACGCTGACAACATGAAGAAACATGAAGACAGGCCCACAAAACGTCACAACAACAACAACAAGAACAACAACAGCGGCAGGGACAGCTGCTGCTGCTGCTGCTTCATGTGGAATAGCAAGCAGTTGTCGTGAAGCAAAACGCTTTTGGGTAAAAGGCAAGAAAAACTTACTTGCAATTGCAAAGTGAAAGAGGAGAAGACAACAACAGCAACTAAAAAACCAAAAAAAAAGAAGCAAATGAAAGAAAATAACGTATTGCTGGGGGATTTTCTTCATGCACTTGCCTTGCTGTTGCTTTTCTTTTACTTTTTGCTTCTCATTTCTTTTCTGTTATTTCTGCTTCTTCTTCGTTTTTGGCTCTTCTCCCACTTCTCCTTTTTTATTTTTTTTTTCTCTTTCTTTTTTTTCTAAGCACATTCCATCTGACATGTGCAACGCATTCGCATTCAAAAAGTCTATTTCCCGTGCAATTGCAACAATGCTCTCGCATGTGGTAAGTAAGTGACTGTACGAGTGTGTGTGTCGGTGTGTGTGTTGGTGTGTGTTGGTGTGTGTGTGTGTGTGGTCTATGTAATTGCATGTGTGTGCTTTGGGCGCAAAAGAAAACAAATGAGTAGCAGGCTGACGAAGGCGAATGTAAAATGCATGAACCACAACGGTGAAAGGGGAGAGGGAGGCCGTCGAAGACAGCGACAGCGAAGAGGGAGGAAAGCTGAAGATGGAGTTAGGGCAAGGCAAGGCAAAGGTAGAAACAAAAGTCTAGCTAAAACTTGCAGATGGAAGTGGAGGCCAGCGGCTTATTTAGTATGCAAGTTTGTAGGCGACATCTCTGTACATATATGCACACACACACCCACACACACACACACATACACCTCTGTCTAATGTTTGGCTTAGGGTGAACATTATTTACAATCATTTAAAGCATTGAATTCCACTTTATTGTGGCATCAAAATATTTTACTTAATATTACGCATACGTCAAGTTGGACAAAGTTTGTTTTTTAGTCGCTTAAATTATTAGAAAAATTGTTTAAGGGACACTCTAAACCAATTTATAAAATATATATCAAACAATATTGATCGATCAGTGCTGGCGGGGCTATAAATAACATTTTCTATGGAAGTATTTAACTGATTGTCTCAAACAATTACATAGAGGACCTTTTAGACAAACCGAGAATAAACTTTTAATGGCCATCATCGATTCATCTAACTTAAAGTTCCTTTGAAAAACTATCACCAAGATAAAGGTTAGAAGAGTTATAAAGATAATTGCAATTTAAATTGAAATGTGAGCGCATAGAATAGGCAATTTAAATATTATCTTCTATTGTGTTTGTGTTTGTAAGCCACACACTGTGAGAAGAAGAAGAAGAAGCGGAACTAGGATATGCATCAGATGTCGCAATACGCAATATAAATAAAGAAAATGTTACTGCATCGAACACACATTTATTGACGAGACAAAGTCAATGTGAGAACGGGCATTTATATTAAACATTAAAAAATACGAGAAATAAGAGAACGAATGCGACAGGATAGACAAGGAGCAGGACCATGTCACAGGCATTTGGTATGCTCAACATGTAACCAGAAGGTTTGAAGGAACATACATACATACGTTCCTGTTGTTGATTGCGTATAAAAATATTTATAAAATGCAGATTGCAAAAAAAAAAAAAAAAATACAATATGCATCATGTATATCCGGCTGTTTGCCTTTGTATAACTTTGCCGAGTTGTGTGTGCCTGGTGAGCCTTTATTTGACATGCAGGAAACTTCAGATAATGCGGTAATATCTGAATGGCATGATGAGATAGACAGATGACAATCTAAATGTTTGTGCATTTGTAAACGTTTATTTATTTACATTGATTCTCTCTCTGTCTCCATCTCTCTCTTGGCTTCTGTTTCCCAGTGGATTGCCACTTGCCAATGGCTGTGTAACCACAAGAATTGCCAATGTAATTGAAAATCTACACACACACAAACACACAAACACACTTAAACTTACACTTACGTACGATATATGATGGTTTTTTTTTTTTTTTGTTTTCCTGTTTTTTTTTTTTTTTACCGCGATTTACATTTTATTTCGTACATTTTTTTCCATTTCACACATGATTTCTGATTGCCAAGGCCTAATGCGGTGCTTTCCCCCCCCCCCCCCCCCCCCAAAACCCAACCCAATCTCGATGAAAGCGAAACTCTTCAGATAAACGAAAGTGAAGATGGCAAAAAAAAATTGCATGTAATGAATAAATTTTTCGAGGCAACAACGAATCAGATGGTCTTGGCAGACAAATGGTTGGGGCGGGGGTAAACACGGTGAAAATGAGCCTGGAAAACGTAATGGAATTGCTGTGGCGTTAAATTTTTCAATTTCATTCAATTTACACGAAGCTCACCGCAGACACACGCAGGAAATTTTGGAAATTCTTGTTAAGAGAGAGAGAGAGATAGAGAGGGAGAGGTAGATGTTGGCCAGGGCCGAGACTGGGCGGCTGGTGGGCGTGTGTTCCGTAAGACCTTTCGTTTGGCATCTTGAAGTTTGGCGGAAATGTAGCAATTTGTATGCTACGCCTAAACGAATTTTAACGATATGTGAAATGATATTCGACGCTGATCAAAAATGCCAGGCCACGCCTTCATTTTACATAGATACATATATGCTGCGTGTGTAGGCGTGTGTGTGCGGGTGAGCGTCTCTTTCACCTTACGGCAAATTGCCATGTTCATTAAAAAGTCAACGGCAAGTCGTAAAGTTCTAAATGTGATGTAAGGACAAAAGGACGAACGGAGGGCGAACCAATATGCATATACTTGAATATGAAATAACCGTCAAGCAAATCACATCATGCCATCTGGCAACGCCAGGCGAACTGATGCTCGGTCTACCCACAAACAAGCTGGCAGCTTGCAGCTCTACCCAACATCATGTTAGCCATGGCCGCAACCAACTTTGCCTTTGGCTTTGAGTTGTTGCCACAAAACTGTGCAAAAGTGTCAACAACTTGTAATCACCCAAAAAGTGGGCGGTAGGCGGGTAGTAGGCGTCTGCCTAGCCAACACTTGGTCACATTTTAACACCTGCTCGTTATCAACTTTTTCTGGCAAAAAAAAAAGTAGTAAAAAAGAGTTGCAACGACACCCACAAACTTTCGCAACATATTTATTTTCATTTTTCTCTCTCTTTTCGTTTTTTTTTTTTTTTTTGGCCAACCTGCCCAGAATTATGTCAAAGTTGTGGGCAACTACAACTACAACAACAACATAAACTTGCCTGGCTATATGGTATGATGGGTTGGTTGGGGGGGGGCGTGGCAAACGACAAGCATTGCTCGCTCATTAGTGTTGTCAGATTTTGGTGTCACCTCAGCCAGCAGCCAGCCTGTTGTTGACACTTTAGTCAGGCAAAACAAGTTACCCCTTCTCTTACCCCACAACTTAAGGGCCACAATTTGAATTCTTTAATTTATGGCCAAAGCCTAAACGAGGGGGAAAATACAAAACAAACAAAAAAAAACCCAATTGCACAATCAAGCGTAAAATAATTGCAACTAAAGAATGCGTGACCCATAAAAGGACATAGATAAATTTCCACTTTACCACAAAACAAAAAAAAAAAACAAAATGAAACGAAATCGAAACGAAACGAATCGCATTTTATCTGTTTAGCATACGAGAGAAGCTTGAGAAGTTACTCGAGAAAATGAAGTTCAGATATCTTATCAGAGAATTACTTTTGTCTTTTATTTTAGACTTTTTTCAAAGTTGTTAGTCAAGTTTACTTTGTCAACCCAAACCTAATGATAACTAGCACCAAATTAAACTTGAAGTAACCCTCGCATAAGAATGCCAAGGGCCAGCCGCCTACAAAAAAAAAAAAAACGCAAAACGAATCGAAATGAAAACAAAACTCGAGACGCATAAAACAATTTAAATCGAAGGCAAAAGGATATTCAAAGGCCATGGCCGAGGCAGGCAGCGATAAATGTGCAAATGTGTTTCTGTGTTTCTCCATCAGTTTGTGGAGCTGATTAAATGCCATTGAAGGCATAAATTTTGTGCAAGGGTCCCATGCCACTCATCCACCCTCACTCAATGAGTGTGTGTGTGTGTCCTTTGACCTTAATTTGACTACAAATTAAGCGGCAATTTCCCTACGCCTACAAATAACTGCCACAGGAAGCTTCTTCAAATCAAAAAAGAAACAGAAAAGTCGCAAATATCAAGCATACGCCGTGTGTGTGTGTGTGTGTGTGTGAATATGTTTGCGCTGCCATCGACACGAAATGTCTTCATAATAATAGAAAATGCAAACGAAACACGCCCATTTCGCCCAACTACCATCGCCCCACCTGCCATTTGCCTTCTTTTTTTCCCATCATCATCATCATCATGGACTTCTTGTCTGATTTGATTAATGGACGCCTACTACAGGCTCTGGCTCTGGCTCTGGCTTAGGCTCAAGAGTTAATGTTGATCCTCTTGTCGTCTCGTCAAACGATTTCGCTTCGTTCGACTGCAGCGCCCCTTAAAAGTGTCGAAAAGTGAGCAATCACTGCAAATGTGATGAGTTCTGAACGGACGAAGAAGCACGCAATTTACTTATTACCCCTATAAACCCCACAACCCTCTCAACGCCCATTGCCCCCTACCCTCTTACCACTTCATTCCATTGCTTGAATGTCAGCGGATGTGTTTGGCAATCGATCAAAGGTGTAACCAAAATTTCCACTATGTCCTGGCGGCTGGTCTTTTTGTGAGGTGACAAATCATATTGCTGACAATATGGAGAAATGTCCAAGGCACGATTAGCTTAGCTTTAAAAGGTTTTAAAGCTACAATTCTTAGTTGAATGAATGGGGCTGGTCTGGGAATTGGTCAGGCACACGCAAATATAATTAAGCATTGACCACAGTCGTCGTTGTCGTCTCTGAATGTCCCCGAGTGACCAAGGCACGCACGAAAAATGAAAACTCAACACGCCACAGTTTTTTCTCCGCCCACTTCCACTCCTACTCCCACTATAACTTCCGGCCATGTAGACTGGTCTTGGTCTAGAAAAATGGGCCGGCCACCCGGGTGGTGCGGTGGGGGGGCGGTGTTAATGTGGTTGCGTGGCATTTGTATGTTTTTCAAGTTGGTATTGGCATTGTTGGTGGTTTGGGGCCAGTTTTACCTGCCAATCCTCGCTAGCTTAAGTGGTTTTTCGAAATATTCTACCATTGGCCAATTGAGGTCTTGGTAAAGCAATCAAACTACAAATTGCAATTAAAGCCATTTCAAAATCATGGCACGAAGGCAAATGGCAAAAATTTTGATATATTCATAAAAAATGGCGACATTAATTCAAGTGAATGGGCAGAATCTCTTTAAAGTTACCCCGAAGTGCATTGAACTTTATAGAAATGGCAAAAAATAAAAAAAAACCTAAGGGGCCAACATGCAAATGTATTGTAAATGTTGCTTTTCATTATATTTTATGAACTTTGCCCGAGCGCATCAAATGCGTGGCAAATGAGATGGGGGGGCATCTCTCGTTTCCTGCGTAGTAGGCCTCAACTCAAGTCCGCACTTAAAACAGACAAAAAACAAAAAAAAAGACGCAAAGTTCAAGTTTCGACCCAAAGAAGAGCGACGGGACGGGGGAGGGGGCTTGAAAGTTTAAGCAAATTGCCATAATGAACCCTTTTTTCGTTGCCTTTGCCTGACTTGTTTTTTGCTGGCTGGCTGGCTGGCTTTGTTTGACGCCTTGCCAATTTTATGTAGGCAGAGGCTGCCAAGGCAAAAATTTAGGCAAAATGTATACAAGTGGCAAGCGTTGTCTGTCTGTCTGTCTGTCTGTCTGTCTGTAGGCGTGGTCCATGCGTTTGCCCTTTTTCGGTGTTAAAATGAAATCTATAAAAATAAGTGTGGCATGTTCTATGCCATTCTTTACCGAAGACTTCCCCCACCAAGCTGTTGTCTGTGTCTGTGTGTGTGTGTGTGTGTGTGTGTGTGTGTGTGTGAGGGTTTCTCTCTCTTTGGCATTTTTTTGGGCCAACAGCCTGCCTTACTCGGCATTTAACCAGCTCACTTTTGGGTTATTAAATGATGAAGCAGTTTGCCGTTAATGACTGCCAAAATGGCGACGCTTTGCTCTGGCAACAGCAGCAAACATAGTCGAGAGTTGAGAGAGAGAGAGTCAAGTTGAGTTTATTGAGCCCTCTAAAATGTTGCCAGGCCTTCTAGATCCTGCCTGCCTGCCTGCCTGCTTGCCTGTCCTGGTTGGTTGGCTAACTGGCTGGCATGTCAGTTTGTTTAATGAGGGTAAAATTAGCGCTGTCTCAAGCTTATTAGAGCCACTTGGGAGTTTGGTTAATGCCAGTCACTTTATGGCTTGGCCTCAGCAAATCGACTCAGTCAATTTAAAGCGACTTAATTGTTTTGATTTATCGGCCACATTGACTTTACTCAAGTGTATTGGCCGAGAGAAAGAAATTGATTTTTGCTTGGCTTTTGATTAACATAAATGATGCGGCGGCTTACGAAAAGGATTTGCCGCATGGCCAAAAGTGGCGAAGAAATCAAGTTAATGGCATGCATTTCATTTTTGCGTACATACATATTTATTTAGCATTGCGCATACGCCAGGTGGTTCGGGCCACAGGCACGCAAATCAAAAAAAAAAAGCCAAAAGGGCCAGCAGCTTGCTTCATTTCTTAGCATACTTTCGAACGCTGCAGGCAAGCAGCCATTAGAAAAGGCTAAGGAATCAACAATGGCCACAGAGTAGGACCCTTGGCTCCGCTATGGCGACCCCCTTTCCCCCGCTTTCCCCTTTCCCTTTATAGCACTTTGAGTGCTGCGCTCATCATACGTTTTATATATGCAAATAAAATTTGCGGGCGAGGACGTTAACAAAAGGCGCCACCACTTGACGATGTCCACTGCTTTTGGCCACTTGCTGGTGATTTGGCAGCTTGGGCTGTGATTGCTCACGCGACTCTGAACCACCCACTACCAACTGTAATAATAATTCCTTGGCCCACCCGCACACCCCCAACCCAGCACCGTAAATTGTTGCTCCTTCTGAGTTGGTACGACTTTGTGACTTTGTTGCTGGTTAATAAGAAACCTACGTCACGCAATATAATTAAGATAAACATAATTATAGTTTGCCGTTATATGTGTGTTGGTTTTTTCCTTTTCGTTTACTCGGCGCGGGGGCGGGTCGTGGCGGTGCGATAGAAAAGTTATGCTTGAATGTTATACAATATAAATTAAAGTTGACGACTGAAAAATGCAAAAGACACGCCTAGTTTGCTCGGACTTTGTTCATATTTAACATTTTCCCACTAAAAATAGTTTATCAAGTGTGACGTAAACAAAAAAAAGTTTTCGAAAAGGTCATTGAACTAATTGAAACGTAACATAAGTTCTTTTGACCAGTTCCTTAAAAGAATGCTCATGGTAAATAACAAAGCTATGAACAGGAAAATCACATTTCGAAGTAAGAGCTAAAGTTATTCAGTTTTTAACTGATCCTTAGAGTTTCAAGGACAAATCGAGCAAAAGGCATTTTGCCTTTAAGACTATTCTTTGCATTCTTCGATCGACTTGCGCTCATTTGTGTAAAAATTATTATAATACTTCAGTCGCTGACAAGATAGCTTTGAGAATTACATTTTACCAACTTTCACAAACAATTATTAAATGAAATCTTAAGTTTATCCGACAGAGCGGTTAACGGTTAACAAAAAAGCTACCATTTTCTTAGCAGACTGTTAAATGAAAGTCCAGAAAAGCTGCTATTAGTTGCCATTCAATTTCATTTAAAGTAGCTTTTTATGGCCAACGCTGAAAGCTCTTGGCAGATGGCGAGAAAGCTATCCGCTGTAAGGGTAAAAGCGCTCGAAAAATGTTTTCGACCAAAAGCTGTTAAACGTAAACTCGCTCCATTTCTAAGGACGAATTTTGTGACTTGAATTCGCTGCGTTTGGTCCTTGAAATTAAGTGTGAAACCTAAATTCGCTGTGTTCTTTACTGATTTTACACACACACACACACACACACAATTAATGTGTTGAAAAATAACACTCTTCAGTTTTCGAATTGCGAATATAACGTCCTTTTGGCTTTATTTTATTGAAAAAAAATATTTTTTTTTAGATATCGAGTGCAAAGTTTTTTGAAATTGAATTCTTTAATTTCAATTAGCGTTAAGCAATTTTGTGATTGACTGCAAATTTAATTGACCACTGAATAAATAATAATCAAATTTATGACAAAAATATCAACAATTAAGCAGCGGTCAGGCAATTCAAAATCCATGTTCTTAATGGACAAAAAACTCTTTCAGCACAAATCGTTTAACGCTCAAATGTGATTAATTCATGTGCAGCTTTTGCTCGGCAAACTATCACATGCGAATTTTCAATTGAGACACCCAGAGAGAGAGAGAGAGAGAGGGGGGAGGAGAGAGGGGGGAGAGAGTCATTAATAAAACATGAAACATGCAACATTCAACACATGTTGATTCCGCATCTGAAAAGTGTGCTGAAAAGCCTTACCTAAATAAAAAATCACAATAATCAGTGCCAACAGTTTCAGCATGTTGCCGTCGTCGTCGTCGTTGTCGTTGTCCTTGCCGAGATGATGTTGTCCAATAAATAAATATCCTGAAATCGGGCAATGCTTTTCCGTTTAACTGCAGGGGGGGAAAAAAAAGAAAGAAATGCCATATATTTGTTTAATTAATTATTGATATTGAAGCAAAGGCGCAAAGTGTAATTGCACAAAGAGTATGCACTCAATATTTATTTATAATTATCATTGGAAAACTTTAATCAAAAATATCGGTCATTTTGAGATAAGTTTAACTCTAATTGGTGTAGCATACTTTACAGGGGCAGCTAAGGAAAAGAGAACACAGTATTAAGGTAAAGGTCACAAGATATAGCTGGGCGTGGTCAAGTGTTTGTTTTTGAGGCATTAATCTAGGCAGCAAAAATACCAACATCTGCATCACGACAAATGTAAATGTAAAACGGAAATTATGCGCATTTTGATTAGGCAAGCGAGCGAGAAATAAGAGAGATGAGAAGGGCGAAAATTGTGCAAATCGAATCAAGGTATACGCAACGAATTGCTTATACCCTACACAACACCACAAGCACATTAGTTGAACTAATGTGCCCCATTTTTAATAATGACCGTAAATGCAATTCATTCGCTGCTCATTTTCACTGCTTTTGCTGTGCTGTGATATCGCACATGAATTATTCACAGGATTTGTTTATGACCCGGGGGATTTATTAGTGTCGGACGATTGCATCCCGTTGTTATACTCATTGTTATAATTAATGTGTTTCTTTATTGATTTTACAACTTAAAATTCCTATTATTTAATGAAAAGGATTACACAAAAAAAAAAAAAAAAAACAATTAGTCGGCCGGCAACGACCTAAAAATACTCTTTAAATGGGATAATTGATACTAATTCAAAATACTTTTGTTTATTTTTTCAGGCAAACTCTTCTCTAAAGTGACATATATACCCCAACTTTCACCTGGAGCGCTGGGTGTCAAGTGAAAGCATAAATTATCATGATGATTAATGAGCTTTTGTGGCGCATACTCTCTATGTTTTAAATAATTAATATTCATTTGCAAAAGAAGCGCAACAAAAAGGTGAGTACATCTTTCGAGAGAGAAATCTTCACAAGTTGACCCGATTAATGAACTGAATGTGTTGATACGATTGTTTAAGATGCGGTTGATGGGTGAAAGGGGTGGAGGCGGGGGGCAAGGGATGAAGTCATAATATTTAATAACTTGCAATTTATCTTGCCTTTTCACACATTTACAACTGATTTAACTCAAGCTTAAGCTTTTTGTTCTCTGAGTATTTAATTTAATGAAACGAGCTCAAGTAGCTGATTGAGAGAAAAACAGAGAGAGAAATGGGGGGTGGTAACTAGGTGGCAACCAGCTGTGTGACCTAAGTCAACAATCAAGCCAAGACAAAATGGCAGCAGCCCCATAAATAAGTTTTGCATAAATCTGCTGCCAGGACAACAAACGGTCACAAGTCAAGTGTCTCTGGAATGAAAGACAAAAGGCAGAAGGCAAGAGGGAAGCCCCTTCCCTTTTCCCTACACCTGCTCCTCCTGTTTCAGCTGGAGTCTTTGGACAACAATTGTGGCGGTTGTTGGTGCGTGTGCAGCCAGGCGAATAAATTGAAGCCACTGCGGTTGCTTGTGCGGTTGCGTTTGGGGTCGGGCGAAGGCAGTTGGGGGGGGTTGGGGCAAAGGTAAGCCACTCATGTGCATAATAAGAGAAAGAGAAGTATGCGGCTATCAAAAGGGACAAATTGCGACACAAAGGCAAAAGCACCAACAATATCCGTCTCAAATGTAGTTACAAACACTCGTGTTGAGCACTCACGCACACCCGCACACACCCCCCACACACACACACACGTTACTCGAGGCATTGGACCTCAGTGAATTATTACGCTCGGTTTACATTTTACGCCGTTTAATTTTGTGTTGGCCATATTCAAATGAGTGCAAAATTGATTTCAAATTGTTTCAATGTGGTACACCAGTTGGCATTGATTGATTCACATAAAACGCATCACGGAATGCAAATCTAATTAGTTGTAAATGTACACCAAATGTGCATTTTGTTTCAAATATTCTGAACTGACCGATTGCTCATCCTCACATTTTGGCTTCATTCGCCACACTTCAATTTGCGGTTCCATTACCAACAACATTGACACACACTCTCAGGCCGATTGGCCCTTTGCCGCCTATTCTCGTCACACTTTTGGGGTCTGGGTTGGTGAGGGGTCCTTTTTTTTTGTGGGGGGGGGGGTGTACTCGATGGCATCCTCTCCATTTCGTCATTTGGATTGCCATTGGCCTGGCCCTCCTGCATGGCAATTTTGGAGTCCAAGCGATAAACTCGAACATGACGCATTACATACAGAGATATTTGGAGCGGCAAAGAGGGGGGGAGAGAGAAAACTGAAGTTGCTTACGTGCAGAGTGAAAATGTTGGCCTGCCACGCCTCTCACTCACACACATAACCGCCCACAGGAGACACAGGCGACGGAGATGCTGAATCCCGAAAACTATCTACGTCGCAGAGAAAAAGTTTCTTTTTTTTTTTTTTTTTTTTTGCTGGCAACCAACAACCTTCCCATGGGGTAAATTGTATCCGCTGTCCTGTCCACCAGTCCGCCTCCGGTTCCCACTGCAACTGAATGGAAGTGGAAATTACGAATCGTCGGCTTGTGCACATCTCAATGGCCAATGACTCGACATCTCATGTGTGTGTGTGTGTGTGTGTGTGGGTGAAAGAAGATGGGAATCGGCTCGTCTGCCAAATCGTCTCGAGCATTTAAATTTCATATTAATTGGATTAAGTCTGGCAGCATATTTACTCAAGTGTTCCCCCAACGACTCACAGAAACTTTTTCGCATATCGTAAACTAATTTGTAGTTCTTTTTCTCTTTCTATTTTACATAATTTCACGTTATGTTATGTATTAAATTATGAAATTCTAGCTGCCAATTTATCTATGTGGGCTGTTGCAAGGGGCAAAAGTTGAGCCACACCCTCATTTAAGTGGTTAGACACTCCCACATAACGACATGAAGTCATTTAAAGTTGTTCAAGTAAAATGATAGCAAATTCTGGTATAACATTTCCATCAAATAAGCCAGTAAGCAAATGCAATTTAAATTTTTTAGTTTACCAGCTAACAAATTAGGGCTTAGATCAGTGAATTTCAGTGTGAGTGTGTGTGGGGAGGGGGGGGGGGGGGGTTTAGGATAATCCTTGAGAGTGGAGCAGAGTCCCAAAGAGGTCCACGTTGATCTCTGGGAGTCAATAGAAGAAAGAAATGGCAGAGAATCCACAAAGACCAGGTTAATCCTTGAGAGTTATGACTTAGATCAGAGCTGAGTCCCAAAGAGCCCCAAAAATGTGAAACAAAAGCAAAAAAAAAAGAAAACTAAGCCTTTAATTGTTGGATCAAAACTTAGGATCTGCTGTAATTCAAAACTTTATTTGATTTTCTTGTAGAAATATACGACCTCTATATGATGCTATGTATATGTGTATCTAGTGTATATAGCCTACCTAACTATTTGTGAAAATAATAAAATAATCATATAGATTTCTTCCTGAATAGGGAAGAAGAGAGCGGGGAGAGGAAACAAAAACCCAATCCTCATTTAGTGAACTAAAATATTAAACTGATTTTATTTACAAAAGTCTTCTGTTTATATACATAGTGATTCTTAAACTTTATAGGTGACATTCTTAGGGTCGGGGGATCTTATTCTAATGCTAAATGCATCGCAGCGATCGGGAGTTAAAATTATTTTTAAACTGACATCCGTTGGTCGTTAGATTTATTGACCATATTTATGTACCTTGATGTGTGGTGCATGTTATATTTTTGTGTTTACATTTATGAATCTCTCCTGAGTACATTTATTTTTTTTTTTTAGACATCGCTGTCTTAGAAATTACCATGTTTAGACTTAAACACTTTCTTTGACTGAAGAAGTTTCACTTGCTTAAATAGAAGCCAAATAAAACTCAAATCGCTCCTACATAAATGAAGCTACAGAGATATTCAAATGACATAAAAAATCAATCAATTCGTGCAGATTGAAGTGCACTCTGAAAACTCAATTAAAGCAGGACTTTAGTTCAATCAGCGGAAAGAAGTTAATTTCCTTTCTCATTCTCTTATTCCAGCAAACTGTAGATTAGTAAGTAGAAGATGAAAAATCAAATCAAAACTTGTCTTTGTTGTCCCAAAACTCATCACGTGCATATGTGTGGTTGTGGTTATGTGTGTGTGAGTGTGTGCTAGAGCTGGAAAACTATCGATAGTGGCACCATTCGATATTTTCAATGTTTTGGATGCAAAAATTCGATACTATCGTTAGTGCTTTTTAACCTATATTAATGGGATTCAACAAACTTTAAAACAAAAAATTGACACAAACTTTGAATCATTGGCATTTTTTAGCAAAAAAGAAACAAAAATAGAGTTTAAAAACAAAACAAAAAAAAAAAATTAAGAATTGTTTGAAAAAATGAATACGATATTGCTTAATTTATTAATAACAAAAATTATGTTTTTTTAGCCTTTTAAGTTATATAAATATAAATATAACTTATCTTGATTAACAAACAAAAAAAATTTAACTTGTATTGATTTTGTTCAAATTAAAATTAAATTAACGTACCTCAAATCAACTCTTTAAGACAAAAAATAAAAAGAAAACAAAGAAAAGCAATTAACATAAATTAAATTACATGTTATAACTATCGATAGTGGCCAAAAACAATCGATGGAGACGCATGGTGGCTTCGATAGTGCCATCGATAGTTTCCCAGCTCTAATTTGTGTGTGTGTGTGTGTGTGTGTGTGTGTGTGCAATTTTGATTTACCCATTTCTGATTGCTGATGGAACAGAACGAAAATTTATTTATTTTTGCAACTTAATTTCCGAAATAGATTCGAAAATGGGAAAGGGAGAAAGGGAGGCGGAAACATAACCCAAACACATAACTTTCATATTGTTGCCTAAATTAGCTTGTTAGATTTGGCTAAAAATTGTCTGTCAGCCCCATCACCCATCAGCCAAGCCAAACAGACAACTGGCAACAAGCTTATAACTTTTTCGTTTGCTCGAAATACATATACATACATACATACATACATATATTTTTTGCTGCACGCTCTTTTGGCCGGATTGATTCGATTAAAACGTCAACAGTGGCAGTGGCAGTGGCAGTGGCAGTGGCAGTGGCAGAGGCAGAGGCAAATGGCAGCTACCAAAAGTGGCAGCAGGAAAAACAATTCACAGACGCCTTCCATTTCGAGTTTATTGTAAATGTATATAAATGTGTGTGTGTGTGTGTGTGCCGCCTGTGTAACTGTGTGTGTGTGTGTGCGTATGCGAATGGCCTTGTCATATTCATCTCGATCTCGAGGCTTTGCCAAGTTGTCACAGCAAATTCTTTTTTTTTTTTGTTTTACTTTTATTTTGTCAACTTTTTTTTGGGGTCGTCTCTCTCTCTCTCTCTGTCTCTCTCTCTCTCTCAGTCAGCCCTTTTGACATTTTGCCTTAGCCGCAGGGCATGAGAACTCGAGATGCTTGTCGGTGAGAGGAAAGGGCAGGAGTGACGCAGGCAAAGGCCAAGTGGCAGGCTAAGGCCTGTCATGTCGTTTGATCTTTTATTGTGTTTGTTTTACGAGGAGCCGTAAATCCCTTTTAAATTGCAAATTCTTTATGTTCGAATTTTCGCTTCACGCATAAACACCAGGACACGCCCACCACAAACCAAGCGCCCCAAAAAAGCAGGCACGCACTTTGCAGAGAGGGGGCAATTTGGGGCTTGGGGCTTGTTTCTGTTTATTTCATTTTTCGTATTTGTATTTATTTGTGATTTTCATTCGTCTTTTTTTTATGATTATTATTTTGTCGCTCGCTGTTCCCATCGAAAAGTGAAAGTGTTGTCTGTCGTATTTTACACCTACCACGCCCCAAACGCCGCCCGCTTCCCTCCGCCGCCTGCCGCCTGTTTTCGTGTGGTCATGTGTATGTGTGTGTGTGTGTCACTTTGATGGGCGTGGCCACCCCCTGATGTGTGATAAAAATTTATTGAATCGAAAACAATAAATATTTGATTTGATTTATTTTAGCTTTTGCGCAGTTTTGCAGCTCATCATTGATTTCAATTTCGTCTACATTGAGTTAATTGAAATACAAAAATATTTTATGGCAACTTTCCCCGTCCACTCTTACCTACCTCTCCTTTCCATTCACTTGAGTTCATAAATTGAAAAAAAAAATGTTGCCTACTTTTTTGGGTCAAAAGTGTAATTAATAAACAAGCAGCACAAAAATACTCTGAAAAAACAAAAAAAAAGAATTTTTCTGGTAAAGAAGAAGCCCGAAAATCCCAGGCATTTCAACGCCTATTACAACTGAAGATTAAGCCATAAACCCATTTAAGCAATGACCCTGCAACAGCAGCAAAAAACTTTGCCCAAACAACATCATCGACACAGAGCGACAGGGAGCGAGAGACAAGCGAGAGCGAAATGGCAAGAAATGGCGGTTCAGGTCCAGCCTTTTTGATTATTGCTCAACACTTGAAAAGTTTTTCTTTTACTTTTTTCTCTCTCTCCTCCCACATGAACTTTGAATAAGAGATAAAAATGTTACGTGCCTCATGGCATGTTGAATAAAGAAATATATTTCTTTGTTATCACAGTGAAAAGATGTTTCGTGTGCTTCGTGTTTACCTTGTCATTGTTGTTTTAACTGTTGTTGTTGTTGTCTGGACCAAAGCCACAGTCTTGGCAATTTTCTTAAAGCTTCAAAGACATGTAGTGCTCAGAGAGACAAATGCCCAAAAAAAATGTCCTTTGTGTGAGACGCTAAGCATATGCAACAGCAGAGTCCATTCACCTGGTCCACCTGGTGGATCCTTTTGCCTGATTTCTTATGCGCACATACCAAATTCTTGGTGCTTGGTCCTTGCTCTACTTTGTGTGGCACATCATCAACAAATCGTCAATAACACTTGACACCCGTTTTTGGGATATCTCTCGACCCTTTGCTCCAAACGCCCGGACATTGTGAGTTTTTTAAGAAATTACATTTTTTTTCTTCATTTTTTTGTGTTCTGGTCTGGAGATAAACGCAGCCCATCCACAGCTGTCTGCCGCTTGTCGTTTCATTGGAGCCTTTGTCAAAGGCGACAGTTCAGATTGGTTGAACGCCAGCCCAGCCACCCAAAAGTGGCATCAACTTTCTGACCTTGATGAAATTTTCTGGCCCCGAATGGTTTTGGCAGGCGACCACCAATTCAAGGAATAAAAGATACAACGAACGAATGGACGCAATGAAAGAGAGTGAGACAAAGAAAGATACAGAGAGAGAGAGAGAGAAAGAAAGTAGAGGTCGAGGAGAAAACTTTTTACTTTAATTATTTGTCTCCATTTTGTCTTTGCCAATTTTTGTGTGTGTATAGTATGTGGGTTTTTCCCATGTCCCCCCCCCCCCCCCCCCCCCCTCCTGTTTGCTGCCTTGCTTGTTTGCCTTTGCTGATTTCGTTTCTGTCGCTGGCAGCATTTCCATTTTACACTCCTTCGTTTAGTTCATCTGATTGTTAGAAGAGAAGAAGAAGAGAGCAACATGTTTGAAATTCCACGAACGTTTCTCACGTCCTTTTTCACTTTTATTAGTGGCTGTGGCTCGGGTATTTCACTCTGTGTGTGTGTGTGTGCTAAATTGAATGACTTGCTTGGAGTCGGATTGTATCAAGAGAACCACGTCCACGTCCACCAATGTCTCAACAGCACCTCTTTTTGTTCCTTTGTTCTATTTCACAGACAGAACAGGATGTCTTTAGGCCGCTCTCGTCTCTTGATAGTGACACTCATATCCGTGAAAAGTGAAATGCAAATGTATGCGTGCCTCTTGAACATTATGAATAATTCTAGGAATCTTTCCTTTTCTGTCATTTGCCTTTCGCCATTTCCCATTTGCCATTTGCCGTTTGCCGCTATCGTTCTACTCGGTTTCTCGTCCCCGTTTCTCATTGTCGCATTGTCTGGTCTTTGCTCTTTGCTGTTCCACCTGAGCATAAGTAGTTGTTACCTGTGTTATGCCTTGACTTGTTTTTTTTTTTTTGTCTACTTTTGCTCATTCTATTGCTCTTGCCATTGTAGTTCATTCCCTTTCTCCCTGTGTTGTTGCTTGTCATT
Source organism: Drosophila nebulosa (assembly GCA_024703675.1). Classification (NCBI taxonomy): domain Eukaryota; kingdom Metazoa; phylum Arthropoda; class Insecta; order Diptera; family Drosophilidae; genus Drosophila; species Drosophila nebulosa. The sequence continues at coordinate 890,596 of JANFPS010000007.1, read as the reverse complement.
TATTATGCAAAAGCGGAAAGCAAAGTAGCAGACAAGCAAACTCGGAATTCTGGCAAAACGTTGCGGTTTGCCAACGCCTAACCCTGGGGCGGCTTAGGGGGGAAGCCAGGATGTGAGAAGGCAAATGGCTATCATGATGATTAAACCAACTAACCAAGCCTGATAAACAAAACACACAGAGAGGGCAAGAGAGAGAGAGACGCCCATGCATATCTCATTATTTCCGCACCATTTACTCACTTTTGAATTTTGATTAACGAAAGGTGATAAAAAAAGGCAAAAAAAAAACAAAAAGAAGCAAACAAAAGAAGCAAGAATCGTTGCCAGGCAGCAAATTTCATTTGGGTAAATGCCTCTGCCGTTGACACGTTTTCAATTCGAACCAAGGATACACGAGCCTTAGTCTCAGTCTCAGTCTCAGTCTCTCTCTCTCTCTGTTTTTCTGCCTAATTCGAAAGCTTTAAATTGATGATATGCCATTAAGACCAACAGCCACAGAGACCACACACACACACACACACACGCACACACGCACACCTGCACAGACTCAATACAAAGGTTAGAAATGAAATCCAATGGCGTGACTGATGCTTTGTCACCTTTCTTTTAGATTTTATTAGCGCTATCTCGGGGGCGAGGGCGTGGGCGAGGTCAAGGGGTCCATTATGTGAGTGAGTGAGTGGTGAAACTATGACGACATTTGAATGGATTTCTTATTTGTGTGATTAATTTACCAACATCATTACTATCATCATCAAAAAACCATTCAAGACAAACCGGGAGAGATTGTTTGAATTATTTCCCATCAAATGTCGCTCAATTATACTAAGTGACACCACCGTAGAGACTATTCACAAGGACCACGATTAATAGTAATGGAATACGCCCCAACTGGCTAGTCCCACCCAATTAACCTCATATAGGTCTGTGTGTGTGTGTGTGTGTATAATTGAAAATTAATTATGTTGACATATTCGGAAAATGATTGTTGAGATAAAAGCAAGCGCTGATGATGGCATTCAACGAGTTGGACAGACAGACAGACAGACTAGGAGACAGATAGACAATTCAATGTTAAATTAGCCAAGTTAGTAAAGAAAAGGAAAATACTTTAAGGCCAAGTAGAAGTCATAGCTGAAAGTGAAACAAGTCCTTTAACCTTTAAGCTTATTATGACTTAAAGCCATTCAGAGTAAAAGGATGTAATGGCATATAAAATGCCAAATGGCGAACCACAAGGCGGAAGGAACTCAGCCAAATGCTCATTATGCGTCTCTGGGCTTGTATGTATGTATGTACGTGTATTCGTTTGTTTGTCTGCCAGTGAGCAAACATAAAGAAGGAAATGCAAAACGCACAAGCCCAGCCCACTGCTGCCAACTGGCAACACAGAGAGGAGAAACAACAACAAGAACAACGCACACTGTGCATTCAGTTCAGCGGTGGGCGTAGAGTAAAAATAAAAACACATGAAGAGAAATAATAATTTCTAAAGAGCACAAGTTAGTTTTTCTTTTTTTTTTTTGCATAAATAACGACAGTTTTGTTCCCATTTTCATACATTTAAGACAAAACGCAAGGCTTAAAGAGCTCATGCAAAAAGTGTTGCCTACTTTTCAGCGTAGGCGAAATTACAAATTTGTCCAGATATCTTATGGGCCACATTTGCAGCAGTTTTCAACTGCTGCTGTCTGTAATTATTAAAGAAAATTACACAAAATTATTTAATTTGTACAAATTACTATGCAAAAATAAGTTTCATTCAACGACTGGCAGCGGCATATTATAAAGTTGGCGTGTACTCGCGCCACACACAGAGGCCAACTTAAATGAAAACAGACAAACAACTAATAAAACAATCGCAATGAAACATTTTCCCTGTCCCAGTCATCAAAAACAAACGCATTTTTCGCGACTAACGTGCAAATGTCACGCTAACTTTGGCTTCGGTATGCCATGAAACCCTCTCGATATGGATATGGATCCGGAACCATGACGCTATCAAGCGGAAGTGGCACATGCAGCCGATTGCGCATTGCTTACTTAGCCCACGCCAAAAAAAAAAAAACAAAAAACAAAAAACAAAAACAAACTTCAGCGCTGCAACTGTTAAAACTGAGAAAAAAATGAATTCAAGTCCACTGAACCATATCTCGGCAATTATGGCTGAATAGTTTCCACTGTATATCTGTTTGCTTGCGCGTGTGTGTGTGTGTGTGTGTGTGTGCGTCTGTGTGCCTGCAATTAACATTCACAATTACAAGAACAGACATCAGACACGACAAGGCAAGGTGAGGCAAGGACCGAAAAGTAAGTCTCAGGTCTCTGGTCTCAGGTAGGCAGTTTATATAAATATTTAACAATAATTTACATCGCCCTCAAGCCAGCAGCAGGCGTTGCAATTATCGGCTCCCAACTTTACGCATTATTTTTACGTTTTAACCATTGACCGTGTTAACCTTTCAGTACTGTAATAATTATGTGGGTTAAACGTTGCGAAAGCTAAAGACATCATGTCTGTGTGTGTGTGTGTGTGTGTGTGTGTGTGTGTGCGCCCGTATGCTTGTGTGCTCTTCAAGGGTCTTTTATCACTCTCGCCCCTTTCCATCACAGCTCCAGCTCCTTATGTGTCAGTGGTTTGGTTTTTAAAGTGTAATTTCCTTTCAGGCATCGACGCCTCTCACTGACATAGGCTGTCATTCAAACTGTGGCCATTGGCTGGCTGGCTGACTATCTGACGTCATCATCTACAGATTGCGTGGCCGATTCAATAAAAAAACAAAAAAAAAAGAAAAAGGGTTAAGTGTCTTTCTGTTTTTATGTTCACTTTTCATTAGTAAACAAAAATCAATATGTGAACGAGTGGCCCAAGAGTCAAGCAAACAAGGAAATGAACTAAAACCACACAAGAAGAGGAGGTATGTATGTATACACTACAACAACAAAGCAAGCTATACTTTTCTAATCAATGAACGACCTTTAATCCTTAGACTAAGACAACAAAGTTGTTCAATTGCACTTGGCTCAATTGATTTACTTCCAAGAGTTGGTCGAAATATTTAAGTTTTATTATTAATTTCAACAAAAGTCTGCCATGAAAAGTTTGTTAAGTCAGCTGAGGGAAGAATAATTGGGGGCGTTAAATCAAATTTAAATAGATTCAATTGGGAAAGAAAACCAACTTCTTGTTCCTGATAGCATAGAAATTAATAATAATTTGACTACTATTTCTAACTTCTTTATTGTCATTGCTAATTTGAAATAGTTTAACTATTACTTTACCTGAATTTATTTATGTACATATAAATAGGCAAACTGTAATTAACATATGTACATATATGTATGTATGTACATCCGATTTATTATATACACTGACGAATGATCGTCATACCAACGGTAGATTTCCATTTAAATGATTCAGCAACAACTGATTTGCCCTCTGCTGGCGCTGCTGCCTGCTTGCTCTCAGAGCAGTTAAACTTAAAGGAGCAGCAACGCTGCAATGAGCAACTAAGTTGCAGCGGCCCTCTCATTTCCAACCACTCTCGCGCTCTCTCAACATATGCTTCAAGAGGAAAGAGAAGGAGAGCGCTGCCGCAGCTCTCACCCACTAAGCAGTGCTTCTTCTTGAAGCAGATGCTGAGTGAGCGCAAGCGACAGAGTGTTTGTCTGTGTGTTTGTGAATGCGTGTGAACACTTTCGCTCGCGCCTACTCAGCGATTGCTTGAAGAAGAAGCATTGCTTAGTGAATGCAAGCGAGAGTGTGGGTGAGTGCAAGAGCGCCGGCGTAGCTGCTGCAGCGCTAGCAAAGCCTAAATCAGTTACTGCTGAGGCGTCGCCTGGATCGGTCGTTCATATTGTTGAACATTAATTTCATGTAATATCAATATTTTTTCTTCGAAATTTGTTTTCTTTAACTTAATTATTTTCAATATTACAGGTTTATTTAAAAATTGGAATCATTGGAGATATGTAAATGTATGTGTTCTTTGTCTGCTGTACTGAAAAATCGAAGAGAAGCTAGGTGGACGTTAAGAGGAAATCATCAATCAATTGGAAAACAGGTGAGTGAAGTACCTACCTATTACTTAGTATAATCTTAAGTTTGAGAACACATTCCTAGATGGCCTCATAATAGAATTTTCGAACTTTTTAAGCCAATGCTGTTTTTTTTTTTCATTGGAAATTTACCGTTGCATTAATGTTACGTTTATTTTTAAGGTGGTTCATATGAGAACATTCAGCCCAAAATGTAATATTTGAAAAAATTACTTAATTTCGAATAACTTTCTTAACTTCATATGACAAAATTCAGACCAAAATGTAATATTTGAAAAAATTACTTAATTTCTAATAACTTTCTTAACTGCTCTTTGCATACATTTCATTTGGCCTAAAGCAAATGCAAATTTCAAGCATTTTAAACACAATTGGAGACACACACAAATTAAAATCGATGTCAACAACAGACTTCTAACTAAAGCCACGTTGCGTATGCGTAACATGAAAGAAACAAAAGGAAAAAATATGATTAAATTTACCGCAGCAGCAAAAGCAACAGCAGAAGCAGCAGTTGCAATATTTAAAAGTGTTTTTACGCATATTAAAACACTAATTAATTACTTTGCTTTTTTACCAGTCCGGTTTTTGTTTATTTTTCTTTTGTGTTCTACTTTTTAGGGTAATGCAAACAGCTTGAGTTCTAGGTGTATAAACTGCATAAAAGTGAAATAGACTAAAAGGCACACACACACACACAAACACACAAATAGTGTGCCATGTCCAGTCATGGCCACGCCCCCTCACGGAACCATCACCACCTCGACCACAGGAGTAGTAGGGCAAACATTTGCGCATTTCTTTCGTTGCTGCGTTTTCCCTTTTCGCCAAATAGCCAAGTAGCCAAAGTGGCTGGCCAAGTCGGGAATCGGGAATGAAGTAAATTTTTAGCGCGCATAATGTGCCGCATTGCGGTTTTCCCAAACGCTGCCAAGAGTTGGTGTTGCCTTTGCTCTGCTCTGCCCTGCTCTGCTGTGCTCTGCGCCGCAGGACATAGACATGCAGGACTCAAGTGAAATTCCTTCTTAAGAGCCCAAGCACCGCGCATATTGAGTTGAATTTTGAGCATAAACGGCATAAAATATGTGAGCAATAAAACACACGATTGAAATGCTGAAGCTAAAAAAACTTTTGCAAGAACGTCTTTAAGCGCCATCGGCAGCGGCGTGGCTTGTGTGTGTATGAGGATATGTTTGAATGTGTATGAGCTTGATTTATGCCACATATACTAGCAAATATACGCAGCCTTATTTTGTATGTGTGTGTTTGTGTTTAAGCCGGTGAATGGGCGCCATTGACTCCAGCAAGCTGCCAGCTTGCCTGTGAATTGCCTGTTTTAGGCTGAGCTCTTGGATCTCCGCACAAGTCACATGGCTTGGCTTGCTTTCGCATTCATTCAATCGACTTTTCAATGGCCGCCTTCAACACAAGTTTATATTTGTCTCTACCTTGTGTGTGTGTGTGTGTGTGTGTGTGTGTAGGTCTCTCTGCATATTGTGGGCTTAGGCCCAAGTGTTTGAATTGAAAGAATTAGATGACTTTCGGAAAAGCTGAAAGCTGTCTTGCGAAAACATTTTCGCTTTCAACTTATGCATTTGTTTGGCTGTCCAATTTTTGTTAAACAAAATACTTTAACATGTCTCTTACACACACACACACACACAGATACACAACACACGCTCACACAAGCATACATAATTCCAACAGAATTCTATATTCTATTTCTATGAGTATTCTATAAAAAGGCAAGACCTTGAGGCCTGTGCTCCCTTTGTTGATTTCGTTTGTTCGTTCGTTCATTCGTTCCCTTGCTTTTCATGCATTGAAAATCATTTTTGGATGTTTTATTTTTAGTACAAGTAAAAAACCACAACGAGAATAACAATTGTGGTTGCTTCTGCTCCTGCTGCTTTTCCATTCTGGCACGTAGCTAAGTAAGTGTATCTCCTCTCCTTTCATAATTTTGTGCGCATTTTTGATGCTGCCATTTTTGAATGTAACTCACAGGCAAAAATGGTTGTAATCTAATTTTGTCGAAAAATCAAATTACCCATAATAAAACATGGAAAATGTTGCAGTAAATTGTTATTGTTGGACTACCGAAGCATTAAAAACTGACAGCAAGTACACAAAGAGAAAAATAAATAAAGAGAAAAAATTCTAATGTTTTTATTAGTTATTTTGAGTCGTAAGAAAGAATTATTTCTGCTGGCGCTGCTGCTTGCAGGCTCTCAGAACAGTTAAACATGAAGGCGTAGCAGCGCTGCAATGAGCAACTCTGCCGCAGCGGCCCTCTCAATTCCAACCACTCTCGCGCTCACTAAGCATATGCTTGAAGAGGAAACGTAAGCGAGAGCGCTGCCGCAGCTCTCTAAGCAGATGCTGAGTGAGTGCAAGCGACAGAGTGTTTGTCTGTGTGTTTGTGAATGCGTGTGAACACTTTCGCTCGCGCCTACTCAGCGATTGCTTCAAGAAGAAGCATTGCTTAGCGAATGCAAGCGAGAGTGTGGCTGAGTGCAAGAGCGCTGGCGTAGCTGCTGCAGCGCTAGCAAAGCCTAAATCAGTTACTGCTGAGGCGTCGCCTGGATCGGTCATTCGCACATTGTGCTGGGTCATTGTTAAATAAAAAAGAAATAATTCAGGTATTCCCGTGTTAAGTTCAAAATATATCTATAAAACTAACTTCGATTGCAGTCTTTGATTTCTGTAAATAGCTTTAGGTGCCTCTCTCATATATTCTTATACTTCTTTTCGATTTGATCACTGTGTCTCTCATAACAAGAAACTTAAATAAGAGTTTTAGTTTTAGTTAAAGTAGCTTAAAAAAGTGAGAGAATGTCAGAGCCTCTTTATATAAAGCAAACTAGAACTAAATTTTTAGCACATATTTTAAATAGAGATCAGCACTGTAATGGGCTACAAAGTCCTTTAACTTAATAAGGATTTAAGGTTGATGAAATTTCAAGCAATGGCCTGCGTTCGTTCGTTCGTTCGTTTGTGTTCATTTGCCCAAAAGCAAAACAAACTCTCGTTAAGCCACCAAAGTAGAAGCAGTAAAGCAAAAAAAAAAAAAAAAAATCATAAAACGTCAAAGTCGTCTCATATCTTACTTACTTGGAATTAATCAGCGCATGCATTTTTCATAGATATCCTCTTTATGCGCTCAACGCTCCTGTTTGAATTCGTATCCTTGTACGTATCTGTATCTGAGACTCTGTCACTTGAAGGGACTTTTAAGTGCGCGTACATCGTTAACAGCTTAATTGCTTGGCCATTTCCGCACAGTTGATGTCAGACAAAAGGGGGACCGGGGGGATGGGCGCAGCAGCTTCCTGCTGCTGGGCTTTTCTGTTCTTTTCTTTTCGTTTTTAATGTTTTGTTGCTCTTTATGCCTTTTGTATTTTATTTATGTGTATGTTGCAGCTAATCCGTTTGCTGCTGCTGCTGCTGCTACTACTGCGTATGTATTTCAACCTGCCTTGGCCTTGCTCACTTGCGGCAAGGACATGCGTGTGTTTTCATTTATGCATATAAATCCACAGCAGCTGCTGCTGCTTTTTGCTTATCGCTTAAGCACTTGATCCGTTTGAGAGGCATAAAGACATTACATGACAAAGCGATTTGACGCGGCAAGGAAACCAACAACCAACAACAAAAAGGAACAAACAAACACTTACACGGACACCAACACCAATACAAATACACACGAACACGAAGACGAACACGAACACTCTTACGCACGCACAGTTGTATGTGTATTCGTTTTTCTTTGGGCTTTTGGTTGTGCTCTTGCCACTAATCTAATTATATAAATATTCACTTTTAATTTATGTTTTTGTTTTTTTTTTTTTTTGCTTTTAGAATATGTATTAATTTTCAATTAATAATTGATTTCTTGATATGATTATTGATATTGATTATTAGGCAAGTACGTATAATTATTATTTGATTTATTATTAAATAGAGAGAAAATGAAAATCAGACTAAATTTGATATGTATCGGTTTAAGTTGTGTATATATTCGTTTATTTATTTAATGCTTTTTGCATGTTGATTCATTTTCAGTTTGAGTTGAGTTGAGTTTTCGTTTTCGTTAAAAATTATCTGAAAATAGAAAAAGTATGCACATATTTATTTATTATCCCACATATTGATTGCAAAACGCAAATGAATTTTACATATATGTACATAAAATAATTGCCGCCCCAATTAAGTGAACGCAATGCCAATGCCAGACCGAGAATAGTTAACCAACAAGGATAAGCAGAATAAGTTCCACTCAACCACAAAAGCCGCCATTATCTGAAGGTGTCTGCAAAGTTTTACCTTGTATCTCCCAGGTGAGCAAATGTAGTCAGCCCACTTCCCCACTCAAGCCTTTCTCACACGTTCAGTTCTAATTACATCAGAGCTGAGATTTTTCTTTCTTTTTTGCTCACCCCCCACACACACACACACACACACACACACACACACACACACTCACTCATATGTATGACGTATAATTAGAGCATAATTAGAGCTCGACTAATACTCAAGTATCAAGTTGGCGTAGAAAAGAAAAATTATCAGCTTGAAGGGGAGAGAGAGAGCGAGAGAGAGAGAGCTTCTGTTGGTCATCTATTAAGTATAATCAACGGCATGGCAAACGGAAATAGACAGATTTCCGGCTATTAAACACCCAACAGACCAAGCCAAAACCCTCTACAAAAAAGTCTTAGCTACATACACTTGGAGAAATTAGAAATTGAAGCTTATATTTCCCAACTATAGACTGTTATAAAGTGTTAATTAAATGAGCAAAATATTTGATATCGATTTGCATTTGATAGATTTGGTTTCCATGATACAGCTTCCACAGCAACCACTGATCAAAAATAAAGTTTTAGATAGATAATTTTTTAAGGATCATACTACTATGTTGCTTGGCCAGCAATATTCTTCTTTATGGCATTATCGTAAAGTTTGGATATTACTGGATTACTATATCTTACGATTATGTAACAACAGCATGGTCAAAGTTAGCCTTTTCCTTCAACTGACTTTAGCTTTTGAGAATTGTTTAGGAAAGGACTCTCTCCTTTTCGATACTTAGAACTTGCTTGCGCTTTTTGGCGCTTTTAGGTGCATGCTCTCCTCTGCGAATCTCAATAGTTTAAGTGAGCGTAAAATAAAGTAAAATTCAATTAAATATTCTAGTTGATGTATGATAATTATGCAATATTAAGCTTCTTTTTTATTTTTCTATTTTTAACCTTTTTTTTTTTTTCTTTCAGTGTTGATTTTTGCAGAATGTGGTTGCAAATAAGTATGCATGGATACAAATTGAAAACAAAAAAAAAATGTTAATTAGCCGTAATATGCCTAAAGAGGAACGAGCGAGCTTGTTTGGTGTCGGCCCTAGGCTCCAATGCGTAGGCGTCTCTTGACATTGACACACGCAGCAGGTGTGCGCCTTAATGATGTAATGCTCGAGCTTGAGGGGATTGGAGGCCTGCCTACCAGCCTGCCTGCCTGGACGGATAGAAGGATAGAAGGTGAGCTCATTTATTAACATAAACAGTTCATTTGTAGCCAACTGACAGGACTATGCTCCTAGAGGGATATACTCGTAAAATGTTTGGTTTACATGAATGCAAAACATAAAGTTCGATTAGCAAAGAAACAAAATAGATGTATATAAAATGGGAGTACACACACACACACACACAATAGTTCAATATGAAAGGCTAATAGTGCCAGCATCGAAAAAACGCAATGCCAAGACCGAATTGGTGGCAATGTGTGTGTGTGTGTGTGTTCTTTCTCACTCTCTCTCTCTCTCTCTGTGTGTGTGTGTGTATCAAGTTTCTTGTTAGCCAACAATTCACACATTTCGATCGCTCGCTTTATGCCTGGCAAAATGAAACGAGAAATGTATATATGTATATTCTTCGATTTGCTTGACGCTTTTCCATTCCCATTTCCCATTGCCCGCCCATTCTCATCATTTCGCAGCAATTTCGCTTTCATTCATTTTGGGATTTTTGTTTTTAGCTCTCTCTTTTGTTGCTTGTTTGGGGTATTTATTTTTGCTCGCTTGAACACGCGATATGGCAATTGATAAAACACCGGGTATTCGATATTTCCCGTTCCTCTCGCCTCTTGGTTTGCCTTCCCCTCTCCCCCCCCCCCCCCCCCACACACGCACACTTCTCCCTTCCACACTTACTTGTTAAGGGGCTTTTACTCTCTCCACCAGCAGCTACTTTTGCCTTGTTTCATATTTTTATTATGCAGACTACAATATGTTCATGTATCTGTGTGTGTGTTTGTGTGTGTTTGTTACCATTTCCTTTTTTTTATTCGAGTCGAAATCATTAACAACGTCATGTTATTTGCATTTTACTAATTTTGAGCAACAAGAACATTGATTTATTACGACTGAAACCAAAAAAAAAAAAACTAAAATAATGGTCTACATTTACGATTTGTGTTTACTTCAATTGTGAAGGAGAAGGTAACAAAATTATTCATAAGCAGGGGGGGAGAAGGAAGCACTTTTTGGAATCAAAAGAACAGCAAGTCGTAAATTATTCATTTCTTTTGTATTAAATATCAATTTCGCAAGCGACTAAAGAGTCCCTTGAAATCGATTTGATCTTTTCTTCTTATGACAACTTCAAGTCCAATCAGCCTCTCATCTCAGGAAATATACATATATCTTTAAAAGAATGAATCAGCACTCGTGTTGATCATGATTATGATTCTGTTCTTGGACTCTACTTTAGCCCATAAATCAACGTTGTGCAAATATTTTGCAGATGTGGTCATCATCCATGTGTAGTCTAGTCTGTGTGTAGCCTTTCCTTGAAGTCATCCGGTAATAGACGGAAAAAATATTATCTCTCCGGCCACAGCGTGTGTTTAGGACTATGATGCATGACCCTAACATAAATCATGTCGACCTTTTTTGACTTTAGTTTTTGCCAATTTTTTCCAAACCACCAAAGAGAAGAGAAAAGCCAATAGAAAGAAAAATGCCCGCGGCATACGGTACAGGACATGGCCACATTCGTTTTATTGACCACAAGAGAGCGTGAACCTAAAATTCTGAGCAGGAGTACTTGAAGAAGGATAGAGGATATGCGTTGAATCATATTTCAGAGAATTTAATTAAGGTGAGAGGGATCTTTACAGACCAGAAATGCAGTTGCATTTCAATCGTGTTGACAAACATGCCACCAAATGAAGTTGTTGTTGTAGTCCCCATGAAGCATGATAATTTATTGCGGCTTGTTGGCTGTTGGCTGTTGGCCTGCTGATGCTGTCATTGCGGCAGATGAAAATGCAAACTAAAATTCGACCATAAAAAAAAAACCATTACATACGGATATCACTTACATGCCAACTAGGAGAAGTGTCTACATTTTTTGGTTTAGCGACACGTTCCGCGAATACCGAAACGACCGAAACGATGCGACGCGGGGTGGGGCACGTGGCGCGGGGCTCCAGTCACTGGCGTTTCAAAGTTTCTCTGTGCATAGAGATAATGGGGCAACTAAACCAACATTTTTCGGCTGCCAAAATGTAATGCGACGCGAATCCGACCTGTACAGGACCAACGTACGTACGTACATGCATAGGTGTGAATGTTGCACGTTGCCAGGTGGCACGTTGTGAATTTGCAACTAGCCGTTGCGTTGGATTTGCGGCTTTAGATGAAACCCAATATGGGTAGCAGTGGTCACATCTCTCCGCACACACAGGCACACACACGCACACACACACTCACGAGAGAGAGAGAGAGAGAGAGAATATCGTAAAGTGTAGTAAATACTTTTTTTTTTTTGTTGCTTTGCAAATGACAAACTTTATTTTGCCTTTGGCTTTGAATTCGATCTCACAAATTATATGTTGCTTGTTGGCGTTTCGACAATATATGGTTTATCCTTGTTGATGTTTATCCTTTGAAACGGAATATTGTGGCAACCGCGCGTTGCGTGTTCATTGCTAGACTGCGGCAAACTGGCTGGCCAGTAAAGCGCCGCGCCGCATGCCGTGTGCCTCTGTGTCTGCTTCTGTTTCTGCCTTTGCCTAGGTCGTGTCGTGTCGTGTTGCACGACCGTAGTGAGCGCCGGATAAAATGAAAGCAAGAGAGACTCGTCTCACAACCTAAGAGAGCCACAAGAGTTACGCTCTCTTTGGCCAGCGAAATTGGCCCCAAAAATGGCCAAATTTAAAGCTGTGCTAAGGATTGCGAGTATGGCCTTGTTTTGGTTTGATTTGCGCTTAAAATTCAATTTGGCCACTCTACTTACCTACTGCAAATTTTGGTACTCAAAAGGCAAACATGCCTCATCGTAGGGCCACCTACGCTCCAGCTACATATAGTATATTCCAAACACCTCGGCACCACATGCAAAGTATGGAACTATGGAACAATTGGGTCAATTGGTCATGGCTGTCAAGGTCTTAAACTTTTCGTATTTATGGCATGCCATGCATTGTAATTTTTACTTTAATTTGTTCAAACTGAAACGCAAAAAAAAAAAAAATGATGAAGGGGGTGATGAAGGGAAAACCAAACATTCCACAGCATGAACGTCTATTTCAGCTGGTTTCAAGAGAGAATGTAGGAGAGGTCGGGAGTAAAGTGCTCCGCTGCGTGCCTTGCATGTGCAGCAATTTCCGTCCGTCAGAGTCGCATGCTTCCGTTTACAAGTCAAGCAGCAAGCAACGGGTTCGCCAATGGGCCAATGGACAGAACTTAAGTATCTGTTTCGAGCAATGGTGACAACCCTTCAACCCTTCAGATAAAATCCACAACTTGTGGCAGCAATTTGAGGTGAGTCAAGGATACCTCTTAACTAATAACAAGTTGAATTGCATAATAATTCAATTAAGAAACGCCAAAGATATAGACAACTCATTTCTAAATTAGTAATTACTTTCAAACGCCCAACCAAGTAGGCAAAAGTGCTGGCAATAATATCGATCAATTAAGAAATATCGAAAACATCGACAACTTGCTAATTTCGATATTTGATACCTAATTTTTGATCGTTGCTTTACACCATTTTGTTAGGAATAAATTAGTGATTGATGATGAAATAGTGATTTCTTTTGAACTCCTTTCTAAGTGGACTGTAGTGCTGGGAATAACATCGATCACATATCGATACAACGATCAATTAAGAAATATCGAAATTAACGATACTGCTAACTTCGATATTTGATATATCGGATGTCGTTAGTGTAGTTATGGATCAGCATATCTCCTAAACACAGTCACCGTCAATCCGAACAATCAGACCTCAGATTCAGATTCAACGCATAAGGACACAAAGGATAATCAAGTGCCTGAGTCTGAGGCTCAGCTGATTTTGCGACCTGTCATAGATAAAATAGATACAATTTATAAAGACACATTTCATACTTCAAGTTTTTGACTCTACCTTTTTGTTAAGTATTAATTAATTATACTAGGATATCATAATATTTTTGATATTCTTGCTTTTGCTAGCATGGATCACAGTCGTTTTTTAAATCTCGAATCTTTTGTACAACTTTGAAACTTATAATATTTTGAGATGTTTAAGTTGGAACCGTCTTTGAAATAATGATCCTTTGTTTCTGATATGAACTTTGGTTTTCCAATTTCGATACAAAGATCGATATATCGACGATCGATATCGATATTTTTCCAGCACAAGTGGATGGGTCCAACTTTGACTAATGTCAAACAGCTTCAAAATATGTCTCAAATGTGGAAAGTATCTTCGACCATATATATAGATTAGCTTGATCATCATTATAAGCTAAGTCATCGAGTCTTTTTTAAGCCATCCTCTGTCTGCATTAATTGTTTAACGTTCATCCAATTAATGACAAATTCTCAACAAATTAATAAAAGATTCGAAAATTTTTACAAAGTTCTCAACTAAATGTCTGAGTTTGAGATTGAAAAGAATGCAGAACTTCATTCTTGTTTCGTAAACTTCTTAAGCACACATTTCTCTAATACTTCTTTTTTTTTTGGATACTATATACATATATTGTTTAGCTGACTTTGGGGCATAAATTCTGGTTAAGGATAAACGATTAGGAGGCATCTTTTGCTTGATTTCATTGTGCGGCCGTTTGTTGAGTGCTAAATGTTATTTATTATAAAACTTTTACTGCCATAACTTTTTTTTTTTTCGTGTGTTGTTGCTTGTCAATGAAGAGAGTAATGGAAGCATTCATTTTTCTTCTTCTTCTTTTGCTGCTGCTGCTGTTGCTGTTGCGCTTATTGTCGGCGGCGAAACATAAATGGCTGACAGTAAATTAATTTACGAACGTCACAAGTGCGCCTAATGGCCTGTATGGGGGGGCGTGGTTAGTCCTTTCACTCAACACTTGGCTCATTCGGTGGCTGGGTTAACAGAAATCTAGCTATGTTCAGACACACACACACACACCTACACACACACACACACATACGTTTCATATGTGGCAAATGGCAATGAGTCGTTCGAGCGTTGGCCATGCGAAATGCGTGTTTGGACTACTGTCCTGGGATACGTGTGGGACGCCCATCTCTCTGCCATTGCATTGCATGTTAGTCAGCCATTTTTCCCTCAACTCTGTGCCACGCCCCATCCCCCTACAGGCTACTTTTGCCTGTAGCGCGCTGACATTTTAATTGCATTCGGACAAGCCTGCAGCTGCAGCTGCAACTGTAACAGCGGCAACGATGACATGGACACGGACATGGACATGGACATGGACACAGACTTGGGACACCACTATTGCTAGTGCTCTGACCCTCCCTCGGTCCTTCAAAGTGATGCCAACGGCTGCAGCTGCTGCTGCTGCTCGAGTCGAGCTGAGTCGGGCGGGCAGTGACTTTTTGATTTGCTTAATCCCGAAACGTTCGAGAGCAGCAACGCTGCAGAAAGAAACCTTTTTAAATAATTCAATAGGCAAAAGAAATACCCAGAAAATGTTTTACTTTTGCACCCAATGGCAGCTTTTGCTCCTCTGTCCAGCAATGACCATTAAGCGTACAATTTCCATTTTGACGTTGCGCTTTTGCCTCATATTTTGACTGCAACAGAGAAATGTTTCAAAGACCCGTACCAGGAGCCAGAGCCGTAGCCAGAGCCGGAGCCAAGAAAGAGCCTAACAAAACCTCCCCCCGAGTCGCTTTTCAGCCAGACAATGTCGTTAATGTTTAATGAGAGAGAGTGCACCGCTTCCAAGGAGCCGGCTAGCTGGCTGGCTGGCTAGCAAACTAAAAATAACAGCAGGATCTAAAGGCAACGTTTGGCAATATATATAAATAAATAAAATCTAGACAAAAGTCGGAGAACGAATTGAAAAAGAAAGCGGCCAAGTGTCTGCTGCTGCTGCTCCTACAATATATAAACAAAATACATATATACATATAAACATTAGTTCTTATTCAATCCACTTTTTTTATGTATCTCTCGGTGGAATGTAGTAAATCGAGTTCATTGACCCTGCTTTTTATTTGTGCTACCAAAAAACAATACCAACAATTGACAAGTCTATATCTAGGTATTTCTGTGTGTGTGTGTGTGTGTGTGTGTGTGTGTGCACCTTTTCATGTCTGCTCATGAAACATGCCACAACAAACTAAAACAGAACAGAACAGAAACGTAATAAAGTAAAACATTCAGCTTCTGTGCTTCTATCTCTAACAATAGCAGAAAAATAAAACGCCTCCAGTTAATGCAGACAAAGGCCTTTTTTTTTTTTGATTTTTCGACAGAGCTAAGCAACAAACATTAGAGACTCTGACTAAGTGCACCAATGCAAACTAACTTCCTACATTCAAGTAAAAAAAACCAGTCAAATATTAGAATCACAAGGTTTTATTCCATTTCGAACAGTTTGAAAAGTTGTCCTAAATATTGCGCATACGACATGTTCACCTTCTTGGCTTTTCACATAGAAGCAGCCAAATATTTAAAACACAAGGTTCTATTCCATTTCCATTTCGAACAGTTTTGAGAAGTTGTCCTAATTATTGCGCATACGACATGTTCACCTTTTTTTGCTTCTAACGTGAAGTTACATTCGAGTAAAAAAACCAGTCAAATATTAGAATCACAATCTATTCCATTTCGAACAGTTTGAAAAGTTGGCTTAAATATTACGCATACGACATGTTCACCTTCTTGGCTTTTCACATGAAGTTACATTCGAGTTATAGAAGCAGTCAAATATTTGAATCACAAGATTCTATTCCACTTCCATTTTGAACAGTTTGAAAAGTTGTCCTAAATATTGCGCATACGACATGTTCACCTTTTTTATTTGGTGAGAATTAAGAAGAAGGTTCAACAATTGTGTAGATCATTTGCAGCTAATGAATGTAATTTATGCTGGCCACAGGATTGTGTAAGTCCTTGATAGTCTATTAATTAGTTATTTGTGTTTAAGGCACTTGCTAAAACTAAATGAGTTTTTTTAAGGAATTTTTTATCTGAAGTTATAAATTCATAAATTAGTTTCCTTGTAGGATACCAAATGAAAAAACCGTTTTCTAAGAAGAGTAGCAAATGAAGGCTTAGAAAATAATTAGCAGCACAAGAAAAAAAGGGATACGTAAATCTAAAGCAATGACATCAGGAGTCTTCAAAAATCCATTTAAAATATTTATGCTTGATTTTTGTACGGTTGGGCTTAGCTCTCTTTTTCTTAACCGAATTGCAAATACTTAGAGTTAGAAACCCCAAACAAGACTTGAAAGAAAAGAACTTTATTATTCCAATATTCTTATGATCAGTTTTTTGGGAGCAATACAGCCATGAAAACTGATACGCGCTCCCGCAGTTGCAGTCCCTCTCTCTCTCTCTCTCTCTCTCCATCACTTGGGCATTCTTTTCTCTTTCTTTCACGTGCATCTGATTGTCGCCTGCGATAGTTGTCTCAATGTAAACGAATTTTGTTCATTTTTATTTGGCGCAGTGTATAGAAACTGACTTTGCTTGATACCTTTTTTGGCTCTCTTTGTGTCGACCCCCTAACGCAAACTTATGAGCGTCTCTCTCTTTCCCTCTCTCTCTCTCCCCCTCTCTCTCTCTCTCTTTCACTCTCTTCATCACTTGGAAGGTGTTTAAGCCGGAGAGGGCGTAGCCATGATAGTAGTAGAAGGTTAGGAGCGAAATTGGGCTTGGAAACTTCTATATCAATTTCATCAGGAAAACTATATATTTTACCGATTTCTAAATCTGTAATAGTAAGTCTTTTAATCTGTGCTTGAAACTGTTTTTAGGTTCACCAAGATTCCAATATTTGCATAGCTTCACTACAGTGCTTATCATATTTTTAGTCCACTTTTAAACGAAAAAAACACATTGGCTAAACTTTTTTTTCCAAATGACATATTCCCTCAAAATCTTGAAAAATGAGTAGCTCAATATTTGAATTATGAGTGAAAAATAACTTTTTCACTTCAAATTAACGATTTAATAGCGATTTTATAAATATAAATAAAAACAAAGAATGAAAGCACCCATTTGCTGTATCAAAATTATAGCCCAATTTCATGTTTTGGTTGAAAAAAACCGAAACCATTGCATAATGGTGGCAAAACGGATATTAATATTAAATAAAAAATAATATTAAAAAATTCTTCAGGATTGTCCAAAAAAAAAATTTAAATTACACGTTGACCTTTATTCGAAATTCGTGAATAACTCGAAATGGACTCTCCTGACTCGAAAAGTGATTAAAATAATTTCAGATAATTGTTTTCCAATGGTAATTTCTTATAAATTATCTAAATTTACTCAATTATAATGTCTTTATAATTAAAAGTCTGATTCGTACTTAATAAAGTGAAATTTGCTACTGTGGGCTATAAAAGGCAAAAGTCAACGGTTCCATTTTTTCTTAGTTTTCTATAAAAAGAACACAAATTGCGGTAAATTCTAATCAATATGTTTCTGTCAACAAAGTCAAGTAAAATTTTTGTATTGAAAAACCTTAAAAATATTATTAAAATTCAAGTTGCTGCTGCTGGGTGGATTATAAATATGATGCGCACTGTAGAATAATATTTGTTGCAGTTCAATGAACTTGCCAGCCAGCCAGTCAGCCAACCAGTCAAGCGATTTCACATATGTTTTGCCCCGTTTGCAGTCTACTTGCTGGCACTTTGGTCATTTCTAGGTTCAGGTCACGTATTTTCTTTCGTCAACAGCCAACGAACGGTAAAGTCTGTCCTTTTAGGACGACATTTGTCGCCAAAGTTACTGCTGGCCGTGCCATGTCTAAAGTTTTTAATTGAATTGCAAGCAGCAAAGTGCAAGGCAGAAAATAAATGCCACGTATGTGTGTAATTTGATTAACCATTTCAACATTCTTACACCTACAACACCTGCGCGTCATCAGGTGATGCTGACCTACGCTAAGTTTGACCTTTCCATTTAGGCGGAAGCTGCTGATGCTGATCCATTCATCCATAACCACATCACCAACATCAATTCGATTGACAGTATTATTTTGAGCTTGTTGCCCATTTTTAATCAAATTAAATAGACTCAATGAACCATAAAAAGGGATGCGACTAGTCCAGTTAGCACATTAGATGCTATTTTTACCGTTGCACTCAACGATGAAACAGGTCATCGCCAAAGTAAGGCGAGCAACTGGTGTGCCCACCTCCACACACACACACACACACACACACTTACACCTCAACTCTTGACCCCAATTGACCTTGTGGTATTTGTTTAATTGTTTATTTGTTTACATTGACCAAAATTAATTATTGAATGGAATTCATTTGACGACAAAGACGCAGCAGGCGTGTTTATTTTGTTCGCGCATTTGAGTAACCCGCAGCGAAAATGCCGCTAGAGAAAGCCTGTCCCAAAACCACATCGAAATTAGTTGGTAGCTAAGAGAGAGCGGTGGGGGGGGGGGGGGACGATGCAGATAGAAAGCATTTAAAATGGGCACGAAATGAAATTGGCATATTTGCCCTCTTAGCTGCTGCATCACAGTCGGGTGCCGGTTGCCAGTTGCCGGGTTACTGATGGAGCTGTTTGCCATTTCCGTTGTTGCCACCCGCCCACCTCGCTTCCTCGCTGCTTAGTCAACGCTTGAGGGCGTTGCAATTGACATTTTAATTGCTACTCGCTAGCGTTGTTGCCAGCCATCACCCCATCATCGCCATCATCGCCATTGCCGCCTGCTGCAGTTTGCCTTGGCTTTGGCTTGGCATTTTCTGGGTCTCTGTGTCTCTGTTTTTTCTGGTCTGAAAGCCACTTCAATTGTATGGAGAATCCCTTAGTGCATAATTTAATGTTGCTTAATGTTGGTTTATCCATGCCAATTATTTGCCAACGGAATTCCTCTTTCCAATATTAAGTTCATCGACTCGACTGACTGGCTGGTAAAAGGTGACGTGGCCTTGCCCAGACCCCCCTCCAACCCCGTACGTTGGTCTGCATAAACTGAGCTGATTATGCCAGGAAACTGAATAAAAAAAAAATAGTTTGCTTTAAAGCCCAAAATGAATGAAAAGAAAGAAGAAGAAGATGAAGCCCCTGCCGTGTCATTAGACGCAGCTTATAGCGGCTTCCACATTCAAGTAAAACCAAGTAAAACCATCAATAACAAATTCATTCAATCAGCTGCAACATTTGCATCAAACATAGTTTAATGCCAGAAGAGATCAGCTAAAGAGCCCCCTAGCCCCTATCCAAAGAGCTAAAAGTGAAGGGGAGAGTGCTTTGAGCTCAGCCCTTACTCTGCGTTTCTTTTTCATTTATTATTTTGTCTCCTCTTTTTTTCTAGTTATTTCCTCTTGCTGCTTTCCACACGGCTCTAACGGAATATGAAATTTTTTTTCGTCTACGCTTGGCCAGTTGCTGTGTGCTGTGTTGGTGCCGCGATTTCAAGTAAGTAAGATTCGCGTAAAAACTTTAATTAAAATGGAAACCTTACAATTGCATTGTGGCCACACGGCGGCTATGGTCTCGTCTGAGCCTGGCTGGCTGGCTGGCTGGCTGGCTGTGGCCGTCGACTTTTTAATTAAATTAAAAAATCCATGAACATTGTTGTTGGTCTCAAGATTTAACACAAGGCAGTCGCCGAACATTTCA
This sequence comes from Drosophila nebulosa, assembly GCA_024703675.1. Lineage (NCBI taxonomy): Eukaryota > Metazoa > Arthropoda > Insecta > Diptera > Drosophilidae > Drosophila > Drosophila nebulosa. Next base: position 870,431 of record JANFPS010000007.1, on the reverse strand, counting down.
ATTGAGTTGAAAAGCGTGAGACGTTGATGCGGTTGTAATTAAATCTCCGTAACACGACGGGGCGACCAATTGAGCGGCATTTTCAAAAGAAAACCAAATACATACACAACACGGTGACGGGCGGCAGACGGCAGGCGGCGGTAAAACGTTGACAAAACAAACTGAAATTGTTGCCAGAGCAGCCAAGCCATGTAATCGAAGACGTGAAAGACAACTAATGAAAATCAATAATTCAGGCTAACAAAAGGCAACAGACCAACAATGAGTATTACCAAAACGCAGAGGATGAAGCAAAGAAGATGCAGAGGAGCATAGTGAGTTAGAAGGATGGGAGACGAGACCTAACCAGACCAGACCAGACCAGACCGAGCCATAAATAAAAGCAAAGTATGCTTACTTAAGCTCTCTTCCAGCTGCTTTTTTGCCCCAGCAATAGAACAAGGCAAGAAATGGTGCAGAAAGTTTTTGTTCTTGTTGCCCAACCTGCAATCGATGGGCTTGTCCATGGCAGACAACAAGCGAACGGGATTCAAAGGCTATGGGTGGGCAATTATAATTGCTTGGCTGCCCCGCCTTACGCCTTAAAACCTTTAAAACATTCGGGCGGCGGGGGGAGAAGGTGAAGCAAACGCTAAAGCTGTTACTTGCTGGGTATATTAAATAATTTAGCATATGAAAATGTAGCCAGGGCGAATTCCTTAGTGCATTAACTCACACACACAAGCACTAGCCAAATTCGTAGCATACTTTTAAGCGTGCTGCTTCAACTTTTCAGCAAGTTATAAACTACATTACATTTTTGGTTCAACAAAATAAATCTGGCAAAAAAAAAACATCAGCAGAGGCAAAATGCATTAAAGAACAGCTGGGGGACTCTGACTCTGACTCTGACTCTGACTCACTTTCTGTGTCACTATCTCTATTTGTGTACCGAGAATGGAACTTTGTTTCACACCTTGCCACATTGCCACCTTGCCACACATTGAAATGAAGCACAACCGAAGTGACATGCAAACTTTTAACTCATATGTGGCAAAATGTTTGTCTGCTTTTGCCTTGCTTGCTGTCGAACCATTAGCAATGGAAAGAAGAAGGGGGAAACAAAAAAATAGCCAATAAAGTGCCTTTAGAATGGAGTAAATTGACTTTGGCATGACAAACAATTCACTGAATATGGCGCCAAGCTACTACAGTTGACCACATGACTTGTAAGAGCAAGAAATACATATGGTTGTGTGTGTGTGTGTGTGTGTGTGTGTGTGTGTGTGTGTGTGTGTGTAGGGAATTAGTTACTTACTTTGTGGGCATTTTATGTGCGTTTTGAAAGCCTTATGCTCCCTTTGAGCCTACAAAAAGTGCTGCTCATCATTATTCAACCTTTTCTATATTTGAACTGCTGCCGAATGTCTATTAACAAGGAAATCCGCGGACTACAATCTCTCTCTCTCTTTCTCTCTCTCTCTCTCTCTCTCTATCTATCTAAGCGATTTCGCTTAACGATATTCAATGTCTGGCTAGAATGACTAGAGACAAACTAAACTGAATTTATTTATTATTTATTTTTAAAGACATTTCTCATGGTTACCTTTAAAAGTTTTGCTCTAACTCAATGATTTAGGTCACTTTCTGCGTAAACTTTAATAGAATTGTTTGTAATTATAATTGTTTACACGAACAACAATAATTAACAATTAAATGTGCACATTTCCAAGAGACCAAAAAAAGGGAATTATTCATGCTGAGGCCACTTGACTTGCTCTGCGACTGTGATTAATGATTGGTTATATATAAATATATATATATATATATATATATATTTACACTGCCAACAATTAGTGGTAAGCGATATCGAAACAATATAAATCTAGTCATATATATTTAACCAGATATATTTTGCTCTAGTTACTATATATACTTATGTATTTACTTAATAATGGTGTTTAAGTGAGGCCTTACCCCGTGTCCCCCCCCCCCCCCCCTACGTAGTTGCCATTTTATTTATGACACTAGCTGGCAACGCCTACCAGTAGTCAGTAGAAGATAATAAGAATGCGATAAACAAACAAGCAAATACACACACACACACACACACACACAAACAGTCATCAAGCACACGGACATTACTCTCGACCAACTAGTCTCCAGGGCACAACTTGCCAACATCAGCACCAACATCAGCAGCCAGCAAGGAGCATAAAGCGTTGAAACATGAAAGTGGAAGTGAAAGTGGGAAATGGAAATGAAATTGGAATTGGCAGTGAAAGCAAAAGCGAGCTGCTGGCTGGCTGGCTGGCCAAATAATTATCTTCAGTGCATAATCTTGGCAAACCAGCACGAAGCATGGCCAAGATCTTGTCTATTTGTAAAGGGCCCAGAACAAACAACACAAAAAAAAAAAAAAATCACAACAAGAGTTTCAAAGTCAAGAGGGCGTGTGTGTGTGTGTGTGTGTGTGTGTGTTTTGTATTTATGCTGATTATAAGATTGAGTCAGCTAACAGGGCGTGACTTACTTAACTGCCACGCCTTCTTAGGCGACACACATATCACAAATTTTGAGAACTCCTTTGAGATCAATTCAAATTGTCAAGTTTATTTTTTTTGCCCTTGCCTCTTTTCTTTTAGCCCCATTAGCATGCGTAATTAGAGTAATTAGTTAATGAGAAAACATGCAGTCAACAGTCGGCATAACCCCCTAGAAGTTCCCCCCCCCCCCCCCCCCCAGGCACTTGTGAACTTAAGCCGCGTATGCCATAGCTCGCTCTCGAGTGAAGAGCCAGCCACTTCAGGCGCACGAACCCCCCCTCCTCCATAAGAAGGGCTTAAGCCATATCAATTTCCATTTGGCAAATAAAAATCATAGGCACAATAAATCCAAAACGTAAACTACATAAATTAGATATTATTTTGTAGGCCCTTTTTTTTGCATTTTGAAATGTAAGTCACGTAGATGACTTTATAACCGCAACTAGGCGAACCTTTTGCTGATTACGACGTGACCATTTAGCCATCAAGTTAGACCCCAAGGGTGGGGGGGGCTTCATACACACATAGGTAATTTCTCTCCCTCTCTCTCTCTCTCTGTGTGTGTGTGTGTGTGAAATTATTTTAAATTATATTTGATAATTGAATGAAGAAACAGACAGCAAACGAAATGGTGAAAATGATTTCTTAAAGTCATATATCATCGTTTCTTTTTTTTTTTTAAATATGGCAAAATCGTGTACGCTCTTTTTGATTTATCCGCGCATGCGCCACACGGCCACAACTCAGGGGGGGGAGGGGGTAAGAAGGAGTAAGAATGAAGAGCTACTAGGCTGTGGGACACGTGCACTTTGTTTACACAATGTAATGAAATTTCAGTAACAAGCAGCAGTCAAATTGATTGTCTGTGTGTGTGTGTGTGTGTGTGTGTGTGTGTGTGTGTGTGTGTGTGTGTGTGGGTGCGAATAGGCGAGTTACTAACCTGAAATGCGTATAATTGCATTAGGCAACAATGTGGGGCAATAAACATTTCTGCCAAACATCACATTCCCATTTCCATTTCCATCAAAGGCCGCCACAACGAGTTGTTGTTGTTGTTGTTGTTGCCTCAGCATTGAAAGTTTACCACGTGAAGCAAGCCAATTTGCAACAAAATGTATAAGCCTAACCTTAATATGGCAAGCAATTGACAATTATTGATCTATGCAAATTCTCAATGGAAATTAGCAACTTCTTAAACAATTTTACTCTCAAAAATATCGAATACTATATCACAATTCAAACTAATATCAAAAATCAAATTCTTGCTTTAGCTATTTTTGGTTTTATTTTTTATTTTTTATCGTTGATCTTGAACTAACTTGCCTCTGCTTGCAGGCGGACTTGGTCGGATTTGTGCGCAGAGCTAGTTGTGAGGCTAAACAGAAAGTGAGGTGGCTATTATCTTAGTGTTACTTTTACCTATTGCACACTGGGCTAGGGCCCTCTGTAATACTTTTTTCTTTGGCCAAAGCTAGCTGAGATAATAGCCTTGTCCTTGCACCTTTTTTTTTCCACCTGATCCATTAGCGATTAACGTAAAATTTTGTTGGGGCAAAGTGCAAATGTGTGTGTGTGTTTGTGTGTGTGTGTGTGTGCTCGTTCTCTTTCTATCAGCATGGCTAATTGCTTGCCTGATATGTGACACAATGTTAACAATTTAATTAGGCCAACAAAACTAAAATCAATGCAAAAGTATTTCGAGAGATTGCCTTCGATATGCTTCGATTAAAAAGCAGTTAGATTTTAATTTGGCATTTGATAAGTCAATATTGACATTTTAAATTGAATTTTATATTAATTTTTAAAAAGGTTTTTTATTATTTCACTAATTTTCTAGAGGGTATTTAAAATTCGCCGCTTTAGCTCCTATTTTTTTTTTTTTTTTCGACCTTCCTTTTGCAACCAAGCCAAAAAAAAAAGGAATAGAAAAAAGAAAAAAGTTGTGAACATTTGTCGAGATCTCAAAGAAGCTGTAAAAGTGCTAAGACCAAGGTCGAATAAATGGAAACTGGGCTAAAGCAATAACTGAAGTGAACTGAACTTTAAGCTAATGCAAATTTTAAGCTTTAGAATCTAATTAAATGGCCAATTCAACTTGCCGAGAACTCATTTTATTGAAGAGGAACAAGATGTGCTGGCAAGTTTTCGAACAAAATACATACAAAATACTTTTAATCCCAATTTACATAAATATTTATGCTGATGGCGCTTAAATTGCTCGTCCTTCTGATACACCACACACACACACACACACACACACACACACACACACACACATAGAGAGAGAGAAAGAGAGGGAGAGCCTTTTGTGTTAATGCGTCTTAATCTTTAATGAGCCAAGTTTCAGCCAAGATTCGCGCTTCAGTTCGGTTCGGTTTTGGTTATGCGTTTGGTTTTGTATCGTTGCTCTGCCTCGCCTCCCCTTGTCTTGCCTTGCCCTAGAGAACGTGTAGCCAGAGGAGCATAACCCTCGTTTGCCAATCTCTCAACTACTTTGTCTCTAAAATGTAGGCTTTGCGATCTAATTATAAAGATAATCTCTCTCGGGTCGGTGCATATAGTATGTGCATGGCATTCAAATGTGGCAAACACTTTTAAAGTCTTTTTTCCAGCATTTCCATTTCGTCTCTTCAATATACATATATTCATGAAATTTAAATGTATCTTTTACTCTTCCTCTCCCTCTCAGTTTCTCACTTCATTAGACACTCAGTCTGTGTGTGCAGCACATTGCTGACAGCAAAATCCACACAAAAGATAACAGAGCAACCTCAAACCAAACCAAACCAGACCAGACCAGGCCAGGCCAAACCAAACCAAACCAAAGCGAAACAAAAACAAAAACCCAAAAAAAAAAAAAAAAACAGAAGGAAATTAAACCAACTTGCTGCCCGGCCCAAGGCTAGCTCCTCCCTTGAGCTTCACGCTACTTATTTTAATTGCTTAACATTTTTCACAAAACTTTTTGTATGCACACACACACACACACACACACACACACACACACACGCACGCACAAAGACACAAATGGTGGCTCATATAAAGAGTCCAACTATAGCATGCTTTTAAGGGCACTCACAGTCGCAGCTTAATCGACTGATTTAGAAGTTTATTGCATTTCCCATCTTCGCCGGGCCACTTGGGGAAATGGCACCGGACACGAAGAGGTATTTTTTTTTTTTTTTAAACGTTTCTGCAAGCCACTTTATTGTGTCTTACCCGGACGCAGCGAACGGCGGCAATATAAATGGACTTCCGCGCATAAAGCGGATAATGTCCTGAGGGTGGGGGAGTGAGAAAGAGTCTTGTCCGTCCGGACGGGCGGCCATTTCAAATTGTGCTTAAATTTATTGACACTGAATTTAAATTGAGCCAACAATTGTGTGTGTGTGCGAAAACTAAAGACTTTCAAATAACCCATAAATATTGAAATTATTCCAATGCAAAACTTTTCATCCGACCAACTTGTGTTTATATTTCTTCCATTCTCTCGTTCCCTCTCTCTCTCTCTCTCTCTCTCTCTCTCTGTTTGCCTGAGTCTGCTTCTGTTTTCTGTTGTGTGGTGTCTGCATCTGGCCTTGACCATTTCCATGAATAATTGTGTAAGAGCTACTCTATATAGGATTGCGCATGTTGCCCGTTGCCCGTTGTCCTTCGTCATATAATTGCATAATTGAGTGAAACCGCAAAAATCGCAACAATTTATGCAGCGAGCGCAGCATATTAATGGCTGATTATTGAGACAACAACAACAACAACAGCCATGAAATGGAATGGAATATGTAACAAAATATTCATTAAAACTGATTTATGTATTTGTCATTGTGGCCATTATTTCAGCTCTGTTTCTTTCTTGTTGTTGTTGTTGTTGTTGTTGTTGTCGTTCTGGGATGCTGATGACACTTCAACTTTAACTTGCGGCAAGCTCATGCTACAAAAAAAATTTACATAAATTTTTTTGCGCAACCAAAATGACAGTTTTATTATGTACTTGAGAAGAGGCATCATAACATTGTCATAAAGTTTGCACACTCACAGCCAAAAAGGAGGAAGAAGAAGAAGGCGTTCTTTTTATGACCATAATAAGGAAAATGTTACTGCTGCATATAACAATAGTAAGTATATCTAATTAAGACCAAAATACACCAAATATTCTCGAAGTTTAAGGCAGCAGAGTAAATTATGCCCCAACTAGATAATGAATTCTTCACAAAATTTCATTGAATTTATCAATAAGCAAAAGTTGTTAATTCATTGCTTTTGCTTTTCCGTTGTCTCAATTAATATACCCTTGCAAAAAGGATATATTAATTTTGGTCAGAAGCGTGCAAAGCAGAGAAGGAACCATCTTCGACCATATAAAGTACAGTGCTTATCATATTTATAGCCCATTTTTAAACGAAAAAAAAAAAACACATTGGCTGAAAAGTTGTTCGAAATGACCTTTTCCCCAAAAATCTTGAAAAAAAAGTAGCTTAATATTTGTATCACGAGTGAAAAACAACTTTTTCACTTAAAATTAACGATATAATAACAATTGCTGTAAAAGAAGTAAAATCAAAGCAAAAGTCTTCTAAATACTGAAGGCGTTATATATTTCGAAATGAGCTGGTTCAGACTACTATATCATATACATAGCTCCCATAAAAACGATCGTTCGAAAATAAAGTTTTGGATCAATAAATCCGTTGTTTTCCAAAAGATATTAGCAAACATTTACAAATCTTCATTTATTTTATATGCAAATGTCCCTACCATCATCATTTCATCGAGATCAGACTACTATATCATATAGCTCCGCTAGGAACGAGCTGTCGTAAATTCAGTTTCAGATCAAAAACTTTCTTCTTCTTCAAGCGATTGTTTTTAAAATAAATACTTGTTAGTTTAATATACTCAGTGGCAAATTTGATCACGATCGGACAACTATATCATATAGCTCCCATAGGAACAATCGATCCGAAAACCAATCAAGCAGCAAATGCGGCAGCTTTTTCGACTAAAAGTTAAAGGGTATTTGACACCTATATAAATAAAGAGGAAGACCAAAAACTTGTAAGGGTATACAAACTTTGGCATAGTCGAAGTTAGCCCGCCCTTCTGATTTGACTTAAGTTTAGAAGCCAGCAATTGGTATGGCAATTTAATCTCATCAAACAAGTTTTTCTTTAAAAGCAACATTATGAAAAATGTTGTTGATTATTTATTTATTTATTGGATTCTAAATTTTGATAAATTAATACTTTTCTCTCCCGAAAAAAATTAAAATTCTTGGCATTGTGTTTTGCATAAATTGCTTTTGTTAAAATGTTCTACAAATTGTTTTAATTTCTTGAAATTTTTAATTTTCCATGAAATACAATTAATTTAGGTTATTGCTTGTGGCTAAAACACAAAACAAACTTTATATTTAAAATTTGTTTAAAGACTATTGTGGTACCCTGTATTTAAAGGGTGCCACAAGCCAAACTAACCCAAATCTCTCTTCTCTATGAATTCTCTTGTCAATTATATGAAATTTTGTTTATGACATTTTTACTATAATTCAGTCTTCAATCAATTTCGAATATGTATACCCTTTTGACATGAAGTAATCCAGATATAACAAAAGGCAGTAGCCAGAAAATATTTTCTTGTTACTTTGGCAGCTTAAATTTGTACTTTTTTGGCTTTTGTTTTGGTTTTTTTTTGACAACTTGTTGGCTAACATCAATATTGTATGGGCCAAGTGGACAGGCGGCAGGTAAAAAGGCAACCCCATTCATAGTTGTTCGTGTTGTCTGTGTGTGTGTGTGTGTTTGTGTGTGTGTCTTGTGCCTGTCTGGGCGCATTTAGCAAGACTAACACACGGGGCGTATGATTGCTTTTCTGTGTCAACATAACATGGGGCAATAATGGGTTTTCTCTTTCCCTCTCTTACTCAGTCTTTTGTGTGTGTGTCTGTGTGTGTCTGTGTGTTAATGGCTTCAATGCGATTACACGACATCGGCGAAAAACATTTCCAGTCTGAACGGGGAGGGGAGGCTCTTAAATCATTCATCTGGTTTTTTTTTTTTTTTTTGAAAGTAACCTGGCCTCGGGCTTTTTTACTCATTGAACTTTTATTGAATGTTTTCGGCTGCCCAGCTGCGGGCTAGCATCCAACAAATTATAAGTAAAATGCCAGCCAATTGCTAATGCAAAAGAAAAACTAATTCCATTTACAAACAAAACAAATCAACTTGTAATTTTTTTGTTGTCCACTAAATAATTTACAATATACAAGACAAGTACAGAAAATTTTCAATTACATTTACCATTTCGATTAGCCCTCAATCTTCATATGTTTTCTGGAGATCTGGGCCGGGTATATACATGGGTATGCCATCAAATGGGTGTAGCAATCCGACCTCTTGTGACTCCGGCAGGTAGCCAAAGTGAGTGCGCAGGAATTCAACTCCCAGAAGCATCAGCACAGTGTGCGGCATGAGGCGGGTAAATGTCGGCACATAGCCCTTATAGAAGGCCATGGGGCCCTCTTTGGCTGTCTTGATGAAAACATCGGAGACTCCGGAATACTCGCCGGGTCGCGCATTCATGCGACGCGTCTTGACCACATCCACGGGCTGGGCCACAGTTGTGGCCGCCAGAGCCGCCAGCAGGGAAGCAATCATAAAAGTGCTCATATTCGGCTCCATATTCAGGCTGCCGATCATCACGACTTTGCTCTGCTCGTAGAAGGCGATTTGGCCAACAGTCATGAGCATGCCACGTACCGCAGCCGTGGTGGCCCCATTGAACAGATGCTGCCAGCCCTCCTCCTGGCAGACGCGTATCAGACCATCGATGACATGCTTATAACTGAAAAATGTAAATGGAATCAGTTGAGTGAAGTGGGAACACATGGAGTAGTGTGTCCCTATTCCCTATTTTCAGTACTTGCGTCGCTGATCCGGCGGCAGCTTCACATCGTTCTGTAGCCGCACATTGAGCAGGTCGCCCGGAGCACCCACAAAACCACCAGCGAGGCCAGCGAATCCGGCGAGCAAAGTCTTACGGGACATGGTACTAGTGTCCATATAAGTGGATCCAACATTATACGCACCGAAACGGGTCAGTGTGTAGGTGCATTGACGGAATACAGAGGCAGAAATGCCATTGTACAAGGCCAGAATGCCCTGCTCTCTCATTATTTTCCTTGCGGTGGCCATAGGAGACAGCTTCTCGGCTTGCGTCTGCATCAGCACCTTCAACAGATCCAAAGGATGTGTAATAACGGCGCCCACAGCACCGGCCACGCCCCCGAAATACCAACGCGACACGCGTCGGTTATCATATGAAATTATCGATGGAAACGGCGGTAACGTCATCGAACAAAGGACAAGGCCCAAAGGAATTTACAAAATTAATTTGGAAAAAAACACACCAAAACAAGGACTAAACTAATACTAATACAACTACACAAAAACAAAATACGTTAAACAAATTTGGTCTGTGTGTAAGTGTACTTATCTGTATAAATGTGTAAATGAATTGACACAAAAATAAGCGAAATAGTGTGACGTCAATTCGAAACATTTTGAAAAATGCTTCGACACATTTGCATTTATCAATTACCAAAATTAGAGCATGTCGTGCTAGACCCATTCACCAAAGCGAAATGATGCTTGCGTGTTGCCTGCAATTGGCCAGAATTCAAATACAATTTGTTATAATCAAATTAGTTAGTCCTGCGCCGAACCGAACCGCCATGAAAGCAAATTTTTATTAAGTCTTCTATACACTCTAACAACATTGAATGGATAATGGATGGCGGCCAATCCGCGGCGGCCACGTTATTTGCAGCTTATCTAAATGTAATAGAAATTTGGCCTGCCCTTGGACAAGTCCTGTTTTTGGCCAAAAGACAAAATTGAATTTAGCGCGCTCAATATTTATGCCAAATACAAATTTTCTACTTACCCCCATTAGGAGGAGCACCACCAGGGCCAACCCAGTACCAGCGACGTAGGCAACACTTGCAAAGGAACTCTGCTGCTCCATGGTCAAAGCACTCACATACATATAACCGCCAAGAAGAACACTACACAAACACATATTGAACAGCAACAACAACAGAATTCCTCGAACGAGCTTTGCCTGCGAAATGTGGCTCATCCCGTTCCCATTCCCGTTCCCGTTCCCGACTGCCTGACCTGCAACACAAAGTAAAACCAGATTTACCTTATACGTTTTCTCCTCTTAGATATGGCTTTCTCTAAAGACTAGTTACCACAATCCCGTAATGGGTTCTCTTTCTCAGCGTGCAGCTTACCCCCCTCGAGGGCCACCAAGATGGCTGAACCGGATGACTCCATGCTGCGTTGTGGTGTGGTATTGCGCGCGTGTTCACGTTTATTGAAGTATACGTATGTGGGTGTTGGTGTGGGTGTGGGAACAATTTCAAGTTGTGTATTTAATATAAGCATCGAAATCTGACAGCCAACGCAAGGCACGCAACAATCCGATCGACCGCACCGCACCGCACTGGCCATTCACATGTCAAATTATTTACGCCTGATTAACCAAAGCACCGATTCACTTCCTTGCGAAACAAAACGAAAGCAAAACGAACACAACACGCGAAGCTCAAAAATAAAGGAACTCTTTGAGTTGTCCACAGATTCGCCTTCTAGATACCCTGTAACAGCTAAATAAACTAACAAGCAACAATAAGATCCAACTGATACACTTCAAATACATTTTGCACTCTTTTAGAGGGTATATACATAAACGGTAAACGGCAAACGGTAAACAGTAAACGGTTTAAGAGAATTGCTACACCTATTTTTTTTTTGCTTACCCTAAGAAATATAATTATTATTCCAACCAAAATCCATTTTATTAAAGAGTCTTTCTCTTTTTCCAGAAGTTTCCACGTGTAAGCGGCTGAACCAAATACGCGGGAGAGCGCGCTATCTTCCTCTCCACGTCCCGCTCAACCACTGCAACTTCCACACTCCCCCACAGATACACCTACACGTTCTCGTCTTCTCACTGATGCCAGCGAGCGCGACTAAATGGAAAAGAGAGAGGGACAGAGCACTTCATTGAGAGAGCGATTTTTGCAGTCTCTGCCGCTCTTTACTAGGACTGAGCGAAAATAAGAAATTGCATCAGTTTTTGGGGGTGTGTTGCCCAGTTCGGTTGTCGGCATCAACACTTCCAGTGGCGTAACTGATCGTGAAAGTATTGGGTGAGTGAAAATACTTATTATTTCTTTTCTTTTAGGTGTCGATGTCTCCAAATTGACCAATATTGTCTCCGCGGTTAAAGACAAAATTAGCTTTAACCTCAAATATTAATATCAAATTGAAAACTTTTCTTCTCTTTTTGGTTATCAATATGTACATTCTATTGTTGTTTTTGCATTGGATCCACTCTTTTTTTTCTTCTTTTTCGTATGCAACACGTGCATTTCGCGATTATGTTATTTGTCCCGTTTAACCACTGCAACTTCCACACTCCCCCCACAGATACACAAACACACAAGTTCCCGTTTTCTTACTGATGCCAGTGAGCGCGACTAAACGGAAGAGAGAGAGAGACAGAGCACTTCATTGAGAGAGCGATTTTTGCAGTCTCTGCCGCTCTTTACTAGGACTGAGCGAAAATAAGAAATTGCATCAGTTTTTGGGGGTGTGTTGCCCAGTTCGGTTGTCGGCATCAACACTTCCAGTGGCGTAACTGATCGTGAAAGTATTGGGTGAGTGAAAATACTTATTATTTCTTTTCTTTTAGGTGTCGATGTCTCCAAATTGACCAATATTGTCTCCGCGGTTAAAGACAAAATTAGCTGTAACCTCAAATATTAATATCAAATTGAAAACTTTTCTTCTCTTTTTGGTTATCAATATGTTCATTCTATTGTTGTTTTTGCATTGGACCCTTTCTTTTTTTCTTCTTTTTCGCGATTATGTTATTTGTCCCGTTTAACCACTGCAACTTCCACACTCCCCCACAGATACACAAACACACCCGTTCCCGGCTTCTTACTGATGCCAGAGCACTTCATTGAGAGAGCGATTTTTGCAGTCTCTGCCGCTCTTTACTAGGACTGAGCGTAAAAAAGAAATTGCATCAGTTTTTGGGGGTGTGTTGCCCAGTTCGGTTGTCGGCATCAACATTTACAGTGGTGTAATAACCGTTGGCAAACTGATCGTGGAAGTATTGGGTGAGTGAGAATACTTATTATTTCTTTTCTTTAAGGTGTCGATGTCTCCAAATTGACCAATATTGTCTCCGCGGTTAAAGAAAAAATTAGCTGTAACCTCAAATATTAATATCAAATTGAAAACTTTTCTTCTCTTTTTGGTTATCAATATGTACATTCTATTGTTGTTTTTGCATTGGATCCACTCTTTTTTTTCTTCTTTTTCGTATGCAACACGTGCATTTCGCGATTATGTTATTTGTCCCGTTTAACCACTGCAACTTCCACACTCCCCCCACAGATACACAAACACACAAGTTCCCGTTTTCTTACTGATGCCAGTGAGCGCGACTAAACGGAAGAGAGAGAGGGACAGAGCACTTCATTGAGAGAGCGATTCTTGCAGTCTCTGCCGCTCTTTACTAGGACTGAGCGTAAAAAAGAAATTGCATCAGTTTTTGGGGGTGTGTTGCCCCGTTCGGTTATCGGCATCAGCATTTCCAGTGGCGTAATAACCGTTGGCAAACTGATCGTGGAAGTATTGGGTGAGTGAGAATACTTATTATTTCTTTTCTTTAAGGTGTCGATGTCTCAAATTTGACCAATTAAAGAAAAAATTAACTGCAACCTCAAATATCAATTTTAAATTGAAAACTTTTCTTCTCTTTTTGGATATCAATATGTACATTCTATTGTTGTTTTTGCATTGGGCTCTCTCTTTTTTTCTCCTTTTTCGTATGCAACACGTGCATTTCGCAATTATGTTATTTGTCCCCAAAAGGGGGAAAGGGAAAAATGAAAGTAACGAAATTTACAGTTTCTTAGGCACCGTTTTTTGCTTAACCGTTATTACAGTTAGCTAGTTGACTTCTGTATCTGCAATGATAATGTAAAATCGTAAAAAAATGATTAATTATTAGATATGTATATTCAAATAACCATTTGTAAATATTTTTACAACATTTTTTCTTTCAAACACATATTTTTCCAATAATAATTTGGAATATCAACTTTGAAAAATAATCAAATTTTCGTGAATTACAATATGCCCATTTAACCCAAAGATACAGGGTAAAAAAAGTGAAATAAACGCCAATCACGCACATTTGATTATGCTAATGATTTGCCTTTTGACAACAACTGCCCAAAGAAGTGGAAACGGAAACAGAATCATTGCTTGCATTGCACTGCCTACTCCATTTTAAATTGATTTTCGACTATTTGGACACAAAACGCTTGGCAACACATCATAAATCAGAGAATGCAAATCCAATTGGTCAATGCAAAATGTTTGTCAATAAATTTGTGGGTTTCAGTAAAATGTTGTTGACATTGATACATTTCTAGTTCTTCTTCCATAAAGTTGCATATTTCCTTATGTAAATTAAAACTTTTAGTTTTGGTTTCCTATTTAAATTCCAAAGTTAGTTAACTTTATAGAAACTTGGTTTGCATCAAAGATGCATTTGATGACCAGTTTTTGGCAAACCGATTGCACTTTTTATTAGTATTAAATTACATTATTGATTGGCAGGACTAAAACATTTGAAACTACTATTTCGATGCACATGTTTTTGACAACTATAGAAATCGATTTTGTTCGAAAAGTGTAAAAGAGAAAGTCACAGTTCTAAAGAAACTTGTTTTTTCCATAAATCTATTTAAAATAATAAAAATAAGCGTCCATATAAACTTGTCCACTTTTATTAGCCCACAGTAAAATGTTCTCTCAGAAGAAATGTAATTTGGATTGATTGCTACGATCAAACGAATATGGAGTAGATGGCATAAATATATATAAAGTTCAATGCCTTTTTCAACTTTTCCTGCCATGTCAACTGTTGTGGAGTGGTAATAATTAAAGACAACTGCTTCTGAAGAAGACATCAGAAAATTCGGCTCAAAAATCTAAATCTAATCTAAACCTTTTATTATGTAAGATGAAAAAACCTTTTTTATATGTTCACATCAAGAAATGTATTTATTTATTTTTCAGATTATTTCCACAATTTCATTTGTTGCTGCAGCATTGGTCCTTCGGTCCGTTCTTGCACACGCAATTGCAATCCTTGTTACAGGCACAACCGCCTCCGCATTTCTGTGCTGTGCACTGGCAATCTAATGGAAATCAAAATTCAATAAAGGTAATTAATTGTCTATAATTGCTTAAATTGTACTTGTTTTGCGTTCAGCTTACTTGTTCCACAACCCTTGCAGCCCATTCTGATACTTGAATTGAAACTAGGTGAAGTTTTCCACTTGATTGTTTGGTACAACTGTTGACCTATCTGCAGTTCTCGCCACTTATATACATTTAACGATAAAAAGAAAAACGAGTGCAAAATTGCACAAGTTTCGAAGCTAAGAAAAACATTTTTTGCCTGTTGTTGGACTGGCCTTATCAGGTCGTGTGCAAAATGCGTAAATTACAAGCGTTGAACAGGTCAAACGTTTATCTATTTCAAACAAATTTTGCACACGCAATCGCTATTGTTTGACTCCTGCACACGTTTCTCTTATCAGCTTAACAGTTCGACGTACGTTGCTTTAAATTACGAAGATCTTTATAAATAAAAACTCAGAAAAGAGAGCATAATTTTGGGAACCGTCAAGAAATATTACATATATAGTGCATATTTTCCAGCGCACTGAATTATAATTTTGAATGCTGTAAAGTGGTTTTTATTTAAAAAAAAAAAAAAAATTCTCCAAAGCCCTTGGTAGGACTACTACTTAGTAGGAGGTATATTTCAGTTCGTTCTCAAACAACATCGACTTCGCTTATGATGCTATTTTAGTTGTCAAAGAAAACTCTAAATTGATGTCAGCTTGCAGAAGATAATCAGTAATTGATGGAAAAAATCCATGTATGTACTTTAAAAAGAAATTTTATTTGAATTTTATACATTTTGAGAGATTGTAATCAAATATTGGATTTAGATTGCACAGTGTGACAAAAATTACAAAGTTGCGTGGAGTTGGTTTAGATAATTATTTAGTATATAATGTTTCAATATTTATCAAGAAAAGCATTGCGACAAAAAGTTGTTGTGGGGTTAAAATCAATTTATGTATTAATTTTCGAAGCGGTGTTAATTTTTCTGCAAATAACTAAAAGCTGTTATTCTGAGAAAGTCTAAATGACATTTTTCTTAACAAATAACATTCCTGAAGCTTTTGTTTTTCATTAATCTTTTATTAACAGTTAAACAAGAAAAATAGTTGAAAATATTTACACAAAACAATATTTTACTGCAGTTCTTTAAAATTTAAGGTCATTTATTATCGTTCAAAAAAAATGATTAAATTTTAAAATAGATTTCGCTTGGGGAATTATTTTCTGTGGCCGGTTTCTCTTACTGGTCATTTATCTGTGTAAATGTGGCTAAAAGAAAAGGCAAGAATTGGATTGTTCTGTTTTTGTTCTTTAATTAAATGCTTCATTTATTCGCAGATGCACTCGTAGCGAGTGCTTTTAGTAGTCTAACATATAGTCAAAGGATTAAAACGTAAGGGAATAACATAAATAAAAAAAGACACAAGTGCATCACAGGCACAAATATGTAACAAATAACAAAATTCTATAATAGATCTTCTCTTCATATTGGGGTATTGTCCGAATACTTGGATTCCTAACTTTCTATTATTTCCGTACTTTAAAGAATTCAGTTTCTTCACTCCTTCAGTTCGGCTCCATCGTTCACGATGCCGCCGCCTGTTCCAGTGGTCTGTGTCAATTGAAGTTGTTTCTCTTCCGCCTCGCGTGCCTTTTGTTCGGGGGTCTTGGCCCATTCCTGCAGCTCGCCTGAGCAATAGAACCAATAAATGACACAGCCGACCAGATAGATGCCAGCGGAAATGAAGAAGATAATTCGCCACTCATCACTTGTCTGATTAACAACAACATAGCCCGTGAGCAGTGGACTAACGATGCCAGGAATGGTGGCGAAGGTGTTGCCAATGCCCATCAAGACACTGGCATGCTGTGGAGCAATATCCAAGTGATTGACACTGAAGGAGAACATAAAAATCGCATTATAAAAAAAAGGAAGAAAGATGCAAGCAAAGGTGAGACTCACGCAAAGCCAGACCAGGCAAAGGCACCCAAACCCACCGCAATGGTTAGGCACACCACCGACCAAGTGGGATCCAGCAGATAAGCAGTTAGCATCATAAACACAGTCTGGGCCAGGAAGGCGCCACAGTTGAAGTTACGGCGCACTTGCGTTGTGGTCCAAATGCCCTTCACTTGCAACCAATCGGCCAAATAGCCGGAAATGGCCAACAGGATGCCCATGGCCAGGTATGGCACAGCCGATAAAAAGCCCGTCTTGCCCAGCTCAAAGTTCAGTGTGTCTGCAAGTGAATTATTATAATATTAAATTGACATAAAGTTAATTACAAGGATGATACAACGAACCTTTAAGGAAACTAGGAAGTTGGGTGAGCAAAGTGTAGAAGCCCCAATTCTCGGAGAAATGTGAAGCCATAATGGCATAGAATGCCATCGAGGTGAAAATAGACTTCCACGGATGCTTAATATGCTTGGTGCCCACATAGCCAATCGTCTTCTGAATGTATTCGCACTCCTCTTTGGAACAGAAACGATCCAGCTCGGGTCCAGCTCGCACAATCAACAGCCAGCTGACATACCAAATGCAACCGATAGTTCCAAACACATAGAACACACTCTCCCATCCGTAGCGAGCAGCCAGCAGTCCAGACGATGGCATGGCTATCACAGTTCCAGCATAGTTGCCCGCAAAAGCAATCGACGCCATTCGACTACGTTCCAATGGCGGTGACCAACGAGCCCACACAGCGTGAATGCCCGGAAATGTGACACCCTCGAACACGCCCTCAATAATGCGCACGGCCAAAAACATTTCCAAACTGTGTTTAGCAGCCAGCGGTGTGACAAGGGTAAGAATTGCCGTCGTTCCTATGCCACAACCAAAGACCTGAAAACGATATTGAAATCTATCTCGACTCAGAGAGAGTACTCACTAGATTGCCTCCGATTTTGGTGCCAATGTAGCCACCCAGAAATTGGGTCAAAATGTAGCCATAGAAAAAGGAGCTCAATATCAAACCCTTTTGCTTGGAGTCCCATGGAAAGTCCTGCTCATACGACACATTGCCATCGCCATCCACAACGGTGCGGTTTTCGGTCATGGCCACAATGGCCACAGAGAGATTCACACGCAGCGAGTAGACATTGAAGAAGCCAAAGAATGCCATCATCACCACAATGTAGCGTTGTTTCCTCCAGAATCTCCATGTGAGTGGCTCACTTTCCACATATTCAGTGCTGCAGAAATCAAGGCGAAAATGCAGAAACAGAAGTAAAGAAGGAAAATGAAAATGCATTCATTCTACATAAAAAAAAAAAATAACTACTGATAAGGCAAATGCAAATGAGTTTCATGTATATATGTATATACATTCCAGCCAGTGGCACTACTTTCGCTTTCTATTCGCTTATTTATGGGTTGCTGCCCCCTTGGCTCTGGCTCTAGCTCTGGCTCGTTGGCTCAACTTGGACAGTGTCGAATTGAATTTCGCGTTACTCCAAGTTGGAACCAGTTTTTAAGACCCGGTTTGGCATAAAATGTTTGCTTTAGGGCTTTAAAAAGCGCTTTATGCATGAAGTTCCTTCCTAATGGTCAGGTGGTCAGGTGTTAGAACTAAATCAATGATTTCCTGATTTACTTACTGATGATGATGCTGATGATGGTGATCATGGTGTTTGCCATTTTTCGATGATTCTAGATCGGTCATTTTGAGTGCCTAAAAAGCAAAAACAAAAAAAAAAACAAATTAAAGAGCTGCTGCTGATCTCAGGTAGAATGGTGCGTGTTGTCGCTTCATTAAATTCAAATTTAAATTGAGTAGCCTCACTTAACAAACAACCGCTTAAAGTGATTGGGTTCAGTGCACACACACACACACAGAAACACACACGCCACACACTGACAATGTGTGTTTTATAATTTCGCGATTTGTTAGATTCCAGCGCCCTGATTCTGTTTCTCTTTCTGTTCTGGTTGGCGATTTATTTATAAATCCAATTTAGTTGCGTGCCGGCCCTCGTAATTGACTTTGACAATGAATAATTTACTCTTAAGCAATTTGTGTGTCTTACTAATACGGAAATAGAAGATGTCTTCTATTAAAATAAGAAACATTTTCAATGAGAATATCATTTTTTTTTTTCCCTCTCTTTTTTTTTTTTTGGCTATCCAACGCCAACGCCATTATAACGCATCTTAACTCAATTATCCATTTAACTTATTAAACCAAATAGTTCGCAAATTGTGCCATTTGAGGCACGCGAAACCAAATACAAACACAAATACACAAACACACACACACACACGCAGATTACACACTTAAGTTAAGCGTGGAAATGTTATAATCAAATAATTGTGGCTTACTTTCTCTCTCTCTCTCACTCTCTGTCTCTGAGTTGATTCGTTTTGATTTGCAAATTGCATGAGATTTTTTTTCGGCAATGTCCGAATTGGTTTTATTTAAACAATTTACACACACGTGTTGAACATCTTTTTCTATGTGTGTGTGTGTGTGTGTGTGTGTTATCATTATGACTTAATGCCAACTACCGCGCATATTCAATCTCTATTTACAAATTGTAAAAGTGAGACTGAGTGAGGGAAAAACACCCGACAAAAAGATATGGATAGGAAAATTTAGTTTAGGCCAAACAATCAAATATTGTACGATTTATTAACGGCCATAAAAATTAGCTATAATCAGTTTATTAATGTACATTTAATAATTATAGCTTTGAGCAACTAAAACTGCGATTAATCAAATGCCATAAAATGCTTTCCTTTTTTTGCTTTTTCAATTTTAGAACAATAAAATAAAAAACCGTATAAACTGTATATGGTTTTTGGCTTCAATTAACTTTTTATTAGCTAACGTTTTATCTTAATTTGTCACAAATGAAATTTGCTCAACAACAATAACAACAACAACAACAACTAACTCAACTGCTGAGATTCGGCATAGATAAAGTGTTGTCCCATTATGTGATTTATGAAATTCTTGTGGCTCAATTGTCTCAGTACAACTGAACTGAAGAGCTACTTATGCAAACGAACACAATCCGTCCGCCCGTCTGTCCGTCTCATAGACCACAATATAAACACTCATCATGCCTCTGATAAGTAGTTCGAAGAGAGTTTAACAAACAAATGTAGTAAACGAATACAACAAAAAAAGATGACTAAATAATACCCTGTAACTACGATTTTGGAGAGACTCTTGGAATATAATTTATATAAGTTAATTTCATCGATCTACCCCTAGGTATCTATATTTTGCAGGGCATATTTAAGCAGGCAGAAACCAAACAAAAGAGTTTTCTAATCATCGCATTGTCATAAGAGAATGTTATTCAATTCAATTGGAATAACTAGTCAAACGAAAATTTGCTTTCCTTTGTCTCAAATGGCATGCAAAACACTTGCTAAAAATTATGGTTTAAAAAACACACAACACAATATTTTCTACAATTTACATGGCTTAATCTTCTACATACTTGCCACAGCTGGAGCCAATAATATTGTTAGCAACCGAAAGCAAGACTTTTTGTCTTTAATTAAAATTTCCTCAAAATGCAGTTGAACAAATAGCAAAATTCGAACTCACACACACACATACACACACACACACATACACATGCAATCTCTTGACAAATTCCTTTATAGAAACTTGTTCACAAAGAAAACTTTAAACCGCTTCTTTAAAAACTTTTCAAACGCTTACAACTTTTGGATTTTCTTGTATTTATTTGAATCTCTGTTTTGCACTTATTGTTTATTTATTTTTTTTGTTTTTGGTTTGCTTACTGGGTGAGGTAGAGATGGTTGTGAAGATGGAGGAGGCGGAGTTGTTGGTTGTTGTGGGCAGGTGTGAAGCCGCCGGTTGCTCGCAGCGGACTGAAACTGCAGCCTGCTGACAGTCAGCAGCTGAACAAGGCAGTAAATCGTCGTCGCGTCGCTGCTTTCAGCTCAGCTCGATCAGCTACACACGCCAAAAGAGAAAGATCGTGAATATTCAAATCTCGTTTTGCCCTGCATCAAGTGAAAAAGTGTTGCCATGACTTGGACTAATCTTTTTATTAATATAGTTTTGCTATTTTTAAAATTACGTTAATACCACTTTATTATTAATTAAAGAACTCGAAAAGAGCTTTAAATCGAAAATGGTATACTCTCCATTTCTAGGAAATAGTCAGAGGCTTTTTAGACATGTCGAAAATAATTTAATATTATTTTTATATCAACTTGTCTTAAATTTATAGGCATAAGTTTAGATTCTTAGTTAAAAGATATATAAAATCGCAGAAATTTATATTTGAATAGCAAAAAATAAGCAAAAATGTTTGATTTGATAAAGAGTTTAACAATTCAAGAATATAATACAAAAAATGTGGGTTATTTCTACTACATATATTGAAAATTTTGGCTAAATCATTGTTAATAGTTTTATATATGGCAGCAGTTAATTTACCCTTCTTAACCCCAAACTAATTGTTTTTGCTTTTTGACTAAATTGAAATTAATATATTTTTATACTAAAACGCATTAACAAGCAGTTAAGAGTGTTCAAATTTGAAACAAAAAATACTTAAAATTGTATTTTCTTTTCCCTTGCAGAAAATATTTTGACAGAGTCTTCTGATTCTCAATGACAAACAGATTTTCGCTTGGAGATACATTTGGGAACATTTGGTGAGTACTAAAGCTCTGATCAAAATATTTAGTTATCTTCAATTAAGCTAAGGCACCCGAACCTTGAATGACTGTAATAAAGTTCGGCATAAAGCTTATCGTTTGATTAGCCAGAATATGTGACGATTATAAAGATAAAACAAAAAAACATTTGACGGAATTTACACACCAAATTATCATGCGGTTTTTTTTTTTGTTTCTGAAAGTTCCTAAGATTTGTGGTTTTATTTAGAACTTGCCCCAGTCACGCCCAAAACAAAACACATACTAACCAACCATAAAATAGAATACTGAAAACTGATGAAGGCGTGAGACACAATTAACATCCCATAGATCGAACACACGAAATTGGAATTTTGTTTTTCAAACTTTGATTCGCAGTTTAAACAAGTTCGATATGATTTTCATGATTATGCTAATTGTTTGCCAATTGCAACTTAATTAACCTTTTGCCGGTGATGTTAAGGCCAAGAGGCACGTTCCACTGTTAGCGCTTAACAGAGCTGTTACCACCGACCATGGTTGAAATTGTATTTGCATGACGTATACGCCTCGTTGGTCTTTAATTGGTCATCCTTGTTGTTTGCTGAATGCACAAAAAATTGGTTATACGTTTACTTATAGTTGCGCAATGTTTACACAACTCTTCCGGCCATTTAAATTAAAATGTATATTTGGAAAAAAAATTATATACGCAAGAAAGAAATGGGCTTTCAATTTTTTTCACTATGACATCGTATCATAAACAATTGCCGCATTCACACGTGCTACAAAACAAATAAACAAAGTGCGGCAAATGCAACTCAATTTACATTGCCCACCAGAACCAAGCAGCACGTGACAAAATATTTCAGCAACCAACACAAAGAACACAAACAACAGAGAAAACAATAACACAAACAAAGGTGAAATTAAAATCAGTATAAACAACCAGAGCACCGAATTTGAGGTACACTTCACAACTCTGTTATCCATGTCAATGGAAAAGTGAACTAAACTTATGAAATCCTTGAGGATGCTTAGCAAATCTTTGCAAGCATCTAATAAGCTAATTAAGTTCATGCCTAAAGACAAAATCGAATACAGAAATTAATGCTAATCGAATGGTATACAAATGCAAATGCTAAGAAATTATATTTTCATTCGCCTTCGCAAATTCAGTTTGCTCTGTTTGCTCTCCCTAGATACAGAAAACGTATGTAAATGGGGGAACAGATGACATTAATGAAAAAATATTCCAATTTAAATTGTTTCTCAACCCAAAATGGTCAGCAAGTATTAGAGATAATATAACCCAGATGACAACCGAGATGAATAGAATTTGAATACAACATTAAGGCCATTAAGGCCCAAAGGCCAGTAACAATAAAGTACTTGCTATAACTAGTTCAAGAGCTCTCACTTTCTTCTCTCGGTTTTGAAATCCTTATTAAATGCACCATTTGTTTAATGGCAAACAAAATGGGAAAGGATTCGCTGGTGAGCTGGTAAATTCAGGTGTCGAAGCAATTTAGCCCTTACCCCTTTCGCTTTTGCATTTCCTTTTCACTGGTCTCGTTTTTGTTTTCTCTACCATTTTGTGTGTCCTTTCTCCTTTAGCCTCTAGCCATGTAAATTGCATTTTAATTGTGCGCTCAAAAGAGAATGCGCAGCTGAGTGAAAACAATTTGGACAAACAAAACACCGAAAATGGCTAACAAACGCGCAGTTTAAGCTGTTTTTCTCTATGGTACATGATGTAAAATATTTTCTATATATATATATATATTCCTATAAGTACGTTTTCCTTCTTTTTTTTTTTGTGTTCCTTAACTCTTTACACCTACCAAATTCCAATGCAAATTTGTCGTTTGACTTTGACTACGTGAGCCTTTAATGGTTTTTCTCAACTCTCGGAAAAAATGTAAAGTCTTGAAACTTTTCAACTTCCTGTTCCAACTTCCATCCTCATCGTCATCGTCGTCGCCGTCGTCGTCAACGTCATCATAGTCAGGCAGGCAGTCCTAGCTGTAGCTTTAGTCGTTGTCCCCTTTGATTTCAAGTTGACAAAAGTTGCAGCGAGTTGGGCGCATATTACAAAAGGACAGGACAGGACAGGACAGAACAGGAGAGTCCGTTGGCTTTTGCCAGCCTTTTTCTTCTCTGCTTACTTCGCACAAACTACTTGAAATGCAGCAGCAGACCTTTCCCGAATCCCAGTCCCAAACCAGTTGGACAATTTCCATTGCATTTGGACTCTCTCTCTCTCTCTCTCTCTCTATGTATAGTATTCCCAAAAGTTTTGCGTTGCTGTTTAAATATTTAAACTGCTCAAATGCACAATTTTTTGGGGGGGGGGGAGAGAAAAAAGAAAAACTTTGCCTAATTGCAGCACAGTGTAAAGGAACGTGCAACGTGCTCTCTGGGTGTGTGTGTGTGTGTGTCCCTCAATTGTCAATTCACAATTAAAATGGAGAGAGAGTCAAGGATCGAAAGTAGAGTAACACACACAGCACGACTTCATAATGTCATTAGCGCAGTCGACAAGCTCTCTGAAAGCTTTTTAATGACCATAATTCATGCTTATAGCCGAGCTGACATGACATGTGTACGCGATGGGCTAGGTCAAGGATAAGGATGTCACACCGAGCATCATGACATCGAGCGGTAAAGACAAAGCTAACTTGGCTATATAATTAAGCTAAGAGCACGCAATAGCAACAGCATCCGCATCAGCCACATCAGCCACAGCAACAGCGGCATCTGCATGGTTAATCATACGCCATGTTGGCAGCGTCACTGAAAAATTTATACAACAGAAGCCAAAAAGCCTAACAAGCATGAGAACAACAACAACAACAACACACAGAGAAGACAATGGCAAATATTGTGACAATAGGGTAAAACCAGAAACATCACAGAAAGAGTGAGCAAGAGAGAGAGAGAGAGAGAGACCGAGATACGACAAGACCTAAAGGACAAAGGCTTATGTAAATATAGAATTTTATAATAACAAAGCACGTCGCAGGTGCAATTAGTGTGCAAATAAGCGTTTATTTGCCTTCAGTCAGAGACTCACTGAGACGTAAGGAAAGCGGGAAACCGAGTGTGGGAAGGAGGGGTTTTGGCTGACCTGATTTAACTCTTGTTTAATTGTACATACATCTTACCCGTTGCCATCACCTTTGATGGTATTAGAATTCAATTTACTTTTACATCAACTTGAAGAAAATTGTCCCAGATTATGTCAGGCATAACTACTGCCACCCAGTGAGAGTAGGTTGGCTCATAAATCAAGTTTATTGTCCTACCAAAAGTTAGCTAGGATAAAGAGATGCTGATCGTTTTCTGTTCTGAATCTACTTGCCTACTGCCTACTGCCTACTGCCTACTGACTGCTGCCTGCTGACTTCTGGCTACTAGCCACTCACATGAAACTAAACATTACTCAAGTTACATTGCCCAAACCCTCTGACCAGTCTGACCAGTCGAGGGAACTGTTATTTGCTCAGCAGACTCAATTGAAGCCTTTGCCAGTAACTCGCATCTCACAGTCATCGCCAGGGGGCACGACCTGTCCTGCCACTCATTCTCCAATTCCTCTTGTTTGTTTGGGCCATTCCCCCCACAAACCGAACCGCCCCTTCTTTCTGCCAGTGTGACAGTTGGCAGCTGCCTAAAAATTTGCCAGCAACAGAGTAACATGGGCCAAGGAGACGACAGAGAGTGAGAGCGAGAGCGAGAGCGAGAGAACAGATGGAAAGTGCCATTCGCCCTGGGATTTGATGGCAATCGGTGCAATTTGGCCAGACCTGCCATTCTGGTAAATGAAAATTAAAATGTTTTAACTCAGTTGTGCGAAATTGATTGCAGAATCAACTTACTAGCCATGTTCTACTGTATACTCTATATACGGTTCTCACGTTAGCACGTTCCCTACACATCTTCGTCTGCCCTTTTTTTTTTTTCTCATCAGCATCAGCTTTAACATCTCCATCATCGTCATTATCATCATCATCATCATCAACAATCTATGGGATGGTGGAAAAAGTTGCTCGGTAAACTGTGCTAAAATGTTATTAGCGCTTAATTAGTGCACAACTTTTACTCCAAACAGAAGAGAAAACCCAACCACAAAGGCTAGATGCGTTGGTTCAACTTTTGCGTGCAGCTTTGTGGCAAACTTTTAATAATGACTAACTTCAACTAAAATGAAATAATGCCATTTAACCGCCAGACTGGAGGCTGCCAACAGTTCACAGCTAAGCGGAGATAAAAACTGCTTTAAAATGTGTGTACGTAAAGAGAGAGAAAGAGAGAGAGAGAGAGCACAAAATGCACAAATATCATGTAAGAATATGCATAAAATATTCATTCAGTTCTCTTCTTCTTCTCCTTCATCCACTTCACTATCCCTTCTCGGGAATGTACATAGATGGAAATAATGGAGACAATGCAGCAGCGAAGTGTAAAGCTACAATTGAAATGTCACACTTGGCTCACATATGTATATATGTACATAGAGTCAGACGGGGTCAACAAACTTGCCAACTTGACATAAAAATCGTAACAAAAAGTTAAAGTTAAAAGGATCAGCTAGAATATCCTACCTACTGATGATGGTGCTGATGATGATGATGGAACATTATTTTCAAATCTCACAATAAACAGCGTTTATTCAATTAATTAAGCGAATATATCAGCGTGTGTCAATGTGTAAATACATTTTAATTAAATTGATACCAGCTGCGGGAGGCGGTAGGCGGTAGGCAATAGGCGGTAATAGACAGACAGATAGCAACTGAATGACAGGACCTTTTATTTATCAGAGTAAAAAAGCAGCGTCGAAATATCTAAAATATAAACTTAACTCAATTAGAAAATGCATAAATATTTAATCAAAATGGCCTGAAGCAATCGTTATCTAACTGAAGCTTTGATGAATAGCAATCTACATAGTTAGAAGGGAAGCTAATTTCACAATTCTCAACTTGGAATAATACATAAGCTAAAGAGAAATCCTTTAGAGTTTTATTCACAAAATATATTATTTAATCATCACTAAAGTCAACAGTTTATTTATTTAAATGTAAATATGGGTTATTTAAATAAATTAAATGAATACAAGTGCTTAAATGAGCAGTTCGTTTTAGCTTCTCATGCTTCTCATCAAATAAAACTTACAAATATTAAACAAAAATTAAAGAACCTGAGAACACCATTTTAAAGGGTTTTGGCCCTACATAACCTCAAAGGCAAGCCAAAAGCCCTGTTCTTACACCCTTAGGTTAGGTTGTTCTACTAAATTAGAGTTCATATGAACATTCGAATCTCGGACTCAAATTCAATGCACCATAATCCAAAAAATAAGTGCTTTCTGGTCTTTGGTTCTGGGGTTGGGCTTATTTTGTTTGACCTTTAATAGTATTATATCAGAGAAATTGACATTTTCTAAGGCTAACCGAGAGTGTCTTATAAACTACTTGAAGAAGAGATTAAAGTGTTTTCCCAAAGGTTTCTTTTCTGTCTTATATCAATTTTCCTCTGTAAAATATTTAAAGCTATAAAATTCACAAACAAGTGTAAAAAGTGCACACATTAGATTAGAAGAAAACATGTTCAAAGTTTACAAAGAGAGGCAAGCACTTTATGACTAATTGAATTCTATTTGGGCTATAAATTCAAATTGAAAAGCAAACGATTTGAGTTGAGTTGAATAGCCAAGAAACTGAAATATATATAAATATTCTTGATATATAAACAGTTATTTTGCTATTTTGTCAATAAAGTATTAAATGTGGGTTATTTACAGTTCAGATGACCCACACACACACACACACACACACACACACACACAGACACACACACACAGACACACACACACAGACACCAGCAAGAAGGCAAAATAACTGATTTATTACCAGGTTTGTGGGCTAAACTGAGCTAAGCTATAAATGGATTTTATGTGATGGAATTGGGCTGACATACATAGCTTCCTGTTGGCCTACACAACAAATTTGCCCTCTCTTTCTGTGTGTTATTGAAAATGGGGGAAAATTTTACGGCTGCTGCTGCGTTTACACTTCAATAAGTTTCCGTTGAAAAATTTTAAAAATATTTTTATAGCATTTAACATTCAGACAGACACATGCAAACTAAACAGAAAGGAGAACAACTAATTTAGTATGTACACACTCATACGCACACACACATACACACGCACACACACAGACACACACATTATGTATGTGGCAATGATTTATTGATGTTCAATTTCTTAAGGTAAATAAACACGAGCGCCGCAAAATATGCAACATTATTATGCCAAAACCGCAAGTAGCATCCAAAATATTAGTTTCAAACCCAACAGCATTATCTCCCACCCCCACCCCCACCCCCGGCTCAATTGCTGACCAAACAGTCAATCAGCGAACTCTCTTTATCCGTTCTCTTTCACCCGGACGCCGCACTATCCGCTCAGGCGCAGATATCCTACTCTCGCTCTCGGCAGGGGCTCGTTTCTCTCTCTCTCTCTCTCTTTCTCTCTTGCTTCATGGCGGATAATTCTGCGGCACGTGTTTTTGTTTACTTTCCTCATTGTTGTTTTCTACATTTCCGCATCACATCGGCCCAGTACATACAAACATATATAAGGCCATATAGAGTAACCCAGTTTGGGTGCGTAATATTGCCACTGCCATTGCAACTACAAGAACTTCAATTTGGAGTGTCTTCTTGTGCTCTCCCTCTCCCTTTCACTCTCTATCCCCCGTTCTCTCTTTTCTTTGCACTCGTCATGTTGCTGTTATTTTGGATGCTTGCGGTAAGGCTTCAAGTGAGCTCGTGAGTCGTCTTAGCCATGATTGTAAAGTGAAGTTTGTTTTGCACATTTGTGCTAAGGACACTCGAGTCTGTGCATCACTCACTCACTCACTCGCTCGCTGAGTGCAGCAAAAAATGAACAAACAAAACTCAAGTGAATAATATTCATACATAAATTGCACACATTTGCCAATTGACCAAAGTCATATGTTTTAAGATTCATGGACAAATCCTGTCCTCATCGAATATCCATTTAATTGTCATCTATATAAAATTACTTGCTCTTATGCTGCATGATTTATTATTCAGATAACGAAAATTTTGCGAAAAATGTGTGTGGCCAACAAAAATGTCAGACCCAAAGACCAGAGTTCACTTTTTAAATTAAACGCTTTTAGTTAAGTATATTTTCTTAACCAGTTACAATCTGGGATGTGGCTTTAACTTGAAGCAAATCAATCTCTTTCCAATTTACTATAAAGAATTCATCCTCAATCAGATCCTCTAAAAATATACAAAAGAAGCTAGAGAAAACTTTGATCCAATAAGAATGACTTCAAGTAAAACAGAAATACTGCATATACTACTATTTTATGTTAAAAATCGTTCATATAATAACTACTGTGAAGAGGACTCTGTTCTCTAGCTCCGCTCATTGTCCTTCCTATAATTTACCATCACTGGGCATTGATATAGTTAAATGGACAGCAGCAGCAGATGTCTGTGGAGACGAACAACAATGAGAAAAAAATGGCTGAAATCTTAATTATCCAGCCGGCAGCCAAAAATGTTTTACTGCTTGCCTCATCCTCATTCTCAGCATTCTCATCTCGATCCTTAGCCACATTCTTGCCTTCTACCTATGCTCCATTCATGCAACAATGTTGCTGTTTCTGGTCTTGTTTCATATGCAACGCCAACGGCGGCTAACACAACAACAAAACGAACAGAAATAACATAAAATTTATTGGTAGTGAAATTTGTGTTAAAATTTGCAAAAAGATTTTAGCTACGAAAAATTATTACAACTTTGCATGCATTATATGTAAATGGATGTATGTAAGTGTGTGTGTGTGTGTGTGTGTGTGTGTGTGTGTGTGTTAGTGTGTTCTCTCAAGTGTGGCAATGCAAAGTTGCTGGCTATGTCCGTGTATACTGCAGGGACTACGGGCAGCTGGTTTATGTTTATGCATAATCCTTACCTGCCCGCCCTGCCCCTGCCCTTGCCCTTGCCCCTTTCTTGCAACAGAAACTTTTGTGTTGTGCCTCATGTGGCAAATGCATTCTCATTCTCCGTAATTTGGGATACATGTTCTTCTTCTGTTCGAGACACAATGCTGCTTTTTTGTACAAAAAAAAAAAAAGGAGAAGAAACTCTTTGCTCCGTTTTAGTCTTGCCGTATAATTGAAGACCTTCAGCCACAGCAGAAGGAATTACCGCAATACTGCAGAAAACGGGGGCCCATCCAACAAATTGTCGGACACGGCAAACGGACGGGGGGGGGGGGGGGGGGGTGGACAAGGAGATGTTGGTGGGCAAGTCTAGAGTTTGCTTTAGAAAATTTAAATGAATGAAAACCTGCTTAATTATTCCATTTCAAGCGAATTTATTTTATACACGCGCGTTTTGATGCCGCAATGGAGAAATTTTTAATAGGCAAAATACGAAAATGCGTGGGCGCGGACTCGACTCGACTAAGCTCAGCCAGAACTGAGTGAACTCTGTCTGTAAGCCCGCTCCCGCTTTCTCCCGGGAGCCGAATTCCCTACTGCGACTGCTGCGTAAAACTGGCGGCGCTTTGTGGCATTTTAATTACAAGCTTCACCAGAGAGAGAGAGAGAGAGAGAGAGCGCCAAGGCTAATGAAATTAAAAAAAAACAAGAAAAGCAAAAAAAAAAAAAAATTGTGCTCAAATAGAATTATAATAAAAATATAGAGTCAGGCAACAACAGTCAGCGGCTAGGCGACTAAGGATTAAACGTAGCTCTTCTTCATTAACTTCTTTGTTTCAATCGACAATTTCATTCATTGCCTTTCTACTCAATTTGCTGGAGGAGCTGGAGCTGGAGCTGGAAACCCATCAATGTTTTGCGCTTAATTAATTGCCATTTGCGGTTTGGTTTTCAATGCAATTAGCAGCTGGCGGCTCACCTTTAATTATAATTAGTCTGGTGTCATTAGCTAGTCAACTGAAATGTGGTATTTTCCATAATCATTAACTAATTAATCAATAATACCCTTTTTCGGTTATATTTCTATAATTTCTGAAAATGCCGTCAAAATTTTGTACATTTTCATAATTTGTTTGTTTCTAATTAAATAAAAGCCTCACTGAAATGTCATAAAAGTGGAAATGTGATCTGTACGCAAACAAAATTTAATTTCAATTTGTCAAAAGCCACACAACTTAAACACACACAAACACACACACACACACATATACAGTGACTCACTCACTCACGTGTCTAATACAATGTCAGGACATTAGAATTTATCACATGAAATTTAATTTGTTGCAGTAAAATGAAACGGGGTAGGGCCGAGGAAATGGCCAAATATTTATAAAATATGCATACAGTTTTAGATTTATATATTGTATGTGTATATATTAGAATGCAAATACAAAACCATTTTGACAGCCGCAAGAACCAGATACAGATACAGATATACATAGAACAACAGCAACGCAAATCGAGATGAAATATTTATGTGTTAAATCCTTTTGCTCTTCTTTTTTTTTCTATGGGAGGTTGGTTTGGGGCCGACGCAGAACAATAAATAATAAAATCACTAACTGGTTTTACGACCATGTGTGTGTGTGTGTGTGGTGTGTTCAAGTCCAAGTGGTGTTAGCATCATCAGCATCGACCATCGACATCGCCATCGATGGTGTGTCTCTCTGGGCATACAACATGGTACCTGAAGCATAGCCAGAGTCTAGTCACACACACACACAAATGGAAAGAAACGCATTCACTTTGATCAGAGCATGGCCAGAGGGAGGAGATTGTGTGCTGCTGCTTGGGGAAATCAGCGTTGGCGACAAAGTGAAACGGACGAACCGGACAGGGGATGACTTCCCGCTAAAGATACCACGGATTGTGCAAGCTGTCAAATGACATGGACCGCCCGATTATGTCTGTTGCTTTGTTATTCGTTATTCTGTTGTTGAACCAACCCACCCCCCACCAACCCAACACCCGAACTGCATTAGTCGTTTTTTC
The DNA here is from genome assembly GCA_024703675.1 of Drosophila nebulosa. Taxonomy (NCBI): domain Eukaryota; kingdom Metazoa; phylum Arthropoda; class Insecta; order Diptera; family Drosophilidae; genus Drosophila; species Drosophila nebulosa. Next base: position 838,947 of record JANFPS010000007.1, on the reverse strand, counting down.
GATTTTTTTCACGATAGACTCATACAAAATTTAATAATTAAAAAAAAAGAGACATATTTTTTATACAATTTTTTTTTAATTCTAATAATAAGACAGGCTACAAGTATTGGAATTTCTGTGATTTGGGCGAACCTCAAAACATTTTTGTATACAATTTTTTTTCCGAATTTTGTTATTTTCGAAAATTGACCCACTGTTTTTTACTAGTTAGCTTCTCTCTTCAACGCAAAGTCACTGTAGCCAGAAAATTGTGCAGAAAAGATATTGTAGATTGTAGACCTTTCCATTTCCATTTAAAGAAAATTCACAAAAAGGCAAATTTAGTTGTGACACAAGTGTAAGGAAACTTACTTTGAAAAATGCTGAAATACTTAAATTAGTTAAAATTACTTGAAGACAAGCGACAAAGGGTAAATTAAATGTAACCTGAATCAAGTGGAGTATGCACATTTATGTTTGCATATTAACAAGCTGAAGAGACCCAAACGGAGACTTTCCGTTTGTGGCTTCCGGGGACAAGTTTGCTGGCATGCGTTAAGCATGGCGCCGGCAGCGGCAATAAACGGGGCCCGCTTCATTAGGCCAACTAAGCCCAGTTGCCGTATGTTGCCATTCACTTTGCTCCACACACACACACACACACACACACACACACACACATACGCAGACAAGTAGGAAACGCTTGGGGCATAAACCTCACCCACTATGTTACCATTAGAGAGCAGCCGAGGGTCGTTGCCTCTTGCCTCTCTCTCTCTCTTTCTCTAACCATAAATATTTCAGGTGAACGAGATGCGCTAAAAACTTCACACACCCAAGATATCCCAAGAGAGAAAGAGAGAGATAGAGAGAGAGAGTGGGAGGAAGGAAGAGAGGAAGACAGAGGTCTGGTCTAGAATAAAATTGTCATTTATTTGCACTCTAATTGCAATTGCTATTGCACCTTAACCTGCTGCTGCTGCTGCAATGGTGCACTAAAGTTGCTGAAATTGAAAATTGTTAGTTTGGTAATTAAAGTGGCTAACATTTGCCCCAATTCGGTTTGGTTTTTTGCCATTTAAGTTTTTCCTCTTCTTTTCAGCTGTTAAAGCCAGAGCGCGGAAAAACTTTTCTATAATGCCCGAGCAGCTGAGCAGCAGCAGCATGTGTGTGTGTGTGTGTGTGTGTGTGTGTGTGTGTGTGTGGGTGCATGAGTCAGTCAAGTCAATGAAGGCAAAACAAATATAGGGAAAAGTTTTCCAATTTTCGATTGCCAATTGTACAAAAAAAAAAAAAAAAAAAAAAAAACGGAAAAAAATTTGTTCGTGCAACTTGCTAGGGGAATAGAAGTAGAAAGTTTGTTGTGCCACACATTTTTCGATATGTGAATGTGGATTTGTCCATTTCATTCAACTAAGCTCTTTTTGCTTTTTCCACTTCTTTTTTTTCGCGTTTTCTTTTCCCCTATCACTTCTTATTTCTCTCTGTCTTGCTAAAACAGTTGCTTTTGATTGCTGAAAAGAAGACTTTTTAAACAAATAAATGAGTTCAGTTCTCAGGTCAGTTATCTGCCTAAAGTTAATGCTGACAAATATTCTCAATAAATTATACGTACACACACACACACATACACAAAAAAGTAGACAATAATACATATATATTTTTTCTAGGAGTACACAGAAAGAAAATGAAATGAGGTCTGGTTTTTTTAGAGAGATTGTTTAAACTGAAATCTATCCCATGCTTTGCTCTTTGACTTCATTTTAAGAATGATTTGAGAATTATTTCATCATTTTCATATCCTTAGGAGAGTGTATACGTCTGTCTGTTTGTAATGTTAATGCAAGCAGAGCATCTGTGGGAGCCAATTTGATTGAATTACTATAACATAAAGTTTTAGCCAAATCTCCAAATGGACGAAAGAGTTAAAGGTAGCCGTGCTAAAGGTGCTCTAAGGACTTCAAGCTTGTGAGCTTCTTTCCAATAATTTTACTTGTTATTTTCTTTCAGTGTATATGTTGTTACGTTGCTGTTGGCTTTAAACTTTCGCTGCTTTGACGGCAAACTTTTGCTTTTTATGCTACAACTAGCGTCAAAACTTTTCTGTAACGCAATGCAGCCAAAGTTTTTCCACTTCAAGTGCAACTGCCTGACAATAGAAAACTTGCAGAACTTTTCTGTCTCACTCAAACACACACACACATACACACATACACTTAGATAGATATATATCTTTACACTAACTTAGTTAGTGTCTCGATGTCCATTTTATTTGCAAAGCAATTCCACAATTATTATGTATGTGACAGTCAAAGGTAGTCATGGTGCTTATACCTTTGCTCCGAAGAAGATATCGTTATGGTTTGAGTGCTTTCTCTCTATCTTCCTTTCGCCCAATCTCCCTCTCTGTCTGTCTGTCTGGTATTTTTCATGGAAACGGCTTTAAACTTGTCATAAGTGTTTGTAATGCGCTCGTTACATTTATTATTGAGTGGCTACTGGCTTCGTCGCCTCATAGACAATGCACCCTGCCATTTGAATGCATAGTGGTGGTTAGGGGAGGAAATGGGGAGGTAGATACACATAACACTTTTTGGCGCAATTCCCCGGCACGTTGCCTGTAGCATACTTATACGGGCAATGGCAGCAGCGGCAGCAGCTCACAGAGGACTCGAACTGTTAAAGTTAGGGGAAGGCAGAGAAGAAACTTTGGGGGAGGGGGGGGTAGAGAAGGGGCTGCAGTAAATGCATATTTTATATTTTCATTTCATTGAAACCGACACGTAGCCATTGCCAGAGAAGTGCTTCTAGTTTCTATGCTTTCGGCTTTTGGCTACAGAATTTTGGCTAACTAGAGATAGATACAGAGAGAGAGAGAGGGAGAGAGGCAGAGAGGCAGAGAGTGTTAGGAAGAAAAACAGAGTTGGGTCTATGCAAATTTTGGAATTGAACTTTGTTCGTGCAGCTAATAATTGATATGTCTTTTAATTAAGTTTTTGACCAACCAACTAACTATTGAATGGAACGAGACAGAAGCGAGAGCAAATGAATTGAAATCATTTTGCTGTTTTCCTCACCAGGTTGTACTGCATAATTAAGAATTTGTTTAACTTTTATATGTATGTTTGTACATATGTATATATAACGAGCAACGAATGGCACTATATTATATACATATATATGTATGTATGTAAGTACGCTCACATGGTTTACTGTCACCACTTAAGCGTCGGCTTTGGCTCGCAGTTTTATACAATTTTTATCAGGCCTTCGCTTCACTCCACACTGCCACTAAAAGGCAGCCAAAAAATAAAACCAAAAACAAAAAAGAGGAAAAAAAATTGGCAATATAAAAAAACCGTTTGCATTTGCTCTGAATTATAGAACAGCATGCAAATGAATGAACATCAGTTGGCTCAGTTGCTCAGTTGGCACAGTTGCTTCTGGCTCACAATAAAAACTCTTAAATTGCGGCCTATCAACCCAAGTTGTGACAACTTGCATTTGTCTTTGAACCCGCCCAGCCCCGCCCACTCCCACTCCCACACACACACACAAAAAAACATAAAAATCAACCCTCAACATTAGCAGAAAAACCAAAAAGCAAACGAAGTATGCAACATAAGTTTATATTTACGCTTCGCTTGTCGCAAGGATATTGCACTTTATAAATCATCTGGGGCAAGGAGCCAGCTAAAACAGAGGCACGTAAAAGTAGATAAAAAAAAATGTATCCTTTTTTGCCTTTTGAGTCGCAAAGGGCGAAAAGTCGCAGAGGCCAAAACAAATATCTTGATAAATATCTAAAACCTTAGAAATGAATTGGATTGAGTGAGTTGCCATTGCTGTAAATTGAATATATTTACAGTGTTGAGTAACGAGAGTGGAAAGCTAAATTTGAATGTGAATTTTGGTGATCTTTTTCATTAGCTAAATTGGTCACACTTTTTTGTGGCTAGAAAGTGGAAAGAACGTGAACTTCATATGAAACAAATAGGTTTATTTAATGTTAATTTAAAACAAATCTTAGCCATTTTTTAATCAACTTACCCAAGTTAGTGTATAGAAAGGAAGCCATTTTGGTTAAATTTTTTTTTGGTTTTTTTGTTGTTGTTCTTCATCTTAGTTCTTCTGTTCATTTGGCATGGGCATCGTGTTTCAGCTTTGTGAGTTTGGTTTTGCCTCAATTCGGGTTTGATTTCGTTGAATTTGTTGATCTGCGTCTGTGTCTGCTGCTGCATCAGATGCTTTTTTGGTCTCTGGGGCTTGTTTGCTTTTTACTGTCGAAGCTTGTGCTGGAACAATTGTTGTTGATACAAGCCAAATTGCAACGATTTTGGCTTTGTTTCATTGCCTTCTGCATCCTGTTCGATGTGTACGTGGCACATGTGCCTGATTAGAGTTGAGCCGAAAATAAAATCAGTCGAAAAAAAGCACAAAAAACCTAAATCCAACAACGAAACTAACTTGACTTGCACAAATGAGGCCAACAAATTTCATTGCATGCAAATGGAAAACAGAAGTGGTTGCTGACTGACGACGACGACGACGATGAGGACGATGAGGACGACTCCTTCCATCTGTCGAATGTGGTTAACCCCGTTTTCAGTGCCCTTTTTTTTTTTGTGTGTGTGTTTATCCAATCAACAGTTAAAACTAAGCGACCAAAGTCTAATTTTAGGGGCTTTTGCCTAAGAGAGAATACATTGAAAACAGAATTCGCTGTTTTAACGAATAATTCCGATAATAGTTTAAATAGTTTTTGCTCTATTCACTAATTAGGTTGCATGGTAAAAACTTTCATCAAACATTTTCTCTCTTTATTTTCTGTAAAGTCGAGGCGAAAACTTGTTCTATCTAAAAACCACTTGCCACATTTGCGCTGCATTAAAAATGCATTTTCATCTCCTTTACCCAGCGTGTTTAATAGTCTATGCAACAATGTGTGCACATGTGTGTGTGTGGGTGAGTGTGTGTGTGTGGGTGTCTGTGTGTGTGTTTGTTTGTTTGTAATGCTGATGGCAGCCATATAATTTGAACATCATGAAGTGCACTTATCAAGGCGCTTGGCAAGCATTGCTATAGATAAACATCAGCTGAGTGCAGAAGAAAGACAAAAACCAAAGAAAATAGTTTGGTTTGACGGGAGAGCAGGGGGAGGGGAGACAAAAATAAGTTGCATTATACTTAACCAACTGAAGCTGCTGCATGACTTGACTTCTTAGACGGGAGCATTCGTCTGTGTGGTGCGGTGCGGTGCGGTGCGGTGCGGTGCGGTGTGGAAGTGTAGAAGGCAAACTGAGTATATGCCACTCTCAGAGAGCTTATTAAAACAAGCCACGCCTTTCCATTTCATACCATACCATTCCAATGCAATGACAGTGGCTTCTTTGCGAGTGAGTGTGATTTTTATATGAAAAGCATTTTGATTTGATTGCCATTGGACAACGCGTCGTATGATTATTATTCTCCTTTTAAAGTTGACTTGCGTGGCCAATGTGGCCAAATTGATTTGAGCACGTGCCCGTATTAGCTAATGAGAATGACGAAAAAGCTTCAATAACACGTACTACATCTGTGTAAATGGGCGGGGCTAAATCTTTTGGGTGAGGTGAACTGGTTTATCAAATCGGGGGCTGACTTTAAAAATATATTTCTATTCATTTTGGTTTCATTTCACTGTGAAGAACTATATGCTATGTATAACATGAATTAAATTGATTCTTAAATTTTCTTGAACCAGATAAAGTAGGATTATATAGACAGATATATAGAATCTAAACTATAATTAGTTTGTTGTTAAATTTTTAACTAACAATGCTTGATTGAGGCTTAATTAATCGAGTTTGCGATTATAATTTTTAAAAAGAGACCCTAAATACATTTTAGGCTTACTTCCATTCCATTTTTTTTTTAAACTCCATGAGAAACTTCAAATGGATTCCTTCCTAGTGGCATTTCTGCAAAAATATTTATCTGATGATTCCCAATTTCTCATTTGCCATGTGGAATATGATTTTAACTATTGCACGGTGTCCCAAGCACGTGCCAAAAATGAATCTCTGCAATTGTCGTTGACATTTCTGGTTACGGTTTCTCTTTCCTTTTTTTTTTCAATTTTAATTTTATTTTTATTTTATTCTATTTTTTTTCATGTTTTTTTTTTTTTGTTGCTTTTTGTGGTCAGTTGCAGTTGGCAGGTGGACAGGTGGACAGGTTGGAATGCTGACCATGCACCTTGTTTAATTAACAACATTACAGCCTGAACACACACCTTCATATGTGTGTGTGTGTGTGTCGAGCTCTCTGCATGACCCTGCTCCCCGAGTATACCGAGTACTCATCTCTTGGTCAACTGCAAGTTTGATAATAAATCCTAATGGTCAACAAGGACAGAACTGTAATTTTGTTTGTTTGCTTAAGTGACAGCCTCTGCATGCTTCCTCAATAGACCAAAAGGAAAGAGGAAGAGGGGGAGAGAGGGAAACGGAGGGATATGCCTTTGGCTTCCTTTGTCTTTGGTATGTGTCACATTGCCTAATGGTGCATTCGTGCATATGAAATTGCTGTCAACAAAGGGCAGGTCGGTCGGTTGGTCGGTTGGTCGGTCGGTCAGTTAGCTAACTGCTGAGATGTCATGAGTTGGGTCAGGACTTCCGGCTGTTAGTTATAAAGCGCAGGATGTTTCACCCTAATGTGTTTAGCCGGCGAAAGTTATATATTCCCCCCACCTCTTCTTAGCAACGCCCCCTTCACCCCCCTGTATGTCATGGCACTAAAGTGCTTGGGGAAATCAGTGGAAACAAATCGAAAAATGAAAACGAACAAATCAAAATGAGTTTCGTGTTGAATTTGGTCGTTGTAGCAATTGATAAACGCTACACCGACAGACTGACATACCGACAGACAGACAGACAGACAGACATACCAATATGTCAGCCTGATGTCTGATTACGCACTTGGGAGCAACGTACACGGTGCGTATGAAGCAGCCAAATCAGTTTAGACGAAAATCACATAAACACATTTGTCATCGATTTAAAGCGCAACTAAACTGAAAAAAAAAATAAATTAAAAACTGTTTTCGACAAACATTATAAATGAAACATAAAATACATAAATATTCAATGGTCAATATGAGAAACTTTACAGGTCACGTTCCCCATGGCTTAACTAAGCACCATGGGCGTAGGTGAAGCCCTTGAAAGAGTCCTTGGAGTTGACATAAAGAGAACGTTGGTAGGAAGCAGAACAGGTGCATCAGAAGTCATTCTCACTTGGTTATCCATGGACTCCAATTCAATTTAAACTGAAACGCTTATACATTAACTTGGACTTTGACTATTATTCGCAAACAACCGGAGGGAGACTGTTTTCCACTAATCCCATGGCTCTAAAAAAACACGTACAAATTGCACAACAACAACAACAACAAAACGTAAAAAATAAATACCAACCTGAGAGAAAAATAGCCCAAGAATTATAGTGGCCACAATCACTTTTAGTGCGTGCTGGTTAAAAAGTTTTCCATAGAGATGGAAATTAACGTGGAGCCCAGTCGAAACAGCTGCTGGCGCCATTGTATTGTACTTCTATTTTTTTTTTTGGGTTTATTTTTTGGCAGGTGCTAAAAGTTGGCAACAGTTTTGTAGTCTTTCTTTCAGGCGCGACGCCAGCCAGCCAACTAATCTGTTAATTTATGTTGAAAAGTTCAGCAAAAGTTCTACCTGAAGCGCTTAGCCAAACAAAATGTAATAAATTATTAAGCATATTTGCGCACGGGACAAGGACAAAAAGAGAGGCATTGTAGGCGTATGCAGAGGCAGGGGCATGGCCAGGGGCAGGGTCATGAAATTTCATTAATTTATGGCAAAGTTTTTGCCACCTGACTATGTGATGATTTCATTTGATTTTGATTCCAGTTGGTCACATGCCCTGAGACACGAGCATGGCAAGCATACAGTAACTTCGCCTTGGGAAGGCTTCATCGTGCTGCTCATGCAAGGAGCAAAAGAAACAACAACAAAAATTGGAGTAAAAGCTTTCAGTTACCCTGCATTGAAAAGGACTATGTCTTTGCTCGCCACTTAGACTGTTGTCTTAAGAGACTATATTGAAGAGATTCATTTCAGATCGCAAATTTCTAAATCAGACTGTTGGCCAAGTTTAAAAAGGATAATTATAGGCTAATTGAACTCTTTTTAAAAAGAGATTTTTCTGACGCCTTAGGGTCATGGAAGGACTTCTTCTGTTGTTTTTTAACCAACTTTTTTATACTTCTGATAGACTCAAATATTCTCTCTTTCGTGTGTGTGTCTATGTGTGTGTGTGTGTGTGTGTGTGTGTAGCGTACACAACGTTTGCCATAACCGAGTGGAGTGGTGGCTAGGAAAAAGATAAAATGTTCTTCTTATGCATAAGTGATGCCCATGATGCTGCGCCTTCTCTGGCTTACAAATGGGCGACAAAGTCCCCACAAAGTGTCCGCCGCATTGCAGTTGTTTCCACCCTGACACATGAAAACTTAATGCCGTAATTAACTGTTTGCGTTTGCGACTTAAAAGCCGTTACAGTAAAATTAAATCGCGTATACGCCATGTGTGTGTGTGTGTATGAGAATTAAAACGCTTTGCGTGACCCACTTAATTTTTTTGGTCTGACTTGCATTCTTCTTTATGCATATGACAACAATTGTATACAGTTAAATTCAAGTGCAAGTTTTAGCTGAAACATGTCAAAATCTAGATTTATCGGCATGAATCCAGGCAAATGCCGTGACAGAGACTTCCGCCTAGAAACGAAATGAAACGAAGCCAAACACAACTAAACAAGGCAACTAATACTTAGAAGAGCGAATGCGAATGGCAAGGCAAACGTAAATGTAAACGTATTCTGGCATTTTGACTGCCGCCGCCGACGCCGCCGTTACACAGGAAATGGCTGTAAAAACATTTGAACTCGAATTTCCTTCTCACACAAATTAACTTTGATGACTTGGCGCAAATAAAAACCATTTTACCAGGCGCGATTTCCATTTCCGCCGCTTAACGTCCATTAAAAGCATTGAAATTGAAATTCTTTTTCAATGCTAAGCCCAAAATGAATGAGTGACTGAAGAAGGGAAGAGCGAAGCCACAACAACAACAAAGATCTTGGCCCATTTGCTTACTCCAATTCGAAATTGAAAACTATCAAATGCAATTAGTGTCGCTTAATGTACTCTTTGAATACAACAAATTGACAGACTGGCAGTTTACGTTTCCGTTTCCGTCAACATAATGCCAATCTGTTTACCTGTCATACAGTGAGTCATACACACACACACACACACACTCCGAAAAGGACCTTAAGACAAGGCGCCAGTCGACAGTCGACAGTCGGCAGTTGCCAGCTGCCAGTCTTGTTACAGACCACTCAGACATGCACATCGCCTGCACATTTGCTCTTCAAAGTTGCACATTTAAAGACTGCGGTTGCGGCTTCGTCTGCGGCTTTGGCTTCGAGTGCTCTTCTGCCATCTAATGGCACTTTAGCAGCTCACTTCACTCCTCGCACTTTGTACAACTATTTATAAATTTACTTAACTCTTTGGGTGCGCTTTTCTTGTCTCTAAAATTTTGACTTTAAGTTACTTGCCAGCTTAAGTGATTGAGGTAGAGAAACAAAATTTATCCTATTTCAAAATGAAAACTTTCCCTTAGATCAGATAGAAAAACACACACGATAAGCTAAGCCACCTGCCAAAAACCTTCTCTTAAACTTTTCAAAGTAAGAAACTAAGTTTTGTCTATACTCTTGCCATGAAACGGTGGCAACTAATATACCCAAACCTTCTGTTTCGTCTTTTGAGCAGGGTTCGTGAAATAAGGGACATGAGTTCTGTTTAAAGATAATAGTCACCTTGATAGATCCAAACTAGAACAACTCCCACGAGCCATTGCAAACACATTCAAATGTTGAAATTTAATTGAAATTGTTTGAATTTATCATTTTCTAAATAGTTGCAAAAAGATTTTTATTTTACGTTAAAGTTTGAAGCATTGAAACAATTATTTATTGAAATCGGCGAATCACAGATAATTCAAATTATTTGTTGCCGCAGCATTGATCCTTTGGTCCGTTCTTGCACACGCAATTACAATCCTTATTGCAGGCGCAACCCCCTCCGCATTTCTGTGCTGTGCACTGGCAATCTAATGGAAATCAAAATTAATTACAGGTGATTTTAATTATCGATTATCTTTGAGTTCACTTACTTGTTCCACAACCCTTGCAAGTCATAATTAGGCTGAAGTTGTAACTGAACTGAACTGAACTGAAACTAGATGAAGTTTTCCACTTGATTGTTAACCCATCTCCAGTTCTCGCCTCTTATATACAAGCCACGACAAAAAGAAAAACGAGTGCAAAATTGCACAAATTCCAAAGCGAAGAATACTCTATGCTTGGATTGGCCTTATCAGTTTGTGTGCAAAGCATTGGATGGGTGATTTTGCGCACGCCCTCGCAATTGCCTTATCAGCTTATCGAAAGGGGGCGTGTTGCTAGAACTTTTCCACTGACGCAACTATTTTTACACAGGTCAACACAAGTGACTCACTTGTTTAGCTCATTCAAAATATAATATTTAGTATTTGTAGTATATAAATTAATGGTTAGAAAGCGTTGTTCTGGGTCCTTATTGAAATCGGTAAAATATTAATAAAATAGTTCCCAAGCCCAATGCCTGAGATGCGTCTTCTCTCGTCTCTGAAAGATTGTATGCAACGTCCGTGTGGGCATTGGAGTATATCACCTTTGGATTCTGCTTCCGCTCCCAGATACCTAGAATTCAATTGAAACATATAATTTGAGAGAAAATGTAAGCAAAGTCTAACTATCTTACCAGAAGCCAGACAGTGTTGGGACTCCCCCCCTCCCCCCATTCGTTTAGAGATTTTGGGTAATATTGTTGAACAGGCGTTGACTCCACCATTCCTCCAAATCGAAGGGTTTGAAGTCCTGCAACTCTGGACACGGTGGTTCTACCCACACGACGGCTGCTGTATTTGCTATAGGAGAGTCACCTGAGCCGTTGGCATCTGTGCTGGAATCGCTGGCATTTTCGGCAACCAATGCATTCCAGGATTGACTTATATATTCAACGATCTCTTCATGCTGCGGCGAGTTAACCACATTTTCCACCAAATTTTTTGCTGGCATACGTTTTTGGGCCAAGGCTTCCACTCTTGGTTTTTGAAAAACCGGACGTGGTATGTTGCCGTGCTGCTCGGGACTTTCGATATTGACGACGCCATACTTTTTGCAGACCTCTTTCATAGTCTCAAACTTCTCAATATTTTGCGGCAATCCTCGACGTGTCTGAGTGACCACCTTACTGCGTCCTTTGTTGAGGGTATACATGTTAGCGTTTCCAATGATATTTTTCTTTTACTGCCTTTTTTCTCCCTTCTCTTACATACAAACGCGTACGTATGGAATAGGGGAATCATATGATCGCTTCGACTCACGTAAACTTTACACCGAGAATATTGTTAACAACAAGAGCCTTGGCGAGGCTCACTTTGATTAGTTAGTCACTCATCTTCCGTTATCATTTAACTCATTAATCCGAGGCAACTCTGGCAAAAGCAACGAGAGCAATTGCTATCGAATTAACACATGGGATTCCCAAAAATTAAATGATTTATCGAGCTCCAATAGGAGTACCCAAATATGAATAAAATTTTAGGTTAACTTTGCGAAAACTGTCGCATACAAATTTCAAAATTTAATTAAGTTTCGAAAAATCGCATTATGTACACACTTAACAAGGGACCAACGAAAATAGTTTCTCTGACCCGTCGAGGATTGGCGCAAAATTTTGAGAAATTTGATAATATCAAGGAAAGCAGCAAACAGAATGCCAACATCGGGTTGAACGGGACAGAGGAGCCAAACAACAACATATCTCGTCCAATATTCCAAAAGACCAAAAGTGAAACTTTGGCCCCAAAACTGGTTGAAGATGTGGCTATCACACCGCAGCACGAAGAGATTATACAGTATATTAGTGACTCCTGGCAGGCATTGGGCGTAGAAAATCCCTGCACAAACAACAAGACACTGATGGCCAGTGGTTCAGGTGATGGCGTCCAAGCCAATGCACAAACGGATTCCTCCGCCGACTCCGCCGCAGTCGTGTGGGTAGAACCACCTAGTCCGGAGTTGAAAGACTTTAAACCCTTTGACTTGGAGGCATGCTGGAGTCAGCGCTTGTTCAACAACATTACTCAAAATCTCTAAAGTTTATTTGGCTTCTGGCAGTTCTTCCTAGTTTGTTTTATCCGCATTCTTGTCTTAAATTATAGAAACAAGTCTCTGATAGTTTCCGTTAGACAAATCCTAGACAAAGTTTTTATTGTACATGGTCAAACAAATAGTTTAAAGGAATCAGATATTTATTGGTTATTTGTTGCTGCAGCATTAATCCAGCAATTCTGTGCTGTGCATAGGCAATCTGATGGAAATCAAAATTAAATACAGCTTATCAATTATCGATTATTGTACTTGTACTTGTTCCCACAACCCTTGCAGCCCATTCTGATACTTGAATTAAAGAACTGGAAGAACTTTTCCACTTGGTTGTTTCGTACAACTATTGACCCCATCTGCAGATCCAGTCACTTACAGCTGTGTTCAGAAAAATAGGAATGCACACTAGTCTTGCACAGAAACAGGGGGAAGAAAAAGCAAGAAAAATAAATAAATAAGAATTTGTATATATTTCTCATAATAACTAAACATTTTAAGGATAAAACTTTATATTTGTTTGCCTTTCATGGCTCAAAAACAAAATGAATTCCCAAATTCGTCTGTTCAGAAAAATAGGAATGCCAGGAAATTGATTTAAATTAATCTAAACCGTTTATTATTATTTTACTGAACAGGCAACTTTTGATGCTCGTGTTGAAAATCATTGAAAAAAAGAAAAGAAAACGCCAAAATGTCAAAATTTGTTCGCTATTTTGTCGTTAAAACCTCATTGCTTAAATTATATAAGCGGATGTTCAAGTAAATGGTCATAAGCGTTCCTATTTTTCTGAACACAGCTGTATAGAACGAGTGCAAAATTGCACAAATTCTGACCTTGTTTTGCATCTGCTTGAACTAAACCTTATCAGTTCGTGTGCAAAATGGGTTACGAGTGGGTCAAATTGCTTATCAATTTCAAACAAAATTTTGCACACGATATCACAATTGTTTGTTTCCTTCTCCTTATCCGCCCTCTTATCGTCAGTGGGGCGGGCGGGCGTTGGTGTGTGCGTTGGGTAATAAATTTGATAATGCTTTGCCACTGACATTGACCTGAAAGCACGGTAAAGTCAAAATAAATGCCAGCTGCTGTTGTTGGGTGAAGTTAACTATTTATAACAACTGGAAAAACTTTTCCAATTGACAAAGAAAACGAATTTCAATTATTTATCTATAAATAATTAATTACTTGTCCTCCTTACAAAGGAAGCGAAACTTAATAGTTGCGTCAATATGTACATACATGAATTAAACTTCCTTTAAATATTCTCGTACTAGCAAACATTCCCTACCCTAAACTGGATTTATTCTTAATAATTCTTTCGCAGGAATTGCGTTAAAAATCAATAATCCATAGCTTGAAAGATTAACTTTATTATATTCAATTAAGTTCAATTAGACAATCAATTAAACAGTCAATTAGTCAATTATATGGTTACAAGAATCGAAATCGAATGAGTTGGTGGTATCAAAAAATAAGTCACTCACTTATTTTTGGGATTTATATATATTATAAGCCGGAAGCGGAAACAAATGAAAATAAATTACATTTTTAAACTACGAGTGCCTCAAAACTTTCTTCCGACTGCAAATACTTTGAAATAAGGCAAACTAAAACCATTCGTGTTCCATAATAATAATAAATATATATATAGTCAGAAATTGGGTTATAACATAAAATTATAGATTTATTTAATATGAATTTAAATTGATCAGTCGTAATTGGCAAAGACTAGTAATTAAAAGTACTAAATTAAATTAAATTGTCTTCATCGCAACAATTAAGGATTGCCCCTTCACTTGGCCTGGCAGCATTTTGATCCGGTTCCCGTCTTGGCGGAGGAGCACTGACATTGCTGATTTCCCGCACAGTTTCCACCGCATTTACCGGCTGTGCATTGGCAGTCTATTAAAATGAAAAGGATTATAATTAGTAGGGGTACATTATATTTTATTTATTTCCAGCACTTACTGTTTCCGCATCCTTTGCAAGGCATCTTGTTGGTTATTTAATGTAGTTTCTTCTATTGACTGAGAGACTGAAACGTGTTCAAGTTTATGTGTTGCTGTGTTGGGAAATATGTTTCCCTTTTTATATGTTTGTTAGTCACTGGTGCTGGGCTGAACTGGGCTGATTAGATAAGAAAGCCGTGTGCAGTCGTTAGTTTTTAACTTTGGCTGCGTAATTTTGCGCACGCCTCTTGATAAGCCCAGCAAAAGCATTAACAAGACTTTGCTTTAATTGATTGACCAAAGAGCTTCCCTCTAGCGAGGAGTGCACAAACAATTGTATAAAAAAGAGCATGCCCCTCAGTTGGCTGCATCATTAAGTATCAGCTTTCTAGTAAAGTCCGAGTAAATCTTCATCAAAATGGGTTGCAAAGCTTGCGGAACAAGTGAGTTGGGAATATACAATACCTAGACAAAAAAAAACCGATTTTTATATTTATTAACCAATTTTTATAGACTGCCAGTGCTCAGCTACCAAATGCGGCGACAACTGCGCCTGCAGTCAAAACGGACCCAAGGACAAATGCTGCGCCAATAAGCAGCAATAAATTACATAAATTACTTACTCTATCTAATGGTTAGTTCCTTAAAATAAATAGACTTGTTACCTTGTCAAGCAAAGCCGCTTTTAAAACTGCATTGGTTGGTCCATTTTGTTTTTCCCTCCCTCCTTCTTATCTCTATCTTTACCTCGATTATTCATAGAGATCGATCTCAATAATGTATGGGGGGGTCAACAACAATGATTACAAAATTTTCAATTTAATTGCATTTACATTCAAATTTTTATTGGCCATTTTGACAAGAATAGTTCTATAGTTTATATTCCCTTCTTACTTCTTCACATACATTTCACTATAATTCAAATATATATAGATGTGTAAACATTTAAATATATATATATATATATATTCAGACATTCCCAATATCAACTTTTTTGCATAAAGCAAATATGTAAGTGTGTTTGTGTAGGTGTGTGTGTGTAAAAATGGGAATGTGTCCATGAGTTCTTTATAAGTAAAACATTCACATAAAATGACATTACGTACACACAACGAGTGTTTTTTTGCTTTAAATATTCATTCGTATACAAACAAATAAAATTGTGGTTCGGTTTTGTGTTTCGTTATCCATTTGTCTCGTTTTTGCTTTGTTTCAAATGTTTATTGAATTATTTTTGTGTGTGTGTGTGTGTGTGTGTGTTGTGTGTGGTTATTTTTGTGTACTTAGATTTTATAAAATTCTAAAAATTTCACGTTAAAAGCTCTTAGTGTATACAAAAAATAGTTATAGTTGACATTAGCATAATTTTTTCTGTGCTTCGTTTAAATGACTAAAGGCAAAAACACACATATGTATTTTCTCTCTCTATATATATGTATATTCATATTCATATATTGACCATCGAACGCATTTGTAATGCTGTGCAAAACGTTGCCTTAACTCAACCAAAGGAAAAATTTACGTACACACATATTTAATTAGATTTTCGCATTTTCAGCTTGGAAGCAATGATAATAAAAAAAAACGAGGATTCACTTTTTGATTTCTTTTCGTTTGGTTTGTTTTTTTTTGTTTTGTTTTAGTTTGTTTGTTTTTTCACTTTTTACATAAAGCATTTCACACATTTTCAATAGAAATACGTTAAAATATATAAAAATAATAACTAAAATTATCAGAATTTAAGTTGAAACCATTCAACGCATCGCATCGCATCGCTTTGCTGCTCTCGTTTCATTCGCTCTTAATTCACTTAACCATGAATCGTACATACATACATCTAAAAGTAATTCAATTAAAATTAAAATAAAAATCAAAAAATTTAGATTCAACAAATAATATGTAACTACTAAAACTGATTTCCTTGTCAATAGTTAAGTAGGTAAGTTCATTAAAATTAGGCCATTGGCGAACAAAAAGGTTGAATCGATATACAGAAACATTTCAAAAGTTTACACATTATACAAAAGAAATGAAAATATTTTAATGCACAGATCAGACATACATTCTAACATTTAATAGGGTGAGTGTGCTAGGGGTGTGGTGGATGTGAAGGAGTTGGTGTGTGTGTGTGTGTGTGTGTGTGCGTGGGTATGTGTCAGCAATCTATTGCATGCATTGCTCTTATTGTAGTTGTTGTTGTTGTTGTTGTTGTTGTTGTTGTTGTATGGCGTTTCACAAATGCTGCAAGAATAAATAGAACACATAATTAGTAACTAATAAAACCAAAAAAGATAAAATCCACATGCCTTTCTCTAACAAAAATAAAAATTATACATTCAAAACCGAATATTAAGTTTATTACGACTCGGACGGCTCGGACAATCGTCAAAAATTTCCGTTTAAGGTACATTTACTGAAGGAGAACCTTTCATTTTCATTAGAACCCCGGCTAAGGGGATCTGTTGACACAAAGAACTGTTCTGCTTTGAACCAAAACAAAAGTTTAAGTAACTTGCCACTAATCATTTTTAAATATTTATTTCGTTAGAATTTGCTTTTGGGAAACCTCAATTAGAAATCAAAAAAGAACTACCGACTTGGTAGTTCAAGATTTACGTAAAAGTTCTTATAAAAACTACATCGAGTGTGCTCTGAAATCAGTTTTCGAGTTTTGTCTATAACAAATAACATTTAAATATTAAGCTTCTTTTCGAAAAATAATTTACATTAACTTTATTAGTTTGCTCTTTTTTTAAATATAGATAATTATGTGTATATATATATATATATATGTATGTGTATATATTTTGCGTGTAAATTCGTCCATTTCCTGTTTCAATTTCTATGTCTAGTCTTTTGACTGCGGTAGTCAGTCCATGAACTTGAAACCAAATCAAGAATCAATCGCATTCTTAAAACATTTAACTATTCAAAAAAACATTTAGATAATAAATCTGCATTTTAACATTTAACAAATGTGCACAATAATGTTACATATTAAAATACGATCAATGGGGTTTATCTTTTTTTTTAAGAATATCGCTTGTAACTGGGTTTCGTGCGTTCACAACCAAAAGTAGTTTCACTATTTAAGTAAAAGTTATAAAATTTGTACTACGATTTTAAAGTAAAACAAAAGTTAACGTTAACAGAAAATATAATAATACATACCAAAGAAAACATGCCACAACATCATTTTAATAATGACGATGATGATAATAATGATGAAGAGATGTATATATCCAAAATTCTTAAAATAACATTGAATAAAAACATGTTTTTTGTTTTGGATAAATCTTTTGAAATGATGATCCACATAATGAGTCTGGTTGCTTTAAAATCCATAACGGTAGCGGCACTCTATTAATTGTTGTTTATATCGTATTTGTTTATACATAAAATTCTTCGTATATATATATATATTCATATATTGGATATATATAACATATATATTTGCTTTTTATATTGTTTATATAGTATAGTCAAAGTTTTGCATCGTATCAAAGTCCGCCATGGCAAAATCATTACCACTAAATAGAGAAAAAACGGGGAAAATCAAAAATTGAATTAATACAAAATAATAAAAACATTAAGTATAAATTATTATCATGCTTATGAGAGGGGAGGGAGTAATAGAATGTTTAAAAGAGAGTAAGGGGAATGTAGCCATATGAAAGAGAAAGTCTTGAGTATGCGAGATGTAAATGAGAACTTTAATCGAATCTAAACACTCATAGAGTGTTCGTTCTACAGGTATGTATGTATATATATGTATATATATATGTATATATTTATGTGCCAACAATAAAACACTAAATTGACTTTAATTAACATGAATATAAATACAACAACAAACAAACAGACATTCGAACAACAAACAAGAAGAAAAATGTTTGCATGCAAAATTTTATATTTTTATATATAGATCATTTGTTTTTCATTTTTGTTTTTTCATTAATTGCGTTTAAGCTCGTTGAATGCAATTTGGAATTTGAAATTCTTTTCGTTTCTTGTTGCCTAGTTGCTAAGAAAGCGCTTTTTTTTTTCTTTTGTTTGTTTCTTTGTCTTATAGGTGCATGATGGTGCTATTCTGTAGGCTGCTTGCGTCAAATTGCACAAAGAAAAAGCAGAAGAAAGAGAATTAGAAAATTTGTGAAAAATGTTAATTAGCAAAGTAGTTTATTTGCAATTCAATTTGTTGTTTAATTTGCTGCAGCTGAAAAATTTAATTAGATGGCAATACTTTGAAATATTAAAAAAAAAATGAATAAATAAATAAGAACATTTAATACCTCGAAATTGAAGATTTTATACACTAAGAGGTGAGATTAGTAAGAACCGATAATGAGAGAGGCTAGTGAAATTGCATGAGGTGTGTGGTGGCGGCGTGGTGAGAATAATGTGTGTTGGAGGGGGTGGAAGAGGAGGCGGCGCAGATGAGAGATGAGCACGCAAATTTTCATATTCGTTTGTGGCAAGGAAGTGGAGTGTGGAGGTGGAGGAGCAATGTTAGGAGCTGCAATCGCATTAAAATGCGTCAAGTTTTTTCGATGATTCGTGATGTGGCGGCATGGTGGCAATATAATCATATATTGTTGTTGTTGTTTATATGTACCTTACGGTAAGCAGGAAAGGCTCTTAAACCCACCAGAAGTACACTCTTTCTAGTATGGCACATTTAAAGGTGAAGGCATTGCATACGACGACGCTGGACTCGGGCAATAAGTGTCAAAGACTGTTAATATTGTATCACTGATCTGATCCAGTATGGGATGGCCGGGTGGTACGCTTTCAACTAAATTCTTTATATCATTCGCCATTTGGCTATCATCTGAATCAGAGTCATCCATCGCACTGGGTGAGGCGGCATCAAACGTTAATGGTGAACTGTTTGTAGCCAGCCAGCCACCAAACCAAACCAAATCAACGAGCGATCACACCAACACCAACAACGACCACCATCGATCATTGATCGATTACCACGCGTAGAGGAGGAGGAGGAAGAGAGGTACCACCAAAATCAAATAGACGAGGAAAATGAAAATAAACAACAAAGAATAGAGAGAGTAAATTTCGGACATGGTTAGTAAAACGAAAGAAGAAAAACAACTAAAGAACCAACAAACAAACAAACAAACAAACAAAAAGATGGCGCTGCAAAAGTTTCGAAAACGTTTTTTTTTTTTTTTATTACTACTACCAATTATGAAACATGGGGCAAGCTGCAGCAGCATTATCTCTTTATCAGTCATCAGATGAACGACACAGATTGACAGTAACAAAATGGGTTAGTCAGGTGAGAAACTTTAAGTTGCTTCTCTCCCTTCGTTGTTTTTTTTTAGTTCAAAGTATTGCAATCAAATTAAAATTTTTCCATTTTTTGCTTTAGGTTTGTTTTTTTTTTTTTTTTTTTGTTGAGAAATCAAGCAAAATAAATAATAAACTAAAGGAAAAGTGTGTATAAGTTAGATAAATAAAACGTCTGCCAGGTCATCATCTCAAGATTTAGGAGAAAAATTAATAACAAAATACTAAAAAAAAGGATTTATTGTTTTTTTTTTTTTTGTGTGTTGATTTAGAGGATGGAGAAGAGGGAAGGTTAGGAGAAGGTTAGTTAGACCAACATGCTAAACTTACTTTCCCATATTCATGGCATCCTGTTGCGGCGACTGCATTGGATGATGAGGTGTGCCCACAATTGAACCATTATCTCCACCAGCGGCACGCACTTGGACACGTATCGTGCTAGGCACATATCCATCGGTTCGGGGTGCGGGTTCTGGGTACAAGATTAAAAAATATTATAATTAAATATATTCATTAAAATGAATATATAAACAATTTCCATACCAGTACGCGGTGTATAGAAATCACCAAAGGCGACATCACGCTCTAGGGGCGACACATTGATGTCTGTGGGATGCAGGTAGCGCAGGTCCAGATCACGGATGCGATCAGCCAAATTAATAATATGGAAATCTTTGGATGTCCACGGTTTCAACATGACCACCACACCATATTCATTCACATAGGCAATAGATACGGCACCTGTGTTAAGATATGGAAATTAATTTTTCTCATTTTCTATCTCTCTTTCTTAGTATTATTATTTACCCAATTCACTGTCAGAGAAGCGAACCAAAAATGTGCCAATTCCTGTGCTGGCACGCATCAGATCATCCTGCGCCTTAGCCTTGCTGATGAAACCAGTAATACGACCCGCCTTCCACATGCCCAGCAAATGGTCTTTGGTGAGTTTCATAATGGCATAGAACCATTCCCAAAAAGTGAATGCACGATCGGGCAGAGGCTCTTTGCAAAAATGATTCCACGAAATGCATTCATTTCGATCTCCGCTAATATTATCGCGCTGAAGTTTTTCAACTACAAAACAATAAATAATTAATTAATAAATTATTGGCTTATTAAGGAGGTGTTACCCCATTATGGACTCACAAAGAAATTCCAAATTCTCCGATGTCAGCGGTCGTTGTGTGGAGGAACCAAATTTAATATTGAGGGCTATAGAGAGCTGGCACCATGTCACACGATCGGTGACCACAAACGGATCACGCACAATTTCTGCGAACGCATTATCCCAGGTGATGGTGGCCCAGGATTGTGGCTCCTGATTGCCATGGACAATAACAACCACCGGCAGCGATAGAGTCCATACGCGAATCTGATAGCTATCAATTGTGGTGGTAGCATAGAAAAACAGGGCAAACTTCTCATCCATGACACTTTCGGTGCCCTTCTTTTCGGCTCTTTTGATTTTCTTAAGCTGCATATTTCTAAAACTGGCGGAGAATACTTGATTCTGCTGATATTCCATTGTGCTGGAGCAATTCTGTATTTCGCCAGACGATTGATTGGCCATACTATTGGTAATCACGTCCATATGTGATCCACGAGTGACAAATCGTTGGGCTTGTTGTTCTACAGAGGGAGGAAGGCAAAACCAAAAAAAAAAAAAAAAGAGACATTAGTTGGAGAGTTGCCAAAAAGAGAGTTATCGAATTTAGACCTACCTGACATGATGATGCAATCGACTGTGGGTGGATTGTTGTGTATGCCCAGCTGGGAGCCAATCAACCAACGTACCGAGGATGCAAAACGTGTATTGGTCTTCATAACCTGTGGCGGCTGCTTGTCCACAATAAAAGCCGAGCAGACCAAATTCTTTTGAGCCACCTGAATATTTTCCATGAACTGCTTTAGCTCTTGATCCTCATCCATGAGGCGCACCTGCTTGACGGCCTCCAGCAGCATGCACACAAACGATTCCAGTAGTCCGAAACATTGCTGAATATTGTCCAGCATGCTTTCATTAAAGGGGGCACCATTGCCGGCCTGAGCCTGTTGGCGTCGCCAATTTTTTAGCTCCGTCACGGCCAGATCCTGCAGTCTGTCGTAACACATGAAACTGCGACGCAAATGGCATAAAATGTTCGCCTTCTGGTCCATCACACTGCGCATTAGTTGGGCTTTCTCGGCACCTGTCACCTGGATCATGTACTGGTAGGTGTCGGCCATCACTTTCAGGGGATTGGCAATGCTAGAGAATTCGTTATAGCTCTGCAAGATCTGATGATGCAAATAGTTTAGTTCCACTTTTACCACTCCCATGCCAACATCTGGAGCGGGTGTGGTGGCACTGTGACCCATGACAACCCCCATTGATGGAGTTGGTGCTCCGGCACCAACAACAGGGACGCCACCAACAACACCGCCATTGCCACTACTGTCCATTAGGAGACTGCCATCGTCAATGAAGCCAGCAGCAGCAGCCATTGCCGCTGGATTATTCATATTGTAGGGATTCAGCGGCATCGATTGACCCCCAGTGGCCGCCACGCTTTGTTCGGTCACGAATTGCAGTTCCTTTTGCAATCCGCTGCGCAGGTATGTGTACAGCTCAAGTGCCGGAGTCCTTTGAATGAGGGCACAAAGCTCTACCACACGATACTTCAGGGCCTGATCGCTGGCTGTGCGAGTTGACAAGAGTTTTTGCTGCAGATCCTCGTTAAATTTGTGCGCAATACGTTCAAGTTGTTCCGTTGAATTTGGTGTAATTTGCTCTGACCTGGAGAAGACAATTCCAAGAAAACAATTAGATAAAAGACTTAAAAAAGGAAAGATATATATGCATATACATATATTTTCTATTATACTAATTAGTGTAGAATCCTGACAAAAACTCTCTTGCTCATCTTCTCCCCCAAAATGGCTCTACTCACATTATTCGATCTTCGATCCAGGGCGCCAAGCAGAGACGCAGCTCAAAGAGACCCTTCTCATCGTAATAAGCTGCCATGCGCTGCTCACAGTCCGCATGGCTGGAAATGCGTTTCCACAGGCTCATGCTCTATGTGGGTGGCGATGTGTGTGTGATTTAGGTATGCAATTGAATGAATGGTGTGTTTGTGTGTGTGTGTGTGTGTGCTCTTATTAGGAAGGATAAATGGCTTTTGCTGTTATTTATGTTTCGGTTATTCTAGGCTGAGGCTGAGGCTGAGGCTGAGGCTGAGGCTGAGGCTGAGGCTGAGGATGAGGTTGGGGCTGAGGCTTAGGCTGGACTGCTCTTGACCTCACCCAAGATCCAGCTGACTTCCACAAGCGAATGAGTTTGATTCGTCCATAAAATGTGGATTATATTATGTGTGATATATTTTTGGTAAGTTGATGACTTTCGATGACTATAAAAAAAAAACAAAACATAACACAAAAAAGCATATATTTATATATGTGTATATGAATACGAAAAGTGGGCATGGTGGGGGAGGAGGTGTGGATGTGTGGGAAATGTGCATGGTTATGATATGGAATATGGAACGAGGGAATAAAGATAACTACTTAGCAGCACTTTACATCACATTATTCTTAAGAAGTAATCCTTTTTTTGTTTTTTAATTTCCCGATTAAACAACACTTAAGGTCACAAACTAAAGAGAATACTCCTAATACTAGAAAAGAAGGTCTTGCTCGGAGCGTATAGAGGCAAAATATGAATACATTTAATTGCCATAACCAAAAGAAAGAAACAAGAAGAAGAAAAAACCGTATGGCTTATGGTAAACAAACAAACTAAATACATACAAACAACTAACACGCAAGTGAGAAAATAAACATGGAAAACGAAACCAAGGGAAACGCACTGAGCACTCGGTACTGGGTACTGGACAAAGACAAAGTGTAGACGACGGAGGAACCGGCTGCCGACAGGTGTGAAAATTTATTGCATAGCGAGCCAAATCCAATTGCACAGCTGAATACGAGTCAAAGTTAATAGCCATGTTAAAAATATAAAAAAAAAAAAATAATAAAGCGCTGATAAGACCGACTCTAGGCCAGACCCCAGCTCCAGACTGGGTTCAGTGTGTTTGTCGCCAAAACGTGACCGTATAACCAAACAAGAACCCAAGATCCGAACCCAAATACACTTTCAATAACAAAACCAATAGCCAAGCGATACTCGGTTTGTTTGCTTTTGTGGTCGATACGCTAATTTTTACGTATTTCTTTAGAAAAATAGAAACGAGCAACAGCAGCAACAGGCAACAGGCAACAGGCAGCAAGGGAGCAGGGAGCAGCCTCAGAAAGACGCTCACGTAGCAAATATGAATGGGCCCCACACAAACACACGGTACGGTACGGACGACGACACACAAAAAAAAAAAAAAACAGCTTCTTTATAAAATGAACAAGACAAACCAGTCCAGAGGGCTAGCAAAGAAATTAGATAAGGATCTAATGACTGGAAACATACAACACACACACATACACACACACACACACTCAAACATACAAAATGCAGCTAAAATCAAACAAAGGGACAACTTTTAGTTTTGAAAATATTTCTTAAATTAGTCGACTTTACAATGCCCTAGAGTGAAATTCAATTAATATATTTATATGCCTGGAAAGATACATATAACATCTTGAAATGACCTACTAAATTCTTTAAATCTAAGAGATCCGAGCTCTTCTATCCTGTTGGGCAAGGAAGGGTATCAAGGAAGAGAGACAGAAAGAGTAAAAAGGAGAACAAAAACAACGATTAAACAAAAACAGGTCGCGGATTTTTGGTACCTGCCTCAGGAACCAAATTCGGATGTGCGGTTCACTAACGACAAAGTCATCGGAGTGGCGTATCAGGGATGAGAAAGGAGGGGAGGGGTCAAAGATTAAGTCTCGCTTGCTGCTGCTGCTGCAAAGTAGTTCAAGGTTTTTCTATTTCTTTTTGATTCAGTGAGGTAAGTAACAAAGAAAAGAAAACAAAGACAAAGTTGGGAAAACTTTTGTTTTAACTGTATGCCTCATTGGATTTTCGTTTGGGTTAATGCATTAGAAAAGTTTTCCCCTCTTAATTTGAAGCATAATGGCTACCACCATTTAACCTTGAGCAAGTTGTGGAAAATTAATAAGGGGGAAATGAAAAACCTATTACCAAGGACGTCGTAAACTCTCTACAGTTTTCAATTGGCTTGTTTATTTATCATCCATATCCATCATATATTGATTATCCATATCGAATTAAACAGAATTTTCCTATATATGTGTGTACTGCTTCTGTGTGGTGTGTTATTTGAGATGATTATTAATGGGAGTAGACAATAAACAAACAGGGATTGCAATCGTAAGAGACAACAAAATAAACCTTTACAAAAGTCGTGTAAATAGTCTGAGATAGGCGACGATAGCCGGAAAATTTTCAAGTATATGTAAGTATTCCATTGTCTATTCGATTGCATTCCCTGCGCCGATTGCATGAGATGTCTCTTTGGTTTACCTGTATTTCTATCTATCTATGTATTTACCCAGAGCCTTCTTTACCGTTAAGTAATTAAACGACAACTAACGCAAGCAACCGTTAACTTCATTGCCTTTATATAGCTTGCACAGCAAATTTGACTATTCTCGATAAGAAAAGAAACCCGCTTGAATTTGGCATAGTAAATTTTCGCACTTTTATATTGATTTGAATAAATTACAACGAAATGCGAATTATTATTTTGAAATTGTTAAAACAATCGAAGTTTACTTGGAAACCACTATAAAAACTGATAAGGTGAACGAACCAATGCAAAGGTGAAAGAAATCGATGAATCAGTTAACATTAAATTTGATTATGTATGCGTCGATACGTCGATTAGTTGGAATATCAGTTAAAGTTACTTGCTGCTATTATTATTTTTAACCCAGATAATAGTGGCACACGTAGAACATGAGCACATTCAGTTGAGTTTACTTGGAAGTGCCAGCGACACGTGAATAAAAAATGCAAATATCTACCATATTTAATAAACTAATTTGTGCTCTCAAAATTTTCATAATGGAATAGCTATGCAAATGTTGACCACGAAAAGCGCAAGAAGCATATAATTAAGTGTAATAAAACTAACTAAGCCAAAACACTAATTAAAAGTGACCCTTTTCATCGTTATGAATGGCATTGTTTGTGGCCACAATGTGTGTGGCGGCTTTGATGTGTGCTGAGCTGTGTTGTGTTCCGAGTCTATTATCACAAATTCCCAGGTGTCATTCCGCAAGAATGACAAAACAAAAAAAAATGCCCAAGTGCTATTACTATACAGAGCTAATCAGTCCAATGAGACTCATCAGAACTGCGACGAGGGCTGTTTCTATATCGAAACACAGAAACCAGAAAAGCCAAAAATAACATGGTTTTTGCATACCCTTGTTGGAAGAAGTTCCAACTAAGAAGTTGACTAAATTTCATCTGCTGAAATTTTTACCAAAATAAAGCGTCGCACATTTAGCTTTTTTGAAATAATGAAACAATTTTTAAGACTATTTAGCACACACATTCAATAAATTTGGGAATCAAACCAGGTTGTTTAAATCTCTTTTTGGAATATGAACCATATTGATCATAATTATACAACTATTTTAAAAAAGGCACTAAATATTTTCACTATTTTTTATGTTGTATACGAAACAAGTAATTCATTTGCTACACCAATTTTCCAGCCATAAAGATCGCTGAGAAGAATGTTTTCGTTCGAATTGGTTACGTTTCAATAATTTATTGATTCGTAAGGGTTTTGTTGATCTTACTGATTAGCAAAGACCAAACAATGATGCATTAGTCACAGTCACTCCGATTAAATGCGTTATTGTTATGTTATTGTATTTGAACTTAATTAGCGTTTGAACTTACAATGAATGACGAAAATTGTGTGCAAAACTATTAATGACTGGCGCAATTCCAACATAATGGGATATTTAAAAAAAATCCCCCTAGCAAACATATGTTTTCTTGAACATTTTCATCTCAGAGTGTATAGAGAGTAAACCACAAAAATGTTATTCGTTTCTCGGTCATCAATGGACAACAACTAAAACCGCAAATGAAAGGTAACGAAAAGAAGTGATATTAGTGGTGTGACGGTGAGTATATGTATGTATGTATATGTACCTTGACGGTGACGACGATAAAACCTTAGCTAAAGTTGGACGGACGGACGGACGGACGACGAATGGAGTGGAGTGCGATAACCGGTAGTTGTGTGTGGATGGCGGCAAGCAGCACGGCACAGAAGACTTGCCGCCCTCCAACAGACGCACAGAGAGAGAGACACACGCAAACAAACATACACACACACACACACACACAAACACAGTCGATTTTTATAACTTCAATAGAATGTGGGGTATAAATGTATAGAAGTTTTTATGCAATGATAGTGGGAACAGAAGACAAATTGTGGGGCGGAGAGAAGTCTATTTGTTTAGTGCAACGAGCGTCAAATATTAATCCTCCTATTCAAAGGTAGACATTATTATTTATAGATAGCCGTAAAGCTGATATGAATAAGAAGTATTTACAGGCCGAAGAGACTCCCTTCTCTCTTTCCCTCTCTCTTTTATCGCTCTCTCTGTCTTTCGCTCACTCTTCTGCCGTTTCCATTAGGGGGCTAAAAACGTGTCTACACACACACACACGTACAATAAATATAATCATGCACACACACACACACAGCGAGTACGTCAAGTCAAAGCACGCATATGTAACGAAGCTTTTTAAAAATTTATAAATTCGATATATATAAAATAAAAACATTTTAAAGATGCAAGCAAAACAAAACAAAACAAAATAAAAAAAAAAAAAAATCAACTTTATTTTGCATTGACGTAAAAGCGTTTTCAAGCGAAAATGATATTTCCAAGAAATTTGAAATGGCTCTAAGATTTTTACAATCACTATTGATAGCCTCTCTGCCTGTATAGATAGACACTTGCTGTGCTGTGTTTTTTAGTATAACGGTACAATGATAAAAATTATGAAATATTCAATTAAATGAATTATACAAATTTGTGGATGCTCTTGCAAAAACTATAAACTTTAAAGGGCAAAAAAAAATGTTTCAAAAACGTAAATGATTAAATAGTAAATGGTCTGGCGGCTTGTGATATGAAGAAAAGAGCTTCAATCTTAGGTACTTCGGGACTTTTAGGTGGTTCGAAGCACCCATTGCATAACATTGGGGTTTTAACTGAAACTTTTTGGACACCAATAGAAAATAGCCCGTGACATAAACAAGTAATAGGCATATACATAGAATCGTCTAAAGCGGAGGTGCATTTTGGATACATTCTTGAATGATCTTTTAAATCATAAGAAGGCAGTGACATTTTTTTGGCGAAGTTTACCATTACCATTAAGCAAAAAATTGATTGAGTTCGTATTAGAAATTAGGGAAATAGAAACTAAGGCACAACACTACCCTACTTCGGTCAGACCCTTGATTATACATATATATTTCGTTTTTTTTCTTTTTCTCTCCCTCTCTGTCTCTATCGCGCTTCATTTCCTATTGACGACCTTGAGAGTAGCGCGCTTGCTCCATTTTAGCCCAACAAGAAAAACCTGTGGCAATCTAACCTTGAAATGCAAAAACAAAGAAAGTAGTGAAAATGCAAACTCGCAAACTGGTTAGACAACTTTTAATTTCCATGGAAGAGGAGAAGTAGTAGTAAAATTAAAAGAGTAAGTAAAAATTGTAACTAAGTCAATGCAACAAACAAGCAAGCAAAATGGGAAAATCCAAAATGCAATTAGTTGCAAATTTTTTTTGCATGCATTGGGATAGACACAATTTAAAATTTTGCATGTTCAAACGTTTGCCAGCTGCGACTGTTGCTGTTGCTGCGGCTGCTGCTGCTGCTGCTGCTTTCTGCTGTCCGCCCCCACATACAATAAATATATCCAAATGCAGTTTTGTTGTTTCTATTTTATTTTAACTGTATGATTAAGACACACTTGGCCCATTCGGCTAGAGAAACGAGAGGAAGAGGGAGAAAGATTACAATTTCATGATGACTCAACTTAAAGTTGAAGCGCACAGCATTTGATAAGATTCAAACTAAACAAAATTCCACATACAAAAATATTTATATGTATGTATGTATGTATGTATCTGTTTACGCATCCAAAGATACATTTTCTGCCTCGCGTGATCTAATTCAAATATGTAGATTTTGCAATTTCTGAAAAACTTATCTTGCCCTACTGAGAGCCAAAATTTAAACCCAAAGATAAACATAACGCAAAATGTTGGCGCACAAAAGATGCAGATAGATCTTAAAGATTTAGCTTTACGTTATTGTTATTAGCGGAAAGTTTTACAGCTGCAGCAACTGATAACTAATATTGTGATATAAGGAGAGAGAGAGAGAGAAGTAAAACAACAAAAGTTAAGTTCGAGGAAATGTTAAGGCAAGGAATATATTGTATCTTATCTCTGACTTCTTGGTAGGGGCTTTGTTAAGCTCGTTACTAACTTGACTAACTGAGCAACAATATTATTATCAACTGACAGTAACCGAATTGTATAGACATTATTGACATTAAAATTTCCTCTTGATCTTTCTTTTTTGTTCTCAGAAGAAATTTAGATGAGTTTTGTTTTTGAATTTTTGGAAGTTAAATAGAGTTTCACATATTTAATCTACACTTACTCAGATGCTTAGAGATCGTAGATAAAAGATTAAATAATAATTTCAGATCGTTTTGCTATTATAAAATTCCCGTTTTAAGGACTAAGGGTGTCCAAAAGAAATTCCAAATAAAACTGTATTTAATAAAATGCCATATACACTGGATTAGTCAATTAATTAGATCGCAAGTTATATAAATACTCTTTAAAATAATCTGCATATACAGCTAAAACTTCTGAATTTCTCATTAATCTCATTAATCAAATGCTATAAAGAATTTATTATTTTAATAATTTTACATAAGCATAAATATACTCCTAGTAAATTCTGTCTGACATTTGACCTTAACATCTAATTTTGCTTATTTTCTTAGAAATCGTTTACTTAAATAAATATATGTATATGTTTTTTTTTTTTACTTTAAAAAGTTCAATCTATATAACATCTATGTATTGGCATTTTCTACGCTTGATGGGCAGCACGCTTCATATGTCTGATCGTGTGCGGGCGTATATATGTACATATATACATATGTACATACATCTATAGAATATATAATTTTTTGATATGAGAAAAGCAAAGTCATCAGAAAAGCAATCTGAAAATGCCATCAAAGAAACAATAAGAAGTAACAATTTCTTTATATCGATGGACTTGTCACCCTCTTAAGCTTAGTAATAGATTGCCAAAGTGAAAAAAAAGGAATTTAAACGGACTTATCCAAGTATTGTGGTTGAAATAACCGTTTTATCTGAGTTTTCGCTTATCTGAGGGCCCACACCCCCCATTTGTATATTCAGCAAATCCCCCCACTTGGAATAAAAGCTGCTGCATTGTATACGAGAAGAAATAGGTACATTAAATAAGTCATGGCGTCGATTTCCAGATACCCCGAGTTTAAAATATACTTTCTTATGTTTGCAAATCTAATATGCCCGTTTGCCATAAATGGATAAAGGGTATGCAAAATGTCAGGCGAGGAACAAGAACGATAAATGATTACTTAAATAACACTTGGCGGCCGGCATCAGCAGCAGAGCAGCAACAGGAGAGCAGAAGAGAGTAAGTTGTGGAAGCGAGAGAGCGCAGCAAGAACTTACTCGCAGAAACACAAAAACAAATACCACACAAACGGCACAGACTGTTTAATTGTATTGGTGTGTGTGTGTGTGTGAGAGAGAGGGTCTGTTTGTGTTTACGGATGCATGTGTACGTGTGTATGTTTGTTGCCTATAAAAAAAACAACAAAACTAAATGTCGTAGCTGCAAAACGAAAAGTAAGAAAAAAAACAACAAACCAAGCAAAAACACAGTAAAGAGGCAAAGTTGGAGCAGAAACCTTGCACACACACACACACACACACACGTACATATGAACATATGTGCACAGGAGGTCCCATCGGGGCCAACTCCAAGCAGCAGAAGAACATCGCATACAAACGTATACAGCCACAATAAATGTTATATCATTCTCGAAAGAAAAAATGCTTTTAAACAAACGATGCACCAATAATCTTGTGCATAGGACAAGAACATAGGCGAAGGAGGCAAGGAGAGAAAAGCTTAGAAACAATAACTTATACAATATTTACTATGTTTTAAAAAAAATTAAGCAGTTTTATCGAGTTTCAGTAAGAATATAACGTTTTAAAACGATTCGAATACGAGAACAGGCCTCAAAGTATTATAATTTATATTTATGTATAATGATTTTATCAGTAAAATTCTGCAAAATATAAATATTATCGCCATGTTAGGAAAATAAAACAGCAACTGTAAAAAAGTTAAAGTACGTGGTGATAAAATGTGCTAACTCTGTTTATAAAACCAATTTTGGGTAGTTCATGCCCACTTCTCCTTGTGTAGAATGTGGCAACTATCAAACAGAATTTTTGCAAAATTAAAAGTCGCTGAGTTGTAAAATAATAACAGCCATTTTTTTAGCATATTCTGAAAATATTTATTATTTCTACAATTAAAGGACATGCGATGACAATGAAGGATATAAAAAACACTCCTTTAGTCTACACAAATGTTCTTTGACAAGTTGGGAAGCGTGAAATAGAGCTCTATGTTTATAAAGCAAATGTAA
The DNA here is from genome assembly GCA_024703675.1 of Drosophila nebulosa. Lineage (NCBI taxonomy): Eukaryota > Metazoa > Arthropoda > Insecta > Diptera > Drosophilidae > Drosophila > Drosophila nebulosa. Next base: position 807,665 of record JANFPS010000007.1, on the reverse strand, counting down.
AGAAAGTAGGGAACAGTTTTATGTGATGTCGTCACTCTTTTCGGCAAAGGGTTTCCGACTTGACCAAGTTCAAGAAGCTCATTTATTAGAAAATATTGCCAAAATATGTACAAACATACATACGTATTAAAATACATACATATGTAAACTTAAATTAAGGTAAGATACAAATACATATGTATGTATGTATGTTTCTTATTGATCAGCAATACGTGAAGCTTGATTGAATTGAGAAGTTTACAGTTAGCAGTTTTTGGATTACAAATTTCCTAGAATTATGGCAATGCAGACATACATACATACATACTTATGTACAATCAAGATGGGCGACTGACTGTCGGTTTCAAACAGCGATAAAAATAATACCTACTAATAATAAGGCAAAGTATGTATGTATATGTATATATTTATTGTTTATAAATATTTATTTTTTGTTGGTTTTGGTTTTCCTTTGTTCACACACACACACGCACACACACATACGATACTCTCAGGGGTAATTTTTGCAGGTAACAAGAATGATATGAAGAACGCGCTTTGCCAAGACTAAGGAAAAATGGAGATAAAAAGTGTTGAGCGGGCAGAACGAACAAATGTTCTTTTGTTGTTGTTGTTGTTGTTGTTCTCGATCGCATTGGAAAGCAAGTGAATATGAGAACGGCTGGGGCCAATAGACTGAGAGTCTAACGAGGAGCAGCAACAACATAACGACTTGAAGGAGGGGGTGGGGGCCAGCTAATATACTCAATACAGCAAGCGAGGTGCTGTTGCTGCTGCTGTTGCAAACAAAAAAAGAATTTTTATATTCTTTTGTTTTTATGATTTTTCCAGGAATTAACTACACACAACAACAACAGCAACAAGCACGAACAGAGTGAGGAGAAGATATGCCTGCGACACCAAAACTCGGGAAGCAGAGAGAGTGAGTGCAAGTAACAGAAGATAGCGCATTGCGCAGGTCCGTTATTCAATGACTCCTGTGACGTCAACATTGCATTGTACAATAAATTAACATGGTTGTGAAGATAGATCATGTCGATCTTGTTTTCAGTTGGTTTTTACATTGCATTTATCGCTTCGATGAAGAGAATGCATTAATGACGTAGAATATGGCCCACTTGTTTTGCGTTATCTTTCGCCCTCGTATCCATGTGCAGAACACATGCGTATGCATGTGTGTATGTATTTGTAAGTGTATTGGTGTTGGCGTATATATGTATGTGTGGCAAAAACAATCTCAAGTGGAAACACATGATTTACTATTGGCCAGCAGAAGCAGGAAAAACTTATCATAACAATAAACCAAAGAAAAACCAAAAGCGAAAAAATATCGAATATTTTGAAATTTTCTTTGTGTTCTTTAAGAAAGAAACATGTTTTAAAATTGCAGATAGAAATTTCTAGATGAAAATCCTGCGCCGTCGCGTTTGTCCCAACACTTGTGGGAGGTCCCGCCCACGACCATGAGTCTTGACTGACTGACTGACGGGATGTCCGCCCCCATTCTCCCCACTGTTTTACCGTTGGCTTGTTGATTTTACCGTGCACTATACAAACAACAACAATCTAAAGGAATAAGAACAAAAAAACAGTTGCTCGTCTTTTAGTCCCAGAGCTCCAGCCCTTACCCTTTTTTTACCCACCTCTGCGCGTATTCCCCCGCCTGCCTGTTCTTTCACAGTTTTCTATTTACCTTTTCGTACATACATATGTATACAAATATACGGATATAAATGCCGTTTATTGTGATGGGTGTACGTGTATTTGTATTTGGCGGCTGCTGATGCTTCGATATTTGGCGTTTTATTTTTAAAACGTCCACACACACATACAAGCCTTATACATACATGTATTCTTAATACACTGAAACTTCAATCTCACCCACTCACTCACACTAGCGCACTTGCTCACTTCTTTTATTTTTTTCCGTGTTTGTTATAAGGAGGCGGCAAGAAATTGAATGAATGTTTGCATTCATGTACATACATACATATGTATGAATTTATGTATGTATTTAGGTTTGCCACTTATGTAGTTATTTGAAAAAAATTAATTTCTAATCTTGCGTATCGACGTCCACTCGCCTTGCTATTCGCTTTGTCTGTGTATTTTATTCTTGATCAAGTTTCTTTTGCGTTTCTGTTTTGATTTAATGCACTCACACACATAGAAGCATACATGTTTAAATATACAACTAAATAATTAATGTATACAATATAACAATAAACGCACCTTTGATTTTTTTGCTTATCCCTTTTTCTTCACTTATTTTTTATTTTTTTTTTGTTTCAATATTTTAAGTTAATTTATTATTAAACATTTTCGCGCGATTTCTAAATCAATATTTTTTTTCTATTTTCGCGACTCTACGAAGCGAGCAACAACTCTGTACGAACACCCGCGCTCACCTGGAAAACAAAAACAACGACCGATGTCTGAGCAGGTTAGCGAGGAGATTCGATAAGGTTCCATCCCTATTTCCCAACAATATTTCATTATTGCCAGTATTTGATGCTGGCCCTGCCAGTATTTTAGTGTCTACAAAAACAGGTTACCCAGCAAACAAAATACGTTTTTAGAACTGATATAAATTGGACAGAGCAAGCACGGCAGAGAACAAAGGTCAACGGAATTTGTTATCAGTTTGTATTAATGTGACATCTTATGTGTTGAATAATAAATAAAAAATTGACCTTTCTAACCCACTACAATTAATCAAAATTTGACTATCTCCAGCAAACAGTGAATCGGAAAAGTAAATTGACGCCCTGCTGTAAGTTGATATTGGCACTCAAAAAATTCTGCCTAATAAGATTGGCATTGCTCTAATATTGACGAATATTTGTGTTGTTGTCAATATCTCTTGATAGGTAATGAGGTTTGTCCAGTAAATAAAGAAGTGCTTGACTTTGATTATTGAAATAGTCTATTTTAAAGTAATTTTTTTCGCCCCTTTAGGCTACTTCCATTATTAGATGGGGGGAATGGAAGTAGTGGCAACAATCACATAGATATAAAAATTTACTACTTGCCATTGATATTTATCAATCCCCTAATTTTAGGGGATTCCCGACATAAATCACGTACTACAGTTTCGTCTTTGTTGCACTATCTTATCAATTTCGAAAAAAGGAGCTTTGCAACGTTGCAGTTACCAACAGTTTAATATGATTGCTTTTATTTATTGAAAGTGTACTTTTTTAAGTCACTATGCTCCTACGCGGAATACAGATGCATGTATACACACGCACGCATGTGTTTGTAGGTGGCCTGTGTTTGTATGCAACACCGCATAATTAAAAACAATTAAATTTTATTGCACACTTCAAATGATTGTCGCATTTGCAAATTTTGATAACTTATAGAATTTCACACCTACACACACCCACATATATGTTCTCCTTGTCCTGTTTCACCTGTTGTGCGCAGCAACAAGCTGAATTCGAAAATTCTAGGAGCAACAGGAAAAGCTAACAACAACAGCTACGAGTTCTCTCTATATGTGTGGGCGTACAAAATCGATAGAACCATTTCTAGATTTACTCTATAAATTGTCCATTTATGCCAATCGCACCTCTTGCTCACCTGTATTTTCTATTATTTTTTGGTTAGGGTTGTGATTTGTTGATAGACTGGCCGCAAGTTTAAAATTTGTTTAATTGAAAACACCTTGAAGGTTAATAACAGCCTGCGGCCCAGGTCGTGGCCCACACTAACACTATGACTTCGCGGTATTATATTTTGTATTAATAATGTATAAACAATTAAATTGCGCACTTTTAATTTGCGAGATTCAACTAATAATAGAGGTGGGAATTCACAGGAAAGTATCGGCAAAATTTTTTGTGTTGCCACCCTTGGCGAAAATAGACAAGCTGGCAGCACACAGAAATTTTTTAAATCCCTTTTTTGTAAAACGGAAAAGTGGGCAACGCCATTATTAGGGAGCGCCACAGAGCAACTGTTTTCATACCGCGCAACAACACCAAAAATCCTATTTAAAATAGGTTGAGGAAAGAGCGTAATTTTAAACAGTTTTATAAATTTATTTTTACTACTAAAAAGACACTCATATAAAATATACAAATATGCATAAGAATTATTTCGCTGGTGAACATTTATAATAAATTTCAGACATTCGCATTTTTCCTCGTTTTTTTTTACATAATTTTTACTAAGTATATTTTTTAAAGAAACGCCAAGAATAATGGTATTGAAATATTAGTTGTAATAAAGTTTTGTTATTGTCAAAGTAACACCCAAACTACTGGAAGTTTTCCACGCGTGTGTATGAGTTTTTACACATAGAGGAAGTTTTCTTTAATTTGATTGTTTTATTATTTTTTGCTCTGTGCATACTTTCAGCTTAAAGCAGATTATGTTATAACAAAGTTAAGCGTTTATCTGTACTTTCAACTCCCCCGAATCACTCCACAATTAACAACTAAAAAATATCTAACAATTATAGCATGATGTTTGATGCTGCGTTTTTTGTTTTCTTTTTTGTTTTTTGGTGTTTTGGTGTTTTGTATTGGCAAATGTTAATAGTAAAATGCTATTCCTGAACCCGTCCGCGCTTCAAATGAGATAATTCCCTAAGCCAAGCCTTGATCAGGTCATATGCCGAGAAACTAATACCCACGGCAATGGGTCCTTTGATCCAGTTCATGCTCAAGCCCTTATAGAAGCCATTCTTGATGCCCTCCTCGCTATGGAAAGATAATTCAAATTATATAAATTCGTTGATATTGCTGATTTAAAGTGTCACTCTTACCGATAGATTTTTGTGAGTGTCTCCAGAATGGTGGGACAACGCTCCTTCGCTGCCTTATTCACTCGCATCGTCTGCATGCGTCGTCGCACAATGTCCAAAGGATAACTGGCCGTTTGTCCGGCTGCACCAGCAGCAGCGCCAAATGCCAGCGAGACTAGAGTATTTGGTTTGTTATTGCCAACCATTTCTACAAAACGAAATTAATAAATATATGTAAATTATGTTAGTAAGTAAAAGATGTTCAAAGCCAGATTCTTTGATACGTTTTGCGAGAAGATACAAAACGAATACTTCACATTGGAATTTGTTTAGAAATCCCTGTAGATGCTAGAATCATTTTTTCTAGCCAATCGATACGATAAAATTCCAATTCTTTCGTTAATTAATACTATCGCGAGAAATTATGCTTTTTACTTGAGCTTGTGTGCTCTCTCACCATGGTATTCCCTTTTCAGTGTTTCATATGTAAAGAAAGAGGTGCCCGCATAGGGTATGACCCCCAATACCGTAGCCCAATAGCCGCGATACAGTGTCCGTGGTCCCTCTTCTACCCAGATTTTGGCAAAAACCTGACGTAATGTGCGGTAGCCGGTATATCGATCGGTAACAGCCATACGAGCTCGCGCCAAATCCAGAGGATACGTCAATGACTGTGAGGTAATGCCAGCCAGTGAACCAGCCACAAATCGCCGAACCTTAGTGCTAATAGATAGATAGAAATGAGAATAGTAATTAGATGATATATGAAATGAAATTTCGTATCACTCACTCTGTGCCATTTGAGTCCACCTGAAGAATACGACGCCATTGCTCGTGGGCAGTAAACTGTACGGCCGCATAGGGCACAATCCTTGCCATTGTTGCCGAATTGCCACGCCACAGGGCCAGGACACCCTCCTTGGTGTACGTTTGTTCCAGGTATTGCAGCGAGGCGCGAAATGAGAAAGGGACATCTTTACGTATCTGAAAATTGATCTTTGTGCGATCCAGCGGGGCAATTGTGGTTTTGGCTAGAGCTCCCGCTGCTGCTCCAGCTATCAGACTTATAAGCACCTCATCGATTTGTTTGCGCACTGCCAAAGGAAATCAAATGAATTAATGAATAAAAAAATATGAATAATCTCTCTCCTCTAGAGGCAGGCGCTTACTCTCTGTAGTCTTAATGCTGCTCGAGTGCTGTTGGACTATGGCGGGAATTGACGTGGTTGTCGTTGATGATGCCAATGCTGATGCCATCCTCGTGCCATCCTCATCCTCGACATCCTCTGTGCCTTTGTTACCCCCCGTTGAGGCAGATGCGACAGAGCTTGATAATTGACTACCCGTTGCTGTAATGGACATGGCAATGTTCGGCTTTTCCAGAAGACGGCTCATGGCAGACTCTATTGGCGAAAGAGAATTGGCTACATATCAATTTGCATTTCAATTTAAGTCTTGTTAAGTGCTACACATGTTTATTTGTGTGTTTTCATATTACGATTTCAGTCTCAATATATGCTTATTGCGGCTTATTATCAAAAAAAAAAAAAACCTGATAATGATTCGATCACAAAAACAAATAAACCAGTTCGAAGTCTACTTACAAATACCCTAACCACATATTGTGCGAATGAAATATGTATACTTTTCGATAACTTCTTGTCTGGCATACCCTATTTGTCCAATGCAGCTACAGGGTATAATAACTAATCAAAGCGTCTAATGTTCAAATTGCGTTTGGGGTGCCGGCTTTTAGAAGGCTTCCTAATTAAAACAAGGCGTGTTCTATAAATTCACAGATAGCAATTCATTTTTATGACAATAAATGTGTCTATTTATTTGGCTCTGATAAGCCAAATTCAGTAGCGTAAGCCACTTTATTGAAAGGGTTTTGCAAAGGCTTCATGACCTGTAAAATTAGCGAAAATCCACTTGCAATTTCAATTAATGAATATTAAACAAATGTAAAATAGTTACAAATTCGAATTTTCGATTAATTCATTTTCGAAACTGCCCTTTTTGCTCATTTGGCTTTTGTTTAGGAAAATTTTAGCAATTGTTTCGTAATTGACAAAAACAAATAGTAAACCTCGCACATACATACTAAAATATTTAATATTTGGCACACGTTCAAAATACTTTTAAAAGGTTCATCAGGTAAAGGCGCAAATGGTTAATGTCAAGTCATGCAAATTGTTATCTATTCCGTACTTTGTTACTTACTCTCTGTATTCAAAAGATTAACATTTCTTTGATTAAACCATAATAAAAGAAACTTTAGAATTTATGTACATATATACTAAGGCCTGTAAAGCACTTAAGTTTCTATATACACTACCCTTTGTCTGTTTTAATTTTAGAAAATACAAAATTTTTTTGTATAATTGATCTGATCGACATTTACATTTATCTTTAATGAGGAAAATTGGCTGGATATATGTACGTTGTGTTTTCTCTAAATCTTTTCACGTTTGAAATTTAAATATTATATTAACAGATTTTATATCTGTGGATTTGGCTTACTCTTGAATAACAATAGGAAATATTTAAAATTCATTAAAAATATTATACTTTACAATTTTATGCCGAAATTCCAATTAATTTAAAATTTTAAATTGTGTGTTAACTCCCTAATGTCATCTGAATAATGATTTTATATAAATTTCATTTGGAATAACATCAAATTCTGTACTTTGTAAGGCCTTCTAGGTGTTTCAAAAATTGAGAATAACAAAGAACTTCTGTTGATAAGATTTCCTGATGTCAGCGGACATTGAGCCTATTGCGTTTCTACAGATATTGAAAGCAAGACTGAACTAGATAAACAATATGTAGCTAAAAATGGCAGAAAAAAAAAAGACAAATTCTAGAAAAATGAAGTGTGGAGCAAAAGGCAAACCGGTTGCTGCCAAATCAATAACAACAAAATAATCAGCAGGTTTGTGTATTTACCTCCATATGTGAGTTTTGTGAGAGAATTTGGAGAGGCATAAACACACCTCCAAATAAAAAGCGAAAACGTATGTACTTGCGGCGCGTGTGTGTGCGTGCGGTTGATGGGCACAATTCCAACTGAGGAAGACAGCTGATTGCAGCTAAAATTAAATCCATTTCATTGACAACTAATAGCAGGCAGCATCTGTGTGCTAAATTCGTGTCTACCGATGTCTACTAATTTTGCATGTACATACATATGTATGTATGTATATACGTATTTCGCATATTCTCGTCTACTCAACCTTGAACATGATTTAGCTCCATAATGCCTACAATCAGATATTCTATACACAAACTACTCTTATCTTGCGAATATTTTCCCTTGATAAGATATCTGTTTGCGGGGCAGCTACTACTAAAGTAACCCACTAGTAAACAAGTCGTGCTAATTAGTGGGCATGTCCACAGGTGAAAACACTTTAACAGATTTATATTCGATGGCCTAAACTGCTTGTGTTCTATGTTAAATCCTGCAAAAATAATTTGCATATCTAATGATTGAATTTTAAATACTGATACAGAAAGCATACATGAAATGTTACCACAATATGTGGATAATTCTCTTAGACCTACTGAAAAAAAGGGTTATGCATGTGCCCCTTAATGAAAGAGAGTTTTAAAATGAGCTGATTTCAATGTGACAAGATTTTTACGCAATTAGGATACCTCCCCCACTTAGATTACCACTACCAACTGTTTAAAGTCTATATTTATTTCTATAAATCAGGACACCAGTAAACCGTTCAGGTGTAAAACCATAAATTTATTTTAATTTTAAAAACAAAACAAATAAAAGTGTCACTTTTTGTAACTTTTTATTATTTGTTTGTATTGTTTTATGGTTCACTTGAGATTTTTCGTAGTCTCGTGTCTCAGCAACAACGTAGACTTTAAACAAGGAACTAAAGTCCAATTAAACAAATTTGACTTTCTCTAAAAGACTTATTAAAAATTTCTACCTCTTAAAGCTAATATCGTTTGGTTCAACTTTTATTAAGCCATAACAAGAAAAAAAGCAAAGACGCAGCTCCAAGAGGAACCAAAAATACATCTCTTCAGAGGATAACAATTGCGCCTTATACATAGAATGTAAACTAAATGAACTAAACATTTGTATATCACACTTACATATAAAGAAGAATAATAAGCTTTAATAAGTAAATTTCAATATTATTGAGTTTTGGTTTTAGCATATTCTACAGCCAATAATTATAGAAAAACATTTATCTTTGACCCAAGGTGCAGTGGATGCTGGGGGCCAGGTGGCGGGGGTGTTAACGGAAGGAGGTGACAGGGGCTTAGCTCCATTGCAGGCCGGTAAAATAAAACGTAAACAAGTTCGTTAAGCTTTGCGTAAATACATACACCTAACCGCACACACTCACACACACACATATATATCACTACATGTGTGTATATATAGATGTTGATATGTAAATATCAAATTGTTTGCTAATTTGCACTCATTCAAGGTTACTGTTGTTGTTGGATCCAGTAAAATTTATGTCATTTTGTTTTTAAGAATAATTCTAACCATTTGAGTTTGTCTATAAATAGTTTCACTCAATTGGGGAAGGGGGCTGAGTTTAGAGAGAGGCAGAGAGAGGATGTGGAGGTAATAGTAAACTTGCTTCTTTGGACTTTGGACTTCACATAAAAACCAACAAACACTTATGTCTCATACGTTATGCAAATCAGAATTGAAATACAATTAAAATAAATTATATAAATGGCATATGTATATAATGTTCATCTACCTATACATACATATGTACTACATATTGCCACTTTGTTTTTGTTTTCTGTTCTGTTTCTTGTAAACAAATTGCGCGTTTTCAGTCTGCTGAAGAGACTGGAAAATGAGAGCTACGTGACTTAATTCTGATTGGAAGCGCATCTACTACAGCTGTTGCTGAAACTTCCACTCCCCTTGCCATCACCACCCACTGGGCTTACACCCCTTCGTCCTTTATTTTGACAGGTGCTTTGAGTCAACTTCTTTTACAAGTTTTTCTTTGTTTTGAATAAATTTATATGCACTCCCACCCACATACACATACACATAGATAATTATATAATTAGAACACTAAATCTAAAATAACAACACTAAATTTATGTTACAAACGCACCTTTGTTTTTGTTGTTGTTAACACAGATTTTCGTTTGCTTTTCGCATTCCCTGTTTTTTTTATATATTTACAATGCAAATGTCACGTTCTACGCGATCGTGACAGTTGTAGGAAATTCGTTTTGCTATTTAATTCTTTTGAATGTTTATTTCACAACTTTATTGCTAATGTTTTATTACACATTTTCCGCGCGATCCTACTTCTATGTTAACTATTTATATACAGAGTGACCAGACTGGGATAAGCGAGAAATGAGGCACAAATATTTATAAGGGTGACACTTAACGAGGAAATAATCGTAAACATTTATTAATATATGCTGCTTTAAGTTAGTCAATAATTTGAATTTCTATTTTTTCTCAGACATCTGATTCGTTTTGACAAAGTTTATTAAACAATTTTACTTGTAAATAACTGCAAATATCGCTTACAGTTATTTTATCGACTTATCGCGACCACTGGTACAATTCTTGTAACGCCATCTAGCGGACAAATAGAATTGGCTTCTGGCAACGCTAATGGCGTCAATGGCAAAACGAAGACGAACTGAAAACAAAACAGAAATTGAAAATTTACGCCTAAGTGTTGATAATAAAAAAGCCAAAATTCATTTAACTAGCATCATGAACGTTGATTTGCGATCTTATTCGCGACACTGGTTAACCGAATTTATAGAGCAGTATAAAGAGGAAGAGTGCTTGTGGCAGCCCAAGCATAATGATTATAGCAATCACGCGGCAAGAAACAAATCCTACGACAGGCTGGTGGAAAAACTGAAGGAAGTGGAGCCCTATCCCGACCGGGCCATGGTTGTGAGGTGAGAATTCGTATATGGGTATATGGTTTTTTAGGTTATTTTTACCTTTGCCAATGATTCTTCTCGCTAGGAAAATCAACTCTCTTCGATCGGCATTTAGGCGGGAGTTCCGTAAACTGAATAGTAAAAATGATTACGAGACGCGATTGTGGTACTATGATAAGCTTCTCTTCATAGCCGATCACAAACCCAAGCGACATGGCAACGAGCTAGGTAGCTCCAAGCCCAAAAGGGAATTACAAATCAGTTTCGATGATGACGACTCGATGGAATTCGAAGAGGAGTCCCACCAAGCGTCCACACAGAGTCATCAGCATATTGATATAGTGCCTACATCGGGGGATGAAGTAGAGGAGGTTGTGGACGGGAGTACCAATGTGGTAGTTAGCAGTCAAGGAGCTACACTTAGCACAATTTCGGTTACGCCAGCCGAATGTGTCACCTTGCATTCGGTTAAGGACGAAGAGCGTGCGGCCCACGAGGCAGCTGCTGCACATCAGCAATTGGTTGCCCAAGCAGCTGCCGCGCAATCAACCATAGCAGCGGCTGCCGGAGGACATGCGGTAAAAGTATTGGAGATAACTTCATTAGATTCAAATTCTCAACGTGAGATACAACAGGTAAGTTACAGTAAAATGTAGCTTTTTAATTGCTAATTCAATTTATTGGTTGTGCTGTCCCACAGGCCGTAAACTCTCTGGAACAACATCAGCAGCAATTGCAGCAACTCCAGCAGGCAAATGGTCATGCACAGTCAGTCCCCACCATTCAGATAGCGAGGGAGCACTATCAGCCGATATTTACAAGCAATGCTGGAGCAACTGCGTACACAACAGCGCCGGCAGCGCCACAGCGTCAAGAAGATGAATATGATGCTATTGGCGTCAATGTGGCAAGCAAGCTGCGATCCATCAATCCCACACAGCGGATAATTGCAGAGAAACTCATCAGCGATGTGCTCTTCAATGCCCAACTGGACAACCTCACCGTAAACTCATCCCTTGCCCAGTAGTTGAGAATTATTGTATTGCCTTTTTACTTTAATCTCACAATCATCAATTTGCAACAAGAAATGTAAATCTAAACAGAATTTTGAATGTTTAACGTGTAGTCCGGGTGTTCTTCGTTCTCTCATCTATATTTTTCATGTATCATAAACATTCTCCATGTATTTAGTTTTTAATTATACAATAAATATATTGTATGTTTTAAGATGCGATTCAGAGCCAGAGCCTTGTAAATTTAGCTAAAATCCTTTCATTTTGTCGCTCTCACATCTCCGTCTGCTGCTCCTTCGTGCGTACCCGTCAACTTGTTGTACACATATTTGGCAAACTGCAGTAAGTTTATAAACAATTAAAATTCTAAAGCTCTGAGTGAGCGGAATAATAAACTCACTGTAACCGGTGGCAAGTCAATTTGTTCCTCCTTTGTCACCAGTTTGCGATTATCCTGCATATAACTCCATCCCAGATGTATACCAATTAGGGTGGGTATCATCACAATGGTGACCAGATTGCGCGATATGAACGACGACGTCTTTTGCACCATTTTTTACAATTTTAAAAACACAAAATTATAACATCAGGAGACATGTGTGACCAGGGTTCGGAGATTGAGTAACAAATATTTAGTACTGACACCGGAACTAGATCCGGTAGCATTGCACTAGTGATTCCTCAACTATCGGAAATTCTAAAGCCAATTAAAAGAACTCAATTCAATTCTAAATCTCTTTGGCAAAATTTAATTTTAATAAAGCAATTTTAAAGAAAATAAATTAAATAAAAGAGGCAATTAAATTATAAGGCAGGAACCAACATTTCTATATGAGTGCGACCAGACGATTGACACAATAAATACCAAAATATTTTGACTTGATATAAGTTGGCAGCGCTGAAAAATAGCCGCGTAAATTTAAATTAATTCGTCTTGCAAAAAGTTAAATTCACTGAGTTTGTTAGGATTTACCTCAATATCGTAACTCAATGAAAGAAACGCATATATAGAGAAAATTAATTTAAAAAAAAAAAAAAAACCGAAGCAAATCGAAGGTCGGAAGAGAAAATTGGAATTGATTTATCGTAGTTGTTTTGGTATAAATTACATATGTTTAGCCTTGGATTTTATTCGACGTTTGGCTATCTTTTCATTTATAAGTTTTACTGTTAATTGGCTTTTAATTAAATAATAATTATTTAACTTTAAAATAGGTGTGAAATCTTCTATACCTTCGATATAGGGGTATCAGCAGATGAGGTAGAGGGGCAGTCGACTACCTATCGAGTCACATACTTAGATGCGGTTCTATGCACTTTGCCCATTGTACGTATGTGAATGTACATATACATATGTATATATATGTTTATGAACAAATGCAAATACACAAGCCACAAATTGCTATTGAAGTTAACGCCTACGCCGGCAGAGTTATTGTGCACAGTGGTCCAGTTTTAAAGTGTTTATATGAATAATGGCAAATAAACATGAGCCAGTTAATAAATCAAGAAACCCGCTTGCCGTATCAGAGTTCTAAATCATAGACTAAACATACTCAATACTTTGTGTATTATAGGAAAAACACGCTTAGTGCACAGACCCCTTTTGGAGTGGACAGGTGGTGTCCGTCTAAGAGAGTATTTTTAATGACTAATTTTTCATTAAAGTGCTGTTCCACTGTGCCCACTGTGTGTGATAGTTTTTTTGGCCGCCTTTTACAGTGGCAATAGCTAAAGTCAAACAACAGTTCAGTCTCAGGTTCTCGGCGAACGAAGACGGACGCCGATTAGTTGGTGACGAATTTAAAAATAAAAGTCTTATTAGTATTTTGGCAAAGTGAGTTACAACGCAATTTTCATTTGAATTCTTTTCATTTTTGGTGTTTTCTTTTTTTTTTTTTTTTATCAGTTTACTCCCTCCTTTTTGTTTGCTATTTGGAAATGATGGGTTTGGTAAAATCAATAATCGGCTTGTTGTGGCTGCAACTGGACGTGCTTAGCTTCAGGTGAGTAAGAGGTCACAGAGATCGTGGTGATTGTTGCTTCCGGTTCGTGCTTAGTATGATTCGAAAGGACTGGGAGTGCCTTAAGGGCCCTGAGATCCTCCGCGTGTGCGGTATATTTACCATGCTGGATATAAACGCAGAAGAAGACGAGACCGCCGGCAATAGATGTAACCAGGACAAGGGCTAATGTATAGAAAGCCACAATGATGGTCTGCTCCCGACGAGTGCGTTTATGCCATGGCACGGATGGCAGCTAATCGTGCAAGGAGAGATCAACAACTGGAAAATGAAAATGCGAATGGATGGATTCCGATTCGATCACCTACCGGCATAGCTTTTGCAGCTAATGGTTTGCAGCAGAAAAGAGACAACACAAAAGAAAGAGAGATTCATTTCCAACACTTGAGATTTATACAAATTGAAAGGATTTACAAGTGATAGCCTACTGTATAATGCCCTGATCTCGCAGTTGTCTTATCTTCTGAGCATCATAGCCAAGTAGTTCACTCAGCACCTTCTCTGTGTGTTCGCCAAGTGTTGGCGGTGCGGTTCTAGCATCGTTTCGCGCCTCGCTATAGACCACTGGTGGTCCGACAACCTTGACCTGGCCATCCTGGCTATGCCGCAGGGTCTTCACTAGACCTATGGCTCGAATGTGCTCGTCTTCGAACACTTCGCGTATATTGTTTACGGGACCCACGGGAAAGGAGGCTCCGTCAAATTGTTTCATCCAATTCTTAGACGAATCCCCAACCAGAATGTCCTCTAACAGTTTGACCAATTCCTTGCGATTAGTTACACGATCTCGGTTTGTCTGAAATTTTGGATCCTTTGCCACCTGCTCTATGCCCAGACGTTGACACAATTCCACAAATTGAGCATCACTGCCAGCTCCAAGTGTCAGATAGCCATCGCGCGTCTTAAAACTCTGATAGGGAACAATGCTGGAATGTTGCGTGCCCCAACGCTTTGCTTCAGTGCCGGCATTTAGATAATTACTGCCCACATTGATTAGCAGCGAGCAGCAGGTGGACAGCAGATCGACATCGATTTTCTGGCCACGCTGGGTTCTCTCCCGCTGATAAAGGGCGGCCAAGATGGCTCCATGGGCATACAGACCAGTGGCTATGTCTGTGACAGCCACGCCCACTTTGCTAGGTGGCCCATCTGGCTGGCCGGTAATGTGTAGCAAGCCGCCCATAGAAGAGGCTATCACATCATAGCCAGGACGTTTGGCATAAGGTCCCGTCGAGCCATAGCCACTTAGCGTACAGTAAATAAGTTTGGGATTGATATCTTTTAAATGCTCATAGCCCAAATTATAACGTTCCAGAGTGCCCGGCACATAGTTCTCTACGACCACATCACTAATTCTGGCCAAATCGTGAAGCATATCTTGGCCACGCTTCAAATCGATGCACACACTTTGTTTATTTCGATTCGAAGCCAGGTAATAGGTAGCATCCTTGCTCTGCTCCAGAAAGGGTGGACCCCATTTGCGTGACTCGTCACCAAAGTGAGGGCGCTCCACTTTAATGACCTCGGCACCCAGATCGGCCAGTACCATAGTACAATAGGGACCGGCAATGATACGAGTCAAGTCCAAAATACGTACACCCTTGAGGGGATGACGTTCATCCACATAATTATCAGCATTGTTCCCGGAGCTGGGGGCACCGGCGGCTGCAAATTTTCTCAAGCTCTGCCAAGCTCTGTAATTAGTCAGGCCTTGACCAAAGAGTTGTCGTTGTGTCAACATTGTGCAGGGGGTCGCTAGCTGTATTATCTAGTGCTATGTGCTATCTATCTATCTACTTATTTTGCATTAAATGGAATGGTTTGTGGAAAGTTTTTTTCCAGAACAACTTAATCAACGGAAAGCTTTATCGGTACTGTTTGGAGCACGACGCAAGAGCTTCTGCTTCTTGAGACTAACAGTTAACAGAATATGTTATCTTACTCTTCTCTGTGGTGACCATTTTAAGAGAAACAACAAGAAAGAGAGAAAGAGAGAGAGAGAGAAATAGTACGTCTTGAACTGGATCAGTCAACTCTTCTTCACCTTGAAGAATTACCCAAAAACAATCCCTACAATGTGAATGTGTGTGTGTGTGTGTTTTCCCCACACAGATTCCAAATTCTATGGCATTAAAAATATTATCTCTTATTGCCATCTTCATAACTCTTCTTGCTATATACTTACCTGTAATTATATCACCTGTCTGAGAACTCCAAATCCATCATGCTGCTGCCCCCTCTGTCATATGGGCAGTTAGCAATTCTCCATAGATTTGTCTCCTCCTCCTCCTCCTCCGCCACCTACTTGGCACCCCTCTTCAATTGCGTAATTATTCCCTAATGGAGGGGCAATTAAAAAACAATTTTATTGTCATAGATAAGTTACTTATGCCTGAATGCCTACCATAAACGTCAGTCTGATTGAGCAGTTTAAGATCAAAATTGAGAATTCTTTGAATTGATATGGCCATTTAGCATTTGGCGAGATATATTCAATTAGTTAAATGATGTAAGATCACAATTATTTTCAGCTGCAAGTTATTAATTTATAAAAGGTAAATAATTAAAAAAAAAAATGGAAATTGCTTTTTGTTTTCTTAGATTTATAACATATTTGAAATCAAAGAAAAGCCTTAATTTTTCTTACCAAATTTGATTAAAAATAATATCCATTCACTTCTAACTTCCACTATGAATTTGTTCATAATTATTTATTAAATGTGCAAATGTGAAAATGGCCAAACTATGAGAGGTGACTAAAAGTGTTTTTAAGAAATTAGTACTAAGGATTTACAAAGTCCTAGCCGCATATGTACATATGTATGTATATTTCAGTATTGTAATGCCTATCTCGTCTCTCTCTTAACAATAGAGTTTTAAGTGACATATTTACTTATTTCAAGCTCCTTTCTCTTACTCATTCACTACACAAGTCTCGTTTCCCCCCCCATTTCTTTGCAATTGTTTGCATTCTTCGTGAAAAATTTCAGCTGAAAGTTAAATATTTACTTAGGTATTTCCGAATGCATTTGCCTGTGTTCATTGATTGATTATCAATGACTAGCTAGCAAATGGTGCGAGTCTTGAGGTTGTAGTGAGATCTCGTGGCGATCAATATTTAGTTAATACAAATGACGTTTCTATAGTAATGGACTTGGGTTAACAATGATATATTTACCTCTAATTGCAAGTGTTGCTTAATAACAATGCCCCTAACCAGATTTTATGTCATGGCTAAGTGTTGTTTGTGTAATTACCCACAGGATGAGTCCTCCTCTTTGTGATACCCTTACAAAAAAAGGAGAGAATATTCACTTTAGAAAGAACTTGCTAAGACAGTTTGAACCTATTTCACTTATGAAATTGGAAGACATATATTACAAAGGGAAGTCTTAGATTTTTATTTGAACTACATTGTAATCGGTATTTAGTACCCAGTATTTATGGGAATGTTGGGAATTATGTTTTTATTTGATTGATTATCTCGAAACGCATGGCGCAAGCGTATATAAGAATCGTCACGACTCGAGTTGACCCGGATCTCTGATTTTACGACTCAGATTGCATGAAGATTGTAAAAACAAAGCAATTGAAGGGAGTTCCTGGTAATATGATAAACAGAACATTTTATAATATAAAGGCACCGCTTTTTAAATACCCTTCATGAATTTTAAAGCACAGTCGAATTTAATGTCATATTCCAAAAGCAGCAGATATGCCTTATTTACTCTTTCAATTTTGAAAAATATATTATAAATTGTTGATTTAAATATAACAAAAGTAAATACTTACCTGAACCCAGTTGGCAATAAATCCTTATCAGGAATTTTATTTTATAGGGTTGCTAATAATCTCGTTCACCTATTACATCATTTGGTCAAATTTAATATTCCCTTTCGAGAGCCTGTTGTAAAAAAAAACAAAACAAAACAAAGGTTCATAAGTTCATTGTTGTAATTGGCTTTTAACAGGAAAGGAAATATATGTACCAACGTAAGTTAATAAACACAACAGGCCATTAGAGAATTAGTCGGTCGAGTTAAAGTTAAAGTTGAGGTAATCCAAGTATTATAATTAGTCAGAATATGGTCCATTTCCTTATGAATGGGAATTACAAGTGAACTTTGTAAAAGCGTAGCTTAAAAGAGAAAAAAGCTCACCGCAGAGAGCTCCCTCTCAGTCTCTCTCTCTCTCTCGTTTTGGGGGAGCTTGGAAGTTGTGCGTGAGCGGCTTTAAATGACGACTTGCTGCAAGTCGCGACTTGTGTTTATTTGCTTAGCTCGCTTCGTCTCGTTCGCATCGCATCGCATCGCATCGGATCGCATAGTTCCCGCCGGTTGTCGTCGTCGTCGTCGTCGTTCCAAAAGTCTATGTAGCAGCAGCATAAAATGCTGGAAACCGTATAATTAGTTAGACTGGAAGTAGTGAAACAAAATGAAAGCCAGGGAAACGTTTGACCAGCAGCAGCGTTTTACCATGCGCCAAAATCAAAGCCCTCGACTAGTGCATACCAAAGATACAATGGAAAACTAGTTTCGCGATGCAAGAAAGTAACGCAACTATTAGCCAACTGACCAAAAGCCACTGAGATCCCCAGCGTCGTCGTCGTCATCGTCGTCGCAGTCCGAGTGAATTGTGCAAGAAAACAACAATAATAACAACAACAACAACAACAACAACATCGAGTGCAGCAGCAACTGCATCAGCAGCAGCACCAGCACCAGCAGCAGCAGCAGCAACAAAAACATCGTTGAAGCTTGGCAATTGCAAGTCAGCTGCAGCAAATTATTGCACAATCCTTTCAACTTGTTCGCGCGCTGCGTTTTGCGTTCGCTTTTTGTGTGTATCTGCGTCTCGATACAGCAACCCAACCCTCCAATCACACGCTCCACGCCCCAGCCCCCACGCTGCAGCCCGCTTCAATTTTCATCTTTCTTTTCTTAACGTGTTAACGTCAAGCCGTCAAAATTGCTGTACTACTTTGTTCCAGGATCCTGGGATACATCATGCGGCGCTTTTTGCGTTCGGCAATGATTGTCTTCAGTTGGTTCGTGGTGCCGTTTAGTCGTTACAACAACATCAAGGTGATCCGCCGTAAATTGCCGCCCATACGCAGCCATCTGCTGGAGATACCTGCCGTCGATCTGGCCAAGCTGATTCGCAACCGAAAGGTGAGTGGATCGAAACGAACTTTTTCTCCACCTCCTCCTCCACCTGTCCTCCTTCTGTTTTTTTATTTTTCTCCTGTTTCAATTGAGCCAAAATCAAACCAATTTAGGCCACTTGCGCAAAGTGGGTAAAGTGTAAATCTTGCAAAATCTATTGCTAGCCAGGCAACACACACACACACACACACGAGCAGCAGCAGCAGCATTTAGTTGCCACATCCATTAGATACTTTGTGGCAAAGTTTAGGCAATAAACTGTCAGTTTGGACCATGCCCGTCTGCTGATACAGGTCAGTCTAAGTGACCAAGTGTGAAACCTTTGGCCACACACAAACACTCAGACACACACACACACACCTCAATCACACCGACAACAAGGCAAAAATTATTATAAAACAAAGAAATTATTGTGGCTTTTGTTTTTTGTTACTTTTTACTTTTAGCTTTTAATTTTAATTTTTTATTGAGCAGTTAAACAGTTTCATCCGAGTCAAGCCACTCGCCCCTAACATTTCAATTAGGCAAGTGTGCGTAATAACGAAGGAGAAATATATACATACATACATACACATATTTGCAATTGGACCTTTATGAAACTTAAATACCCTACATATTTCGACACTGCATGACATTAACTTTCAAATAGATTCTATTTAATTTCTAATTGGCAAGAAAATTGCTTTCAAAAAATGAGATAAAAGTTTTTATTATTAAAAAAAGAAATAAAATTTCCTTTTTTTTTTTTAAACAGATTTCGTTAGTAAAAATATGGCTTAAGACATTTATTTAGAATGTAAACTTTCTGATATTCTAGATGTTTTAAATAGATTAGAAATTTTAATTATCAAGTGTTTAAGAGCTGAAAATCAATTTGATTAATGAATACTAATTAAAATATTTTTATACCATGAACCACATATTGAACTGGCTTTCAATTCAATTGGATAATAATCCTAAAAGAAATTATTAAACAACAAGCGATATATGTATGCGCTGCATTTAAAAGATTAACAAAATAACTTTCATGAATCTTAATTTAAATTTTAGACTTTTTATATAAGTTTTTTTACTCTAGATATGAGTAACATCTTAGTTGGCTCACTCTGTCTATATAGACATGATATAAAAAATAAACCTTTATTCTTTTTCCCTTCAAGTGAACAATATCCAAACAGTGAGTTTTTCGTATCCGCTTGTTATTTTTAAAGAGTCAGCTAATTTACAATTAAAATATACAAAAATCTTTCTTACATTTTGCCATCTCTATTTCTTTCTATTGCTTGTTTATTTATCTTTACTTGTTGTTTTGTATTTTTAAATGTCTACTCAAAAAGCTGATCATTTGAGCATAGTCAGTTTATCCTTTGAAAAGATTTACTTTAGAGATACATTTTTAAACTATGATAAAGAATAGATTTCCTACGCTTCAATCATTATTTCAATTGATTTCTTTCTAACATCCTTTCGAATTGACTTTCATGTAGAAGACCATTTGTAATGCTCTTTCCTTTTGCATAACAAACTGAATGCCAAAGTATCGAAAACAAAAAACAGCCTAGACAGATGAAAGCGAAATCATTTTGGATATTTTTTTGTCAGTTTTGTTTACGTCTTAGACTCCAGTCAGAGAGACAGAGAGTGAGAGAGAAAGAGAGACGTTTGGACCGAAGACCGACTTAAGATATAGAAACCAGAAATTCATGCAATATGCGTGTTTGCCATCATCGAATCATTTAGGGGTATTAAGAAACGTTTTTGGTTGAAATTTTGCAAAAAGTAAGTACACACGAGTATAGATACGGCCTAGAGATCTGGCTGAGACTTGACTGAGATCTGGTCTGGCCTGGCTGAGTTTCATTGTAACATAGACCTCATATCAATAACATCTGATCTGGTGTGGTTTGGTCTGGTTTGGGCTTGTGCCTTCATGTTGCATGACGCATGCCATGGATGTATCTATCAGATACAGATACAGATACAGAGACAGATACAGATACTAGCTCAATTGTAGTTAGTTTTAAGTTTGCTTTTTAACTGAAGTTGGGTCTCATTTGGCAAGATTTGTGCCGTTCATTGGTCCACATCGTGTGAGGTCATTACCTGACAGAGCTTATCGTGTATCTGTGTGTGTGTGTGTTTTTATCATTATGCTTGTTGTGTGCATTATGTATTGTTTATATATTAATGCACGTACACACACACACACACATATCCAATTTTTAATGCCTTCTCTGTTTTTGGCAAGTACACACACACACACACACACATTCCGTATGTGTGTTAAATATTATTATTATAATTTGAATTTTTCCATTTGTGTTTTTTTTTTCTGTTTTATTTTTAATTGCTGGCCAGTTTTCATTGTCATAGGTTAAGAGATCAGCATTACCTCACTTGGCTTGAAAAAACAACAAACAACAAACAACAATATTATTATTTTGTATTTCAAAATATATACATACTCCGGGATTGATTAGGTTTTAATTGGGCAATGTATGGGCTGGCAAAAATGTTGTTAACGACGATTTGTATATACTTACAATTATTTATCATATGCATGTTCTGACGAAAGTTTTTGTTATTTTGCATCTGAACAATTTAAGTTAATTGTCTTGTAAAATTAAGATTTATTTAGCCAAGGCAATAAAATGCATTTATCAAAATGCAGGGACGGCATCGGGCCACAAACAAGGCGGGCAATCCAAAAGAGATTTATTTTGTAATCAATTTTAAGTTGTGAATTTATTTGAATGCAGTTTCAATCAAAAAAAAAAGTATAATTCAGCAAATGGTCTCATCGAATCAATTATATAGCATAAAACATTTTTATTTATCTGATAGCTTTTAAAAACTCTTTTTTTAGACTCTTCTTTAAGGAGTTCTTAAGATTTCGATCATCAAATTATTTAAAACTTTCTAAAACTGCTTTATATGAACCGCTTTAGATTTCTTAGGTAACTCTCTAAGGATTTAAGAATCTAGGCATCTTAGATACAGATATAACCTCAGCTTCAGTTAAGTTTTTTGAATTGTAGTTGATTCCATAACTTACAAGATGTTTCTCTTAAGATATTCATTTTGAGCTTTTGTTAAACGCTTTTATCTCTCATACCCTCACAAGTCTTAGTTTCGCCCCTGTATGTTGTTGGTAGAGAAGCCCCTCTGGTGTACAAGTACAAGAAATGTGTATGTACCTACACATATACATATATACATAGATTCATATGTATGTATGTACATACATGAAATTGTATTCGTACTTGAAACGCAAAAGTTTAGTTTTCGTTGTATTTTAATTTTTTATATCACGTTCGTCATGCACTAAGTACTTAGTATAAGACCTCCCCCCCCCCCCGCTGCCCCCTCTAGCCCCTCTAAAAACGAGTTGAAATAAAAACTGTGTCTGTGTGTCGCCGCGCGGCTTCTTTATCTCATGCTTTGCCTCCCCTCCCCCCGAACAGCCAACAATATCTTTTCCATTTTCTTCGGTGATGATGTTTTCGAGTCTGTTGCAAGCTAAACTTACCAACAGACAGACAGACAATTTACCTGTTGTACCTATTTGTTTCGGTTTTTTGCTTTCTGCTGTTGCTTTATCAGTCTTTACTTTTGTGTTAACTTGGCTTTGCGTCAGTGTGTGTTGGAGTTGCTGGCTCTGCCTCTGTATCTGATTTATTATTACACTGGAAGTCATTGAAATGTTCAGGTAGCCTTAATTTTAATGATATATGTATGTAAGTACATAAATATGTGGATACGTACATATTTACCTGATCCTTATATCTGAATATGCATCAGCTTGCTAGGGTGCCAGGGAATTTGTGCTTTGCCAATAACTTGGGAATTGGATCATTTCTAATGCTTAATTTATGTTCGATTTCACTATAAGCGACCTTCAAAGTCTTGAAATGGTTTAAGGTTAGGTGCGGCCCTTAGACCAGTCTTAAGGTCCCCAATGAAACTATTAAAGAAACTAAGAAGGTTGTCTACTATTAAATATCAAACATTTCCATGTTTCCTACTTGGCCAGAACAAGTTTAAATCGTTGACTGTAATCGGAATTTATTGGCTAAATAATTAAAACCTCAAATATAAGATTAATTTCATAGACAAGTGTCATGTAAACGATCCGTAAGATTGTACTATTAATTACAAGGGCTCGAATGTAAGACACGTTATTGAACTTGAAACCCACACTCAAATATTTGATAAACCGAAAACGAAGCATTATTTATATTTTCAATTGATAACTTTCCTTTCCAAATTGATCGATTGGCATAATAAGATGGATACATTAACAATAATTGACCAAAATATTGATTGATTGCACTTCTTGGAGGAGGGAGATAAAGACTTTAGAGGGGAGGGGGGGATACTTTTATCACAAGTTTGTTTAAATTTTAATAACTGATTTTTGCCTAAATTTTGTTTTCATTTCTCCACCAATCAATATCAATAAACTTGTCCCAATTTGTAAGGTGGTCAAACTTTGAACCTAGGTCGGTGCTTTCTTTTAGATTACTCATGAATATACATATATGTATGTATGTATGTATATAAGTACTTGTGCTTTTACATGCTTTCATTGTCTGGGTGACTGGCTGGCTTGGCCTCCACTTGGGGCCGATCCACTCGTGATCGCTCACTTTATGTGAATGAGAATGTCATGAAATGCAACGAGTTTAGGTTTATTTATTGATTTCAATTTATACATAAATTTCTTTGGCCGTCTGTCGATCGGTTGGATTCTAATTGTCAGCAAACAATTGATTTAGGAATGTGGGAATATATATGTATGTATATATTAACAGAAATGCGGAAATATTTTCTTAATTCTAAATTTTGCGTCTTTCTCTTTTTCGCATTGCAGATTAAAAGCGAAGAAGTGGTCGAGGCCTACATCGAACGTTGTCGACAGGTAAGAGAGAATGATGAGATGATTCGGTTCGGATTCGGGCTCATGAATATCTGTTCCTATTCGCTTTGCAGGTAAATCCGCTGATCAATGCCATTGTACAGGATCGTTTTGAGGAGGCCCTGGAGGAGGCTCGCGAGATTGACAATGTCATTGCCATGGGCATCAATAGCGTGGAATCGATGGAGGAGCACACTCCGCTGCTGGGCATACCGGTGACGGTCAAGGAGAGCATTGCCGTCAAGGGTCTAACCAATCAGGCGGGGCGTGTCTTTAAGACTCCGCAGATAGCCAAATCCGATGCCCCAGTGGTGGAGCAGATCAAACGCTGTGGCGGCATCATACTCCTGGTTTCGAATACGCCGGAGCTGTGCCTGTTGTGGGAGACGTACAACAACGTGACTGGTCAGACGAAGAATCCGTACGATCTGAAGCGAACACCGGGTGGCTCGTCGGGGGGAGAGGCAGCACTGCTGGCCAGTGGAGCTTCCCTGCTGGGTCTCACCTCGGATATTGGTGGATCTTCGCGTCTGCCTGCCATGTTCAGCGGCATTTGGGGACACAAACCCACTCCGTATGCCGTCTCGTTTCGTGGCCATCACCCCACATCCGATCAGCCGACTTGGGGGGATTTCTTCACCATCGCTCCAATGACTCGTTACGCCAAGGATTTGCCGTTGCTTCTAAAGTGCATGAGCGATCCGACTGGACCAAAGCTTACCCTAGATAAGGAGATCAGTGTCCATGGCATACGTTTCTTTTTCATGGACAACGATGGACCGTCCGGCATGATGCGTCCGCTGAGCCGAGATCTTCATACGGCAATTAATCGGGTGGCCAGTGATTTCAATGCCAAACGTGTGAATATACGCAAGATGAAGTGGTCGCTGGACATCTCTCTGTCGGCCATGCTGACAATGAAGAACATCGAGACCATTTACCATAAGACCGAGGAGGGCGAGGAGCCCAAGACGGTGTGCAAGGAGACAGTCAAGTATTTCTTTGGCTGCTCCGATAGTATTCTTCCCTCGGTGATCTTTGGCCATTTGCAGAACTTCATGAAGATTATACCCAATTCGCGGCACAAGCATTTGGCCAGCATCATTGAGGCGCTCAAGACTGAATTCAAGGAGCTGCTGGGCAACGACGGTGTCTTCCTCTATCCCACTTTTCCCAACACAGCGCATCAGCATTATCAGATCTATCACAAGCTGCTGGAGCCCATGTATATGGCCATCTTTAATACTCTTGGCCTGCCCGTGACCAATTGCATGATCGGTTTGGATCGTCGCAATTTGCCCATGGGCATCCAGGTGGTGGCCAATCCCGGTCAGGATCATCTCTGTCTCGCGGTGGCTCGTGAAATGGAGCGACGCTATGGCGGCTGGGTGCGTCCACCCTCAGAGGATAGTCACAGTAGCAGCAGCAGCAGCAGCGGCAGCAGCAATAGTGGAAAACAGCGTGGTTAGTTAGTAAAAATTACTAACTGCCAGAACACACGGCTTTAATCCTTTTGAACGTGATTCTTTTGTACTTTCATATATATATATATATATATATACATATATACCTAAATCTATCCCTAAACAAATTAATATTAATCAATTGTCAGCGAATAATCGTTTCATCCTAATTCATTGCATCGCATTAAATTATTCAAACGCCTTGTCGAACAAATTATTCACCTTCTCTCTAAATCGTATATACTGATCCATCCATACATACATTGTATATGTATTGTTTCTGTAAATATTTGTCTAGCTTCTAAGTGTTAGATTGATACAAATATTATAAATATATATAGATGTATATGTATGTATATTCTTTTAGTAACTATTTTTTGAGCACACGACAGACAAATTGTTGAATAAATTTTTACTAAAAATCGAATCGAAAGAAAAAAAAAACCCGTCAAATAACACTAAATACTATCATTTAAATGATTTATAGAACTTTGTTGGAAAAGCTGTTGGCCTCCATTAACTTGGCTAGAGAGGAAGCCTGTAATGCAAAGAAAACACAATATATCTAAGCCATGTTCAAATGGTTACACTCGAGGGGGCTGGGTTAGCCACCAAAACGGACAACAATTTTTAATATAAAATGTGCCGTAACTGAAATTTGAAGACTCGACTTGACTCGACTAAAGTGTACCCTAGATAAAGTTCAATCAACAATGGATAGATATACCTTGATAAATTCCTATTAGGAGGTAAATGAATGCAACGAATGAAAGAAACCTTAAGTGTTTCTCTTTAAATGTTATGTTTTACTAGGAAATTAGGTTAAAAGCAAAACATGGCCCAACAGGTAGACATCTAAAGAAACATAAGGAGAACTCTTTGGAAAGAATCTTTGTTAAATGTTCCGCATCAAAATTGTTCACTGAATGCTTTCAAAAATGTATAAAAATCTTACAAATTAAGTCATATCTCAATTTAAAATTTCATTTCAAACTTAATGATCCGTTTTTAACTTTGTCTAGACTATGAAGGTTATTAATTATCTTTCGAATATACCCCACACATTGCCATTCTAACTTGGAAGGGTATTAAAGAATGTTTATCTCCGAGTCTTGATCGTGCGCATGCGCAGCCGTTAGCCTTCTCTAAATGCATTTTTCCAAGTTGAATTTGTCATTTGTATGTTGCCGAATTTTATACACAGATTTTTGTTATTGGCCAAGTGGATTTTGTTGTTGCTGTTGTTATTCGTCTATTGCGAAAAGTTTCTTCTGGTGGGGCGGGAGAGGGGAGGCATTTATTTTGTGTTTTTTTTTTTTAATTCTTTATTTTTGTTTTATTTTGGAGTAGCTCAAGGTTTTGCCAATATGGCTTGCGCAATTCCGCTGTACGATTAACTAGCATAGACTCTCCATACGTGTTATTTGGCCAAAACGAAACGAAACACACTAACGTTCGGAGGTAACTTAAAATTCTTGCTTAAGAATGTGACGGTCATACGAGTTTTTTTGTGTGTGTTTTCTCAGTTGTTTCCTCTGCTGTGGCCATGCCACTTTGGTGGCGGGGGCGGGGGTGGGGTGAAGAGTTGGAGTTCGACATTAGAGTGAAAACATTTTTTTTTTTGGATTTTCAAAAACGGTTTACAGAACATAAGCCTTCTTTTTCAACTACCTGTTGCAAACAAAGAGAGGGCAAGACACACTCTCCCCCCCATTCTCTCTCTCTCTTTCTACTTCTCGCCTCGGTATACAACTGGACTGGAACGAAATGAACACACCTGCTCTTGGATGGTGAGAGAAAAAATAGAAACTGTTTCCAAAAATCAGATTCAGCAAAGAGAGAATGAAAAAATAATTTGTGATTATCGCCAGGTGCGGTTTTTAGCAATTTGAGGTTTGTGTAAAGCCGAGACTTTAACATACATTTTACAGTTATAAGATATTTTTGTAATCCTTTTTCAATACTCAGATACGAGATTTTTGATATTTAAGTTTCAAAATGGTTTAAACTTGCATTTTTGCTTCCAGATTTATCGCGTTGTGTTAAATATATTCTTTTAATATATCTTACAACTAATTTTTATCGAAATTTGTAGTTTTAATAATTAAAGGTCGTGTGGTTTATGTTAATTTTAACAACTTTTCTGTCATAGTAAAAGGCACTCAGCTCTTAATTTAACTCAACAACGTTTTTTAGGTGTTTGTTATTTAATGTACAAATTTTAGACTCCTAAACTTGTAAGTCAGTATATTTTACTTTAATTCTTCCTATTCAAAAGATGAAAACTTTTATGAAATGTATAAAATTTCGTTTAACCACAAGTTATTATTACAAAAATGTAATAATATTTGCAATCAGACAAGTTTATTACAAACTGTAAAAGTTAATAACAGCAAAAACCCCCATTAAAGCAGATTCCGCTCCTTGTTCGAAAACTCATAAATGAAACAGTTATCAATTGTTTTATTGGATGGCAACTTTTGGTTTTCGAACAGCGACAGAGAGCCGTCTCGCACGTTGACCACAGCGTGGAACGGAAATTCCAGTTCAGCCATCGTCAGCATTCCAGGCGTCTATCACAATTCTCAGCCAAGCCTAACCATAACCGAAGAACATAGCGTTCATTTGGAAATCGAATCGAGCAGCGTACGGTTGTGTCTTTGGTCTCAGCTCTTAGGCCAGGGCTATATCTTTATACTGTATTATCTAAGTAGTTTATGTTACTGTACAAAGAACTATTTTATTCTGTGCATTTGAGGTGGCAAATTTACTGCATATTTGTTAACCGTGATCTACACAGATAGATTAATTTGGATCGATTACCGTGTTGAATCAACTAGAAAGTGTGATATTAACCCCGTAAGATTCAGACAGTGCCACGTGTTGGCCAAAGATTCGAAAATTAAATTTAAGAATAGATTTACATTGGCTGAGATCGAGGCAATCAATCGCATTTGCAAAATGAATGTCTTAATAGATCATAGAATATTTATAAAAATTAATTATAAGTTTATGTTGGACTTTCATTTTGAATTTTTCAGTTATGTCGTCATTTCCCTACACAGAATTACATGAAGATTGTATAAATCTGGTTTCGACAGTGGAAAAAATTAGTATTTTTAGCATTTTAAGAACAAAGAAAATTTGGAATTCCATCGAGACTATTTTTTTTAAGAACAAAGAAAATTTGGAATTCCATTGAGACTATTTTTTAAATTTATAGGTTAATAGCTCTACCGTATTCAATTATATGATATAATTTGGTTGAAGTACAAGAGTTTGGAACATGTTTTGTATATTCATTTCTTGCAGAGAAAATATGTGAAAAAGCGCGTCACATGCTCGGTTAAGACCATTTTACATAGACAAAACATAAATTTCTTATGCATTTGGCTCAGTTAAAAAAAAACATTAGCATTTTTATATTTGTCTTACAGTTCAGTTTTCATTTAATACACAATATGCTGGGCTCCATTAACATTGCCCAGATTTGTTGTAAAAATAAATGGGGAACAAACCTATACTAGGTGTCGTTTGGAGTCTTTAATGCTTAACATTAACAATTTCCTTATGGGCAGCAAAAGAATCCAAGTTGAAAGAAACAAAATGAAAATAATGAAGTTGTGACGGGTGACGGTGAGAGCAGAGAGAGAGGGAGATAGATTACTTCTCTTTGCCAACACTTGATTTGCGTGGCTTTGGCTCTGGTGGTTCAATAAGATTGCCATGACGCACCACATCGATGTGGCCAAGGCGTATCATTTTTTCCTCCCAAACGGAAATGGCTTTTCTGTAATATTGAGAGCCCAATTGTTTAAAAAAAAAAAAATGATAAGAATTTGTAGTCAACTCACTTGTACTGATCAAGCTCCTTGCGTGACTCCTTCAAGTAGACTGACTTCTCTGCATCCGAGAGACGTGTCCACTTTGCCGTGGCCTTTTGATGCCAAGCCCGATACGTTTCCTGTGACGTCTGTGGCGTATTTATGCGCTCGCTAGCCACAAAACGTAGAAAGGCTGAGGCGGGCTTTTTCGGGCGACCGAGTTCTTTCACACGTTTGCGCAGCTGACGTCGCTCTTTGGCATCCACAAGATCCTGTTTTATCTGTCTGATTTCGGCACGCTGTTCATCGGTGACAGTGGCATCGTATTTGGTGCGTTGCTCAATGTAGGTTTCCTTCTCCTTTTTGTACTCGGCTTGCAGGCGGTCCTTCAGCTTGGCATCGACATCTACCCATGACTTGGATAATTGACGCACTGCCTCTACTGTTGAAATACTTGGATTGGCCGCTATCAGTTTTGGTCGCATTTCACGCATATAGCGAAAATATGGAGTCAATGGCTTCTTGGGACGCGGAGGTAATCCAATTTGCTCCTCCACTGTCTTGGACTGCTGCACAGGACTGTTGCTGATACCGGCAGCGGCTATTGGTCTGTTGGAGGCGCAGTTTGTGGTTTTAAGATTTTGGTTGTTGATTTGATAGGACAGTGCCGGGGCACTGCGTGTAATATCAGTAATTTCGTTTTTTTTGGCTACAACTTGCCTGACTTTGTTGATTAGCGAGCTGATCAAAGATCCTCGGGACAGCAACGTGGTTGTGTAAATCATTTTTGTGATGGTATAACTAATCTTCGGTAATGCGGTTAGATATTTGGGAGATGAAAACTTTGAAAGTTAACTTGTTGAACTTTTATAGAAATGTTTTACGTAAAAAATGCGGCATTCCTTGTTTGATTGCCACCCAGGTGATATTTAAAGAGATCTGGCAGCCTGCGTATGACAGTGATGAGGTGACAGAGTTTAGCTGGCAATTCGTTTCTCCTTATTTTCACAGATAAATTTTTAATGATGTAATAATAATTTCATGCAAAAGTAATAAGTACAGTTAATTTATTGCTTAAGTTCACAAAATTTCTAATTTTTTCGGCCGTTTTACTGTAATACGGAGTTGCCAGCTTTTAAGGTGTTTATTAGTTTCAAAAAACGTGTATACCAGTTTTTCATAACAGCTGACATTTTGTTGTGGTATGGTAATCTGGCAATTGGCATGCAACGGTGGCTCCATCTAGTTAAACGTGGAGCAGCGCGGCAATGCGACCTTTTAAAAATTAGTTTTTCTCTTCAAACTTCAAAATTAGATTTCTTCTATTTATATAAATTTGGCGATGTTCCACTCATTGCGGCACACGCGTGTCGCCTGTTATACCATTTTAGAATATGTTGCGTGTTTTTGTTTTTCAGTTTTGTTCCGATCGCTCAACTTGAGTGAGTTGTACACCAGAGCAATTTAAATTATGTGCATATTTAAATAGCAAACACCTCTAAATCTAATTCGGTAATGTGGAATTGGAATTTTAGTTGCTCAGCGACTTCTGAACTGATCTCGGCGACAATGGAAATGGGTAAAGAAGTAAAAGTGATCCGCAATTAATGTGATTACGAAACGAATCAAGGATTTGGACCAGGCTAAAGGCAAATGAAAATGACAAATGTAAGAGTAAGTACAGACGCAGTTTATTCACCCCACACTCCATTGAAATTCGCTTATAGATGGGTATTTAAGTTGTTGACACATTGGACACATCTTTTTGCTCCAATTGTGTCTATCATCGATCAAGTTTTGTAATAAATCGTAATGCTTCAGAGCTATTTGTGCTGAACACTTGCATATTTTCGGTTATTAATAGGTTTGTTTTTGTTATGAATATGGAATCAATTGCCTCTTCCGGCTTTGGGTCAAATATTTCTTTTGTGGCAAAAGCTTTTTTTCGCACCCCCAACAGCCGCAAGCGCCCCTTCTAGACATACACCAACACATAACAGAACTGCATCAATAAATGCCAAAGCTTTCTTCTTTAATTAAATGGAAAAAAATATGAAAAAGTTTACGAAAGCTTTAATCATATAGTCAGTCAATCGGTGTCCGGCCGAAACGAAAGATCTCTAGCTAAGCAAACGAAATTTTTTAACTACATAGAATAGAATATTTTTACTTGTTACAATTTAAATAATAAACATACTAAAATACATACAATATACATATATTTTCGACGAACTCTAATCAAAGTAACGCAAAATACTCTTCCATTGAGAAACGAACTCTGTGAACTGTTTAATTAAAAGAAAATTTATATACATATAACAAAAATAAATAGAAAAATTTCTGTAAAAATTGGCAAAATTCTTTGCTCCACTTACTCGAGAATATGCGAAATAAATTACCAAATTGACGTCATTGCGTACACTGCAAGAAAATAATTGAAAATAAACAAACAAAACAAACAAACAGTCAATGAAAAGTTTATATTACGAAATTCCAGTTAATGTGTGGATAGTGGAGTGAGAACCAAACAAACTATCAATTCATGTTAATGACGACGCACGCCACAAAAGAAAAAACAAGAAACAAAAAACAAAAACTTTGGTCTTAAGTTTGCGCAAGGATTTTAATGTTAATGGTGCGTATACGTGATCTTGAATGAATCAGTGGAAAGCGCGACACGGAGAGAGAGAGAGAGAGAGAGAGAGTGAGAGAGAGGAGAACTGTGTGTACAGTTTCTTTAACGAGTCATCATTTGGCAATATGTTTTCTTTGCCTCATGTGCCATTAAATATTGAAAAGATGTCTGAAAATATTTATAGATGCGAAAAAAACAAAACTTTCATCTTGCCATCCAAATGTGTTGGACAAAAAAAGAAGAAGTGTGTGGAGTGGGCGTCCGTCCGTTTGCCAAGTGATGTCACCATGGCGTGCCTTTTTACAAACCACTTTATTAAAGTGTCGTTTGCTTTTTGAGAGACTAAATAAATTTTAATTTAATTAAATGCATCATTGGTCGCCCCAGAGCCATCCAATTATACTATATTTCCATCCATTCAGACATACATACATATATCACCGCATAGTTACTGTATATTTTTTATAATAAGTACATACATATATAGATCAGCGACCTTGATAGAGATCTGATCTGGCGGTAGCTCTAGATGAACTCGTCATAATGAGGCCCTCATTGAAGTATAAGCACATATCTCTGCTATGTGTATGTGTATATATATTTATATATATAGCCGCTGAGTTACTATATTTTTGTTTCTCTAGAAACGGATGCAAGAACTACACGAGTATCTAAGGAATTTTGTTCTAGTTGCTTATACATATTGCTGATGGGGCTCATGAAATACGATTTTATTGCGTGTAAAAAGGCCCCCCAGGGGGGAAATACAACCCCGTAACATATGTAGCTAAATATGTATATATATTATTGTGTTTTTGTTTTTGTTTTTTTTTTTTTTTGCAAAGGCGCGCCACATGACGTCATGATGTAGGGATGAGGAGTAAGTGAGGTTTACTTATCATAAACTAGACCCCAAAGTATCGTGTTAAAATGCATTCAGGCCACACATGAAAAGGGTAAAGCTGTCTTTTTGTACAGAGAGAAATCAATAAAAGTGGGCTCTAGGGGTACTTGTTGATTAGTATGTGGAAACAAGAAGCAAGAAGCAGAAAGAAAGGCTTAAAAGTTAACGACTAAACTAGAAGCCTGATAAGTGTAGCAAAAGAATGGCGAAAAACGGAATGATACTAGCTCTTTAAATTTCTTGTTTTACGATGTTAAATATATATAAGAATATTTAGATATACTCCTGTTCTTTGTTTTTTAATGAATTTTGTCTGTGGTTTTCTATGTTGTTTTACAGATAAGCCTTGAATAGAGCAAATCGGCTGCGTTTCAGGATTTAACTGATCGATAAGTGAATACATATATAACGAGACTTTCGGCAGGGTCGGACTAAAAAAACACCGCATATGCAGCTGCGGCCGCATTTTGTATTATTTTATTTATAATTTCTAAAAACGACGGCAACATTTTTACTCATCACAAAAAATGGCTGATAATCAAATCATTATAACGACCTCTAGCAAAGTACTCAACGAGAGTAACTCCCAGCATAAATTGGAGCATGGAGCAAAACAGAGCTACCATGTCCATCATCCAAATGACGAAAATTGGCAGACTCTATTGATCGATGTCGATGCCAACAAAAACAAATTGAAGCGAAAGAAGAAGTTAAGTGGATCGCTAACTTCCGTTGGGGATGCTGTCAATCAAGAGAAACGAACCCGCATCGAGGGTATCCAGTTGAATTGTCGAGGCAAATTGCATGCTAAGGATACCCGCACATTTGAGACGGCCACTGTCCCAGTCAGCGCGACTGCGGTCAGGCCGACCACCAGCAGCAGCAGCAAGGTGGAGCGTCCTGTTATAATCGGAGGCGTAACCACAACAAATCCTGCCCCACCACAAAGAGTTAAGCGTAAGCTGCAAGAGAATCTGGACACAATACAGAAGCTAAATGCCCTGACAGAGCAACTGCGCTTGGAAGTGAATGGACTAAAGTCCACTTTGATAACAGAGCGTGGAGCAGTGCGTGCTCTAAGGTAAGTGAAATGAGTTTGCACATTCCCATTTCCATTTCCCTTTACCATTTCCATTCCAGGGCACAAAACGATGCGGATTGTCGGAAATGGAAATCTGAGATTAAGAAGCTCCAGCAAACGCTGGAGGCTACCAAGAAAAGCAACTGCAATGTTGCCACAAAAAAGCCCAACGAATTGACCCATGAGGCCAACTGCACATATACTATATCGGCCGATGGCCTAATTAACTATGAAATTCAAAGACTGACTAACGAAATTGCCGTGCTAAAGGAATCAAACAGAACTAAGGATGAGAGGAGCCAGGTGAGTGTTTGTGTAATCTCAATGCATGACATTTGCATTTGCTGCTTGCCCACGCAAACGTCCAGCCCCACGCCGAATTCTACCCACTATCCACTCGCAGAGAAAGACAATTGAAGAGACCAGTATGCCAATGAGCCAGAGAAAGAATACGGCTTGAAAATGCTCCAATTTAAGGACAACAGGATCATCATTGCTGTTGTGACGTTGTCGGGAAACCACTTTGGCACCCGACTTAATAAACGCAGCATTCATAATTCGATCCCAATAACGCTCGAATCCAAACTCGTGTGAACTGCGTATCAGTTTGTTGAGGAAACCCAAATATGGCGATCCATAGGGCACAATGTACACGGCATGAAAGGGGACCAGGCAGCTGTTCATCAAGTGGAAATAGGGACGGCCCAAGCATGTGTGTTTGCGAGCATGCACCTGGAACCGTGCAATATGATACTTTTCCAAATACGCATAGGAAATGTCATTGTCGTCGAAATGCTGAAAGAGCACCTTCTCCGGCACCTCCAGCATCAGTTTGCGTATGCGTCCCTCATGCTCGTGACCCAGAGTTAGGAAGTGCTCAATGTGCTTGCTGTGCCTGGGACGAATTAGTATACGATAATTGGACGAAGCCAGATCTACAATCCTGTCGATATCTGGCAGGAATGGCTGGAATACCAACATGCTGGTCAGATTGCCCTTGAAGGCCGTGCAGATGAGCATGCCAAAGAAGAGCCAGAAGACCATGAAGAGCCTCAACGAATAGTTACTGGGTACTGGTGTTAAAGGCTGGGTCAGAGTGCATCCAAATAGTTGCATTCCCACCTCCAGTTGGGCATTATGATGTCGATATAGCAACTGACAAAACACATAGGCCAAAAGCATCGAACTCAAAATGAATAGCCACACCCAGAGCTGAAAGGAGCGAAAAATATTCCAGAATGTGGGAGCCGTTTTAGCCTTGGGCACCACCACACACAAGTCATCACGATTGTGGGCTATGGTGGCCTCCGCCTGCCTGTCAAATGTGTCCGGGGCATAGAAACGTATATTCATGGCCACATCATCGAATTCCCGTGCCACCTCCATGAAACAAATATCCGAAGTGAGATTATGATTGCGATAGAACTGCGGACGAGTCACCATCATGGTGGCGTTTAGTCTCTCGGCCAAATAGTATGCCATTAGTCCATCTGTGCCAAAGATTTCGCCTCGTGATCCATAGAATGCTCTCACATCGTCCGCATAGATGCACATGCGGAAAGGTTTCCGTTGCATATTCGGTATGGTCTGGGGGAAGAGTTCATACAGTGTGGGAATATGTCCTGAATCCTGCTCCACAGCTATTAGATAGTTATCTGTGAAGGGATTGTAGCGATAGATATGCAAACGCTTCTCCCGCCAGTAGACAATCACAATGTTGAGAAGCCAGATTTTCCAGAACTGACGGAAACTGGCACGCATCCAGGCCTTGGATACGGTTTTTGAGTCTCGAACTAATAAGAAAACATGCGACAGATGCTTGGCAGCTGATTTCTTGCGTATCAGGGATAACTCCAAAGGCTGCGATATGTTGGTAATGGTCATTACCATGTACATTAAGATGCCATCATCTTTGACCACTTCCAGGGCACGATTTTGTGATCTGCCAAAAAAAGAGTTAACCACTGTCACAATTAGCAGTGGGTAGAATCGTTTGTGTCGTTACCTTAGACATATATAGGATATATCGCATTGGGTGACATCTCGCAGTAATTGGCCCGTATGTTGATGTGAAGTTTGATTCTCGAAATATGCATAGACCACCTTAATCCTTGCCTTACACAAAATCTGGCTAACCTCACGTAGTAAACTTGAATGAGGTGTAGTACTTAGCGGAATATGATACGTATTCCCACCACATGCAATCATTGCCAGAAGCAATAGCAAAAGAAGCGACCAAGTCCATCTGAATCCATCGGACATGATTGAAAAATGTTCAAGACTCACTGTGACATAGGAAATGGTTGGTCTTTGTTTTTATACCCATCCATCGTCTATCGTTTTCAATATGGCAATTTCGTTAATGTTCTGTGATTGTGATAAAGGACGTTAGGCAAATATTATTTCTTGTTGTCTCGTTTGGTTAATGGAAATGGCCAACTAATCGCAAAGTGCAAACTAACCGCATGGCTCTAGCCCAAGCTCTCCCTCCCCCCCCCCCACATTAAATAACCAGTATATTATAGTGTAATGAGAATTTTTTGCAGATTATTGGTCAGGCTGATAGACTCAAGGCTGCTGATATGCGGCAATTGAAAAATGCATATGAAAACCGATTGACTCACATACAAAAATCAGCCAAAATTGAAATAACACGTTTGGTAAGTTACGCACCGCTTGTAGCACGCAGCACGCAGCACGCAGGTACAGGTGAACAGGTGTTAGGGGGATGGCTGGAGGGATTATGCGTGAAATATCAGCAACCGATCGGACAACTTTTTATACCGTTTCGAATTACATACATACATACTTTTTGCATCTAACTAACTAAAAATGCATTTCAATTGCTTCTTGTTGCAGCTAGAGGAAATTAAGACCAAAGAACGTAATATAGGACAATTGAAGAAGGATTTAATGGTATTGCAAAATGCCAAGAAACCAAATGAAACGAAATCCAAAACGAACGAAACGAGCCAAAAGCCAAAGAAGAAACCCTTAACGAACAATGAGAAAAACAAACCAACAACAACAGCAATAAAAGTTAAAAACGAAACTGAACCCATAAGCCAGGCTCAAGTTACAACTGAGGTGAGTGTACATACATACATAAGAAAGATAGGTATACTACGCAGGAGTCTGCAGTGGGTGGGGGAGGAGGAGCCAGTCAGGAGATTTTAGCACTTGAACTTGTGCCACCGGCTTGCAAACTATAAAACGATATACATTCATCAGTATATCTGCAACGCTATCTGCATTTGCCTTTTGGTATCTGTATCTGTATCTGTGTCTGTGTCTGTGTCTGTACCTGGTTATGCACTATTGGCATGATCTATGATATAATTTTACGTTAGTTATGAGAATGGCCAAAGACAACAATCACCGCGGCAATAAATAAACCAAAAAAAAAAAAAACAGCACTTCAAATATAAAATGAAAAAGTCGACTTTTGTGATACCCTGCAGAAATAATTAGTTTAAGCATCTGCCAGGGGCTTGTCTAGGCAAAACGAAAACAAGGCAAACGCAGAGTGTGTCAAGTAATATGCCCTTCTCTCTACGCTGCGATGCAGGGTATCAGAGTAAACCAACAACAGCACAAAAACCTGCTAGTTGCAGTAAATGCGGTGCAGCGCAAGTGTTGCAAGTGGATCGAGGGAGAGAAAAAGTGTGAGAGAGTGTGAAACAGAGGCGAAGGAGAGGAGAGAGCGCTCCGTTTGGGTACAAGCCGGTTTTTTTGTTGTTTCTTCTTTTTTGCACCTCGCACACACTCACTTTCTCTCCTGCCCGTTCGAGAGTGTGAGAGTGCGATAGTGCGAGAGTGCGAGTTTCCAGCGAGTGAGAGAGTGGTGATGGCGACGACGACGACGACGGCGACGGCGACTGCGACAGCGACAGCGACAAGCAAAGTGAAGTTCAGTTTCAGTTGCTTCGTCGCAGGTGCGCATGTGCGCACGCGTGTATTTTGGATAGGCATTCCGGATTGCTTGCGGTGGTTCGCGGTTAATTCGTCAGGTGTCAAGTGTGGGCTAAAAATAATGAATAACAAATCAAATGTGGAGAAAAATATAAAGAGTTCAACGAGTGCATAATTAGGTGAAATTTGTGTTGTGATGTGTTTGTTGCTTGTTAGACCCAAATGAAAAGTAAACCAACTGCATTGTTTTCTATCTTTTGCCGAAAAACCGAATACTAAAAAAAAAAAAAAGTAAATGTAAACCCTCGAACAATGCTCCATTGAATGACTACATGATACAATACCACGGAATAGTTTTTGAATCGACAACCGAAAACCTATAGTCTCTACATCTTGTACATATTTGTGTGTGTATATGGTTTACAGTTTGATTTTTGTATTGTGACTGTTGTTGTTGGTATTTCTTTTTGTTTTGGTTTTCTATGCCCTGTCTTTCTCTTTTCTTTTTTTTTTTCCATAATTTCACCAAATTTGCACTAGAGATTAGGCAAAAATTAATTGCCTTTTGGCCTCACCGAAAGTAAATTGCCAGACGCGACCAGAGACCGTCCGTACGTCCGTTCGTCTGTCGTTCCAATGAATGAATTCAATTTTACAGTTCATTAATTGCGCCTGCCTTTTGCAGCAACTAATTGTTTTTATCGGGCAATTCGAGAATACATATATCGGCATATATCGCCACTCTATCGCCATCTAACATGCCTCAGATATGTAAGATCATCGAAGCATAGCACGAAGAGCAATACAAAGTCTCAATAGACGTTTATCGGTTCAATTTTTCAATCCCACACTCAGAAGTCGGGCAGTAAGCAACCGAGGCAGATATACATACATATAGAGATCGGCAGCTACATATCTTCATTTGCATAGCTCAAATGCATTTTTTTATGTGTGTCAATAAATATTGTACATACTCGTACTCATCTCATCTCAACATATTGTGGAAAGCCTCAGAGACTCTGTCTGTGTGTGTGTGTGTGTGTGTGTGTGTGGCACAGTGTGGTGTACCCACCAATTGGGGTCAGTGAAAAGCTTTTAAAAGAAATGTTAACGCTATTTTAAATACGATATGTATGTTGTTTTGGGTCTATGTTGCCTGCAAAAATTTAGTCATCCTCCTCATCATCATGATCATCATCTTTATCTTCTTTCCATCTACCATCTCTCATCGGTTAATAGTCAAACGACAGTAAAAGCGAAGCGACCAATGATGATGATGATGATGATGATAATGATGATGATGTTGCTAAAACAAGACATAGACATTTCCAATATGCAAAGTAATCACAACAGAAGAGCTAACTAAAAAAATCAACACACAAAAAACCAACTCGACAAAAAAACGGGGTGTGTTTGAAATGGAAATTTGAACTATATGCAAATTGTGGGGAATGTGTCTATAAATTTTAATGTTTTAGTGAAATTACCACGGTGAAAACTAAGAGACTAAGTTGAAAATTGCGGTTAATTGTTTCTTCGTCCACTTTTTTTTTCGTTTCTCTGTTTTGACGTTTTGTTTATGAATGGAATGAATAGTGAAATAATATGCAATAGAAATGGATTACTATTTTGAAAGGCGTGACGTGAAGGTAATTTGCAATTAAGCTCTGAACTCCCACCAACACCCACTCCCCCTCCCACTCTCTTGTACTCCTCTTTTTCAAGTATTTAAACAAATAATAATTAAGTTATTTTTGGAAAAATGCCTAATTTAGCGGGTTTTGAATTTATGTTACAATTCAAATTATTGCAATTTAGTTTACAATTAGAAATATTAATGATTCTTGAGTATAATTAATTAAAATTGCAATTAGAAAGCAATCTCTAAAAATGAATGAATTACGATCTTTTAA
Source organism: Drosophila nebulosa (assembly GCA_024703675.1). Lineage (NCBI taxonomy): Eukaryota > Metazoa > Arthropoda > Insecta > Diptera > Drosophilidae > Drosophila > Drosophila nebulosa. The sequence goes on along the minus strand of JANFPS010000007.1, from coordinate 768,132 downwards.
ACACTAGATGAATGAGACCCATTTAATTAAAAAATAATGTGAAAACGATGGAATCCATCAGATGGCATACTGATTGATAGACAAATAACCAAGTATAACTGCGATTTACATACAAAAGATAAAGTGTGTGTGTGTGTGGGGTGTAATTTATGATTAATAATCATTTACAAGGCGACTTGGATAACGAAGAAAATGTAATGTACATACATACAAATCGAAGGGAAAGGCATTCGATTAATTGATTGCCATTTCACATAAATGGATGAGATAACACACATATGTCAACAGTTGAGCAGTCCAATCCATTCATTAGTTCAATTAGCTTATCCCCCCTTGTGGTGGAGTTCGAGTTATGCTTGGCTGTGCCCCAAAGATTGATGGCGTGCAGGGGCAAACGGGGAGGGTGATGCCACGCCTGCTGATATACAATATAATTCATTAGCGTATATAAACTTTCGCTTTCGCAAGATCAAATCAAAAGAAAAAAGCCTTTGTCCAGAGATGCGAACAAACCTGAATTACAATGCCAAATGCAAATACAAGAAAATGTATATTATATACATTATATATACCTATATCTGTATATTATATATATATATTTAAAGAGCACTGTCGTTGCCTTTTTTGATGGCTGCCTGCTTTGACACGTAATCGTGCTGTTCGAGGGAGTTCGAACCCGGAACGTCGGCAATGGCAACGGCAACGGCAACGGCAACTGCAGTCGGATCGGTACGGATCGCATCGCATGGGATTGGATCCGATTGCAGCAGCAGCAACAGTCTCGAGTTGGATCGTCTCTCAATCGAGTGAAACCTGTCTGCAAAAAGGAAAATCATCCACAAAAACACTTGGCCTGGCCTGGCCTGGCTTGGTTTGCGAGGCTTGTGTGGCTAAAGCAAACAAACACCTGTATACCATAGATAGATAGATAGGTAGATAGATGGATAGATAGATGAATACACACATAGATGTACTTACATATATAGCACATGGTGCTAGTTGGCTTGTTTGCTTATGTCGTGATTTACACACAATTCATCGTGTGTCTCGCAATGTCGGCGTTGCATTTAGCGCAATCTGAATATGCCAACTCGATAGAGCCATCAAATCAAATCTTTTCCCTCTCTTCGGCACTTGCCTAATCTTAATCTGGCTTGCAACTCACGTTGATCAAGTTCGTTAACTCTCCGTTACGCAAAAAAAAACAAAAAAACAAAAAAACACCTATAAAATTATCACGAAAAGCCATAAAGTTAAATGAAACGTTCTTTTTTTTTTTTGTTGGATTCGATTCAAGAAATCACCATAACTGTTAGGGATTCTGATAATACTCCAAAACTTACGTGCAGGCATGCGACGCCAACGGCAACGCCAACGCCACCAACACTCATTGTCCAACCGTCAAGTCCAAGTTGGGCGCTTGGACTCGGTCTTGGTCTTGGGTCTGCCCCATCAGGGCGCATTGCTGTTTGGATATTCATGGCTTTAGGCTGTTGTGAAATGAAAACGATGTTGGATGAGAGAGGAAGAGAGAAAGAGAGGGAGAGGGCCGATTGGTCATTGCACTGAGCTGTGTTTTTTTTTTGGGTGTACATACATATGTGGTCTGTGGTGTTTTGTGTGTAGGTACCCCGTACCTCATTTCACAATTGATTAATGATTTCTCCAGTCTGGTGTAAAATTAGCATAATGCTGCATTATGCGTATAATAACATGACCATAAAGGAGCTTATATAAAACAAAAAAAAACAAATTCAAAACTATCATAAAGAAAAGTAAAAACATACAATAACTAGGTGTGCTTGATTGGAAAGTAATTTGATTTTGAGTGTGGGCTAATTAGCCTGACATGTCAATGGGGATTGGAGATTGGGCATGGGAATGGGAATGGGAGTGGGGCGCTGTCGTGACCATGAAAAACGTGATGATGAGGCTGATGTGCGCCCCGCGGGCAGGAAAATGAGATAAACTAAGACAAATTAACGGCCTAGTGGCGAAATGTTTACATTTTTTTTTATTATTTATAATGAATTTTATGTATTAAATTGTTGTTATTTTACTCGAAATAAATCGAATGCTATGGGAAAAAAGATTAATTCAAAAGGTTTCATCATGTATATTTTAAATACATTTGGGTTAAAAAACTATTCAAATTCAGCATAACCGATTAAGCGTAGTACCGTTAACTATAATGGTTAATTTAACTTATTGTTCGACACATACAAATATCTTTAACTAACCAAACGCAATTTGGTTTGAAAATAATGTTTTGTACCCTTTCATAAAAGGTTTTTTTAGCTGCGGCCACAAAAAGGAAGGTAAATCGTTTGACTATACAGGGCATTGGAGTGTATGTATATGTTTTTAAGCTGCTTTAATAAGTTCTGGGAAAATTTTTTCCAAAGTATTTATATAGATAAAAATTGAAGTTGTTAATTTTTACAAAAAAAAATTAATGAAAAGAAGGGGTCCCAGGTAACAAAATTCGCAGCCCAATCCTTAAGTTCTTTATGTTTTCTAGTTCTAGTTATTTTGAATAAATCCTTGTACGTCTTGATAGTATATACAGAAAATCAATTGGATGGTCAACGACCTCGACTCAAGGGTCCCCTTTATGCTCTGGACGCATTGTTGAAATCAAAAGCAACACATTGGCTACATACCTGTCCATCGTACATAATGATTTGGCGTTTTTATTCTTAACATTTTGCCGCAAGAAATCAAGTCATAACTGTTAACTGGTCGTGAAAAGCAAAGCAAGTGGAACGGCTGAAATGACGACCACGCGTGTTCTAGGGGAGAAGAGAGGGGCAACGACTAGATGATAAAAGACACAATCTTTTGTTAATTGCCTGGCCATTCTTTAAAGACATCAACTGGGTTAAAGACTTTGTGGCGAGAGTAGAGAATGTAACTGAAGCACGACATTTAACCATTTTTTTTCCCCCATTTCATTCTCTACAACAGATAACCCAACTCAAGAACATTGAGCTAATCAACAATAGAAAGAATGCACATAAATCAACAACAACAACAACAACAACGATCACAAAAACAAAACAAGACGAAATGAGAGAAGTGCGATTAAATGTTGGTGGCAGTGTAGGAGGAGGAGGAGGAGCAAGTGCCACCACATGGATGACAACGCTGCTGACTAATGCAGCATCTAAACCTAAGGTAAGATGATTCATAGAAAGGTATTTCCTCCCGCTCCAGCCAGTTGAACTCTCGGTCTCTCCCTTTTTCTTTAGGATCATAATTCGGACACCGATTCAGCTTTATCGTCGGCACCGCCATCGATTAGTCCACAACCGCCATCTAGTGGATCCGACAGTGGTGTAATGTGGCAAACTGTAAGATCAATCCCAAAACACACTTTCCTTTCACTCACCCCCTTCTATTATCTAACAGCTGCAGGATCTGGATAAAATGCAAAAGGAAGCGGAAATGTGTCACAAGGAAAATGAACGTTTACAAACCGAATTGCAGCTAATGAAACAGGATCTTCTAGGAGCCGAAAAGGCAGCCCTTACCGTCAATGAACTAAAACAGCATATCAAGGAGCTGGAGGAGCAGCAACTGCAAATGAGCGCCGAAGCCAATGAACTACGCGAACAGAATGAATTACTTGAATTTCGCATACTGGAACTGGAAGATGATAATGATAAGGTAACACAGAGAGAGAGAAAGAAAACACTCAAAAGCCTGTTTGTAGCGACTCAAACGGAATGACTCACAAACTGTTTATGAATGAATTGAGTTAGTCTTAGATGTGAGCTTCGTGTTGAGCTTCAACTTCGGTTTCAACTGCAACTATTTATGTACTACATACAACTTGGCTCAGTTTTGTTTGGCTGCTAAACAAGCGCGGAAATTGTTTCGATTGTAACGGCAAATGTAATTTGTTGAACAAAAATTGTTTTACTAGAGCACCAAGCAAATCATATTGTTATTAGTATTATTATTATTTGTGATTATGCAGAAATCATTATCATGTTTTGTGGTGTGACTTTCCAATTTTGTGGCTAAAGGGGAGAGTCTTACACAAGGGACTAAATTTAGATACATATAACTAAACAACTTTGACTAAAATTATTTATCGCCCACTTTGTAGTGATTGCCTAAACAGAATCGATTCAAGATGTCATATAAGGTTTTGGCCCTAAGTGGCTGGTTATTACTTATTTTGTATTCAACGATTACTCATATATACATAGACACTATCTTTGGTAAGGCTAGGCCTTTGTTTACCCCACGCCTTTTCCAATCTGTATCTGTATCGCTGTATCTATCTATTGTTAGCTCTTTTGAGTTTTTTAAAGTTTTCGGTACGTTTAGTTTTTAGAGCCGAACGCTCTAAAGTGCCTCAGTCTGTTGCCGTTGCTGTTACTGCTGAAAAGTCGTTCAGCTTGAAAATCTAATTCAAACGCTTAATTGCGAATAGGTAAAGTGAAAATAACTGATGGAATAAAGTGAAGTGGAGGTGTGTTCCCCCTTAATACTTGCAACAAAATCAGCCAAGCATTGCGGCGGCATAATGCTAATTTCTATGAATATAGACGACCTAAGCCAAGTAAAATTGAAGAAAAAGTGGATGAAGCTCCTGCTGATCTATCTCTATGAATATCACTTCTGATTAATTAACTCACCTGCATCTTACAGTTGGATATGGACGGCACCTGTGAGGGTCATTGCCAGCGTTTGGAGCATCTTTTACGAAAATCGACAAATCAATTGGAGGGCCAGGAGAAACGTTGCCTTCAGCAGCTACTCCAGTGTGTGCAACAACTTGATTTGGATGCCGCCGTGATGCCTGTTGATCAGGTGAGTGGCCCAGCTTTTAATGTCACACACACACAAACTAAAAACAAAATCCAAAAAAAAAAAAAAAAAAATACACAAATTATTAACACATTCATTTTGATCTCCATTTATAGCCTATTTTTGGCTTTTAATATACATTTTAATATAATAAACTTGCTACCAAACCTTAACCTCAATCTCAAAATCCTTTTGAAACAATTGAACGTATCAAATTTTTGCCAAAGTGAAATTTATGTTTTGTATTTAAAGTTTTTGCCGTTGTTTTTCTTTCTCTTCTTCTCTTGCAGAGCAAATCCTCGGAGCGTACGAGGCATAATAATAATCATCGTATTGTAGCCACTGTCCAGCCGTATAGTAATAGTTCCACGCCCAGTGCCCCACCAACGCCGAGTAAACGCCATTCCAGCGCCTGGCAGAGCAACAGTCTGAGCGAGAGTGGAGTCTTTGTGGAATGCGATTTGACTGTGCCCCCACCACATCCGCATCTTCAGTACTATCAGGAGAGATTGGATCAATTGGAGGGCAAATTGCTGATCTATGAGAGCAGTGGAGAAACCCAAGCCAAGCACTTGGCCCAGCGACTGCAGCGAGAGTTGCAATTGGAGAAGGAATTGAAGGAACTGACCGATCGTCACAGTCGACTGATCGAGGAGAACGCCTTGCTCGAGGAGGCCAAGTGTGAGTTCGAGGAGGCGGAGAACGACACGCGTTTGCATCTCCAGCGCAACGAGGTGGAGCTGGAGATCCTGCGACAGCGTAACGTGGAATTGGAATTCGGCAAGGACGCCCTGTGTGCCAAGTACAAAGACTGTCGGGCAGAGTGTGCCATTCTACGGGACGATCTGAGTGCGGCTGAAACCCAATTGGAGCATCTGCACGCAGAGAGGCACAGGGCCAAGAGAGAATTGGAGAGTTTGCGACGTTCCCTGCCATTGTTGTTGATCCATCGACTCTGGGCCTTGGCCAGAATGGGTAACGAGCTGTCGTCCACCGCTAAAACCTCCTCCCACATATCACGCCCCACAGAGGATGCTCCGTCGCAGCTTTATTTGAGGGGCGGCCAGGAGCGTCCTGTTCAGCTCCATTGCCAGCAGCAAGTTATCAGGAATATGGCGGGAGACGATTGCGGATGCCGGGAGCTCAACTATCTCAAGGAGGAGGTAAAGAGCCTTCGTTGCCAGCTGAAGGAAGTGAATTCACGTCACTACGAGGCCATGGAGACAGCCGACTCGCATTGGGTGGAGCTGGAGCGGGAGTACAAACAGCGCGAGGAAGCCTATCGCACCAAAGAAAATTGCCTAAAGCAAAAGATTGCCAAGCTGCAGGATTGCTTGCGCGAGGATGCACGTGCCGCGGCCGAGAAGATTCAGCAACTGGAGGAGACCGAGCATGGCTTGAAAACGTGCCTGGTGCGTCTAACCAAAGAGCATCGAGATCTCTTGGAGGAGAACCACACGCTCCAGAGTAGCGTGGAGAGCAGTAAGGCCCAGCTGGAGCTGGAGGCGGAGCAGCAACAACCCCTGGCCGTTGCCCTGGAGAATGAGAGACGTCGCAGTCAGGCTTTGATCGATGATCTGAGCTTCTCCAAAAAGATGCAGCAGAACACCGAAGAGCAACTCAAACAGGAGACGGATAGCCTGCGCAACCAAATCTATAACCTTAAAAAGGACTTCATGCACATTGAAGTCACAAATGGAGAGCTGAAGGAGGAGGTGGGCACCTTGGAAAAGAAAATTGGTCAAATGGAGGTGCAGCTTAAAGATGCCGAAGAGAAAACTCGTTGCCTGGAGGACGAGCTCAGGACAAAGGAGGAGCAGTGCCAGTTAATGGAGCAGAAACTGGGCGTATGCCCCGAAGGATTCAGTCTGGCAGATGAGCTGTATGACAGTCCGGCCAAGCGAGCCAAACGAGAAGAGATTCGAGACTTGGCCACAGCCAGCCAAGGTTTGGGTTGTGCTCTACGGGACACTGAGGTAAGTAGTCCACAATGCATCAATGGGATGGATCATCATCATCATTCACTGACTACTATTTCTCCTTCTCCTTTTGCAGCGTCGCGAACGAGAGCTGCCCACTCACAAGGACTTCCAGACCATAGCCTGCAGTGTGAAACAGCTGGCGGACACCCTACTCTGTGCCAAGAATCCATCCGAGGTGAGTAATTCGTGTTTGTGTCAGTTCGGGGAAGTGTCCGCCCAAGCCATATGCAAACCGTGCGATGAAATGGACTTGGATGAAACAAAGCCCTCAACAAGCAAGCCAACCATTAGCCAGGGTAGCACAGAGCGTACCAAGTCACAGCCATCTAGTCGCCGTGGCTCCCAGGATAGCCGCAGCGGTTCTCAGCCATCAACTCCAAGTCGTCGCGATTCCAAATCGGCGCGTTCCCGAGGCGGCGGCATTAGCCAGGATGATGGGGTCGATTTTTGTGTTGCCCCAAGCGAGGCTGATATATGCGAAGTCCCCTCGTCCATGAGGCAACTCATCTCTGACGATTGTGTCGAGGATGATGATCTGGAGGATCAAACGGTGGTCGAGACGCAGCCCATTTCGTTGCGGCGCAAGCGGCGACTGTGCAAACGTTTCATCTATCGTCGCATGTTCCGGGCACGAGCTCGTCGCCGTGGTGCTCTTCATCTTCAACCACTTACTCACTCCGTATCAAATGGTAGCTTCTATTCAGCGGCTTCCGTGCATACAGTTCATTCCGCAAGATCATTGCTTTCTTTGAATTCCCAACACGCTGCGATTCTAGTTCCCCAGCGGGAGCAATGGGCAGCTGTGGCAGTAGCCCAGACCGATCCAATCGAAAGACAATCCCAGGCAGTGCAGGTATGCCCCTCCAAAGCGGATGAGGCCATCCAGACGCAACTCCCCAAAACTGTAGAATGTGCCATGCAAGCGGATAATGTTGGTGTGGAGCATCGCCTTCTCTTGCTTCCGGCTAGGACTCGAGGATTCATTGAACTGCTGCAGAATGCCGTCAAGGGCAACTTCAATGTGGCCATGTTCAGGGAGCGGCTTCTCCAATTGTGGGAGAGTAGTGAAGAATTTCGTGAAAATATGGAATTGCTACAGCATCTCTATACGGATAAGCCGTCCCCGAAACATGATCAATCATGGGATTCATGGGAAAGCTACGAAGGATTCGTTTCGGTAGTCAATTGCATTCAAACCCTCAAGTTGGCCCTAAAACCAAACGTATCCACACTGCTCGAAGAGTTCGAGGAGCATGTGAATAGGCGCATTGTTGATTTCCATAATCGTAAAATCGAATCCGAATACTATTGCACTCTCTATTATCCGGTGGAGCGTCGCAATTCCATTATCTTTACCTCGGATGAAGAGTGATTTGCTTCTGTGTGTTAACCAAAATATATATCTAAGATGTAAATTATTCTGTAAATTTTCGTGACAAATATGTTTTATTTTAGCTAATTGTGATGATGGTGTTTGAGAGGGGGGAAATATTGCCCTGACTTCGGAGGTCCTTAATGCTGACTGCGATCCACGAAAACAAAAATGTATTCCTAAAATAGAACAAGGTTTTCCTAATGCATTAGAAACTCTGAAAAAAAAAACTCCCTTTTAATACAAATATCCTAGCTCTAGTCCAAGAGAATGCGAAGCACATTTTAAGTCACTTGGATAATTGATCCAAAAAATATTTATAGACTTCAGTCAGGTGGTCTTTAGAAGGCTTTCGTTTTTCAATGATATTTCTAAATATCGATAGTTCGATTTTATAAAAGTGTCACACTGACCTAGCCCCGTTAAAAACGAAACTTTTCCGTATAGAGAACAACAGTAGCAAAAAAATTCCAAATTAATTTCTCAGTAAATTATCGAAATGGATGCCAAGGATACTTTCTACGATTGTTTAAGTGATAGCGATGATAACGAGGAACACTTTACGGATATATGCAATGAAATGAATGCGAATGGAGTGGGAGATGGACATGGTGACATGGATAGTTACTGCGGCAAGCAAATGGTCCGCTTCGATGATCCTGCACAGATACGGGCCGTACTGGAACGCACACAAAAGTTTCTGCGTTGCTATGGCGGAGATGGTCAATCCGGGAGCGAGGACAACACTGGCAATCCAAGATCCGCACGTTTCTATGCAGCCACTCTGGAGATTAATGCACGTTTGCATGCGGAAGAGTCCTGCTCGTGCCCCAAGGATTGTCAGTGTAAACTGCGCGGCGATCCAGTCACACTGAAGTTGCCCATCGAGCTGAACCCGTTGAACGGCCATGTCAATGTGGATATCTTTCAGACCAAGTCTCTGGGTCCTCCGTTGATGCCTCGCAAATGTTTGTGTGAGAAGCAGGGCAAGCAAACAAACAAATTGCCGTCATGTCGCACCGTGCGCTGGAGCCAGGAGGAAGACTTGGACAAGGACCAAAACTAATGCACCGCCTGCTTTGTTGGGAATCGTCCAAATCCATTTTGACAACTGTGAAAATTGTATTTGCTAATTTGTCAGTGTTTGTATTTCATTTCGATAAAATTACTCGAGGCGAGAACACACATTCTTCTGAAATTTTATGTGAGTTTAGGAAACATTAGTTGGAAATATACAGAAACACACGCGCCATGGAGGAAGAAGGCTCTAAGAGAAGTGGAGCCGGTACATGCAAGAATCCCGACAAATGCAATCGCATGATCTCGCTGCGACAGGAACAGGACTCGCAAGCGGAGACAACCAGACTGCTCTTCCGGGGCGAGAATTTCCAGGCCACTCGAAGCGAACAGGAAATGTACTATGACTGCCTGAGTGTGGGGGACACGGACTCGCATAATGCCTCCAAATTTGATGATCCGAATGCCATAAGGTCTGCCCTGGAAAGGGCAGCCAATGCCACACAGATGCTCCTAAAGAACTTTGACAAAAGCAGCGGCTGGAACAACAAGCCATGCGGGGCCACCCTGGAGATAACCGCTCGTCTGCTCAGTGATCAGAGAAGACAAATGACTGGCAGACCGGTGACTGTGCAAATGCCCTTGGAGTTTGATCCGCGAAGTGGCGAACTGACCTCACCTGGCCCAGGAAAGCAACAGGATCAGCTTTCCATTTGCCCCTGCGAATCAGCTGGCCCACGCATAGGAATGCCCCCATTTCAGGTCCAAGAGCTACAGGGCCAAGCAAAGACGACCCACTCAGGTAATGCCGCCTCCAATGAACAGTACACAATGTTTTCCTGCGACACCATTAGCTCGGACACCAACCACCACCACCAGCAGCAGCAGCAGCAGCAGCAACGCCTCACTAGTCTAGAGAGCTGCGGGGATACCACTCTATGCAGTGAATGCAAATGCACGGGACACACCTGCCTGATGCCGTGTCCCAACCGATACGAGCAACGCGATGTGATATCCATCTGTTGTTTGCGCATGCCAGTGGTCGTCAACTCCAAGCCACCAAGTGCCGCTTCCTCGCCCGCCGAACTCGCATCCGACGTAGAGTCTGAGCCCTTTGGCAAAGGGGGGTTTGCTGTAGACGAGGAGGGATCTGGTCTCATCTCTGATGTGGCATTGCGTACACCAACTCCTCTATCATCAGCAGCTTCGGAGTATGAGCCAGAGCCAGAGCCCGAGCCGGGACCTTCGTCGGGAAAACGCTATTATCTAGCCCTACCGCAGCACGGTGATTTCGCCAACTGCTCACCGTGTCGCTTCTATCCCAGCCCCATAATGGACGAGGAGGGCAATGTGTTTTGTCCCGGCAACTGTGGCTGCTGCCAGTGCCCGTGGAGGCGTCGCTCCTTCGACGACAATCGCGAGCACATCAATGTGAAGGTCTGCAAGTGTGTGCAGAGAGGCACCATCTTTAGCACCTTTGAGGATCGGGAGACCTGCAGCCAGACTTCGTACTTTGACTTTTGTCCATGTCGCGAGAAGGCAGAGGCAAAGTTCCTAGAGCTCTACAGCTGTGAGATGTGGTCGGTGCCGAATATAACACGTGGTCGTGAAGTCGATCTGTCAGAGATTAAGGAACTGCGCACACCGCCACCTTATTCCCAAGTCTAATTAGTCCTTTCGATAGTACAATATTACCGGCCCCCCCCCCGCCCATCTACCACCAAGCCCAAGCCCCCCTTCGTTCTGTGTTTTGCCAATATGAATAAAAATGTGCACAATTTCCAACTATCCAACTAATGCGAGTTTTCGTCTGCTCTTCTCATCCACAGATTACCCAGCTCTGATGTATATGCAAGACGAGCGATCATATAAGCCCACCACCAACGCCACCAATGCCACCAATGCCACCAATGCCAAGAATTCCCGCGCCCAGGATATGCAAACAGACAAATCATATATGAAAGATCACTGGAACATCGGACAGACGAAGAGAAGCGATCCTGACCCGCTGGCCAAGCCATCGCAGACGGAGGCATCTTATCTCCGTGAACATCACACGCCCAGCCAGAGTCTACAGAGTCTGGGGGCGAAAACCTCCCAAACGGAAACCTCATACATCCACGACAAATACATCTTGGATCGGGAAAGGATTAAGACCAGTGACCAGGAGCCATCGCAAACGCAATTGCATACCATGGATAGATTTCACTATCCCACCCAGTTTCAGTGCCCAACGACCAGTCGCGGTGACGGAGTGTGCCCATGCCGCTCCCAGACAACCATCATAACAAAAAAGAAGAAGCCACCACCTCCACCTCCGCCGACTCTTAGCTGTCAGACCGATTATCCGGCTGAGAGTATCAAAACGGCCAAGTCACAGCCCAGTGTTCCCACCTGCTCCTCCTATATGTCCGGCCGGGTCGACGCCACGACCAGTACATTTAAGACACCAACCTGTGCAACATCCCAATCCCAGCTGCCATCGTGTAAAGCAAATACCGACATCAATCCCTGTGGCATTAGTAGTGAGGAGAAGCCTTGCGGCTTACCCAACTTTCCGTGTTCACACCCGCTATTTAAGGATCAGTCCAAGACTTCTCACATCAGCAGTGATCACGATCTTCTGCCACCCTACAATCAACCGTCCTTCGGCTACGAAGAGCAAACTTCCTGCACCACGCGATCCCGTTCCGTGGTGGATAAGATCACGTGTCTGTGCAGCTCATCCCATCATCCGAAGCAGGCAAGTTGCGGCTTGTGCAACGAAAAGAGAAGTGTATCCGAGAGGACGGTGATGCGTGCTTGTCCACCGAAGCCACCTGTGAGTGCCTGTAGCCGAATTCCCAGACCTACGACAAAAAGTGTATCCAAGCGTGTTTCTCTGCCCAATAATACCCAATCAGTGGCTGGGGATACGTACTGTGATTGTGATTCCTCTTCCTCATCCGCCCACATGGCTGGCCAGAAGTCTGATCCAATTGTAACCAGTTGCTATGCCTCGAAAGAACCTTCGGTTAAGACCACATTCAAAAGTTCAGCCACTTGCCTTGGCTCAAAGAAGTCCGAACCAATTAAGACCTCATCGAGCTGCGTTCCCTCCGGATTGATGCAACAAGATTCTGAACGAATTGTGACCAGCTGCTACACCTCGAAAGAGCCTTCAATGAAAACAGCCTTCCGGGGGAACTCCAAAGATCCTTCGGCGAAAACGGCAGATTCCGAATTGACCCAGCAAGACTCCGAGACAATAGTGACCAGTTGTTATACCTCGAAAGAGGCTTCGGCCAGTTGTGTTCAGCAAAAATCTCTTCCTACATTGGCCAGCTGCCACTCTTCCGCCAATCAGCTGGAATCGGAGAATGTTGGTGTGGTCATGACGTGTTCTCCTGGCTGTGATCCAGCGCCAGGCCACTCTGCTGAAGTGGAGGGGCAAGATGCGGTTGTGTGTGAGCAATGTAGTACCTATCGCTCAGCAGTAGAGACCAGCGGAGTCATCGAATGTGATGCCAGATGTGAAGAGCCGCATCGAGGACCAGTCACACGCAAGGAACGCATTCTGGACATGATCGAACAGTTGAGTGATGCACCCAACTGCGAATGCCATGAAAAAGAGCGTCCAAAGATCATACAGCAACTATTTCGCGAGTTGACTCTAATGTTGTCCCAAGAGCCTGAATGTGCCAAGGCACCGCAGGATAGGCCCGTACAACCAACCCGGAATTTTGAAGAATGCTGTGCCATCCAACAAGCTGGACAAGACGCGATAGAACCTCCCAGAATTGAATCCAAAAAGCAGCAGAAGCGTTTGGAGTGTTTCGCCCAATTGGATGAAGTGCTGCGGAAATGTTTCCAGAAACCAAAACCACCAAAGTCAATGCCGTTGACGGAAATCGGAGGATTTGAATTTGATCCAGACTTCAGACCGTTTGAATCACACGAGGACGAAATCCCTCCCGCCTTAGATACAGAAGAGTCACAAATTGAAGACGAAGCTGAAGTGGGGGAGCACGATTCCGATGTCTTTGTGGGATGCTGCGACTGCGAAGAGGACCAACTGCCGCCGACTCTACAGGAACACATCACCGAAACGGAGAGCGAACTGTGCCAACAGCTTATGGACATTGTGGGCCAACCCATGGCTGAGACTGAGGAATGTGGTGGGCTATGTGAAGAGGAGCTACTGCAACAGGAACTTGTTGTCGGTCCATGTCCCGGTGACTGCCCTTCCGCAGATCCATGCAAGATGATGGAGCAATACAAGGAGTCCATGCTGATACCGAATGGACCACTTAGTCCGCAGGCACGACAACTATTCGAGCTTCTGCTGCGACAGGCTCTGCGAGAATGTGAGGAGGGATGTCACACTGGCGAAGAGGAATGCGAGGAGGAGAGTCTGCAGCACGGTGTGCCTGAACCCCAACCAGGACCTTGCGTTTGTTGCCATTGCCGGGCCTTGCTCTGCGAGAACGAATGCAAAACGGTAACCAAGACCGTTGACTCGGCCATGTGTGATCCCGTTTGCGAAATGGTAAGATCCAACTCCGAACAATTCCAAGTTCAAACTCTTTAAAAACTTTGTCTCTCCAGAAATATTTTATTGACTCCATTATTGTCGATCTGCATGCCATGGGCCAAGTGTTGGGCATGGAAAAATCCAAGACAAAGGTAAGCTCACTCGGATCACCCGGATCATCCCGATCAAGTTCCTAATGCTGCTCCTCTCCCTATGATTTTAGAAGTGTAAAACATCGCGAGACTTGGACAAGCCGCCGCGTGAAAGCTTTCCCGTTACGATTACCAATGTGTCCAGTCTGGGTTGTACAGCTCTCTACATTCGCTGGGAGGTGCTGGACTGTACTGGCATTGCCGGTTATGAGGTAATCGTATTCCAGTGGATAAATGATTCAATAACCAAACTGATGATGATTGTTTCAGATTTATGTGGATGGCCATTTGACAAATCGTTTCTATAGTTTTCGTCACGAGGCTGGCGTTGCGGCCAATGTGGATGTAACCAAGACCCATCAAATAGTGCTGCGTGCTCATCCCATAGGTCAGGATTTTCCCGGAGAAGGTTGCGGCAACGAAAGCCAGGCACTGGTCTGTGCTAATCCTGAAATGTTGGTCGGTGCGGAGAAACCCTGGACGCCCAGTGTCTACTTTTATGATCCCAGTTAATCTGCGCGCCTGTGCTTCAGGCGCATAAGTGCTAGTCAAAGTGTTTTTTTTTGTTTCTGTGCCCCATCACAGAGTTATCTTCTTTCCCCAAAAACACACACACACAACCCTACACTCATACCCCTACAACCCACATACAGTTAAATTGTGTATGTATATATAAAGAGAGTTTAAGTTGTTTTGTTTTGTATCTAGAGTAGGAGGAGAAATAGGAGGAGGACAGCACAACAAGTGCCTCAAGTAATTGATGCATATGTGTGTGCATATGGGGATACTACACAGTGCTTTAATTTAGTGCCTTACCCCAATGTAATCCTAGTTATTAAGCAAATTGAAATCGCATTGTATATGAATTTAGTAGAGATTAAATTCTAGAGTTATGGGCACATGTTAGTTGAAACAAACAAATCACCATTACTCACTTTTGAATAAAACCTGAATCTCACAAATTTTAAATATCTTAATATCATTGTTGTGTTATTTTAATTCGCTTTTCAGGAGGTCAATTTCCAAACGTAAATATGGTAAATATATTTGAATAAAGAATTGTAATATTGGCGAAAATTTAGGCAAAACGGTTTTGTAAACTTTGAAATATATTTTGGGCGCCATCATTGTCATAAGATGGCTCAATCTTATCGCCATGCACACTGGCCAAAATTATGAATCTAGCGTGATGATCCTGAAAAAAAAAAATGTATTTCACTCTTTACTTACACATACATAGTTCAGGAGTATAAACTTACATACCTCTTTGGGAAGATCGTGTTTCCATAAATCATTGGCCTCTAGATAGGCACGCAGAAGAATACGCCATTGCCAAAAGTTTTCATTTCCCCGTAGTTTGGGAATAGCTGCAAAGTCCAATTCCACGTTACCCATTTTCTTAAAATTTTGCCTCCTATTTGCAAGGCGTTCCTATATAAAGTGAAAATAGAAAGACAAAACCAATTTCAATTACTCAAACGCTAATGCAACTGATATGATAAAGCTCTACGATAAAAATATTTGGTGACCTAATACGGCCTAGAAAGGGATTACGTGGCGGAGAGACTCCCACACAGTGTGCCTGAAAACATTAAAAAACTATCGGCATTTATTATAAAATTTTTCAATGCATGTTGCTAAACGGAACAAAACTAAAAAGTCAATTAAAGTGTTGTCAAGCAACAAATGTTAATGATTAGAGTGGCAACACTCTTATTATCCAACACCTCGTATTGCTGCAGTAGCGACATATTCACGTTAATTTTAAATAAATTCAATTACGGTATGCTTTATTTCGCCTATGAGTCCGAATTCTAAGTGTTCTTCAAGACTTTATTAATCAAATTCAAACATTCTAAATGCTTTTGGACAAGTGGTAAAGAATATATCCTTTTAAATATTAGTCTTGATTTAGGCAAATCGGTTTTCCAAACTTTGAAATATATTTTGGCAAGTCTCATTGTCATAAGTTGGCTCAATCTTGTCGCCATGTACACTGGCCAATATTATGAATTTGGCATGATGATCCTAAAAAATAAATTAAATTTTTTTTTAAAGTTCACTTAATGTTTAAGCGTATGAACTTACCTCCTTGGGAAGATCGTGTTTCCATAGATCATTGGCTTCGAGGTAGGCATGTAAAAGGACACGCCATTGCCAAAAGTTTTCATGTCCGCGCAGTTTGGGAATAGCTGCAAAATCCAATTTCACGTTACCCATTTTTTTTAAATTTTGGCTCCTATTTGCAAGGCGTTTCTATATAAAGTGAAAGTACAGAGACAAACCAATTCCAATTACTCAACCGTTAATGCAACTGATATGATAAAGGTCTACGATAAAAATATTTGGTGATCTAACATATCCAGCCTAAGAAGGGGGGCTCTACGAGGCGGAGAGACTTCAACACAGTGAGTCGGAAAACATTGGCATATTATATAGAATTTCTAGCAGTCTTAAACTATTAAAGAGTTATTAAGCAGCAAATGTAAATGGTTATTTTTAGTCAATCTGGCAACACTGTTGTTAACGGTGTTGTAGCGGCGCGGCGACGACGTCAATTGTGGGTGGGCGTCGCGATTTGGACGCATTCATGTTCAAGCATGCTGAAACCACTTTTTACCGTTTCAACGTATTCATGTACAATTGGATTTCAATCATTCTCTTACAGCTTTAATGAAACTTATTGCTAAAATCACAACAAAAAACCCAATTGAAGGTGTGAAATCGGAAAATTATCTAGGAAACATTAGAAAAGTTGGAACACGGAAAAGTAGACACAAATCATTCATTGCGATTTAATATGTCTTGCATGTATGAACTATACGTAAATATTTTGGATTTGGTAATGTCTCTACACTCAATCGCTGATGCTAAAATATAAAGACCATCTATTTAAATTTTACATATTGAGTTAAATTGTATAAGTCTTTGGTTTTAATTGATAATGCTGATCGAACGGCAGCTGTTGTAAATATTCTACTCAATTATATGGCCCAAAACGGTGTTCCAAATTCTGAAATATGTATTGACAGCTCTCATCGTCATAGGCTGGCTCAATCTTATCGCCTTGTACGCTGGCCAAAATTATAAATTTGGCATGGGCACTCTATGGAAAGAAGATAACATGAATACCTTTTTTCAATAATTCGAATATTCACATAATTCATGCCTCCTTGGGTAGATTGTTTTTCCACAGATCGTTTGCCTCCAGGTACGCACGCAGAAGGATTCGCCATTGCCAAAAGTTTTGACGTCCTTGCAATTTGGGTATGGCCGAGAAGTCCAATTCCACATTACCCATGACTTATTGGGGACTTATTTGCTAAACTTTCTGATTAAAAGTGCTGGCATTAGCAATCCAAAATCATTTCGATTAGACAACTTTCAATGCAACTGATATGAGAAAGCTCTGCGGCCAAAGCTTTTACTATGTAGCTTTATCTGTGGGCCTCCAAAAAGGTTTTAACATAAGAGCGAGTGCTCTATCAACAATTTGACGGCGACCAAGCGGAAAGTGTTTGGAATATGTCGACAACCAATTCTGACGATTAAACTATTAAGTTGTTAGAATCAAATTAAAAAGTAACAAAAATGTATGCACAGTCCATGTGTACATATACATAGATATAGAGCAAACAGACAAAAAGATGAGACTCAAATTAGCACAGTTCCATATTTCGAACAATGAGAAATTGAAAACTTAATTTATTTACACACACACACTCACACGCTTATTCACACGCATTAAGCGAGGTGACAAGTTGGTGGGCTCTCATTTTGAAGTCCCACAACTATGGCAAATCTTATGTCTTCTTCAATGGAAAAATGAAAGATTATAGATTTACCATTTAACTAATTCGAATTCTAATATCATTTAAATATCATCAACATTTTTCGAGCTTATTAAAGCCAAATTGTAATAACAAATGTTCTATGTAAATTTTCAAGTTGTGTGCAAAGAGTAATTTAAATTCGGTGCTTGATTATTTAAAAAATTTCCATTCTAATTTTCTTTATGATTATTGTTCATTTTTGTGATTTTGTTTTCCAATGTTTTTTTTTTTTTTTTTGTTGCGTTATGCAGTTCTCTCGGAAAATCCCTAAACTAATATTAAAGTGCCCCAAATGGAGGCCATTTGTGGGGTAATTCTATTATTCATGGACTATATAGACGAGTAAAGTGTTGCGTGGATAATTTAGTTACCTTTGGCAAGGGGTTGAGTAGAGAAGCAATGGCTCCAGAGTGTGTTGGCTTGTGTTTGCTATTGACGCAGTTGCTCGCTGGTGGCGTTTACAGCTGGAAATTTGGCGCCCCTCAGGCGGGAAATGAATCAAATGGGGAGGCAGTACCTCAGCCCAGTGATGTGGGCAATACAGCGAATCACACGAGTAGGTCAATGCAATTTGCTGCGCAGCTCTCTCATTGATTGGGTCTATTTGTTTAGTCCTCACCAGGCAATTGGTTGTGGGTACCTTAGTTCCACCAATTCTGGCCCCAGCGCCGGGCACATGGCCACCCGTGCCCAGCATAGTGAATCCTGGAACTAGTTATTGTCAGTGCGTGCCTCCAGGATCCTGTTTGAATCCTTTGCCCACTGCACCCACCGATGGAAGTGGACAGCTGGACATACGAATCGTGAATAATGGAGCAGGTTATGTGAGTGTGAGAATGATTCATTATCGCCACACGATACATTAAAGAGCATCTTCTTCAGCCCACACCGCCAACAACTGCCTCCACGTTGAGCTGCAGCTATGGACTGGTGGCTTGTTGCCAGGCGGGAACCTATCAATGTGGACGCCGGTTTCCTCCACCGCCAGGCTCTTCAGCTGCGAGTCCTGGTCAGGCTAGTTTCGGAGCTTATCCCTGGCAGGCAGCGTTGCTGACCACAGCGGACGTCTATTTGGGTGGCGGGGCTCTCATCACGGCGCAGCATGTCCTTACCGCAGCCCACAAGGTCTACAATTTGGGGTAAGTTCCACTAAGAGATTGTTGTTCCCCCCCCACTATAATCGTAATGTGTCCTCCATTCAGTCTGACTTCCTTCAAGGTGCGACTCGGGGAATGGGATGCGGCCAGTACAAGTGAACCGATACCCGCCCAGGATGTCTACATTTCCAATGTCTATGTGAATCCCTCGTTTAATCCCACCAATCTGCAGAACGATGTGGCCATCCTCAAGCTTTCGCAGGCTGTATCTCTGACCAGCAAGTCCACAGTGGGCACGATTTGCCTGCCCACCACCAGTTTTGTGGGTCAACGTTGTTGGGTCGCCGGCTGGGGTAAGAACGATTTTGGGCCCACAGGCGCCTACCAGGCCATTGAGAGGCAAGTGGATGTGCCTCTGATACCGAATGCCAATTGCCAGGCAGCGCTGCGAGCCACTCGCTTGGGCGCATCCTTCGTCCTGAGTCCCACTAGCTTTATTTGCGCTGGCGGCGAAGCTGGCAAGGATGCGTGCACAGGAGATGGCGGTTCGCCTTTGGTTTGCACCAACAATGGAGTGTGGTATGTGGTCGGCCTGGTGGCCTGGGGCATTGGCTGTGCCCAGGCCGGTGTGCCCGGTGTCTATGTGAATGTAGGAACCTATCTGCCCTGGATACAAACGACCTTGACGCAGTAATAAAAAACTTAGTACACGACAATTTTCCGTTTTTCTGAATTTTTCAAATGACAACTCGAATATGAAAGAAGAAATATGTTAATAGCGAAGTCCCAACAGCTCATAGAGTGGCACTTCCGTTGCAGATTCACTGGCGCTGGACTGTTCAAAGTCGCCGCCTCGGGTCAAATATTGTGGTCTCTCCAATCTCGGATTGGCCAAATAGAAATCAACCAGAGCCGTTGTGCTACGCAGATGGGTGATTCCCTTGAAGATTTTCTCACGCGTCAGCAATTCCTCGGGATAAACCGTCTTGATCATGGTGTCACTGGAACGTTTTTGCCATGGTCTCTCCTTTAAGGGTACAGTGCGTCCAAAGGCACTGAGTATGGGTTTGGTAGTGGGACGAGAGGCGTGATCATTGATATGCTTCTCGTACTTCAACTCGATGGCCATCTACCAAGAAAAGGAGAGAGAGAGAGAAAGATATCTCAAAGAGAGAAAGAGAGAGAGAGAGATTAGGACGTTTGACTTACATGCGGTTTGTTCCATTTGTCGGCCACCGTTTGGGCTATGGCATTCACTTCCTTGGGATCCGTTTTAACCGATGCCAAAAGTGTGCGATCTCCCTTAATGGAGAACAGATTCTTAACCTTATGGGGCGTTAGATCGCTTTCCACTGTCCCTATGGAATTGAGCCACTCCACAAAGCGCTCTGCCGACTTTGTAAACGCTTCAAAAATGTTAAATAAATTCAAATGGCTTAAAAGTTTTACTTACCGCATCCATCAGGTCCTCCGCCTGCTCGTCCAGGGTGTGCGTGGCCTGAGTGCGATCTCCCTGCTCCACCTTCGATTGCCAGCAGATGCGTTTGTCTCTGGGGGCGCACAGGAATTTGGCATACCAACTGGTTCTGTCCACAGTGCGGTGCGTATGTCCAACGGGCTCATCCAGCTTCAGATCGAACTTCTCGAATTCATGATCCATGCGAACAATATCCGAGTGTTCGCTTTCATTGAAATGCTCCTCGACTTTCTTGCGGCCCAGATCAAACTGGAAAATAGGGAACAGGCAAAATGATTAGAAAAATGCATCAAGTAATGTGAAATCCACTCACCAAAAGGACATCCTTCTCCTCTTCACTGTCCTGCGAGCTGGGACTCAGGTAATCCTCTGGCCTCTCCTCCCGCATATCATCGCGTATATAGATATCATCATCCGATTTGGAGTAATCATAGTCCTGTATGCGTTTCACACGCTCCTGCAGACGAGGCGGCAATACCAGCGAATAGTCCACCACGGGAATACGTGGCTGCGTCTGGCACGAGGCCGCAAATTCCACTTCATCGATGACCGCATTCCAATAGGACTTGCCATGCAAGCCCTCGCGCTCACCCAACTGCGATGGCTCGCTTAGGGCACTGCTCGCACTTAGACTCTGCTGGAAAACCTTTGGCTTCACCTCCTGACGCACTGGCGCAATCTGCGGATCTCCCGTCTGGCGTAAAGTGCTTCTACGTTTGGCGGGCAGCTTGACACTGCCTCGCATAATGGACGTTGGCCGTATTGTCGAACCATAGTTACGCTCTTTAGTCATACTGAATTACGTCTGCCTAATCCGAGGGCAATTTGTATATTAGCTAGATACGTATTTTTCTTTTGTGTGCCAAATGTGTTTGTTCGATAGTTTCGAGGGGTAGGGGAGAGAAAATGTAGAAATGTTTTCAACTCAATGTGAAGGCAAAACCATAACAACCTAAAAAGCTAAATAAATACATATAGAAAAACAAACAAAGTCAAGCAGAGGCTTCAAAATTGTGCGAAATGTAAATACAATTAAACTTGAATTACAATTTCCTGTCTATTATTATAAGAAATTCCATAAAACATTACTTTTTTTAATTCATTTCATATTGTGTATACGCCCCATGGCACAGGTCTATCAATAAATTCGACTACTCGCTGAGAAAAGAAAAGGAAAGTTGGCATGTTTTTTGGTTTAAATAAATTATTACAAATTAATTGCCTTTAAAAACAAGTAACAAATAATTGCGTATACGACTCGTGGCACAAGGCTAACTGAATTTTACATTTATACGCACAACATGAACAACAGGTTGCTCCATGTGGAACATGTGTTTCCTTTCACAAAACACGGCGCGGGCAGCGAGCACACAGACGCAGTCACCTTTTGGCCATTTCAAGCTCACTTAACTGCGTCTGACTCATAAACAACAACACGAGCCTCTATATCTATCTTGGTCTCTTTTTCGGTCTGTCTGTCTGTCTGTTAACTTTGCTCATTTGCACCCAATGCCCTGGGGGGTTAGTCGTCTTGGCTTTATAGTCTGAGGGCCAAAGAAAAGGTATAAACTTGACTTCACACCCCCTTCCGCCTCCTCAACAAACACCCTTCTCCAGATCAGCTTTACAAATTTTCTTTATGCTAAATAAATGTCTTCTGGGCCAGATGTATAAAATTTTATAGTCAAAAGAAAATATTTAAAAAATTTTTTGTTTGTCAGCTTCCACTTCGAATCGGTCTTCTTTCCCTTCTCAGCACCTGCAGCATTGCAATTGCCCGTTAATGCCAAGCGGAAACCGGAAATGTTGCCATTTGCACGGTTAGGAAAGCAACTGAAAATTCAAATATTATTGCCGCACACAATTTGCATTCCACAGAAAGAAAATTTCGTGACTTAAGCAAAGATTTTCAATTGTACTTAACCAGTTTTTAGGCAAGATTTTACTTTGGTTATTAAACACCAAAAATCTAAGTCTAAGTCTGTTCGTTTTCGGAAAAGTAAAACCTTTAAAGAATATATTTTTAAAAGCCCAAGAAAAACTCACTCAAATTTTAACTCAAACGTTCGTTTCACTCAAACGAATGGCCCGCAACACGAAATGTTAAATCGCAGGACGAAGTCTTTTACTCAGTCCGTCCTCGGCTTTCGTGCACTTCAGACGTGTCAATTGCCAGCCAGAGGCTGAATATTAAACAAATTAACTATACAAATAAAAACCCACAACAACAATAACAAATCCGACTATCGGCACAAGAACAACAACGGTAGAAATCGGCTAATGCTAGCTAGCATTTTGGTGTTATTTTTAGCCTCGAATTAGCCTCGATTATATCCAATTCGTAGAGGACTTGCTGCCCAAAAACTGCAGCTTCGAAAGTGAAAGTGAAGGCAGAAAAGTGCATTTCCTGCTGTTGCACATATTTCTCAGTGTTGTGTAATCTAATCTATGTATTTAAAGGAATATTCAAAACAAAAAAAATTACCAATATCTACTTACATGTTGTTTGTGTTATTCTCTCCCTGCTATCCTTTACATTTCCATTGTGTATTCAATGTCCTTGATGTCGCGACGTTGTTTGGTCTATGTCTAAACTTGTAAATGAACTAACGCCTGCCGCTTGAACGCCTTTTCACAAGCAAGAAACAACATTCAATTGAATCGAAATAGAACTCTCCTAAGGAAATAAGTCAAATTAGTGCAGAAAAAGAATTTCAAACGTTTAAAAATTATTAAACATTTTGTGGGATTTCCATTGAGAAAGAGACCCAGCAATAAACTTTTTTTCGGGTTTTTTTTTTTGTTTGAGGTTTACGTCATGTTTGTCTACGCTTAACTATTGGAGCCATTGTAGCCGGGCGACGCGCTTGTGTTTGAGTTGTTTCGCGCTATGTGTGTGCCATAAGTATATAAACACACACACACATACACACACACATACATATATAGATAAAGCCTTGGTGTGTTTGCCTGTATTGGTTGTTGGCTGGACAAGTTGGCCATGCATGAAATCTACATAGTTACTTAGACGTGTTTTCGAAATCAAAAATCATCATAATCAAATTGCATTTATTTGAATAGGACCAATTAGCTGATTTGCTGCTGCAGTTTTTTACGTAAGTGTTGAGTGAGTGAGTTTTGTTTGTATCCTTTACAAGTTGATACAAAGGAATACCTAAATGAATATTTAATTAATTCATTCATTAATTAAGTCTAAGTGCTTGCATTGTCTGTGTGCTATTTACATAACGACATTATATTTAACATACAATTTCCATCAACCTCATACAAATCATAATCATTCAATCCAAAACCCGTTGCATTGTAAAAACTATGACACGTCAGCTTTAAAAAAAAATTAGTTTTGATGTAGTTCAAATGAAATGCATGTCAAAAGAGTTTTTCGCTTTTGTCACCTATTTTCCTAGCACACTTTTTAAAACTTTAATTAAAATAAGAAACTTACACACTTTATTTAATTTGATTTATGCCATTGCAAATGTGATTTAATCCAAAAATAAAAATAATTTTTTAAAGCCGCATTCCTAAATCTACGATTCCGATTTCGAATTTCCTGCCATGCCAATCGCTAGCTACTCTTCATGTCAGTCGACCACGACCACGTCCATGTCCACGACCAACGACAATCTTGTCATGCAAATGGAAATGACATTAGCGTTCGCTTCTCAGCAAGTCTATAAATAAATGAAAAGGAGAATTATGCGAAAGAGGGACACACACACAGAGAGAGAGAGAGAGAGAGGGAGAGAAGAAAAAGTAGACAGAATTGCCTGACATACTGAAACGGATGACGGACAGAGTCAACGACGACATCATTCCATGTGGATGAGTGCGTGTATGTGTTTACAGGATTACTCATACGTCGTTTAATATGAAAATATAATTTGCTTTTTGTTATGGCATGTCAGACAGAGACTCACTGTTCTATTCTCACTCCTTCTCTTTGGCAGTGACCAGATGCCATGATGTGTGCATGCGACAGAGAGATAAGACTACTTCCGCCATCATTTGAGCTCTAGCTTCAAGAGAGCACGGTGCGGTGGTGGTCCATTGTGTCTACGATCGATCAAGAGCTTATCTTGTGTCATCTAAAAGTCCTTGTAAAGTCATTGTAATGATAACTTTGATTCCGAATCAAAACATTTTTCTCATTCAAAGAAACGTCTGCTGACAATTTGTATTAATGGTTGCCAATAGCAGCGGGCGCCACATGTCGCCTACATGGTGCATGCCAAGCTGACATGGCGACGGCAGTCGTATCTCGTCACCTGCGATACGATAGTTCCGATAGAAGGGATTGGGGGGCAGCAAATCGAAGCTTTTGACATGAGGCCAACATGCCAGAGAGTTACGTACGTGCCCCATATGACTGTGTGTGTGTGTGTGTGTGTGTGTGTGTGTGGATCAACTGCATCTAAGAATTTTGCTTGTGCAAGTTTTTCTGTGTGTTCCCTTTTTGCACAATTGTGTGACATGGAAGGTATTGTTGTCATTGTTTGACACGATGTGTTGTCCTTGTCTCCTCCTTGTACAAAAACTTTTTCTATAGACCACAATGAATAAAATGTCAGCTCAAAATCTATATTCTCATTGAAGTATAAGCCTCGCTTGGTTGGTAATCAGTTTTCTAGTCTTTTTTGTTGATTTATTGCTTAGCAAAAAAGTGTTGCCTACATTTTGGGGCTGCAATTTTTGAAATTTTTAATTAAACTGCTTTCTATAAATAAGAGGCAACAAATCATTAAAGACAATCATGCCAAAAAAAATTACTTTTATAGACATGAGCCGGATCGTAAATATTAATTTCATGTTGGCAACTTGTGATTTATTGCTTCTTCTTGTCATATGACGTGACGACAGCAGCAACAACAATAACAACCATTATTGCGGTTCGTTCAGGCCATGGCCAAGTAACAAACAAAGGCAAACAAAAAAAAATTTATATGCTACAATATTCATTCAACGGTCTACATATAATATTTGTTTTTGTTTTCAAATATTTTTCGTTTTCTCCATGTATTTTGGCAAGACATGCGACATTTTTGTTTAGCCTAATTTGAAAAGCTTTCGCCGGCAACAACAATAATATCAAGAGCAACAACAAGTTAAGCAATAACAAAGAAAATGTTGAACTTGGCTAACTTTTCATTATGCAAAGTGGCATTAATAATTTCAAGCCAAGAAGCCAATGCCGTTGCCGTTGCCGCTGCCAAAGTCAAAGCAAAAGCTAAAGACACAAATTATATATATGTACGTATGTATGTGAAATGGCCATATCAAATTATATACATTATTTTGAAAATGGGCAAATGGGTGGGCCTCATTAAAGAGCCATGTGCCTTGCCATTTACTGGCCGGGGGAAGATCAAAAACTTTGCTGGAAATCAATTTAATTGAAAAATTTAAACTTAATAAGTGTTTAAAATACAAACAACATCAGCAATAGATTACATTAATTTAGTTTTGCCAGATGCTTTATGTTATGTTTATGGGGCCTGCCATGCGGTCAGATTTCGCGCACACTTGGCAAAGTTTACAAAAGTTTTCACACCACAAAACTTCATAAGCAACCCTTGTAAAACAAGAGGATAAAAACAAAATGCAAAAACTTCCATTCCAAGAAGATGCCAAACTTGTGAATTCATTTGTATTTTTTGTGTATAAATGTTTGTAGTTTCACAAAAATGCCAATGTGCTTTTGGGCAGAGAAAACTTTTTTGTTTTGTATTCGATGCTCAATTGAATTTCGCATTTGAAAATTGGCAAAACAACAACTGTCCATATATACACACAGATACCCAAGTATAAGAAGAAGATCCAGTGAACGAAAGCTGCTTGAAAAATGAGTGCAAAGCATTTGGCCCAGCGTGGCAATGGCAAGGCAATAATGGCCATGGCTTCTTGATAAATGGCGTGATTTGACTTTCGACTCTACACACAAACAGATAAGAGACCCACGTAAGCCTGACTGCTGTTTGTTTCGATATCTTAAATGCTACAAGTGCTTGGCCAATTGATTTAAAATGTTACCCGGTTATAAATTGATTGACTTCAAGTCAATGTGTTTACTCAATTCGCTCTGCCCCATTGACCAAACATGCGAGTTTGCTGAATTATGCAAACAAACAGACAAACAGACAAACAGGCAAACAAACAAATATGTGCCCCAAAACGGACACTCAATTGTTATGCAGCTTAGAGTTCATACGCCCCGTTGGGCGAGCAAATTGTTCAATTGACTTTGCACAAAGCGCTTAAATATTTAATTGATTCTGTTGCAAATATGCAAATTGAGTTGTTCTTGCTATACATTTTAAACGAATGTTGTTGTTAATGGGCAAATGTTTTTGTTAATTAATCATTATGATTGATTTGGTCGCATTGTCTGTCTCGGAAATAAATATTTGAACTGACAAGTCAAGTATGCTTTAGCTCGGTCCACATGCAGGGTCAAAGGTTATTTTAAAGCCTGCAGACTCTCCAATTTAAAGTCGAATCGGTGAAACAAACTTACGTTCGGTTTAGGTTAAATGCCAAAAGTTCGACAATTCCTATCGATTAGTGTGAACCGATATAAATGCCAGCGCCCCTAGAAGAAAAATTGCTGTTGCCATGCCAGGCTTTAAATTTTCGTCCTGTTTTGGCCTCTAGCCTCCAGTTGTTTGCGTGTGGTGTTGGCCATAAAACTAGAAGTCTAAGCTGTAAATTTAAAGTTCTCATTGCGATGCGGTGCGGCTTGCATTTAATTTTAGACAACAATTAGAACGCTTGACTGCATAATTTAGCATAGCTTTTTTTTTTGCGCAATTTGTTGACGGACTTCAAGTCATAACTTGAACTCGAACTCGAGCCAGGAGAAGCAAGTCATCATGGCGTTTGCATGCGCTCGAATGCATTTGAGAAATGGCGCATTTCTGGGCGTGGCAACGCGTGACATGGCGCGTGTTCTTTGCGTTTATGTCATTTTCTATTTTTGTTCTCATAGCTCTACTTGTACCCTCTTTGTTTGTTTGCTTTTATTGCATATTTGGCTAGAAATCAAGTTGCTGCTAGCTGTTTTTGTGCTTTTGTTTCTGCTCCATTCATTGCATGTGGAGAGCTACATGAGAGCTGTTCGAGTCAGGGTTACATTTACATTGACGTCAAGCTTATATTATTTCATAATTTAAGAGGTTGCCGGGGCTTTCTCTTCACAAAACAGTAGAATATCAGCATATTTTAGCAAAAATATCACACAACTTTTCAAGTTGAACTCAAATCCAACATTTATCCGGCAGACAAACGTCATCATATTGTATATCCAGGTCCATAACAATAAAGATAACAAGAACAATAAGATAAATCGTTAAAAGTTGTAATGTTATTGTCTGATAATCCCATAAATAAGTCTCTGCACAAAGGTCATGTGCGGCAATGTGAATGTGTTATAGGAGCGCGTTGAAGCTTCGCCTGAAATCGGGGGAATCACACACTCATGTGATATCGGACGACATACATAAATATGAATATTAATGCGATGGTTTCACGTTCAATAAACATTTGCATATAAATTCCGGGCGACGAGCAAACAGAAATTGTTGAGCGGACAAATTGGAAAAGCGAGAATAAAATCAAATATTTTACTCTAGTTTAATGCAATTAGAATATTTAGTGTCGACGTGTCGTATAAGTAATTTCTGAAAAGTGTTGCATACCCCAAGGAGATGGTTCGCATGGGTTATGTTCGTGTTTGTTTTGTTTGTGTTGTGGCGGGTGAACTTGTTATGCGATTTATTTTTGATGGCATTATGTCCTAAGTCAACTGCGAAATTGCCTTTGCACCCAGCAATCGATTTTGCTCGATAAAATTACCCAAAAACGAAAATTTTGCTGCATCATGCGCAACACAAAAAACAGAAAAATATATAAATTTATATTCAATTTGACATTTTGTGGCCTTGAGTTCTTTAAATTTGGTTTTTTTCCATTGCTGCTGAAGCAGTAGCGCGCAAAGAGCAGCAGGGAGCCAGCCATCGAGTAATCCTGCCAAGAGAATGGAAAGTGGAGAAACGTGTAGACACGAACATGACCAGAAGGCAAACCACTCATCCTCCCCCGCTGTCTCTCCCTCTCTCTCGCTCTATCTCTCTCTCTCTCTCATTCAATCTCACTGTGTGTGCTTTGACTTCAACAATGCGGCTGGCAGTGTCTTGGCGATTGCCTCATAAATTTTTGAAATTGACCCAAATGCCACCAGAAGCCAGTTACTACAGCAGCAGTAGCAGCAGCAGCCTTTGACATCATCGTCCTGGTTCTATTGACAGAAACTATTTCAGTTTCTAAAAAGTTGTTGTTTAGACTTTGTTTGAGTTAGCACAAAGTTGATACGCCTCCGGCAGGTGCATCCAGGTGCCCTCTTCCTTGCCGACCTGCCTACCTCAGATGAACCTTGAACTTCCATTGATTGCCCGAATGCCAGCTCGTTGAGCCTCTTTAGACCTCTTTGCCTAATGAGCTTAAAAGTGTCGCCCATTTTGGCGTCCTTATCAATGCGCTGCTTCCCACTTAACTTGCCGCTTAAATGTGTTAAAGGTGTTCTTAAAGGCAATTTCACCTGGTGAAAAGCGTATAACTAACAAGCTTGCCCACTTGACGTATGGGTAACTTGTTATCAAAAGGATTATTGAACTGCAGAACACTTTTTAACGATTTAATGTGTACATGAATAAATAAATATTTATATGTATTTATGTATTTATACATACAATGTATACACGTTTCTCACGCTGCCATAAAAATGTTCTAGTTAAGCAAAACTTTACGACTTTGGCCTTGAGCGATTTGCGATTTGCAGATTCTCTTCTTAGTCTCTCTCTCGCACACACACACACACACACACACAAACATTGTTAGCTGAATTTCGCATAAAAATTTGTAATCTAGCACAAGGCGCCCAGAATGTTATAAATAAGCTTAAAGTGAATGTTTAAATGGCGCCCTTGAATGCATTTTACTTCCCCATAGTTTTTGGGCAGACAAATAAATTGTGTTTAGTGAAAGTGAAGTTAAGTTCAGATTTTTTGGGCAAATGGCCAAGTGAGTAAATATGGCAAAAACTGGGCCAATGTGAGGCCTGGGAAAATGCGTACACACATATGCAAGCAAAATGGGTCTAGGGTCCTGTGTGTCCTCAGTTTGTATTCAGTTTGTAATTAGTAAGTGATTTGGGTTACTGTCCTCTTAGCACCCTCACGAACTCTGCCCACCCCATGTAATCACTTAAATAAATAAATAAACTAACTGCTGACCTTTGACATAGTTGTGTGTGTGTGTGTGTGCCAAATGAAAGTACCCATTAATGGTAAAGCAGGCAACAGGATGCCCTCCACTCATCCAATTCTCCATATGTGGCATTTTACAAAATTAACTGCTTTTATCTACATTTTTGTTTTTGCGTTGTTATTTCTATAGAAACGCTCGGCATATGCATGAGGCTACACGACAGCCCATTAATTTTTCTCTGTATGCGTGTGGAGTGTGTTTGTGTGTGTGGGTGTGGGTGTGGATGGGTGGGAGTGCGAGTGTGTTTTGCTGTGTCATTTCACCAAATGTCCCGCATCTACACACACACACACACACACACACACAGGGACAAACTAATTGTAATGTGGACGTTGGTAAATTATATACCCAGCTGTCTGGCAGGGAATTTATTAATCGCCCGAATGGAGAATAGAGATATCCAAATGATAGCTTAGCCTATATAATTATATAAGTGCTTTCATTTTGCTTTTGCTTAAAAATATTAGCAAAACTCTTAGAATAAATGCGACATTTTGTTTATTGTATTAAAGTTTCACTGCCATTTACCATTTTATGGGATTAAGGTAAGCAACTTCTGGCCCCTTTTGGGTGGGGGGGTCTGTGACATTTGGCCATAATTACCAAGAAATTGTTAACGATTTGTTTTAATTAGCTTACCAGTTTTATGGCGTGGCTCTGCCTTTCTCTTGCTCCTACCACCAAAAACTAAATAACTTTGCTGCAGCTCTTGCAAATTCCTTGAGAACTTTGTCTTGGGCATCAGCATCTACATCCGCATCCGCATCCGAATTTGAGTTCGCATACAAACCGCCGAAAACGACTCTCGACAAAACTAAAATTGAAAGTGCAAAAGAGCTTGCGAAGCAAATAAAACAGAAGAAAAACTTTTGCGGCGTTTTCAGACGGCGCCCTCAAGCTATAGCACATTGGGGTAACGGGTTTTTCCGTTTTACCGTTCTCTCGTTTCTTTTTTTCTATTTTTCTTTTTTATTTGACATTTTTTTTTTTTCTTTTATTTTCTCTCGCTGTGGTTTTCCAAATGTGTGCGCATTATTTTTCATTTGCATTGCGTCATATACACAGAGAAAAGGGAGCGAAAAGGGGAGCCGAGAGAAGAAGGCGGAGAAAAGGGAGTGACTGTCTAGCTCGACAGCTAATTCATGGTGACCCCTTTTGGGTGAAAATGTTTTCGTTGTTCATGTTGTTGGCTTTTTATTGCTGTTGTTGTTGTTGTTGTTGTTGGTCAAGGCGACCAAGGAAAAGCAACAGCAACAAAAGTTGCAATCAAGTTGCCTGTCATTTCACTGTGTGTGTGTGTGTGTGTGTGAGTGTTTCGTTAATTACATGCATAAAACCGGTTGCCCGGTATTAGATGTTGGTAGTGGTTAATATACAGAGAGTTTCCTGCTTGGAGTAGAAAAATTGTTATAAAATCGATAACTGCTTAATGTTTGGCTACTTTTAAAGGAAATATGTAAGTTACGTTTTAAGCTCTATTTACCAATTTGAAGAGTAAATAGTAAAAATGATCTCCTCTATTTAAATTTCCCCTTTAAACGTATAAGACCTAGCCATCCATTGATTTCTTGTTGTTGCATTTTCAGCAAACTTTTCGTAAAACACTCACGTCCACAATGCACCAGCATCATATTGGGGGTCTGAAAGGCGATTTTACGTATGCTCCTGCCCCTCTCTCTCTCTCTCTCTCTGTGTGTGTGTGTGTGTGGAACGTGTTGGCTGGTCCCAATTGCATTGCGTAAGACTTGTGACATTGGAGACAGGTCCAGGCAAGCGTCGACTATTAAGTGGGCCAACTTTAGTCGGGAAAATCAAATTATTCTGTCATTCTCTATCTCGCCGATTCTTTGTAACAACATTTTCTCTCGCCATAACTCAATCAAGTGAAACTGAAACAGTTTGTGAGCCAACAACAACAACAACAACAACATCGAGCAGCAGTTTTCCATGCGTGTTAATTAATTTGTGTTAAGAGCTCAGTTGGCTATTAATAATGACCTACTGGCCAGGATCAATGGCGGCGATGGGACTAGGACCAGGACCAGCTACACGGCGAGAACCAGCACAATGTGCGTGTCTTCACACACCGCCGAAGTGAAGCCGACTGAGTTGATCAATTATGTAAACGAGCAACAGTTTTGCTTGCCCATTTTTCATTTTATTTACGTTAAAAATTTATCAGAAACGAACGAGCTGGCAGATAGACAAGGCAACGTAAGGCCAGGCACGTGCCGGGCGACTAAAAGCCAATGTGAGATTCACAGGATGTGAGTGACTTGCAAATGACTTGCCATAGCATACGTTTGGGGGGGGGGGGGGGGGGGGGGGGGGGGCAGGCTCAATCCTATCTGGAATTTAACATGAATATTTATTCAATTTAAATTTGCAAAATTTAAATATTTTCCCACAATTTTCCAGTTCTGATTTACTCTAATTGCATTTAATTGTATTCTATATGGTAGGGCAATTAAAATGTTATTTTTTTAATAAAAGCAAAAGCAGAAAGCAAAACCCCAAGAGAAATACCTTTTTGGTCACACTTCCTGCAATCCCAGCTGCTGACCACAAAACAGAAAGTAGAGAAACAAAGTTACCGACAGCGGAATACCTATCTTTGAGCGAAACTTATCTTATTAGAGGAGAAGTCTAACTTAAATCAAATACATTGCTCACCTCACATTTTGGCCATGGTAATATACCCTTTCACAATCTTGTGTGAATGGGTATGAAAACAAAGAGAAGAACTGCAACACAACCAAATGGGATTTGGAAACTGGGTGAATGTGTGGTTTGCCCCTTGACCGCATATATGACATAGAGTGTTGGGGTTACTCTGCTCTCGAAAATTGCACCTGCTACACTGAACTCGGTAAGTGGCCATCGCTCTGCTCCTAATGGCCCGACACACTGAGCAAATTCAATTTGTTGGTAGCCCAAAAACTCGCTCTCTCGCTCTCCCTTCCGTTTCACTTCCCCCTTTACGGCAGCGGATTTCCGCTCGGCCTTATATAAAATGCAGAAACCAGAAAGCCAGCCACCGGATTCGGGTCGCGCTCTGAGTACAATTGAATTTTTTAGGTAATTTCATTTTCAGGCGGCACTTGAAGAAACTCAACAAAAAACAAAAGCAAAGAAAGTCATTGTGAGAATAAGCCAAACTTTGCGTATGGAAATGGGCGAACTATGAAATTAAATTAGTTTCGCTTAACTTGCATTGCGGAATTTCAAATGTAATTTAACTTAACTTGACTATTGTTTTTTGGGATCAGGGCTTGAAGGGATGCAAAAACGGATGCTCAGGGAAGTGTTAAATTCAAAACTTTAGTAAATACTTTGTCTCGGTTCGCCGCTAAAAAAAAAAGAAGTAAAGAAGGTGTATTAATCTGGGAGCTTATCGATAACCTTTTCGATTAAGTTTAATTTTCTATCGAAAGTGTGTAACGGAACTCCTTTAATTCGAGATTACAATTGTAGACGTTTATGTTTTCGTTTTCATTATTTTTCTTTCTTTTGCTTACATATTTGTATGTATGTTTGGCTTTGTAACTGAGTTGCCTATATGTATGTATGTATAAGTAGTTATATATATTGCTATTTCATTCACATAAAAGCGTTTTTGTAACGGCACTTTATGAGCGCACATTTGCTACAAATTATATTCACCGTTTCTAATTCTCTCTAACTCTGTCTCTGTCCTTTGCTCTTTGTTCGAACTCTCTTCGAAACTCATGTTGTACATTTGTTTTCTCTACTTTCTTTTCTTTTCCTTTTTATATAGCTTCAAGCTAAAAACGTAGTCAAAAGATAACTTCAAGATTAACAACAACAACAATAACAGTAACAAGAACAACAAAAAACAACAAAACTACAAAAGAAAACGAAAACAAAAAGACAAGTAAAACATAACTGTAAATTGGTTTAAAACAAAGTAAAGTCAAGGCGTTGCAGTAACCACAACAAATACCAACAACAACAACAACAACAATAATACAATAAAAACAACAATAGCAAACAACAACAAAAGCCGCTAGTAGAAATATTTTTTTTTGATTCGTGGCACCACCAAAAACAAAAACCAAAAATATACAACAAAAACTCAACTCAAAAAAACAAAAAACAAAAAAAGCAAAAAAGTTCCATTTTGCATAGTAGACTCTTAGGCGCCGCACACAAAACATAACAATAAAGCAAACAAAACAGCAACAACAAAACATCCATCTGACATCACATCGTCCACCACCCTCCACCACGAACCACATGAGCCTGAACAAGATCAAGAAGCGAGACTCGAGTGACTTATGACTGATGCGCTCCAAGTCAAAGGGGGCTGGGGCCGCGGGCGGGGGCGTAGGCGGCGGCCATCATGCCAGCGGGAGCCGTTACAAGGTGACGGCCCAACGCTGCGCGGTGCCCGAAGTGAACATCACATCGCCAACGAGCGGCGGTAGCCATCCTCGTCATGAGATCACCTTTCAAGTCCAGAACAATGCTCAAGCTCAGGCCAAACACTTTGCTCTACTACGCAGTCGATCACAGCCGACGTCTAATACGATTTTCTCGCCAGGCTTGGGCGTGGGCAACGCCACTCTGGTCGAGGAGGAGGATTTCAGCTTGGCAGCGGCGGCAGCCAGTGGAACAGTCAGCAAGAATATCCTGCTGCGCCAGGAGGAGCACGAGGAAATCGAACCGGAGCACGAGCAGCAGAAACATCCGCTGGAATCATCGGATCAGGGTGAACCTCCCAACGAGCTGACCCCCCTAGTGGAGGAGCCCAGTGCCGCTGCCATTATCACAGCACCAGCCACCAGCAGCACCACAACGACCAATCGCTATAGCCACAACTCGAAGACCACACGATCCTGGCCCGTCATCTATCGCAATCCCCATCACTGTGACTACGAGGCACTCTACGTCCAGCAGCAGCAGCCCCAGCAGAACTTGCAGTCCTTCAAACAGAACTGTTACTCCAATCAGTTCAAACAGTCGATCGTCTACTCCAGTAGCAATGAGGATTTGCCTCCTCCATCTGGTGGAGAGCAGCAGGTAACAGAACCGCGACAAACCACGTGCTATTACTTTGCCCCTAGCCGGCACAATAGTATTTATGAGCATCCCTCATCCGTGGTCGGAGGTTCCTTGCAATTCGAGGCCAACGCCACTACAGCAGCAGCTGCAGCCGCCGTCGAGAGCCTGAGGAGGAGCAACAGCATCTTACTGCGTCAGAACAGTTGTGCCAAGGTTATACAACGTCGCGGCAGTGGGAGCGGCGCCGGTTCACCCACTTCGCTTGGTTCACACATGGAAGGACTTGGCATGGGCAGTGCTGCTGGAGCCAGTGCATGCTGTTCCAGCTGTTGCCTGGGACCGCCTCCGGTGCTATTCCTCTTCGTGACTCTGCTGATGACCACTAGCGCCACAGCAATGCTGTGTGCCGCCATTATGACTGATCACTGGGAGCACGTTACGTGGGATCGCAATAGTTTGGATCGTTACTCCAATAGATCGGGTCTGCATTTGGAGTGGCTACTGGACGAGCAAGTGGCCATGCTAAAGCCAGACAAAAGAGGTAAGTTTGACGGAAATCACATTCACCAATCAGTAATTTTTCCTTCTTAGCCGATCATCGCTTTCGCCGAGACTCAGTATTTTTGGTGCCGATGCATGGCGGCATTTGGACCCTGTGCATTGACCTCAACATGCAGCAGCTCCAGGAACTGCGACGCAATCCCAAGTTCCCACGTGGAGCACCGCCGTGCGTTAATTATCTCGCCGGCTCCATGGAGAATGCGCGTGGGGAGGAGCAGCGCAACGATTGGCAGCACAGTGAGTCACAGGTCACACTGCAGCCGCATCTGAGTACGTATTTAGGGGGTGCAAACCTTGATCCTATCCATTTAATCTCTCCTGATTAGCAATTAGTTCTGTTCCACCAGTTTTGAGGCATTTCCCGTACGTTTATTGTTTACACTTTTCGCTCTCCTCGGTTGTCATTCCTCTTCCTTTTTCTTTTCTTCACTTCTTTTTTTTTTTTTTTGTAATACGAAAACATTTCTCATTTTTTTTTTTTATGATACGCACTTAGCACTAAATTGTGATTGTAATCTTACAGACTTATAGAGATTGGTTGTAGAAAATAGCGAAAAACAGAAATAGCATAAATAATTGAATAGAAATGTTATGTGTTTGTGTGTGTGTGTGTGTGGGTGTGATTTTAAGTATCCGACGTGTGTGTGAGTGGAATGTTTGTCTTCTCTAAACCGCTGGCCGCTTGGCTGGAGAGCACAAAGCTTCCGCTTCTGAACTGGGCTCCTCGGGCTTCTTACGTTTAATCAGATGCGTTATGTCTGTGGGCTTGGCCGAGCTGCTGCTGATGGCCGACGATGATGCGGCGCTTGTTCCCGCTGCCGACGATGTCGAAGAGCTGCTAGCTCCATTGGTCGAGGACAAGGTTGTGGAGGAAGAAGCTGCAGCTGCCTCACCATTGCCGCTGCTCATTGGCTTGATGTAACTATCCAAAGCGGCACGCACCTCGGCGATAGTCTGAAAGTAAAAAGAAAATCAGGAAAAAATCTTCAAATTTCCAACAAACGCCAAGTGCCCGCCCTTACCTGTGCTTGCATCTCTTCAATCTCTTGAATCTTGGCAAGAATCTCTTGCTTGGTCTCCTCCAAGTCGAGCATAGTGTTCTTCTCACGTTCAGTGGGCTCATCCTTGTTCTTAATTTCCCCAATTTCCTCTTCAATCAGGGCACTAGAATTACGCAAGGCAGTCGCACCTTCCTTGTTGAGCTGCTGCATCAAGTAGGTCAGTCCAATCTTGTAATGCAATTCGGCTAGGGCACGACGGTTCTGAGTGGGCAGTTCTCCATGAATTTTAAGAGCTTTCTCTGTGTAGTGGAAGTAATTGGATTAGATACCTGTATATTGAGGGATTTAATTGCACTTACCATAATCCTCACGCGCCGCGTCCAAGATACCATTCTCAAACTCAATGTTTGCCAATTCCGTTTGGACTTCCGCCAAATATGAGAGTCCACTAAGTCCCTGACGAGAGAAAATCTTGGCTGCCGCCTCTAGGATTTCCCATGCCAATTGGAGACTACCGCTAACGCCTTCTTCGGCCTCGCCCTCGGCCTCATCGTCCATTTGGTCATCTTCTACACCCACGCTGGCAGCGGCATTGGACCCATTGCTGGTGCTAGCAGCAGCCTCACCATTCGAGGTGCTCGGACGTTCGTCATCATTGCTGGAGGATCCTCCATTGCTGCTGCTTACTTCATCGACGCCGGTTGGTGGCTTCTTGGTAGCACTTTCCGATTTGGGTAGCTCGGCATCTCCTGTGGAATCAGCTTCATCTGAACCCGAACCCTCCTTAATGCTATCCAACTTTTTGCTGTCTTTTGTGGTGCCTGCAGCTCCATTTGATTTGGGCTGCTCTGATGCTGACTCCTCTTCGTCATCCATATCCTCATCATCGTCATCCTCATTACCTGCCTCATCAGGCACATCGATCACTTTGTTCTCGTCCAGAGCCATGGCAATCAACGACTTGGCATATCTGTAATCGTGTAATCATATTAGATATTATATAATTCTCTCGCCCCCACTTCATCCTACTCACAACAAGAGCGGCTGTCCCAATTCGTTAGCCAACTCGCCGTAGACCTCCTCGTATATCTGGCACACCTGGCTTAACTCATCGGCCGCTTCATCGTAGCTCTTCACCAGAAAGTTACGAGATCCCTGACTGAACAGCTCTTTGGCCTTTAGAATTTTTTCGGCCCTCTCCTGTTCGGATTTGCCAGTGCCAGTTCCTTCCACTCCGTTGTCGTTGTCCGGTGTGGTGTCCGGTGCAGCAGCAACATGATCTACGCTCTTTTGAATGGGTTTATCCAATGCATCGGCAGCTCCCGCTGTCACAATGGCTTCGGCTTCGGCGGACATATCGATTGGCTTCTCTTATTGTAAGATGGATGTTAACTGTGAATGATAAAATTGAAAGATGAGAGTTTTCTTTTCTAACTTTTGCTTCTTGTTTTTCTTTTTCATTTTATCCCAACCCCCTCCTCAACCTCAGCCTAACCCACTGCCCACTGCCAGCATAACCACCCACTATGTAGGTTGTACCCTAGGCGTCACTTTTGATGTATGTAGAACGGCCGCTAAAAATGGCAACTGTTTTCCTTTGCTTAATGCCTTTGTATTGCTTATATCACGCTAACGCCTCACATCTTGCCACGCCACGCCACGCCTCGCCTCCTGCCCCTGTGGCTCACCATAATTCAGTTGCGCATTCATCTGGCTTTAAATTTGTAGCTCCAAGCTGTCGCACATTTCACAAGTCATTACCACAAATCCCATTTCAGTGCGCGACCGCAAATCCTTTGAGCATATCACAGATAAAAATAACGAACAAAAAAGGGAAGAGCGAAAGAAAAAAAACCAGAATGTCCTTGCCATTGTTTATAGTATAAAGTAATTACCACCAGCACAACTAACCAAGTCTTTTGCCGTATTGTCTATATTATTGCCCCGTTCTCCTACATCATAGATGGGGACGGACCGACCAACCGACCGACCGTCCGACCAGCAGATGAAACATGTTCATGTCGAGAGAGTTTGTGTTGCAAGAAGCACGCAGAAAAAAAAAAGGAAAACGGAAAAATAGGTCACCGTGTGGCATGTCTCATTCATCTATTTCTCACCTGACTTCTCCTACCCTAACGACTCACCGCCGCCGCCGCTATGGCAATAGCCACTTTAGTTTGTGTTTTTTATTGTGTGCACTGGGCCACATGAGATTTAATTGGTGGTGTCTCTGGCAGAGAGTCTATTGTAATTGGGTAATTGGTTTTACGGATGTTCAGATTGTGGGTATTCCATGTCAGTTAACTAAGCTTCTCGGGACCATGACCAATGCGGCCGTTTAAAAGGGATCATCGACTAGAAGTCTCTTTGCTTTTCCTTACAGTTCGCCAATCATTTATTAACATAATCGTAGCTTGGCATTTCCAATCAAACCTTGCGATCTTTCCTCTGTACACTAAATCCCCAAAAAAACAATTCTTAAACGCGTTGTACGAAAGCGATTTGTAATCAAATTTCATTTGGACAGGAATGCAGAATCTTTCCATATCCTGCTCATTGGTCTGTCTCATTATATTGGGAAGTGCGGCATTGGTCGGAGCTTTTGGGGTATGCCAAAGACAGATCAGCGCCATATTAATCACAGGAGTGATGTATCTCCTGGCGGGTAAGTGTTGCTCATAAACTCCGTCGTTCCATTCATAGATATTTAAAATTCCTCTCTTTTTTTTCTAGCCTTGTTCGCCCTGTTCACGCTTATGATCATCCACTTCAAGCGTCAGCAGGGACGCCCCATGCTGGACAGCGACTACGATGGCACTGTGGACGGCATTGTGGCACGTCCAGGGGGCGTGGCCATTATGGCCAAACCTCTCTTAGGAGCACGGATATTCCTTACGTCGTGGAGTCTGGATTTGGGATGGGGTGGAGTAGTTCTGTGCGCCATTACATCGGTACTCTGGATTCTTCTGTCAAAGATCATGCGCTACAACCCGTTCTCGGCGCTCATGATTTAGCTAAACGCCCTGCCGCTCGGCGGCGGCTTTGGATATGCCAGTTATGGGAGCTATGGCAGCACGACCAGCTCGAGTGGTGGCAGCTCGAGTTTTCTACTGGCAGCCGCCACTTCGTCGACGCGGCAAGTGGAGCATCGGGGTAAGGGCAAGTACATCCTTTGAGCGCAGCCCTGTGCCCTTTCTCCCCTCCTACTTTGTTATGTTTCGTTTCCATTTCACTGTACGATGATTTATCTCTACTACAACTTACAATTGGTTGGAACCAAAACACACACAAAAAAAACTAAATACAATTGCCTTGTTCTTATATATATATTATACACTTACTTAAATTATACAACATGTACTTGTATCTATTATTAACTAATTTAAATATTAACTTTAATGTAAATTCAATTTACAAACTTTTTGTATACATTCGACAATTCTACACTGAACTACACAAAAATCAAACTAACTAAAGCTAACTAACTAATGCTATAGCAAATCTTACAAATTCCTTATTGAGGCTTTTGCTTTTCGAGTGCTTTCTAGTAACCATTTTGCTCGCCTAGTTAATTTATTTAAACAAAAAAAAAAAAAAAAAAAAAAAGAAAATAAAGACGATTGACAAAATCGTTGTACAGTTGTGCACGATAAGCTATAGCAAATGTATTAAATAGATCAAATAGGAGTGGCTTTAGAACTATACAACAAGAAGAACAAGTGAAAAAGGTTTACAAAACAAAATTTGGAATTAAAAAGAAGCATACGCTAAAAGTTTAAACAGAAAAAAAAAAACAAAACCGAAAATCAACAAGTGTATTTTTATGCAAACGCTTTGCCTTATATAGAAGAAAACAAAACAAAAAATAAAAAGAAAACCAAAGAAAATTGTAAAATAATAAAACAAAATGAAGAATTGTTCTTATTTTCGCAGTGGTTATTAATAAACATTTACCGTTCGAAATGTGTTTTTACAAAGAATTGTATGGAATATGACAAATTTGAGAGCAACGAAGAAAAGGAAAAGGTTCATTAACATTTACTCCTGCTGTCTGCCAGAAAAAAATTAAACAAACATGCAAATGAACTCGCGCAAATAATGAGAATTTGTTCAAAAATAATACGATCAAAGGAGAATGGGTGGAGGTGAAGGAGGGGGGAAGCCAATTGCTAACTGTATACAGAATGCAACTCCCAATGCAACACTATATGCAAATGTGTGTGTGTGTGTGTGTGTGTTTGTTTGCCCGCGCGTTAAACAATTAATAAATTCGCTCACAATACCATAAAAAAGTTAAGATTACAAAACAACGCAAAAAGGTTCATTCACCTGTGTGAGTGCGTTTTATGTATGTCTATCACTCAATGAGTTTATGCGATAGCCCAGTTCCCAATAACCATTCGTTGGAGGTTTCATGAAAACAAGACCAACAATCACAATTATTTATAGCCATTTTACTTATAGGGTGGTGTGGCCCCCGTCTTTATCATTTTTGCGAACTTTCCACTTTGCAAATTTCGCAAGGCATAAACATTTCGGCATTGCCCGCCATTCGCCCGCGCCAACAAATACACCAATACTGTGATACCGGCAACGCAATTTGGCCATTTATAAACTTAAAGCAAATAAACCACAACACGTTTCACATATGTATATTTTAATAGGGAAACTGAAATTGCGACAATTAATTAATGTTTAGCACATACAAAACACACGCCAGCAACAGCAATAACAACACTAACAAGAAGCGGCGGGCCAAGAAATGGAAATTCGCAAATTCGCGTGTGCGTGCGTCTGTGTGTATGTGCAGGCATTTTGCCATCGAAGCCCACTGGGTAACTTACATTTTATATATTTATTGTGGTTGCTATCAAAGCAATTATTGATTAAACAGTAAAAACACACGTATTTAAGCACAACAAACACAAAATATAACAAATTCTTTTTATTTCCAACAAAAATTCGCGAAAAACTGGCGCGAGCGCGCGATACGAGGAGAAATAGTGGTGGCAAAAACAACGATATACTTGATATATCGATATGTTGCAAAAGTGGCGCCACCTGTATTTTTTCTTTTAGAACTGTCACACTTAATACGCGCAATTTATCGATAACTCATCGTAGTTTTAGGACAGATTTTTCCGTTTTTTTTTTGAATTTGGAGGGAAGCACACATGGAAGAGCAAAATCGGTTCCAGGTGGAAGAAGAAGCTTATGCGGAGAAGTGGAGTTGCTTTCACGTGAAGGCAAATGGCTTTTTTAACCGCTTGTGAGGGAGATACATCGCTTACAAAAATACCTCCCATTTCTGTCAGTGTTCTTTTGGTTGCGAGTAAGTTCAAGTTGCACCCCAGCGAATATTCATAAAAGCAGAGCGAGTTTTTAAGTATTGAAGAGCGAATTGCGGTGCATGAGCGAATTGGCGCTGGTATTTATTGTTGTTTTTATTTTCGAAGTGAGCGGGTGTGTTTCGCGGTCGCCAAAATTGTAAGTTAAATTATGAAAGTGAAGAAAAATATTAAAAAACAGGAAAATAATTAAACATTGGTGCTTAATTTGCAATGTTGTTAAAAAAAACCTTTAAACTTTATTTTGTGGAGCTTTCATCTAGTTAAATTCGAGAAGTTTCATTATTGCCCTTTAACGTTTTTGTGAATAAACAAAGGTGGCAAGAACTAAATTTGTCAAGCAGTTAATTGGCGAGTGTTGCAGTTAAATTGGAAGTTATTTTTATAAACAAAAAAAAAAAAAAACAACCACCTCACCTTGGACTGTTAAATATTTATACATAAAACTGCCGCCATCCACCACCCACCGACCGCGCGCC
Organism: Drosophila nebulosa; assembly: GCA_024703675.1. Taxonomy (NCBI): domain Eukaryota; kingdom Metazoa; phylum Arthropoda; class Insecta; order Diptera; family Drosophilidae; genus Drosophila; species Drosophila nebulosa. The sequence continues at coordinate 726,112 of JANFPS010000007.1, read as the reverse complement.
CTTCACCAACGGAACGCTTTTGTGTGGCGCCAACATAAATACATATGTAAAAGCAGCAGCACCAGCAACAGTAACAATAACGGCAACTACAATTGTACGGTACGTGAATTGAATTTTTATGCTGGGCATTTCCTTGTTTTATTGATTTTTGAATGGTTTTCATTTTTGCCGCCTCCTTGGCTCTCTCGTCTCTCGATTGTATCATGCAGATTTCTTTTCTTTATCATGAGTTTGCTTGAAGAGGGGGAATTGGCTCTTGATTCACCTGCTTTAGGGGCAAGAGGAGGAGGACAGCTGCAAACTCTCAGCTGCTGCGGCTGCTGTGACGCACAGCAACAACAACAAGGCCTTAAGCTTTTTTTTTGTTTTTGTTTTTGGTTGCTGACATAAACCGGTTTTCGTTTTGTTTTATCTTTCAGTCTCTCAAAAAGTGTGTTAAATTTTGTTTTTGCTGTTGCTAGTGGCCGTCTTCTTCTTCTTCGTTTTCGGTGTCGCGGCTATCTGTTAATTAAACTAACTAATATGCGTTCCAGCAATTGCAAATTATTTGCAATTATCGACATCCGCTGGACGCCGCCGCCGCCGCCGCCACCAACCATAGGAAGTCGGTTTATTTGCCAAAAATTTTACCGTTAGCTTTTAAAGATTATGGCAGTGGCAGATCCACGGGGGGTTATTCAGTTCCCCCTTCCACTTTTAAAGAATTACACCCAACTTAAAATTATTTATTATCACAATCCATGAATTGTGCATCTAAACTTTAAATGACTCACCCACAATTTCAACAAATTTCGGCTTACTGGACAGAAAAGCCACTGCGGCATGGCCAAAGTTGGCTTTTTGCCTTACAGTTTGATGGAATAGTTGCTCCTCCACTCACCCACCACCCACTTTTACCCATTCGACAAATTTAGGCAATCTCGAAATGCAGCAGGCAATTGTGTCGTGTTTTTTTTTTGTTTTTGTGTTTTCGTCTGCAGACACAACCACCCTGGGACTTGGTGGATGGATGGCCAGGACATGCTGATGACCTGGCATAAGCCTCTCGGCACACGCTCCAAGGATAAAATGCTAAACATGCTAGAAAATCGATTTTGGGGGAGGGATTCACCCGTACGTATGTAAATATGTATGTATGTATGTAGATATATCTGCATATTCCTCTACGTATTTATATATAGACATTGTACCTTGAGGCGACCCTCGATTGTCGGCCGGTTGATGATGCCACAAATAAGGAAAGGAGTTCACTTGACTGCGGCAAATGTTCAATTCCCCCAAAAAACGGAAATAAATTTTGCAATACAAAAAAGGGGAAAATTTTTTCTAAGAACGGAAATTGACTTTGATAACCAAAAATATTTGTAATCTTATTAGATTCGGCTAAACTTTAAAGTTTATTCCACTGACTTTCCCATTTAAATATCTTAATTTATGCATATTTCAACTGAAAATGCTTCAGTTCAAATGGCGCCACATAAAACTCGTTGGAATTCAATCACTTTCGCTTTGTTGCCAAAGAATTTGCATCGTTTGGTTGTTCTTGTTGTAATGTTTTGAACGATGTACTCACATTGGTGGAATGTTTGCTATTTTTTTCCCCCTCCTGTTCTCTTCCTCCCCCCCACCTAGTCAGATTCTGCCGGCAGTCGGTCGTCTGGGCAACATATGGCAGAGAAGGGAAGCGAGGATGCTTCGTCTGGAGGACTACTACCAACTCACTCTCTCTCCCCAAGCAATCTCTCTCTCTCTGTTGGAAGCCATCCTTTGTTGTCTCGATGTCGTTTGTATTTTTTTTTTATAATGTAGTTTGTCCATGCATTTCGGTTTGTTTGCTCAGCCCACAGAATGGGAGAAGTTCATTCACAATGCATTTAGTTGGGTTGAAAGTTTTCATAGGACGGACGACTTTATTCCCATCAATTGGCAGATTGAGTTACAATGTTTAACCATTCTATTTGGTTAGTCGAGAGATAAGTTAATGGGTTTTAGATTAGAATTCAGAAGAGTTCTGAAACTGCTGGCAAATTGTATTCATTTAATTATCTGTTAAAAATGGAAAACTGGCTAAACTTTTTCCTTCATTAGAATCAATTTGCCACACAATCTAATTCGATCAGAGAGAGAAAGAGAGAGAGAGGGAAATCAGGCAATCAATAATGAGGGAGACCTTCAACTCAAGCAAAAGAGATGAATAAATAAACATTTTTCAAATTAATGAACAAAGTCAAAAGACAAACACAAGAAATAAAGTTCATTGAAATTGGAAGCATAGTCGCGCGCCGTCCCCCCCGACCCCCCGTCTCCCGTCTTCGTCCACCACCGTCCAATGATTAGTCAGCCAAAGTCAAAGCCAAAACCGAATAAAAAGAAGCCAAGACGGCGCCTATGACTAACCGCCAGAGAAGCAGAATAAAACTCGAATTAATACTACATTGAGTGGTGAATAAGGGGAAGGGGTGGGAAGGGGCTACACTTAACCCAGTACCTGTCAAAAAAGCAAAATAAAAAAAAAAGGAGCCGAGCCGTTGACCGTTAGCGTGGAAAGACATTTGACACCAGACAAAGAGAAGAGACTAGCTGGTGGGAGGGGAGTGGGGAGTAGGAATGGAAAGTGGCTCGTTGGTTTTCAATTGCTGTTGGCTATCTTGGAGTTTGTCTCTTTGTCTCTGCAAGTTCTTTGGCCCGGGCCTTGTCTCCGTTTCTGTCTTTGTCGTTATTATTAACATTTAATTTTGATATGCAAGTTCTGTCTGCCTCCTACTTGGGTTCAGTCTCTGTCGCTTGAGGAGTTGTCTTGGCTTATTTGGTATGCGGCAGACACAAGAGACGTTAGCCAAACCCTAACTCCGACTCCGACTCCAAGTCCGACGACTTCAATCTCTGGCGTCTTAGTGGTTGCCAACACTTAATTTATTCATGTAGGATAAGTCGTCGTACAGGAATGGTAATAAGCGGAGACCCACACTCGTTCCGCTAACAGATGTCGCTACCTGGCTGGACTGGGGATCCATGTAAAGAGATTTCAATTTGTCGTCTGCCAACAATATGCAAAACATATTCGTCTCTTGGTGTGGCATATGACGGCAGATCCCGAAATACATTCAATATTGTACGATTTCCAAGGGATTAATCTGACACTAGGCATGACTCCATGGTTATATCATATTTACTAAGGAGAATCCAATCCCATGCAATTGCCATTAAAGGATTGCCAATCAATTTCACTTTTGAGACCCACTTTTGGCTTTCTCATAATCAACCCCATTTAGCTCGATGGTTGCCCCCAAAAAACCAAAAAAAAAAAAAAAAGAAGAAAAATCCAATAGACATTGAAGTGGACTATTGGGGCCACTCCTCCAAAAAGCCAAATTCTTTGCCTTGCTCCACATTTCAGTTTATTGTCGTATTTCATTGTATTCCACACTTCACTCGGAAACAAGTTGCTCGAATAGCTTCTGTTTTGGGCCAAGCAGCGCGACCTAAAAACCCATGGAGTGGAGACAGGGGGGCACACACAACATGCAAACGGAAATGGGCCTGCAATTGTAAGGAGAAGACGCCAATGGGAAGCCATTTCTCTAAGCTTCTTGTGCGAGGCACAAAAACAAAAGGAGCAAGGGAGCAAAGGAGCAAAGAAGCAACGGAGCATTGCATGTGAAAGTGCACTTTTGACACACTAACTTATCCAAGCTTCCCTTCCAAGCAACACATCAAGAGAGTAGGCAGAGTAGGCCCATTAGGGCGAATTGTTTTTGTTGCCACAGGAAGTGGCGCGTACAACGTACCACGTACCACGCACCAAAATCCAATCATAATCACAATCATGCAACATTCATCTCCACCATCTCTCCACCATTTCACTCACACAAATGCCAATTAAATGGCCAATTTGAGGAGCACACGAAACGCTCGGACCGACTCGAGCTCACCCCAATCTCTAACTGGGCACGCAAATCCCCGCCACATGTCGTCGACCCCAACCAGACCAGGTTGGGGTTGCTCTTGCTTGTACTTGGCGGCTTTACATCGCCAAAAACATTTTTTAATTACTTATATCGTCAATATTTAATAATGGCATTGCGGCTGCTCCAGGGAATTGTGAAATGATCCAAATCATTATTTATGCAGCTGACAGCTGGTTTGCCCCTACCCCTACCCTTCCTCCCACATTTAACACTTAGAATTCTTAAAATTCTGCTTAGAATTGTTAAAATATTTGAATTTTACATTTAACCAAATGATCAAGACATGAATAAACTTTAATGTAGAAAATATGACTGCCAACCAGGAAAAATAATGCATTTCTCAGTGTATACGGTTTCATTATGTGGTTGCGGACTAATCATTTGATCTAGGGTTGAGGTTTTCAGAACCGGTTCGAAAGTAAGCCCAAACAAAAATATATTCCGGAAGCTAACTTTAGCTGTTTCGATGCTTTTTTGCCTAATCCTGTAATTTGCCCCATGGGACCCGGGTCCGACAAATGTTTTGCCTCCAATAATAGTAAACTTAAATACGATATGAGTTTAATTTGCATAGAAACAGACTCTCTGCTCTCTCTCTCTCTTTCTGGAGGGGAGCTAATTCAAGATCTAAGTATATTCTCAAAAATTGAGGCCGCTAGAAAATATATCTGCAGGGCTCTAAGGGAGACACCCAGCCCTCTCCTAGCTTAAATGTCCTCGATATTTTTGGCCTTCAACCTTTTCATTCAGTGAATTTCACTTTTCTCTCATACATTTTGGCTTTTGTCTGGTTGACGCTTACCAAAATGCACTTGACTTATGCTAAGACCACCCAAAGGCAAACACCAAACCCAACCAAAAGCATCTCCGTCCTCCCCACTTCACGCAGCTTTCGCTCCGCTTGCATTTACCTTGAGTCTTTCATGACATACAACAAAATCTGTCGCCAGGCAAGTGGGCACGGGGGCAGGTGGGCAGGTGGGCAGGCGGGCAACTTGTTGTCACCCGAACATTGTGTTACAGTTGCTTTTCAATGTTTTCAAGTGGTGCAACCAAAGACCGTTCCCCTCTTCCGCATCCGTCTCTTTTGCCTTCAGAGTATTCTGAGTTGTTTGTTGACTTTGGATTTAGCACGTCTCTTGGTCGCTTGGTCTTTCGGCCTCTCGGTCTCTTGGTCGTGGTCTTGGTCTTGGTTTTAAGTAAACACATTTTAATATGCACAAAAGCAAAACAAACATAAAAGAATCTAGTTGAAACAAGGTTGAGAGACTACTCTCTAGAATGAGGCATAAGCTTTGGAAATAGAAATGGGCAGAGATCCCCTCTCAGTAAGACGCCACTGGCATGCATAATGCACAGCAGAGGCCTTTGGAGCACAGAACTCAGCTCCACATCTAATTAACCCAGAAGTAAACAAATAAATTTTTCATTCAATTAACAGGAAATGCGGTTAAAAGCAGTTTCTTTTTCCTCCTATCGCAAAATAATTCAAATAAATCAATTTACACAAACATGTGGAGGAGCATCTGGGCAGGCATGAGCTGAGGGAGCAGGGAAATCTCATGCGGTGGGCCCCCGTGTGGCGGCTCTATAAATACCAGGTCATACGCTCGGACTAGCATGAATATTTATACATTGTAGGAAAAAGAAGAACACATTTCGTTTATTTTCGGCCTTTTTTGTTTCGTTGGGCGGCGATTTCCAGCCCATAAAATTGATATTTATAATACTTATTAACCAGATAGATCTCAGACTATCTGGGGGGGGGAGTACTTTGTGTTGATTTCCATTTCGTTTTCATGCCTGATTAGTTTCGAGTGTTGAAAATTTCAATGGGAATAGCTGCTGCTAAACGAAAGTGTCGATTGATGGTGGCGCACGTCTCTCGTAATGGAAGGGGAGGGGAAGTGTCGTTGGGGTCACGTTGCATTGATTAAAATGGAAAAATTGGGGACAAGAATCGAAAAATGAGATCACAACTCGGTATATTCAGTCACTGTAGAGTGGAAGATGACCTAGTTAATGACCGATTGATGCGTCTTTTGGCCTAGGCCATGATTATTATTTACATCTGATGATCTTCCTTGACTTTAACTGAACTCTTTGTTCGACGTTCGATCAAGGCAAATGTCATTGATCCAATCAATTGAACAGAGATCGTAAAGCATCAATCAATCAATCAATGCCAAACGCAATAGAAATAGAAACACGCGAGAATGGGAAACGAATCTTCTACCAAGTGAAGTCAATAAAAGTCGAGAGATCAAGAACTGATTTGTAGTTATTTTTACCACACCCGCAGTCAGTCAGTCCGTCTGCCATGCATTAAATTCAAATTAACCCAAATTACCAATATAGCAAATCGAAATGGAAGTGGATATGGAAGTGGGATGGAAGCCAATGAAGCATACACAACACAACACGACACGACAGATACAGATACAGATCAATCTGCATTCGCGCAAGCAATTCAATTTGTCCACAATAAGCAGACATGGATACATTTAAATGCATCAGAGATTAAAGAGAAGAGATTACTCCAACCACAAAAGCTCACTGGAGGCTCACTGGAGGCATTCAATTGCAGAATGATTGTTCAGCCACAAGTATTTTGCATTATTCTACCCTGTAAAGAATGGGGTATATAAGCAGAAGAGTCTTTCAGCTGCCAGTCATGCTGTTACTTGCTCTAATTTAGCCAGCCACCTGGCCCGGCTTCTCAATCGGCTGCCTCCAATTATCGTCTTCATCTTCACTTGACACACAAAAGACGCTTGAATGGAAGGCGGATGAATGAGTAAATGAATATGTCTAGATTCATCATGTCATTCATCTGGTAATTGAGGTAAACACTCCAAATAACAAGTCACGTGTCCACGGCCAATGTCCACCTGCTGCCATGTGGAGACACGTGGCTAATTGATGGAGATTAAGTAAAATGTAACTTAAGCTGGCTGACTCGGTTGAATGGGCCGAGGCTTTCGGTCTATGATATAATGATCAAACGATTGACTTGACACAATGATATATAGCATCTATGTACCTCCTCCCCTAAACCCCCAAACCCCCACACCCACCTATAAGCCCACATTTCGCTTCGTTTATCTCGTTTTTTAAACGCTCGAATTTCTTTTCGTCCTAATAGGCCACTCAAAACATTTCATTTGTCATTCCAAGTGCTCACATGCCATAAATAAAAGCGGGCAGATCTTGTTTATGTACAAAAGTTTTTGTTTGCCGTTTACTACAATAAAAAAAAAAAAAATACTATCACTTAATTGCTCCTCCGCTTTTTGGGTCTCCTCTGTTGATCGTTTATAAAAAATTGTTTTGTCTCTGGCGAAAAGCATCTTTGGGATACAGCCAACATTATTATTGTTATTGCGCCAGATAAGCACTTGAGAGCTGCATTGTTAGAGGCCTACTAGTGAGTACAATTTATCTAAAAGAGAGGCATAGTTAATTGCTGCCTCAGCATAGACAAAAACAATTAGTTCGGCTTACTTGTAGACTCGCCACTAATTGTGGCACTTTGCATTAAAAAAAAGATTCAACAATCAAGTTTATCTTATGAACTTGAAAGTTTTCATTGCTATAAAAACAAGGACCACTTTGTTTTCATATAGACAAGTGGATCTAGAATTGTTTAAGAAAGTAAGGCAGCATATTTCAGCTTCCCAAAAGACTTTCCAATTCTGCCCAAACTTCCTCTTTCTAACTATTACCTCAAATTATAATTTTTTCTCTAAATTCAAATTTTTAAACAATTTAATGAATAACAATTGTTGTTTTAATATTTTGTATATTTTCTTTGGATGTAATGGGAAAAAAATGAACCTCAAGCCATTATTTTACTATTTTTTTATTAAATTTTTTTAATTAATAATATTTCTTCATCTTGTTTTAAAATCAAACATAAAAACAGGATACAACTTTTTTGGCAATCGTTTGCAACTAGGCTAAAATGCAGATAGAGCAACTCCTTTTATTAAGGATTATCATCAACTATAGAATAGAATAGATTACATCATTTGGTCGGGAATCCTTATTTGACCTTATTGACAAATGGAAAATGCTCATCGTCCGGGATGTAATTGCAATTTCTTGCGTAACGTAAGATTTCTGCTTAAGTTTCTGAAACCCATTTTGGTTTATATTTCATTTGCCATCTGCTGCAGGTCAACCATAGCCAATTGGCTGGCAGTTGGCACATTAATCAAAAGCCGCATCATTTGGAACATGACACTACAAAATGAGATTTTTCAGTTTGCTATAAAACTTACCTTCATATGGAAGGTTGGCTGGGTGTTCGTCCTCCGTTCGTTTTTTTTTACTCGTCGGTTCGTTTCATTCAAGTATTTGCCTCTCCTTTTTATGGCGAGGAGAGGCACATTTCGAGGTGATGGTAGGCAGTTCAGCATCCTTTCGGTGTGGCTAAGCCTTGGGGCTATTTAAAGGAACATCCTGTTATGAGAGACAGAAGGTCTTCGGCATTGGCTAGCGGTAGGGGCGGGCGGGGCTGTTGCATTTGCCATTTCCTTGTCGGCTCATTTAATTGCATAATTTATTGATAATTAAATGAAACTCCATCTCTGTCAACAGGCCCTGGAGCAGAACCAGAAGCAGCATCAGCAGCAGCAGCTGGTGGGAGTCCCACAACAATTGAGGTTGATGACGAGGTGAACGAACTGAAGCAGCTTTTGCTCAAACAATTAACAGAGAGAAAGAGAGAGGGGGCGAGAATCTAATTGGAGAGTCAGCCACAGAAGCTGGGGGTAAGAAGCACAGGCGGAAGAGAAGGAGGAGGAGGAGGAGGAGGAGGAGTGCAAGATGCCTTCACTGCGTCAAAAGGTCACAACATATTTTCGTCAATTGAGCTTCATAGCAGAGCCACGCGATGGTCGTAGACGAGGAGGAGGCCATGGCCATGAGGGTCATTCCATAGATGACGATGGCAGCTTCATAACCAAATATCTGGAAGGGTAAGTCGGAAGTCCCATTGAGAAGCACATGGATTAATCTTGGACACATTTTTTTGCAGGCGCATGCAGCGTCAGTTTGTAGATGGACCCGAGATCTATAATGGTCAGAATCCCACAGATATGCCCGTACTGAAGCTAGGCTGCTATCCCGCCGGTTCCTGCTCCATTACAGCCGCCTGCACGGGACCCGATGAGGGTCTAACCGGGATAAAGCGTTCCAAATTGCATTTGAGTGCCAGCTTTGCGGATGACATCGATTTCATAGACACCCAGCAGGAGAATGAGGATTGCTATGGAGTACGCAAAAGCACCCCGGTCAATCCGCCACAGAATTCCACAAGGTTGAGTAATAAATTTGCTCGTCCTCCAACTGGCGGCGGTGCTGGCTCCCGAAGACAGAGTAACACTGAACCATCGGGAGGAGGAGGAGGAGGAGGCACCCAAAGCGCAGCCACTTCCATCCAGGGCATGCGATCCCGCAAGAATTCCAAGAGCAGCATCGCCAACCTGACCACAGAGCCATCCAGCAAGCCGCCAACTACAATTGTGGTGAGCATGGTCAGCTCGAGTAGTTCCAGCCGCACCCAGGATCAGAATAATAGAAACCTGATCAATGCCAAGACTGAAGCCACAACGGATGCTCATCCCAACGCAGAGCGGGAACGCCTTCTCCGGGAGGCGGTTAGCAATCAGGGCAGTGCCCAGTCCCAGACGCAGTCCTCTCCCATGGTGGCCGGTGTAGAAAATTGGCAAATGGATACTGACTTTGCCTTTGGCATTTCCGTCTCCCTGTACGAGAATAACATGCTGACCAAGGAGCCCATTGGGAGTCCCATTGCGGATTGCTTTGGACTCGTAGTTCGCGGAGATTCCGCCGTCATGGCCATAGCCGATGGCGTCAACTGGGGCGACGGTGCTCGATTGGCTGCCCGTTCGGCTGTGCATGGCTGCCTCGATTATCTGGATCGGGCCGTATTCGGCGAGTCTCTAGAGTGCCGGGCCACCACAACGCAGGAAGTGTTCGTCAGTCTGCTGCGCAGTCTCTGGGAAGGACACGGTTGCATATTGGAGGTGGGAGGCGCTCTGTCCACTTTAACCATTGCTGTGGTACTTCCGCTGGACGGAGCCAAGGGCAAGTATGTGGTCTGCTCCTGCAACGTTGGCGACTCCCTGGGCTATGTGTATTCCAAGAAGCACGGGGTGCGCGAACTGACCCAAGCCTCCCATGACATCAGCTCAATGCGGGATATGCGTGATGCCCTCGGAGCTCTTGGTCCCGCCGACGGCAACAAGCCGGAACTAAGTAATCTCACCTTCTCCATGAGCTGCATCGAGAGTGGCGACATTGTGTTTCTCACCTCGGACGGCATCAGTGACAACTTTGATCCTGTGGTGGGTAAATTTGCCGAAGCCTGGACACCGGATGTCAAACTGCAGACGACAAATGCCAAAGTCAATTTGGCTCCAAAGCGCCAGAACAAAAGCGCCTCGGCCATCTATGCTCGACTGCAGCACCCATCGACACCTCCCACGCGTCCAGCTCGTGAGGCAAAGGCCGGAAGTCCCCCCAATACGGCTCCCAGTCGTCCGAAGTATATGCGCTCCCAGACACTGATAGAACCGCGTCTGCCTCCGACTCCTTTAATGCAGCATCAGCACCAGCGCATTCCAAAGTCCTCCTCGGGCTTGCCCCTGGTGACTGGGCCCCAGAGGCATGCCCTTACTCTCTATCGGCTGGAGGATCTGCTGAGCTATGGAATCAATGGTACCTTCTCACCGTGTACTTCTGCCCGCAGACTTTGCCATCTCCTCATCGACTTTGTCCGCATGATAACCTCTGCCCGTCGCAAGACTCTCGAGCAGCGGGAGCTTTTCTACAAGTTGGCCACTGGTCCGGATGGCGTCAAGAAGGAGGTGCAGTTAAATCGTATGCAACATAGAGCAGCTCGCAAGCGGATTGTCGATAGCAGCGCCTTCACTGCCTTGCCCGGCAAACTGGATCATGCCACAGTCTTGGCCTATACTGTGGGAGGAGGAACTGGTGATGATGCTACTGACGCAGACTCCGCCGCTCTCTCACCTGTGCTGCAATCCAAGGAGTTCAAAGAGACCAATTTCTAGACTGCAGAAGAAAGTTTTTCTATGAGAAATGTGTGGAACGGAATACAATATAAAATCCAAAGACTACGAAAATGAAGAATCTTTCCACGTGTTTCCTTCCCCCTTTTCACTCATCACTCATATGCATAAATACATCTACATATATACAGATATATATATACATATATTACCCACATTTACTATATACCTTTGATATATCTTTGGATTAGCTTTCTTTTAAGTTATTTGTTGATTTGATTAATAATCTTTTTGTTTTCGCTTTTTTTGTCAGCCATAGTTTTATAGCCATTTATTTTATACAAATAATGCAAAAAGACGCAAATGCCTCAAATGTTTTAAACACTACCAAAAAAAAAAAAAATGGGAACGAACAAATTTAATGAAAGCAAATGTAATTAATATTTTTACACCTTAATGTTAAAAGTCAAACGAAATGTAACTTTACTTTAGATGATTAGAGTCTTTGACTTTCTGGTAGGCAACTTTGTGTAATCGTCGTACCACACACACACACACACACAAACACACACACGCACAGCTTGAATTGCTACTAGGTAAAGTGTAAAGTGGGCTGTGACTAAAGCGGGCCTAAGCAATTGCAATTGAACAATTTCTAATAAACAAACGCGAATTTGCGAAATTTTGCGCTTTTACAAGCACTTCATATATAATTTATGTGTGCTTTTATTTTACTGGGAGAGTTCATGGCGGATTTACAAGGGTGAAATGGGGGAAATTTACCCCCTTAGGTATGCAATGGCAAGAAAAAATTCATTTCATAAACACTTTCAGGCTCTTTAGCTAAAAAGTTGGCCTAATTAAATTGTTAACAGTTTGCCTGAAATTTAAAACATAATTTTTCAATTGTCTATTACAGGAAAACTTATCCATATTTCACCCCTGTAGATCCACCACTGGGAATATATATCAAAAAAAATATCTAAGCGTATAATATGTGCTTGGATTTTTTATCATTTAAGCGGGGACCGAAAAAATATTTTTCGAAAAATCATCGCTATATTAATTCTTATAAAAAACTAGTTCTTATTTTGTTTTTTCAAATATTCCTAAGAAGTATCTTGAATTTCTCTTTTTTAAATTTTTTTACTGAAATATGATTTTTCTTCAAATAATAATCTAAATTTAAAGTTATTTTTGAGAAATATTTGAAAAATAAAAATTATTTTTGTGTTAAATAATTTGCGAAAATCACAACTTAATTGTTATTACTAATTTCTTTTCAGTTTAGCTTATAAATGTTACTCTCCCTGCATTTGAGTGCTTTTAAGTTACGTTAAGTTAATATTTCATTAAAAAATTCTATGCAAAAAAAAATTAGCTTATGTAATTATGTTATAATATGATTTCAAGTCTTGATTTGATATACATAAAATACTTATGATTGCACATAAACCAAAGAAATTCAAAGTCAGTTCCACATAATGAAATGTCTCAAACCTTATATTTATCGAGACGAAGCCTTACCGGGTTTATAGTCTCTAGCTACTGCGCATGCGTAGCAGCAACTTGGCCAGGTCTTGAGCCCGTTTTGGCGAGGAATCTTTGATGTGTTTATAAACGTATTCCACATTGCGCAGCGTTCGCGGCTGGTTGGAAAAGAGAGAAAAGTTAGAAACAAATTATGAAGACTCTCTCTAGAGATACATACAATTGTCTTCACATCCAGTTGAGCTTGGTTTTTGTTGGCCAACAACCAAAGATTGAGAGCTAGTTGGAAAATTGTATCCTTTTCTAGGTCAGCATAGCGCACAATGCGTAGGAATAGATCCAGGGACAGTTCGGCCTGCGAACGCTGCTGCTGAGCTAAGCCCAAGGATTTCAGTTGCAAGAGAATGGCATCTACCACCTGGGCACATAGATGATTAATCTCGGCCAGAAACTTCGGATCATGGCCATATAAGGCGTCATTGGATACCACTTTAAACAAAATCATTTGGTTATTTAATACGTCCTTTAATTATCTCTCACTTACCTCCATCTATATGATAGGGAAACCTTTCAAGACTCTGGGCATAAAGCATGTCCAAGGCATTCAAATAGATGATGCTTGGAGCCGTGCTGTACGCCTTGAAGTCGTGCCTGCCCACCACATCCAATAGCAAACGTAGAAAATACAAGACGCCTTGCTCCGGGCTATCCGGGACCACAATCAATGTGGCCAACATGTTGCACAAATAAGCCACCAAATACTGTTCCAGGCTACGTGGCTTGCCATCCAAATCAACGGTTGCTGCTGGCAATTCGTTAACCAATTCTAAGGCGGCTTCAAAGCAGGCATCGGCCTGTCCCAGGCAGAGAGAATGCAAAGCCAGCTGACCACAAAGCAAATACAAATCCATTTGCTGCTGGACAGATGAGATGCTCGGAATGGTTATGAAGCAGTAGGCAATGCAGGCCTTGACAAAGCCCGTGAACTTGGATCGACCATTCGATCGTTTGGCCAATTTGCAGGCAGCATGCACCAGGTTCACATAGACAGCATCCAGATTGCCAAAGGTGCCCCTAGCCTCCACATAGAAGCTAAGCTGTTGCTCGAGATCGCGGCCAAAGCGAACCTTATGGATGAAGACATTAATAAGTTGGCTTATCTGACGACGTTCATCCTCTACGGTAAGAGCACTGCAAGTTGGGGAATAGAGCGATGAAATGGCTAACAGGGGGAATTGTTGGGTGCACTCACTTGACCGAGTCATTAAGAACTTTTCCCAAATACATAAGGGCATTAGTCACCACCGCATCGGAAGTGTGCTCCTCGCTGTTCTGTTTGTAGTAGTTCAGAATGCTTTTGCAGACCTCCACCCGAACTGACTCATTGTGGAAGAGATCCACATAGGGCAGAAAGTTGGGCTGGATCAGCAGTAACTCTATGTTGTCATAGTTTTGCATAATCTTAAAGAGAATTATCTGAAGTTGGGCATAATGCTTTTCATACGCCTTGCCCAGGCACATGCGACCATTAAGTTCCCCCAACAGGCGATTAACCTCGTGGATCTGCAGGATCAATGAGAAATCTTACATTAAATAGACTTTACATCAATGTGATCTGTCTTACCGTAAAGTACTGGGCCACAAAGACCGCCCAAGTTTCCACACAGTTGATGTACTCATTGGGATCGGTCAGCTTGTTGATGATCTCAAAGGCGGCCTTCAGGAACGTTCCACGCTGCTCCTGTAATGGGGCACAACTGCTGACACAGCTTCCTAGAGAGCGCAGCAATTGTGATTTGGATACGCCTTGCGTTTCACAGTTGTTAATCAATTCCATGAATTCCAAGGCATTGGTGGCTATAAATTCCGGCTTTAACGAGTTGACAACGGACATGAGAATGGCCCCACTGGAATTGGATGGTTATAGTTTTGATTATCATCGATCGTACCCAAAATATATAGGATTCCATTACTTATTCTTTAGTTGTTTGCATTCCTGGACAATTTCCTGTGCATAGAGGTCACATTTGTACACCAAGCAGAGGAGCATATAGTCCAGAGCTGGAGCGTATAGCTGCAAGTACGACGTAGCCGTAATGATTTCAGGATGCAGATTGAAGCGTGACACATAACGAAAGATCTGGAAATGGACAATTATTAACTATGTCTAGGGGAAAAATTTCTTTGTATAGTTACCTGAGGATAAATAATAAAAAAATCTGAAAAGTTCTCCTTTATGTACGTCCGGTCGGATGTCACAGGCACGCCCACTCGCACCAAATAGCAACGGGCATAGGTGGATACCAAGGGATCGGCTATGCCCCTCACTTGCCGGGTCAAACGTTGTAATATTTTCGTATAATTCCTTTGGCCAGTCGGCAAGAACTCATAGCATTTGAAAATAGCCATTTCCAGATACAAACGAGGCAATAACTCTCTAATTGAGGCAATCTTGTAGAACCAATTTTGGCAAGTGTCTCGCGCCGCTTCACGCTCTCGTTCCAGCGCGACTGCCGAGGCACCAACTCCACCATTGCACTTGGCACTCAGCCGATCATAGACCAACTTTCCAAAGGCATCCAGAATATCTGTGATAAGGACATATTGGCTGGGATAGAACTGGAGGACTGTCGTGTAGGCCAGCATCTTGGCACACTGTATGGCAATTTTTAAGGCCTTGACGCGCTGATCGCTGTGCCAGGAATGTATGAGTTCTTGTTTCAGTTGCTCAAAACGTTGGATATACTCCTGCTGGGTGAGATCCATCATATGCCGCATGCTGCAGTCGTCGAAATGATCCAATTGCTCTAGACGATACTTCACCTTATCGGCCACAACAGTCTGAGCTTTAACTGCAAGAAATGAAAGATGATTAATTATAATTAGAGTCAAAATAAAGACTTACTGTTCTCTCCGATGCCCTCCGAGCTGGCGGAGGAAGAAACTAGAAAACTGGTGGAGAGAGACAACTTTTCATTCGTGTTGAATCGATTCAAAATGCCCAGGCGACGACTGCTCCATTGCAGCGTATTATCCTCTGGCTCAATTCTATCCCGTTCGCGGCGTTTGGACTTAAGCTCCTGTTGCATAGTGTAGAATGAAAGCCTTTTCGTTTGTCAAGAAGTCAACCAATCAGCAACTTACATATTCATTGGTAATTTTACTATCATTTAGCTCTAGCTCTTTTTGGCGAGCGAATTGAGTAAGTGGATCAGTCCCCTCTAGAGCCAGACTTAAAGGCTTGCTCCTGCTGTCCAGCGGCTATAAATGAGAACATTTTTATCAAATCGGCATAGAATTTGGGCGTTGCAGACTCACAGGTGTAACAGCTGACGCCGCCGACTCTCGTTTGAGCGGATGCTCCTGAACAACAACAGCCGACATTTGGTTTTTGCGCACTTCGTAGCAACGCGGCAGACAAACCCTAGATAAAAAGCAATAATTAATTTTAAATAAAATTATTAAAAGCGATAAAACAAACCATTCCAAACTTGTCATTTCGTATTTCTTTTTGGTGCGTCAAGAGTTGCCACAAACGTCATTAAACAGCGCCATCTATGCATTTCAACATAGCGTTGAAGAATTAATCGATTATCGGTTTACGATTAAATCTGGCCACACTGTAGCGTACAGCTGACAAGCGACGCGTTTAGTTTTACCACAATTTTTACGAAAAAAAAAGATTATTAACTTTGTTTGGAAAAAAACTATGTCAAAAGCAACCTTGAAGCAGTATCGCAATACCTGCCGCGTTTGCGGCAAGTACGCGAGCATTAAACGATCACCCAAATTGTTTGACTGGGCAAATACTAAAATTATTGACAACATTGAGACGCTTACAGGCATCAGGGTAAATGTCGATTGGACAATCAGAAGACGACTTGGCTTTTGTATTAATTTGTGCCTTTTTGGTTTACAGTTAGAGAATCACAGCTGCCTGCCCGATCTCATATGCGAGTGCTGCAACATCGAATTGGCCGGAGCCATTAAATTGCGTGATCGCTGCATTTTAGCTCAGAGAGAATTGCTGATGGGACTCTCAGAGGAGCAGAGCGAAAGCATTTCCCCTCAGTACAAGGCCACAATTTTGGGTGGCATATTAGACGATGAGATATCCCAGCTGCAGCAACAGCATCTGGAAGTTGAGAAACCCTGCGAAGAGGAAGAGCAAGAGCACAATGAAATTATACTTAAGGAAGAAGTCGTGGACGTGAAAATTATTGATAAAGATGAATTCGACACTGAGCTGCTGGAAGTGAGTGAGGTGGGCGACATCATCGAAGGTGATATGAGTGTGGTGACCACCGAGGAGATCAGCCACGATCCCGAAGGGGAAGAAACAAATTCTCTTATTGAAGAGGCGGAATACGAATACATGATGCCTGATGAACTCGATGTAGCGGAGACAGAGGCCTCAGTGGATCAGATCATTGTGGCCGACTCTGCAGATGCGTATGTCTACGATTCGGACGATGAAGTTGCCGTATTGGACAATGTCTTGGACGACGAGTATGAGCATGAAAACAGTGTAGTCAAGAAGTCCAGTCTGCCGCCCAAGCCAAAGGTGAAGCCTGATGATCCGCGTAGACGAGGTGCTGGAGGTGTATACATATGCGAGCAGTGCGGGAATCATGTCAAGGGTCGAATGGCGTTCGAGTTGCATTGTCGTCGTCATCGAGGCGACAAGCAGTTTGCTTGCGAGTAAGTAAAGATTGATAAATTGCATATTAATTACCTTAATTTATTTCCGGTTTACGTTTCCCCAGAATCTGTGAAAACCGTTTTTGCACCACATCAGAACTAAAGCGTCACATGCGGAAACACACTGGAGAAAGACCATTTGCCTGTCAGTACTGTGGACGCTGCTTCACCGACTACACCACTCGCGTCAAGCACGAAAGAACTCACACCAATGAACGTCCTTATGCTTGCGGTACATGTGGCAAGGCTTTCACAACAGGATATATACTAAAGAACCATATGCTGATACATTCCGGCGAGCGAGCATATAGGTGAGTAGGATTATAGCCTAGGTAAACGACAACAATATACACAACATGTATTTTTCTTTCCTCGCAGATGCGAATTGTGTGACAAATCCTTCATGTTGCCAACCCATCTTAGCACTCATTTTCGCTCAGGAGTCCATAAACGTCATGTCGAAAAGGCCGAAATGGAGCAAAAACTCGAACTTAAAATGGAAATGGATGACGACCATCTCCAGGTTCAGGATTAGTTGGTCTAAAAATACAAAGGAATATATACAAGAGTTAATAATAGGGTTTAATTTAATTATACATACACACACACAATAATTATTGATAATTCTTCCTCAAGTGCAAAACCCAAACAGAATAAATGTAAAAGCACTAAAGAAAAAGAGTTTTAAAGAATCCATTGTAATATTATCTGTGCTGCTAAAATAAAAATGTAAAATTTATTTCCAAATTAAGTGCAAAATAAACATACATAGATATACCAATTAATTTAATAATTAACTTCGTTTTCAATCTTTAAAAAATATATAGACTGTTTGAGTAGTTCAATATTCATATATGTACATACATATGTATCGTGTTTTATGTTCACGTGTAAACATGCATAGTGTTGGGCAATGTCAAAAGTCCAGTGCATGTTACACAACACTTCAGGTGGCCAAACATAAACAAGGAATCAAAAGAGCCAAAAACAAATATAAACAAACTATTGTTTCTTGGCAAACATGAATTTGTGTCGATTATGCTGCAGCTATGCAAACAACAATCATTGTCTAAGAGTCTTTGATAGTCGCAACCACAAAGTATTGGAAAATATTAAAATATTGATGGACATCCGGGTGAGTGCAAATTCTTTGCTTAATTCAATTTTAAAAACTAATATTATTCTAGTTGGAAGATTTTATGGGTTTGCCCGAAATAATTTGCGAAGACTGTAAGACGCAAATCCAAAGGATAATGCAATTTCGGAATAGTTGCTTTCAAGCCCAGATACAGCTAATGGAAAGTTTAAGTTCAGAGCAGTTGAAATTAATACCTGAAAGTTATAGGACTCACATACTGAGTCATTGCATCATAGAATCTTATGAAGATCTGGAAGAGGAGATAGTTGTCGAAGAAAAGTCGGAAGCTATGACTACAGGATTTGTCGTACAGGATAGCAAAGATGACGAAGAAATGGAGTTTCAAATCGAGTTAGACAATGAGATGTATAAACCAAAAACTATTGAGGAAGTGAAAATAGAGGAGACGGATTTAGTCAGCATAGAGGACTTGGTTTACCAAAGTGAAGACGAATTCGAACTGATAGATGAGGAGGAAACCACTGAGAATGTAAAACCAAAGGACAAACCTGATCGTACCAGTCTGAGCAAATCGGATTTTATTTGTGAAGAGTGTGGAAATCATATAGCTGGACGCAAGGCCTTCGAGTTGCATTGCCGGAGACATCGTGGAGATAAGCAATTTGAGTGCGAGTAAGTTAATTACTATTAACCACTAGAGGTGCATCGATTAATATTTATCTCCTTATTTGTTTAGGATCTGCCAGAAAGCATTTTGCACTACATCGGAGGTAAAGAGGCATATGCGAAAACATACTGGGGAACGTCCTTTCGAATGTACTTTCTGTGGCCGTCGATTCACGGACTACAGCACTCGGAGAAACCACGAAAGAACCCACACTAATGAGCGTCCCTTTGGGTGTTCTGATTGTGGCAAAGCCTTCACTACCGCCTATATACTAAAGAATCACATGCTAGTTCATTCTGGCAAGAGAGATTTTCGGTCTGTTAAAAGATTAATTATGTTTTTCCTGTATTTTGAATTATTTCTTTTCTAGATGCAATCTGTGCAATAAATCTTTTCTTCGGGACACACATCTTACTACGCACTATCGGTCACATATGCATAAGCGCAATTTGGATTTGGAGCGGCTAAAAAACGGAATACCACGTGAAGTTCACTCTAAATAACAATTAATTATAGTTAGGTCTTATTAATAGAAAACAAAGAATAAATATATTTGACAAATTTCAAGTCCCGCCTGTTTATCCTTTAAGAGGTTACACTAGTCTTTATAATTCTTGCAAATCATGAATTGGGAACACATTTTTTAATACATATCATTTCGTTAAAATTGAATAATAGTTAAGAGGGAAGAAAAGCAATAGTTACTTGCATTTAAACGTATTAATTTTCGAAGAGTAAGTTTCTCTCATTGAGATATTGTCCAACACTGAGTCAGTGGGTACGTTTCACTCTGAATGTCTAATTATGGGCAACCTGTAGTAATGTTTGTTTTTGATTAACAAATTGTTTATACTTATTAAATTATTCCAAATGTTAACCAAAGAATGTCGGGTGTGTGGTCGGAGCAATATTTGCTCCAGGGCTCTGAATCTATTCGATTCCGGCAATCGCAAGCATTTGCGTTATGTCCATATGCTTACGGGACTGCGGGTGAGCGCTTTTAATTAGGATTTGATTGCAAGTAATTAATTAATAATTTTGTAGCTAAGACATCGCCTGGATATGCCAGTGATGATGTGTTACTGCTGCCAATCGGATATAAAGTCATTTATGACCTTTCGCCGACAATGCCTTAAAAATGCTAAAAGATGGAATCCTCAAGTAAAAGCGGAGGACACTTCACAAAGTGAGCCCGAGGAAAGAACGGGTAAGGAAACTGAACCCTTAGTTAAAGAAGAGGCTGTTGCTGCTGTTGATTCGACTACAAATGGCCGTCGCATAATGCCGAAACGCAAGTCGCGTGGCAAACTTATGCTTAGGGAAGATAATGATACGGATTTAAATTCTGATGAGGAATGGGAACCCCTGCAACCGGTACAGGTTATTGTTGAGCAAGATAAACAGTCAGCCTGCGAGGAAGAACAGGAAAAAGAAGAACGAGACCAACTGGCCCTCACTGACGATGAGGAAACAAAGGAACCAAATGCCACAGTTAAATTAGAGAATAGTGAGGAGGAAAGTGCCATAAAACCTGAAGTTGACGATAGTTCCAGTTGGGAGGAGGAAGAACAACAGGCAAAAGAAAAGCGAAAGGAAAGGATGAGACAGCCCAAAGTTCACGTTTACAAATGTGATATATGTGGTGTGGTTAAGAACAACAAATCATCTCTAGTTAGACATCACTATACACACACAGGCGAACGGCCGCATCCCTGCAAAGAGTGCCCGAAAGCCTTTTTATCGGGCAATGAGCTGCGTGCCCACATTTTGACACAGCACACCAAGGAACCTCCATTCCCGTGCCGATATTGCGATCGCCGCTACTTCTCCGCCATAGGACGACAAAAGCATGAACGAGTCCACACAAATGAACGTCCCTTTGTCTGCGATCAGTGTGGAAAAGCCTTCACCAGGGTGTGTATAATGAGGCAGCACATGCTGACGCATACGGGCATGCGCAGATTCAAGTAAGCTCATCAGAATTCAAGAATCTGAACCATATGAATTATTTCTCCTCACAACATCTCGCATATTACAGGTGCGACATCTGCGATCGCTCATTCACATTGAAGAAACATCTTTCCACCCATTATATTTCAAATACACATAAGCGAAATGCAGAAAAGGCTGAGGCGGAGAAAAATCGCCCGGAGATGAAAAATGAGTTGGAATTTATAACCATAGAACGAAATATTATCGAGGGGATCTAACCGCAAACTTATTCTACCAATTACATAAGAGTATAATGAAAGATTCTTTGGAAATGATTCTTCAATGGATGGACCAGTGTTGTTATCCCACCCACCCACCTAATCTGTCCAGCTTTTTGTTTATATTTTAAATCGGGTGCAAATGATTGGTAAATATATTTACACATTAGCTTAAGTGAAATTCACTAAACAAAACAAAAAGGCAAATTGCTTTAGCTCATTTTGTTTTTTTGATATGCTAACTCATTCTCTTCCTTTGTAACTGGAAAACGTAATTCTATTTTTAAAAAGTCGATTTTATCTGTTTCTTTTAAATTTATTACTTATGCTGCAATGGTCTGTCTGCGCGTCGCTGCGAATGGCAAACATATTCAGCTGATTCCTAATAATCTTTGTGTAGGTGAATTTTTTTATCAATAGTAAAAGCCAAAAATGTTAATAAATTTATGCCGAGTTTGTGGCAAGGGCAACATTTGTGCAAAGAGCCTTAATTTATTTGATAGCTCAAATAGAAAATTTCTTAAGCATGTCTTTTTATTGACGGGACAAGCAGTAAGTTATTAAAATCAGTTCTTGTTCACATTTATGCAATATTTTGGTTTAGTTAAGGATCCTGCCAGATGCTCCTACCTATATATGCCATTGCTGTCAATCGGATCTTAAATTATGCATGGCTTTTCGTAAGCGTTGCATCAAAACACAAAAGAAATGGGAAAAACATTTAGAGATTGAGCAAGATGAGGATTTAGAATCGCATTCATCGATGAGTGACTTAGAAACTGATATAGAGGAAAAAGTGCCACAAGAAACTATTCAGGTGATCCTCAAAGAAGAGGTACACCTTCAGGATGACTTGATCAATGAAGAAGATGACCATTTGGACATGGACAAAGAAAAGACTTCCGCAAAAAATTTAAACGATGAAACTATAGAAGATGATCACGATCATTTAGAAAACGAAAATATTAACACAAATCATGCTTCTATTTTGCCAAAGAAATCACGCAAATTAAAGGGCGAAGCCAAATCGTTTATATGTGAATTATGTGGTCTTAATATGAGAACAAAAGCGTCTTTGGGCCGTCATATATTGAAGCATACGGGCAATCGCCCTTTTGGATGCGAGTGAGATTGATACTAAAAAATTTCTTTTGTTGACCAATTAATGTTTTTTGTATCTATTGTAGAGAATGTCCAGCAAGATTTCTATCTGCTGCTGAACTGCGGTCACATCATCAAGTCCATACGGGAGGGAAGGCATTTTGCTGCCGGTTCTGTGAGAGGAAGTATGTCAGTTATATGGGAAGGTTGAGGCACGAGCGAAATCACACCAACGAAAGAAATTTTGTTTGCGATGAATGTGGCAAGGCTTTTACCACAGGATATATATTAAAGAACCACATGCTGGTCCATTCAGGCGAGAGGGCGTATAGGTACGTAGTTTCATCATAATTTTTGTTTGGACTTTCCAAAAAATTTTTTCAATCCTTTTTAGTTGTGACGCCTGCCAGCGCTCCTTTCAGCGAAAAACTCATTTGCGCACACATTTCCGTAGCAATACACATCAGCAGAATATGGAAAAGATGCAGGTTCATCAGGAGAAACAAATTGCCAATGTGTAGACGTACCAATAATTTGTTAATTTTTGTTAGATCTTAAAAAAATATACTGCAAAAGGAAACTGTTTTTGAATTCGGTGCACCAGTGTGCAGGCAGCAAGCGTTCCGCTTTCTAAATGCGCTGCCAGGTGAATGGCAACTGTTGGAACAGCTGTTGAGTCTTT
This sequence comes from Drosophila nebulosa, assembly GCA_024703675.1. NCBI lineage: Eukaryota > Metazoa > Arthropoda > Insecta > Diptera > Drosophilidae > Drosophila > Drosophila nebulosa. Next base: position 703,132 of record JANFPS010000007.1, on the reverse strand, counting down.
GCGGGTGGTGGCATGAAAGGATTTGTTTATAAGTAACAATTAGCAAATTTTGGTGTCAAAAATGTTGCAAAATGTTTGCCGTCTTTGCTCGCGGCGCACCGACGATAAAACATCACGGAATCTTTTTGTGAAGAATGCCCAAAAGCTGATTTTACAAATAAATTTACTAACCGGCCTTGCGGTAAGCTTACCACATTAAAATATTTAACTATTAATACAATTTTTTTTTTTCAAAATTCATTAGCTGGAGGCAGCGGAGGATCTACCAGATTTAATATGTCCGATTTGTGAGAAAAATTTAAAAAGATTTATTGGATTTCGAAGACGTTGCCTGAGCAGCCAGAAGAAATTTGAAAACCATCGGGAAATAAAATGCCAAGTGAAGCCCCAGAATCGCGATGAGGCGACGCATGTAGTCTGTGTGAGACGCAGTGGCCGGAAACAGAATCAACACGAGCAGCAGGAAGTTACAGATGATATGAAGGAAGAGCCTATTGAGGTGTTAATTAAAGTCGAGCACCACCAGCCGCAAGTTGATGATGAACTGGATATACTAGATGAAGAGGACGTAGATCGCCTAGACACTAGTGCTAGCAAAGGTGCAGATGAAAAGGATGAGGACTTTATGTCACTGTCAGATGAAGAGCACGAGAAATGGGTAACTGATGAGGAAGATGAATTGTACTTACCACCAGCAGATACCTTATCAAAACGGCGTCGCCATCGTGGTCAAGACAAATCCTCAAACGAGAGGCCTGCCAAAAACTTGCCCGTGTTCTTTTGTGATCAATGTGGACATAATGTTACAGGAAAAACAAACTTTGATCGTCATATACGAAAACACAGCGGTATTCGACCTTTTCAGTGCCAGTAAGTAGATCTTTTCTAGTTTCTGGATTTATTTACCAAGGACATATTTTTTTCAGACTGTGCCCTTCGCGTTTTCTATCTGCCGGCGAGCTAAAAGGACACCAGGTCAGTCATACGGGAGACAGAAACTTTCCCTGCCGCTTTTGTGATCGGTCCTATGTCAATCATAGTGGACGTTTGCGTCATGAGCGAACCCACACGAACGAAAGACCATTTGTCTGTGCGCAGTGTGGAAAATCGTTTACCAACTCATACATATTAAAAAACCACATCCTAATCCACACTGGAGAACGCCTCTTTAGGTTTGTCTTGCAAGTTATTTCTGTCTACCTATCAGATGATAACCAGTTTTTGCTTGTAGATGCGATCTATGCCAACGTTCATTTGCTCGTCCTACTCATTTAACAACGCATTATCGATCAAATACCCACAAACAGAATGTAGAAAAGTCAAAGATAAAGGAAGCCAGCAATGGGCCAAAGGATCAAAGTCATATTAGCTATACAGTTGAGGAGATGGCTACGCCTGAAGAGAGGGACCAGTCGAATTCTATGACATTTAGTACAAACTGAAATTGACTTTAAGTAGAATCTAAAATGAAGTCTCAATATTTGAGTATGAAATATACATAAGAATAATATGACATTTTGTAGTAGGCTACGGCAAGTTCAATATCTGTTTCCAGATTTGTTATAATCTGTTTGTTGAGTAAACGAAATTTCAGGTACTATTTAGAAAATCGACGTACAACAACTGTTCCGGAATTGTGTTGCCTTGTTCAAAATTTTAGCGATAAAAAAAAACACCATCTTACTTAAGGACATACTAACTGAACGAAGGACGCTAAAATTTGTCTTCATGGATAATCAAAATCAAAAGTGTGGTAAGGAGTTCACATTATTTATCACATACCTGAATTTCTAATCCATCTTTCTGTTGCGCACGTAGATGAGACCTTTGGCCGGTCCTTGTCGAGTAGCAGTCGTCGCGTTATGTGGAAGCAAAGTGGAGAGGAGGAAACATTTGACTCTCTGGTCAATTGCAGGCGTTCACCTGTTCCCGGTTTGTGTGTAACCGTTCAGCAGTCCAAAACCAGTTCCAACTCCGACCAGCGTCAAGAGATGTCGACTAGCAGCAGATCAAAACGTTCCACCACCGAAAATTGGGTGCACATCATGAAGGAGATGCGCAGAAAGAAGGCCGCCGTTGGGGGCGTCTCTAGAAACTCGGCAACGTCCTTGCAGGAGTTACCAGAGGCTACAAGCAAGGCTCGCATAGCGACGTATTGGCATCATTTGTTCGGCAAGATTAGCCAGAAGGAGCTGAACCAGGCGGAGGCAGTGGAAAAGGAGGCCAATTTGGGCTTGCGCTATAGACCTTCCCATGAGTCATTGAAACTTCAACGGAGTAAAGACCATCAGGCAGCTTCTAGACCAGTGATGACGGACTTGAAATTGGAGTCCTGCGGCTTGCCGCCGCAACAGACTTGCGTGGTGCGTGAGGTAGCACCAAAGTTTGCCCATCGCATGCCTACATCAGTGCCCAATGACACGGATTCTTGTTGCTCCGGCGATTTGGAGGGTCCGAAAAATAGTCCAGTCGTTAAATTGTCTACTGCCAGCAGTTCAGTCTCTCATTCCCATCCCGGTCACCAGCAGCAGCAACAGCATCCGCAGCAGCAGCGTTTCCGAACTGAAGTGATCAGCGTCCATGTATCCACTCCCAGCTGTAGCTCTGCCATGGCCACGCCGTGTAACAAGCGTACGATCCAACTCGGATCCAAGCGTCGCCCTTATTCCAAGGTAACGACAATCGCAAACGCCAGCTCCACTTCCTCGACGCCAGCATTAGCAGGCAATAAGGAATTGCCTGTGACTGGTGCCAGCATCAATGGAAATGCTGCATTCCCAACATTCCGTCAACGCCAGATGGAATTGCATCGCTATCGTGTCCAGATCGAGCAGCGGCGTCTCGATTTACTCGAACTAAAAATAGCTCGAGAACGTGAAGATGCCGTCCACCAGGAGATACTCTTCCACAAAGACCTACAAATAAGGGAGAATCAGCTCAAGGCATACGAAGACAATGACTGCTCCAATGCATAGAACATGAACCAAGCCAAGACAAGGCATTTACAAATTATATATCAATAGATCAAAATTCTCAATGAAAATAATATACATATATCGGACTACAGGCCGCCAATTAACCCTTAGATACAGCAGATACAATATATATACAATAGAGCAAAAAAAATAAAAAAATTCAATAAAATTAAAACACAACCAATCGATTTGGTTTTAATTTTTAATTGGTATTTTCATCAAATGTGTGTAAATAATGTTCGATAAAATCTTGAATTTCTCAACTAAATTGGATTAAATTTGGTTTGTTTTTTTATAAAAAAAAAAAACGCATGTTAACATTTCATTTCAATTATGCTACAAAATTAAACCACACAGGATTATGTTGTTGTTATCTGATTTCCGTTTTGCACTAATTAAAATTGTTTTTGGTTTAAAAGCTTTTTGAGATTGTAGAGAGATTGTTGAGAATAGTTTTTGACCTATTTATCATACATATTTCTTTTGTGTTTAGCTTTTAAATTTAAATTAAATGTGCACTGGATAGCTGTTCTGACTTCCGCATTATAATTTTTACATAATTTCGAATTATTCTAAATTGCACGCGTCAAATATTTGTTCTTAAGTTTTCATCTCAAACTTAATATTTAGGTTGCCTAATGCATTACAATCTATAGTCTTCCATTTTCAATAGTTGCAAATTAGGATAAATTGGATATTTCGCCATGATCATCGAGTTGGAATTTCAGAACAGCAACCATCGATAAATGTGTTGATGTGATGAGAAATTGCTGACTAGCTTTCAGTTTATATTATTCTTAGGATAGAGCTCTCTACCTTATAGGCGGGGGTACAATTGAGCTTTGTGACTTGTGTGTGTGTGTGGGATAGGGAGGGATTTGAGATTTGCCAATAGGCAGAAGAAAGTGTTAGCCTAGATAACATTATACAAATTTGTTATTTTTTGGTTTCATGTGTTTTTTTTTGTTTTCTTTTGTTGATTTTGTTTATGTTTTTAGTACCGTCTTGAACAAGTTAAATACGCTACATGCTAGTTTTATATAAAGTATTTTTCATTAAAGTACACACATCGTCTATAGTTTCTTGTGGTTGGTTTGTATGCATGATGTTACGATCTCTGCCTTTTTCCCTTTAAACTATTGATTTGATGAATTTTAAAGCACAATTTACAATATATGTGAGAATATGAGTTAAAAGATGTTATTTGATTTGATAGAAATTATAAATTGTACAAAAAGCAAATGTATGTATATAATTTGTATCTGATGATTCAAGTGTAGGGTTTTCTTTTTGCTCTTTTGTCTTATATTGGTTCCAATTCATGCTTAAATGTTAACAATTTTCTTCTTGTATATAAAACCGTTAAATTTTATCCATAAATCTTATATATATATATATATATGTATATACTACATATATAAGTGTTTTGTTTTGTTTTGTTGGCTTTTCTTTGGTTTGTGTTTTTCAGGGGGCATGAGCAAGTCAAGTGCCGCTTACAAATTCCTTTAGTTAAAACTAAATTCTAGTTTTGGTTTTGCTTGTTTTTGTTTTTTAAGTACAATAGATGTATAAATTTTTAAAGTTGTTTGTTGTTGCACTTCATTTTGTTGTTCTTGTTGTTACTTTTACTAATCATAAGTTACTGGACGACATAGAGAGAAAACGAAGACTATGGCATACCAAACTTCGGTCAGATAAAGGGCAATCTGTAACGTGCAAAGGCAATATTCCAGACGCAATCGGTAGGTTTGTAGCAACAAAAGATAGGAGACGCCCAGAAAACATGGAGCAGTCAGAAAGACCGAAAGTATAGCTGTCCAACCTGAAAATTGAGGAAGAAAATTAAATAAATTACCTGTGCTATTTATTGTCTAAAGTCTAATTATTTATTTAGTGATGTTGTTGTCGCTAAATTTAGATATTTATAGAGAGAAGAACATAATGAGATTACGACTAGATCTGTGTACCTCTCTCGGCCAATGAACCTTTGCGTCCCAATATGAGACGTATTGTCTCCAAAACTATAAAGCTAATCATTACTGCCGAATCCTGCATTAGAATGTGATCTGTATAACTCAGATTGATCGCCTTAAGCAGACCCATGGCCATCTCGCAACAGGCGAACATCCCAAAGTAAAACGAATTCAAATAGATTAACACTTCATAGTTCATGCTAGGATTTGGCTTCTTTGGAACCAATGGCGGTGGACGCTTTGGTGGCATTTTGTTAACCGGACTAGGACAAAACGAGAAATTGGATCGCGGTACGGACGGAGACGTGCGCCGCGCAAGTTGCTCACGTTGGGCACTATATTTTTAGACTGACCAGTATAATAATAATGTGGATCTGACTGTTGCCCGCAGCCGTGTGTAGAGAGTCGCCACCGACGCACTGTCTCACGGCTTGTCGCTGCGCAATTGTGTGCTGCTGTTGTTATTTATTTGAATTATGTGTTGGTCGTTGTCGCATTTTTGGTCGTTTGCATACCTCGTAATGAAAGGTTCAATTAATTTTGCAATCAATAACTTAAAGAACATTATAACTTTCGGCAATTTCGCAGTATTAACCTCAGGCAAGAAATAGAGCAGACAAATGGATAGGCATAAAGTTCATGGTATTTGTTTTTTAAAATTGAACAGACTTTTAATTTTAGGGTATTTCAAAGTTGCATACATATGTTGAGGATTTCCTAATTTTTTTATAGTTAGATTTGTTTAGACGTGGGTTGCGGTTTTTGTCTTTTGTTTGAACTGATCAATGTATGACTGACCTGCTCGTACCTTAAAGGATTCTAACAGTTTTAAAGGAACTTAAAAATTCAGACATTATACATTTAAAAATGATTTTTTTTTCTTAAGATTCATATTTTTCAAGCTAGATGACAATTGTGGATGCCATGTGCCATAAGAGAAATGAAAATGCTGCGGCCCTCTCATTGCAATTGCAGTTGGGTAGCATTCGCAATGGCCCGTATATATTACACTTGAATTAGAAGTGTACATTGCACCTAAGAGAGATTCCTAGTGCAGTTCGTATATAATTTTAGACCATCATAAGCATGTATATAAATACCAACAACGAGAAGCACCACTGAGAAAGGCCGGACAAAAGAATGTTTCGCTGCTCATTCTAATGTGAATTCAAATTAAATGCAGCTTTTGATCGAAACGGACGCGTTGTGATTGTGTCAACATAGATATATAATATATATGTATGTATACCCATACATATACATACGACGGTTTATATAACTTACCTGGTTTTGAAAAATTATCATAATGACGACGTTAGTGAAACGATTTAAAGACCCCTTTCAAATGCGGTTTGCCAGTTGGTCATTTGGTTTTCCTTGTGGGGGCCGAAGGAGGCAGGAATACGCTATCGTATTTTTGCGTTAAATTCTATAAGCTATTAATGCTATATAGAGTGTTCGATCTTAAAAATTTTATGTGTTGTGTGTTGTTGTCCTGTGTCAAGTCTATATCAATGTTTCCCAATTTAAAGTTAAGATTATTGTGTTGGTTGTGACGAAGATAATAACGATAATGCCAGTTTCTCCAGCCTCCTGTTCGTGCTCCTGCTGTAGTAGTTATTGAATTGGTCGTCGTCTTGGTCGTTGACATGACAGTGATGGCAACGTGATTGATCAACTGCTAGGTGTAGGTAACGGGTCGACACATTGTACAAATAAAAATGCTGGCATAAATTAGTTCAGCTCCTTGTAGTGTGATCATTAAGGCACTCAGAATAATTTCGAGTTTGAGAACATAGGTTTGAAAACAACATAAATAGATAACAATAGCAAGACTGGGCAGTGTTAATATTACGGATGCAGTTGCTTGCCAGCCTGTAATGAGAGAGAAAAAAAAATTCCAATAGATTAGAAAAATGTTAAGCTTATTAACTAATAACTTAATACCCAATAAAAGGTACAATTCCCTTACCCCCAAGACCAATTGGCCGCTAAGCAAACAATCATTCCCATTAAAGGCGAACATTAAGGACAAAATTTGCACATTAAAAATATGCTTGAGTTTTGGGGTAGGTCCTTTTATACCCTATAATTTGCATTAAGAGCTTTAAGGCTTTTTTGAATTTTAAATTCGTCAAACATAAATTTGACATAACATAGTTAAAGCTGTAGATTTTATGATTAAAGTGCTTATATTTTATCTAGTCTAATATTCCATGGTTTGTAAAGTGCAACAGCAAGGCTGACATAATTACGCATACGCCGTGTAGACAACTAGGAAACATTTATTACTTATGGTCGGGGCTGGAAAATGGCGTTGGAGTGTGTGTGAATGACGCCGCTTAGGTTCGGTAAATACCAAACAATAGCGTATAAATGACAAAGACGCCGCCGCTGGGACCACGGAACACATTTTTACTATCACTATGTCATCATCATAAGCATCATCGGACAAATATGTACATATATGTATATACATACGTTGGTATCACATATATTTTCCTCATTTAACATAAGGAAAATTCAGTGAATTGATTACTCACCACGATCACTTAGACTACTCTTACGTCCGAAGACAATGCGCACTGTTTCGATGAGGCACAGCGAGAGTAATATGCTTGCCTCACGTGATAAGACATTTTCACCGTAATTCAAATTGATTGCCTTTAGAACGCCCACGCCCACCTCGAAGGCGGCGTACATGCCAAAATAGAATGAGTTCAGATACATAAGTATCTCATAGATGAGGCTGGCGTTCATGGTGCTGTCTAACCCTTATGGTACCTTCAACCCGGCGAGGGCCGTGGGTCGGAGTCGGTTGGGGTGGGGGCGTGCCCTTAACTGCCTGTTGTCACCGGAACAGTTTGAGGCAGACACAGATATAGCAACGGCAGCAGCGTATTTTCGGTTTAAAGTTGATCTATTAGTAGTTTGTGAGAGAGGTTGTGTCTGAAATCCCAAGGGATGGAGCAGCAGCAGGTGGCTTCTTCTCTTATGTTAGCACGCGCCCATTCAAGCGAGAGGGTATGTCTAAATGGCGGCTGGAAGTAAATGGGCAGGTCGAGAAGAAAGAGGGGAAATACCGTTAATGGTGCTCTGGGTGTATTTTTAATTGTGGCCTGGGCCAGCTTTGGCTCTTATATGTACATACATATACATTTACTTATCGTAATAGTAGCTATTGTTGTTGTTGTTATGCTACTGGCGTTGTCATGGGAGTCTCCTTTTGTTGTTCGGCGCGAGTGTGTGCGTGTGCGAACAGAACTCTATGCTAATATTAAACGTCCCTGCACATTTATCTACATATATCATTCTGATATATGTAAATTGTTGAAAAACATATTCAAGCTTATATAAAAACTTTTGCTCTGTTCTCCACTCTTTTGCCTCTTTCTTTACCACTCTGCTACTGCCTCCTCTGCTCACATACACGCACACATCCCAAACAACAACAACAATTTGCTGGACTATTTACACGCACGCACGCATACACACACACACTTTAAATGACTGGCACGGACGAGGCGTATTCTACCCGATTTAATAATTGCTATAGTCTTTTATGGTTAATTCAGTTGCAAAATATTATATTTTGTATTTTTAACTTTTCTTGTAGCTTTTAAAACATCGGAGTAAGAGAGGGAGAGTAAGAGAGCACAACACCGAAATATGTTTAAGTTATCGATAGTGTCAGAGGTGAGCAATATTCTGGAGTCACAGTTACAGGTCCCAAGTGCTATTTTGCTGGAAACATACAATTGTGACTTTGATTTTAATGATGTAAATTTAACTATGTCGATGAATTATCTGTTTACCATTCTAATTGACAAATAATTCAAACGGATTGCAATGTCGGAATAAATTATTATTTTAAAAACCGCCCCGCCAAGTCCAATTGGAATGTGACTCGTTCACGATTTGCAATTTAGCTGAAGTTATCGATGTTACTATCATCCCTAGCTTCTATTTTGATTTTTATATTTGTTTTGAAACATTTTATTTCTGCTTTTAAATTTAAGTCTAATTGGATTAGCTATGCCTGCCGATCAAATCCAGTACTCGGAAAAGTATTATGATGAGAAATACGAATACAGGTGAGTTTCACTTTTTGCAATAAAAACACAACTTCATTTACATACATACATACGTTTTAACTTTCACCCCGACCCGTCCCCTTCTCATGGAATTTAGGCATGTTATACTGCCGGCCGATTTAGCCAAACATGTGCCAAAGGCTCACTTGATGACCGAAACTGAATGGCGTAATCTTGGTGTACAGCAAAGTCCGGGATGGGTCCATTATATGATGCATGCTCCGGAGCCCCATGTGATTCTTTTCCGCCGCAAGCGCGTTGAGGACGAGCCGGAGCCACAGGTGTCCACGCAAACGCAGGCGGGAGGAGGACCAGCTGCAGCCAATGTGTGTGCCTAGACTTTCCTCAACGTTGTTCTATAAACGACTGGACACGAGGCTATTCCTTCGATAGTATTCCCTACGAATCAGCCATACTGATGTAAAATAAGTTTCCCATTCGATAGCTTTAGAGGATCAAACTGGTATTAGCACTAAGTGAACAATCTTCTTTTTTTTTTTGATAAGTTCCTGTTAATTTCATTAAGAATATTAAAACTAAAAAATACAATATCGTGTGTACGCCAAATGTGTACAAAAACAGACTAAAAAATTATTCCTAACTAATTAATTATAGCAACGCCAAATTGCTGGCACAAGATGATCCTTCCAACTGTCATATTTTAGATCGCAATTCTTTTTCGCATAGTACTCCATAGCGTATAGTGAGATAAGCATGCCGTTGCCCAAAATGAGGGAGAACCAGAGGAAAATGTTTCCCAAAATTTTGGGGGCACTTCGCATAAGAAATACCAAAGCCACGCCAACGACAAAGAAGAATATAAACATGACGGGAAAGAACATTTGCAGGGCAAAACCTAAAACTTGTTCATGTACCAAAGCCGATATCAGGAAGACCAGCAAGGAGGCAGCTACCTTTGAGCCCTTGAATACATGCGTGTATATATCTCTGTAGACATACTCGTACAACCAATCGTGGACGACCACATTCCAATTGCGATAGTAGCCATCGTAGGTGTGCGAAGTCCACCAGTCCTTGTAGAACATGCGGTCGCCAAAGCGCAGCAGTTCCGAAGTGAAATTCAGCCAGGAATGCAAAATTAGATAGAAACCGCACAGAAAGATTACTGCACTGGGTAGCATCATGCCGAATAGTTTAACTATTAGCTGTGGGGCTCCCATTGGCTCTAATCCGTATTGGCCAAAATGCTCGTGTATGTGACGTTCATGTATAAAGGCATAAAGGAACGCCACAGCTACTACCTCCATTAGACGATTTAGAGCAAACTTCCAACGTATGTGCGATGTGCGTGGATAGCTATCCCTGTAGATCAGAGTAGGAGCAAACAGGAAGTACACATAACATTGAAGAGGTGGTATGAAGGGCCGTCCAGCAGACAAATTGGCAGTCTCGTTTCCGTTCGGATCGTCATCATCAACTTTTTGCTTCCCACACAACACTCGTTGGGAATTGTATCTCACAAAAGCGTGCATCTTCATAAGGAGCCTTGTACTCTCCAGAAGCAAAACACAGGCACTTACGAAGGGCAACTGGAATTTGAGGCAAAGCGAGGAGGACACATAACCAAAGACCAATTGGGAACTGATGTACATGATTAGACAACTATGAGACCAGAACCGCTGCAGGGATCCTGTAGACAATGAAATGATTTATTTTCATTGATCACTGAAACTTTAAAATCAAACTCACCTTGGGCTTTCAGTTTATGCCTGACCAAAGCCCAGCCCTGAAAGGCGTAGTACAAAGCTAGGACAAAGATATGCTCCAATACCCATACGCCCATCACCCAATGCAATCTCCGGAGGCCACCGCGAAATGTCCCCAGGGCGAAGTTGATTTGTCCCTCCACAAAATAGTCGTGGAAGATCACATTGAGCAGAAACATGACCAGAATAATATAGAATATGTGATAAATGGTGCGCATGTGCTCAACCTCGAGAAGAGCAGTGAGATACGAATCTCGGGCTACGAAAACTTTATCGGGCAGTTGACGTCGTCGGTTAGTCGTCGATGCTGTGCCCTTTTTTGGACCATCATTGACGTCCGTTTTGGAGGGAGACGCGAATTGGGTTACTAATTTTGTGGATGGACTTTGTTGTCGATTGTGATAGGTACTGACTTGCCCTCCTACTCCCTCCTTGTGGCGACCTTCAAACTGGCGAAACTCGTGTGCACGCAGCTCACGCTGCCGTATATCCTGAACTACATCCTCAATCAAACAGGAGACACGTTTCTCAAAGTCCTGCACCATTTGCGTTTGAAAACGTTGCAGCTTTTCACGAACAAAGTGGAGTTCGGAACGCGTTTCTACCACTACTCCTCGATCCCGGTCCCGATTTTGAGTTGTTGGCTCATTTGCTTCAGCCATATTACAGATGATCCTTTTCGGCGTAGTTCAATAATTCCTTTTTTATTTTTTTATTTATTTTTTGTTAATTTTATTGCGACTGTCCGCTTGGACGCCAGTTGCTACAATGGACTTGACTTGCCCACAATTTTTGTTGTGTGCAAACTGAGAATATGTGATAACGGCGCTTCGATACACTACATTTAGGTGGAAACATTTCCTAACTAAACCACTATGCTAGTATATCTCTGAACTAACTTGCAGGGATTAATGTTGTGACATGTTTGGTTTTTAGATTCATAGCTGTGATTATGGATAATTGATTTATGTCATTTGGATATGATTTAAACAAAAAAAATTTATGTATATTATTTATTTACTATCGATTGCAAGGGCATTTCGAAATCGACGTTAGAGCATTATTATGGAAATGTCTTACCTTCTAAAAAGCTCGCTCTGCATTCTCTTTTCACTCACTTACTCAATTACACTACAATTGAATTTGAAGTACATACATTTCTGTGTATGTACATATCGAATCAGCTTAAGCAAGATGATTAGCTGCCCCTCGTCCACATTTAATCCATTCTAACGGACGAACTGATAACATTCTCGATTTGTTCATTGGCCTCGTTGTTATAAGACGTTACATTCCGAGTGCACTTGCACTCAAATTGTTTACATGATACTCAAACAGAGTTTCAAAACGTGCTTACAGTGATTCAGAAAGTCAACTAAAACTCTCTAATTGTAAGCATTGTGAATTCGATATTATTTTTTTTAGATTATGCCCCTTTCCATAAGCCGAGCAACTACGAGCTAAATATACAAGGACTGAAGTTTTTAGTAATACAAGTAATTTGGGCAAAAATTCCGCAATAGTTCATATAAAGCATATATAGAAACATATATAGAAAGTTCTGAGTCCTATTAGTTTCAGTTTTATGACTTTAGGTTTAAAAAGATCTCTAATGGAAGTTTTTTAAAGGTATTGCTGATTACATATGTAAATAATATCTTGGCTTTATATTAGACGAGCCCTGTTTTACATTATTTTATATTTCACTTCCCAGCCCAATAGAAAATTCGTCTATTTACTTATAATAATGTTTAAGATAGAAAAATATAGTTTGTAGAGGGTCTACAGGGCACAGATTAGTGGTAATCAATGGTAGACACTGATAAATAGTAACTATGTATGTACGTACTAACTATTCGAACTCTTCATATCAGAAATGGATTGTGTATTACGATTAGCTAATCGTTTGTTACATAGCAACATACGATTTCCCGATTACTCATACATATATCAGTGGGATATGCATACGAATATATTATAAATTTAGAAAATTTGCGTAGAATTCGCCGCAAAATAATTGGTGAATTTTAATTAAAATTTCATTGAAAAGCTGGCAAAATAGATTTTGTGCAAAAATTTCGAAAATAAACAAAAGGGGAAAAAAAATTAAATCATTTATTTTTTTATTTTTAGATGTATGAACTATGCCCTAATTTGGGCACTGCATAAGCGGAGAGAAGGATAAGAGAGCAGGAGTGTCCTGTTTTTGCGTTTTTGGCATATTTAATTGCAAATATTTACGGATGTGTGAGTGCACACGTGTGTGTGTGTGTGTGTAAGTAACAAAAACAAATACACATACATAAACATTATGTTTTGATAACGAAAAATGAGCCAAAATTAAAGCTCACGGCCATGAGTTCCTGCGTTGAACAGGATGCAGGGCTATACACACACACACATAGTTAGATGTGTGTGCATGTATGTATGTACATATGTGTGTGTGGAAATAATATTAATGCTTTGCAGACGCAATAACCAAAAATATTTATTATTTATGCGGAATAAACAGCAGCGGACCAAACAAAAACCCGCAAAATTAATGCAAAAATGACAAAAGCAGCAAAACGATGTACAACGACCAAGAAGACATGAGGAAAAGCACATAAGAAGAAAGAAAGCATAGAGAGAGAGTGTAATATATGGAAATAGAAATAATAAAAGCAGCGCCAAAATATGCCTCGTAAAGCACATATAGAAGTCGAGGCAACCAACCAGAGCCAAACCAAGCTAGTGGAAATATTCATAAACATCTATGTCAAAAGATCTTGGTCTCGAGATAGGACCCAGTAGTATCTACATACACACACACACACACACACACACTCACTCTATACATAAAAAGACATTTTTATGGCTCCCCAACAAAGGAAAGGCAAAAAAAAAGAGAAAAAAAGAAAGAATGGGAAGAAAAAAACAAAATGGCTACAAAAATAATATGCGACCGCATAAAAATCTATATAATTCATAAACCCACAATGCGGGCCGAAGAGCAAGAGAGGGAAAGCGGGGACACAGGAGCAAACACGTTCGACGCTCTGTGGCGGCCATATTGGGTCATAAAAAGCACACACACACACACACACACCGAGTCTCACATAAAAGCCTTGCCACAAACCGGCAACAACAAAAACAGCGAAGGGGGCAAAACACAAAAAAAAAAGTGACAGCAGCAGCAGAAAAAAATTTTATGATCCTGCCTGCGCAAAAGTTTTGTGTAGCAGAAACATATAAAAAATGTTGCATATTTTGCTCTCTCTATGTGTGTGCCATTTGCTTTCCGTATGTGGATTTGTGTGTGTGTGTGTGTGTGGGGTTGCTGGTTGTTGTTGGTTTTGGTTTATAGGCGCCCGTTTTGTGTTCAGTTGAACGCAAAAGGAGCAGAAAAAAAATGGCAAAATGGCGCATTTTTGTAATTTGCTAAAAAGGCACATAAAAAGCCAAAAAATTGTCGAAAGCGAAATGTGGAAAGGCAAATAAATAATGTAGAATCGAGGCATGGTAAGTTTGGAGATCGGAAAAAGGATTCTATGAATTCAAGTATATTTTTCTCCTTGGAAATTTCAAAACATTTTTATTGCGCCCAAAAGATGCCACATAAGTTTATAATATAAAACTAGCGACCCCGAAGTATGCAGTAAAAAATTGAAGATTAGCAAACTATGTAGAATCCTTCCAGCAGTTATCAGCTGAAGTCCTTGCCAAAGATTAAAGAATTAAAGGAAATTCTGTTGTACTTAGTCCTGTTTTTCACTGTGTTTCGTCTTCCGCTTTTTTTTGTTGGCATGCAACATTATTAGCGTCTAGCACATGGCTCAGTTCAACATTTGGGGGCGTGGCAGGCAGGCAGTCAGGCGGTGGGCGCACGTTTGCAAAATAAAATAAAGCTGCTGCGCCTCTCGTCCTGCACACAGAGGACTCATAAAAATATGCTTGAAATTGGTTTTTCGCTTGCCAAAGGCAGACGGGAAGAAAGCAAAAACAAAAAAAAAAAAAGAGAGAAACGAAAAGAGAAGAAAAGAACTTAGCAACATTTAATGTCGCCAACGTTGTCAACGGCGATAGGTTGGGGGGCGGTTAGGGGGGCAACATGGCGACTCGTTCGCTTTTGATTGTTTTGCAAACAAAGCGAAACAGTTTCCAACCATATACACCCTCTCATACACATACACACACACACACACATACACACACACATATTGAATGCTTTTTGCGTCCTCTTTTTTTGCACACTTAAACAAAAACACAAGAGAAAAAAGGAAGAAAAAGAAAAAAAAAGAAGGAAAAGGGAATCGTTGGTAAATTTTTTTTTGAGGGTGGATTTTCATTTTGTATGGTTTATGATTTGGAACTTTATTTGCTCCCCCATTCAATCCACCTTCTGCCTGCCTCCGTCGCCTCTATCCCTTGCTGCTTCGTTTCTGTTACTCTCTTCCTTTGCCGTTCCTTGAGTCGTTCCATTTGTGTGCATTTCGTTTTCTTTTTTTTACTTTTATCCTTACATTATTTGCAAATTTATGCGGGGTGGCTACATTCCGGACTCGCTGGCTCACTCTGAGTGAAGTGAATCCCCTCCCCTATTTTCCTATTCCGCTCATTGATTTTCGGTCTTTTTTATGTAGATTGGCCATTTCGATTTTCTTCCTCCGTTGATGCAAATGGCGTGATGATTCTCATTGGCTAACTTCCTCCCTGCTGTCGACTGAGCTTAGATTTCCAAATTTAATTTTGAACAATACAATTGTCAGCGCTACTGAATAATAAACCCATTTTACATTTTGAATGTCAAATTTATCTGATAACCCCTTCTTTGTCAATAATCCAGAATTTAATTATTTTTTTTGCCATTGACATTAAATGGCATTGAATTGAAATTTTCTAAGTTAACCAAACATTTGTATACATATTTTTATTTGATTTTTTCTTTTTTGCCTATTGAACTTTACCTTGATCCGGAATAAAAGAGATAATAGTTCATTTCAAACTGCGTGTGTGAACTCAATTTATCTCCATGATTCTAATTATGCTAGGAGGTGAAAGAGACTAAAAATTTAATCACTTATTTAGAGCACAATTCCCGTAACGGATTATCACGCCAAATGTACACGCTCCATGTGACCTGTGAATCGATACGCCACACAGTGCCAAGACTTGATTTCTTGTTGCTTAATTCTACAACACATTTTCAACAAAAATTAAAAAAAAAATACACTGGCCGCCCAGAATTGTTTAAGACCTTTGACAACAATGTTTGTGACCCGTTAAAAGAGCCACAGCTTAGATCGTAGGATTATCACACAAAATTAAAATGCAGTAAAAAGTTAATATAAGCGAAAACTCAGATCAGACTCGTATAGTGTGTACGCAGATCAAGTTCCGTTCCGTGTTATTTGGAAAAAAAGTGGCTTTCTCTAGCAATATTTAAATTATTCTTATGAAATTTGGTAAATAAATATTTGCTGTTAATATTTATAGGCTCACCAAATTTCATAAAAATGGAATAAAAAAATAGCAAAGTAATACGCAAAAACTTTTTACAGGCAATTTCAAGGGGCGGCAGAAAGATAAAGAGGCTGGTACAAGGTATACCCGAGTCGGTATGACGATTTGCCCACTTTATGTTTGTATGGATTTTTTGAGTCTACAAGGTTTTTTCGAAGAATAAACTTAATCTATTGTTGGTACTTTTCTAATGAAACTTGATAGCCCCTTTAGTTTTGATAAGCTTTGTAATAATTCACGTCTACTTTGGATTCCACTGAGATTGCCTCCAGACAGTGTACTAACAAGTGTCTTCTGAAATGGTCGTCTTGAAATTTGTCTGGTTTATTCTCTTTGGCTTGGCGTATGCCGCTCCAGAAGGAGGAAATGAAAAACGGGACAACGGAATTAATAAGAAGGGACTAAGTCTACTGAATGAGGATATTTGTGGCATAGCTCCACTCGCAAAAACGTATCACTATAAACTACACTTCGCGCCCTGGTTGGCTCTGCTCCAATATAAGACACCATCTGACAAAGACGATATCGTTTGTTCTGGCGCGCTTATAACGAGCAGTAAGAAATATGCCTCTTAGTCTATATTACCTGATCCACCACTGATCAAGATATATAATTTACAGAATATGTGCTAACATCTGCCAGCTGTTTGAATGAATTCAATTCTGAAAAACCGTATGTATCAAATGATAATTAGAAATATTAAACTATTTATTGATTGGCTGCTTATTAAAGGATTCAAGTACGTTTGGGTGATCACAATATTTTCCAAGAGAAATACTGCATAGAAGACGGTTGTGAAAGGGGTCATGAAGCCTTCGACGTTGTGAAGCACATAGTTCATAACGATTACACTCAAAGTAATGGTTTAAATGACATTGCTTTGGTGAAACTCTCGAAGGATGTGGAATTCAAGGGTATGTCTTACGAGTCTTATTTGTGATGTACGATGATTTATAATTCATTCCTCTTGTAGATCACATTCGACCCATTTGTTTGCCCATATCCGAAGAATTATTTAATCTAACACAAAGGGACGATTACTTTGATGTAGTTGGCTTTGACTATGATAATTATAGATCAACTTATGGATTAACTAGAATGGACAGTTCATATCACGACGACTTCGCAAATTCGACTAATCAAATATTTTCGAACTCTAGATGCTTTGATAGTGGTGATCTCTTGTGCAGTAGGATACCACTACAAATGCCTGGAGAAAAGAGGGTTCCTGCAATACTGGTTGGCATCGTTAGTAGCGATGGTTGCGATCAATTTGAAAGTAGAATTGTTTCTACCAATGTTGTCACTTATATTCCATGGATAAGTGAGAAAATCCTAGAGTGAAATATAATTAAAGCGACGTCTTGTTAATGTTACGACCTACAATAACAACTACACACAGAAGTCTTTATAAATCAAAAAATTTACATATGCAGAATAAAAATAAAACACATTGTCTTCATTTAATTATCTGTCCTTAAGGCCCCTTGTGGCTCCTTACCAACCTAAAACTGACCCGCTTTACTGGGTTAACTGCCATACAATGAATGATGCCGTAGTTGACTCCTTAACTCTCTTTTTAGCACATGCTGTACTAGTAATGTCTCAAAATATCCACCGCTTATCCCGCTTTGACGAACAAAACTTTCCATGAAAACCAAAAAAGATCGAACAAAGCGAAAAAGTCCAATGACCAAATGAGCAAACACAAATCGAACAAATTTTTATCAGCTTGATTAAACAAAACAACATTTTCAAAATACAAATATTTTTTTTACAAACCCAAAGTGGCAATTTATTTACTCGATTTAAACAAAAGCGGAATTTGGTTTGGTTACATGAAGATTTCAGTTGAAAAAATTGATAAGCATGAGATGGGACAAAGAAAAGTGGAATTTTTGTTTGCTTAATTTCTTTTCCGTTTAAGTTTAATGGGTTTATTTTGATTTTTTTCATTCGATCAAGTCTTACCCCGGATGATTCCTTTATCCTCCCTGCTTTAACTTCTATATATGTATGTTCGTATAGTAGAGCTAACAAAAACCAATTGCCTCTCAACCTCATCACATATTTCCCTTTTCGCTTGAACACAAAAAAAAAAAAAAAAAAAATGGATGATTAAGCTAACTTGGTTTTTACGCAATTAAAATACCCTTTCCATTCTTTCTTCTAAGTTAAAAATCATAAGTGCCTTAAGAAATTGATGAGGCAACTGAAGTAACCATATGAATTTAGTTGGTCTTCTTGATCTAAAAACTTAAAAACAGTTAAGCAAATGTTATCCCATTTGGAAGGGTATTAAAAGGAAGAAAACGCATAACGTTCTATTGGAAAAAAAAAAACAAATGTTCTGCCAGCAATACGAGCTCTGTACGTGAGGATGAGTATGTGTATGTGTGTGTGTGTGTGTGTGTGTGCGGGGGTGTTTGTGGGTGGATTTGCAGAAGGCATAAATAGCCAGCCCAGCCACACACCATTCAGGGTGGTTCTTTCTCCTGTGATAATTTAAGAACAAAAACAAAATACGAATGCGAAATGTGTTTTTGTGTTTTACTTTTATATTCGCTTCGCTTCTTTTTTACATAGACACACACACACACACACACACACACACATCCATTGAAAGATGTCTGACACATATGCATGTATGTATGTATGTACAGGGGGAGCAAGATCCACTTTCGGTGGTTGCTCCCCCCCATTTTCCTTTTTTGCGTTGGCCACAAAAAGCAAAGAAATACACATAAAAATATACGAGTTCTCATTATGATAATACGAAAATAAATGACAGTGGTGTTTATAGGGTAGTACCGAGGTAGACAGGCAGTGCGGGGACGGGTGGGATATTGTCTTTTGTATAGAGCATATGGAATACTATCAAAAAATGAAACAAGTCAGGCGACACAATAGCCAAGAATTGCAATCTTTTAACTGATTCTTGAAGATTCCCCATTTCTTAGTTAGTTCAATTTTTGTCTAGTGACTAAGTTTAATTTTGTTGAATACAATAAATATCTTGAATATATAACATTTTTTTTATGCATTTATTTAATTCTTTGGCTCTGGAAAGATATTTTTGTTGACTGCTAGGAGGTATGGTGCCCATTTTTCCCAGGTTTTATCTATAATTACAATTGAAATACTTTCAAAGATCTCTGATTATTAATTAAATGCAATGCTAAGACAATATGCGCTTGTTGTCCTTTATTCGATATGTGTTACACACAGAGCTGCCCCTTGGACTTAGTTGTAGATAGTGTATACGATCGCCTGTCTTTTGCTTTAAGAGAATCTGTCATTTAAACGCATACATTAGAAAATAAAATATTCCAGCTTTGTTGTCCTTTGTTGTGTGTGTGTGTTGGTGTTGGTGCTGGTGCCAAAGATTTTTGCCAAGGATTTCTGTGTGTGCCAAAGGTTTTATGCCTTTTGTTCTTGACTATCCATCCATCCGCAGTCGCCCGCCGCCACCCACCCATACCCATCCTTTGATATAGAATTATTTAGTTATTCGACATTTAACATGGGCCTTGCTTTTGGCTAAAAGCCTTTCTTCTCATTCTATGCGTTAACTACTGTATCTAATTGGCTCGCATATTTCTGCTAAGCATTTCAATTTTTTATTCACATTCCGGCTTAATACTTAGTTGAAGCCATTAGGCGCGCGGAGGTTCCATTAGCTAATCCTTTCCAGAAAGTATACTAACTGATCAAATAGGTGTACGGGTACAGCTAACTTTATGGCATGGCAGCTGTTAATTTGTTACACTTTTTCCAGCAAAGTCCGTTACATTACAACAACAACGAGAACAACAACAGCACCTAGGGGTCAACAATTAAATGGCATTTGCAATAAAAACAGACGACAGCAACACAAAAGACGATGGCCATTTCCCCCATTCTCAGTTCTCAGTTCTCTATTTTCAATATCAATGAAAAATTATTTAAATGGGCGCAAATTCAAATTCAAAGACGGAAAAAGGTCAAGCGGGCAGGACGAGCCGAGAGGTTCAAGGTGTGGAGGGTCATCCTCAGCCATAGCCAAACCCACAGCCACAGCCGTTCGATCCAATTTCAATGGTCAATTAAAATCGCCCCGACCGAAAACCATTTCTCAACATGCAAAACAATGGAATTGCCAAAAATCCTTTTTATTTGATTTTCCTCCTTTTTTTTTTCTGTTACAATTTTTCCGAATTTTTCCAACATTTTACTGTGTGTTTTTGTGCAGCAAAAGCAATAAATTTGAAAATTGCAGTTGCAATCCTCTGCCACTGCCCCTGGCCCTGGTTCGGGTCATCCCCTATGTGATAGACTCCTTGAGCCTTGAGGCGTCTTATGCGTGACCCCGAATTCATGCAATTTCTGTGACACATTCCCAATATTCGCATTAATTTCAACCTCTGATGTTGACAAGGGGTCACATGATGATGATGATGGCGCGCGCGTTCTTTTTTCTGACCAATGGTCGCTGCCCATCCCTCGAATCCTGCCGAATCCTGCTGTTGTGTGTTGGCGTTGCAGGCACCGCAGGGGTCACGAAAGTGTGAAAATGTGTAACTGCTGCGTGGACTGATTAGATGGTCCAGTTTAAGGATACTTTTGGGGTGGATCTGAGCATTATTTTCTATATTTTCTTTTGGCGCCAATTGCCAATTGCCTAAGCTTGGGATTTGGTCAAATTCGTAGTAGATTTTATAATTCTATTGTTAAAATGCATTTGCCATGGGATTCGGTAAAGCGGGAAATGTCGTTGGCGATTTAGTGGCGATCATTCCAGACGCATTACAAATGTAACTCACCAATGGACCACCGATGACCAGTCAGAGGGACTGATGATTTGTGGTTGTCAAATAAATACACAAAATTCTTATGTAACGGCTGAATTCGACTATTCAAGGATTACATAAGTAAACCATGCAAATTTTCTCCTTTTCACGAAGAGAGGAAGATTTCCTCCACATGAAGAGGTCTCTCAGTTTTTCCTTTTTCTCATTTCGTTCATTTCAATATTTTCTTTTAAAAGTCTTCCTTCAACTAAAAATTTGAATACACAATAAACCAAATTTAACCCTTTACCTCTTGCTGCCTAATGACCATCCAAAAACTCTGTTCTTAGAATTGAAAAGTCTCATAAAAAGTATAAAAATTGAATCCTTTTGCTTAACCCGTTCGCCCAAGAAACACCTTCTACTGCACCTACTGCAAAATTTAACCAACTTTCACCGAAAGGGTTAAAGGGTTGAGGAAGTATGAGAACTGTCTACAAAGAATGTCATAAAAAACACAACCCAAAAGGTCATAAAGAAGACAATACCTCAAACATTAGTTCGAGACAACAACAAAAACAACAACAAAAAATGCACCGTGAAGGACACAGTTTCAAAGGAAATAACCAAGGACAACAACGCTTAAAGAAAGAGAAAGAGAAAGAAAACGAGAGAGAGAGAGAGAGAGAGAGAGAGAGAGGGATTGTCAAAAAATGACAGCTTACATTCTTTTTTTCTTAATGGGGAAAGGGTTAAAAAGTAGGGACTAAAAAGCGGCCGCAGACCTTCTTGTACCTGCTGCGATCATAAAAAACTAACCGTTTTATGAGTTTTTTACGCGGAAGTGCAACTTAAATGTAGTTTTTTTTTTTTTTGTTGTTTTCTTTTGGTTTTTGTTTGATGTCCAGTGTGAGCTATGACAATCACAAGTAGATCGGCTGACTAATGATCTCCAACAGAGCAGATAAAGATACAGATACAAACACATTTACATTTACATAGATAGATGCTATTACAGTTGGAACTTTCTCGTGATTTTCCACTGATTTTCATTGTTGAGTTCGTTACCTGATATGGTGGCAATGCAAAATAATTGTAGACAACGCTAGGAACCATGGCACAAACCTCATAAAAACCATGTCCAAACTCAAAAATATTCTGGTTTGTCCTTCACGCTGGCTTTGTTGCATTGTCCTGGACGAGCTACTTTTACTGCGTAACTATTAGGCGAATACAATGAAAATTAGAGCAACTATTTTGCTACAATTGCTCTTGCTCTAGTTTCCTTTTTTAATCCTTCGGTTTTTCGTGCTAAAAAAGGATTTACGGATGTTGTTGTCGCCAGTCTCAGTCTCAGTCTCAGTCCCTGTCCCATTCCCAGTCCCGTATTCAGGCCGACCTTTTGCTAGCTTGCCTGCTTTGAGTTTTACTGTTTACCATAAGATTTCTACGAATTTTTCAATTTTCCGTCACCTTCTCACCTCTCTTCAGGACTTCTGGCCCTTCTGTGGGCGTTAACGTCGCGAGAATTGTCGCTGTGTTTGTCATTTGATTTATGTAAAGCGGCTCAAAATTTGTCTATTTTGCATATTCTCTTTGTCAAGCGACGGCAAAAAATTATTTACCTTATTTTCAAATAATTTTCTTAAACTTCTTTGCGAACTAAAATCAAGACAGAGTTATTAAATATTATGAAATATATAACAAGATAGTTTTTTATACATGCATATAATAAACCAATTTATAAGAACTAAAAACTACTACTGAAAAAAAGGTAACCAAAACCAATTCACACTTGAGATCAAAGAAAACCAAACACAGCAGTAAAAAAGGAACTCTTCAATGGCAAAAAGCCGAATCATCCTTAGCATGAAATCGGCTTAAGAACTCAAGGTGATATCTTAACCTCAAGCCATCGGGTCAGAGGGTAAAAGTGCGCCAAATCAAAACAAAACTAATGAGGATTGCAACTTAAATCCCAAAGAGGGGAGAACTCGGTCAACCACACAAAATCCAGTATTTGCATACATACATAGGAGCATTCATGGCAAAGATCATCTTGATCTCATCCAACCCTCAAAATTGTAGACAACAAACTCAAGTAGCTCTCTCTCTCTCTCTCTCTCCCTTTCTCTCGCTCTATTGACCTAAAATTTGCATAAGAAGAATGCATTTTCAGCAATTAGATGATCATGTCCATCAACACTATCTTAATTAAAAGGTCAAGCGTGACCGGGGTTTGGCCCAGTTGCCTTAGCCCAGGACATGTGCCGACTTGTTGTCTCAACTTTACATAATATTGGGCTGAGGCGACAATAGCGAGGATCAACGTAAAGCAGACGGATCAGTGCTCCACACCCACCGCCCACCCGCCCTATTTGCCGTGCGCTAATCACATGATCAACGCGCGCTAATCGCCTTGGACTAACTGGGATCAGCGACGTTGATCCTGCTCCTGATCCTGTCCTGTTACTGCGTAATGTTGGATTATGCGTCGACTTTGCGGGACCAACTTTTAAATCACTTTTAAATCTGCTTGCTGTCCGCGCTTCTATTGCTCTAGTTTTTCCACATTCTTCGGATGCGCGGATTAATGAACGACGCGTCCAGCGACCATACAGCAGCAGGTAGTTGTCCCTTTAATCCTTTCTGTTAAGTCCGGTTGCAGTTTCTAATCCGGTTCGACAACGTCTGGTTGCTGCTTTAATTTTTCTACCTGCCTCCGCCTCTCCTGTCCATGTGGGCAAAGTGTGTGCGAGGTGTGTGTGTGTGTGTGTGTGTGTGTGTGTGTGGGTGTGCTTGTGTGTGTTTCTATGTGTGCCAACAACTTGTGTAATTTGCATTTCGGGCGGCGTTTTGTTTGCATTTCGGGCAATCCTTTGTTTTGTAAATATTGCCTTCAATTTACCATGCATCGAAATTGAAATACATACACACATAAATATCAAACTATTTTTGTTATTTCATTCAAATTATAATGCATATATACCAAAAAGTGCAGAAAATAAGCATAATTTCAATGCCCCAGGTTATAAATTTAAAAAACAAATTTCTAATTATATTAATGATAACAAGTAAATGGATATAAATACATAGATAGTTTCTTTATCAAAATGTATTATATAGAAGAGACCTGCTTAGCTTCTTTTTTTACACACATTTTTTAATAAACTATTGGAGATCTATTATTTTGGGTTTAAAACGTTTCATACAAAGCATGAACTTAAGAAACCATCTATTGGAAATTATTTGTTGCTTATTTTAATAGTTTGAATGGATGTAACTTTGAAAATTCATAGCAACTATTACAGTTAACCAATCAAAAATAAGAAATAAAGGCTTTCAGAAAATATGACAGTTAAGAAAAAATTTTTCTGCACACCGTTTTTAAAAATATGATAAAATAGTAGTTTTTAAATTGTCTAAATGTAGTACTGTAAAGTCTACTACTAGTAATAAAATGAAAAATATTTGTTAAAAAAAAGTGACATGATTCCCCCTTAAATTGTTTATAAAAGTAACCTGATTAAAGTCTTTATTTCCACAGATCAGTTAAAGATTTTTCAAAACATTTTGTTAGTTCCTTAGTTTTCCTTCATTTGGCCAACGAAACAATGTCATGACGACAGCTTAATTCTTTATAAACTTGTTGAGTTTCCAATATCTGTTGTCTGGCAACCAACTTCCGCCCAACTACCGCATCAAAGTCAGTTACTTTCCCCATTTGTAATTTTGAAAGTGAAAATCTTTGTAAAAGAACATTTCGCACTTGTAAAAGTTTAATCAACAAATCAAGTTTGAAAAATAACTTAACTCGATTATGTGTCTGGCCTTAAAGTTGCACAATTGCCAAAAAAGGACAGCGACCCCCAAAATGCAGGCTCCCCTTCAAATCGCCCTTCTTTCCCACCAACTGGATGCTGCACGATGCACCCATCCATCCACACCGAGTGGACACAAAAATCAATAATCTATAATGAAGCGAAAACTGCCGAAAAAAGACTCAGTCAGAGGCGACGTTGGCGATGGCAGCAGCTGCAATTCCACACAAAATGCACCAAAAATGCAAAAGGATGCACATTAGACGAAACGACTAAAACAGAAAGAGAGAGAGAGAGAGTGAGAAGTGAGCGAGGAAGTGAGCGGATGAGAGCTAGCGAGAGAGAAACCATCGTGATGGGTATTAGCATGGGGGAGAGAGAGGGGGATGCCTCTGTCACGATTGGGGATGGGATTTTGTTTTTGCACCCGCACAACAACAACAATGAATTTGAGTTTTTGCTTTTACTTTTGCTTACAGCAGCCGAACCAACATTTGAGTGAGTGAGTATTGCCTCTCTCATGTAACTGAGTGTAACTGTTGTTTGTGTTGGCTCTCGCTCTTTGTTCGCTTGGACCCTCCTGCCGCTGCTGCTTGTGTGTTTCTTTTTGTACGTTGCATTTGTTGGCATTTGTTTTTCTGCTTTGCAATTGAGTTTCGGAGATTTTGAGCAGTTTTAGCAGGAGATTTTTTTTTTGTTTTCGTTGTTGTTGTTCTTTTCTGTGTGAGTGGTGTTGTTTTTTGTTTTGTCTTTTCGTATTTTCAGCTATGACTAGCAAATGCAGAGCATGAATTTTTGTCAGTCGTGCTCAGAGCCTCGATAACGCCGAACGTCACGGACTAAAACAGAATATCCAATTGAAAAGAGAAAGGACGAAACGTAACGTAACCGAACACAACAAATGAAGCTTCAAGAATATAAGAGATAAAAAACGATTTATTAAAAAAAAACCTCCAGTGCTTGTTAAAAAAGAAAGATTTAAGAAGGCAAAAAAAAAAAAAAAAGAAAACACACCATTTTTTATCAGCAAACACTTTATCGCACATGCGCGAATTTCGCGCAAAAAAACGTCACACAAAAAAAAAATTGGAAAAAAAGTCTAAAAGGAGCAGGAGTAGCGGGAACCACCCCAGAACCCACGCCTCCTTTTTTAGTTTGTTTCGCACGCTATTTTCTCAGTGTGCAAGTGTGTGGGTGCGTGCGTGCGTGTGCGTGTGCGGTGGGTGTAAGTGTATGTGCCTCTGTGCGTGTATTTGCGAGTGTTCAACTTAACGGTGCCGCGGTCAAGTGTAGAAAGACACAGCGAAAGAGAACAGAACGAACGAAAGAGAAAGAAACTAACTAAGTGCGAGAAGGGAAAGTTCTCTGCTCCCGCTTTATTTCTTTTGGCAATTTTCTTGTCCAGGTCCCAAGGTATGTAAATATTATTCCAATTAATAATTAAGTTTAGATCTATGTATAAACAAATGATCAGATCGGCCTGTTTAACCTTCAGAAAATAGTTTTGCGAAAATGTAAATTTTCTAAAAAAGCATATGGAGTATTTTGCACTTGCTGATAAATAAACAAAATCCCCAACAACCAATCCGAAATTTGTATAAGAAAATACCGCAAATAACAAAATGTTGGGGCATGCATGGAGCAATAAAATCATCAAAGTTATAGAATAAACTTTAACTTTCCCAATTTGGTTGCTATTTCGATTCTAATATTGGTTAAAAACGCTTTAAAGAACTTTTGTCAATCCATTACCAAGCTATGGGATTTACATAATAAAAAATTCTCCTCTTTTTATAGTTCTTAAGCTTTTGCCAAAGAAACTGTTAAACATACCAAAGGCTATAGGAAACGGAATCATTAAAAATCATATATAAATTTGAAAATATTTGAAATTAATTTCAAAATACAAATGACACTTAAAGTATAGCTTAACCAACTTTACAAAATTTTGCTTGAACAGCATAATTTGAGTTTAAAAATCGCTCTACATTAATTTATTCATTTTCATTTGATTATTCAATTAATTATTGAATATATGCATTTTACATATAAGCAATACTTCTGTTCAATTATAAGGACAATTATCCCATTCTTTCTTAATATACAAGTTCATCATTGCCTTTTTTTTGTTTTTGACTAACCTTACGTGCACTCACACTCACACAAACGTACACATTCACATGGACATACACATGAACACACACACTCTTGCGAATTCTTTTGCTAAAAATGCAAACGGCTAAAAATTCTAAAACAATATTTCAAAATCTGTCTGGCTTTTGGCCGATCTACGGGCGAACTTGTATTTTTTTGTGGTCCGTACATCCCGTATGCGCCTCCTCCCATCCCCCATACCCCAACCCTTCCCACTCGCTCTGCTCCTTTAGCCAGCTAATTTTATTTGTTTACATGTCGACTTGCATGTTGCATTTTGCTTTTTATTTTATTTCTCTTAGTTACGTCTCTGCCTCTTTTCGTCTGCGCTTCTCTTCTTTTTTACCACTTCTGATGTGAACGTGTGTGTGTGTTTTTTTTAATAATTTAAATTTAGACACTCAACTATAATTCAAAGTCAACGGTTGGCAATTTTTTAATGGCAAATTGTTTGGCACTTGCCACAGAAAATGCATTTTAAATATAACAAAAATGATTTTTTCTTTGTAGTTTTTTTTTTCTTCATTCGTTTTGTTGTTGTTGTCTGTGTGTGTGCACATGTCTTGTGTTTTTTCTTTCGTTTCTTTGCTTTTGTTAAGTCATGTATTTTTTGGCAAAGAATCTTACATCGAATAATTGTAAAATGCACACAAAATTTGATTGTCAGGTCGGTGTAGATGACGGACAATCTTGATGAGGTGGATGAGTATGAGGATGCGGATGATGATGATGTTGATGAGGTTTTGGGACAGATTTTTAATGTATTCTGACAAAAGAGTTGATGAGGTTTTGTTCGATTTAAAAAGTCGTTATTCTTATACACAAATAGGTTCTTTTATTTTTAAACCAAATGACATTGAAAGATGTTAAAAACCGAAATTGAAATGAAAAAGCAAAACAAAGTTATGCATCTATTAAAGAGATAAAGCAAAGGCTTTTCGTTATCCTTTATTAGATGGCGCCCTTCTCCTATACCCCCCATTGGTGCCTCTGGAAGCAGCTCAAACTTAACCTGAACGATCAATATAGTGTTCTTCGATCGCCTGGCTTCTATTAAAAGCAAGCATATAGCTTGAAGGGTATTTGATTTTGGGATTTGAAAAATTGCTACAATACATTTCTTTTTTTTTTATAATGCACATCGGCTGCACTGTACAAATATATATATATATTTGAAAAATATATATTTTCCTGTATGCAGCTTCTTTTTTTGTTGTTTTGCCTAGTTTTCAACAAAAACATTTTTTTGTGGCGCATTTTCTGCGTTTCGAATTTTCCATTTTTGCCATTTTCATGATATTTTTACGTGCTGGTGGCAAGGGTTAGATGCGGAGGGGGGGTACGACGGCTGGAGATGGCGGGGTGTGTTGGTTGCGGTGATGAAGAGGTGTGTTAGTGGGGGGATTGAGAGACGTAAAACGACTAGCACATGTTTAGTTTACTTTGCAGTTTCGGTTGCCTGCCTGCACTCGACGATTCTGGCCCCCTAACCACTCCACCCCTTTCTCGTTGCACGTCTTCTCCTCTCCTCACCCGTCTCACCGATCACCCCGATCCTTCATCTCCGTAATATTAATTTTACACTTGGCCTTTGTTGGTTCGGTTTGGGCATGCAAAAAACTACGCCAAGTTGAAAGTTTTAGCTCTTTGTTTTTCCCGTCTCTCTCTCACACACACACACACACACACATACACTCGCTCGTAGACACACACTGACAAGCCCATTAATTTTTCGGTTTCTCTCAAAAAATATCAACTAAATAAATATGCAAGTTGTGAAGCTTTATTTCTGTATATTGCACAAAAGCAGAAAGTGTTCCTGTACCATCAATTATGTATAAATCTGCTGCCAGGGGGCACCTCCTACCTCTAGCCATCCCCCTCCACCTCCCCACCACATCACTCCTTCTTACCACAACGTACTCTTGTTTTGCGTTTTTAATAATATTTACTTAAAAGCACAAAACAATTGGCCAAAAATGCGGCAACTAGAAAAAAAAAGAATAAATACATACATATATACGGAAATTAATGGCCAAGAAATTTTCTAATACACTACGCAAATCAAAGTGATCGATTTTAATGATGTAATAAAGGGCCAGCATTTATTTTCAACTACCTAAGTAGATATCAAATATTCTTCGTAGCAAGTTTCGGTTCTGTTCCGGTATATGTATCTAGAAATTGAGTGCTAAAAAACTAGAAAAATTTGCACCGCTTTACCAAATAGTTATTGGTTTCGTGTGATGCATAAATAATATATATATTTCTATATATACATTTTTTTTTTTTGACATTTCCAATTTTAAAAATAGAAATAATGCAAAAATTAAAAGAACAATATTATTGAACAAGTTATGACCATAATAAAAAAACAAGACCGAACACTGAAAATTTGTTAGAAATATAAATTTTACGTCTTTGCCAAGTTCCTAGGTGCGGTGCATGTGCAAATAGTCAGTCAGTCAGTCAGTCAGTCAGTCAGTCGTTCTCCCTCTATCTCTTTCTTCCTATTTCTCTCTCTGTATTCGCAGTGCGTTATGCTTGCCGTCTTCATCTTGGTTTGGTCTTCGTTTTATTAGGATAATCCTATAATTTACTTAAATCCTTTTTACTTTTTATTATTTAAGTAAACGCGAAATGTGTGCTGCGGCCTACCCAAGTCTAACTTTAATCCATAGGACAGGAAACCTAAAAACCGAACCGCACCGCAGGGAAAATTCTCGTTTTTGTATTTTAATCTGCATATGCGTTAAGCTCCCCGGATCATCCAGTGCCATCCATTTTTGTTGTGCATAATCCAGAATGGATTTTGATCCGCGAGCCATGATCCTCGCGACCGGCCACTTCTTGCACATACCTGACTCTGTCACCTTTTTTCCGTCTAATCCCTTGACGCGTGCTTGCGCTCGCGGCTCTTCCGAGGAGCTACCTGAGTTGCCCTCTTAGACTCATATATAAACCAAAGCCTGTTGCAAATCCTCAGTCAGTCGTGAGCTTGTTACATTTGAGACAACATCACCAACAAAAAATTAACACACAGAAATCGAAAATCGCAAAACCGAAATATTGGAATACGAGTAAATCAATTTGATTTAAGCAAAAAAAAAAAACAGCGGCCCACAAACGGTAGGTTGAGGATATATACATATACAAAGAAGCCACCATTTTGTGTGTGTGTGTGTGTGTGTGTGTGTGTTGGTAGCGAACAACATAACACAAAAAAAGTCACTCAAACCAAACTCACCCCCTGAGATTTAAGGGTGGAAAAAATAAAAATACCAAAAACGCAAAAACGCACAAAAAAAAGCGAAAACAAAAAATACAAACAAAAAAAAAAGAACGAAAGAATAAAACTTGACGCAGGCGCCTTAAATGAAAAACACCCTCTCATCGCCCTCTCTTTGGTCTATCTACTTACAGCCGTCGTCGTCGTCGTCGTCGTCAACGTCACCATCATCATGCAGAACTGGGAGACTACCACCTCAGCGAGTGCCAACTATGAGCAGCATAATCCTTGGTACAATTCCATGTTTGCTGCCAATATCAAACAGGAGCCAGGACATCATTTACATGATAGCAATAGCCTAAGCAGCAGCAGTCCCCGGCAATCTCCGCTGCCCTCGCCACCACCCAGCGCCATCTCGGCGAGCACACAATTGGAACAGTATCTGAAACAGCAGCAGCAGCAGCAACAGCAACAGCTTCATCATCAGCCCATGGATACTATGTGCGCCATGACTCCATCACCCAGCCAGAATGATCAGAATAGTCTGCCCCATTACGAGGCCACATTGCAGCAACAGTTGCTGCAACAACAGCAATATCAGCAACATTTCCAGGCAGCCCAACAGCAGCAGCAGCAGCATCACCATCACCATCACTTGGGACTGGGTGGATTCAATCCACTGACGCCACCTGGATTGCCCAATCCCATGCAGCATTTCTATGCCCGGCCCAGTCCACAGCCTACGCCCACAGCCACATCCCAAGTGGGAGGAGTATCGGCAACATCTTCGGCTACGGGAGAGAAACTGCAGGCCTTGACACCTCCCATGGATGTCACGCCGCCCAAGTCACCAGCCAAATCAACCACACACGAGCCTGAAAAGGAACACGATCTCATCTCGAATTCCAGCGAGGACATGAAATACATGGCCGAGTCGGAGGATGATGACACTACGATCCGTTTGCCCATCTACAACTCGCATGGCAAGATGAAGAACTACAAGTGCAAGACATGCGGAGTGGTGGCCATTACCAAGGTGGACTTTTGGGCCCACACTCGCACCCACATGAAACCAGACAAGATTCTGCAGTGCTCCAAGTGCCCATTCGTTACCGAGTTCAAGCATCACTTGGAGTACCACACCAGGAAGCACAAGAACCAGAAGCCCTTCCAGTGCGACAAATGCAGCTACACCTGTGTCAACAAATCCATGCTCAACTCGCACCGCAAGTCCCACAGTTCGGTCTACCAATACCGTTGCCAGGATTGCGATTATGCCACCAAATATTGTCACAGCTTCAAATTGCATTTGCGGAAATATGGCCACAAGCCCGGCATGGTGCTCGATGAGGATGGAACACCCAATCCCTCGCTGGTGATCGATGTCTATGGCACACGCCGTGGCCCCAAGAGCAAATCGGGCGGCGGAAGTGGTTCAGGCAGCAGCAGGAAATCGAATGTTGCCACCGTTGCCCCCCAGCAGCAACAGCAGCAATCCATTGCACCGTTGCAGCAACAGACGGCACCACCGCAGCCCACACCACCCAGTCAGTTGAGTGCTGCTCTGCAGGGTTATTCCCTGACCCCCACCACGGCAGCGGCAGCAGCAACAAGCAATGGAGGAGCAATCACACCTCCCATATTGCCGCCTCTGCCAGCGTCACCAGCCAAAAGCGTTGCCAGCGTTGAGCAGGCAGCCTCTGCATTGCCCACTGCTGCCAATTTATTGCCGCCTCTGGCCAGTCTATTGCAACAGAATCGCAACATGGCCTTCTTCCCCTACTGGAACCTCAATCTCCAAATGCTGGCGGCCCAGCAACAGGCTGCCGTCCTGGCTCAATTGTCGCCACGCATGCGAGAGCAACTGCATCAGCAGCAACAGCAACAGCATCCAGTGCAAAACAGTGATAACGAGGAGGAGGATCAAGAAGATGACTTTGAACGCAAATCAGTGGATTCGGCCATGGATCTTAGCCAGGGAACACCCGTTAAGGAAGAAGAGCAAACACCGCAGCAGCAACTACAGCAGCAGCAGCAGCAGCAGCAGCAATCTCTGCCTTTGGCCATGAACCTAAAGATGACCGAAGATGAGGCAACTCCCCTGATGAGCAACTCGAATGCCTCGCGGCGCAAGGGTCGTGTCTTGAAGCTGGACACACTGCTGCAGTTAAAGTCCGCTGCCCAATCTTCGCCCGAACAAGTGAAAGTTATGCCCACTGCCTCATCGCCGATAAGCAGTGGTTTGAAGTCCTTGCCGGATGAGCCCTGTTCGGGTACCAGTTCGGCGGACGAATCCATGGAGACAAATCATGTACCTCAAGCCAATACTAGTGCCAGTTCCACAGCGTCCAGTTCGGGAAATAGTTCAAATGCCAGCAGCACTTCCAGCAATTCGGCGCCCATCGCATCTGGATCTGCTTCCGCTTCCGCCTCTGCCTCTGCCTCTGCCTCATCGTCATCCTCGTCCTCAGCATCATCATCATCAGCATCCATTCCCGCTGCTGCTGGAGCCATCTATGAGTGCAAATATTGTGATATCTACTTCAAGGATGCTGTCCTTTACACCATTCACATGGGCTATCACAGCTGCGACGATGTCTTCAAGTGCAACATGTGCGGTGAGAAGTGCGATGGACCCGTTGGCCTCTTCGTTCACATGGCCCGCAATGCCCACTCTTAGAGCAAGAAAGAGTGTTTTGTTATACTTATTAATTTTTCTATGTTGTATTGAATTGTAAATATTATTTTTTTCCTAATTTTAGTTTTCTAATTCGTTGTCAAAAATTGTAAATTGTCCCCACATCAAAAAAAATATCACAAAGATTGTAACTAATTCTAGATATTTAAGTTTCATTTCTAATCCCACTCACTCTCCCTCTCTCTCTCTCTTTTTCTCTCTTTCTCTCTAGTACATAGTTCATATGCTACGACTAAAAACCTAGAAAAGGGTTTAAAAAATCATTATCATCAACTTGCATATAGAAAAAAATTAATTAGTAATATTATTTCATAAGACAACTAACAAAAGCAAGCAACAATAACAACAACAACAACAACCAAAACAAATACAGTCCAAAGTCAATTTAATAATTAATTAGTTTATAATATAAATATATTCGTATATATTTTAACAAAATAAATATTTAGTCAGATAAACATAAACAAAAAAAAAAAAAAAAAAAAAAACATAAAAAATCGTAAACATCTTTTCTTGGCTATACTCAGTATTTTGTTAGTATTTAAATTAAAAAAAAAAAAAGCACACACACAAAAACGAATTAAATAAATAAATACAATTTATTCAAATATAATTATTATTTTTTCATTTACATTTATAAACAAACAAAAACAAAAACAAACTTTCGGCCAAAACGACAATATTTTTGATAACCAAAACCAAAAGTAAGAAGTACAAATTGAGAGATTTTAACCAAATATTTAAGCAATCACAAAATGTAGCCCACTCTCTGAGCGAATAAATCAAAATTCGTTTTTAATTCATTAAGAAATTCTAGGAATTTGCATTCAAGTCCCAGTGCAAAAGTTGTTCATAAGTAAAGTTATAGTTATAGTTATGTGTGTGTGTGTGTGTGTATATGTATAATCTATGTATATGTTTGTATGTATGTATGTATATCCCCATAGATTAGCCACTAAGTTTGACTTTAATGTTTTTATGTAATTATATAATAAAACATAAATTGATAAATACTATGCAAGTTGACATAAAAGTAAATGCAATTAGGAAGGAAACTTAACCCACTGGCCAGGATTGGATTTATTCAAAAAGATTGGCACTATGAAAAATGCCGCCTATTTAAAGTATTTAAAAAAGATCAAGAAGAAATGTTTAAAATTTGCCTGACGGTTTTCGAAAATTTGCGCTTCTGATTTTCATTTGCTTCAACTGACTCCTGATTTGCAAGGGATAGAATTCTAAGGATCTAAACAGGACTAGAAGCATAGGCAAGGCCAGCTATGGGCAGGGAGAAGCATTTGTCCCTTACAAATAAGATTTGATTTGGTGTCCTACATCCTTCAAAATTATATGTGCCCCCTTCTAAGTGGGGTATCCTGAAAATTATTTTAGAAGGAGACTCTTGGAATACATAAACTAACAAAATGTAAGAAAATTTAATTTTTAAAATTTTTTTGGTTTGTTGGAGAATCTAAGAAGATCAACCAATCCTAATCTTAGCCTATTCTTAGCTTGTAGTCCTTCTTGGGATACTTTAAAGAGATTCTTAACTCATCAGATCCAGCCATATGGTTGCCCTGACCAATGCCAACTGTCAACACGCAATGATTTATTATGTATACAGAGAAGAAGTCTTTTACAATGAATATTATAATAAGAAAACTGCTCCATCATGGACTAAATGGCTACCGCCGCCACATTATTAAATTGAAAAAAAATATGCAACAACAACAAAATTTGTGTGCGGGCGAAGCAAACAAATTGGCCCTAAAGCAGTCAAACAATTCTCATCTTTCCGCCAAAAGGTCGCTCCACAAAGAACTTCGGAATTGATCGATTATTGACATTTTTTTTTGTTTTTTTTTTTTTTGGGTGTTTGTGTGTGAAAACGCACAATTCGCATCGGCATATGAAGAGAATATTATATAATAATGAAAAACTCATGGGAGGATCGGGAAGCGTGCTTCAAGTAGGGTAAAGATGACGCAGCAGGGATCGATAGAGAGAGAGAGAAACAGAGAGAGAGAGATCTGTTGGGGCGCTTGTGCCAGACGCGTGCTTAGGGAGGGAAAACTTCTGTTTTCGTTTTGTTTTTCTCTTGCCTTTCCTTTCCGTTTTATAAATAGTTTTTTTTTTTCAACTTGCTTTGTGATTGGTGGAAAATCTATTCGAAAATATTTCGTTAGGCATTTTCTTTTGGGGGTAGCAAATTCCTTTTTCTCACAATTTTCATTTAATTGCCGTTTTTCCTCATTAGAAAAATTATTATAATTGATATTTATGGCTTGATAGAGGCAAAGAAAATTGTAAAATTGAAAAATTTCAATTCCTTCTCCATCTACCAGAAGTTAATTGAAAATGCATGTAAAACATAACCATCAAAGATCTCTCCTTCTGTCTAGATCTTTAAAGAGATCTTATCGCAAATTAGATTTTTGCATATCTGCTTTTCGTTTCCTTTGCTCATTTGAGCGAAGTTAAGTTGCAAATAGACTGGAATTGGGTTTTCTTCTTGATCTCGTACTTGGCTTGGCTTGTGGCTTGTGGCTGACAGCAGGCCCAGGTCAAAAAGATGTTTATCATCAAGGGACCAAGCAGGACGGACGGTCAAAAGGACTTCCCCTATTGTCCTCCTCCTGACCTAACGATGGTTTTTGTTTGCCAGTTTTTATCTCGGCTTGCGGTATTGTAGAATCTGTATTTTCTGTATTTTCTTTTTTTTTTTTGTCTTTTGAGGAAG
Source organism: Drosophila nebulosa (assembly GCA_024703675.1). NCBI lineage: Eukaryota > Metazoa > Arthropoda > Insecta > Diptera > Drosophilidae > Drosophila > Drosophila nebulosa. The sequence continues at coordinate 667,450 of JANFPS010000007.1, read as the reverse complement.
CATTGTTAAGTGCAGCAATCTCCTAGCCGGAGTCTTCCATGGGGTCCAAGATGGATTTCAATTGCTTCCTTGACCATTTGAAAGGTGTAATTTGGGTTTCTGCTTTTTTCCTATTTCTCATGTTGCTCATGTGCATTTTCAGCAGCTGGTCAGAGGGCAGTTGAGTGTCCCTTGTTCTCATTCTGCTTCTCCCCTCTCCCATCTTCTTCATAGATTTTTGAGTATTTATTTCGTTGGCCTGTGATTTTGATTGAGAAGTTTTTTTTTTTTTTTTTTGCTGGGACACGCGTCTGGCACGCTTCTATAATTAAGTAAATTAATATTGGTAACTTAATAATTTCAAAAATTGACCAGAATCAATCTAGGAATATATGACATTTGATTTTGATTCATTGTGGCACCAAAACTATGTATTTTGCTCATTCGAAAGTTGAAAAGGTCGCAAAAATATTCATATTCGAAATGTTTATTAGCCAATTTCGTTCAGATTTATTCCCATGCTTCAAGAAGTGTCTTCTGATTTAGAGATTTCTTCTCATTTTAACCTTTCAAGCCATGTCCAATTTGAGTAGATATTTTTTATAATAACTTAGCTAAATGCCAAAACTTCGGCTGATCATTTGTATCACTTATTTCTTTTGGCTTGTTAGCAGCGCTCACTTAAGGATTCGTTACACCTACCTCAATCTAGGATACTTAGGTCAGCTGTTGGACTGGTCAAAAACTCTGCGCAATTCCAGTGAAAATTGTTTATAGAAATAAATTATCATCTATTCGACAACAACAACAAAACGTAAAGAAATATTCAACAGCATTGAGCACGTGTGTGTGTGCGTGTGTATGTGTATGTGTGTGTGTGTGTGTGTGCATATGACGTTACGCTTGAGGCAGAAAAGGATCAGCCAGGATCAGCGAACATAATTACCCACAGATGCTGGTCTCTAGAAAATTTTCACAAAATTAAAATGCGTAAAGTTGTGGAAAAAAAAGAAAAAAAAAAACAAAAACAAAAACTGTTTGAAATGCTTCTTGATGTGGGCGCCGCTGCAATCAACAGCTCATCGAGCGATCCATGCGAGAGAGTCGGCTGTTTGATAAGGGGTAAGCAGACCAGTCAGTCGACTGGTCGAGGGTCAAGAGGGGGTGGGGTGAGGGTTGCTAATCATTTGCTGCATGCTGCTATGGTCAAGACAACTCGACAAGAGGCACCCTTGCGTGTTTTAATCAAACTCACTCGCACACGGACACACTACTACTACTACTACTACTACTCCTCCTCCTCCTCCTCCTCCTCCTCCTTCATTTTGCCATTTTGAGCATAGTGAAAAACCTTGTAACACTTTTCGCCTTCCCCTCCTCCTCCTCCACCTCATCCTCCTCCCTAAATCATTTTCGGCTTATTTTTAGCTTGCTTCTAAAAATGGCTGCCAGATCCATCCATCCATCCGTCTGAATGTATTCAATATGGCGTTGAGTTGAATTCGGGTTTTGGGTTGAGTTTTCTCCTCTTTTTCTAACTATTTTTCCTACTCTCCTTTTCTTTTTTTTCACCCGCGTTCTGAGCTCTGTTTTTGTTTGTTCTTAGCCATGGGGGTGGCTGGCTGTCGTCCAAAACCCATTTTATGTTCCCTGTGGGAGATCTGTATCGTTGGTATTTAATAATACTTTCATGTATGTATTTCTGTGCGGTTCTTATGTAGATTCATGAGGATAACATTAATAGCAAATTTATGATTAAACGAAAGCCACAAATTTATGCGGTTTCACATTTTAAGCAGTGGCCAGATTGAGCGTGACAAATGCTTAAAGCGACATCAGTTTAAGAAGGCTTTATTTACGGAATCAAAATCGATCAGCTATATAGCTTTTAAAGGACCTTTCATTTTAGTTAAAAACCGAATGAAAGAGCTCATTTTTTTAAACATATTTTAAGTGTCAAAGTCCTGCAACTTTTAGTTTAGTGTCATGTCATTTAGTTCATGTCTCCACCAATTGCCTTCTTGAAATCTTTGTTTTTAAAACCTTAAAGAAGCTTTAAGATTTTGGACCAATCAAAGCGCTTTAACATATAATAATTGTTTAAAATTCAAAAAATGTCTAAGAGAATTATAGAGAAATACGTGTGCGAATTGTAGAGAAAAAGAGAAATTAATAGTTGGATATCAACTAAAATGGTTACGAAAATAAGTGAATAAACTTTAGGTAATCTAAAACATAAGTTTATGTTAGAAAAATTAGTAGGTACAATGAGATCTTTTTCGACTTTTTTAAAAGTAAGTTGAATCAATTCTGATCTTCCAATGGCACGACTTAGTATCATAATGTATAAAATTCTTGTTTGTAAAACCCACACGTGACAAGGTAAATGGTTTTTAATTCATTCCTTTGGTTTTTGAATATAAAAAACGGAGAAACAGAAGTCCAAACGATATTAATGACAAGTTCAATAGTTTTTTGAGAGTCACTAATTATTATTTTGTATCAAAAACTAACGCACCAAGCCAAAGCACGCAAAAAATCATAGTAAAATCACATTTTCAATTGGCCCCAATTCGCAATGTGGGGATAATTAAAAAGTTTCAAGTTTATCTTAGTTTTACTGGACCCTTAGTTTTTTTTCTTCAACTGATTCATAGGTGTATCTTGATCAGGTGTGCTAAATTAGAAGAAAAACGTCAAAAGCTAAAGTAAATTTATTATACATAATGCAAAAACACTTGTTGAAAAAGTTCTGTAGGACTCAAGAAAATTAATTGTTGAAATGCGAAAAAAAGTGTGCCAAATAGGCGGCCACCACTGTACACATTACACTCGCTTACTTGATATACTTTTAAAGTCTTTTTTTTTTTACACTCGCTTACTTGATATTCTTTTAAAGTCTGAATCTTTTTTAAGTCTGAATCTATTTTAACCTAAAGAAAAGCTTGTGTAGCTCATATAATCACTGTCCTTTTTGTTTTTGGCATTACCCATTCCCAGGCCTCTAAGATTACTCGTTGTTGACTTGAAGGACATCTGTAGATTGAGCAAATATAAAGAGAAAGGCTGCAGGGGAAGAGACATAGAAACAAAACAGAAAACGAAAAAGCAAAAAAAAAAAAATCGAACCCACACACGAAAATTTTTATTGTTTGTTAGCGGCAAATGTAGCAAACTGACCAAATGAATCTAAATCCAACATAACGGCTGTCCTCTTCTGTTCCTGGTCAGGGTTCTGGTCCGGGTCCTGGTCCTGGTCCTAGTCCTGTCTAGTGCAAATACACAAGGCATAGGACTGACCGACTGTAAGTGTGTGTGTGTGTGCAACCCCCACAAACACACACACACACACACAGAGAAACACACTGACTCATAGGGCACACGCTGTTGTCGACTTCCTTTTTCTCTCTCTATAACGGATGCTGGACATTATCGACAACAGAATATACATATATATATATGTATGTATTTTTTTTTTTTTTCGTTTTCCATGCCGCTTGCATATATTTTTAACCATTGTTATTTTTCGTTAACTAAAGTGCCATCAGGGGCAGATGTTTTTTCTATCTCTCGGTTTCAGTAGACAATATTTTTTTTGTTTTTGTATTCTTCTGTGTTTTCCCTTTACCAAAAAAATATATATTTACATAGATTTCTGGCCACCAAATAAACTAGAACGAGGCATTTGGTTGCTTTTGAAAGGGTAAAACGTAAAGCAAATGAAAGCTATATATAATATATGTTCCTGATCAGCGTGATTTAGCTGAATATTTTGCCAATGCAGCGCTACCACCAACAACAGAATCATTATTGAATTTTACATATTTCCATGTGAAATGTGAACCAATTCCTCCTCTTCCCTTCCAATAGTTGCCATTTTTTATGCCTCTCACCCCTCATAGATCTCACTTTTGGGAACTCCCCGTGGAAAACCAATGAAATGCATTTACCTCATAAGCTAAAAAGTCAAAAAAAAAAAAAAACACGCCTATTACACAATCGCAGAAACCAACAACAAATTTAACGCATTTTCCCTTACAAAAAAAATAATGATCACAACCAATAAAAATATCACAAAAAAAAAGAAACTCACAAAAAACAAACGGAAATCAACCCAAAAACAAAACAAAAATGTGCCAAAAACTACCCAAAAAAAAAAAGAAAAAAAAAATAACGTTTATTGAAAATTAGGGTGAGTTGGGTAAAGCAACCACCCCTCCCTTCTCAGCTTCATCCTCACCCTCAACCACAACCTCTATGAGGGTTGCAAAAAAAAAAATAATAATAATGGAAAGAAAAACGTTTAGCAAAAAAATGTTGAATGGAATCGAGAGAAAGAGACGGAAAAAGAGAGAGAGAGAGAGAGAGAGAGAGAGCGTTGGAGGGAGAGGGAGAAAGAAGAGAGTATTTGTAAAAAACAGGTAAGATTTTCTTTAGAAAAAAAAGTAAGCGATATTTTTTTTGCTTTATTCCTTTTTAGCAACATGTGTTTTTTAATTCTTCTCAATTTGAAAAGGATATTTTTGAGTTTCGGGTATGACTTATTGGTCTTTTGTAAGGTTAGAAGTGCAAATGTCAGGCCGTAATGGGAGATGTTTAGAGGGTATCTAGGGTATCTAACGTACATACATACATACATACATGTAATGTGAGCAATTAGACAATCGCACACACACACATATATATGAACCGATATCAGGTGTTAAGTGATATCTATATATGGGGAATATTTGAGACAACTTGTCACACATATCAAACTAGGATGTGGCGGATGTGGAGTTTTAAATTTCCCCCCCATGCCCTTCTGCCACCGCTTAGAGTATATGTATGTCCACAGCAGTCCGTGGCTTGTGTCCTTAAACAGCTGCTCGCTGGCTCAGGCATCCAAGCCTTTTCCAGGCAGGTGATGGCTTTGTTTCTGCATCCATCAAGCGCATCCATCCCACAATTGCAGTCATTGTCAACTATTTGCTTAAGAAGTGAAGTGCATCAATTCATTTTTCCAAGGGTTAAATTTTGCTTTTCAGCTGGTCATTGCTGATTCAATTGAATTGTTGTGGCAAAAAGGTTGAAGGGGAAAAAAAGAAGAGAAATGCCAATTTTCATGTGGTTGCCGAAGTGCAACGAAAGGATTTTCACTTTTATTTATTGTTCTCTTTTTCTGTTCGTTTCTATGGAAAAATTGTTATAATTTTTCTTTTTTCTTTTTGCCTTGGCGAAAAAGGGGGAAGAAGGGCGGCAAAAGGTGTTATTTTGTATCACTTTTATGGTAAATCATGACACAAATTATTGGTGGTTACTTTCGATTTTTCAGCTGCTTTTCAATGGGTGGAAAATTGAAACAGATTTATCAAGTTGAACAATATTTGGTTGAGGCAGCTATAAAATATTATTATCGAATTTCGATGAATGTTAGTTAAAATTTCAAATTAATTCAATTTAAAATATTACACAGACCAAAAAGACTCAGACCTAGAATACAGAATACACTTTGCCATTAGAGTCCAAGGTCCAAATGTTTAGATTGACTCTGGTTTAGAAGATAATTCCAATCTAAAAGTGTAAGCTTTTGTGTTGTTTCCTATTTTGAGGAATTGTTATTAAAAAATAACAAAAAATATGATTTCAAATATGACTTTTTTTCACTGAAATTTAGCTTTTCGAACCGAAGTCCTATTTTCAGGATACACCAGAACCAAGAACCAGAACCTTCGGACTTCGGGTTCGGATATAGCAAAGCAAAACCTATGGTTCTGGGTTTCGGCCCAATTTGGTCGACCAATTAGTTTAGTGAAATTAATGATACATTTTTTTTTGTTTTTCATGAATTTTTTTCATGTAAGGCATTTAAAATTTCTTTAATTTTCGATAGTTTAACTTTCGCTATGATCGATTTGTTCTAATATAATCAATTTTTTTATTATATAATAGACCAAAACTCCAAATCTCAACGCCATTTTGTATATTTTAGTTTGAGGCAGGACCCACCCTTTTGTTTCCAACGAGCATTCTCCATTTTTTTCACCCACTCGATGTTATGGAAGTTTGTTATTTTTAAAAGTGCCACACGACATATACGATGACTACCCCCCGGCCCTTAGTTTTCTTTCGCCCCCCTCTTTTACTTTTCCCGAAAATTCAAAAGAGAAAACTCCAATTTACGGCACACAATAAAAACAAAATGAAAAGTGCCCCGAAAAAAGAGTTTTAAGTATTTGTTTTTATATTTTTAGACACCCCTTTTCGTGCCCCTCGCAAGGGCCAATGAACGCAAAGGGATTACACATTGGTGTTGGATGGTTACAGGGAACGGGGAACGGGAATGGGAATGGGAATGGGTTAGAGATTCGAGTGAGGGAATGAGTGTGGCGTCACCGCAAGATCCCCGAATCTCCGGCATTGAACTTGAAACGTGCCAGACAACAAAAACATCTTAACTGAGCTACTTTAGCCTTTCAACACATTGGATAATCAAGAGAACACCCCTTTGCCTTACCCTTTTCCCCCTACCACTAAATGGTGTCACACGTTGATAGCTCAAGACAAAGCAGAAGAAGAAGAACCCTTCTTCTTTTTATCATCATTATCATCATCATCCTTCCATTGCCTGTTGCATCATTTTACCCTCATCATTGTAGGCCCTCAAATTAACCACCAATAAAAAGGCAGCACTTCATAAAAAAAGGGCAACTTCCGTTTTTTTTTTTTTTGTTCTCCCCTCTCTTCGTATTGTTCTCCTGTTGCCTGTTGCTTCCCTTTTCCTGTTTTTTAAATTATGTTGTAATCGAGGAGTCGTCGTTATGTAAACACCCTTAATTTGATTTTTAGCGCCACTTAACATGAGGGCACATTTTTTATACACGGGGTGTGTATGTGTTTTTTTTTTTTTTTCACCCTTGGGGAGTAAAAAATAATGGAAAAAAAATGGAAATTGAACTGTATCATATTAACTGATTGACCTTTTTAATGAGCAGATGGTAAGTGGATGGATCATTGCTTGAAATGGAGTGAATGGATCATTACTGGGAATGGGATGGGTGATTTGTTAGGTGAGCGTTTTTTTAAAGCGATCTCTATACGGTGTGGTCATAGATAAGGTAATTCATACGAGTTAGAGGATCTCACTCAGTGAAAAGCAGATCTCATTAAGAAGTGCAAAATATAATCAACCTTGGTAAAAATTAAATAATGAGAAATGCGTCTCTACTTTTAAGGCAAATTCGTGTATTAAACCAGAACAAGAATTAGCTAAGAAGTCAATTTTATATAACTGTCATCGAAGAAAATTTTAATGAATTGCATTAAAAGTTATTCAAGCGATTCTAAGATTTCATTTTCAGCCAAAAATAAATGGTTTTCCTTTCTTTTTTTTTAGTGACTTCGTCTCTAAAGATCTAAAGCTAACTATCTAAAGGCTCTTGTTGAATTGTCTTGTGCAAATGGTTTCCTATTTTCTTCAGAGGAAAATCGAGTGATCCTGGCAGATTTTGCAGCATCTCGATTGCCATATCGAGCAAAAAGAAAAACAATTGAAACCCAAACTAGGCACAAGAATTCAAATGTCATTGAAAATCTAACGGCTGCCAATGGAGACAATGACCAAGCCTGGCTTGGTGCCTGGGCACGCGGTTAGAGAGCATCAATGGAAAGGGCAACGCCTGCATCTCATTTCATTTCAAATACGATTTGTATGTGTGCGTCCTGGCACAGGATATGTGCGCATATTGTTATTATTTTCATGTTTTCCATCCGGTTTTCGCTTCAGCTGACAGTCAGCGGGCGACAACTACAACGACAACGACAACGATGACAAGGACTTCGACTTGGACTTCCTTTGGCAACCACAACAGAAGGCCTTTTCGTATAGCCGCTGCCGCCCAATTCGACGACTCGATTCTGCTCCTGCAACGATAAGCGTGACATTTCCATATTGTTGGCGATCTCAATCTAAATCTGTTCCTTATTCATTCATTCAAAAATGTTGATGATGAAAATCTCTCTCTGAACTGAGGCCAATCACACGCTGACGGGATTAGTTGATGGCGATGGCTCTGTCCTTTTTTTTTGCACGGCTAATTGGACTGATCTCTAGCAGGGACTGACGACAACCATGAAAATGGAAAATTTCCTTCCCATATAAAGCAATTGTGATAAGTCTTAAGATTTCTCTATTCCGTTTTCTTTTTTTTTTTTTTTTTTGTAAGCATGCAAACTGGCGTTAAATTTGAATTGACATTGAGCTAAAAACGGGCCCAAAACTTAATCAATCCCTTTACATCTGCCCAAAAGATTGATTCTATTTCCACTTCAAATGAAGCACAACAAATTTTTACAACTGACAAAAATTAGTGTCTAACCTCGAGACTCCATAACCCTAGGGTCTGGGTCTAAATCTGGGGGATTGGGGGGGGGATAGATGGCAAGCTGCTAAAGATCGCACTAAAAACATGGCCATCATGGTGAGGGGAGCAGGAGCAGGAGAAGAAGGAGGAGGAGGAGCAACTCATTTGAATGTCAATTCTATAGAAAAGAAAACAAATCCCAAAGGAATCTCAAACACAGTGGCACATAAGAAAATCATTTGTGAAGAATTTCGTAAAGAAAATTCAAAAGGCAACCCCTAAACTAAAGGAATTCCAAGGGTCCTTAAGGAGGGGTCCCAAAAAAAATGTAAATGTCGCGTGTGCCGGGGTCGAGGGTCGCGACATTCGGCGCGCAAAGATTTGTGTGTATTTCCGGGGATCGGGGATCGGTCCGTTGCCCGCCTGCCTGCCTGCCTGACTGCTCCTTGAGTGTCAGCGTAATAGCGTAAACATTTAATGGGAGCGTGCGCCGAACACGCGCAACATTACCTCACCCTTAGAGTCTCAGTCTCAGTCGCCGTCTCACCCTTAACCTTACCCTAACCTTAGGCTACGATCCTGATCTTCGTTTGAGCCTTTTGTTTGATTTCCTTAAGGATTTGCGTCTGTTTGCTTGCTCTCGCTTGATATGATTGATTCAATGCTTTGTCCTTTCTTTATTTTTGATGGTTTTTCATGTTTCTTGATCATAATCTTGTGGCATTTTCTATGGAGCATGATAAATCAAAGTCTTTTCAATGCTTTTTAATGTGGGTGTAACGACTTTTTGGTCGTTTTGTCATGTGGTTTACGTGAAAAATCTCCATCTCCTTAGGCTAAATTCTGCGTCTCTAAATCTCAGTCTCTATACCCCAATTCTAGAATCTCGTCTTACTGTCATGAGACACACATTTAACACCTCCAATTCATAATGAATGAGTTAAGAGCATCAACAAACTAAAGAGCAACATATCGCTCCCTGGCTACTGAGCCAGGGCTCCATGCGGAGGAGGACGACTTGGAGAATGAATTACATTTACATGATGTCAGGGTTACGCCCGCATATGCAGATGGGTTTGGGACATGTGTTAATCAAGTAGCAGCCTCAACAGCGCATAACTCAGTTCGCAGATGGACAAATTTTTGTGTATTGTAGAACAGCTGCTGGTAAAGGACTTAAAAATAGTTAAAGCAGAGAGGCAAGGTGCCAGCAATCGGTGGGATTTTGAAGGGGGGGGGGGGGGGAATAGGGTTCTTTATGTGACAGATTTCTCATGTTTACGCTTAGTTTTATTTAATTTTTATGGGCGCCAAAAAGAAAAAAAAAGAGGAAGAAGAGAAGAGAAACAGACGTCTGTTCCTTGAACTGGCCAATTTTTGGCCATTTATCTTAAGAAAAGAATAGGTAACATGATCTAAAAAACCAATAGAAAAAAGAAAGAAAAAATATACAGACTGTGTGACAGGCAATCGGAAGAAACAAATGCGCAATTGTTGCAATAGAATGACAATTGAATGCAATCCGGAAATGTCCTGCGTGGACAAGACAAGGATCGATGGCCACTCAAAAGAGGCTGTCAGCCTGGAATGAGAAATGATCAAATGAGTGAGTCAAAGAGAACGTCTCTCTCTCTCTCTCTCTCAGAGATCAACCCCTGACATTGAGTGAGTTTTTTTTTTTCTTGGTTTTTGTTTTCAAAATCTTTCTCTTGGCATTTTAAGTAAGGTCAAACTTGACCCCTAAGACGACCTCAAAAATACGTTTTGTGTCTCTACTGCTGCTGCTGCTCCTTTTTAGTGCATTTCGCATCCTTCGTTCATTGTTTTGACCTTTTCTCTTTCTTTTTGGGTCCGATCGTTGACAAAAGCGAGCCAAAGGGCATAGCAATAAATGCGATAAAGATTCGGGTTTTTGTCTTTTCTGTGCAATTGCTTGGAGTCTGCCATAAATTGCCCTCATGACATTGCCGGCAGAGCCGGCCGTGCCAAAAGGATCGTTGAAAAATCGTGCTGAATGATGCCTTAATTGTGTCGAGGGCAGCTGAAAACTGGACAGTTTCCATTGAAACTGCAAATTGTGGGTGTTTAGTGTGCATCCGAGCAGTTGTATTTGTTGGGGTCCGCTTACATATGTAAGAAGTGGATTTTCAAAAAGGCGCGATAAATGAAGGTACAACTTATTCAAATTTCAAAATAAAAACTGTCGGTAAAATTTTAAGGTTTCTACCTAAACAGAAGATCTGAGATACAATACTTTATTAATCTTAGATGGTTATATTTTAGTCCAACTGTTGTGAGAAATATTTTTGACTTAAAAACTAAAATTTTGAAATAATTTGATTTGATGTGTAGAAAAAACACTAACACTAAACACTGAACCGTTACTGGTTTCTTGAAATCAAATTTCAAATTAAAAATAGTGTTGCCAGATGTGTATAAAAATACACTACAGACGTGGCAACACTCTCATAACGTTACGTTAAAAACTCTCTGTTACTCAAAAAAAACGCTGTTAAGTGTTACGTTGCCAATCAGCTGTGCTGTGGACAAAAAAACAAATGCAAAGTTTACGTATTTAGGTTCTTATTGTTAGTTTTCGAGAAATGAGTCAATATAGCCACGTTAAGTACACCACATCCCCAACACCGTCGGTGGTTTCGGGGTATTCCAGCGCATCCCGTTTCCAGCAGTCGCCACTGCCCCCGCCGGTGGGCTATCGCAAAAACTGTCTTTCGGCCACTTCGAAGAGCTACAAATATCTGCGACGTCTACTGAAATTCAATCAAATGGATTTTGAGTTTGCCTTGTGGCAAATGATCTATTTGTTTATAGCTCCCCAAAAGGTATACAGAAATTTTAACTACAGGAAACAAACGAAATCCCAGTTTGCCCGTGACGATCCAGCATTTCTGGTGCTGCTGGTGGTCTGTCTGTGTGGTAAGATGCAGTGCTCGGATGACCTACTGGTTTATTACTTATACTTTTTCATTGTAGTGACCTCCCTGGGCTTTGCTTATGTGCTGGGCTTATCCTTCTGGCAGAGCATCTCTTTCATTTTCTATGTGGTTTTTGTGGATTGCATATTTGCTGGCATCATTATTGCATCATTCTTTTGGGCAGTGACAAATCGCTATTTACGGACCAACAGCCTGGAGCCAGACATTGAATGGGGCTATGCTTTTGATGTGCATTTGAATGCCTTTTTTCCGCCTCTCATGCTGCTGCATTTTATTCAGCTATTCTTCTACAATTGGCTAATAAGTCAGACGTGGTTCATCTCACGGTTCCTGGGCAACACTTTTTGGCTCCTGGCAATGGGCTACTATGTATACATCACCTTCTTGGGCTATAATTGTGAGTTAATATCATAAACATCGTACTGTGCGCATTGTGGACTAATTTCTCCCTTTTTATAGGTATTCCCCATCTGAAGAACACACGTCTTATACTCATTGCTCTGCCCATTATCTTTCTATTGTATCTTATTGTCACAATAATCGGCTGGAATGCCACCATATCCTTTATCAACTTTTATAAGTTTCGTGTGTATTAATCGTGGATTGTAAATTACTAAGCTTCTACCCTTCCCTTCCTCTCTCAGCCTTTTCATCCTCTATGATTATGACTAATAAAACTAACTTATGTAGTATATTTTTGTAAAGACTTATATCAAAGAGGCAAGAGATACGATTTCTATTATATTAATTTTTTTGGTTTTTGTTTATTTCTTTTTTAAATTTAAAAAAATGAAACTACATTTAATTAACAAACAAAAGTGCCTGACCGAAGACAGGTCTACGCCAGCTGCTTGGGCTTGATAAAGGATCTCTTGCGTTTGTTGCGCTTGCGTTGCAGCTCCAAGGTGTGCAGCTCCGTATGAACCTCGGCAAAGATTTCTTTTTGCTCTTCCTCGGGTATAGTGGCACGATATTGCTTCATTAGATCGAACTTCTCCCATGGTTTCTGCACCTTTTCGGACGACTTGCGATGCTTATCCTTTATATATTGATCTATATTGGCCACACCCAGCAAATTCTGACGTTCCCAGCGCTCAAGCCAGGGTCTGGGACGTAATACGACTTTGATGTCATTCACTGGCACTGGAGCGCCCTCTTCGAGGTGCTCGGCTTCCATGTTCTCGTCAAAGGTGCTGTACTCTGGTAGAGCATCGCGCAAATAGAAGAGGCTGTCATCGAGACGCTTTTCCAGGCGGAGTACCTCCACCTTTTGAATGGTGGGATCATACAGTTCGTAGAGCACTTCCATGCCCTGGTGATCGATAACGTTGCGCAGTATGAAACGTGCCCGAAGTCCACAACGCTCGCGGTGTATGCAAATTCCCACAAATCGACTTGTTTTGCCTGCAGCATGGGGATCCGAGCTAGTTACAGCCAAAATGGAGCCCACATAGAATTCGGGTAAGTCGACCTGACGCCGGCGATCCAGCATATCCGAACGTTCCAGCTTCTCGCGCACTGTGTTCCGCCATTCTACTTTGGGATCGGGCAAAAACTCAGGATAGACAAAGCGATAGTGCCCGGGCACAATGGGTTTACGTGCAGCTGGTGGCTGCAAAGGATTGGAGTTGGAAGTTGTAGGAGTAGAAGCAGTTGGTTCTTGTTGCTGTTGCTGCGCCGGCTTTGTGGAAAATGTGACTGAAAATTGACTAGCTTATTATCATGCTCAAAAGCAGAGTGTGGAGTCTTACCAATCCGCTTGAAAGCGTATTGCTGAGGCACTTTTTTACTGACAATTCGACGAAAAACGTTCACGCTCATTTTTAGTTTTTAGTTTTGTAACAGAAACGCGAATCCACCTTAGAACGAATGCTCCCCACACTTGGCGTGTTGAATTTTTAACAGACTCAAATTGAGACTGTAAACTAACAGAAATGCAACAGTCTGGCCTCACTCCGACCAGCTGATACCCGGTTTTCGCTCAAAATCAAAAATTATAAATATTTTGCACAAATAGTTCAAATTATATTTCTAATTTCAGAAATCCAGGGCTCCGCGATTATGCAGCCAGGTTAGAATAGCACCAACATGCTTCTTGAATCTAGCATTGGAATACATTCTCATTTTAAGATCATCTCCGCTTTCATTTTCAGTCACAAAATCCGCACAGTTGACATCATTGGCGCGGTCAAGCAAAAGAGGAGGACAAAGGACCAAAGCTGTATGATATCCTGAAGACAAAATGTTGTGATCAAAGACAAGGCAAAGCAGGAAGGGGACAAATCACTCTCATACCAACAAATCCGTATTTGTGTAGTTGCATGTGAAGAAATCGCAGACTGGGCAGCTTTTTCGCCGGGTACTTAAGTAGTTTTAAGTGCTCAATCAGCTGATCATGATAGTACTTAATGAAATAATCAAAGTGATCCAATTTCAGTTGCAATTGGGGAGAGCCAAGCAGAAAATAAATAAGATCCCAGGCCACACTTGTAATTTTTGGCAGCTGGAGATCCACAAAGTAAGTCTCCGACGGAACATTCGATTCTGCGTCGTATTTAAACATAATATTATTGGTCCACAGATCACCATGATTGATAGCTACAAAGGGGAAATTTCTTTATAAGCTGCATTGCTCGATGGTAATTGCATTACTATTACCATTAAAGTCTTGCGGATCGGGATCGTTCATGTCGTGCACCAGATCAATAAGTTTGGGTTGAATTTTATGCTTAAAGAGATGGTTTCAATAGTGGATTTCAGCAGGGACATCATCTCTAAAGACTCACCACAGCTGCAGCATAGTTCTCATGGCCTTCGTACAAGTGTAAGCACTTGAAGAGATAATTGCCAAAGGTTACATTAATGGGCCTAATGTCCTCCTTCATGCAGTCTCCATATTTTGGCTGCAAATAATACTGCGTATAGGGGCCCTTTAATTCTATACGAGCTGCTGATCCCGCATGCCACTGAGCCAACTTCTTAAGGACACTTAAGGTGTGTGCCTTATCAAGACCCTCCAAGCGATCTGCGTTCTTAAATCCACGAGGTCCCAAATCCTCCAGCAGAACATAGTTATCCGGCGCGTTGATTTCATAGCCTTTGGCAGTAAACTTCAATTCCAGACCTGCCTCACTATACATCTGCTCCAGTTCTGGCACCACGTTTAAAAATATATCACGTTCGATGATAAACATATTGTTTTTCTTTAAGATCTCGAGATACATCTCAAAATCATGAGGAGTTTTTAACATTAAGCTCAATTTTTCAACCGTGTGATCTAATAGATAGAGGAACTGATGTACTCTGGCTCATTTCAGATAATTGTCAGATGACTCACCCTTCAGTTCCACTTCGAAGAGTAGGCGCAACATAATTGTGGAGTAATTTTCACCCGGTTTAAGACCTGCAATGGCCTTGAAACTTTTGATTCTTTCAAAGTTCTCATAATGTTGACGAAGCACATTTTCGAATAGTTCCTCCTTTAGCCAGCTCGGCAATTGCACGACTTCGTTTTCTTCGGCCATTATAGAATAGGGACAGTGAGAAGAGTATACAAGCAGTAAACCTAATTTAACCGGCACCTATTCCAGACTGATTGCCGCGAATGTTTGTTGGCCAAATATATACAAACGTCCAAAACAACAATAAAAGCTTTTAAAGCTTATCGCAAAGTCCCAAAAGAAAACAAAAGGGAACTTTGGCTTTGTGAAGACGCCAGATAATAAAACGATCTCATTGATCTGGAAGAGTATCCATATTTCATGGTGGACAAATTGTCAATCTGATTTCTGATTGTTGATATTTGACAAAGCTTTTTGATAATTGTGTGCAAAACTAGCAGACAACATTTTACTTATACATTTATGTACCTTATATGGTTTGGTTTGGTTTGTTTTTTTTCTCTTTTAAATGGAAATGACGAATTCTTCAAAAGCCCTATACATTTTTACAAACAATATATATACATATAATCTACAAGTATCTGAAACGACCCTCTACGTGTATAATAATTATATACATTATATTCATTTGACTATTAAAGATAAAGAACGTTGAATTAACAGGCGATATCCCGATGAGAAGATTTTTAAAACCCATTTAGAGGAGTTGTGTGACACCCATTTAAAACAGATTTTTTCTCAAATTTCGGGCTACAGTTCATAATATATTGACAGTTTACGATTATAATGCAGATATTTGTAAAGATGACTTACCGATCTTGATATTCCAATAGATTTCAGATTGTATGATTGTTTGATCCTTGATATTCAATAGTTTTTGACATCTTTTCACTTTGAAGTTCGACGAGATCTGTAAAATAGAAAAAGGTCAATTCAAATTAAAACGGATATGTTTTCACTACCAGCACTTTCCAATACTTGAGTGAGAGCAATTTCCAACACACATAAACAGCTGAGCGGGAAAACATTCTTTTAGTTCGCAACTGTAACTTAACAGACTCGCAAATGGATCTCTGTTAAAGTTTGTTGTCGTTTTTCATGCGATTATATCTTCAGCGAAATTATAAATTCTTTGGAATTAACAAATTTTTCTTTGAAAAAAAATAAAAATAAGTAAGAAAGAAGTTTCCTCATGGCCTGGCCTTAAAAGGAACTGTTGGAATGGCACGAATCACATGGCGTGGGAGCGCCACGCAAAATCTCGTGTAAGGAAAACAATTCCAATTTGGAATAGATGAAAACATTAATTATTTTTGTGCATTCTTGAAGTTCAAGGTGGCGTCTGCAGTGGTCCTACATGAAGCATTGCTGGTAGTATTATCTGGTTAATCTATTGAGTCATTGTTTAATAATCATTGTTTCTCTCCTTAGGCACTCCCTCACCTTTAATGCTCACATGAACTCCTCGTATGCCACAGATGTGTGCATGACTCCGATTTTTTGGATTGTAGATAACTATACTCACTGCCTGGGTCCTGTAAGGATGAAAAGACACACCACAACAACAACTATTTCTCTAAATTTCATTTTCGTTTTCACTTGCAGTTCTTTGTTGTTGGCGTCGCTGCACTTACCACTGCCGTTGTTGGCATAGCCTATTGGGTTGGCTTGCCCTTCTGGTGGGCAAAGAGCCAGTTGGCAACTTTGTTTTTACTCTTGGTGGGCAACTGGCTGTTGCTAAACGTAATATTCCACTATGTAATGGCTGTGATAACGCCGGCCGGTTATCCGCCGGAGGGTGTCTCTTTGGTGGAGGCCGTCAGCATGTGTGGCAAATGCATTAGCCCCAAACCTCCGAGGACCCATCATTGCTCTGTTTGCAATCGATGTATATTAAAAATGGATCATCACTGTCGTAAGTTGTTGCTAAAATAATCCTTTCCTCTGCTTTATAAATAATTTCGTCCTTCAGCTTGGTTAAATAACTGCGTTGGGTATGGCAACCATCGATACTTCTTTCTCTACATGGTATATACTACAGTGGGATGCCTGTTCCTTATTATATTTGGCCTAGAGATTGGCCACAAGTTTCTTTGGCTAGACCATGGTGACAACTGGACGGAGTTGGAGCCTCTGGAAGGACAGCCAGTTAAATTTAATCTTAGTGGACATATTATTCCTGTGGTGAGCAAATGGCCAAGAGTTTTCCTAAACTATCGGTTATTATGACTTCATCTTTGTAGACACATCCCCATGAATACGACGAATTCGTGTTGCCCCCTGCCATACACAATCTGCCCACACCTCTTCTTGACACAGATGCTCCCTCCACTGGACGGCGACGTGCCTTGTGGTTCATGGCTGTTACTCTTGTTTCTGTGGTTTTGGCGCTGGGCACGTTGAGCTTCTGGCATGCCAAGCTAATAACACGTGGTGAGACCAGTGTGGAGGCCCACATTAATCAGGCTGAAACCAAGCGCTTGCTTCAGCAGCAACGTGTCTATATAAATCCTTATAATTTTGGTGGCAAAAAGAATTGGAAGCTCTTTCTGGGTCTAGTACGAGGCAGGTGAGTACGCCGCACCATTTTTATAATAATAAGACTCAAAACTTGTTTCAATTACTTGTAGGTCGTTTATCCGCACAGTTCTCTTGCCCTCCTGGCACAAACCCGATGGCACTGGCCTTAGTTTTCACACAGTTCATGATGCTCCATTCGAAGATGAGTGGCCATAGCCGTAACTTAAGCTAATGTAGAGCTCTTGTGATCTTTAAAAACTAGCAATTTCTAGTCTTTAGCTTAAAGTAAACATTGATAGTTAGGCCTGTTTTTATTTTCGATTCTTTGTCACACTAAATTTTCTGGTTGTTTGCTTAGAACGGATTAAAAGCGAGAACAGGCCTAAACATTTTTGTAGAGTTTACCAAAAAATAACTTAAACAAAGCTCAACATTTTTGAGGGTTTCAAAACCCCAAGCCAAACTTGCACTGCAATGCAAAAGACGTTTATAAGTATGCGATTATTTTAGCCAAAATCAATCCATAGTTTTAGCAGCATCAACGAATTAGGTGCAACATTCCATGCTAACTTCCTTAGCATTTTAAATATGTAGTTTTTTTATACTATAGTCGAAGGAAAATGAATTGTATTTATTAAATTAAGTATAAATATTTGCGTAAAACGTTGCCATAGTGACAAAAAAAGTTAACAATAAATGGTAACAAGCCTATAGAAATTCAACAGAACCGAAACTGTTACCATTACTTGATGAACGTTGTCAAGGAGGACGGTTTGTGCCGGTATGATAACTTGTTGTCAGGACAGAATTTCTTTATTTTGGTTTAATCAATAAATTGCGACAAATTCAAACGAAAATTTAACGCAAAGATGTCCAAGGCATCAGGATCTGAAGATGAACCTCTGGTGCCAGATGATTTCGATGATGATTTCTTTCGAGACCTGGGCGATAAGATACCCGAGGCAACCAAGGCGCTGCGACAAAAGGATACACCAAATAATGCCGACAATGTGCAACGTCTGCTGATCTGTGGCACTCGCTATAAAAATGATTTGCGTTTGGAGCAGTCGCGATCGGAAGAACTGAGGCAGGAGATCGAAGTGCTGCACGGTCGTTTGGAAAATGCAGCACGAGCAAGTAAACTTGATTTGGCCACCATCGAGGAGCTACGCGGAGTGATAGGTGAGTATTAAGACTCTGGAGTGGGCAAGGACAAAGTCATTACATGACTATCACTATTTTCAGAGGGAGCTTGGAGGCAGAAAGATGCCGCCCAAATACGCGAGCAAACCGCCCAGGATGATGTGTTGAGTTTGCGTGAGAAACTGGATGAATCGGAGGCGATGGTGGTCCACTTAAATGAGAAACGCCTGGCCATGAGCAGCAAACGAGACGATGGCAAAGAGCGCGAACGACTCAATAATGAAATCAAGGACCTTAATAAGCGTTTGCAAATCCAAAGAACCTATTCGGCAGAAGTCGAAGCCACCATAGAGGGACTGGAAGCCAAGAATAAGGAGCTTCTTAAATTGCTAGATGAAACCTCAGCTGATGCCTGCAATTTGAAGCGCAAAAGCGACAGCCTCACCAAAGAATTGAGCAGTATGAAAACCGACGAGGCACGCTATCAGGAGCAGATTGCCCAAATGAAATCCGCCAACGAGCATTTGACCAAAATCAAAGTGCGTCAGAATCTCCAGATTCTATCGTTAAAGACGAACCTGGAACATCTAAACACGCAGCACAATGCCACCAACAATAAGTTGGCCAAGATTACTGTGGATCTGGAGTATACGGTGCAGGAGCGGGACAAAAACAAGCGAGCTCTCGTCCAGCGCATTAATCTGCTAAAGCTGCGCGAGGACGAGTTAATTAAGGTGCGCCAGGACAATGGAAAACTTGCCAAATCGCAGGAAACCATTGCACGCAAATATGCGGGACTAGATGAGGCCAAGCGTGAGGTGGAGCAAGAGAATATTCGTCTTAGGACTCAGCTAGGCACCCAGGACAAGGAATTGGAGTCTATGCGTCGAGTGGTTCACCATTTTGAGAAGAACAACGAGCAACTGACCAAGGAACGCGATTCTCTAAGGCGAAATCTACAGGCTGAGCACCAGGCAGCCGAACAGAGCAGTGCCCTGCATCAGGAGTCGCAACATGAGGTGCGTGCCCTCAAGGACACTATCAGCAATATGGATCTAAAGATGAAGAAACTCAACGAGGACCTCAATAAGCTAAAGAAAGAGAAAACCAAAAAGCTCGAAGAGATCCAACATTGGATCGACAAGATTGATGCCATGCAGAGTAAGTTGCATCTAGTTTTGCTTTGAAGTCGACTAAAGATTTGTTTTTTCCTTTAGATGAAATGCACTTGAAGGAAAATTATGAGATCGAGTTAAAGCGCACGATAAGCGATTTGGAAACGAAATGCGCCAAGTTCCAGCAGCAACACGATGGCCTGGTCAGCGAGCGACAGGGACTACAACGCAATCTTCAAGCTGCCGACGAGGAGAGGCAAAAGCTACGCGATAATTTAGTCAATCTTCAAGCCGTAATCGAGAAGCTCAAGGCAAAGATTGGCTATCGTGATGCGGAACTGGGTAAATTGCAGCTGCAAATCGATCGAATGGAAAAAGAGCGTCGTTTGCTGCGTAACGATGTGCGCCACGCCCAGTTGGGGCAGCAGCATACCAAGGCCGAGCTGCTGGACAAGCGCAAGGAGAACGATCGTCATGCAAGGTCCTTGCAGGAGGACGAGCAGCGTCTAGCGCGCATGGGCCGCGAAGTGGACAATTTGATAAACGAGAAGAATGCAATTAGTGCGGCTCTGACCAAGCGCAACGAGGAATACGATCGCCTGAGGCATAATCTGGAGAATTTGCAAACCGCTCACGATCAGGCGGAACGTCAATGTGGTCAGTACCAGGATGATATACGTCTCATGGGCGTGGAGATTAAAAATTTACGCACAGAGCGTGATGTTCTGCGAGCGGATCGAGAGAGTGCCGCCGATTTGCGGCAGGAACTGCTGCAAATGCACCGTCTGCTCAATCAGGAGCGAATCAAGGCTCGGGCCCTTCAGGACGAAATGGTCACACCGATGAATGTGCATCGCTGGCGCCTGCTGAGCGGCAAGGATCCCGAGAAAATGGATCTCCTCGATAAAATACAAATTCTAAGGAAACAATTGCTGGCCCAGAGTGTCAGTTCAATGGAGCAAGAGCGAGCCCTCAATGAGGCCCAGCAATTGTACACGGCACTCAAAGAGTTTATGCTGAAGCTGCCCAGCCACAAAGTGCAAGCAGAATTGAACCGTGTGAAGGCCTCACTCAGCGCCAGGGATCGCAAGATGAAGGTGCTGAAGGCCGAACTGAGTGTTAAGGAGGCTGCCGAAAAGTCCAATGACCTTCAGCTGAAGGAAATGCGCACCAATCTGTCGCAGACAAAGGTTCTACTGCTGGAGGAGAAGAAACGCAAACAGAAGTTGCTAGACGAGCGTTTACTACTCGAGCAAATGCAATCCCAGTGCTATTCGGCACCATCCCAATTGCCAAGGACCTTGGGAGCGGGTTTTAAAATGGTTAGCACATTAATGTAATCAAGCAAAAAAAAAAAACAATGACAATAAAAGGAAATCACAAAACTAATTGCTATTTGGCTCGTATTAAAATGGACGCCTTCTCGCAGGGCACAACCGAACTGGAGCTTTGGAAGACCTCCTTGGCACACTGATCCATCCACTCTTTATCCTTAAGTTTCTGCTGTTCCTGGCACTGACATTTGTTCTTTTGCAGTCGTTTCTCCTGTTGCCGTTGTCTCTCATGTTGCTCCCTCATGGCCTGTTGGTATCTTTCGATCAGGCAGTCCCGAGTCTTTAGGTCAATCTCTGTGATGCTCAATTCGGCAGTCAGTGCCCGCACCCGACGCTGCTGTTGCCTGTTTATACGCTGCTGATCGGAAAGCGCATGTGCAATGCCAGGAGCTGGCATGTGTTGCAATTGCTGTTTGAGTGTGTTGTACAAACGGTGAGAATCTTGCAGGCGCTGCTCCATATTGGTGCGCTCCACATTCAGACGAATGTTGCGCTTCAATAGCACTTGAATTTTGCGGATGAGTTCATAGCGACGTGGATCTCTGCCTAGTAGAATGCGCCAACGATGGATGCGGCAGGGACGGGACATTTCCTCCATGTAGGCAGCCACTCGCAAACGTTCCTGATTGAGCTCACGCTCCAGGCGTACGATCTCGTGCCGCAAATTGGCCGTGTTGTCCACCGCCCGTCGCATGCAATCGCGGGACATGCTCAGATTGGTTATCTCTAGCTTAAGCAATCGGATATCCTCGATGCGCTTGTTGTACTGCGCCGTTCCGCTGTCGATGGCGATCTGCATCATTGCGACCTTGTCACGCAATGCAAACAGCTCGTCATTTCGGCGGACCATTTGCAGTCCCACCAGCGTCTTTTCCTTGTTGACCTCTTCGAGGGTACTAGAGATCTTCTTGAATCGCTTCTCATCCTCATCGATGGTATGCTGCGTATGCTCCAAACGCAGTTTAAGCTCACGCAAATCATTTCGATTGGTGTGGAGCAATCGTTCCTTTAAATGGATCTCGTTCTCCTTCTGTTTCAGCGTGCTGTTCAGTTGATCGATTTGATTACGCAACGTGGTGTTGTCCTTCTCGTTCATGGATAGTTCGTTGGCCAGTTGATTGATCTGGTGCGTCAATTTGCCCGTAATGCCCTGCAAATGCTGACGATCTCGCGCGCATACATCCATATTTTTCAGCAGCATCATTTTCTCTGAGTGTACAAGTTCCATTTGCTTCTTGGCATTGTGGAAATCCTGCTGCTTCTGCTGCAGTGTTATTTGTATCTCGGCCAGGCGTTCGGCCTTATTCAGCGCAACCTCTACAAGATTAGGAAGTGAGGAATATACAAATGTGGGAAGCAGGAACTTTTTCTTTTACTTGCCTTCCAATTTTTCGATTCTCTTATTTAGCTCCTGGGTCTCCTGGGCCAACTCCAACTTTTCGCGCATAACCTTTTGCAATCGAATATCCTTCTCATCCAACATTTTGTTCGCACGACTTAAATCTACTTGTACAGTCTGCATTTGATTGCGCAGAATGGCCACATCGTGACGTAGTCCGGCTACAATATCGTTCAGTCTCGTAACATCCTGACGCACCTTCTCACGACTGATTTTCATTTCCTCTTTCTGGCGGCTAACCTCTTCTATGCTGTTGTTGGCCACCGAAAGATTCTTCTCCATTACCACCAGCTCGTTTCTGCGAGGGAGGGAGGGAGGAAGAGGAGAAGGAGGATTGCGATACGATCCTATCTACCATGTAGATTTTCTGATTCAACTTACTGCAGGACCAGCACTTGATCATTCAACTCTGTATTTTTCTTTGCCACTTTGTGGAAACGACGTTCGAGTAAAGCTGCTTCGTCCGCTTTCTTTTTGGCATCTCGCACACCTGCCCGATTCAGTGCCTCGAGATCGGTACGCTCGTGCCTCAGACGCTCTGCGGTGTCCTCTAGCAATCGATTGTTGTTAACTAGACGATTCTTTTCGTCCTCTAGGCGCCGCAAGACTTTGGCCAAGTTGTAGTTATCGTGCGAGACTCGATCGTTAACCTGTTTGAGCTTTTCATTGGCCGCCAAGCACAGCTGGAGCTCCTTTTCCACATGCTTGAGACCAACAAGCTGATTCTGGCTCTCAATGATTTCCTTCTGCTGCACTTGAAACCGCTCCTCATAGCTGTCCATTAACACCTGTTGCTTGCGCTCTATCTTGTGCTTCTCCGCTGTTACCATCTTGACATGATTTTGCATTCTTACGATGGTCTCTTCATGCGTTCCGATTATGATCTCCAAGGATTGGGCGTATTCCCGGTTTAGTTCCAAGCGCTTTTGATAGTCGGCTAATTCGGCTGATAGACGATCACGTTCCCCATAGACAAGACTCCGGATGCGAAGCTCTTTACTAAGTGTGATTACTGGGCGTATGAGCATTATGGGGTTGGGTAAACTCTAAGAGTATAACTCACGGTTGTCCATCCGGCTCTTCGACAGTTTTCTTTCGATTCTCTTCTAGATGAACAA
Source organism: Drosophila nebulosa (assembly GCA_024703675.1). NCBI lineage: Eukaryota > Metazoa > Arthropoda > Insecta > Diptera > Drosophilidae > Drosophila > Drosophila nebulosa. Next base: position 644,142 of record JANFPS010000007.1, on the reverse strand, counting down.
TACTATACAATTGGCCTTGAATTCGGGCCTCCCTCAGGTGTATGGCATCAGCAGTGCGCCAGGCCTCTGCCAGAGATTCCCGCAGATGTTCCATTACCGCTTCCGATGCGGCTGTCGTCTTGAGAGCCAAGGCCAGCTTTTCATCGGCAGATTGCACTTTTTCCCGTATCGCTGTGTGGGCTTTGACCTCGGCCACATAATGACTGTGCATTCTGGCCAGCAGATCCACAAAAAGTTTCATTTTGCCCGTCATGAAGGCATCACGCGTCGACAGTTGATGCACCAGACTGTAGGATGCTTCAAAGAAAGCTGCATCCACATCCTTAATTAAATCCACATCGGCCGCATCTATGCGATTTTCAAATAACTTGGAATTCTGTATCTCCAAATGCATCTCAGATTGAACTTTATGCTTGCGTCCCGGCATCTTTTCGCGAACCATTGAGAAAATATATTGGCAAAATGCAAAGTAAACAAAAACAAAAAAAAAAAAAAAGACGCGAACAAAAATGCAAAAACAAAAAAAAAAAACAAAACTAACTAACGAGAAACAAATGTAAACAGAATTATATATTAGTCTATACTGAAACTACATGATTCTGAAGTTTCAGTCTCCCAATTTCCTTTGAATTTTCCTCAGTTTAGCTTTTGTAGTTTCAATGGTAATTATAAATGAATATTTGATTAAATTAATGCACGATGATTGAGTAATTCCTTTCCCATTCCAGCCGGTGAGACGAGAAGCCAGAGAAAGGTTCTAAACACGTAAATCTCATTAACACCAATTAACTTGAACATTCAGGGGTAAGCTCTTAGATACATTGTGTGTGTGTGTGTGTGTGAGTGCGGAAGTGGAATTTCCATGGAATTTCTACATGGTAGTATAAACTAATCAAACAACCTTTGCCATGGGAGGACCTACTTTCTTTAGCTCAGGGCTGGATAATAGTAAGAGGAGAAAGTAAAGCCTAATACTTGTGGACATTTTTTAGTAAATTTTCGAAGCAGTTTCTAAAAATTTAATAAAACGTGAGCTAGAATTATTCATTTTTTCTATTGCTCCTCGTCTGGCCTTTTGGGGTTCTTGTCTGGAGGCGGCTTGGGAGCAGTTGCCGCCGCCCTAGTTCGGTTCTGTTTCAGCTTGTGGGCAATCAACTGTAACCACTTTGGTATCTACACTGAAAATAATTAACGAAACTAATTGCTGGCAGGTAGCCTTCAATTTCAAGTGGAGAATGTAGCAGGAACTGATTTTCCCCTGATCATCTCTTTATTTAATAGTTAAACTATTTTTTCATGGTCACTAATTGGTTAGAATGTCTATGGTTACTATCATAGAAAAAATGTCATAGAATTATTCTAGAGATGGCTTTCAGCCATGGCTCATTCACTACTTCTATGCAGGATATAAAAATGTTTCTTTGACCGCTAGACCAGAAAATTAAATATAAAATCTGAAACTGTGGTTAATGGAACTTACAACTAATTACAATTTAATCAAAAAAAAAAATCCTTGATTTATTAAGTAAAACTAAAACTTGCGCTTTATTAAAGTGACAAAGTGATTTCTCTTAGTTAAGGCGAGGAAAACAAAGAGGGAGAGCGAAAGAGGGCGAAAAGAAAAAGAAGTTGTTGGCAATGGACAAGCTCTATAAATCAATCGAGCATATTTGTTGCTTACTTTTGCCCAATAAAAGAAGAAGAAGAGGAAGCGATGCACACATGGCGTATGCTTATTTTCATGTACTATAATATGGCATATATAGAGAGACAGTGATATCCTTTTAACACACACACACACACACACACACACCACACTCAACTGGTGTAACCTATTTCTCATGCTGTCAAAATAAAGTCAAGCGGTAATTGACACATGTTGACTTTGTGGGTCCTTCTTAAGTTTCTCGCCTGTCTGTCGAGAGTGAATTTCCTGTTCCTTTTGGGAGTTCTCGTTCCTTTTGTTTGGTTTTGTATAGTATTCATGACTTTATCCTTAATTTTTCGATTTCCAACTAAAACACTGAATCGGTTTTACCGAATTAATACAACACATAAAGAGGAAGAACGAGATAAGAAGGAAGGGGAGCGCAAAAGCAAGGGCTAGATGAAACTGGTGGTCTATAAAAAACCAAAAACAACAAATGCGCATAAATTTATCATAATAAACATGCATAAATCGCGTTGAATATATAAACAGCAAGAGGGGCATGAGTACGAAGTAAATGATACCACCCCCCCAAAAAAAAAAACCCAAAAAAAAAGTACAAAAATATGTTTCGTATACTTAATGGGTAGGTTGGGTGACTGGATGAGTGGATGGGTGGAGGGAGGGCGTGGCAAATGTATGCCATAAACTAAACGCAACAATATCATAAAAAAAAAAGCTAAACATGCTTAGGGAATGGAGGCGGGATGAGTGCATATGCCTGTCCCTGGGTTAGGTCATACATACCAAAAATGAGTCAGGGAGGCTGGAATGATGGTTAGGTTAGTTTTGATACCATCCATCCAGCCAGCCAGTCAGCCAGCCTAAATGGCCAGTCATAATCACAAATGGGCAAGCAAGCACACACGAACGCCCGCACATACATACACACAAACATACCTACACATACATATAAAGAGGCAGTAGACATTAGTAAACACGCCCGAACAAAATACAACAAACAAGCAAACCCAACAGAGAAACAAACAAACAAATAAGCAACAACACAATCACATACCGCCCATTTATACGTGAGGACGTCACAGAATCTCGGTTTGTGTGTGTCCTGGACTTGTAGTACGTCCTTTAACAACATTCACAGGTCATTCATCATTTTCACACACAATACTTTGAAATTTATTTGCCCTTGGCAACACAAAAAGTGAATGAACTAAAATACTCTGTAAATGCTGCAATTTTTAATGCAATTGATATATATTATGCTTACGATAGTTAGTTAAGGAGTAATTTGCCATCCCAATTTAGTGGTAAACTTCCACTTACCATTAATTGTGTGTCTAAAACTTACCAATTACTCTTGGATTCTAAAACAACAACAACTAAACAACTTTCCATACTGCTTTTGTTCTAGTTTTATCCTATGATCAAGTTGATTTTGATTTGTGATTTACCAAATTAAAAAAAAAAATAACTATAAGGTTCCGAATAAACGATTAGTTTTTGTTCAAAACCGTTGCATCATAACGAAACCGTGGTAAAGTTTATATGCAAATTACTTTTTACTTTAACACCAAAATTCTTAAAGGCGTTCAGACTGGAGATTTACTAAAAATTAAAAGGGGCCTGCTTTAAGGGTTTTCCTCCGGGATGATTATTAACTCTTTGCGTTTCATTGCATTATTGTATTTAGAAGGATTTAAATGCCGCGAAATTTGTCTTAGATCCTGTTGCATTTTAATTGACTTCCTACTTTGGCAAGCTTAAATTAGATATACATAGCAACTAAAACTGCTTCTAGCGAATTTACCACTTTAATATGGTGTAAAATCCTTAGTGCTCTCTTGCGCTTTTTCTCTCTCTTTCGCTTTCTCTGCGTCCGCTTGTTGTAAATGTTGCTATAAATTTAATTGCCAGCAACATGTTGCTGGCTGTTCTCTCAACAGGTTGCGTATGTTTTTAGTAAATGTTGCAAAATGTTGGCCTGGCTTGCTGCTGCTGGTCTATGTGTGATTCGTGTGTATGTGTGTCTGTGTGTCTGTGTGTGTTTGTGTAGGTGTGTTGCTTGTGCTTTTGCCACTGTATGTGTGTTGATGTTGACTTGCTCATGGCTATGTGGCATTAGCGACAAAGGCGGCAAACTGCAGACATTGTAGTCTCGCACAGTCATCGGCGGCATTTACAACATTCGAGACGAAGCGCTCGCGCGTTCTTCGTCACTGTATGTGTGGTGTTTCTCCGTGTCTCTGTGGATAGAGTGTGTGCGAACGTGTGTGTGAGTGTGTGTATGTGTGTGTGTTGAGTGTGCCGTTGAGTGCTCTTCTTGTTCTTGTGCAAATTGCAAGAAGGCTGCAAAGCAGAATATTCGTTTTGCCAGCTTAAAAAAAAGGCGACAAAGTCATAAAGTTCTGTTGAGAATAGCAACTAAGAGAAAAAATTGCTGATCAAGAAAATTGCTGATTTTTTAACAAACGAAAAGAAAAAAACGACATTGAATTGAAGGTGTCTTTAGGAGCGCAGAAATAACGCAATGAAAATTCAATCTGGTGAAACAACTTTAACCCAAATAACCCAAATAGTTGAAAATATATAATCGCATTCGTTTGAAGTGTTTATCTAAATATTAATTAATTATTTGTTCGTTGGTAAAAATTAAACACAAAATAATTATAATTTGTCTAAAATGCTAATTTGAAAAATGAATACGCAATTACGATAATTTTGAAAAGTGCTAAAACCGCATTTGCAATTAAACAAATTCAATTTAGTCGTCTCTAGACCAGACCTCAACCCTCCCCAAATACACAGCACTGCAACTGTGCGTATACGCAATATTGTAATTAAATAATAACAATGCAAATGAATCGCTAACAACTAGTGACAATTTCATGACTCAATGGCGCCAGCTTCATGCACATCCAGTGTGTCCTTGTCACCGTTTTACTGAATGCAGCAGCCACCATCATCAACACCACCAGCAAGCGTCTTCAATGCTATTAAAAGTGAAAGAAACGTGCATGTAAATACACATTCAAGGGGCAAACAAGACACCAAAGTTCGAGTGAAAAGGCAAAGCAAGTGAAAGAAAGAAGTCAAGTGAAGAGAGTCGAGAATTGTTAAGATACATCTTTTGTGCGTAATGCTGCGTGGCAGTTGCAGTAATTAAAGCATGCAAATTGGCATACATGTGCAGAGATCTCAGCCAGCCATGGCATGTGCCCCACATGGCCACATTGGGGCTCCATGGGTATTAAACTGAACGGAAAATAAGTTGCCTCCGTCAGAATCATCGTCACCGCATTTGCATTGTTCGGGCTTTCGTTACGTTACGCAACTGCAACTGCAACTGACCACAACTACATACATACAAGCAACAAACACTCGAAATTTCCACAAATTCAGATTCAGATTCTGGACCAGCTATACTCCTTCACACTCAAAGACAATGTCGGAAATCGTGGACACCGAATTGCTGGTGAACTGCACCATTCTAGCTGTTCGTCGCTTCGAATTGAACAGCATTGTGAACACATCCCTATTGAATAGCCTCAACCGCACCGAGGTGGTTAGCCTTTTATCGGGCATCATAGAGAATCGTGATAATCTCGAGAGCATCAACGAGGCCAAGTAAGTTTCTTCAGTGTTTCCATTACGCCTACGCTTTAACAACAACAACAATTTACACCGTATTTTCACCCGGACCCAGGACTAGAATTACAATTGCATTTTCGCGGAAACCCTGAGACGATAACAAGTTCTTTGCTAAACTTACTTATGCAAAGTAGATGACACGAATTAAATGCGATTCGTGGTAGTCTCTAAAGTTAACACTACCAACTGATAATTTGCGAAAAGTGCGAAAAGTTTTTCCACCATCGCGGATGATGGTGATGATGGTGATGACGCTGATGATAGCCATTAAAGTGGTGGGGTGGCAAAAGTTTAAATTTCCTAGAAGCGAAATAAATTTGTAGAGAATTGCAACATTTCCCAGAAGCAAATTCTATGTGCTTCGCGGGAAGTTAATTTCCCTTAACGAATGTGAAATCATTGTAATAGAAATTTAATCAATTTTTCCAACCGTAAAAGTATGCTACATTCATATTATTTATGCGTAATTCGTTGAATTTATCTATCTTCTTCGCTTCTCTTGAAATCGTTATCCAAATGAATTGTTTTTCTTTAATTCTCATTAAAATGAACACCATCAACAACAAGATTAGAAGTTAAGCTCATTTTGCACAATTTCCTTTATCTATTTATCTTACAAATTACTAATCTCATTTCTAGCATCTACCATGGCCCACCACTCTCTCACTTCTAAATCAAATTGAAAAACCAATTTAACATTCAATTTAGGCGAAACTCAACCTCAAGGCAAAATATCCACAAAAACAAGTAAATTTGTAGAAGCAATTTAAATTGCGAATGGAAAACAAATTAATGACTAAATTAACCAACCGCAGGGGAGATTAGAGTTGTTTGTCCATTGATATATACATAGATAAAAGTGAAAAAAAAAAAAAACGGCAACTTTTTATTCTCCATCCATTTTCATTAGTTTGTTTACGCACTAATGAAAACTTTGACTTATTATGCAATAATGTGGCGCTTTTAAAGTATGCCCATTAATTTCAGTTTGTGGTGGCTGTATACACACACACACACACACACCTACACGAATATTATATAAACAGACATCTCGACGCTGAATAATTACAGTAGATAGAGCGAATTAAGTGCGGCTTAATCGCCACCAATTGAAAATGCATTTCGTCCTCCACATCCTCTGTTTGCCCTTTTCAGACTTGTTTTCTCTTTCTCTGTGTGTTCGATTGCCATAATTTATGGACCAGACCATATTTTATTTATATAATACCTTCTCCTCTTTTTTTTATTGCTGCTAGTTTCAATAAAAGAGTCTATTAAGTTCTTCCAATTGCGTTCTGCAACATCTGCTCAAAGACAAACAACTTGTTGTTCATATTGTTCATTTCAATACTTTTTGCAAACACAAATTATGTCAGTAGAAGAAGAATCCATTTAGCACAATAACTTTCTAAGCTATAAACTATAGGAAATATAACTTTAAAGTCAAAATGTTTTGCCCGGTTGTGGGCCGTGTTTTGTTTCGGGCCTATAAAATATAGATGGCTTGGCCAAGTCTGGAATTGAATACATCATTGGAAAGGTAGTTTAATTGCTCAACTTTTTCCTAAGGATATAAGTGATAGTGATATTAGTAACTCGTTTATTTTTATGGCGCACTTTGTAAAGACACTTTTTTTGTCAAAAAAAAAGGGCCGATCGGACAAATTTATAAAAATTGTTGCCGTTTTGACCGTGTTGGGACACCACCGGGTTGCAAGGATTTACTTTAAAATTGACGACCCCATAGTGGGGTTCCCTACTGTGGCCGACAACTAGTTTTGGGGGGCACTCTTCTCCACAATTCGATGTTCTGTTAAAGCCAATAGAATGTATCAACATAGAGAGATTGTCAAATGAAATTGAAATTGTTAAAGTTTGGCTGAGTTGTTGCCATGAAATTGGCTGTTTAATTGTACATTCAATTAGCTTACCTCAATCGTTTATTATCATCATCAATTATTTCCCTTACTTTTTTTTTTTGGTGAGGTCTAATTAACACATTTCTATGTGTGTGTGTGTGTGGCTTGTTCTCATATAATTATTCTCTTTCGAATGGAAAAACAATACCAAAAACAAAGGACAAAAAATAAGCCAGGCAAAGCTTTTTGGCTCTATGGAAGGAAAATTCACTAATTGCTTTTACAGCTGTCACACGCATTTCTCCCCCACCTATCTTCCTAGCAACCTTCCATTTGCCATTCACCACTTACATATGTAGCAAAAGAAAATAATTAAATTCAAACGAAAATCCCAACGAAAAGAACTTTGACAAATTCCACAACAGAACAAAACAAAAATGTCAATCAACGAGTACAACTAAACCATCCATTCGCCCATTCCCTCTAAGTCCTAAGCTCTTATGCTATATGTGTGTGTGTGTGTGTGTGTGTGTGTGTGAGTATTTGCTTAAACAAATTGCCATTTGTTTATGCTGTGGGCTGATTCATTGGACACTTTGTGCGGCAGGTAAAAAGGTGGACCAGAGCTGCCTTTAAGCTCATTATATTTGGTTACGCTTTTCGCCCACAAATCAATGCAGATTCATTTTTTGCTCTATTTTTGGCCCAAAAATCCTCACTTAATTCCACTTGTAATATTATGTGTTCCAACTACCATCCTAGCCTACATTGCGTATACGCAACATAGATTCTAAGCTTCGAATTTAAAGTCTAACAACGTTTTTTTCTACTTTTTCGATTTTTATGTTTATGACATTTTCATACGCTTATTGATTCTGATGGACAGGCCGTATAGTCCATTGCCCCCTCCACTCCCAAAGGTCGCCCAACATCCTTATCTAGTGTTGCTGCTGCTGGTGGTGTCCATTGGGAGGCTTTGGCATTTTTATGGTATGACTTCAAATCCAATCACATAAAAATAAGAATGTGGACAATTTATAAGAAGCAAAAGAAAAGCAAAAAAAAAAAAAAAAAAATACTCTTTCAATAAGTCATATCAGCTGTGAATTCTCTTTAAAAACATAATTCACATAATCGTACACAAAGTTCATCGGCAAGTGTATGGACCCCATGGAAATGCTTTCATCCGATAGATTCCTAAAGAAATTGTTTGGATTAGCCCCGAGGACAAAGAAAAGGAAACATTCTGCTAGCATATAAATTGAAGGGCTTAAACAAAATGGCTGCCTTAAATGGAGACTGTGTAAGAGGAAGAAAGGAGGAAAAATACAGAATAGAACCAGAGAGACAACAAAAAAAAAAAGGGACAAGTATTCAGCAATTTGCATATAACAAATATTTCAATTAACACGCTTCTCCTGCCATAAAACAAATCCCAGTTGAGTGCCAACAAAAGTACAAAAATAAAAATTCGGGTCAATTATAATTGCAACACGAATGCAAATGTAACCGATAGCCGTGTTTCCCCTGTCTGTGTGTTCTTGGACAGTAACATGAATATTTAATGGCAACACTCGATGGCTTGACATGCCAAACACGAAAACTTTCATTTACGCATTGTCCAGTTCAGGTCTGTCTCCCTTCTCCCTTCGATGAGCCCGTTCTGCTTCCTGCTTCGACACTTCCGAGTAGGCATCTGATTGCTCTCTCCAACAAAAAACAATGGCCCCATCCCCCCCAAATGACGTCAATCTGGCTTCATAAATCTAAATTGAAAACAGCCTCATTTATGGTACATGCCTTTAATGTAACTTACACCACCCTCAGAATCTCTCTCTCTCTCTCTCTTGGTCTCAACCCCTTTTTCTCTTCATCAGGGCTAAGAGTGGGGTGCTTCCATTGTTTTTCGATCCAATCACTGAGTGTGATAAGGGCAATGCCAATGCCAATGCTGATGCCGGATGAGTGCTTTTGATTTTGACATTCAGGTCGGTTTTGTGACCAGTTTCCATTCGTTAAGCATCGTTGCATACCATTATCTAACTAAAAACGGATTTGAAATAATCTTACGCCTCCGTATTTTAGGAGTATATCCTTTTCGCTTTTTCTTCTATGTATCAACAAAACTGAAAAAAATTGTTAAGCGGTTCTATTCTTGAGTCTTCCTCCTAGTTTTAAACTGTAAGTAAAAACAATGTTTTTTCTGCAGCCTTAATCAATCATAAAAACACTTTGTTAAGGACTTCAGAATTTTAGTGGCCATACCCTATCTTCAACGCTTTAACTAGTTGAGAATTAAACCTAAATAAAATTGTTCGCAAGAAGTTTGATCTAAACAAGTCGAAAATTGTTTCAAAAAGCTTAAAAAAACTGTGGCCTCATGTTAGTCAGTAGTCGGAATCGGCCGATTTAACAACTTAACCAATCTTTAGTCAAACGAAACTTAAGTATCAAGTATTAACCAGAAAAACATGGGTCTGTCTCGTCTTTTCATGCTGTTAAAAAACATCTGACTCTTTTGTATAATATAATGACTTCTCGAATTATCATTAGCAATTGCAATTGCTTCAGTTAATAGCCTCAAATGGTACGGTTGCGGTTTGATTTCAATCTCAAAACGGCAACCTAAACGCAAACAAATCAGATGTTCACCCTTTCATGGCCATCGGCCATCCACTGAGCCTTTGGACATTTGACAATTACGTTATTAAATATTAAAAGCAAATTGCAAGAGGCACGGATAAGAAACGAATTATTAACCATCAATCAAAGTTTTTACTCCCCTCCCTTTCTAAAGGACATAAATTGCCGGCAATTAGGTGGGATTCATTAGTCAATTATTTAGTTTTTGTTTCGCCTAGAAGGAGAAATTATTGACACGGCTGCGACACAAAATGCAATTGATTAATAAAAATATGGCTTCTGGCTCATGTCTCATGGTCTCAGGACTTTGGCATTTACCGTACGGAATCCTTTAAAAATTGTCATCAATTTAGCGCGTGGTTGCATTTAAAATCAACTGCAGTTGTTGCCTTCACATTGAACTCACTTATAATTATTTCCCTTTGCATATTTCATGAATGGCAAATGGCCAATGCGAGCACAAGACCAAAATTGCAAGGTTTTTTGCGAAATTCAACTTTTAACCGTCACTTGCTACTCCCTCTCCATCTCTCTCTCTCTCTCTTATGGCCTCTGGTTTCAGAACTTGCTCTCTCTTTATAAGTTCAGTGAGCAAAGTGAGCATACAATTTGAAAGTAAGTAAAAATTTTCCTTTAAGGCAGGTGAGTTTACTTTGGCTGGCGAAAAGACGCTTGATGGCAAAGTTCGTCAAGTTATGGCGTCACGTCCTCAATGCAGAGAGTGAAAAGTTGCTACCAATATCAACGACTCGACTCGATGTTGTATGTTGAAGTTGAGCTCCAGCCACTTTTCAGGTGAAGTGGAGCTAATTTTATGCTCTTAGACTCAGCTGAGGAACAATTTGAACCTCTTCTTTGCGACATAAAGTAAGTAGAGAAAGTTAAGCCACAAAAGTTGAAATAAAGTTAAAGAGTGTCCGCCGACTCCGGGCACAATCAACCATAAAGCGCAATTCTTTTTTGCTACTCTAAATCAATGAGAATGGATGAGAATTTTCATATTCTTTTGCATCTTTCTCTTTTTTAATATACTTCTCTCTTTTCTGAAAAAATTTCATTTTTCTGCCAAATTTAGTTTTTTTTTTTTTTTTGCAGTTTTCGCTGGCTGCTGAAATTTGCATAAACAGCAAAATTGATTCGTTCTGCCAAGTTTTGTTTCTTGCAAGTGCCAATTTTCGTTACTTTCGGCCGAAAAATTTAGCTGTCATTAGCAAGTTTACTGGACGAAAACAAAACGCAAAAAGCAAACGAACGAAGGGCAAAAACGGAAGCAATTAGTTGGACTTGACTTCCTTTACACTTCCGGTCAAGGACTTCTACACAGGAACTGCCATTTTTGTGATTATTAATATTATTATTATTTACAATGACGCAAAAGTTTATTAAGAAAAGAAAAATTGCTCTAATCAACTGAAATTTCCTCAAATTTATTTTAGCCTTAAGGCAGAAGGAGAGTTTGCATTTTCTTTTTCACTTTCTTTGTTGTTGTTGTTTTCTTTGTGACTTTGTCAGTTGCATTTAAGGCAGCCATAAATTTTCTCGGGCACATTTTGTTTGTTTGGCAAAAGTTCGTGAGAAATCCTAGCACAATTATCGTAATAAGTGGAAAGTTTTTGGCTTTTGTTTTTACGTCCTTTATTGGGGACCACCCAAAACCAGCTTCAGCTTACAGCCCCAAAAAGTAGGCAACACTATTTGCATATATGTCGAGTTTCCGTTTCCGCTTATATCCTATAAAATGCGAAAAATTTAACACCAAGCCAATTAAAATTTATATTTTACTCTTACATTTAAGTGAGTATCTGAGAATTGACACCGTTTTTGCCACTTACTTTACGCTGGAATTGCCGCAAAGTTTGCTTACATATGTAAATAATGGATTTAGATAGATAAAAGATTTCTATTTAAAAAAACACTTTCGTTTCCTGGAATTTCATACATATGATTCGAATGCAAGGGTATACAAATTACCACATGACTAAAATTAGCCCAACTCACTGGTTTTTATTTGCATAAGCATTACTAATGCTTGCATTAATTTACATAACCAGAGAGCACAATATAATAATAAAACAATACGATAATTGACCACCGGATCTTGCAATTTCACAGCGTATACACTCTGAAAATAACTGAAATTTTAAAAATGCGAAATGCCACCAGCAATGAATAGTAATTTGTGGACACATGTGCTGAAAGTTAAACCGCAGATGGGGTCGTTCAGGTATTGCGTAATGCCATTTTGTACGTTATTGAGTCTCTTTCACCTCCTCCTTATCTCCCCGAAGCGAACCAAATGTCAAATTTTGAACTATAAATCAAAATCATTTTCACTTTTCTTTCATGGAATCTAATTCATAAGGATTGTAAAAAAGTTTTAATTTGAAAAAAAATATCCATCCTTTTAAATTAAATTTTTTAAAGGCCTTTTCAAATGTATAAGCACATTGAATGCGATTGTCAAGAGTCTATTCATTTTGGCATGCCTAGAATTGTCTATTTATTATGTTCATTTTATAGTGGTTAGACAAGCATTTTAATAGGTTTTGTTCTTTTGTTTTTGTTGCCTTTTTAACAATGCAATTAGGGATTTGAATGTTTTTTTGTGTCTATCAGCGAACCGTGAAAACTAAATTTAATGTATATACAGTGCTTATCATATTTATAACCCATCCAGCAGCTTCAACTTTGAACCAACCTTAACAACATTTTTAAGGTTTTTCAAAAATAAATTTTTTTACTGTAACTTGTTGACAGAAGCATATTCAGTAGAATGAACAGAAACGAGTATGTTCAGACTCTGGATAGTAGTCTCATTCCATTTTTAAGGGAATTTCGTGAGAAACCAATGGTTTTCCAACAGAATAATGCCAGAATCCACGTGAGCAGACGTACAAAGGAGGAATGTCTTATTGATGTCCTTGACGCGCAAGGAGGTTCTCCTGATCTCAACCCGATAGAAAATGTCTCGGGTATTCTTGCAAGACGGGTGTATGTCAATAATCGCCAACTTAAGACAGTTGGATATCTTAAAACGCAAATATCAAATAAATGGCAAAGTCTCGAAAAGTACTTTTTATTAAATTTAGTGGCTCCAATGAGAAAAAGAATTTTTGGGTTAACTAAATAATATTCGTTTTTCCACCATTCCGCAACGGTGACCAAAACATAAAAGTGGGCAATAATTTTGATACAGCAAATGGGTGCTTTTGTTTTTTGTTTTTACTTCTTTTCAAGAAATCGTTATTAAATCGTAAATTTTAAGTGAAAAACGTGTTTTTTACTCATACTTAAAAAATTGAGTTACTCATTTTTCAAGATTTTTGGGAGAATATGTCATTTGGAAAAAACTTTCAGCCAAAGTGTTTTTTTCGTGGTTTATAAATATGATAAGCATAGTAGAATCGAAACGAATGCCACAAGGCTGTCTAAGGCTGATTGCATTCTATTGTTATGGCTAAACTTTGCTCTTAACAAATCGATACATCAAGTCTATACTAATTGAGTTAATTATGTGTTCAGACGGAGTTTGTGTGCGCGTGTCTGTGTGTGTGTTTGTCGGTGTGTTTGTAAACGTTGATGCCACGAGTAGGCATTGTTAAATATCTAATTAAATGTGAAATGAATAGTCCAATCGTAAACGAATAACAAGAATGTAATTGAGATATTTCAAGAGTCCCAAACAAAAAAAAAAAAACCAAACAAAAACAAAATTACGGCAAAAATATACCCAAAGACAAAAAAAAAAAAAAAAAACTGAATTAACCTCGACTACGCCAACTTGAATGCCCTTGTTTTAGAATTACAGTACCAAATAAAAGTAAAAGCCAGAAGGCCGTGCCAACTTCTGCCACGCCGAAGTTTCTATACACTTGCGAGTTTTTTGTTACACTTTCCTTAAGTATGGGTTACAAATTGAAAAACCTTTTATGTAAAAAGTCAAGAATTAAATTCCAATCGTTCCAATAGGACATATATGACATATTTTCCCGATCTTGATCAAATTTGGCAAAATTTGTTTAAATATCCATTGAAAAACGACAAAATTATTGAACCGAGTTACAAAATGCCTGCAGTATTTAGAAGACTTCAGTATTTAGAAGAAAATTTCAGCTTTGTAGCTTTAGGGGTCTAGGAAGAGTTTGAGCTGATCCAGAGGGACAGACGGACATGGCTATTTGAACTCGTAATGATCAAGAATATATATACTTTATATGGTCGAAGATGCTTCCTTCTATGCGTTGCACAATAAGTATACCCTTTTTATATAAAAATAAAATAATTATTCTAAAGCTTTTTTCTTTGTACTCTGCAAGGACATAACAACAAAGGACAAAGGAAATCAAAGACAACATGTCAATTGGCAGATATAAAATTTCAAAAAATTGTTCTATTTTAAATTTGCAAAGAATAGAAATCATTTTTCACACACAGTTTTCCTGAAGCTTTCATTTAGCCAATGATTGTCCTTGCCAACAGATCAGGTCATTGTTGCGTGAAAATGGCAAATAGCAGACATCATCCCGCCCCTTGCCCCTTGCTTTCTCCTTTGCTCCACAGGCTAATGGACAGAACCGTTTAGCACCTGACAGCGGGGGACTTGGATAGCTATTTGATAGGCTGGTGACTTGTTCCTCTTTCTCTCTATCTATACTATTCAATTGTAATTCATTTTGTTTTTGTCTTTTGTCTGAAGGATGTGCACTTTGATTCAATTTTTGCAATTTGCTTAGATTTAAATCCAGTAAAGTGCTTCAGTTTTTGGCAATTGAATATTTGCAATTTGCTGGCAATTAAATAAACCGAACCGAAAATCAATCAATTGAAAATCCCATCAATAAAATCAAAGCCGCCTGCAACAAGTAATTAAAAAAAAAACAAAAGAAAAATGAAAATGTGCAGCTATTTTTGATATTTGCCATTGTTTTTCCTCTTAACAATTAATTAAAATGAAATTATGAGAGGCTTTTGGGACGAGAAGCCGACAGCCCATAATGTCATTGGCCAGACAATAACCGCAATCAATCAAAGAATCAATCAATTCATTCGAAAAACAGCAACAAAGTCGAACGATATCGGACGATATGTGAAACCTTTTGACAGAGTGAAAAGGAAAATGAACGAGAATGAATGCTAACAATTTCATTATTGAGTTTCCTTGGAAATATGTATGTACATACATATATACATATGTCTGTTGCATTTAAAACAGGCGTTGGGCATCATTAAAGCCAGACAAAATGGCAATGCCAAATGAATGAGAAACATGAAAATGCAGATGGCAAAAAAAAATACTCTCCTCATGCTTCTAATTGACGTGATTCTCCTACGTTTTGTTTAATTAATAGGGCTCCTCCACAGTCACATTCAGTTCAGCCACTTGTTAATCAGCCCAGCCATGTGAAGGCACACAGACATTAAAATGACGTCGTTCCACAAATTAATTAGCATTAGATAATGTGGTCGAACCATCAACTGATGACTGGGTGAGCTCTAGAGCCCAAGAGCTTCTCCTGATTAGCATAATGCTTACCTTTCATGCTAATCAGTTTTCCTTGGAAGGTCGTCAACAGTCAACAGTACTTTATCCACATCATCAGCATCGGAATTATCTTCATCCTCATCATCATCATCATCCTTGGTATTCATTGAGATTTGTGTATCTCTCGATTGTTGCTCATTTCCGTTTACTTTAACAGCGGATGTCAGGCCAATGAAATTACTATACACTTTCTCCCTCTTTCTCAGTTTCTCTCTGTCTCTCTGTCTCTTCCTACATCTTTCTCCTCTCTTTCTCTTCTCTTTCTCTTCTTTTGTGGCAAAGTTTCCTTTTAGTCTGATTTTTCTAGATTTTGGAATTTTTTGCTTAGTTTGTGTCTTATCGATTTTTCGATTACAGAATGGAGTGCCAAAAGGTATATATGTTATGTGTGTGTGTGTGTGTGTGTGAGAGTGTGCAAAATGTTATTTTTTTTCAATTTTCTCTGTTTTTTTTTTCTCTTTTTTTTTTGTTTTGGGTTGAAAAGGTTTCTAAAGCGAGTTGTTTCACTCAAAGTGATTGAGTCTGCCAAATGCAGTTTTTTGCCATTTATTGACTTCAATTTCTATACTTAAGTTTGGCTACAGAAATTGCAGAAATTGAGTTGATTTTGCACTCAAAACTCTCAAAATAGAAAGCAAATGGAGAAAAAAAGCATACAAAGAGTTGAAACCCAATCGCGCAAACAAATTCGAAACGCTTAAAAAATGACTCAAAAAATCATTCTCTCAAAAATACAACACAATATTCAGGTGTACGTAGTCTAAAAAGTCTTGTCTATACATATAGTAGACTATATTCTTTACAATATTCATTTATGGAGCTAAAACATGGGACATCTCAGAAATATTTCCATAGTTTTTAGAACTTGGAATAAAGTTTTTTGTCTCACGCATTTTTGTGTATTATATAAGCATCATGTACATTTAGCATGTGCCCATTTCTCTAGGTTATAGTGGTCCGATCTGGTTAATTCTGTTATATGTGCCACGTCCTTTAACAAGGAGCTTAAGTGCAGCAGCTTTATTCAAATAGCTCAAAGGTAGAGAAACTAGTTTGCATTGAAACAGACAGACGGGCAAACGGACATTAAACAACTTTTTTTTATCCCTTTCAAACAAATTTAGTTCAAAGAGTCCCCAAGTATAATATCTAATGAAATTCTTCATGTTAACCTGGCTCAAAGTTTAATTGTTTCCATTTCGATACCCATCAAAATTATCACTTATCACATTGGGACTGAAATAAATTGGTCTATAGTCGAGGACTTGGCATAGCAATTGCACATGATATATTGCACTATTTTATCACATGGCCAAAAGCTTTGAAAGAACATGTGTGTTGAAACGAAAGCCAATTGAATTTGCCATTCGATTGAGTCCATTCAGTCGGACATGAGAGTACTACGCACATCTATCAGCTATCAATCTATTTCCCTATACATACATCACAAGGTGGAAAACGTATCCCCTGGCACATTGTTTTTTGTTTTTGGTTTTGTGGTATGACGCTGGCTCTTGTCTGGATTTTATGCATTTACGTACGTTTTGTTTGCGTGTTTTTTTTTTGTTTTCGTTTTGCAGAGACTTTCTTACTGAATGCCTATTTCCATCGCCAACGCGTCCATACGAATTGCCATGGGAACAGAAAACGATTTGGGCGATTGTTTTTGGTCTGATGATGTTTGTGGCCATTGCTGGCAATGGAATTGTTCTCTGGATTGTAACAGGTAAGCTCAATGGATTCAAAATTTTAAAGAGAAAAAACAAACAAAAAAATAGACAAAAATCACGTATACGCCGCCACATTATGGAATGCTTTAACTAATATCCGGCAATTTTGCTCCGGCAATATCACGTCTATGCCATCAACATCAACATCATGATGTTTTTTTTTTCTTTCTTTCTTTCTTTTTTCTCTCTGCAGGACATCGCAGCATGAGAACGGTCACAAATTACTTCCTGCTAAATCTAAGCATTGCCGACCTGCTCATGTCCTCGCTGAATTGTGTCTTCAATTTTATATTCATGGTGAATTCGGATTGGCCATTTGGCTCGATTTATTGCACCATCAATAATTTTGTGGCCAATGTAACAGTCTCAACATCGGTCTTCACTCTGGTGGCCATCAGTTTTGATAGGTAAGCCCCATATTGTCCTCCGACTTAATAATCCCAATCTCAATCGCAATCCCACATCATTCGCTCTTTCTTCCATCATTGCAGATACATTGCCATTGTGCATCCGCTGAAGCGTCGCACATCTAGACGAAAAGTGCGCATCATTCTGGTACTGATCTGGGCACTCAGCTGTGTCCTGTCTGCCCCATGCTTGCTTTACTCCAGCATCATGACCAAACAGTAAGTGGATATTATTTTAAGCAGCAACATCAAGGTGCATAAGAAATGGAGGCAAAAAGTTGGCAAGCTTTTGTCTTTCTTCCTTCTGGCTTTTTGTATTTTTGTTTTTAAGAAAAAGAACTTTTTGGTAAGCCTTCAGCTTAAGTTTAGCTCACGCTGTTTCTTTATCGATTAAATGTTGCCAGCACACAAATACCAACAGACCTGTGTACATATGTACATATATTTAAATATTTTCTTCTTCGAACTTAAGCCATATTTTGCACATCTATATTTATGTACATCCATCTAAATCATATTGAAATGCTTAACTTGACACGCCTTCATTTGAATTTTACGTAAATTTGGCAACTTTTCGCCCCCGTCACAACATCTTTAGGGGCTAGGGCTGTGGCATGGGAAACTTCAAGTCTCATTTAATAGAACTGAAGCATTTTTTATTTAGACTGAACGCGCGTCTACTTGAGGATAAAAGGTCTCCCTGGGCAACAGACTTTAGACATAATAAAAATTCTTAGTTCATATATCAAAATGTGAGAAAGAGGAGAAAAGGCAGTGTGCCAGCAATCGGGCAATAACAGGCAACAGAAGTGCTTAGTTTTTAGTCAAAAAGTTGTCAAGTTACGTTTGGCAATAAAAATATATAAAAGAGAATTGAAGAAATAGTTGACAATATGTCAATCGGTTAAGCTGTTTAATAGCGTGGCCAATATATGCATTAAACTCATGCAAACGCACACACACACACACACACACAGACAGATTATCTTGGTCGAAAGATTATGCAAATGAAGAATTCTTATTGCTTTTTCAAGAAAAATTCAATCATAAATTCGGTTGCACGATTGGCATTGAAATTGCTGCTTATTTCTTTTTGTTGTTGTTAAGGTCATCTCGTTTCAAGTCAATACCGTGCATACTACCATAACCAAAAACCATTACCAATTCGAGCTTAAAACCCTTTTCAAAGAAGTCTGCCCGAATAGGGAGAGAGAAAGGGCATTATGGACTAACCGCAGCCAACCATCGTCGGATGGTCTGTCTCTCTCTCTGTACGCATGATAAGAGCATGAAAATTTCCATTTAAATCAAATTGCGTTGCTGCCGTTGCGGCTGTTGCTGCTACTGAAAATTTATGCCACTGACACAGTGGCCACAATCCACAGTGAAAGATCCTTATGGTCTTTTGGGTTTTGAATTTTAGCCTGGTTGGACAAATTATTACCTGTCTGCCAGATTTTCTATTGTCCCTATTGTTAATGGCCTGAAAATTGCCACCAAAACAGTATGGCCGCAAGCATATAGAAAGAAGGATGAGAAAGAGAGAGAGAGAGAGAGAAAAGAGAGAGAGTGAGAAGAAAATCTTCCTTTTAAGTGCTTGTTCTGCCCGACGATGAAGCATAAAATTTTCCATAATTTGGCAAATTAAGTTTTCAATTTGATGACGGGCAAAATAAATTTGTCATGTTTTCGAGAGGGCGGCTAAAATACTTTGAGGGCAACCTTGATGCTGTCAGTTGGGCACCCACTGGCTGGCTGTCTGGCTGTCTGGCCCTTTCTTTTTCGGTATTTTGAGGCGTGAAACTTGATGGGGTAGTAAGTAATTAAATGTTGAATAAAGTGTTGATGTTGACCCCTACTACTACAACTAATACTTGGCTGAGGAAGGCATAAAAGTATTTAATTTTCATTTAAACAGTTATTTAATGTTGTCAAAAATAATGCCAGATAATGTCACGACCATAAACAATTTCTTATATCTCGCACTTTTCAGTTACTACAATGGCAAATCGCGTACAGTTTGCTTTATGATGTGGCCTGATGGTCGTTATCCCACTTCAATGGCGGATTATGCGTAAGTTTCCTCTCCTTGCACATTTAAATCATTTGTTAAGTTATGTAATGATGTTTGCAATTATAACTTCTCTGTAGATACAACCTAATTATATTGATTTTAACCTATGGCATACCCATGATTGTGATGCTTATTTGTTACACTTTGATGGGCAGAGTGCTTTGGGGCAGTCGTTCGATTGGCGAGAATACAGATCGTCAAATGGAATCGATGAAATCGAAACGAAAAGTGGTTCGCATGTTCATAGCGATAGTCTCAATATTTGCCATTTGCTGGCTGCCCTATCATTTGTTCTTCATCTATGCCTATCACAACAATCATGTGGCATCCACAAAGTATGTGCAGCACATGTATCTCGGTTTCTATTGGCTGGCCATGTCCAATGCCATGGTCAATCCAATTATCTATTATTGGATGAATAAGAGGTAAGAGCAAAGCCCAAGCCCAAGCCCAAACGAGAAATCTAAAGTGACATGCCATTTGATTTTAATTCAGATTCCGCATGTATTTCCAACGCATCATCTGTTGCTGTTGCATGGGTCTAGTTCGTCACAGATTTGACTCGCCCAAGAGCAGGCAGACTAACCGAAACAGCTCCCAAAGACACACAAGAGGTGGGTAGTCCCTTTTAATTGCATGCTAATCGAATGCTAAACCTGCCAGCTAATTGAAAACTCTATTTGCATTAAGTAATTGCATGCCCCAATTTCTTCTCCTATAGCCGAGGCCAAGAGTCAATGGAAACGCAGTACAATGGAGACACAAATCCACCAGGCACCGCCAACATCATCGTCGAGAGATAAGCAATCCGCCACGATAGGGCAAACACTAAATCGTGCTGCCGTCGAATGCATCATGGAACGGCCTGGCATGGACAATGACAACAACAGTTCGCCCATTTGCCTCTCGATAAACAATAGCGTCGGCGAGCGACAGCGTGTAAAAATCAAATATATCTCCTGTGATGAGGACAATAATCCCGTCGAGCACGATCCTGACTGCCACTCAGCGATGCGAGCGATGCAAACGAAATAGCTGCGATGGCAGCTCTAGGCTAACGACAAGGATGTGCAGAGAACTGAGGGCTGTGGGCTGTGGGCTGAGGGCTAAGGGCCTAGGGGGGTGGCGCACCAGCAGGAGCACCAGCAAATGCTGATTTCCCAATGGTTTCCATTGCTAAACTTGTACATAGATATATGCAAAACGAATTTCCGGTTGTCAAGTGAAAACTAAAATGAAAACGAAACCCAAAACGTTGAATAAATTTTGTTTTGATTTGGTATACATAAATACATATATGTTTTAGATTGAAATTAAACTTTCCAATATCATCGAAGAGCTGTAAGTTTTGAATGTTGTAAACATTTAGGCTAAGCCTTCTTACATACATCCAAATGTACATTTATTGGATGTATATAAACAAAAACTATATATGTATTATAACTATTTATGTATACACAGACACACATAATATATATGTGTGTATCGACTATATATGTATGTAAATGTTTATTACAAGTAAATCAATTACCAACTCTTACGAATTTCTATTGAAGTGTCATTTGAAATCATAGTTGGAAAAGTCTCGTTTACGAAAACTTGTTATAAATTTCAATTGCATAAACTGTGACAAAGCAAAACGGTGAATAAATATTTGATTTTTATTTATAACTGTGTAAAAACATTAATTTTGTTGTTTAAATTAATCCATGCATGAAATGTAATTTTATTTGATTGTTTTTCCTTTTTTTTCTTTAATTTTTTTTCTTTTGCTTCAAATGCAAATTGTAAATATGAATTGTGAATAATAATAATAATAAAGAAGAAAAAAAGAATCCATATGAAAGCAAATCAATTTCATTCATACACTAGAAACTCAAAAAAAAAGGAAGAAATTAAAGTAATTGATAAAATGAAAATATTTTGTCGATTAGCTATACAAATTATCTATTGCAGACACTTGTCTTTGGTTCAGAATGAATTTAAATATTATCAATATTTAGGTCTGGATTAAGGCAAGGGCAGACGAAGGATGGGGCAAAGAACAGGCGAAACCTAGAGGTAAGAAAAGTATTTACTGATCACTGATTTAATTGATCCATTCTTTAAAAACTTATTTGAGTTTTTGAGAATGCCAGAGACCGTGGGACCCACTCATAATTCAGTCCTGCTACGAACTTGCAAAGGATATTAAGACTTACATGGTTTAGGCAAGCGAATAATTAATAATTAAGCATATTTGGAGCATTGAATTTTCAACAATCATATAGACATGACGTGGTTAGCAAAAAGAGTTTCAAAAAATACTGTTTAAATAATGGGTAACACAGTAAAATATACTGTAAAAAAAATAGGTTGCAAATCAAGTGTTATTAATAAATATGGCCAATTAGTTTTACTTTCGTCTAAAAAATCTTAAATCGTGCTTTATGCTAATTTCAACGAAAAAATTCATTTTTTTTAGCATATTATCACTTTTAATAATCAAATCAATTGATCATAAATGCAAAAGCTGGCTATGATTTTGAATTTCCCAATTAAATTGCATGAATAAATATTTAATTTTTTGGGTCTTAACTAATATATTTATTTGCTCAATTAGAGAGATTTACCCCGAAGCAATTTGCATTAATTTTAAAGAGGAATTTACCCATTTACTTATGCAAATTCCTGAATGCTTATGGCAAATTCGATTTAAAATTCACTTAAAAGACCGTGACCATTGAAATGCACGAGTTGATTTTGAAACTGGTAGAATTATAATTACCAACAAAAACCTTTGAGCAGAGAGAGGGAGAGGGAAGAGGTGTTTAATGGGAGACGGAGAAGGTAACCAAAGAGGGTATCCTTTTGCATTCAATCGAAATATTTCAATAGTAAAAGCCTTTTAAGTGCAAGGCAAAGAGAATGTTGAAAGGCGGGAGTGGGGCGGGGGGTTGAGGATCAGTATTACTATAAAAGGATTTGGAGTTGTTCAAAAGGAAAACCAAATGCAAAGGCAAAAGTAAATACATTTCAATAGTGGACAAAAGGAAATCATTTCAATCCCGCATAATGGACAATGAATGTGCTGGTAAAATGTAATTGAAATGCAAACGCGTACGCAAACGCAAATCGCATTTAAATCAAATTTAAACAGACATGCATTAAACCAATCCCATTCCCAAGCCGAAATCAATGTCAAATGGCAACAGTTGTAATTTACATGCAAATCACAATTGAACTTTAAGTTGAGACTGTGCAAATTACTTGTTATAATAGCTGACAAACAAACAAAAAACAAACAGAAGCCCAACCTCTGCCCGCCATCTCCAAGCCCTTCCTCCTTCATCTTCATTCACAATCGACACATTTCAGGATAATAGGATTTTATGGGTTTACGGAAAAAAGTAGCCAATATTAACATTGACTACTAGGCAGTCAACTGGCAACTGGAATAGGAATAGGAATGTGAATGCGAATGCGAATGCGAATGCGAATGGAAATCAGTTTAGACTCATAGAAAATGCCATTTAATGGGCATGAAAGCATAGAATAACAATTTGCATAATAAGATGATGTTCTTTTCGTACACATCGTCATTGTCATGACATCAAGAGAAGGAGAGAGAGACCAGAGATTGCCTTTAACATATTGCGCATATCATCATATTGAAACTTGGTTTTAGGCTTGAGCCTACATTTGAAATGTAGGTGGGTGGTTCACGTTTAGGTCTCGGTCTCGGTCTCGGTCTCGGTTGGGTTTTGGTTTGGTTTCGTTGCTCAGGCAACCGACTCTCGCTCTCAGACACTTTCTGAATTGGTTTGGAATTGGTGATGAAAGAAGGTTGGGCTGAGGTCGTGTCACTTGACAAATTGTTTGCGGTTTTCAGTTTGAGGTCACGAAAATAAAGGGGAAAAAGCTGGGGGAAGCTGGTATGAGTTGTGTCAAATGTCGCTATCATATTTTTCTTAGAAACTAGTCAAACAAATTTTCTTTTTGAGTAGAATGTGGTTGAGAAACGTGGCCAAGTGAAAAATTGTAAATTTATTTTTAGATGTTTTAGTTTATTTTGTTCATATTAATTGAATTGAATAATTCTTTAGCTATTTATTATTTGCCCAGAAAAGTGTGCTACAATTAAAGATTATCATTTGCCCAAATAAATATGCTACAAATATGCGACAATTTCAACAATTTCACTCAATTTGCAGTTAATTAATGATGTTTGAAATTACAAAGGTCACAGTTAACTCGCATGCCATGCATTAAAGATGCAAATTCCCTTGCGAAATTATTTTGGCCAACTCGCATATATTCAGTTAATATCATATCACAAATCTGCCAACTGTCAACTGCATGAAAGTGTTTTTATTTTTAGCCATGGGAAATACAAAAAGTTGGAGAAGCATTTCACATTCACTTACGATAATATTCTCCCCTCGCTTAACGGAAATTTGGTATTATTATTCCATTTCTCCTCCATAATAACAAAAACCAAAAAAGAATTTACAAACAAATTTAGGTGAAATGTAAATGACAATTTGGACAGCTCGAGCTTGAGTAATGGAAATGGTCAGCAAAAGGTAATTGACAGGATAACATTGCGATGGACATTGGCAGTTCAATTAAGGTATTTTCATGTGTGACTCCATTAAAGAAACTAGATTGCGAATAGTCTAGTAGAATATAGCAAATCAATCCAAGTAGCCTGCCCTACAAACAAAGTAAGCCTTGAATTTGGTTTTTTGTTTGCAATTTTCATCGAGATACTGTTCGGTTTCAGTCGACAATTTCATTTCTGATTTGATAAACCTACACAAAGGTTTTCGAAAACACACCAAAAAATTTTACGCTTTTTTTAAAAAATTACTTCTCCTGTGTTTTTTTTTTTTTCTTCTTTTTTTAATAACCACATTTTGAGATGATTGGAAAATTGCTAACAAAGACAGCCTTCGGCATATTGGCGGGTCTCACTGGTGTCCTATTCGTTGGCTATTGTGCGTATTTCGACTACAAGCGACATCTTGATCCCGATTTCAAGAAGAAGCTGCGTGAACGTCGCCGTCGCTGCAAACAGAAAGAGATCCAAGGAACACCATTGGAGGGCATACCCGATATGACGAATCACAACGAAGTCGAACGCTACTTCATGACGCAAGTGCAGAAGGGCGAAACCCTTATTGTGAAGGGAGATCTGGAGGGGGCAGTCGATCATTTCATCAATGCGGTTGTTGTCTGCAGCCAGCCGGCAAGATTGCTTCACGTCCTTCAGGGCGTACTGCCCACAGAGGTCTTTCAGAAGTTACTTGCCAAAATGCAAACCTACGAAAAATTTATGAACAAAAAGCCAACCATTTTTCCAGGATAGAGAAACAACAGTCACCGCCGATTCGTTGAAAACAACGAAATAAGTTGAGGCATCCAGGCTAAATGTGTGTGTGGACTAAATTCGAAACAGAATTTTGTCTCTAAATGGTTCCCCCCGTTTTGTGTGTTTTTGTTTTTCAATTTACTTGTTTCAATCTCATGTAATAAATGAAAGATGGTGCCACTGCAATGAGATTTCTTTCATTTTGCGTCGTTGTCATGACTTCGCCTTCCCCATTTAAAGTTGGCAACTTTTGCCGGACTTTCGCGCAAGTATCAGCAAAGTTGGCAAATTTAATTACTTCAATTAGATTGTTGGACAAGAATGGCTTATTTTTCTATTTAAGCAAATTTTGTATACAAAATTGTCAAAGTGGAATTAAAATTCTGCATAGTTTCGAGTAAAATACTGAGCAAGAAAACTTAAATTATTTAGCTATGTAGAACATTTCTGTAACAAAATAAAAAATCTTTTCAAACTTCTAAACTTGCGAACCTTAACATTCGATACCCAATTTAAACTTATTCACTTGCTTTTGTATGACCTCATCAAGCTTCAAATCTGGTTTCTGGATTCTGGTTTAGACAATTTCAAATCAATTGAAAGGTAAATGAAAATTTGTATAACTTACTCTTTGCCTTGAAAATATATAAACAAAATTATCGTAAATGCAGTTGATTGAGTAAACAATTAAATGCTGATTTTGCACAGATTATGTCGGACAGGAGAGTTGAGATTGCAGTGGCAGCAGCAGGTCCTATTGAACCACACACAATTCGCAAATGTCGATGTCAATGGCGATATCCGGTTGCTGTGTCAGAGCAAACAAACTACTCCATGGGGGAAACCATTTTGCTTCAGCTTCAATTCAATGATACACACACAAACATACAGAGAGAAAGAGAGAGGGGGAGAGCGAGAGACAGTAAAACAGAAGATTTATCATGGTCATGTCTGTTTATTGGCCAACTAGAGTAGGTAAGTCTTCTTCTTTTGCTTTACTGTCCGCCAGAGCACATTAACCCTTTCTTATCCCTCAAAACTTAAACAAGCTAACAAAGGCAGGTGAAAAAGTTTACAAAACTTGACCTGGTGCAAACGAAAATATATAAAAACCCTTTTCCAAAAGTTTTATTAAGGTTCTCACCTCTTTTGTTGTAGTTAGACAAACGAAAATTTAAGCAGTCTACGACCGTCTACTCTCTACTCGAAATAAGGCTTATCATTTAATTAGTACCTATATAATGGCACATAGATAGTTATGTAAAGGTCTTATTACTAGGGTGCCCCCCCCCTCTAATTACATAATGTCCTTTTAGCTGGTTCTCTTTTTCTTATAGTCCATTCTGCCATTGTCCTGCAATTAGCCGATCAGCTTTACAGTCATCTGCACTACGTTGCCGTCGTTTCTTTATCTTCCTTGTGCCCCTTGGCTAGACTTATTACCAAATTGAATAGCTGTAGCAGTTGTTGGCCATTGTTATGAAGTCAAACAAGATTTATTTAACAGACCCACAAAACACAAAACAAAAAAAAATGGGAAGAATGAAAGGAAAACAAAATGGGAATCCAACTTAATGAAAAATTATTTCATCTCGCCTGTTGACATGTTTTGTTGGCCAAGTTTTTCTCAGACAATTTTCGGTTGCCTGGACCATTAACATAAAGATATTAATTAGAAACATATAAGCACTCACACAAATACACACACACACGTGCGTTGTTTGGGGGTATCTTTTGCTAATTTTCTTAGGGGTGAAAATGTCATTAGGCAAAGAATCGAAAATGTTGTCGGGTCAGAAATAACTTCATCATCATCATTTTGACTTGTGGCAAATATGATTGCCTGCTTGTTTATGTTGATACTCTGTGTTGTGTGTGTGTGTATGTGTGTGTGTGTGGACGCCACATCAGGCAGACTAATTGGTTTGGTCATGAATTAAGGGAAACGAACATAATGACAAATCAGTGTTAATTTAATGGCCACGTCAGAAGGTCCCATTAGCGGTGATTTCATCTGATTACAACTCTCAATGTCTAGAGATGGTGGCTTGATTTTGTGGCCACTAGTTGAAAGGGCCCAAATTTAGAACTTTCAGTTGATTTCATGTTGCTTTCAGATCGGACAATAAATGTGCAACGACAGGCAGACGTACAGCCTCTTTGGGCCTTCAGTTCTGTCTATCTCTGGTCTAAAGAGGGCAGGTTTAGATACCTGTTGCTCAACAGGTTTAGTGACAACGAGCTGCTGTGACATAGTTTTGTATTTTGTTTTCGATTGACAAAGCAGAAAAGGTCCATACATTGGTGATTGGGTAATGCACGTAAACATGCAGGCAACAACATCCTCCTCCTTTCCCTCACTTATCCACGTTTCTATAGCTAGTTTTTATTTGATTTACAATTTCTCACTTGCAGAGGGCACATGCTGCATATCAATTTCATTTCCACAGAAAGAGATTGCTTATATTTATTTATATTCATAACATATTTTCCATTTTTCACAGTAAATTAATTATAAGCTGACTACCGCACATGTGCAAAAAAAAAATGAAGCAAGTAAGTCTTCACATCGACTTTGGTTTACCATGCAGCGAGTGAAACCGATTTCGATCTTTAGCTGGTTCTTTTAAAAGACCTTAACTTGGCTATGAAATTTGATGGGTCGATAGTTTAAGTATTTCGAGAATAGAAGGGCGTAGGGCGTAGTCCCAGATCTAGGTCAGATGGGTATGGCTAGGTCGACTCGGATTTTAATTACGAATATACATATATGTCTTATAAAATTGAAAAGATTTTCTTCTGCCTGTTAATTGCAATTTGGCTTCTATTATATACCATTTCAAGCTACAAATGCATGGTATACAAAATAGGGAACCCTAAAGTCAAGAATATTGCTAAAAAGTCAAACCATATTTGCCATTTATTTATCATATTTTTTTGTTTTTTTTTTTTTTTGTTTTAGCGAAGGCCTTTGTCTAGTTGTATTCCCAACGGTTGAATAAGCAAAAAAAAAAAAAACAAAAATTTTATTAACAATTTTGACGCAACAGAAAAAGTGGCAAAGAGAGTGAGAGAGGGGCATAAAAAGGGGTGAAAACTTGCACTTACATATATTTTGTATGCCAACCCAGTTTGAGCCTCCTTTTCTCTCCTCTCTCTCTCTCTCTTCTTTTCCTCTACCTTTTTCTCAGTCGCCATTCTGCAATCATTTCCATATATTTTACTACGCACGTAAGTTTCAGACACACACACACACACAGACATTCATTTCCTGTCTGCGGAAGTGGTTGTGTGAGAATTTGTCTCTCGCTCTCTCCACCCGTGACTATGTGTCTAGGTGTGAGTGTGTCAACTTTTATTTCATCTGTTATATATTTTTTCAGTTTTTCGCACGTTCCACAATCATTTTTTGTACTCCCCTCAGCTGTTTTGAATTTCATTTTTATGTTTACTTTCTGAACAGACAAGACGAAAGTGAAAAGCGAAAAGAGAAAACCACAGTGAAGGGTGAGTGGAAAAGCCCCATATATACATATGTGCATATTCTACCTAAAGTCCGGTGTAAGTAAGTGATGTAATTCGTATATATCCCAAGCTAGTTTTATGGTCTAAATTGAGAATGTTTACCAAAAAGAATTTCATGCATTGGCACATCGTATCATGTTTACATAGTGGAAAACGAAAGAAGAATTTTCTGGGAATTTTAGTTATATGTGATAGCCATAAGCTTAAGTCAATGAAATGTGCAGATTTCAATTTCATAGCAGTCAGTAAATGTGTGGCCAGAGCTTACAAAACAACATACAACAAAATGGTATATGTATGTATATATTATATAGCCCACAAGTTGCATGGCAACCAAAAATTTTATTTGTAGATTCCCTTGGCTAAGTACACATAAAATTTCTCATTTTTTATTCCCACTTTATGCTTAACAAAAATGCGATATTACCAAGCACGACTCCCACGACCAACTAAGACCATAGAGCACCCATTCCAAGTGCTCTATTTTGTACAAAACACAAAGTCTGTATAGTCTGCAAAGTTTTTGAAAATGGGGAAATGCGCTTGCTGGCTTTACTTTCATTTATTTTGTATGCATATATAGTTTATAAGAGAGTACATATATAATATATATTAAGTGCGTGTCCCAGCTCCTGTGTACCCTCATCTGATGACAGTTCCTTCCTTCTTCGCCATCCAATATACTCTTCCGTCTTTGTCTTGCTCAGTTGTTTTGGGTATATGCACTTTCTTTCTGTTTGTTTGCACAGCCGCCAAGCTCTACCACTTTTGATGCAGAAAGTCCGACAAAGCATGCTCGGAGTCTGTCGTCAAAGGATTTGCGTCACTGCATCTACTCACTGTCAAACCCATTACTACCCCTACTTCCTCTCCCCTGGTCTGCTGGCAGTCCACATTCATATTGGGCCAGCAACAGCTGCCGAAGCAATTTATAGTTTGTTTTCCCTGATGTTGCCAAAGGCAAACTTCGATTGGCATACAAGTCTCCAAAAATGGGACAACGCCAAAGCAAAAAGGACATCACACTCTCTACCCAGAGCCTTCGAGCACTGGAACTCTTTCCCTAATTGCCCAGTCCTTACATTTTCGCTAACTCCATTTCCCAAATAAATATTTAGCCCTCTGCCAATTGATGGCCAATGCAGGCGACAGCTGTGACCCAGCCAAAAGCCGCAGGACAATAAAGACAATGGCACTGCTGCAAAGATTAATGTTCCTCCATTCAACTCACAAAACCCACCAGCATGATGTTCCTTCATGACTTGTGGCTCTTACCTGCAGACAAGGTACGAAATTCGATGCCTGAAGTTGGAGGGGTCAGTAGGGCGAAATCCATTTGCTTGTTTGCTCAGCGAAACAAGCTTCATACTAGATATGGGGTAAAGGAAATGGAACATGGACATTCTCATGTCAGGTGTAAAGCCAATTTAGAGATCTATGACAATGAGTATAGGAGAGTAAGCAGAGAGAATATTCACGCCTTGTGGCACTTTTACAAAATTAATTCTCAAGTGAATAAATTCTCAGACTACATTCCTGTGCACTTAAAAGAATATTGGGCACACTTTCCTATGGTATTTTTTCCTTAAAAGTCTCTTTTTCACATATTAAACATTGATTTTAATTAAGTAGAAGAAAAGTTACAAAGTCCTTCAAACATATCTAGTTGTCACCAATAAGTTGTACTAGTTTGACTATTCCCACTGAAGCATTAAATAATTTAATATCAATATTTTATTGGTTCGATCCTTCTGGTGGCCACAACAATTTGTATGCATTTTTAACGATTATTCATTTACACCAAGAATTGAATGTATGTAAGCATTTTCCATTGACTAATTAATGATATGATTTTATGTTTACAACCAATTAGTTTAAACAACTAGAAGCTTTTGCAAATACCAACTGGATTAGCTTAACAGGTTGTTAATTTGTGTTTTACACACAAATCGTTCCCCGCAACGAAATAAATATTTTATATCAACCACCAACAATAATCCAATTGTCAATTAATTGCCGTACTATACTAACAATGAAATGAACAAACTGTAAACTTCTGTCATTCTCAAACTGATCGAAGTAAATAATAAACAAACAAGGGAAGGGAAGGAAGAAAAACTGTCATAAAATCTAAACTAATAAATTTTAATAACCACACGACTTGGCGGAGCCTTAGATGAAAAATTTTCCATATTTGTGTAGGGCTGTTTGTGGGGCGCAGTGTTTGTGTTTTGTGATTTGTAAGCGCTCATAAATATTTATGAATCGGAATTAGAATCATTCTCCTCTTTGGCAAGTAAGAGGATGATATACATAACTATCGACAGTGCGCCTATCATATGGCATTATTGTTATTATTCTTATCGTTATTGTTATTGTTATTGTTATTCTCTTGTTCATTGTGCGTTTCATTTGCATTTTACATTTTTCTTTGCTCTCTCTTACTTCCTCTCTCTCTCTCTCACTCTTTCTCTTATCCCTAGAATTTTTGTTTGTCTAAAGAAATCGAATACTCACCAGAATTTTTCCATTTCTTCTTTCCATACTCTGTGTCGGTTTTTTCCATATTCAATGAACTGTAATAGGAGGCGTGTCCATCGTGTGTATATGTGTGTATATGTGTGTATGTGTGCGTATCTGTGGAGTAGACATACAAATATAATGAACTTAGACATAACAAAAGCACAGACTTGTCCTTGAAACTTTTGCAAATTAGAAAACAACCAACTTTATTATTTTGATTAAACTTTTTGACATCAATTTTTGTATAAATCTGAGCTTCTGAGAGTAGACTTATTTTCGCTTCTTAAAAATCAAAGAAAGCTTGCATTTGCACGTAAAATTGTTGAAGTTTTGCATAATTTAAACATCGTCTAGCCGCAGTAACTAAATTTTTAACAAGTTAACAACTTTATAATTATTCCGCTTAATAGGCATAGGCATTAATCTGTGCAATCAGGAAGCCATGGGAATAGATAAATTATAATCTTTAAACAAATTTAAAGCATGAGGTAAAGTTTCGTTGGTTGATTGAGTGGGGAATAGAAGCAATGTCCAACGGCTCGTTTGCTCATTATTGTTTAAAAATCATAAATTTCGATCTACTTCATATATCGACTTACATATTCTAAATAAACTTGAATAAATGGCCATCCTTCCAGCCATTTTCGTGAGCATATTCGAGTCTTATATCGATTTGCGCAATAGTAAACTACATTAAAAGAAGGGAAAGGACTTTTTGAACAATTTTACATTTCTTTAGAGTAACTTTATTATATTCATACTTATATTGATTTCAAACATTTTCTTTTTTCTTATGCAATTGTTGAATTGTTTTTCTTTCTTTTCTTTTTGTTTCGAATGGACTTTGAGTTGGCCTGGAAAAGAGTAAAAATATAAGTGTACAAATTATTTTCAGCTTACCTCTATGTCATCAAGGTGTTAAACAGCCGAATAATAAACGACGGATCATGTGTTCCCATGTAGCTCCTTATACATATTTTTGAGAATCGCAGAGGAGAGCACTTTCGTTATATTTTAAATCTCTTTAGAGTCGATTTTCAGAAGACTGATAGTGGCGACATCTGCCCACGATATGAGCCTGAGGCTTGTTATAAATGCGATTCTTACTTACATTTTTGAGAATCGAGGAGGAGGAGGCAAGTTAATTTTCAAAATTTAACAGAAATTTCAGATTGTAAGGGAAGTTTAAAATTTAACAAAAATTTATTCAAATAACAGAGATCTAGCGAGAGAACAGTGTTATGTTAAGTTAACAGACGATTAACAGAGCTATGTTAAGATAACATTTTGTTAACAGTGGGTTAACAGATTTGTGTTAACTTAACATTCTGTTAACATCGAGTTAACAGAACGCTGTTAACCCACTGTTATCTTAACAGGATTATGTTAACCCACTGTTAACTTAACAGTATTATGTTAACCCACTGTTAACTTAACAGTATTATGTTAACCCACTGTTAACTTAACAGGATTATGTTAACCCACTGTTAACGTAACAGATCTCTGTTAACTTAATAAACGCTTGTTAAATTTAAAATTGCCGTTAAAGTTCAAATTTCTGTTAATATTTGAAAATTAACGTGCTGTCCTCCGCGATTCTCAAAAATTTAAGTAAGAATCGCATTTATAACAAGCCTCAGGCTCATATCGTGGGCAGGTGTCGCCACTATCAGTCTTCTAAAAATCGACTCGAAAGGATATTTCAAATTTAACGGAAGTGCTCTCCTCTGCGATTCTCAATAATTTAAGCGCCTACATATACAACAAGTTACATGGGAACCACAGAATTATTTCTTTAGCAGTGTTGCTGCGATCCGTCGTCTGGAATTTGACTATTAAATACCTTGAAGACGTACAGGTAAGCTGAAAACAATTTCTACACTACCTTTTTTACTTATTTGTAGGTCAGCCTCTCAAAAAAAAGCAGAAGCAAAGACAAACAAATTCTTGAAATCAATGCATGTAAGCAAGGCAACTTTAATAAAATGGACTTTTTGAAAAGTGCCATCCCAATGTAATGAAATTTACAAAGGAAACCAAAAAAAAATTTTCGCAAAATGTGTAAATGATCAAATATGAATCTTCTTCTTTGGACATTTTACAAATTTAGATAAGTTCTTACATAAGCAAATTGTGTACTTATCATATTTTACCATTGGCCATTAAATTTTGAATTCAAACCAAATTTCAAGAAATTTAGAATAATTATAGTTTTTTTAAATGGTTTATACTTTTCAGCGTTTACATAGGTTTTTAATTGTTTATTAAATATAAATATTTTTTCTATTTAAATATACATTTTTATTTAGAATTTATGTTCTTTTCTCAAATTCGCACTCGAAAATATGAGATTATGCCAAAGGAGCAACTATGCGACGCCTTTTCTAAATCTAACACTGATTATGGACTTCGAGTAGATGGTAATAGAAATTGTTATGTGAATTGAATAGTTTACCATTTCAAATGAATCCGTTTTGACCTACTTACGGCTATAAATAAATCAAATTTGCATGTCTATTTGGGGCCAACTCACTTACGTTGAGTGTACTGTAAGTGCAAGTAAAAGGCAACACTTATCCTAATCCTTGTGAACATTTAAAGAGAAAAACGAGAGTAAAAGGTTATCTTTGTGGAAAAATAAAGAAATATAATGGAGACATTGGGAGGTGAACTTATTTGGCATCTGTCTTTTTTTGTTTTTACTACTAGGCCTGGGCATATCTCAATTTCATGAATAAATATACAATTTAGCCTTCATTAACAAGCTCTAAAAATACATCAAAGAAGTCAGAAATTCTTCTTTTTTTCTTCTTCTTTTGTTTGTTGTTTTTGCATTAAATGTTTGCTTTGCTGACGTCAAACGACACAAACAGAAAGAAACAGAAGAAGCCAACAATTTTTTTGGTGTCAGTGTTATATTTTTTTTTACGCCAAATATAATTTGAATGTAAAACGAAATTCGACACAATGTACGTACATAGATATTGGCGTAGAATTCACTTAGTATTTCATTTTTCTTACGCAACAAAAGTTGCTTCAAGGGTTTCTGATTCTCTTCTTTTTCTTTTTTGCCAAACAGATTATGGCTTCAACATTTTCTATGTATTTAGTTTCCATCAGGGTCGGTCCATGGCCATTCAAAGTCCTAGAGTGTGAGAATCAATTTCTAATTAAAAGAAAATGTGCAAGAAATATTTAAAGTTTCTTTGGGAATCTTTTTGGGGATAGCTGAAACCTTAATTAACTGTCGATTTGGGTTTATGGCCTTTGACATGACCCTCTGTGGTTTTTGGTTTGCTGTTTGCTGCTTCAACTTGGCAATACAACTTTTTGGCCAAAATCCGGCCATCTATCGACTTTCATTTTGTGTGGAGAGCGTATACGTAAACGAAGAAAATGGCGACGCTAAACGGTCATTTATCTTCTGTTTATGCCCTTCACTTTATTTGAAAGACCGACAAAAGTTTGAGTAGAACATTTGCCAGTTCTCATTGGAGTCATTTCACCATTTGGACATGCCAATTTATCTAAGTTTAGTTTGTATCAATTCGGTTCTAGTAGTTGGAAGTGTTGTTTGGCAAAGAACATCGGCACGTTGTGCTATAAAAGTAGGTAGATTAAATGGTCCGAAATGAATCGGACGGATGAACAGTAAATCTTTGTAAAAATTCAATTAGATTGTTATCGGAAAGGCAAGTTGCTCCACTTCAATGTGTCCAAAAGTGGACATCATAGACTCCACTGTATCGGTTGGCCTTTGTTGCCCTTACCCTGTCTTCCATGACGACATCTCTAGTTTATTTTGGGGCTAATTAAAACGGTAAGTCTCTGACTGGCACAACAATATACTTTTAGTTTTTAAGTCTCTAAATTGACAGAACTGGCCAGATCTCTTCTTCTGTGTGTCTCCTTTTGAAAGTCCCCTAATTCCTTTGACTGCTTTCTCCAATTAGCCAGGATAATTTTGTTTGTGCCATTTTAAGTTAGTTGACTCTAAATTTACTATCACTGTCATTGTTTTAGAGAAGCTACAAGTGGCTCAAACAAATTAGAGAACCCTAAGGTGGCATAGGGAAAAGCTTTAAGCAATTCAATACCTTTATGCTATTTACTTTTTTTATTTTTTTGAAAACAATTCGCATCGGTTGAGTAAAACATTGCCCCATTACCCAACACAACAAGTTATTCCTGTCTGGCCAAGCAAAGAAGCAAAGGATTAACCAAGCTTGGCATAATCATTTAACACAATTATTTAAGTAAATGTAGTGCTTGACTTTGGGATAGAGTAGGAAACAATACTCGTTTAGAAAGTTGCAAAAGTTTTCTACAAGAATTATCTTTGTTATAATTTCAAATCAAAAGTGTAGCATACTTTTTTGGGCGGGATTTGAGGCGAAGTGCAAAATGTATGTATATTTTTATTTCGTAATCAATTTGTGTAATCACCCGGGGGACACATTCAAAGTGCGTGACAAATTTTATCACAGCATAACAATCTCGACATCTCGCCCAACAGTGGTGGAGAGGTAAGACGAAGGAGGGGTAGCAAATCGTCAGCCATCAAGTGGAAAATGCTCGACTTGCTTTTATGTTTGTTGCCGGTGTTTGCAGTTGGTAAACCGCAATTAAATGTATTGCTGGCTTGACAATTTCAACTCAGACATACGCACATACACACACAGACATATTTTATTTTATATAATTAATGCCTATTATAAAATCTCACAGCATTGACACTTTCACAATGGGAATGACACAGTTCTCTCAGTGGCATGTGGAAACATATTACAGTATGAATTTAATTTGATGAACGCAACAATTTCGTTTCAAATCGTTTGGCCTGCTTATTTGTGCTTTGTTTTTTTTTCTTTTTATGATGCCAGCAGCAGCACCAAATAACAGCCATCAAAAGGCGCAGCAATTAAGCTGCTTATGTGGAATATGAAAAGGAAAAAAAAGGGACAAGGACAACTGCGCCGCCAGAAAAAGGCAGCTGCGTCTCTGCGTTTGCATTAAACGTATGAGTTTTAATGGCAGGCGACCTACATGGTAGGCTCAGGGTCTCCATAACCATAACCACCTCCAACCAACGAAGTGGTAGTCGTTCGTCTCCGTCGCAATTTGTCAAATTAAGTTTACGACTCTGGCATTTAAAATCACAAAATATAAGAAGGAACAGAGAAATGCCACAAAAGGCGTGTCAAAACGATGCAAGCCCCAACGGCCAAGTCAACTCTTTTGATGCCCCTTTAAGTGCTTAATTTATGTTGAGGAGCTGACGGCTTTTTCTTGTTTTTTGTGCCGTTTAGTGTTGTAGGAAGCATATTTTGCATGCCAGCAGAAATTGAATTACGTCGACTTTACGAACGATTTGTTGGTATCTGTGTGACACAGAGAGAAGGAGAGACAGGGAGACAAAGAAAGAAAAAGAGTAAGACAGAGTGAGAGGCAGTGAAACGACTGAGAACTAAGCCAAAGGAAGGCAGCTCGTTGGCTTCCTTTTCCTTCTACACTTTTCAAACTGATTTTGGTTTCTTTTTTTTTAATAATTTTTCAAGGCTGCCTCTATTGCGACCCTTTATTTAGGCTCCCCTTTGTTGAGGTTGACGACAGCACAGACCAAGCGCAAGGACAACAATTTCCAACAAAATGAGAAAAACAGCGAGAAAAGGGGGCGAAGGGACTTAAAAAAATGGAAAACCATAAAAGGTTGTAAAGTTTGAACATTTATTAAAATTGAAAATTGATGCTCAAAATATTGGGTAAACAAAAAGTAAATGACAAGGCCTATAATTGTATGAACTTAGAAATATTCTGATTGGGCTTAGATTTTTCTACCTTTTGTTTAAATTGAATAAAATGTAGCTAATGAAAGATTAAACAAGAAACGAATAAACCACTTGTTTAAAGATTTCTTTAACATTCTTTTGTGATCCTCAATTTATAAGCTTTTCCCCTAACAAAGCATGGACAATTTTCAGACCTTCTCTATGGTTTAAATTAAAATTAAATGTTTAATAACTTAACAGAGAGAATTTGTTCCGACTTTTTTCTTTTAAATTAACTTGTCCATTAAATTCAGTTCACGGTAGCAAAAAAAAAACATGCAAACTATTTCAAACATATTTAATTTTCCATTTAAACAAAGAACGTTTCGGTAACTATATTTTTGATAAAACGTGAGCCAATCTCAATTTTTTTGCCGCCACTTCATGCTACGCCGCGCCGCGCCACCTGTTAAATTCAGGTAAGAAAATAATATTTTTTGTCACGTTTGCCGCATAAATTTGCATATATACAATATGTGTGTGTATGCTCGTACGTATACGTAATATCTACCTTGTCCCATCTGTAGATGCGGCAAGCTTTAACTAATCCCTAACCAAGCTGGATACCGCTTATACATTTGGCGTTTATCTAATTGCCTTTTCTGTTTCGGTTTTTCTCGCTCTTAGGCTTAGCGAAAAGTTGATTACGACGACGACACAGGTGCGACATGAAGGGTGCTGAGTAGTCATCATACTTGTGTGTGGTAAAGAGCATCGTTAATGGTTGGCAAGCCAAATTTACACGGAGCAAACATAAACAAAATGCTTTGCCGGCCTGGGGCATTGGATGAAAAGTTTTGCCAAAGCTAAAAGTATGGTCCCGAGGCGCGACAAATGCTGCCAAGCGGAAACCAACAAAAAAAAAAACGCACAAAAATCCAAAATAAAGGAAAACCAAGTGAGAATTGTTCTTATTTGGTCGAAATGCATATTTAAAGTCCTTGGGCGTCTGACTGCTTCTTATTCAAATAAATGCTCACACAACGCACATGAGATGTTTTTCCCTCTTTGAGGAAAACCAAGTGAGAATTGTTCTTATTTGGTCGAAATGCATATTTAAAGTCCTTGGGCGTCTGACTGCTTCTTATTCAAATAAATGCTCACACAACGCACATGAGATGTTTTTCCCTCTTTGCTGCTTCTTCTGCTGGTTCATTTTTCGTTCTATAAAATAGATGGTAAATTTCTATTTTGATTTACATCATCGATATCACAGCTGGAGCGAAACTATGCAATAGAGACATACCAAAAAGTCTGATGGACAACCAAAGAGTGTTTCGTTGGTATGCTGAATATTGCATTCTCGATTTTTGATTTCGTTGAATTTATTCACTTTTTAATGCAGCATCAGCAGGCAACAGACAAAGGGCAAATACCAAATCAAATACTTATGTATGTACTACATATATACTCTCTCTCTCTCTCATCATTTGAAAATGCAAAGCGGCTTTGGCATTTGTAGTAATAGTTGTAAAGCGATGGAAGAAACACATAATTTATTTTACGTCGTCTAGGCAATTAGAGATCAAGGATAATAGGTATTTACCTTTATTGGCGGTTGCCAGGACACATTTTAATAAACTAAATGATAAGCCATTCATTGCAAACGTCTATGGTAGTTACTTTTTTCACTCAAATTAAAGTTGCATAAAAATTTTAATACATTCTGTAGCTTTTCTGTATTTATTTTCAATGGAATTTCATTATTTTGTTTATTTCCTAAGTGAGTATAATAAATGTTTCCCAAAAAAACTTCTACACTCACTTAAGCCATGTCATTTCAATTATTTTACCAACTTTATGACCAACTTTCAAGAAATGACAGCAAATCCGAAATAAAGCTAACTGCATAAACACCCACACCCAACTGGCACTCGCACACACACACATACACATCCATACACCATTTGAAACCATAAAAACTTGTAAGCTGAAAATAAAATTTCAGTTTTGCCAAAATCCCAGGAAAATCATAAAAAAGAAAAACAAAACAAGAAATCCAGAAAAAAAGCAAAACAAAATTCACTAAATAAGTAAACTTAATTTGTTGCTGTCCGAAGAGCATTAAAAGTCAACTTGACGTCTTTTTGTACACACCGCCCACTCTTCCTCTCGTCCCACTCTACGGTTTTTTTTTTTTTTTTTTTTTGGCAATTGTTGTTGCGCGCTCCTGTTATAAATATTAAATCAACATTATACGCGGCTCATAAATTTCGACGAACGGCGAAACGAAACGACGAACATTAAATGTATCAAAATAAAATTCCAAAATAAAAATCAACCACAAGTTCATTTTCGCTGATTTATTTGGCAGCCAACATGACGTATACGTAATGCGCATTCACTTTCATTCACACTTCCATGTGCTACGCGCATGAAGATTTTCATTTAATTTCTGTCTTTATTTTTCTGTTTGTCTTCGTGGTCAGTTTTAACTTTTATCCCTCCACCCCAAATATTGCAATAATATTCCACAGACACACACAAATCAGCACACACACACACATGCTACATGCTACATGGACATGACAGGGACACAATAGAACAGGACAGACACATGTGTTTGTATGTAAATAATAAATAAATAACGAGATCCAGGCAAACACGAATGTGCTCTGCCAGTGAAAAGTGCAGCAGAAATGCTTCATTTAAACATTTTGAATCTACTTTTTGGCTCTTTATCTAGCTCTCTCTCACTCTCTTTCTCTCTCTCTCTCTCGCTCTCACTCTGGCATGTCTATTTTAACCTACAAGACACAACAAGTGCCTCTGCAAATTAGAAATTCTTTCGCCTTTGTCTGTCTGTGACCTGTTTTGCACAATAAAAATAGGTCTTATTGTGTCAATGATGATGATGCTGAAAAGTTTTCCTAACTAGCACATATGAAATCTCTCTAATTGCCAATTGTGGGCATAGTTCATTAAGGTCATTGGTGTTGCAACATAATCTATGGCTTATTCATATCTCATTCATGTTTGAAACTTCTTTCGTGTTTACATTTGCTGTTGATTAATTAATTTTTCTCTTTGAGATTTTAACTCTATCGATTCGTTTAAGACTTGAAACAATTTTCACAAAGGCTAACACTGTTTGAATCGTTCGCAAAGTTCATTCCATTAGCTCAGTTTCATTCATCTGGGTCATCATTGGCAAAAGACGGAGTGGAAAAAGCAAAAGCCGCATTGCAGCCACAAAGCTCCATTCACTCATTCGAGAGGATATGGAAGGAGAATTGAAGGGATGAGCTGAAAGGGAGTCATTTATCATGTCACACACGCATGATTTACCGTCTGTATATGACGTATACGCACTGATGTCCTAACTTTTTAGGACAACCGCCATAGCAGCAGCAACAACAAGCAGCCCAGCATCAACATCCTTCCTTCCGTCTAGGAAGTAGGAAGGTCAAAGTCAAATTTTTAATGGATTATATATTTACACACAGAAATCACAGAGAAATGTATTTTTAAATGCCAATTAGCTTACATTTCGCTGAATTTAGATTAAATGCGGCCAGGGTTAACTTAATTTTTGGCCTTTCTGCTCGGTTGGCGGGGTGTGTGGAGTGGATTAGAATTGTTGGGAATGGGGTGGCGGCGGCATGTGAAGGATCCATGCTGTTTACACCTGCTGGGGCCACGCTTTGATTTAGATGGCGTTTAAATGTTGAATTGCTGCGCAATTACCAACATGCCCCAAATCGCCCACAATCAAATGAAAGGCGTGGAATTTTTTGTTTCTATTTTTTCTTTTTGTTTCTCCACATTTTTCTTTGCTTTCCGTTTTCTATTTGCTATTGCGACGTGAGCCCCATAAAAGGAGAATGGAAAAAAAAAAGCGAGAGGCGTGACTGGGAATTGGAAAAAGGGAAAAGCGCGTACTGAAATTGGAACTTCCTTTTGGCTGGAGGAATGGAATGGATGGTAAACTGTTGTCAAATCTACGTGGAGCATTAAACAAATAAAAATTATTCCTACCCACACTGCCTTTTAGTCCCCTTTCCCATGTTTAACTAACTGTGCAAATGATGGCAACTTCTTTTGAATCTCAATTAGGAATTGAAGCTGCATTTCATTTTATTCATTTCCATAGTGAATCGTGTTTCTTTGGCAATGTTAATTAAATTTCTAAATAAAAGTGTTTATGCAAATTAAATCGCCTTCCTCTACTTAGAAAATTGCTTTTGCTCTAAGAAAAATATGAAATTCAGAGTAACCTTAAGACGATTATTTTCTTTGACTAATCGACATGTAAATCAAATCTCAACTAAGTTCGTTCAAGTCCTTGTTAATTGTAGGTGAAAGTTTGTTTAATTTTTCATATTTGTATGCAATATAAAGAAAAGAAATTATCTTTAAGCTGCTGCTGTCTTAGCCTCATCCACAACTCATGTCAATCTTGGTAGCAAATGAGAAAATGTTGCCCTTGGCAGAGTTTTTCATTTCGTGGAGAATCGAAATGAAAACAAAATACTAAAAGTACCTTTAAGCCGCTCGACATGCGGCAACAATGATTTCATTTTCCACTCATTCATCCACCCACTCTCCTCTTTTCACAATCAATCTGCCTTTATCTACGAAAAGTTCCTTTACCTGGCGGCGGCCGCCCACCTTGACTACAGCTGATTAAGCTCATTTATCAAAAAAAAAAACGTCGTCTTTCACCAAGTTCTTATTCAATTGTATTAAGTTTTGCTTGGGCTTTGGCAATTAGATAACACACAGGAGCAACTCACAGGACAACAGGACTCTTAGGACTTTTGGCCAACCATTTTATTGCCTCATGGCGCAAGTCAATATTGATATTGATGTTTAGAATTTGAAATTTTCTTAAGCCTAAAT
The DNA here is from genome assembly GCA_024703675.1 of Drosophila nebulosa. NCBI lineage: Eukaryota > Metazoa > Arthropoda > Insecta > Diptera > Drosophilidae > Drosophila > Drosophila nebulosa. The sequence goes on along the minus strand of JANFPS010000007.1, from coordinate 602,499 downwards.
CTGAAGAAGGCAGACAGCAGCCGTCCGGGCATTTGAAAACTTTTTGGCGCCCATCAATTTGAAAAGACAAACATATAATCGTTAAAGTTTTAATTGCATTGTTAAAATGGAATGGAAACGTTTCGTGTTTTCCAATTTAAATCCAAATTTGGACAAGACAAATATCTAACTTAGACATTGTCAAAATTGTTGCGTAATGGAATTATAAGTGCAAAGAAATTTGTCATCTATTGTTTTGGCTAAATCATCTTCTAGCCAAGAATAAAGGTCAAGCTTAAGCACGTGTTTCTGATTAGCTCAGCACGAAAAGAACGAAAAAAGGCAATAAGAAAAGAAAATGCCAGTCAGTCAGTCTGTGTTTGGGTGGCCAGAAATATTACACAAATCAAGCAAAACAAACAAATAAACCAACGCACCCAGGTGACCACCCACCCACCTGACCAATGTCCAAACATTTGTACACTCACTTTAACACGGTCGCTCTGGGATCTGACAGGGGAACCCACACCCACCTCTAGGCTCTGGTCAGTGGTCACTGGGGCACTTGCCATTCACCCCTCACCCGGAGCACCTTTTTCCAGTCAATTTATTTTTGAAGAGCGGTTTTCTGGGTTCATTATTTATTTATAAGTGTTTATCAAGTCAAGGCAACTTGACACATTTTAAATCGTATACATTTTTAAGAGAATCCTACAACTTTAAGAAAAGAACTCGAGAAGGTCAACTTAAAAGAAATGGTAATAAATTAGAGTATAATTTATTCAACTGAGTAACGAATTGTTAGTCTAATTAAAATTCCTTAGGTTAAAAAGAGAACTTGAATGCCAATGTTACAATCTTAAATGAAAAGAGAAAAAATACTTTCCTTTGCTGGGAAACTTTATTTCTAAAAATGTAGATTAAGTTCTGCTGCTTAAAATAGTTTAGCACTTAATTTCATCAGCTAATCAGCAACAAGTTATTTTTAGCCTTTTTACTATCATACATAAATAAGGTTAACTAGTTGAAGCAGTAATTTCTTTGGTGGCAGCACTGACCTCAGTTGTTTGTTTTTCAAATCCCAGTTGACCAAAAAATGTGCACATATTTATATATATAACTTAACGACTTTGTGGCATCATCTAACTAGAAATTAGTTTTCGCTTGGGAACTTGTTTAACCACAAAACTTGTGCAACAGCCGGCAGTGGGCAAGAGAGAGCGAGAGACAGAGAGAGAGGGGACCCAAAACCCAATCTCCAAAAGGCGTTAAACCTTAATTTGACATCAAGCCACGAAAATGAAATAAACTTGTACGAAAGCAGATTTAATTAAATGCTGACGGACCAGCCATATCTATATATATAGAAAAACATATATGGGAATGACAACAACAACGACAACGATCCCTTTCGTTTGAACTTGGCACTTGAAATGACCCAACCTAGTCGTTGACATTTGCAGATGCTGGCTTGATATTTAGTTTTATGCCTGTTGATGTGGCCCATCATGTTGAGGCTTAATGAATGGCCCGGAGACGACACAAGCAGCAACTCGTAGGTTGGACACTTATCAGCGCGTTGTCCTTGCCGAAATGAAAAGTCATTTGAAGGACAAAAGACATTAACAGCTAAAACAGAAATGAAATCAAATTCTTGCTTTTTACTTCTCACTGTTGTTGTCCAGGGGAAAAAAAAAAACAAAAAAATACAAAATGTATATCAGTTACCTGCACAGCGGTAACTCATCCTCATCTTCATCTATTTCTGCTTCTACTCTATTTACATCCATGGCGACCAGCCCACCCACCCATTTGCAGCATCTCTCAACCTGCTACAGTCTGTCTCGGTGGGCAGTCCATTGTGTGGCGTTTCATTGCCTAACGGGTGGTAACATATTAATTTTGTTTATTTTACTTCAAATACTTTTTGGGGGCGAAAAACAGTTAAGAGTGTTGGTAATTGTCTCAATTTATGGCCATAATCGGGCGTGCTATATGACTTTATTTGTTTAGGAATTGTTTTTTCTCTTCTCCTTTCATTTTATTTTGCTGATATTTAATGGTTGCATGGCAGACATAGATATGAGTTCTTTATATATATTTTATTTGCTTTATTGAAATTCAAAGACATGCTAACCAAAAAAGAAATAACAAACTCATCCAGGGCTTTTCGATTTTCTTATGTCCTTTCGAAATCTAAACTTTGAAGTCAGCTATCAACAAGTTGGATGGAGAAGTTGGAAAAAATACAATGTAAATAGACATTTTATTTGGTAAAATTGATCTTAAGACTTTTGTTCAATCTTGTGTCTCTATCTCAGATATATCTTTACTTAAGCTTTAAGTCTTTTTCTATCTGCCATAGGCCTTTCTTATGTCTATCTTTATCTGTCTTTTGCTACCGCCCTTCGCCCTTTTTGCCTGTCCTAGGTGTTTGTCTGTCTTATGTCTTTGCCTGTCTGTCTCAGGTGTTTCTCTGTCTGAGTTATGTCTTTCCCTGTCTGCTTTTGGGTTTTTTCCCTTAGGTCTTTCTCTGTCTGTCTTGGGTCTGTTTGCTGTCTTTCTTAGATCTTTCTGCTTCTGTATTGGATCTTTTTGCCTATCTCAGGTCTTTCTCCGTTTGTCTTTTGGTCTTTTACGGTATTAGGCCTTAGGTCTTGCTCCCTCTATTAGGTCTTTGTTTGCCAATCTTAGTTCTTTTGACTTTTGGTCTTTCTTAGGTATTTCCCTGCCTGTTTTGGGGTTTTTTCTGTCTATTTTAGATATTTTTGCGTATCGTAGAGTATTTAAAAGTAACTTAAAATAATATATATTGCTCGCTGTTTATGTCTGCCATGATTTGAATGAATCACAAGTCTCAAGCAGAGATTTTTTGTATACACACACACACACACGTAGATTCCCATGTATGAAGAGATAAATGCAAGACAAATATGGCAGGTTGTTAGAGTCCAATGACATGAGACACATCCGAAGCAGTGGGAAAAGAATATCGATGCGTTTGTTTGGCAAGAACGAAAAAAAAACACGCATACACACACACTCACACTCCCACACAAGTGCCTACAGGCTCAGTCCCCATGAAATTTCGTAGAACGTAAGCGGATTAATTGCTATACTTGCTCGTATTTGGTACGACGATGACGATGATGATGATGATGACAGTTGGTTTTGCATTTAATGACAACGAAATCCCAATAAGAACATGCATTATAAATATTTATATGTAGAAATGGTATTAAAATGCTCATTGCTTTTGCCTTGTGTGCCACACGACGTATACGCAATGTGTGTATGTATGTAAGTGAATGACGTGAGTAAGTGAAAGATGTGAGTGAAGTGTATATATGTGCAGTCGGCTGTTTAATGATGCGCCGACTTAATCGTAGCACACTTCATGTGGAGTATGTTTGGGGAGTAGCGAGAGAGCATCGCAATGTCAGCAGCTGTCAGAGTCGTTTTGAAGTTTTATATTTCATCAAAATACGCTCTGGCACATGTCGCATCTCATAGCTGGCATTTGTAGATTGCTGTTTTTTCTTTTATTATTTTCTTGTATGGAGAAAGTCCTCTACATCCCCTCCATATCTCCCTCCCTCGGTCTCTCTGTTGTTTTCTTTGGGTCTTGCCTCAAAATTATCAAGTTGTCAGGCCCAGAGACCAACCAACAAACATGCATTCCCATTGTCTGTCTGTGAGTTAATCAAAAGATTAACCGAAACGTGGAAAACGTTATAAACAACTTTGGCAAAAACAACGCAAATAGGCAGAGACCGTGTCCGTGTAGGAGAGAGAGCGATGCTGTGGGAAACAGCAAAATAAGAGAAAGAAAATTTAATTAAATTATCTACGAAATCTGTTGGCAGTATCTAGCAAAAAAAATCTATTTAGCCCAAGTTCATTTGGCATGAACGAATTAAAACTGAATACGAATATAAAATAGAACCATTTCGACCACAAAAGATTTGAGTAGTTTTTTTTTATTTAGTCTTTTACTTTTTAATACATATTAAGAAAAAAAAAGAAATTAATTCAAAAGACTTTTGGTTTAATATACCCTCATAATTAAAATGTCAACGAAGATCCTGAACTTTAAAGTTTTCATGAAATTATTATTATTACTTTTTTTCGATCAAGTGTATACACATATTTACCTATTGGTATCAGAAACCCTTTATTCTGTTTATAACAAACGTTTAACCAATTTGTTTAATACTCTCCTCCGGAAGGGTAAAATAATAATAAAGAAGCAAACATAGCCAAAATAAATCACTTAAAAAAAAATTTTAGCAAAACAAAATGAGAAAAAGGAAATAAAAAAAGAAAAATACGGACATTTTTTATCTTCTTTTCTTTACAGCTCTTCCACCATTCGTCTCCCTCCGTCCCCCTTTTGTCCTTCTTTGCTGTTGTTTTGCTCACATTTTTCGCTTGTTAAACATTTTACTCGCTTGGCTGCAACTGTCGGCAACAATGCAGTGTCCTTTGTAGTCCTCTACTTGCTGCCGCCCCTTCTTTTTTCCATTCCCTTTAGGGTCCAATGATGTCGTCCCTCCAGTTCTCTTCAACCCACTCGATTTTGATAAGGGGACAGTGCATAAATTTTGGACACACAATTTAGTCTATGGCAAAGTTTTGTTAACTCTGTTATTGTTATTGCTGGGCGATTGTTCATGTCCTGATGCTTCTTAGCCTCTATCTCCATCTGACACAGCCTGTTTGTTTGTGTGTGTGTGTGTGTGTGTGTCCACCACATTGTGATTAATTGTTTCCTCAACGGGACCTTAAAGTTATCTCATAACCTGCATAAATTTTCACATATTTTACCATCAATTTAACCCCAAAAACTCTCTCTTTAAAAAAAAAAATCAAATGCAAACAGAAAACTTTGCTGCATATGCAGCCTTTCCTCATGAGTATTACACGCAATTCCCCAACCACCCCCCCCCCAAAAAAAAAAAAAAAAAATGGGTTGGGCAATGTCCGTTTATGACATGCAAAAATGTTCACATGAGCAAAAAAGTGAAAAATGCCAGAGGGTAAACTGGTTGGTTAGCTGCCAGTTGATGTTTACTTTACCTGGAAAAACTTAGCTTTTCGGTAAAGCCAGAAAAAGAGTAGCAAAACCGAAACTGTAAGTTTAAATTTCAATAGTCATTTCAAAGAAAGAAAAATTAGCTAACTAGTTTCTAATAAATTTTAGATATTCCAAGAAATGCAAGAGATTTACCCTAAAACTATGCTTAAATGAAAACTTCTAAAGAAAAGATTTAAGAGAATTTGTGGTATCTGTACAACTGGTCTCTGGTGACAATTACATAGCGACTGAAAAGGCTGTCAGTCAAACAGTTCTTTGTTTTCTTAACTACTGACTCCAACCCGTTGGGTTGGTTTCAGTGCAACAAAGCAGCCAAAACCGTTCACAAAAGGGAAGTCTCAACTTTCGCTTGCCACTGCAAAGCGAAAGAATTTTTACCTGACATTTGTCAAATAGTATTTCGACCAAGAGAGAGAGAGAGAGAAAGAGAGAAAGAGAAAATAAAAGCCAAAGAGTGGAAACAGGGAAAAACAATTGACGTGTTACACATTCCAGCGTATAGTTTCCTTTCCTGGCAACTGTCTCTAGAGACTCGCGACAAGTTTTTTGTTCAGCAACTTCCTTGTTTCAGTTCATCTTATATATTGAGGATGAGTTTTTTTTTTTCTTTTTTAGCTACTTTTGCGTTGACAGGAGCGTCGAGCAAATAAGACTGTGGGAATGATTGAGTGCAACATTTGTTGCTACAAATTGCTAGAGATTTCACCCAAATCCATCGTACACACACACACACACATGCATACACATTTAACAAGAAAAAGTTGAACAAATAAACATTTTTGTGAATTAATTTGATGTCTCGACTGTCTGCCATACCATGCTCCATTGCAAAAAGATACAAATGTCTGACTCTTGCCACAAATATAATGCATATACAATCGTAATGGAGCACACTAAATGCCCTTGTCTGCCCCCGTCTGACAGTCTGTCTGACTGTCATTCAGTCATTCTGTTGGTTATAGGGGGTCGAGCACAAAAAATGAGAAAATTCCAAAGATGACACACACACACACACACACACACACACACACAGACACATTCACATGTTTAAGGAAAATGTCTCAAAATAAAGGATACGATGCAGCCAAAAGATTAATTGAAATTCGCACAAAAGTCAACACAGACACAGCCCACAACAAAAGCAATAGATGATTATGATGGCGATGACGATGATGTCGATGAGCATGACTGGACTTCTTTCACTTTTTGCTCTCTCAGAGAGAAAGAGAAAGACCGAGAGAGAGAGGGTGGGATACAAAAAAAAATTACTTTTAGGCGTTGATGTGGAACAGTTTTTCTCACTCTCTCTACCCTGCTGGCCATCAAATTTTTCATCAGTTGGCAAGGTGAAATTTAATGAAATTGCTTTCGAGCCACAGCAAAACCAAATAAATTTATTTGTAACCACAGGCCTTTTTACAATATGGGATAGGTATTAACATATATGTATGTATCAGCACTTTTTCTAGAAATTATCAACTTTTGGCTGTTGCCAACATTAAAATACCCTTCCCCCTTAGTAATCAATAATAGATTTTGTAGGAAATGGGCTACTGATTGCCTAAGGAATTCAGTGTGGAAGCTTTTTCTTTATAACTCTATCTTATATGATAACAAATATTGATAACAAACTAAAGCCAACTTGCTTTTAACAGAGTTCGCCGGGTCATCTTATTTTATAGAAAATTTGACTTTTTTAAAACAACTCACAGCTCTATTTTCTAGCAATCTTTCTTATAGAAGGTCATCAATAAAGTCTTTAAGGTTGCTCTACTCTTACGTATTCTAGAGAACAGCAGCACAGTCACACAGGAAACACACATAATTCTATTCTAACATAAAACTAAAGTAATTCAATACCCGCGAACAGCTTAGCCCCTTATGCATAGAATTTAAGTAAAAATTTGATTAGCAAATAGCTTTAAAAATCTTAAAACGGACATCTGCTGATTATAGAGCCCAGTCAGTCATTAGACAGACAGCGACTAATCCGATTCGGTTCATTCAGCAGTGCAAAATGTATTTAAAAATTATTTTGTTCGGTCTTTTGCTCTTATCTCCATTGACTTTCGCGGGTGAGAATGTTTTAAGTGAATGTTTTATTAAGATTCGCTAATTAAACATTGTTTGTAGGTCCACACAACAAATGCACACGCAATCGTTTTCATTGTTTTGAAAGTGGGGCTAGAGCAGCAGATTGTGATAACCAACGATCATGGATAAGACTGAGTAAGCTGTGCGATGGCAAGCTGGACTGTCCCAATGGTGAGGATGAGGCTATATTCGTTTGCAAGAAGCATCCAGAACGTGAAGTATATAGGGATTACTTCGCTTGTGCCACTGGTGGAACAATCAGCACGGAATTGGCTTGCAATAGAGAGCCCAACGATTGCTTTGATAATTCTGATGAAATGAATTGCGAATACAATCCATTGAATGCTGTAAAGTGGCAAGGAGACTGCAGGTTTGCCCAATAATATTTGGTTTTTTTTTTTTCTTAGATAACTTGTATTTGGAGTTAAAGAATTTTTTGTATTTGTTTGTCAGTGAATCACAAATTGAGTGCCTGCCGGGGGAGTGCAAAGATTGGAGTTCCACTTGTGATGGCAAACACGATTGCAGCAATGGTCTGGATGAGAGTCTAGAGATTTGTATACGCAACTGTACCGAAACTGAGTTCCAATGCGGCAATGGCAAATGCATTGCGTTGGGCTTACTGTGCGATAAAAAATACGATTGTCCCGATGGAGCGGATGAAGTGCCAGTTGTTTGTGAGGAGAATGTACGTATGAAAGACCTAAGCGCTCCAAAGATCTGTAAAGAGCCGCCCAATTTAAAATTCACCAATACTGTAAAAGTCTACCAGAAGCGCAAGAATGGCACAAGATACGTTCTACCCAATACTCCAGTGAAATTCGAATGTCTCGCATATGAGGAACTAGTTGGTTCAGAGTGGAATGTTTGTGGTCCAAATGGTGAATGGGCTCATCCATTGGCCATATGCAATGATCCGAATCTGTATGGCTGTTATCTGCCACTCCTTAGACACGGCAGACCCAAAATCTATGGCTGCAGTAACAGCATATTGTCATCTTGTGATGTTTCCAAAGAGTTAATACCGCCCATCAATAATATGACTGTACGATTCAAATGCAACGAAGGTTTCGAAATCAATCCAAAGGATCTCGAACAAAACACAGCCATTTGTGTTGACGAACAATGGATTCCTCTCAACATTAAACCAATATGTAGAAAAATATACGTAGAAGAGGATAACGATGAATAAAAATCTTTTCAGTCGACTTTTGATGAAATTTAGTTGTCTTGTAAATAGAGGAAATTTACTTCAATAAACAGTTGAAAAATTCAGTTTTTGAAAACTTTAAAGAACAGTAGCTGAAGAAAATGGATCTTCCCTTTTAAACTGAATTTTATAACTTTAAAGGGGCAAATTCTTTCCATTTCACGACCCTTGTGTCTCGTTTATTCAAAAATTAAGGACAATGACCAATTGCTTCTCAAAATCCATATGAGCCGTAAAGTAAACTATCGCTTTTAAACCATTTACTTTCAATAAAAAGAGAAAATTATCCGTTTGCTCCCTTTTTTGTGACACTTACAAATCGTTGGGGCTGAACTAAATAACGAGGGCTCTCCGTCAAGACAAAAGGTTTGTGTTCGCCCGTGTAGTTTCACAATAATTTATACACTCCGCCTTAAAGGACTTTAACGATTCAAGACTTCTCTTTAAAAAAAAAAAAGAAACAGAAAAAAAAGAGTTGAGATTTTCTGTTCTTTGCCCACTCAACAGGAAAATCTCCTTTTTTTGTTTATTTGCTGTGATTTTTACTCAGACTGTGAAATTATTTTCTAAAGAATTATAAACAATTTGAAAGGGAATGGAATTTATGAAATTAGCATATCTTGAACCTAAAAGCAGAATTTAAAATTTCCAAATAAAAATAGAGACGAAAAGCAAGAGAGGGAGAGGGGCAAACAAGAGTGGAAGTGGAGTGGAAGCAGTGAAGTGAAATGAACAAAAGGCATAACAGAAAAACCGAAACTTATTTTTGCCAAAACGAAAACAGACAAAAAAGGACCCATTTGTTTTAGCCGCGAGGCTCCTTTACATAGTTGTATATCCAATCGGCTAGAAATTCCTTGATAGCATAAGATCCAGGACAAAACTTGTCGCTAAAAGTATTCTAAATCCGTAAGTAAATAAACTCTTGGACACGGAAACGCACACCCACACACACACACACAAAGAAAACTCTCAAGATTTGGAGTAAATCCGCACGCATCAGCAAATGTTTTGTTTGGACGCAAAGGAAAACCCCCTGGAAAAAGCAAAGCGAGAAAACTGAGAGCGAACAAATGAAGTGGAAAGGCGACAGCAAATGATGAAAATGAAAATTCCATAAATATGATAAGTTTATTTTTATTAATATTTAATAGAAGATTGTCCAAGTTACACACAGAGAATCGAAACACAAACACATAGGCTAGCTGCCTTTCTATGGAAATATTAGATAAAGATAATCTCTAAATTCATTGAGAGACTTCCCGCATTCTCAATGCTTCTCCGCAGCACAGATTAGCTCAGCAACATAATGAATCATATACAAAAATAAGGCAGCTCCAATTGTTGATCGTATTATGCTATTCTCGGCTATTAAGGGATCAAGACGTCTCTCATGAATTATGGTCAGCAAATAGAAGACAAGCAGTGTCAAGAAAGTGACAAAGATAAGGCATAAATAGATCCACAGCTTATCCTCTTCCGTGGCATAGATAATCACCATTAGCAAACTGAAGACAATGATGAATATTATGGTCGCAACTAGAATAAAACTGGTACCAGGCAGCATTTTTAGGGGTAAAAAGATGGCAAGTAGAAACAGAATGACATGTATGAGCAGAACAATCAGATAAATCCCCGGCACCCATATCAAAGATACTTCGTACCAGTTTCGCGATATCACCGAGAGCGTAATGGCCTCTACAACGAGAACCGACAAGGTCCAGTTGACGGGAAATAAGTGCACGGCGCTGCTACACCAAAGGATACAAAAGCAAATGAGAGACACGAATATCCAGACAAAACCTGGCACAGGTACAGCCTTGGCAAAATCGAAATCCAACACCTTGACTAGGCTCAATTGGAGAAGGGCAACAGCTAAGTAGATGGCACTGGTTATGTAGACTCTCTTCAGGCGTTCCTCTTTTGTGGTCATTGGACTAGTTTGCCCTGAAGTTTCAGCACCTGATAATGGCTGATGTCGTGCAGCAGGATCAACTGGCGACGCTGCCTGGGGCAGGGGCACAAACTCTCTGCCTGACATTATTTTCAATTTTGAATATACCCCAAAAAAAAAAAGGCAACAAAAAACAGAAAAACAAATAAGTTTTCTGATTGACTATTCAAAGGTTTATTCTCATGCATATTGAATGAGTGACCGCCAAGTGCTAATCAATGGCACGTGTTGTATAACAAGTGTCATTAAGATTTTAGCCACCTGCCACATGCCACCTTGCCATTCGAATGATGTTTACGTATGGCCCCCACCACCGCTTCGTCAGCTAATTCTGTCTCTTTGGGCTTTGAGCTTTGTTCTTTTGGCTTTTACTTCTTGTGGCGGTAGAGCCTTGGCCAACTTTTGGCCTACATTGTGCTAATGCCAGAGACTGAGAGAGACTTTTTCTGAATTTTAATTAGCTTTTAGCATTAAAAACCAAACACGTGCAGGCGCCAAAACAGGAAACATTGACAAACATAGCTAAAACTTAAGTATAAAGACGCAAAATTAAATAAACATGAGTCAGCTAAAGACTGCAAAACCATTGCAATAAGATATAAACACAAATTTAAATGCAAAATACTTTGAATTGGATTTTAGCATATCCAGATTTCAAATTTGAGCTTTATTTTTGCAGAAAGAGATCTTTCGAATGAAATGCAAATCGGAGCATAGAGAAAGCCACTAAAAAAGGAAAATGCAGCGCAAAGCGTGTGTCGGGATATGCACACTTTTCCACCTGGGATTAGCTATAGATGGAAAACACAATCGCTTAAAAGAAAAATGCTGAGCAACAGGAACACATATAGACGGAAAAGAGTCTCAACAATGGAAATACCAACATGCCAGCCACACACTTTGTCAGTAGAGACTGTGGCACCTTGCTTCTCGTGAAAACGTTTTCTTTATCCCAATTTGTAGAGAGATTTTACATACATTTTCTCCCACTCTTGCGAGGTATTGCGAAAGAATTTTCCACCTACAAACTAGCAATTGAAAAAGGGTTTTGCGACAAGAAACAGGCAAATTGTTTTCTTGCTTGGTTTGCCCGTGCATCACTCAGTTGCTTGTGCGGCGTTAGACTTACTCATGCAGCTCTAGGAGATCTACAGTTCCTCAGATTACCACAATATCATGATTAAAGGGTAACAATTAATTTTCTTTCAACAAACGTCCCCTTGCTTGGCTTGCTTGTGCATCACTCAATTGCTTGTGCGGCCTTAGACTTAAAAACTTTAATAATCTTTATCTCCTACAGTGCACAAAAAACCACAATGTCGTGATTAAAATGTAACAATGTGTACTCTCTCTTTAAGCATTTATCCCCTTTGTTGGTTTGCTTAAGCGTCACTCAGTTGCTTGTGCGGCCTTCAATGGAAATCCTTACTCCAGCATTCTAGCTCCTACAGCTTACAGACTACCACAATGTAAGCTGTAAAAGTGCAAAAATTCTATTCTCTTTAAACACTCTTTCACCTTGAAATGGACTTATTTCGGGGCTGTGTTCAGTTTAACTCAATCTAATCTTCAATTATTGATTACGACATTTGGGCTTAAGACCAACGCAATGTATATATTGTATTGTATATATATTCCTTTTATTTTTAGTAATATTTTTCTCAGATTATTGTCATAATAAGCTTTGCATTCGCTCCAAAGCCCTATTAATGCCCATCAATCAAAGAAAGCAAGGACTTGCTGGCCTTACAAAAAGCAGGCAACAAATAATAAGAAGTTTTAAGAGATTTAACAAACAGCAACAACGACAAAACAACAACAAAAGCCTTTGAACATATTGCCAATTTTCACAGGTTAAGCCTGAGTGAATTTATATTTATTGATAGCCAAACACCAGAATCATCTTGGGCATTAAGAATTATGTGCAAAAGGAATATATACAATTTATATAACTCAATGTCTAAGGCGGAGTTTCTTTTTGCTAGTCTTTGCTAACTGCTAAAATAGCTGCTTGTAAATATTTAATTACATTTGTCAATTTAATTATTTGTTAATTACTAATTGGCTATCAAATTTGTGTCTTGAGTAGCCATGGCAAAAGTTTAAATGATAGTAAGCCGATTTACATAATGCCAAAATCAATACTAATAATGGCAAATGGAAGACTCTAGAATTTCCTCGAATTGCAGAGACTGACACTGACTGAATTGAGTTCTAATAATAAAATTGATGGAAAATTACAATGGAAATTTAAAGCCATGCAGCAGAAGCTATTTCCATCTAATCAGTAGTCAAGCAAAGGTTAAATGTCATGTAAATAACTTTGAAATAGTTAAAAACAAAATGTTGATGAGCTAATTCGGCTAATTAAAAGTATAAATTATTCATTGAAGGTCTATTAGAAGAAACATGCAAAGTTGTGAGGTTGACCCAACTAAATATAGTTAAGGGAAATGCGTTAATTTTATGTACGTTAATCATAGAACAGAAAATTAGGTTTATTTTAGGAAACTGGTCAACATTTTACTTGGTGTAAGTGTGTAAGTTCCCACGCCGGCTGTGGTATACCCAGCACAAAAAATTGATTTAAATATTAAAAAAAAAAATGTAATGGTTAAGTTATTAAATGATTAGTAGTTGTTTTCATTAAACATCTAAAGATCTATAAGAAATCTAAAGAACTCTAGCAAATTGAACATCTTTTAGCAACCTTAAAAACAACTTTTTGTCACTTCTGCTTAGGCATCTCTTCTCTTCTAATTTCTAATGCCATAGATGGCACACCAACATTCTATTCACAGGGATGCCAAAGTTTTTCTTTTATCAGCAAACAAGCACTTTAGCGCACCTGTCGGTCAATCCAGCTTCTATTAAAACATATTAATACCTATAACTCAGCTAATATTGGTCCGATTTTTACAAAATTTTGTCCGATAGATACCTATTTTTTTCCATGTAAGTCACATTTTAACGACTTCAGTGGAAGGAATATGTATAAACTTCACTATCTTACTATAGCGTTAGCTCTCATAGTTGCTGAGATGTCAAGATTCTTATGAAAGAACAGATGTACAGATTGACAGACATAGCTATATCAATTCTATTGATACTGATCGAGAATATCTATACTTTTTACGGCAGCTTGCTTTTGTCCCCTATATATTCCCTTACAACTTATGGATAGGAAATGCGAGGTAAATTTCGTAGCCACTCTTGATGGCAACACGTTAAGTGAATACGGTTTAAGTAATTATAGGGCAATCAAATAAATTCCCATAGCCGTGATTATTTAAAGACCCTTGTTTAGCCACGTGTTAGATTGAAACCAACAACAAAATTGTTAGCCAATTCGCACATTTTGGCAAAATGTTAGTTTATGTGTAACAATTTATTCAAGTGTAGAGGATTTAAAATGCTATATATAAATGAGAGTGAGAGTTTAAATTTTCAAAATGTATTTTATGTACATTCTCCATTGAACTTAGTTCTTTGAAAATGTCACGTATCTAACCAAAGAGCGTAGCCAAAAATTTTTTCCTACTCCGCGCAAGCATCTCACATGCAATTGAACAAATAAATCAGCTAGCTAATACATTTTTTTTTTTGGGTGCGATATTTGTTCGGTTTGGTTTGGCTTTCATTGCCTTTTTTTGTGTGAAAGAAACGCCATAAATGCTGGCAGTGAGCAGCCATTAAGACAGGAGGAGCTCATGGGACAGAAGTATGGGCGAATGGCTCACGTTCTTCTTGTGGCTTTCCATTGAAAACCAGTCATACGTTGCGTATACGTGATATTTCCTCTTCTCAACATACCTCAAACCACTCTCTGGCTGTTTAAATTGCTCTCGACATTGGGATATATGGAAAATTATTATTAAAGGCAATTGTTAGCACCTGTTTGCAAGATTAAAACGAGACATCTCCCCCCTCCCCCTCCCCCTCTCCGGCTGCCGATCACCCTCACATTATTTTCTGTAACAGTTATTAATTGCAATTTATTTTTGCGACGTAAAAGATTCGCACGCAATTGAATTATTCATACATGAGAGCATAAGCTTATTTAATACATAATTTCATAAAGGTAAAATAAATTGTATTGATTCAGTTGATGAAATAATAACAAAAAGGTGACTTTTAAAGATATTATTTAAGCGACTATAAAAAGCCAATCATCTTGAGTGAATTGTACACTCAATTGTTTAATAGTTAATTAAAGAAAACTTTTTTGAAAATATGAAGTGCTTAAAGAAATAAATTTTCTATAGCAACTGCAATTCTCATTATGGAAAACCTTCTTCCCACACATCCTTCCACCTTTATAAACTTTATTCACCAGAAAGAACTCATTTAAGAGCATTACTGGTTACCTCATTTTTTCAATTTAAGCCTTTTTCTTTCTTAATTACATAATGCCCTAGGAGACGGCATCGGGTAGAAACTCTATTTTCTTTTTTCATTTTGTACCCCCACAAAAAAAAAAGGGTATATTAAACGAACAAAATAAGCTTTGGTTATGTTAAGGTATATACATTTGTGATCAGCACGACAAAACGAATTAAAATGAAGTTCATATAGTTCACAGACTAATAATCGATCAGAATTAGAGGTTAAAAATGAATACCTCAGTTGTTTTTCGAGGCTTTAGCATAAATGAAAACTCCTTAAGGAGTGCTTAAGTGTATTATAACCAAAAATCCAATCCACACTTGATTTAAAACGGACACCGCTATAGGTCGGACTTCATTTCTATAGAGTGTACCAACTTCGGCTCGCCCGATTTAAGCTACTCCACTTGGTTTCATTTTTTTTCCTTTATTTTTGCTGCCTTCAGCACCTTTTAGTTTTCCTTTTTTACACTTTTTATTCTTCATTTTTACATGCCTTAATTATGCTCAACAATTTGTTGGCCCCGAGCCTCCAGAGAGGCGTGAGCTACCGCAACGTGGCCTCAAGCAGAAGCAGAAAAAAAAACACAAAGGATTGTTCTCCACCAAGAAATATCAGGTTATCCCAGCAATCGAAAGAGAAGACAAAAAAAAACACAATAGAAGGTAAATAGAATCTGATAAACAAAAAAAGAAAAAGACCGAGAGAGATAAAGAGAGAAAGGAAAAATGAGAAACCGCAAAGTAGAAAAAGTCTAAAACAATCAGAGACGAGACAAGAGATAAAAATGCTGCCACTGCAAGAAAAAAAAAACAATAAAAATATAGATAGGAAAAGAAAGGAAAAAGTTGTTGTGAGAAAAATAAATCTCTCCTCTCACTCACTCACTCACTCTTTCCCTTTCTCTCTGCCTCTCTCTTACCGCTTATAGTATTTTTTTTTTTTTTTTTGTGAGCAAACATTTGCAGCATAATGTGCTCAGCAGAGCCTTAAAAAGTGAGAACAGAGATGTGAAATATCTTCAGGCCATGTCGTTGCTTTTATACCCTTGCGAAATTATCCTCTCATGTAGAGAAATGGAAAGGACAAGAAGCAAAACTGTGTCAAGGCATGGCAAACTTGTGGCCAAAGTCAATGGATCTTTTGCTGGCAAGGGAATATGCGCAATAAATGTATTCTACAACTGTTGACAACATGTCAAAGCAAGCAATAGAAATCCGGAACATAGTTGACTTTTTCTATTATTATTTTTTGTTTGGCTTTCCCTTTCGCAAGTTTCTACCTTTCTTTTGCCATTGGTCGTGGAGATGCATTTAATTAAAATATTTATATTCTACTCACAACTGAAGGTTCCCCCTTCTATTTCTTGCCATAAGTGTGCCACAGATTTAGGGTTTGCGTGGAAACGGTTAAAGTGTAACAATAACAAGCAAAGGAGGAGGACGTAAACAAGTGAACAACTGAACGACTGAACGACTGATTGTGCGTTCTGGCTTGGAGCCATTTTCCAATGGCATTCCAGGAACACTTCACTACTTAGGTATAAGCTAAAGAGAGTTGTTTTTATTTGCCAAAGCATAAATTGATTCTCAAATACAATGCAAGTGGGCATAACAGAAGTGCATTATAATTGCTTGAAGAAGGCTTTGGTTTGTTTTTCTAGGAAATTGAGATTTCTATTAGAGAATTCCTAAAAATAACTGCCTAAGACAGCTGCCGAAGGCGATCGTTTGTTTGAAATAAAAGCAATTAAAACCACCAAGAACAACAGCCAAAACCACGCATGCAATTAAGAAGAAAACCCTCTCAACCCTGACCAGAGTTTTTGTCATCATTACTTTCCCTTGATTGGAGGACACAGAAAGAGGACTATGGTCCTGGCACATACATATGAGTAGGCAGTTCTTACGTGACCCCGATGGCTCCGCCACAAACACACACATCTGCCATATAAATAAATTAAAATGCATAAGTAGCTTGAACTTAAAGGCCAGCGGCGATTTCTTATTTCTGTGTTTTGAAAGTGGCGGTGGCATTTATATCATTCATTCAGTTGTTGTTGTTGTTGGCTGTTTGTTATTTGTTGTTAGGTTCCCACATAAATTTGCCGCAAGGTGCTCATAAATTTGTGAGCCACAAAGAAACGTTGGCGCGACAACGAAGGCATAAAATCATAATTTAAGCAGCAGATAACAAACTCGAGAATGCCACAAGAGATAATGTCAGCATCCTTAGGCATCCACAAGACATTCATCCAGATGGTAGCATACAAGAAAAATAAGGAGTGGATGAGCTGCCGTTTCTGTCTATAGGTAAACTCTGCATTTAACTAATTTATCCTTTGGCTAACAGTAAATCTGCTAAATTGTTTAACTTATTTGGAAAAGGCCTGGAAACCCGGCCTGACATTAATGAGCGACCTTAAAGTGAATTAATTTTTGTCCACCACAATGTCTTCAACTTGACAACTTGAAATTTTGCCAAATGCTTGCTCTTTTGCCTTGAATGTTGCTATACATAAATAAAAAAAAGCTCTATTCTGCCATAATTTTTTGTCTTGTTGTTGACCATAATCAAAAAAGCTCTTGAGTTCGAGTTTTTCCTCTCGTATTTATAATCTCTTCGGCATTTTTGTGTTTACCAGCGTGGGCGTAAGACGAACTCATTGTTAAATTAAATTGAAACTAGTTTAAATCCAGATAATTGTTTAAATTTTTACAAAAGCATACGGCAGTTTAACTAACACAAGAAGAGAAACTTATTTTACCTAAGGGTAAACTATTAATTTCTTTTCTAGACAAACAACAGAAGGCATTTGCCATTTCAGAAAGTTTTCCCGAAAAGTTGTTTGCACAACTTTTTCGACACTTGTTCAGATGATAAGCACAAGTTAATATCCTCAAGGAGAAGCATGAAAAACCAACAGTCAACAAGTTTGAATAATGCTTTAGGTAGTTGAAGTAGAAGAAAAATTAAATTGGCAATTTGTCTTTAGTTTTTATACCCTAAGCTCAGAGAACACTATATATGTACATACACCGCCCTTAATCGCTATAAGTGCATGAGAGTCAGTAATAGTTAGTTATAAATTCCAACACGAATAAGTGAACAAGTTAGTACAATGTTTGTCAAACTTATGTCCTGCCTATAAAGTGAATGGAAGACAGATAGGAAATTTTTTGAGAGTCATTAGCATCGTAAGCTTCTTTGATATTTTATCTATGTAATTTTACGTTTTACTTTGTCAATTTAGTAACTTGAATTTAAAAGTCAAATGTAGCGTTAGTAAAATAAATTAAAAATTACAGAACAGACACAAGAAAAGGCATAGACATTTTAGGGGATAAGCATCATGAAGCGTATTCATGCCGATAACTATGCCCCCAAATACTACTGTGGTAAATGGTCGTGGGACAAGAAAAAGGATTGCCTACACTTTGAGCCCCACAATGATCTTGAGAATGTGCGGGAGCGGTATTTTATGACAAATGGCTACAAGTTTCTACGTACCATTAATCAGGAGGAGGAACTGATATTCCGTCATGAATATGTTCGATCCGAGAGCACGTTCGATGCCGACACTGTGGTGATCAATGATATAATCGATTTGACGCTGTTCCTCATGCCCAGTGAGTTTCTGAGCTTCCGATTTGTGGAGTTTATGCACAAGCCGGCCGTGCACAGACTGATCCATGCCTTGATCATTTATTTTGAGTACTTTTTGCGTATGGTTGAGTTCGTTTTGATACGACGAGACGAACTCTCCGGGAAGCTGGCACAGGTGCAGAGCGAACAGACAAACGAACAGAAGCGCATATTCTCGATCTATCTCAGTCAGTATCGAATGTTGGTAGCCCGCAACTATAGCATCATTATCAAGGGCGAGAGCGATATGCAGAAATATTATCACATGACTGAGATCGTCAATATATCGGCTACGATTAAGGATAAACACTTTCATGAGCAGTTCCTGGCAGTCTGCACTCAAATCATTTGGATTTGCATGCATCGACGGGCCTATAATGTCATCGAGATGGAAATGAATCGTTTGTTTCGTTCCGAACACTTTATAATGAAGCGTCAGGAGTACTTATCCTTCACAGCAGCTGAGCGCAGTCTGCTTTATGGGCGTAACAACAAAATTGTTAACTATCGCACGCAAATCTCTCCGCTTGTTCAAGAGCTGGAGCACATTGCCGACGAGGATTTGCCCATTTTGTGGATTGGCGAGCGTAAATATCGTGGCACTGACATTCGCATTGCGGAAATCGAATTGGAATACATTGTGCCAGGACCGCAGTTGCGTATGATAGATGTGGCCCATGGTATACTAGGTCATCCGAAGCGACTTTACAACACCCTTCTCGATCTCGATTGGCCCTCGGTGCGCTATTCGAACTTTTCGCATCAGCATGATCCGTATCATATCATTAGGCAGCCTTATTTGAAAATACCCAAAATCGATGCAATTAAAATGCGCAAAGCAGCTCAAAATTTCGAACATTTCTATAAGGTCTATCGCATCTACGAGCCGTGCAGCCGGCAAAAGATCTTCAAGTGGCTGCGTCGAGACAAGATCATACAATTGTATCGCTCGGGTGGCCTTCTTACAAACATTATCTCACGCTGCGAGAAGGAACTGTCCGATTCCACATATGGCCAGAAAGTGGAACAGATTATTGCCAATTACTTCAAGGTTAAGTCCAGATTGAGAAAGCGGGTTAGTCATGCTGCGGATGATACCCTGAGTTTGGTCACTTCACAGTATGGTAGTATTATAACGACGCGTGGTACCACCCCTCGTAAGGCATCTAACCCCATTGCCGAGGATCATTTTTTTGAGGACTAAGCACGAGAAAGAAAATTGTTTTATTTTCGTTAATTTGGTTTGAAATTAGTAAAGGAAAAGTAATATTAAAGTTTACCTAACGATCGACCCGGTTTAAGCACTCGTACACACATTTCCTACGCTAACTGTGCGGCGATAAACCTATCGGAACCTTTGTGGTCTCTAATCAGCGAAAACTTTGTAGCATTTCAGTAGCAATTGTGATGTCCGTTCCACCGTACAAGCATTTCACGCAAATTGGTGATCCCGTATTACGAGGTCGAGCCGAGGAAGTACCCATTGAGCGGGTAAACAGTCCTGAGATCAAGGAAACCATAGAATCTATGGTGAAAGTTCTACGTCATTATGACTGTGTGGGTGTTGCGGCACCTCAAATTGGTGTACCCAATCGCATTATTGTAATGGAATTTCGTGAGGGTAAAAAAGATCAACTTCCTCCAGAGATTTATGCAGAACGCAAGATGTCCACTCTCCCACTAGCCGTGAGTTACACTTGCAATAAATCATTTTGTCTAATCTGTATTCTTTATTTATCGCAGGTTTTTATCAATCCCGAGATGGAGATACTAAATGCCGAGCAACACAAGCATCCCGAGGGCTGCATGAGTGTAAGGGGTTATTCAGCGCAGGTGGAACGGTATGATCGTGTACGTGTCAAGGGTATTGGAATGATGGGAACTCCTTCGGAACTGGAACTGGAAGGGTGGAGCGCGCGTATTGCTCAACATGAGATGGATCATTTAAATGGCATTATTTATGTGGACCGTATGGATGTCGCTAGTTTTACATGCCTAACTTGGCGACAGATTAACGAGGCGAAAGGTGAAGCAGCCATTTGGTTTAATAAGTAACTTGTTCTTCTTTTTTAAATAAAAATAACTCGCCAAAAAATAAACTTGCAAATTCCCGCTTTTACCGTTAACGCGATAACCAACACTGAGAGAAGAAATGGCGCTGCTCGCAAATGATGCTGTTAATGAGAACAATAATTAATACTATCGACGGTTTCATCGAAAATTTAAAATTTCATTTCAATTATAAGTAACGTTTTCCAACTAATACACAATTCTTATTGTGCTGTTGGTAAAAGAACAATTTTTGTCTTGACATCTTTTTGCCTACTAATATATGTATATATTAATGTATATTGATTACATTGTCATCGATATTATCGATATTGCCATCTCTATTTGGAAAACCGCTGATTATTATTAAGTAAGAATGTTGATAAAACCATTGAAACTATTAAAGCTACTGGAACCATCTAGCCATAGACCATTACGGTACCTCAGGTCTTCCGCACCCGCCTGTCAATCATTCAAAAAATGGTATCAACAACTTTGGACCACAGAGCGTACAAATCTTCCGCCCTACAGTCATTTCACTCAAATTGGTGACCCGGTGCTTAGGCAACAGGCGGCATTAGTTCCACCCGAGCATCTTGACAGTCCCGAAATAAATGCCATTGTGGAGCAAATGGTAAAAGTTCTGAGAAAGTACAATTGCGTGGGCATAGCGGCACCACAAATTGGTGTATCATTACGGATAATCGCCATGGAGTTCAAAAAGGACATTAGAAAAGAGCTGCCAGAGTTCACTTATCAAGCCAGGCTCATGTCGGAGTTGCCGCTAACTGTAAGCTGGAACTATTTAAGAGATTAACTTATCCATCTTCTCGCCCCACTTTTGGCAGGTTCTTATCAATCCCGAACTGACAGTAACCAGCTATGTGAAGCTAAAGCATCCCGAAGGATGCATGAGTGTTCGGGGCTATTCAGGTGAGGTGGAACGCTATGAGGCTGTAAAGTTAACGGGGAACGACAGGCATGGCGCCAAGTCCGAAATCGCATTAAGTGGCTGGAATGCACGAATTGCTCAGCATGAGATGGATCATTTAGATGGCAAACTGTACACTGACCGCATGGATAGATCTACATTCACCTGCACCTGCTGGGAAGCAGTGAACACCAAATCGGGCCGTGTGGAAATACCATTCTACAAATAGTTTAAAGACAAGGAACTGCCTGCCCATGTTGCCTCTTCAATGAAGAACTGAAAATTGTTATGCTAGTTTTTGTAATGGAAAATCGAGTTCCTTTTTTATATTTATATTATATTTATATTAATTGGTGCGGCGGCAACTCTTCGTGTTCGTACCTCTAATCAATCTCTTCGGCGATAGCATAGATACGCAAATGGTGATTGGCAGTGGTCAAAGCGGTTTTGGCCTTAAAATACTCTGGACTGTCCCACAAATCTCGCTTGTCCATCATATATGTGAATAATTCATCATATTCACGTTGCAGAAGATTGTGAGAGGCATGAACCTTCAGACGCAAAATCTCAATTAACTGGCCGAGTACCTCCTGGGCAGCTCCTTCATCTTTAACACTGGGCTTGTCCTCCGCCGATGCCGATACCGCCGTCTCTTGAGATGCCTTGACATTATTGTGCTGCAAGATGCGCAGTTGCATACGCTGATTCTGCCAATCGTCCCACTGCTGCTGCAGACACTTTCCCAGATAATTAACAACGGCTGTGCGCAAAATAAACTGCCTGATAACTGGATGGGCTATGTTGCGCACTCGGAACATGCTGAAGCCGTTGCCACCATTCACCTGCCAACGAGATATTTCAGAATAAAAATTACAAAAAAAAAAAACTATAACTTTTGAATAACATGTATATAAAGCAGAGCTTACTAAATTGGACTGATGAAACAAAGGTTCTTTGGTCATCATTAAACAAAACTGAGATCGCAGGATGTGGTCAGTAATTTTATATTTCAAATGCATATGAAATTTGTCAAGCTTTACATACATATTTACATAAAAATTCAAATATTGAATGAACGATTGCAGAAATCTAAAACAAGCCTTCAATTTGTCCCGTTTGCGTATTTAAATCAATGTCGTAGATGGCTGGACGAGTCGCGAGTCCAGGCATTTTGGTAATCTCTCCACACATTGCCACAACAAAACCAGCTCCAGCCGAAACATAAACATCCTCCACGTCCAGAGTGAAACCCTTGGGAGCACCTTTAATTTTGGGATCGCCTGTGACGGAGCCCGAAGTTTTCGACATGCAAATGGGTAGATTTCCAAAGCCCTATTAAAAACAGAATAGACAATGAATCGGGTGACTTTTTGATTAAGGAACGGAACATTTATCTAATTACCGCATTAGTCAAAAGTTTGACCTTCGCCTCAGCCAGTGGGGAGAGCTGGACTTTGCCGGCTCCGTACATGGTGGTGGCTATTTTGGTCATCTTATCTTCCAAGGGTAGATCAACATCGTAGAGCAGTTTAAAGTTGTTACCCTTCTCGCAGGCCTTGATCACAGCGTCGGCTAAAGGAATAGCACCAGCTCCACCATCAGCCCAGTGGGTGGAGACAACAGCATCGAATGCTCCGGCCTTGAGGGCCGCCTTCTTCAGCAAATCGTGCTCGGCCTTGGTGTCATTGATATGGGCATTTATGGACACAATGACAGGCATGCCATGTGCCTTGCCATTCGAGATATGTTGCAGCAGATTGGGCAAGCCCTTCTCCACCAGTTCGAGGTTCTCCTCCGTGTACTGTTTGTTAAGCGGAGCGCCAGGAGTCACTGGAGCGCCGCCACCATGCATTTTAATGGCTCGCACTGTGGTTACCAAGACCATGGCATTCGGAGCACGACCAGAAGTGCGACACTTGATGTTGCAGAACTTCTCCATGCCAATGTCGGAGCCGAAACCAGCTTCGGTGCAAACGAATCCCTGTTTGCCCACCAGTTTCAAGCCAATCTCATCGGCAATTATGGAGTTACAGCCATGGGCAATGTTGGCAAAGGGTCCGGCATGGACAAGTACGGGTGTGCCTTCTAGAGACTGCATTAGATTCGGTTCCAAGGCATCCTTAAGCAGAACGGCCAACGCACCAGTCATGCCCAAGTCATCGGCAGTCACGGGTTTGCCCTTTTTATCGAAAGCCACCACCATGTTGGCCAGTCGCTGTTTCATGTCCTCCAGACTACGGGAAAGAGCCAATACGGCCATTATCTCACTGGCCACAGAAATGGCAAAGCCCGTCTCACGGATCAGGCCCTTCTCCGTTGGGGATTGGCCCACTGTAACGGAGCGTAAATACCGATCATTCATGTCCACAACGCGCTCCCACATAATGGTTTCGGGATCAATGTCCAATCTGGCAAATGAACGATATTCCTCTTCGTTCAGCGCATCGGGATCTGTCTTGGTGATGCCCAAACGTTCCAGGCGACGTAATTGAATAGGGCTAAATTGCCGAACTCCCTTGATGCGTGGCACCAAGCGTTCGTAGAGGGCCTTGTCCTGTTGCGTGGACTCGTGGAATATGCGAGTGTCCAGCTGGGCAGCCAGCAAATTGTTGGCTGCTGAGACGGCGTGTATGTCGCCCGTTAAATGAAGATTGAATTCCTCCATGGGTATTACCTGGGCATAGCCACCGCCAGCTGCTCCTCCCTTGATGCCGAATGTTGGCCCCATCGATGGCTGGCGGAGTGCGGCCACCACATTCCTTTGTTTATGGGCGCCCAGAGCCTGAATCAGACCCATGAGTGTGGTGGTTTTACCCTCACCCAGCGGAGTCGGAGTAATGCCTGCCACTACCACATAGTTGCCGATCTCCTTCTCCTTCAAACGCACCAAAACGTCCAGTGAGATTTTCGCCTTCTTGTTGCCATACAGAGAGACTTCACGCGGCTCCAAGCCAATCTCCTTGGCCAGGTAGGCAATGTCCTTGGGCTTCTGGGCCCTAGCTATCACAATGTCACTGGGAACTGGCCTCAGAGGTTTCAATGACAAGGGTTCCAGGGTCCAATTGGTTCTCGTTTGCCGATCCAAGGCACGAGCTGCCGAACGCACGGTATTCTTCATCAGCATGGCCACCGTCATGGGTCCCACGCCGCCTGGAACTGGTGTTATAAAGCCGGCCACCTTTTTAGCCGCTTCGTAGTCCACGTCACCCACCAGACGTGTGCCGTTGGCCTTGCTGGCGTCTGCAAGAAACAATGGAAGAAATGCAGGATTAGTCTTTGAGTTGAGGCTAACCACTTGCCGCCACACACATGAACTGGGATCTACTGATCAAAAACACTTCAATTCATATTTTGGAAAAACAAAAACCATTACTCTTATCGGGGGACGGAGGAGGCGTGCCCCTCAGCATGGGGTCGAGTTGTGGGTCAAGAGAGCGCGATAAGCAAGATGTGGATGAAAATTGTAAACAAATGAGATTATGATGGAAAATTTCCAATAGCTAAAACTAGAATTTATCAAAAATTCGATACCTGGCTTCACATTGATGCCACAATCGATGACCACAGCGCCGGGTTTGATCCACGATCCCTTGACCATTTCAGCCACACCGATGCCAACCACCAGAATATCGGCAGTTTTGGTTATCTCCTCAAGATTTTTTGTTTTTGAATGGCACACGGTAACCGTGGCATTGGCCCACTTGAGTAGCTCGGCAGCGGGAGTTCCAACAATTTTGCTGCGGCCCAACACAACAGCTCGAGCACCCACAATATCCACACCGGTGCGGCGAATCAATTCAAGGCAACCCCAGGGAGTGCAGGGCAGAAAGCCTTTCAGATCACCGATCGAGAGGCGACCCTCGTTAATGGTGTGCAGACCATCCACATCCTTGTCGGCTGATACCGCATCCGTGATGCGATGGGAGTCAATTTGGGTGTCACAGTCCAAAGGCATTTGCACAATTATTCCATGCACCTGAGGATCATCGTTCAGATCGTTGATCTAAATGAATTAGAAGAGGATTTAGTTCACTTTTTCGTGGGAGTCATCGATCTTACATAACGCCTAAGCATTAGCACTCACCTTATCAAGCAATTCGCGTTCGGTTATCGTCTTGGGCAACTGAACATGGACAGCATCGATGCCAATCTCTGTGGCCGCTTTGATCTTCATGCGTATGTAGACATTCGAATCCTCACGACCACCCACCTGAACGATTCTCAGGCCGGGTTGAAAGTTGGGCAAACGTTGAGCAAACGATTTAACCTCATTGCGCAGCTCTTCCCGTATGCTCCTGAAATTGCAAATGGAATTGGAGTAATATGATGAAGCATCACACTGAAGCAAAAATTATACTCACTTGGCCACCAGTGTGCCCGATATGATCTTGGCCTCGGTCATCTTCCTCTTGATTGCCGGCTCTCCTACGGCTACTTCTTCACTGTAACAACGCACAAAGTTTCTTAGTACTCCGACCACACAACGACGACCACGCCACGCCACGACTCGCGCAATGCAACTGAACAGTGCCAGCTCCCAGCGCTCCTATCTATAGGTGTGTATGCTCTTCCTATCGCCTTAGCTAATCCATCTAACCGCTTATCAGCGTCCACAGCGGCCGCTTCGGGTTTCTCATGGGTCACATACATCACACATCGACTACCAATTGTGTGACGTCTGTTGAGAACCTGATCCCTTAGTCTTTGCAAGAAAAACAACAACCGCAAGATTACCAATTGGGCTTCAATTTACCATGGAAAGCATTAAGCATTAAAGCCAACAAAATTTTGGATATAAAGGCATTATCTTTTAAATAAAATCTACACCAAATTGAAGGCAAATGAAAGTTCACAGCAACTTAAGGATCATAAATAGTCTATAATAAAAAGATTATTAAACAAATTTGCAAAGATTAAACGACAAAATTAATCTTATCGTTGACTGAAATATTTATAAACTCAAAGTGTAGAGTGAGCCTCGAATCTATAGATATTTTTCATATAATATAATGCACTAAAACTAAAAGAACACCAAAATTATAACCGATATCCAATGCTATGTACGTGTGAGGGGGGATAAGGGAGAATAACTCTTAAAGGAGATAGCGATATATCAGCTTGTAAAACGAGGAACTGAAGGTTCTAATCCGGGTCTCAACTTTTCGTTTTCCCACTTAAAAGGAAGAAACACATGGAAGCGAATTGGAGTTCACGGTAAGATAAGTAATTTTTGTGAGGGGATTTATTTGTATGGCAGAAACAGGGGTTTAAAGGATAAGTGGCTGTTCTAAGGGGGATGAAATACGGAAAATGTTCTCAAAGTTTTTTTTTACCTCTTATTCAACTTATCTTATTTTTCCCTCCGAGACGATTTAAACGACCTTAAAGGGTATATAAACTTCATCAATGCTTAGATTTGTTTCTTTGATATTTTTTGAACCTAAATTAATAGATTTGTCCCACTGTAGCGGAGAGCTGTTCTTCGTTTACCTGGCAATTAACAGCGATTTCATAATATAACCAAAACAAAATATTTCTTAAAACCGATATAGAGATAAACCGACGACGACGACATACACGCTTATCAGAAATGTGCAAATTGGTTAGATAAGAGAACTACCAAAAAATAAATAGACATGGACAACATTTTCTAGACTAGACACAAACCAAAGTATGAGAACCGTTTTATTCAAATCTCTGCCGGACTTGACTTTACTTCACTTAATCTTAATGGCTGCTCGCAGTTTTGCTGAACGACTTCGACTGTTGCGGGCAATTTCCTCGGCATCGGGCAGGATGACATGACGATGCAATTGACGCCACTTTATCTGGACAAACGATTGCATTAGCTCTGGATCGAGGGTGACATCGTGACCGCAATACTTTAGGGGCACAGGATTGGCGCGTCCTTCGATAACATTGCCGTTGAGATGACGCTTAACTATCGTATCCTCGAGCGAGTGAAAGGTAATGGCCACCAAGCGACCTTCCAGACACAGCAATTCATTGGCCAACAACATGCCGTAGTTGATCTCATTTAGTTCATTGTTGACAAAGATGCGAAGGGCTTGGAAGGTCTTGGTGGCCGCATGGGAGGGTCGCTGGAGCTTATCCTGGCGTGGGGAATCACCGAGAACGGCGCTTACGAGATCTGCCAACTGTTTGGTTGTCTCAATCCGCTGCAGAGCTCCACGAGCCTCAACTATGGCGCGGGCAATTTTCTTGGCGGCCTTCTCCTCGCCATAGACTCTCAGAATGCGGGCCAGATCTTCTTCTTCGGCACGGGCCAATACATCGGCAGCACTAATGCCACCTCCGCGTCCCCCATCCATGCGCATGTCCAAGGGACCGTTGTGCGAAATGGAGAATCCTCTGTTGGCCACATCAAACTGCATGGAACTGCATCCAAAGTCATAAAGCATGCCATCAAAGCTGTGGCTGGAGAGATTTTGAGTTTCCAGCAATTGCGGCAGATCCGAAAACTTGCCCAGCAGAGGCACCATCCTGCCCTTATACTCCTCTTTCTGGCTCATCTCAATGGCCAACTGATGCGCCAGAGGATCTCGGTCTAAAGCATACACTTTAGCATCCGGGCAGGTGTCCAGCAGTTGTC
Organism: Drosophila nebulosa; assembly: GCA_024703675.1. Taxonomy (NCBI): domain Eukaryota; kingdom Metazoa; phylum Arthropoda; class Insecta; order Diptera; family Drosophilidae; genus Drosophila; species Drosophila nebulosa. The sequence goes on along the minus strand of JANFPS010000007.1, from coordinate 574,540 downwards.
GTGTATGTCCCCCCGCTCCAAATGTCATATCTAGGTAGTTGCCCTTGGGCTTGGGTTGCAGGTACTCAATGGCCACCTCACAGAGGACAGGCACATGGGGTGCGCTGGCTATTTCTCTTGCATACTTTGGTCTTAGTCTAGTTAATCTTAACATCTTCATCATCATCATTCTACTTCTTCTTTGAGCCCGATCCCTCGTTGAGATACTGCAGAAATTCCGAACTCAAGACCTGGTTACACTGGGCAGCAGTTAAACCTGTTGCCGTCGATTCGTAACTACGTGGATACTTCTTGGCATACACGTTATTGGACAAGCGTTCCAGGGCGTCAATTTGTCTGGTCAACTCTTTGTCGTCGCTTATGCTATTGAGACTGGTCAACTTGGTTACTTGTTTACGGATTTGTTCGCCCAGATCCCTGAGTAGAGAGAAGGAGGAGTGAGATGCAACGCATTACAGTAATATTTCTAATTATCATTGTCTGCGTGAGTTGTGTGTAAGTTGTTCGTTCGTTGCCCTATTGAAACCTATAACTGAGGCAACTAAAACCGCAAATTCCTCTGCGCAAAAGGGAAAGTTAACTAAGATTACTATAATAAAAGATAAATGAACTAGTACTTTTCCTCTTAGCCGGCTTACATGAAGCGACCTCTATCCTTTGCTGTAGCCACTTACATGATCTCCTGCTGATCCTCTCTATTACCCAGCAGGAACTCCTGGGGAATCAATTGATAAGCAAACTTCGAACTCATATTACCACCAAGAACAAACTTTGAAAGCAAACTAAATGACGCGATGTCTCTCGCTCTGTACTGGGCAGAGTAATTGCTGTAATTTCTTACGAACTTAAACTTGTTGGACAACATTCATCGCCACATTAATTCATGCGTAACCTGAACCGTCAGCACCTGACGTTCTGAGAAGCAAAAGGAGATGGTGATTACCAGTGTGATTCCTATTAAGATTCCGACAAAGTAGGCGAAATGGAACGCTAGATTGGGGATCCATCTGGGAGGCAAACGATTGGCAATCGCTTACAACAGAATTACAGCATAGTGAAAGAAATTCGGTGTTGCCGGGCAACGTTGTTATTAGATAATGAGCGGCACACGAACGAACATTCTAATTTCGATTGTGTTGTGTTGTGATTGGCTTACCTGCCGACTTTTGATTTATCCGCTGGCCACTTCTCAAGTACTTTTAGGAATCGTTGGTATTGGGCCGACATAATAATACAAATTATTTCTATTTATTTACAGGCAACATCTGTGGCGGGCCAGGCACGTTCTTCGAAGTTGTTAGAGACGATAAATCATCGATGAATTTTTATATCGATAGTTTCTTGTTCTTAAAAAAAATTGTCAGGTTCATTTGAAATTAAATTTTTAGCGCCATTATGCGTTGAAGCCATTAATTGGCAATATTAAATTATTTTTGAGTTTGATTTTGGTTGCACGTAAGAACATGAATGGTAAAAGCATAAAAACACCAAATAAAATACAGAAAAATACGATCCTAATCCTTAAATGACTCGCGAGATATTCGCTGTTATTTTTAAAGCAAAAAAGTCCTTTTATTTCAGCTCCTTAAAGGATCTTTCAGGATCTAATGATGTCAGTCGATGCGGGTCAGTTCAGTCTGACCAAAAGACATTCATAGTTCTTTTTGCGACCTCTTAAAAATATTTGCGACATACTTCTGGGCTTTCGGGCAATACAAATGCCTTTGCCAGCACATTTCGCGCTAAGTGTGGGTTATAAATCTGTTGCTTGGTGGGATGTTTATGCGAGTTCAATATAAACTAAATGCCATGACTGTATACGTTACAGTATTGCTATATGTATATATAAAGCATCTTTTTCTACGGTTTGGAAGCTGCTGCACCGGCTATTTCTTATGAAAAATCACATATGCGAGTACAAGTTTTAAATATATATAATAAAATAACTTAAATAATAAATCAAATCATTAAACTGCAAATAACATACACAACCATTTCCTGAACGTTAAGGCAATCGTCTTAAACTAAGCATTAACAAATTATTAGAAAATAATCCACAAAATAACAGTGAGATTGCGTTTATAGGTGTCAAAAACGGGCGAAGATTCATCAATTTAATCGTCATCTGAAAAATTAAGTTCATAGCCAAATTTACAAACAACAAGTATGGCGAAAGAATGAGGTTAAAGGGATAGAGAGTTATTTACTCACCAGGTAGATAATAATTTATAATGCACATGCCGGCAAAGCCACAGGCTACTGCAAAGAACTGCGCAAATCCTGCCCACCGACGCGTATTATTCGAGTGCCAACGTGCCTTCTCGCGCGGCATCACCTCACAGACAGTTACGTATAAAAGAGTTCCACCGGCAAAAGCTTGAATAATAGGTAATGTGGTTTTTGACCAACCCGTGGGTACATCAACGATAAGCATGCCCAGAGCAATGCCACAGACGGCGCCCATGGCAAACACAGATACGCCGATAAAATGAGAGCGCAGACTCGACTGAGAATTTGAGCGGAACATCAGTCCCATGCAAAAGCCCATAACGAATTTGTGACAGGCAACGGCACCCAAAAGAACAATCACCTGGCATTAGCAAAGAAAAGAAATATAAGATGATGAGAGAATTTCGCTTATCGCGGCTTGTAATTCTAATTTAAATGTTTGGCTAAGATTGCATGCTTAGCTTATCACTGACCGCGGTGGCATGAATTAGAAACCATGTCAGGGCGGGTACAAACCTTTGTGGCCGAATTCTGTACTCCAATTGCGAGACCCTCAATCGCCGAATGCAAAGACAAGGCGACAAAAAGACCCAAGGTACCAGCCATCGACTGGGCACACGGCTCCGTGTGACTAGTATGACAAATGCGAGCATTTGCATCTTCCACTTGTTCATCATCGCAGGCGGAAGGCGTAAAATGATGGCTAACAAGGGCAAAATAATTTATGAATTATCCGTGTATATAGAATTGATCAATAATTTCATACTTTTCCTCATCGTGATGATGATCATGATGTGCACTCGCCAGCAAAGGGGCACGCTCATTAATGGCGCCGTAACCAGTGGAGCCCGATGAACTTGCGGACGCAGGTACAGATGCTGCTTGGTTATCGCTATGTGTATGTTGTATAGCCTCACCAAAGAAATAATGTATAAACTCGTCTATAAAGTAGATAATAAAGAATCCACCACACATAGCAACCTCTGCGAATTTTGAGTTCATTTCTTCTCGTACCTGTAAAACTAAACTCGTGCGAATTTTATTGCCAAGTATTATCAAAATCAAAACTCTTACCTCGGGCAAAATGTGGACCAAGGCGGTGGCTAATAAAACTCCAGCTCCAAAGCAAAGCATTAAGGAGGTGGCCAATGGAAATCGATTTCGATTACGTTCGGATATAAAGGCGGGCAGCATGCCCGAAATGAAACTACCAAATCCTAACGTAACCATAGCTAAAACCTTTTCCCAATCGCCACTGGCCGTAGTAGATCCTGCCTGTTTAAAGGAACTGTCCAACAGTGACTCATTATTAACAATTACGTTCATCATAAGTCATTAAGAGCAATCCTTTGGAAGATTAAATATATTAAGCGCGTTAACCCTTCAGTCAAGAAGGGGCCAAACAAATAAAAACAAAAATAACTTTTTAAACGCAAACAGACTAAAAAGCAGCACAACAAAGTTCGTTACATTCACTATATTTAAATCAACAACAGTTGTTCTGCTTAACACCGATCGCACGTCCGCTGATGATGAAAACCAAAAACAAACCAAATAAGCTTGCAATTGGTGGTGGGAAATGTAGCGGTAGCAGCGTCGATAGTATTAATCTTAATTTTATTCTCAAGGGCTGGGCACTCGATAACAAAATCAAATCAACAGTGAGTTAAATTTCAAAATTTTAACTGTTGTGCGCCCCCACGGATTTTGTGTTTGCGTCCTGGGAATGATAAAAGCAATTGCTTCAATATGCAGCGTCGTTGTATAATTTGTGGCAAAGAGCCATGTGGCTACTATATGTACCCGCGTACGTTGACTGAGGCGCGTAAATGGCAGGATTGGGCGAATCTCTACTCGTTTAATGTGCCAGCAGGAACACTAAGAAAACATGGTTGTGTTTGTCAAAAACATCTAGAAGTAGCTGAGGGTGTCGTGGACAGCGAGGATGAGGATATTGAAGATGAGGTCAAGGAAAGAAATGTGGGCGGTATGCCACCCAATAATATTAGCTCCAACGATTTAGTAGATCAGCAAGAGAAGCAGCCAAGCGTTGGTTTTATTGGGAGTGATCCCAATCAAAGGCAGCATTTTAGTTTGTGTTGTTGCCCCAAATCGGAGGTAAAGAGGTCAAATTTGCAAAAGCATTCCCGTCGAAAGGAGAACGGTGCAGCTAAAGTATGCGTCAGACCCGCGGAAGAACAGCAACAACCAAACGTCAAGGTGTCCTATTGTCCAGGCACCACGCAAATTCCGCGTCCACCATTTCAATACAATCCCGTGCAATCGGTTAAATATAATGCTGCTCCCGCTTGGTATATCAACCAAAGCAACCAACAACACCCGCCACCACAGCAGAGTTGGAATCAATCTCATCAGGCATCAGAAACGGGAACAGGAATCAGTGCTTTCACTGGACAGTCTTCGCGATATTCCCAGCCAGCGGGGGTATCTATATCGGATTGCCCATGTGGTGCCCAGTGTCCTCTTTTAGACAAGCAGTACGGTAAAATACGGAGTCAAGATCGGCAGCAGCAACAGCCGGAACTCGTACAGCAGCAGAGCCAAAGTTGCCAATGCTACATTAATGTTCCAAAACGGGATAAAACCTTTCAATGTCCTTCACAAGTATCGCGAGCTGCAAAACGTCGCCAGCAAGCCAACAACCAGGTTATCGCTTGTGATCCCATGCCGGAGACCTGCGAGTGCGGAACCACTACGTCGCGTAACATTGTTAATCAGCCAACTATTTGTATTCCCGCCAATTTATTAGACCAGTGGACAGCTTTGGCAAGCCAGGCTCGTTCCGAAAACAGGAGACCCTCCAAGAGTAGAAAAAAGGAGACCAAAATACGCAAAAATCCCAATTCCGTAAATGTTCTTATTATGGGTGCCTATGGACAAGAAGATGAAGCGGAGGAGTGTGAGGAGATTTGTCCAGAGACTTTTCAACCATCGCCCCTTACCGAAATCTGCTACCTCGAATCCGATTTGACGGGTAAAAATGAACGAGCCATTTTTCCAGACGTCGATTTACTCAACTATTCAGTTTGTCGAGCTCCCACCTCGGATCCCAAGACAGATGAAGAAGAGAGCTATGTGAACGATAATGAGAATTGCGCGGATGTACTGGTGCTTGGCAAGGGGCTAAAGGATATTGATCCTTGCCCCTGCAACTGTCAACATTGTCTTTTGAACATGGATCAATCGAATTGCCCAAATCATGTCAAGCCAGTACAACAGAAGGACGAATTGGCTACTAGTTCTCTACCCCAGCAATTGGTGGATGGCAACTGGCAGCAGGATCCGCAGGCAATGGCCAACTATAACCAGGTCATTGCCGAACAAAAAGCCCGTATTAATGAGCTAGAAAATTTACTAACTCAGCATAATATTTTACAAGAAACTATTCAATCTAAAGTTGATCAGTTGCAGTGCAATGTGCAAGCAAGCGAAAGCAAAGTAACATCAGGATATCCCTTGTCGGATTTGGAGAAAGCGGCAGTCTCAGCAACTTCTGACTATCAGCCGAAAAAGAGGGAAAGGAAAAACCCAAAATAAGTGGGGGCGCATTACCCATTTGTCCTTAAGTAGTAGTAATCATAAATAGATTTTTTTGGCAAACGAGTCACGAGTTCATTTTATTCCTGTCCATTATTAACGATTGGGGGTTAGATTTGTTGTTGGTAGTTTATTCGCTATTGCCACATAATGATTCAAAAAGAGTTATTCTAAATGTTCTCATTTTTAGGCAGCAGATTGAATGACATCTGTGTACAGCTTCACTTTGCTGGCAATGCTCATGTCTACATATTTATCGCCAATGGAAACAATCAAACCGCCAATGATGCTGGGATCTACGCGAGAAGTGATCTTCAACGATTCGTTGCCCTTTAGGAAGGACTAAATGGAAAGAAAAATTTTGAGACTACTTGCACTAATGTTGTTAATGTTCTCATTACCTTAAGAGCTCCCTCCAGCTGCTTGCTCTGGGAGGCATCCAAAGGCTTGGCAGTAACAACCTCGCAGACTACCTCACCACGATGTGCTGCCATGATGGTTTTATAGGCATTGATAACGGTATCGAGCTTCTTCAAGCGACCATTATCGGCCAACAAACCCAACAAATTAGCAGTGGCCGGGGCAAAGCGCAGCTTTTCTGATGCCTCCTTAAGGGCGGTAGCCATGACCTTTTTGTTGATAATTGGGCTGGTTACATATTCACGCAACTTCTTATCACTCCTGATAGTGGCCTGCAGAGCAGTCAGATCCTTCTCCACCTGATCGAGCTGGCTTAGTTTGGAAGCCGCCGAGTACAGGGCGGTGGCATAGCGGCCTTCGAGACCGAAGACCTGCACTGGTGGCTTAACCGTCTGCTGGGCAGCGGAGCTGAGTGTGCGGCTCTGCAAAAACAATCAATTCATTACCTTTAGTTGATTATTTTCCAAAATTTAAATTGCAACTTTTGGTTATTGCAAATTACATAACCAACAAATCTGCGTTAGATAATTGTTTGTCACCAGTTGGAAGATTTGCTTCGCTTATGCATTTGATATAAACTGATTGAGCTATTATTCGACGAATTCAACTCGTATTGCTATTAATTAACCAGAAAACCTACCAAAATTGCCAATTTGTTAACACAGGCCATATCTTCCGTAGAAATTTTCAGCTTACAAATTTACAGCTGCGACCTACAGGGCAGACTTTCGATGCCTCGACTAATTTTCGATCATATCGACCTATCGATAACTCGAGAAATTTATCAAACTTGCAGAAAAAGTAACGATCCAAGTAAAATTTAAAATATTTTCTTACAGATTCACTTTTATTTGTAGTTAAAAAACGTTTATAGGTTTTTCTTTTCTATAGATGGTGGTGTAGTCATTTTTCCGTTCTTGTATTCTGAATATATAAATGAGTGTATACTTAAAGCGAAACTTAAAAATGTCTAGATGTTTATGTTTTTGCCACAGAAAAGAACTTGTGTTATGTATGTTTTTTTTTTTTTTTAGTTTTTGCTTGCGGTAAACACACTTCGGGTTCTCGGTTGAGGAAAAATTCAATTTATGCGCATATATAATAGATTTTACTTGTCATCTGTAAAATAGATTAATTAGCGAACTATATTCGACCGGATCCACAAAGTGGCATTTACGACCTTCATCGAATCGTCCTCTATCCTTCGTCTTCGTCATCCTCATCGCCCTCGCCGTCCTCACCATCCTCATCATCGAAGGCTTCCTCATCGTTGTCATCATCATTATCCTCTTCCTCTTCGGGCTCCACGTCAATATCAGGTACCAGATAATACTGCAGTGGATTTGGCCATAGATCATCTTTGATTAGCTCAGCAATTTCATCGTTAACCGGATCGGTGTTGTCGGAGAACCAATCGAAGAAGGTCTTGTATTCCGAATTGCGCTTCTTCTTATTGGCATAGGGTTTTGTCAGCAACTGTTTAAGTAGATTTTTACCCTCCTTCCATTGTATGGGTGTGCTGGTCGACGCTGGCCAATCACCGTTCTCAGAGGCGGCTGCCAAATCAAACAAATAAATTATTAACTAATCAACTGCCTAAGCTTTGCTATCTCTCTACTTACCCGCTGAATTCAGATGGAACTCTTTGGTGAGCACCTTGTTCTCAAAGTAGGGATTCTCGTCGAAGTGGAAATTGATACGATAGCCAGATTTAATATCCTCGAATTCCTCAACCTCCAATTTGTTCAGAGCGTGCAAACATTCTTCCTCCTCTTCGTCCAGAATACCAGATACTTGCGGGTGGTTGATGAACTGCAGATAAATGGCGAGGGTTAATTTATGGAGACCAAGGAGAGAGGCAGAGAACGAGAGTAGGGGGACGACTACAAAAACATGGCCGGCAAATCGAACACAAAAAAAATATATGCACCAGTAAATCGATAACACGCTAGCGTTTGATTTTCGCTTGTTCAGCCATAAAAACGAATAGATCACACATATTAAAGAAAGAACTCAAGTCTGCCAAAGTCATTCATGTAATTAACTTTCCAATCTTTTTGAGTTAAGTGCCAATTGCAAGAAAAAATTAAATTTTCCAGCCAACAGATTAAATTCTATCGATAAATCTCCAACGCACACGCATACAAGAACGACGGTGGTAGCAGCGGCTGCGGCGGCGGCGGCAAAGATGAACAGGAAAAAATGTTTCTCGAATAGAGAAAAATTCTTGGCACAAAAATCAATTAAATTTTCTTTTTCCATTTCCTTTTTGAGAAAATCAGCTATGCATATGCTTATTAATTGATAAACGTGCCCAATTTTTCTTTGATTCATGCAAAAAGTCGTAGATATGCAAATCGTTCCCTCGAGATTGCTCCACTCACCGATGTCACCCAGAAATTGGGAATTCTCTTGACCAGCTCGCTGCGCTTTTCGTAGCATGGCTTCCGCAGTTTGTTATATTTTTGCTCGACCTTTAGGATCTCCTCGCTGGCCTTTTCGTTGAGAGCATCAATTTCGTTTTGGCAGGCATCGATTTGTTCCAGTGCCTCCGACTCCTCCTCATTAGGACCGGCAGATGTATTTGCCTCAGCTCCATCCAGTTTCTGTCGCTTTGGCACGCTCGACATTGTGAGATGTGACTTGTGATTGGGGCGAAGGCTTATTTCCTCGTTCTTAAATTTGTTTATTGCAAAATTAATTTACCACGAGCGAAAGCGGTAATAAAGCGGTACAGTCGGCGGATGCGGATTTTGTGTGTGTGAACATTAAATGATAGCGTTGCCAGATGCCCGGACCAGAGAAGGCTATTTTCAGCGTTGCCTGTCCGCACAAATGCGCAATATCGCCCGCTTGCTTAACCAACACTAGTTCCCCAATTCAAAAGAGCCATTTTTGTTTGCTAAACTAATTTTACTTAAAGTGTAATAAATGAATTCACCTTTACCACGCCGAATTGCGGATATATTGGCAGACCATGCAGATTCCGATTCAGAATCAGAGGATAGTTTCAATATTCCCTATAGGTTGGAAAAGAAAAAATCGTCAGCTGATGGTAAAGTCCAGGGCGCAGCCGTGGAAGCGGCAGCACCTTCGACTTCTCAAGCAACTGTAAACAATATTGGGAATGGCGGACAGGTTCATCAATATGTAGATATTCTGTAAGTGGTCTTCTGTATTTATGTTACTTTTTAAACCTATCATTCTTTCCTCCGTGACAGACCACGGCGCACTGCTGAACTCTCGATGTCCTATTCGAGCAGCGATGACGAGGAGGTCATTGAAAGAAGTCCTCACAATATGAATTGCGCCATACTGAATGATTCTTTTGTCTTAAGTCCTATGCACGATCTCACGAACAGTCCCAGCACCAGCACCAGAAATCTTCCTACCAAAGCAGCCGCCATAAGGCAATCCGAATCTAATTTGTCGTTCCTTGGACGATTTGGGCAGATGGGTATCAACTGTAGTAACAGCCAAAAATCTCCTCCCACGGAGCCACAGCAAGTGGCATCTGAGAATAAACTTCCTCCATCAACTTTACAAGCTTTTACGGAGCGGCGCAAAGCTATTGATCATGAAACTCCTTTACGCGGTGCTTCAACAGCAGCAACAAAAGCTTCAACAAACTCGGAGGAGGATTTTGTTACTCCACAGGTGCGCGCTGTTACCACCTTGAGGGGAACACAGACGACAATCAACAACAACATTCCCACAAACGAGTTCCGAGCACAAAAAGTTCTCTTCCAAACGCCAATGACTGTCAGTCGAGCAGCACCATTTCCCAGTGATAGCATGACTTTCTTGTGTGACACAATTACTGAGAGCCCAGACACGACGCCAGCGCAACGGCTAGAGAAACCAGTTTCTCTGCCCATAAGATCAAAGAAATCGCTGGAGAATGACTTTAGTGAGGCACCACCGCCGCCGCCAGCGTCCAAAATTAAAATATTATCTGAAGGGCAAGCACCTGAAGTTAAAACAACTAAATCCTCTTCGAACATTTTACAAATTAAAGATCATGAGTATGTCATTATCAAGAAATTAGGTTGCGGCGGCTCTAGTTCTGTCTATGCGGCACGGCGCCAGAGCTCTGGTAATGAGTATGCTCTAAAGGTGGTCGATTTGCAGGGAGATCCCATAATAGTTAAAGGCTATCTCAATGAAACCAAATTACTAGAAAAACTACAGGGAAATATATGCGTTGTTGGTCTATATGATTAGTAAGTGAGCCCCAAAACCCCTACAATTCTCGGGTCGCAATAATTAATAATTCCTTCCTTCTTCTCCTTTTAGCCAACTGCTGCCACAGGAATCCAAACTGTATATGGTGATGGAGAAAGGCGATTGTGATCTAAACAAAATCCTTCAAAGCTACTCCACAAAAATGCCTCTCTATAATCTAGCGAATATACTCTATCAAATGCTGCAGGCAGTCAACTACATCCATCAAAATGATGTCATTCATTCGGATCTGAAGCCGGCCAATTTTCTAATGGTGAATGGACGTTTGAAACTCATTGATTTTGGCATTGCCAGTAATATATCTGTCGACTCGACAAGCATTATTAAATTCTCCCAGGCAGGCACATTCAACTACATTAGTCCTGAAGCTCTGACCGACATATCCACTGGCAACAGCCCGATGCGTGGCGGTAATCAGCCCAAAATAAAAATTTCCAAAAAATCAGATGTATGGTCATTGGGTTGCATTTTGTATTTGCTTTTGTATCAGAAGACACCATTTGGTCATATACGAAATATATATGCCAAAATAAATGCAATAACTAGTCCATCGAATATTGAATACCCAGAGATACCCCAATACTATCCCATCATGTTGGTTCAAGTAAGTGTTAAATTTTATATATACCTTTTAGTGTTAGAAGCCAAATCGAAATCAAAAGCCATTACCCAATGAGAAAGCTTAAAATAGTAAATAATTTTCGAGATTTCAATAAATTCATAAACTTGTCGTAATCCAGAAAGATCGTGACATTTAACAAAATGCACCTAAATAGCGTGGACTTAAAGAAAATTTCCATCATTAAACAACCTGTGCTTTTTTTATTGTTTTCAAATAGATGGCCAAACTATGCTTACAACTAGATCCCAAGAAGCGACCAACATGTGCTGATTTGTTAAAGTTTCCATTCCATATGATTATACCACTACAGAACCTGGTTCTCAAATAAAAATGATCGTTTATCTTACCCATTAATTAGATTTAATCCAATTTATTTATTTAAAGTCTCTCTATATCAAATAAAATTGTAAAATAATGAAAAACCCAAAATGAATTCAAATTTTTCCCATATGTTGTTGAATGTATTTAATGCTCATTTTATCATAAATTATACGTCATAAATCTTTATAATGCAGCTATTAGTTGCCACCCAATGAGGGTGTTCTCAGGGTTGGGGGCGCTTTTAATTTGTTGTTTGCCTAATTTCTCATTTATGTTTGTTTGTTTTATGCAACAAGTTTGACAATTAATTGCTAATAAGCATTGGATTCAACATGCATAGGACACACAGACACAGGTTTCCGCGACATTTTGCCACAATGCGTTAATTTGCTTTTACTTATAAATAGGGTTCATTATCATCATTTTGTTGTTGTTTTTTTGTTGCCGTTCTCGCTTACTTTCTTTTTGTGTTTTTATATAAAAATAGTTGTTTTCGTTTTATTATTCAATGCTTAATTAAACGTTGCCGTTGTTGGGTTAACTAACCACATTTGCTTTATTCTTAACATGCTGCTGCTTGGTTTGGATTTGTGATTGGTTTGTTGTCTTCTTCAATACTTTCTTTTGTTTTTTTTTTGCGCTGCTCACAAAATAAATTAAAAAAAACATATATTGAGACGTTTAAGATCAATCGATTGACCGAGCGAACTTTCGAGGGAATACAAAAAAAACATAGATACATAGATTTCAAAATTCATTTCACAATTGCCTTACATATACACATACACATACATAATATAAGTTTGTTTCAATTTAAGTAGTTTCATATTTTTGCGATTGGCTTTTGTTATAAATTCATTTGCTTAACATAATACATTACATAATATAGAATTGTTTGTGTAGCGCGGTTTTAAATGCAAGTTAAACACAAATAATAGACGCATATATAGATATATATAAATAATTGATAATAAAAAAAATAGAAAGAATATAAAATGCATGCAGCAGCAGCAGCAGAAAGGAGGGATGTGCTGTATTTTTTTCCTCCTCCCCCTCCTCAACCAACCATTAGGCAGGGTTCCACTTTGTAATCGCTAGCATTATTGCTTGGCTTTTCTCTTTTTTTATGTTCAACATTGCACAAGTTTCATTTTTGTTGTTTGCTTCTTTTTTTCTCTAATGTGTTAAAGCATTTTCATATTACTTTTTTTTTTTTTTGCTTTTGCTACTTTAAAATAATAAATGTTGTTGATGTTGTTGTTGCTGGGCATGTTTCGTATTTCATTTCATACTCTCTTCTCATCTCATATTACTGTTTTGTTACATATAGATATAATAATATTTCACTTTAAACTTAATAGATTGTTAGAATTATTGTTTGTCATAGTTTTTGTTGCTGTTGTTGGAAGTTTAGACAAACTTTATGTGGTAAATTATCGTTGTGGTTCTAGTGAGCAGCGTTTACTCGTCTCCTCAAAAACGGCGACATTAAATGTCCTTAAGGAATACACGAAAATGCTTTTGTTAGAAAAGGTTCTTCTTAGAGAAAACTGTTAATCTTGTTTGGCTTGTACCTGTTCGCCATTTGAGGCATGCTGCTGCAACTTGGCAATAAGCTCTTCCTTTTGGCTAACAATGCTACGCCAATGTTCATCCTGTTCTCGTGCTCTCTGCTCCAAGTCAACCAATGTGTTGGTCTATAAAGAAAATGATAGTTTGATTAGCAAACGTGTAACCGAGCGGAGAGGGAAGAGAGGTAATTTTCTTTCTTACCGTTTTTGTGACCAACTGTGTTAGCTTATCATTGCACGAACGCAATTGTAGATTCTGTTTGTGCAGCTCCAGCTGCTCAATGGAGGATTTGCTATTCAAACTACTATTATTGCTACTAATATTGTTGGAGGGGGCGGTGGTGGAGGTGGTACTATGGTTACTACTAATATTGTTGCTGTTGTTTGATTGTGTGGACTTATGACTACTGCTCAGTGTTGTCTGTTGCTGCTGCTTGATGTGTGTGGCCAGAACCTGCTCTAGCCACTCATCAAAGGAAGCATTCAATGCGGTGGCCGCCAACACTTTAACAGCATCTGGATATAGACGCTGGTACAGCTCACGTATACGCTGCTGTTCCGACTTTACTGAACTGGCGGATGATGATAAAGATGGTGCTGCCCCTCCATTTGTATCGGAGGCAGCCTTTAGCTGCTGCTGTTGCTGCAACTGCTTCTGCTGTTGCTGAAAAGGAAAAAAAAATTTAAAATTAATTAAAAATTAAATTTAAGGTAATTTTTTAAGTTTTTATCGTTGATTTTGAGGTTTTTTAAAAACCAAGTTCCCCCGCAAAAGTGACCGATTTACTTATTATATTTTTCCTTTAAAAATTGATATTATAGTAAACTAGAAGGAGAATGAGGAAAAATGTAATCTTCTCCTTCCATGCACTTACGCCTAAGGATTGCGCTGTATTTGATTTCGTCTTTGCTGTTGTTGCTTCGGCATTTTGCAACGCTTCAATCAACTTCCAATTTTTCAAACGCACATCCTGACGAAACACAAATACGGAGCAATTAGTTAGAGGGTTAGTTGTTTAGGCTAACAGGAAGGGAAGAAGGAGGAACACTCTCTTCGGTTAGTTGCTTACATTATTCTTTTCTCGCTGCTCTTGCAACTCCTGTTCCAGTTTGCGCTCTTTAACCTGCAATTGCTCGGCTTTTTCTTGAGCCTCCTTTAACTGGGATTGCAATGTGGAGGCCAATTGATGCTGCTTGGCCTGATCTTGGTTGAGGGTAGTGAGCTGAGCTTGGAGGGAACTCAATTCGTTTTGCTTCTGGACCATTGCCTCGGATTGAGCTTGTGCCTGTTCTGATTGAACTGCCGTCGCCTGGACGGCATTACTTTGGGCTTGATTTAATTGCTGAGTCAGTGTCTGGTTGCTCAACTCCAAAGCGACAATCTTCTGACGCAATTCTTGCAGTTCCGTATTACAGACACGGTTTAGTTCTGACTGGGCAGACTCCAAAGCATTGTGCAGATTGCAACGCTCCACTTTAAGCTCAGAGTTCTCGGTTTCCAGCTGCTTGCGCTGTTCCAACTCAAAGATGCTATTGTTCTGACGCGCCTCCAATTCTTCGCGTTGCTGCTCTAGGGCCATCAGATGCTGGGCCTGCGACTGGATGAGTTCGTTCTTCTGTTCAGACTCGGAAGTGACAAATGCTGTCATTTCGCTTAGGCATTTCTCCTTGTGGGCAAGATCCTGCTGCAGACGCTGCAACTGGGGCAACAAATCGGTATTAGCCTGCTTCTCCCGCAGCATTGCCTGAAAGAGAAGAGTGATATAATGGCCCGCTTGTTGAAGCTGATCAAATTTTCAACCCACCTGAAACTGTTGACGTTCGATTGTCAGCTTATCATTGGCATTGGCCAGTTCCTGATTAAGAGCTGATAGCTCCTGTTCTTTGCTCTGGAGCTTATCATTGTACGCTTGAATCCGAGCATGCATCTGGGCTCGTTCCGTGTTGATTTCTTGACGCAACTCTCTCAATTTCGCCTGTATGCCAATTGAAGCCTCCTGCTCATCTGCCAATAGTTTTTCCTTTTCCTCGAGCTGGCGTCTGAGCTTCTGACAAATGTCATCTGACCATTCGGCATGCGAGGCTGGCATATCCTGCTGCTTGTTTAGCAAGTAATCAATGAGTATTTGTATCTCGGAACGATTTAATTCGGTCCGGGCAAATACATTCATCAGCGCAGAAACACCATATGATTGATTCAAATCCAAATCCTTGGCGGTAAGGGAGGATTCCTTACTTTGTTTTTGCTTGTTGTTGCTGTGCTGTTGTTTGGTCTTGTTGTTGGCCTGATTATGTTGGGTTTTCGGCGAACCAGTTTGATTGTGCTTAATGATCTGCTTGGTCACTTGAACGGGAGCCGCGCCGGCAACGGAGGCAATGGGTGCCACTTCAGTGTCAACTTCAATGGATTTATCCTTTTTGGTGAGTGGTCCATTCTTCTTTTGGGCCTGCTGTTTGTTATTGTTATCTTCTTTGCGTTCCTTCTGCTCTTGTTTTTTTAATTCAACAACATCTTTGGGAGCTCGCACCTCGAAATTATTCAATGAAGGAGTTGTTTCTTCTCCATTGGTTGCTGCTGGCAGCTTGATGGCAGCTGCCTCGTTTTTATTTACCAAAATTCCAGCCACAGAAGCTGCACTTTTGGGTCCATTGCGTTTATCCTTTTTACCCTTTTTACCAAATGCTGCTGCCGTCGGTTGATTCTCTTTTTCTGCATTGCTAGATCTGCGCTGTTCCGTCAATATCTCTGCATCTGGCTCAAATTCCACATGTTGCTTAGACAATCCGGGTAACGCGGTAGCTGCATCATCTTCAACCGATGCCTGACCCTCAGATTGGCCATCGGAGTAATCCTCATCAGCCTCATTTTGACCGGCGACATCTGGCTTTTGCTGTTCGCGTTGTCGTTGCTTCTTTTCACGTTTGAGTTCCTTTTTCTTGGGTTTCTTGGAGCCAGCTCCGCCACCGCCGCCTGCCTTATAGAGATTAGCAGTAAGGGCACGCTTCTCGGCCACAACTTCCTCAAAAGTTTTGCGTCTAAAGATTTTGTTAATGAACAAAAAGGACAGCAACGATGCGCCAAGCACGCAGCCAATGACAATCAGAATGTGGAAATCCATATTTGCATATCTTGACGGCAAAAACCCCGTGTAAGTAATGGTAGTTCTTCCTTCTCTAGTTTCAAGTTACTGCAAGGAGTAGAGAGAGAGAGAGAGTCGAGAAAGACTATGGTTATTTATTTCCTGCTAATTTTTCAATTTCCTTAATCACATGTCTTTGGGGAATGCCTGTGCTGTTTTATGCCTCCTTTATAAAGACTTATCACGCTCTCATGATAAGTTCTACGTTTTAAATGTTAAGATTATTAATTGGACACGGCGAAATTTACGGTTTAAAGTTAAACCAGTTCTATATTCTTTGCCCTAAGTATTTATTTCTTAAATAGAATTGCAGAAGAATCTTCTGTATAGTTTATTATAACTGCAAAATATTACCCAATGTTAAAGGTTAAAGAATTTAATTTGAAACTCTTAATTTTGTTTACACTTCAGTTAGGATCGCAGTACATCTTCTTATAGAGGAAAATTTAAAGGGTATTTACAGGTCGAATTGACAGTTAGTCAGATTCCATTTTTAGTTATCAACACTTTCAGTTTAAGGTTTTTAATTTTTTACTTTTGCTGTACTAACTAATTTGATGACGTGTTGCTTGACAATTAGTGACTTTTTTTCCAACTATCAACAACAATTTCTTATTAAGCACAAGATCAACGAACAACACTCAAAAGCAATTATGTTTATCATGTCGAAAGTTTCATTTTTTTTAAATGGAGATGTTTGTTCTCATATTACCTATACACAGACGCCTACACACACACGTATATGTATATAAGTAAGAATGTACATATGTACGTGCTTATCAGGCCTTACCGGCCGGTGAATGAGTAAGAAAAAACTGAAATATGA
Organism: Drosophila nebulosa; assembly: GCA_024703675.1. Lineage (NCBI taxonomy): Eukaryota > Metazoa > Arthropoda > Insecta > Diptera > Drosophilidae > Drosophila > Drosophila nebulosa. The sequence goes on along the minus strand of JANFPS010000007.1, from coordinate 557,608 downwards.
CCAATTTGTTGTTGCTCTAATATTAGAGTTCCTTTGGTGATATCCGCTCTCTGTTATCAATACCAACAGCAAATGCATTTGCAACTGAGAATTTCGGCATCGAAAATGCAAAACTGAGAGTTTTCAATGATGCAGCTAAGAATGCCAAATATTTATTGGAAATATCTGATTCTCAGACTATAATTTTTGCTTAATAGGCAAAGATATTAAAATATTTAAATTGGCGAGAAACCTTGAAAGACAAAAATTGTCTTGACGCAAATGCCAACATTTAAGTCGGCAAAGAAAGAAACGCAAAAAAAAAAATTTATGTTTTTTTGCACTCCCACTTACACACACACAAATATACAAATGAAGAAGAGGAAGAAATGGAGGAGGAGATGGATGGATTAAGCTTCAAAACTCTGACGTACACGTATGCAAATTGAATAAAATTTCAATTGTAGAATTGAATATCTTCTTCGAAACAAGAGAAACCACACCAAGAGACGTCGCCGCTTTGGACAGAGCGAAATACTAACTAACTAACTGGACACAAAGCGTATGAAATGACACTAAAAGGTGGCAACATCATCGAGAGCCAGCCAGTCAAATGGATGGAGCTTAGCTCTCTCCCCACATTCGCTCTTTTTCTCTCTAACTGCCGATTGTGTTCTTTTTTTTATTTCTCTCCACACACATACAGTTAGAACTTGAAATTTTGCTGACTTGTAAGCTTGCGCTCGCTCGTGGAAGAATTCACGAATTGCAAAAAAAGAAACAACAAAAATTCAATTCAAGGTTGTTGCTCTCTGGTTCCGACAACGGTTGACTAGCAGCACCAGAGAAGAGTCCAAAGAAGATTGAGGGAGGGCGGTAGTGCTGCTGCTACTGCTGATGGTTTTGCTTTTATTCAGCTAAAAAATACAAATATTCGGGCAATCGGGAGAGTTGGCGAGTGGTTTATTTACAGCCAAACCTGTCTAGTGAGAGCTTTAATTACACTAACGAACAAAAAAAAAAAAAAAAAAGGAAAATAGGAGTTTTTACTGTAACTTGTTGATTGATATAGTAAATTGAAGTTTATTTTGGGCATCATTTTGGTGATAACAATTTGTCATCGAAAGTCAAGTTAAGGTTGCTCATGATATTTCACGGAATTGTGCTAAGAGTACATACATATAAGTATATGTATGTATGACCATACAAAACATGTATGTACATACAAAAGACAGACCCTCCCCTCTCCATCTTGGCTGACAGTTCCCAATGGCTACGCTTCAATGAGTTGCCACACACACACAGTCAGCCATAATGATGTTGTCCAGCTCAACGCAAAGAGTATAATAAAAAAAAAAAAGCCGGTAAAGGTCATCAACCGGAAGAGCAATGCTGAGAAGAGATATTTGTATGTATTTGTGCGTCTATGTGTGGAACAAGAAATCTCTTTCCTCTGCCAATTATCACTTATTACCATCTATAAATAATTATGTGGTCTGGCAGCGTGCAAAATTTACTGTTTGCCCTGGTTGCAGTTGGCCTAATTTGTTGTTCTCTTTCTCTCTAGCCACTGCGTTCAATTAAGAGCTGCCAACAACAACAAGGCATGGAATTTTCTCTTAGTCACAATTGGCTAACGGCTCACCCCAAATACTCTTGCTCTCGCCCAATTACCGCTATAATGATGAACCACACAACTCATTCATTATGCTTATTTTAGGTGTTTTCTTAATTCATGAATGCAGTTTTTTAGCAGGCAAACGGCGGCGGCGCAAGTGCTTTAATTTTAGAAAGTTCTCTTTATAAAAAAGAGAGTTTTGCTTGGTGAGAGTTTGATCTTAGTTTTGCGTGGGAGCGTTTTAAGACCGTTCGGGTCTTTATTTTTGGTTGGTTTAAAAGGAATGCCGTTTAGTGTGACTCACTTGTCGAAATTTTGTGCTTTTGTCTTCTCTGCTGGCTCTCAAATTGAAAATGATGCCTATTAATGATTATTGATTGCTGACGTTTGCAAAGCAGTTTTTTTTCATTGTTTTTCTCGCTTATTGGTTTTTCTAGGAATTATTGTGAAGGCCTTATCGCGAAATACTGAATGAAGAAACAACTTTGAGTAAGAGACACACACAAACACACTTGCATTTATTATTTGTGGTTGTTTTTATGATTCGGACTGCAAGCTGCGTGATGATGATTATAGGTAGCAGAGAAATGCGGGGGGAAAAGCAAGAGTGTGTGTGTGTGTGGTGAGGTCAGCTTTTGGTTGCCAACAATGTGTAAAATGTCACACACACACACACACAAACACACAGGCAGCAAAATGGAGGCCAAGCACATCAATTATGTTTATTTCTTATTTGATACAATCGCCACAAAGCAAAGGAACCAGGAATGGGAGACGAAGGAAAGGGCAGAGATAGAGACATAGACATGCCAGACGGCGGCGCACAAGTTCTTGGCAAATCAAATAAATAAATTTCTTGTATCGTCACAGCTGTCCCTTTTGCTCACAGCCATTTAATTCGTAAACTATTTGACAATACCAAATAAAAATTACACTTAAAACGAGTTGCTCACAAGTAGAATCAGCCAGCCCACAAAGCAGAGCAGTCAAAGGGCGTCGCACACCGAAACAACAAAATGCACTGCACTCACACATACACAAGTTTATACAGAAATTGCCGCACACCCACACACACACTCTGACTAAAGATTAGTGAATTTATTTTACAAAATTACCGTTGTGTTGGCTTTGTCTTCTTTTTGGTTTTACCGTCTTTAGAGTTGCAACGTCAACACTTTTTTTTACATTAATGTGCAGTTTTCTTTAAAACGCATCCGCCATTTGCAAGCTAGTTATACTTCTCTGTGTTTGTGTGCCTGTGTGCGTGTGGCGTTGTCGCGTCGGCAAATTTTTTCTTATTTTCGGCAGTAGTTTTTATTATTATTACGCGTTCTTAGTCGCCCAACTCGAGCTTAAGTTTAAACTATGGCCTAAATCAATTGGTTGGTGACTTACAATTGTTTTCTATGCGTTTAGTTACAAATTTACAACATTAATGACACGAATTTCCTATTAATATCCCTTTTTCGATGACGAGATATCGACGTCTTAATGGTCTCTAGTCGTTGCGAATTGGTAATCATGTAACATATCGTACATTCGATAGAAAATCGAATCGAAATTTAAATACAGAAAACATGGACGATGCCAAACAATGCTAATTAGCATAGTGTTGCTGTGCCTGACATAGGAAGATTCGGGCTGCCAAGTTGATTATTTGTTTGGTAGACTCTCAACAGAAACCCCATTTGGCAGCTGCCAGTAGTTTTCCTACTGTGCTTTATCTTCCATCTCTAATTCGTATGTGCTTCTTCTTCGATAATCGCACATTCCTATTCGATTTTATATCAAATGCTCGATACGTTACATGCTCACGAATTTGGCAACGACTAGAGGTGGGGAACCATTAGGACAGAGATATATCGTCATCTTAATTTAAATAAATTGTTTTTTTTTTGTATTTTGGCTTTCCGCTGGACAAGAATTTGTTATTATTTTTCTGTAATGGCTTCTTTTGCCAAGTTAACTATACTTTTCTGGTCATTCATCATTATGGCCTACACATTTTTTGTCGTCGGTAAATTGATGTGGTTTCTATCAACACCTCGTTCTATATCGAAGGCGCACACCTGGATTTTCAATTTACTGGACAACAAATCCCGTCTGGAAACCGCCTTTGCTCCAATAGTATTTGACACGCTCTACCTAATTGGATTCATTTTTCAGCATAGCATACTTAAGTCAACATTAGTAAAAAATTTCTTCCACAAATTGCACCTCGCGGGTGCTGAGCGTTCTATTTATAGTCTGACGTCATCGATTTGTTTACATGTAAGTTGTGTGAGAACAACAACAACAGCCATACATTTACATATGTTTTTCTTGTTTTTAGTATTTACTCCAAAACTGGCAACCAGCCCAGTCGATTGTGCTATGGCAAATCAATGTTGAAGAAAGTGCTCCGCTTTGGTGGACTTTTGTGGTGACCCATGGCATCTGTTGGACGGTGATCTTTGGCGGAAGCATTATAATGGACCTGCCCGAATTGCTGGGAGTCAAGCAGGCATATTATGACCTTAAGGCCTATGGAGATCCACTTGCTTATAAGGCCCGAGAATTGCGTCACCTGTACTCCCATGTCCGACATCCATCATTTTTGGGTTTGGCTGTAATTCTATTTGCCACGAATGTCATGAGTTTCGATCGATTGCTATTGGCTTCAGTATTGACTATATATATGTATGTGGCTTGGTCCACAGATCACAATGATATCAGTTATCAGCAAAAGCAATTGCAAAGCAAAAAACTTCAGTTAAAAGCTCAGTAAGAATTCTCATTTAACTTGTAACCCTTAAGTTTCTTAAATTGTAATTAATTAATAAGTGTCTAACTCATCTGCACAACAGAGGGATCAAAGGGCTGCCCTTTAAACGGTGAACCTTCAGCATTCCAGGCAATCTTTAGGCGTTCCATGGTTTTGGATTGTTCCAAACTTTGTAGGACTTGCTGCTGATCTGACGCCAATTGTTGAACCCTTAGTTTTTCAATGGCTACTTGGGAGTCTTCGGGTAGTTCATCTATATAACGTTCGCAGTCCAACTTGGTTACATCAATTTCTGGTTCGCCATCGAATAGTCGTTCCCACCAAAGTTCTTTTGATTTGTCTGGAAAATAGAATGGCTATAAATAAACTAAATAATGTTTAACTTTACCTACCACAACTAACGATGAGTATGTCCTGGTCTATGGTCCAGACCGCTTCATTGTGCTTAATGCGCTGGCTGAGATTCCCTTCTAGAATGATTTGCTGTGGCTTGCATCTGCTAGTTATCTTAATACATTGGGACTTGATGTCTACAGTCAATTGTTTAGCTGCTTTTAGGTTAGCAGGAAGTTTTACATGAAGCTCCAAATCTTTTTGAGTTTGTGACCAGCAATAAGATTCAAATGTGGCTCCATTTTTATAGTCGCTTGGTAAAAAGCTAAAGTTTTTAGACTTTATTTTACTTTCAGTAGACTCTTCAGTGTTTATTATTACTTCCTCAATGGCAGGTGGAACTGTGGAGGAACTATCATCCACTTCTCCATTCTGGATTCCTGTTGGAACCCAACATTCGGGATCATATCGTTGCATGGCCCCAAACAATAATTGATCCCTCACACCCTTGGGAAATCCAATTTGATCAGATTCGTTCGCCTTAATGTGGTAGAAATCAGTGCTAATAATACATTTGAGTATGAATTAAACTAACTTTTTCGAACAACAAATGAGAAGAAATATACTTGCGCCGGAGAAAACCAAATATCGCGTCCAGAAATCCAGTGATTGTCTTTCGATCTTGCAAAATTTCCATTAGCATGGCATCATTTCGATTGTGGATATCCATCCTTTTAAATTTGTAGTGAATTTATTAAGAATAAATAATTTTGTTTATCCGCCAGTGTTGGAATATTGCTAAAGCAGTGTTGAAATATTGTTACAGCTGTGTTGGAAACGGCGTTTAGCTTATTTATATTCATTAAAGAAAGTGACAATATATTTTTGCCGGCAATGAACAAATTTAATTTAATTTAAAAATGATTGGAAAATTATCAACTTGGTATAGGGAAAACGTCTCAGAGTCTGCAGATTGCTGGGCTTGTCGTTTGATAAGCGGTTTTGGTATGATTGGAATTGGCGCATTTCTACTAGCGCAAGCCAAACGCCGAAATAATCCTTTCGAGAATTACACAATGAAAAGCTTGGCAGCAGGTACGATAATATTGTTTACAAAGTTGCATCTTGCATTCAGATTAATGTGTCGTTGCAGCTGCTGGATTTCTAGGAGCCGCCCGTTTAGCTGATGCAAATTTTCTAAAACCAGAGCAACCGGAAAAGGAAGAGCCAACCATAAGCAGGAAAATGGGGAATCCATTGGGGCCCTTTGCCAGGCGTTAGATATAGTTCCAATAGTTGTATAATTGAGTGGCATACTTGTTTAGTTTTCAAAAATATAAGTATATTTATTGGGTCGGCTTAGCGGCCAACCTTGCCCAATTTGGTATCAGTCTTTGGATTGGCCGTTAGATTTTGAACCGATACAATTGTCTCGTTGATTTGTGTTTGCAGTTGCCGAAGGCTTTGGATTTGCAATAAGCGTAATATGCGCATAGGATAGTCAAGGACAGGATCATTAGGCGAGACCACATCGTTGCCTTTATCAAAAGGAAAGGGGTTACCAGTAATTGGCTGCCTGTTCTTAGCTGCAGGTGATAGGCGCTCATGAACAACGCGAGCCACGGCCTCCAGTTGGATCAAGTGATCGGGATGATGAGGTATTTGCAATTTGCTGGCCAACAAACGAACGCCTGCAATGAATTCCTTTTCCTGAACTGTATACGAAGAGAATTACTAAGAGAATTCACTTGATAAGGTTTAGACTAATTACCATTAATTTTTCCATCGAATATGGTTTGAACGTTTCGTTGTGCTTCTTGCTTAATATTGTTTTTTGGCTGACTTTGTTTGCTATTGATCGATTCGTAGACGCCGGGATCATCGAGGAACTCCAGCCGCAGAGCATGTCCTATAATCCAAGTGAGCTGCTCCAATTGACTTTCCAGGGGCGGCATATTCAGATCGACGCAGTACTTGCTATAGCCCTCCTCCCAAATATTCAGGTTATCTATATTTCGCAGTTTTTCGCGATCTTCTATGCTATATAGACGTATCTTTTGATCCTCCAGCCAGAGTATAGTGCTAGCGAATTCCTTGCGGTCTGTTTTTTCATGAATAAAAGAGACAAATTTATTTGCTGATGACTTGAAACCAGTACTTACTACTTAGAGCAACATCACTGGGTGTGGGGTGACCCAAAGCCTCAAGTTTAAGCTTTATCATGATTTAATTATAGATTAAATTTACAATTTTAATTTGTTCTTTTCGGCTACTTTATCCCACCGCAATTTGCCCAGCAATACTGAAAATTCGCCGTGTTAGGGGTGGTACTGCAAGTAGTAAGTTTTAGCTACATTTAGCTAAAAATAAAATAACAGGGCTGCATAAATCTTATTACTGCACATCACTGACAACGTGATAAACACGCTCATTTCAAGCGCAGTTAAATTTTCCTTTTAAATTTAAACGATGGCCTTAATAACTACCAAAAAACCCAAAAAGGCTTCTCCGCCAACGGCAGAAAGCTCCGACAACAATTCGGACTCGGATGATAATGGGAGTGGGGCCAGCGGAAATGAAGGCAATGCCGGATGGGCAGACTCCATTCTAAAAGTGCTAAAGACAACCAAACCAAAAACACTCAACAAGACTGTCCTGGCGCGTGCCAAGCATAGTATTGCAGCTGTACGTCCCAAGAATAGCAATGGAGATGCTAAGAAGCGCGATTTTGACTTTGAAATCGACAAATCAGATATCAAGGAGGAGGAGGAGGAGCAGGACGAGGATGATGTCAAACCAGAAGCCTCCGCTCTGGATGCACAGCTTACCAAGCAACAGCGCAAAAATGTGCCTCTGCAGTTGCGTGTGAAACCCAGCTATAAGGATATGGAGCGCGAGAGAACCCTGCGGAAGGTGGCCACTCGAGGTGTGGTCCAGTTTTTCAATGCAGTGCGCATACAGCAAAAGGATTTGCAACAACAGTTGGCCGATGCTGGTCCACTGGACAGTCGTCAGGATGCAGTGCTTAATAACATTAATAAAAGAAAATTTCTCGATGTCTTGATGAGTGGAAAACGTGCCAAATCCACGGCAATAGACAATGCAGTAAAAAAGGAGGAGGAAGAAGACTCGGATCAAGATGACTATGATTCAGACGAAGTGGAGGACAAAACAACAGCCATCTTATCCACAACTTCAAGTGGAAAAAAGAAATCCGAGTGGAATGTACTGCGTGAGGATTTTATGACCAACAAAAAAATCAAACATTGGGACGAAGAAGATGACGAGGAAAGCGGGAAAGAAGATGTCAATGATGGTTCCCAGAGCGACGAAGAGCAGGATGACTAGAATTAAGTTTATTACACTGTTGTACAACATATTAAAAATTAGATATCCATTATATTCTAAGGGCTGGCCATTTCCGTCTTGGAAGTCATGTAAACACCCACAATTAATCCAAATAATCCAATGGCCGAGCCAAATATCTCCACAATTAAAATCTTCACAAATAGCGCTGCATTGGCCGAGTCCGCCAAGGCCGCTCCGGAGCCAACAATGCCCACGCATATGCCACAGGCTAGATTAACCAATCCAACAGCCAGACCAGCACCGAATGTAGCAAAACCAGTATATAAATTCTTGGCCATCATGGATCTGTCGCTCAAGACAGTACTTCTTTTGGAACGATGCAAGTTTCCTGACAGAACAATTGCTGTGATTAGGCCATAGATGGCCACTGCTTCACAAAATATAATTGAAATGAGATTTTTGGTCTTAATGCGTGGGGTGCGAACACCACCACCTGCAATGCTAGAGCCCGTTGTATAAATGCCAACTGCAGCTCCCACAACTGACAGGGAACAGGACAAACCAACTCCCAAGCCGGCCCACATGTAAGGATTGCTGGTGAAAAGGAACCATCCCAAGCCAGCACGCTCGCCCACATCAGTCATCACTTGGGCCAATATTGCGCCGGCACTCACGAAGATAGCGACGCCAAAAAAGGTCAGGAGCAATTTTTGACGAAATGCCATGTTTTTAGTTTTTTGAAAAGCAAATAGAAATGCAAGGCTTACTTTTCGTAGATTTTTTAAAAAGACCGATAACGATAGAATAAGCGGATTCATAGAATGCCGAAAACTCATGTTAATATTGAGCAATAGTCAATAATTAGTCGACACGTGTGAGTAATTATCGATAAAATTTATCGCAATTGGTGAGTAAGCGTCGAAAAAAATACTTGCTGAGCTATGTGCTGCCCACTTGCTGCACTCTCGCGCTAAATGTTTGCTAGCTTATTCGTGTTGTCATTGTTGTTGTTTTATGAGTGTTGTTTTTGTTTTCGAGTTGGCAAGTTGTGCGGTCGGAGCGTCCGTCGAAATATTAAAAAATATTATAAAATATTGAAAAATAATTAAAATTCAGGAAAGAAAACCTGATAAAAGCCTGGTAAAATTGTGTTTAGTTAAATAGTGGTTGAAAAAGTTCATTGTTACAGCGAAGCGAAAATGGTTGTGTGTCGTGTGTGTATGTGTGAATGGGAAGAAGCAGTCAAAGATAGAGAAAATGAATTAGTTACAACTTAGTTTGTGCAATAAAAAAAAGAAATTCCGCCCTCAATTGTTGTGCAAGTGCAGTGCGGGAAGGGGGAAATTGAAATTCAATTAAATTAATTTTGGAAAATCAAGTGAGTTGTGTTGTTTTTCCCCACCTTCGTAACCAGCCATGCGCTAGAGCGAGTCGGCACATCGACAGTGTTGCAAGCGGTGCGAAAGAGTAAGCAAAAGCGAAGAAGGGAAAAGAAAAAAGCCAGTGTGTGTCGGTGTGTGAAGAAAAGTTTAAATAAATTATATAAAAATAAAGAGAAAAAAGGAAAGGAAATTGAAAAGTTAAGTAAAAAGGCAATAAGAAAAAGAAGCACAAAGAGCAAAGGCAGAAAAAGAAGAAGCAGCTCGTCCGCGTGTACGTGTCTGCTTGTGTATATTGTGTGTTGTGTGTGTGTGTGTGTCCATGTGTTCGTGTCGCGCGCGCGTGTGTATTGGTAGAAAATAAGCAACAGCAGCTGAAAAAGAAAAGGCAAAAGCCAAAAGGCAATTGATGAATATGTGTGCAAAGTTTAAAAAGGAATCACAATTTTTTATTGCAGCTCCCCACTCCACGACAAGCCCCTCCCCAAAAAACAACAAAAAAAGAAAGAGAAGTTAATTATAGTGTTTTAGTGCATGCGAATATATAAAAAAGGTTTCAATAAATAGCAATAGTAGCAACAACAACAAGGAAAGTCCCGCGCTAAAATTTCTATTGCCCAAGTGTCAAACAAAGCAACAACAACAATAGCAGCAAAAACAACGAACTGTTAATTGTTAAACTGTGTGCAGAAAGAGCGAGCGAGCAAAAGCGAACGGAGGAGTGACCGAAAGAACGAGAGAGAGAGCTAAAACTACGCTCTGACTAAGCAAAATGTAAGTTAAAGCCATTTGTATTCTTCTTTAAGTATAGAGACTTTTTATGCTTTTGTTAATAACGTTTACTATTTTTTTTTGTAAGAGCAAATGTAACTGCATAGAAAAGGCAGAATTGATAAAAGTTCTATTGCGGGCTACAGGGTGCAATTTTTCTTCTTCTTCTTTCGTTTGTTTGGTTTTGCTGATAAATAACGGAAATGGCAAACAGACTCGACCTCTAATTTTTGTGTTGTTGCTGTTCGTGGTTTGCATGTGTTTCTTGTGATTAGTATGACCAGAGAATGCAGAAACCACAGCTCAAATTGAAAAATCAAAATACAGTAAATGGTCGCCAAGTGATTTCTTAGGTTTTCTTAACCGCCAATCGAAAATATTTACATATCCCGCCAAATAGAAAAAAATTTTAATAATTAAACATTGCTGCACGAAAACTTGTCGTTAAATTAAAAATTTCTCGAATTCGTTTCCCTGAACTAAGGAAATCTCTATTACTGTATCTCCTCTGTACTGTAGAGGACTTTACGAGGTGGCATTCAAATGCTTTTTTTCCTCTGGTATGATCTAAAATAAAAGTGTCTGGTTTTTGTACTTACCTACGAGGCTTATTCTCATTGCATTTTAAATTGTTTAAGAAGCAAAATTTTCTTGTCTTAAATCTTTTGCATTGACCAGGTCTAATTGGCTAGCTGACTTTTTACATGTGTGTATGTGCTTGCGTTTGTATCGAATGTTATTCTGTCTGCTCTATTGGTGGTCAGGTCAGGTCATACGCTGCTGAGACGCAGCAGACAAATATCCAAATGGCACGCATGCCTAACCCTGTCTTCTCCTCGTCCTCTCTTTCCTTTCGCTTGCAAGCAAGTTTAACTAGTTAGTTACCTGGCTATAATTGAGGTTGTTTGTCCGTTTTGGGGCTTAAGGCTTTAAGGCTTTTACTACAGTATGATAGGTAAATAAACCAATATTTAATTCGAATTGCAATTTCTTAGTCTTAGATTGAGCGTTCTAAAACAATATTTTTGTTTCAAATAAGACGTAGCGGGAATCTTTGGAATTTCTATCGTTTTTTTTTTATCCCATTTCATTGATTGAAAAGTGTGGCAAAATTTGCCAATAACAGGTAATCTTAACTCACAAATAAAATTTATTTCTGAGCTTAATTCATTCAGTTTTTAGCTTACACAACTTAATCAAACAACGCAGAGAGTAAAAATGCAATGAAAGATTGGAAAGAAAAGTGGCAACATTGCATTTTGGAAAAACACACACACAAGCGACCTTACCAGTCAAACTCACAGCATAGATAACATAAAATAACAACAACTACAACAACAACGACAAAAAGCACAAAGCAAGCGAAGGAAGAAAAAAAATGTATAGAAACAGAGACAGAGTGAAGATAGATAAAGAGAGAGAACCAGAGGTTGCAGGAAGAGAGCAAGCGAGAGGGAGAGAGACAACGTGTTCTAAGACAGCGGCTGGGCTGATATTTTGTATGTGTATCTAACGCTGCTTGCTCATTCCAGCAACAACAACAAGAATAACAACAAAAACTTTGTTGCATTCAATATGTATTTTGTCCATCCACGACGGAGGGGTGGGTAAGCGGGTGTGTGGAGTGGGGGGGGGGGACTTTTCACGTAAACTTCATTTAACGTCTGGCTGCCTTTGCGCCCTGCCTTTCTTTGTCTCTCTTTTCTCGTTTTATTCTTCTCTTGTCCCACACGCAGTTTTTATTTGATTTTGTTTCTGTTTTTTTGTTTTTTTTTTTTTTTTTGATTTTCTAGCCACAACACAAAGTAACTTTTTGTGCCCCGCATCCACATGCCATCCCCCTTTTCTTTCGTCCTCATTTATTCTGGTTTGCTCTCTTTCTCTCTCTTTAGCCTTGCTACTTTTTGTGTTTCATTTCGTTTATCTTTAATGCTGCGAAGCTTCGTCTTCACCTTTTGTTGTTGTTAATTTTCTCTCTCTCCCTCTTTTTTTTTATTTCTTTACGTCGTTGGTTTTATTTTTGTTTATTAAAAAAGAAAAGAAAAAAATAAATGCCTAAACGCTTGAGTTCATTCAACTGTCAAAAAGTACTCACACACAAACACACACACAGACAAAACAGCGAGGGAGAGCGAGATAAAGAATAAAAAATAGAAAGAGTAAATATTGAAAATGTGATTTCATTTGCTAAAGAGTGAATGATGCACTTGTAGATCGCCAAAGAAACTACAGTAAAACCCCGTTTAGTTGGGGGTTCCATTTCAATTCCTATTAAATACGGTGCATTCTCTTTTATGTTCCATTTTCTGAGGTTCACAAAAATTTGCGTTTTAATAGTAATTCTTAAGAATAACAAATTTCTTCCGTTTTTTTTAAATTCATTTGTGTGCTTCTACATATATGTACATAGACAATGAGTCAACCTAATTTGAACAATAAAGGGTAAACCCAGTTCGTTTACATTTTATTTGTCTTGTATATGTACATACATATGTACACATTTTATTGTTTTCTTTCGCTAGCTATTTTCGTTTGAACTTTTGGTTCTTAAATTAAAGTTTTGTCTAAACAGTCAACGACATTTTACAGCAGGCGCTGTCTGTCCTTCTCACCATTCACCCATCCCTCGTATTACTCTCTTTTTCTTCTTTACCTCTCTTACATTTTGTTTAATGCTAAATTCTATTTTACATTTCTGTATGTAAAATTGTTTGATTTTTAAATTTTTTCGTTTTTCTGGTCTTTTTGTCTATTTTTAGTTTTCAAAGATTTTATGGCTTTGTTTCGTCTGATTTTTAGTCCGTTTTCCGCCTTTTCTAAGCGCCAAGCGCTCTGCGGACTTCCAAAATGCAAACTATTTTTGTATTTCATAGATACATACAAGTTCATTTTTGTGTATATATTTATAGAGAGCAAGTAATGCAGCTGCTGCAAATGGATTTCATACAAATGCATATAAAAGTATTTCTATATATTTTTGACAACGAAATTCAATTTTGATATTAAATCTGAACAATTTTGTGATACGGTCGTTGTTAGAACCGTAAAGAAGCCAATTTTGAATGCCCGTTCAGCGATCCGGGCACAGCGATAAAGTCCTTGATGGCCCCCGTGATCCCCCGTGCATAAAAATTATGTGGAAGAATATACATATGTACATATGTATGTATAAAGAGAAGAATCTACAGTGGAAAAATATATAAATTGTCCACGTTGACCATTTTTTCACCTTTCTGGTCAATAGTAGCTTAAGATTTAGAACTTCCCTGATATCTCAGCACTGCATCATTTGGAATATTTGGAATTCGTCGGACATTATTTATTTTTTCTTTATATGGGATTGTATAAACTTTTGTTTTTAAATTTTGTAAAATTTATTTAAGATTTTTTACTGTTAATCAAAGGAAAAATGCAGTGAAAGTTGTATTCGTATATTCCGTTTCCAATCGAGTCATTTACTCAATCAGTTCCAATTAATGCCATTTTAAACCAAATTGAGGTTGTCCCCCTTGCCTTTTTGCAGCGTTTTCCCAGTTGTTTTCTCTCTCTCTCTCTATCTTGCCTTTTTTTTAATGGGCTTCGCTTAAAATCGAATCCAGTGAGGCCAACCCCACCTTACCCAAAAACCCATCCCTTTCCTCCATTCCCAGAGAAGATAGAGTTGTTCCAAATTTAAGCCTTAAACACAAATAACGAAAATAAATTTAATAACTTCTTTTACACGTGCAAACGAAGTCTTTTTTTTTTTTTTTAAGAATTTAACTCATTTTTCCTCTGACTGGGGAAAATTTGAAACCTCTTTTCGCTCTACTTTTTTACATTACATTGTGACAGCTAAACGAAAAAAAAAGAAAACAGAGCCTTAAAAAATATCCAACCCAAGACATGTGTTTCCAAATGAAGTCTAACTGACTGATGCCTCAGTCAAATTCGTCACGTCAGCAAGTCGGAGAAGACTTGTCAAATGTGGCCTTCTCGCTTATTATTGTGTCTCTTTTTTCTTGGATATTTTCTTTTACCTTTAGCTGCGAAAAAGTATTAAAAGAAGCGTAAAACGATTTTTCAGGAAAAAATTAAGAACGAAAAAAGTCAAAGCCAATCCAAAAAGTTTGATTCTTAATTAGTAGAAAAGGCGTAAGCCTCAAAAGTGGAACACGAACAACTGATAGCAGCCTCCCCCTAACTGTTTGACATTTTTTTTAAAGAATATTCATACCACATTTCAGTTCATTTCAAAAATTTGTGTTTAAAGCTTTGAAATATCTGCATATTATGAATTTCAGTTGTGATGCAGTTTAAAGGAGCTTGAGTTTGCCTGCTCAATGTGTACAATTATAACTAAAAATGAAGGGGGTGGTTAGGTTGGATCTCATACACATTTGCCAAAAGTAGAACTTTTTCTCCTTAAAGCATAAAATGGCATAGCTTATTTAGGCGTTTTAACGGTAATAACGTGACACACGCATAGCTACTATTTTCCTCATAAATATATCTTTGAGATACATTTTGCTGGTGGTGCTGCTGCTGCTACCTCTGCTCATATGCTAAAAAGTCATCAACATAAACAAGAAGAGAGACGCACACGACAGAAAACATCCTTCTCCGGGCTCTCTTTTCACAGGGAAACGAAGAAAATCGATAGCAATTTATATATGTGTGTAGAAATGAGTGAATACATATACATTCGTATGTATATGTACATATATACAGACATCTATCTTATGTATTATGTATTTGTTGTACATGCGCAAAATTCCACAGCCGACATTTTTTGCTGTCCTTTTCTTTTTTTTTTTTTTGTAGACAAAACAAAACAAATGAAGAGGAAGAGAAGGATGGTTGTTAAAGTGGTGGGAGGTGGGCAAGAAAAAGCCGCCCACTTAAACAAAAGCTGGAAAATGCGACGCCTACGCTCCTGCTTTGCCACCTTAAAAGACCCCCAACCTCATTCCCCTCTTTCCACTTTAACAACCTACCTACCTTTTCTCTTTCTCTTTCTGTCCTCTCCTCGTCTCTTTCAACTTTAGCTTTAGCTTGTCATTATTTTCATTTTCAACTTTTTCTTCTTCTACTAAGTCTCCTTCCCATCTGGCGACCTCATTCACACACACACACACACACACACACGACTACAAAGCCCTCCGTCCGCCCACTCTTAGCCGCCGCCTGCCTCTCTTTTGCCCTCAGCAGCTGGCAACGCACATTTTGATAACATTTTTTCTTTTCCCTCTTCCTTTCTCTCTCTTTCTTCTGATAAAAATGCGCCAACAACGCCCCAAGCTCGACGAGGACGTCGACGACGACGGACAACAACGAGTAGAGGCGAGGGGAAGTGTGGGGGTGGGGGTTGCTGTGTGGTGGTACGTGCCAGGTCAGTGGGTGGCAGCAGCTTTTTGGGCTTGTGTGCGCCCCGCTTAGCGCCGCCCACCTACCCTCTTCTTGAAATTTCCAGCTCCAGCTCCTACTTCCCCTCTCTCACTCTTCCTCCTATGCGTGTATTTGTAACTAGTTTTTGCGCCCATTTTTACTTTGGCATTCTTTCAACATTGTCGTCGTCGTCGACATCGTTTTGCTCGATGTTTGCTGCTGCTGCGATGTTGCCACATTTCACTTTGCTTCCACCAAAAGTTGTTCTTTTAGTTGTTGTTGTTTGGTCTTGGTTACTTTTATTGCCTTAAATCAGCCTTTTTAACCAGCTTGAATTTGGATTTTGATCAAAAGTTAGGACATTTTTGAAGAAACTTAACTTGATTACTATAGAATTTGAGCATTGGAGTTGTGTTTATATTTATTTGTTTGGGTCAAGTAATAATACTTAATCTAAAATTGTAGATAAATAAATAAAAGTTACATCAGAAATCTCGAAAACTTTTCAACCAGCCCTGGATTTAATTAATCCAAAAATATTTTATTTAATTTCTTTTATTATATCTTGCTTCTTTCCATAATTATTGACAATTATTTGTTTAATTTTACATGAAGATTTAGAAAGATTTTCAAACACAGATAAGAATACAGTCCTTCTATTGAAAATGTTTGCGAAATCCGTCCCTATAAGCTTGTGTGTTAAGAAATAGAGTTTCAGATTTTTCGAACCTTAGCAATTTCTTTCTAAATAATTCCACTGATAGCTTTACACTTAAACACTAGAAAAAAACCAAAACATTTTCTATTACATTATTTAACTTGTAGAATAGCAAAATGAGAATGAATTTTATTAAAAAACATAGATTATTCAGTTTAACTTTAATATAAAAAGCAATATTACTTAGTTTTAAGAAATTCTCTCAATTAGGTAATTGTATCTAAATAATGAAAAAACTTAAGGCAACATTGCTTAAATTTATCCTTTTAAAGGACAAAATTAAAGCTTTATTCAAATTTTTAGGGGTGGCAGCTCCAAACATACATATATAACGTGCTCAAGGGCCGTCCCCCCAAATTTGCTTAACAAAATTTGACAATTTCACATTAATTTAAACGTGCACATCATCAGGAACAGCAAGAGAGAGTGAGAAGGATAAAAAACGAAAAGTTTTCAATATAATACAGAAAAAACCAAACACTTCTCCTTCTGGTTGCCATCCTCGTCCTTGCCCGGCGAAAAAAAAGCAAAAAGAATATTTAAATGCAGACGCCATTTTCTATTACTCCACACACATTAAATTATATGGGCGCGCCTTCTTCTTTCTCTTCTTCTTTTACTTCGAACAATATCCTGCCAATATTCCAACGCCTGGTCTGCAGAAAAAGGGGAGGAGGGGAAGACGAAGAAAATAAATATGAGCCGAAAATACTTTTTGCCTCTTCGCTGTTGCTGACAGCGCCCACAAAAGTTTAGGAGCAACAGAGAGAACAGGGTAAAGGAGGAGAGAGAGGGGATAATGGATACTCTATATATGTATACAACCCCTAAAAAATTTTTCTTCGTCTTGTTGGTTTGGGTTGTTCTTCCCATGAACAGTTAGGAAATATTTTCTGCTCACAGGCACCGCCCAAAAAACAAAAAAGGCACCGAAACAAGAAAGAAGAAGAGGATAAAGAAGAAGGAATGAAAATGATTATTTCTCATGCTGCTTCTTCTTCATTCACCCATTTCATTTTACTGCCATCGGGGGGAAAAGTGAGTGCGAGAAGGAGAAGGAAAAAAACTTTCACAATAATAATGCCCCAACCATCCATAGCAGCAGCAGAAACTACAACAACTATAACAGGCAGCAGCAGCCTCACGTGCGCCTGAAGTTACTCCCCGCGCGCCTGACCACTCCATCCATCCCCTCATCTTCTTTACTGTTAACTAAACAGCCCCCAAAAAGCAGCAGCAGCACATTGTCTGCCCTTGATTTTATCGATTTTTGCTCTCGCATTTGCAGTTTTTTGGCGGCTTGGTCTCTCTCTCTCTCACACACTGTGTACGAGTGTGTTTTGTTGGTAACTCTCCCAACATGGCGCTGCTGTGTCGTTCCACCTACTAAAGCTTAGCTTTGTCTATGTTCTCCTTCTGTTCGAGAGTGTGTGTGTATGTATTCCCCGGCCGGCTCTTCGCTAATGTTTATGTGTGTGTGTGTTTGTGTGCGCTGATATATTTTATGTGCTGACTACGGACTGTTTCGTTATTTATGGCATTTTAACCCCGAAGCTCCCACCCTAAAATCCCCAACCACCCACAACACTCACTGAAATTGCTTTATACAAGTATTAGTACTCACGTGTGTGTATGTACTTTTATATGTATGTATATAAAAGCTTTACATACCTGCCAGCTTTAATCTTCTGCCGACAAAAACTCAATTTTGCAGCATTTTAAATTTTGGTTTTCATTTTGTGACGGGTCCTGACCTATTCTGTTCTGATTTTTATTGCAATTTAGATTCTGCAACAATATCGCAATAAATAAAAAATTATTAAAACCTTTATATCACAATAATCAAGAGATTCGATTTTTATCTTACCTTTTGTAATGTTAAAAAAGAACTAAAAAATTAAATTTTAAAGCCACTTTTCCCAATTTATGAAAAAAAAAATAATAATGTATAAATAAAACCCCACGTATTGATGTAAAAATCTTATCGCCAATTTAGATAAGTCAATAAAATTAGTTATTTTTAAAGAATTTTAACCTTAAAACCCATATAAGGTCGGCTATTTTATCTCCATACTACCTTAGAAAACAATTCTTGGCTCACGCTTTTAATTATCTCAGTTACAAAACAATTTGACTTTAATAAACGACTGAGAAGCGATATCTCAAGACTCTTTATAATATATGTACAATACACACATATATTAGATTTTTTGTGAGAGATCGGAGATTGTTCTGAATTCATCTTTCAAAGGAATCATCATCAAATGATGTCTTGCTTTGTTCTCCCAATAAGATTTATAAAAAACTTAAAAGGTTTTACAAGAGAAGTAAGAAAAGGGGAAAAAAATAAATACTTCTATGCCCAAACATCCATGTAAAACATTTACATTTAGCTCTGAAATAAAAAAATTAACAAAGGAGAATAAAATATGATGTGGGTGTTGTAGAAAGAAATGAAAATTAAGAAGAAGAAATGTTTTTTTAAGGTTGTTTATGTGTGTGTTTTAAATTTGTTGGGTGGACTTTTACCTAAAAGGTTATTTTGTTTGTTTGTAAATATGATTTGTAGGGGTAATAAGCGAGATAGAAAATTCTGTAAGTAGGCTATAGAAAGGTTTACTAAAAACGCGAATAAATGTATCACCAATTAAAAAGAAAACAAAAAAATAGAAAAAGAAATTGTGAAATCGAACGTGTTGTTGTTTTGAAAAATGAATGGGATTGGGATTTTGGAATTAAATATCTTCTTTTGAAAACTCTTCTCTCCAAGCTTGAAAGACCCCAAAAACTTCTTCTTTAGCTATCTGCTCCTTATAATCAGCAGTTCTTAGCACCTTTACCTTGGATATTATCTTATCGTTCCGGCATATTATTAACCCTAACCCAAATGTCTGATGTCTGGCACGAGACACACCCCTCTTTGGTACATATTTGTCGAAAAGGCTATTAACACCATTAAACGGTAGAAGCAAGTCTAGAGAGAAGTTTTATAGGGTTGTAGGCCCCTTCTGGTTTTTTATGGGCGTAAAATGAAATTTGGTAATAAAATACGAGTCGCATGCTTAGACATCATAAATAAGGATATGAACGGTAAACTTTCGTATTTTACTTTACTCTTAAAGTGAAATGTGTCCTTTAATTTTTTACACTCACTGTGCTGCTGTCTCTGTCTCTACCGCTCGCTCTCTGTTTGGCATTGGTTTGTCTGAGCTGGTTGTTCGTTGACAAGCCCTTTTTGCACTTTTTGTTGATGTTTATTTATGCGATAAAAGTAAAACGATAATAAATGGTGGCGGTAGCGGCAGGCAAAAAGTTATTGCACTCCAACCAACCGACAGAGACAGAGCACAAGCAACAGCTGTTTCGGATTTCGACTTAAGAAAGTTGTTGTTTTTGTAGATGGTGCAGCAACAAAAGTTCAATTGCCTCCGACCCTCTGCCCCACGGTTCAACGTATTGCCTGCCTTCCCCTAACTCCACATGTTTGAATTTGCATTATTTATTAGCTGCGATGTGCTCGCTCGATTTGACTCTCTCTCTCTTCCTCTCTTTCTTTATGTGGATTGCACTTTTTGCATGTGTTTGATGTTGCGTAAGATCCGCTTGCTTAAACTGCAAACAAAATAAAAATGCAGACCAGAGAGAGAGAGAGAGAGAGCTAGCAAGAGAGCAAGCGAGAGAGAAACATAGAAAAAAGGGAATGTGCAATAAGGGAAACGGTAAATCAACTCTCTCTTATGTATGGACATTATATAGAGGTTGTAAATGTGTGTGTGCACGTTTGCATGTTTTTTGTTGTGTAGGTCAGGTCCAAAATGAACTAGTCGGACTCAAAGGAATAATGAATGAAAAGTTGTTGGAAATTACCAAGTCCGATTGATTGAAAATTCACATTGCAATCAATAAGTTGATGCATAGGTTTTTACAAATCAATGTATGTAGTAAAGCAATCCGTTATCGAGAAGGGGAAGAGGCAAATCTTAAAAATTCTTTTAAAATTTTGTTGCATAATACCTAAAGGGCCTTAGGGAAAACTTAAACTTCCCGTTTTGTAGATTGTGTTATTTTTGTTATTGATTTGTTATACAAAAACGCTTATAAATTCCCATGTAACGTCTTGGCAATTCCAAGTGAATGAAACATCTGCTTTTGTTAATTTTCTATGTAGTATGCATACCTTTTGCCAGATGTTTCCATTTCCCATAATTATCCACGGTCAATTTAAATAATTTCCACAATTTAAAATGTCTGCAAGTTGTTTTCCGTTTGAACTTCACTACGATTAACCAACTACATACAAAGAATTTGCTAAAGAATGTGCTGTTATTATTCATTATTTCTGGCTCACTGAATATTGCTAAAAGGTAAAAATGAGTGATCATGTAAATTTAAAATGGGAAATCTCCCTATAATAATTCTAATGCGGGAAATGCGTAGAAATATATATTATTAATTTATATTAAAATGTTTGCAAAATGCTTCCGCTATCGATAATCTTCATATGTATGTATATCTCTTTCCCTTTTTCTGTCCCATTTGCACATGACAAGTGCCGTATTAATCCAATCAATATTTATCAATGATTGCACAATTGATGGCGCCATAACAAAACGGAAAATAAAGTCAAGACACATACACTTAAATATGGCACATTTATTGTGGGTCATCGACCTTGTAGTTACCCTGCAACACTTAAAATTTATATTTAAATTAATTAATCGCCTTTTTAGCCATAAATGTGGAATTACTGCAGACAAATGATTTTGTTTTTGCCTAGAGACACTTGGTTCCAATGCGGAATAATTAATTAAAGCCGTGCACTTATTTGATCAGATGTCCATTTCACGTAACCACTCTCTGGAGTTTCGCAGCTACCTTTAAAGTGTAGTCTCCTATTAGCCAAGGTCCTGCAGGAAATATTTATATGTATACATGGTTACACAGCCTTTTCCTCAAGTTTCATAGCAATTTTTCTTAAGATCATAGATTAAAATATAAAAAATCAATTGTTAATGTCAATTATGAATCCCTATTGCATATGTATTTACTTTTTTCATTTGATTGGATGTTACAGGGTATTCAAATTCTTTAGTATTGGAATAATTTGTTAGTTTGATTTTTTTTTTGTTTACGTAGCCACACTCCCTCACCCTATAAATGGAATAAAAAGAGCAAACAAAAACACCACAGAATCTGTGTCAAATAAACTTTGCATGTTTATGGCAAATTTTTTCTGCCAGCATTTTAGCCATTTTGGCGACGTTGACCTGGTTTTTGCTGCATTTCAAGGGGCGCGTGATTCATTCAAGTTCAGGCAGCTAATAAAAAAAAAAGAGCAAACAAAAACGAAATATAAATAAAATATTATTATTGACATAAAAATTGCATTGAAATATTTTAGTTTTACTACCTACACATGTATGTATGTATATAGGAGGGGGCGATAGGTGCGGAGGGTGCCGGTTGTGCATGCGTGCCAAATGCGATAAAAATCGCCACACGCGAAACGTTCTGGGAAATGAAACGTGCAAAGACAATAATAACAACAACAACAACATTAGCAACAAAAAGCAACAACAGTTGCCTGCTAACGGTAAATTGTAAGTGGCGATTACAACACAAATACGCACACAAATAAAAACGGGGAAAGGGAGAAGAAGCAACAAAAAAACAAAAATTTGCGTACACTTTAATTGAAAATTGAAATAAACTAGTAGACGGCAGACACATAGACAGTCAAGACAGGTTAAGGTGGGAGTGAGAGTGAGACAGCTACACAGAGAGAGTGGCAAAAACAAGAAATTATTATATTGCAGACGCCAAATGCGAAGTGGAGTAAAGGAGCGAGCAAAAGAGCGACTGAAGAGGAGAGGAGTCATCAGGCATAGCAAACGAATGGATGAAATGAACGAACGAACAAACAAACGAACGAGGCGAGCAGACAAAATGCTAAAAAACCGTCTGGGGCCGCCGAACGAGTTAAAAATTGAAGTTTGCTTGGAGCAGCAGCAGCAGCAGCAGAAGAAGAAGAGCGGCCATGTGAGTGTGTATGTGTTTGTGTCTGATAAAGGTCGTTGGCCAGGCGGCTACGTGTTTGCTGTTGTTGTTGGTGTTGTTGCTAAAGTCGCGCGACACAACCACATAATGTTGGTAGAGCAAGCAGGAGCAGCAGCAGCAGCAACAACAACAAAAACGATGAGCCACAAACACACGGAGGCCGCCCGCCGTTTTTAGCCTAAGGGCATGAAAATATACACACACATTGTATGTATGTATTTATGTATGGCATGGCCTCTGCCTGCATTCGTTGTACATTTGTGTGTATGTACATATACACACATATATATGTATATATGTATATTGCAGGTTTCTTCTTTGTGGCTATGTATAGATACTTTGCTGCGCTGCTCTGTTTGTCAGTTTGAAAAACACGTTCTCATTCTGTCTTTGTCGCTCTTGCATGTCGCCCTCTGCTGTAGTAGAAATAGACTTAAAACAACTAAGAATAAGATCATCATGCATATGTGTGTGTGTGTGGGTGTAATTTTTTACATGAATCGCTGGCTTTTAAGACACAAAATAGTAAGGAGGCTCTCAATTGTATACATAGATACAAAAGAATTAAGAAATGGGCATTCAAATTGAAACATAGATTTAAAAACGTCGAAAAAACGTAGATGTTTTATTACTTTGAATGTATCCTTCAAAAAATGTTTTTAAAAGTTGTTTTATTCATTAATGAAAAATCAGTAATCGACTAGACTCCAAATTAAAGATTATTGCGAAGGTAATTTAGTTTTTAAACATACATACAAATGTACTTAGAACACAAGTCCAATACTTAAAATCTCTAACCAAATTCTCTGCACTGGCTAAATTTGAACCTACAATTTCTATTATTTTTATTAATTAGAAAGTAAACAATTTAAGTTTCAAAGCTGCCGCTTTCGAACACCTACGGTTTGAAAAATACAAAAATAAGTCTTATATTTTAGTAGACGACTAATTTATTGATACGTTCTACACTAACAATTGACTAAAGACAACGTAATTATCAAATTTTAAAACAATTTAATTTGAACTTTGGTTTGTTGCTGGACCTTGAAAAGAAACTAGTTGGATTTCACGGCCAGCTGGTTATAGATTACCTCATGACTGAAAATAATACATTATTGCAGCAAGCATTCAAACATCATCTTGGGGGCAAGTTCTAAAAATGTTGTTTACATATATATTGTTACATAATAATGGAATATAAAACTGAATGTGAAGCGAAATGCGACAACAGTGTGACGAGGAGATACAAAACTTGTCTTTGTTTTCATTTCCTTATTCAAAATGACACTTGTTAACGGTTGCATTGAAATTGAGAAGCTTTAACCGGCATATGCCTTTCGTTCGCACGCTTGTCGCACGTCTGTGCAATCTAGCCATTTCATTCTCTCTTACTGAACCAATGGAAATAAACACCTGCGATTTGGGTTTTGGTGTGTGTTTTTGCTTTTTTTTTTTTTTTGTGTTTGTAAATTTTGTGGCGTACGTGACTAGCAGTCAATGCAGTTATGCTGCGAGGCTATTACGAAGTTTCGTCTATGCATTCGCTCACACATACAAATACAGAGAGCAGACCCCCACACGCACTTAACCAACACCTGTCAAACAGACGCAAGTTAAAAAAAACTCGCTCTCTAATGGTATAATCGTCATCATCACGCTCTTTCTCTTGCTCAGCAGCAGCAGCAGCTGGTTTTACTTTGAGTGTGTGTTTCATCATTATCCCGATTGTTCCTATACTTGGCTGCCTTCAAATGCTGCGTCACGTTTTTCATATTAAAATGTTTGAAATTCTGATTGTGAATTACATTTGGATGCGTGTATTTGTGTGTGTCTGAGTGTGTGTGTGTGTGTGCGAGTGTGCGTTGTTGCCATATTTCACGCAGTTTCAATTAAAACAGGTTTTCCCCCCTTCCTTTCTTTGGTTTCTTTTCCACCGCCTGTCTTTGCATTTGGCATTCTTTAGCTGGTGTTTTTTTGTATTTATTTTATTTGTTAAATATGTTCACTGACCTTTGCCGAATTTACCAGTTTCTAGAAGTTTATATTATGTATGTATGTATACGTATTTGAATTTTATTTTATCTTATTTATTTTTTCTTTGTTTACACTTTTGTAGTATGTCGACGACGTTGCCACCAAAATACGTTGCCATCTTTCACGCAAATGACCTTCAACTTGATTTTTAATTAAGTTCAGTTCAATGAACTGACAAAACACACTTACACACACACACACACTCTGTCAACATATATTATGGTTTTTCCTTTTTGGTTGAATACAAATGTTTTGGCATATTGAAAGCGGAATAAATTTAATCAGCTTTAAGGGGAATCACTTGAAAAATTTCTAGTAACTTACATACTTATTTGTTTTGCCCACTACTTTATTTTGTCCATGCTGCCAAAGTTCATGAGTAAATCTTTTGATTACTATTGCGTTCGCCTTTTCCTAAATCACCTCTGTTTAACCATTAACACGAAAGTTTCTCTCATAATTCATGAAATTTAATCGCCTTTTTTTAGTATATATTTTGTCTTTTTGTGTATTCTTTTTTAATTAGCTTTTGTTTTTTTATCGTATTTCGTTGTAATGGCGTTGTTGCCAATTTTCTTTTGCGCCTGACCTGTCCCGCGAGTTTTCTAACAAAAAAAACCTTAGACGGATTTCATTATAGCGTTACTTTGCGCTGCTTACCCGGAAATATGGCGCAACCCTAAACTCGCATAGACATCCATCCTTCCGTCATCCCCCGCTCTAGACTAAAAGGTTTCTTTTACGATGTGCTGGTTTTTGCTTCTTCTCCTTCTCTTTCCTGTTATTATTATTCTGGATTTAGGTGCTGCCTGCCACCACCCACCCTTGTGGCAGGTTCGTCTTTTGCAAGAGGACCAACAAAATTGTTGCATGTTTTTCCAGGACTCACTGTCAACCCGCCCGTATCTTCATCCTCATACTGCATGGCAAACTCCATAGATCTTTATATATATATATATATGTATGTATGTATGTATGTATGTATTTTTTTTTTGTTTTCTCATATAAATTTCAACAGTAGCTGCTGCTGCTGCTACTGAGTTAGAAAGAGGAAGGATGTTTCAATTTCTATTTTGTTTTATATTTCTCTTCCTGTTTTTATCGGACGTTGCTGCAAATGACATGAGAAAGCCACCACCACCACCACTATTTCCACACCACCTCACTGCACCCCACTTAGAAACTTTTTGTGAAAAATGCCAACGTCGCCTTGCCCAAGTATTTCCCCATTTTTCTGGGGGCGGGGGACGCGTGTGTGGATGTTGGCAGTTTGGTCTTTTGTGCTCCCTTTTATTCTATTGTTTAGTGCTCTTTTTATTTGTGCTTCTCTCGGCACTACTTTATTTATTTTTTTTTTAACTTTGTAATTCGGTTGAGATTGTCTTGATTTTATTTTCCTTTATTTATTTATTTAAGGCGTTTTGGACATTTTTTCTTTAAATTGAAAATTTGATTGTG
The DNA here is from genome assembly GCA_024703675.1 of Drosophila nebulosa. Taxonomy (NCBI): domain Eukaryota; kingdom Metazoa; phylum Arthropoda; class Insecta; order Diptera; family Drosophilidae; genus Drosophila; species Drosophila nebulosa. The sequence goes on along the minus strand of JANFPS010000007.1, from coordinate 531,821 downwards.
TTCTTTGTAAAGGTTTCTGTTATGTAACGGTAGGCACGTTTGTATATGGATATGTGTATGTATCTTTACGTACATATATCGTTCAATATAATATTTTGTAGCGAGTTCCAATCAAAAAATGATTAAAAAAGGGCAGAAATTGGGCGTATATCTATACAAAAAAAAAAAAAAAATCTGCTTTGAGAGCCTCCAATGTAATCAATATTTTTCTGAAAACTAAACTAAGGTTGAAAATCTTTGCCCGTCTTGTCCGTCTTAATCGTAGTGTCCACTGGCTTAAACATTTTATACATTTTAAACTTTCTTTCTATATTTTATTTGTTGTGCTTTTTTTAAATTTGTTACTCTCTCTATTATCAACACTAGACATTTTTGTTTGCAGAACTTTAACCTTTAAGCAATGAGTTTTAATTACTGACCCATAAAATGTTGGCCCATATTCCATGAATTGTGAAGGCACATATGTATATACATACATATGTATGTACAAATGTATATACCAAGTACATAGGTATGTACATATGTATGTATATAGTATATAACGTTCTGTTACTTTAAAACTATAATGCCGAAAGCAAATGATGAGAATGTTTTTAATATCATGAACCGTTATTTGTAGAATATGGAAAAACGAAGTCTATGTGAGAGTGTGTGAGTGTGTATATGCGATTATGCAAATTTCCATAAACATAACCCAGTAACGGACTAAGCACGCTAGGCATTCATTGCAACTCTCTCTCTCTCTCTCTCTCTCCCACTCTCTCTCGCGGGCCCCTCTCGCTCTCTCACTAGCTCTTACACATAAACAATCAGTTTCTGTAGCATAGAAAATAGTTGACCTCATTTTTTGGGGCTGTGTGCATACTTTTACTGCAACTTTTTACACACACATACACACACACTCACACGAAGTGCATGTTTTTCTGTTTGTATGGAAAAATGCCTGCATGTATGTATGTATGTATGTACATATGTATATGTGTATATACTTTTCGCATTAACAGGCAAAAGCTTAGTTTAGTTTAAGCTGGGTGTTGGGCGGTCTCAGTGACTGTACTTTCATTGCATGATTTTATACCCTTGCGCAACAGGGTTTGATTATTTCTTTCGATCAGAATGTGTATAGTTTAGTCGAACTTTTCTAAATAATGCATTCCCACAGGACCAGAAGAAAACCTTGTTATTTGGCAAATCTAGTTTACTTTACTCTTCCAAAGCAATGAAATAAATTTCAACTTCTGGGATTGCCCTAAATACCTTTTTTTCGTTCGTAAATATGAGAAAATTATTTGTATGGAGAACCTTGAAAAGTAAAATGCCAAACTAATTCTGTTCATTCTTTTAGAAAAATATCAAAATAGCCAGAAAATAGAATGAGAAAACTATGTTGTTGAAATTAAATCATGATATGAAAAACTTTATTATATATGTAGCAGTTTGCTTTTGACAATTAAGGGCCCCACCTAACTTTCTTTGTAGAGCCTTATAACGTTTCAAAGGACTAAATGCTTAAACGGTCCCAAACATGTGTTAGATTTACAATATTTACATATTATTAGGTTACTCAATAAAATACAATAGAATAAATACAATTTTTTTTTCTTACTTTCAAAACAAAGCATAAAATTCATTATACCAAAGAATACCAAATCAGCAATATAAAAAAAAGGTCGACAAATTTGTTTAATTTTATCTAATGAATTTAAAGCAACTAAGCTTAGGTTAGGTTATATGGCATACATAATTCGGTGCCTCAAATATTTTTACTCTTAAAATGGACTTTTGTTGTTGTTTTGGTTTCAGCTTGTTGTTGATGATGATAATGATGATGATGGCCTACATTTTCTGCTCTTGCTTTTGTTTTCTTTCATTTTCGCATTGAGCAGGTGGCTGGCATTTTCCGAATGCATTTTCTTTTAGTTCTTTTTCCGAACTTGTCCATCCCCCTCACTTTGCTGCCCCACCATTCACAATAACAAAAATGAAAAAATACCACGTCCTTGTGCTAAAAGCAGAAACAAGAAACGCTTGAAAAAAATCAATAAAGCAATTAATGTAAAAAAGGCGGCAACACCACCTAGACCCACCCCCACCAAACCACACCAGACCACACCACACCCCAACCCACCACACCACACTACACACAGGGTGCCCTGTGCCTGTGTATACAAAAATAAACAAGCAAAACCAACAACGATGCCGACGACGTCGGCGAGTCGTCTGTGTGCTAGCCGAACCAAAGCGAAACTCATAACCATGCCCAGCAACCTTCTTCTCCCCCATTCCGTCCAGGAACTAACCCAACCCCACGATAAGTTAAACCACCCGCTACTTATGTATGTATGTCTATATGTACATACACATGAAGAGCAAAAAAAATTTGTATATGAAACTTAACTTCTAAATATCCTTTCAGAAAACTGGAAGCCAGTAAAAAACCTTACCTTGTTTTGTATCAGTTTCTTTATTAATAAAAATCAATTTGGGAATTATTTATATGAAATTACCTAAGCATCTTCTAGGGATCAGTATACTTTACTGCTGGTGCTGGCAAGGAAGGGTATATAAAAAGTTTTGCCTCTCACAGTGTGTTTATTACTTGGTTTGCTGCTGCTGCTGCTGTTTCCAACCCTCTTCAGTCGGTTGCCATGCTGGTTTGCTTGAAGGGGGAGGTGAGGTGAGGTGGGTGGTTTGTTTGGTTAGCTTCTTTTGCTGCAAGAGGAAAAGAGAAAGCCATATACAAGAGAATTCGGCTTAGCTTTAATATTTGCTGTGACTGTGACTCTGCGTGTTTGTGCGTGTGACTTTAATATATTTAAATTCCTTTTTTTTTCTACTTTGTGCCAACAAACAAGGGCGAAGAGAGAAAGAGTGAGCGAGAGAAAGAGATGATGAATGGTGGCAGTGTGAGTGAGACAGTTAAAGGCGTGGGAAAGGACTTAATGGATCTTTAGAGCAAATTTTTTTTTTATGCTACGGAGAAATGGTATAAATTAATATTTTAAGCAATTGAGTAAAAAAAATTGAATTTAAAAAAACATTTTTTTACATTTCGCACGCTGGTCACTGGTCACTTGTTAATAATTTAAGCCATAGATTTATGCTACCAATTCGAAACATTATTAATAAAAATTTCAATGAATTTTGAATAGGACATAAAAACTGTCAAAACTATATGGAGTTTTCCGCTTTTAACTGGTTTGCTCTTTCCCCTTGTGAGTGGCATCAAAAAGCAAATACAAAAAAAGCTAACAGTTTTCTATGTGAGATTAGGGAGGGCTATAAACAGTATTTCATTTTTTCCTTGTTTTTGTTTCTTTGTGCATCACAAAACTCTGTGCACATATAAATGAATATGTGTTTGGGTTTTTTTTTTCCATGTTTTTCCTGGGTAGCCAAGTTTTAACAACATTTTACGTATACATACATACATAAGGTTGGTTTTTCTTTTGTGAACGCCTTACCCTTATCCACCTATATTTGTGTGTGTATATTTTGAAAGTTTTGGACGCAACCCAACGGCCCACGACCCAGCCACATTCCATTCACACAGCTCATCCTCTCTATTTCATCATCTCTGTTTTCCTTTAGTCCTATTACATGGGGACTTATTGGAAAAAAAAATACTAGAAAGATACATATAGTCCAGTCTCTTAAATTTGTCTTATTAACTGTGTGAGTTGGCTTTAAAAGGGCGCTCTCTCCTTGCTCCTTTCTTTCTTACCTACTCTTTACAATAAAACAGAGAGAGAGAGAGAAAAAACTGTGAACCTATTGGCATTTGAAAATCGATTATTCTCTTCGCTCTGTTCTTTCTAAATAATGGACTTTTCATTGAAGTTTTGGCGCACCTTTTCTTTTTAGTCTTCATGAAGTTTAACCACATTTTGTTTGGATGTGGCAAACCGGGCAAAAAGTTGGATAACAATGCGAAAAAAAACAAAATTTAATTTCTATTTAATGTCTTCTTTGATCTTCTCTTTAAAGTTTTAAAAATATAAAAAGGGCAATTATACTTTCTCAATATAATAATAATAACACCCTTTAATTATTTAAAATATAGGGGTTTATAAAATTAAAGGATAATAAAAAATATGAAAATTTGAATCATTTAACTTTAACATAAAAAAGAAGTTAACTTATTGCAAATGTTGACCAATTAATCTTGTTATGTTAAATATTCCTTTCGTTGTATCACTACGATGGCGTCAAACAAATATGTAGTTGACGCATAAAAAATTATTCGTTATGTTATTTTCGTCACATCGCTTTACAGTTAAGGCAAAATAAGGGACCACCCTCTGTTGACTCAATCATCCAGTTACTTTCCAAAATTGAGCCAATGCAAAAAAAAAAAAAAAAAACGAAAAGTAATGAAGCTATTTAAATACTAAATTAATTTATTTGTGGAAATTATAAAATTAATGCAAAAACTGTAATTTTATATGAACTGATCAGCTGATTAGTTTTTCAACTTAATTTGCGATTTCTAAACATGATCATATAATCATTATCAGTTTATTAGCCTTGAAATTGTTTTTTAGTCCGATGACCTTCCCTCAAAACCTATAGAATGTTTAAAAAAAAATTACATTGTGCGTACAAATTATATGTGGATTAAGTAATAATGTTGTTCTGGTCATTTTTAACGTGTCTGTCATTTGTTGCACATGTTCTCCATGTCAATATCTGTCAAAGCTATGCAACTACCTACATTTATGTGCATAACAATCAGCCAAAGCTACATATGTATGTATATGTATGCATGTAGATATGTTTGTACACTTATAAGCAGCTGTTTTCCTCTTGATCCCAAACCGCAAGAGGACAACAACAAATTATGATCTTATAAAGACAGACGCAATGGACGTAAAAAAAAGGGGAAGCAAAATATATTTCTTCTGGCCTCCCTTTTGTGGTGCCTTTTCTTCCCTCTTTCTTCTCTAAGGACACGTACCAAAAAGTTCTGTCTTCTCTCTCTACTGGCAGATGTTTAAAACTTGCTTCAAATGCGGTTTTTTTTTTTTTGTATGTCATATGATTCAAGTAGGTCAAATAGAAGAACAGGTGAAAAATTATAATCTTATCGCTGTAAACTACATTCGTTGAATTCTACTAGACAATAATAACCATATTTACAGATAGTATGGAATTTGTACCCATTACTCCAGCCGCCTCAATTCAATATGTACATGTGCATAATTGTATATAAACTGAATTAACATACATACATACATTAAAAATCTGAATTATTTAAACCAATTAAGACAAGAAGCTGGAATTAAAACATTATCCAGATCTAAAAAATGTATGTCTTAGATAAGGCGAACCCGCAATTAACCAAAAGGATAATAATCAAAGTTCTTTCTGTATCAGAAAAAAAGTTTGGCCACTGAAAAGTTTTAAGAAATGCTACAGATTTTGTCTCTTTACATCAAACTAATTTTTTTAAGAGGTACTTCAATTCAGGGTTATAAAAAAAAAAAACCTTTTAACTTTTCTGTTATTTAAGTGCCTTCAACCGCAATTTATTGTTATAAATATCTGTAAATAGTGGGCATATCTCAGTCGACCTTAGTGAACGTTATTTCTGTGTGGTTATCAGTAAATGAAATTAAATCAGAGTATTTAATTTTGATGTCATAGAAATACATACATATGCATGTATGTATGTATGTATTTAAGCCCCTTATCAATGACCTCAATGTGAACAAGATTGTAATAGAAAAATATAAATAAATTTTAGGTTTAATGTAATCAGAATTTTCTAAGCATGTGTAAGTTTTACAAAAAGAAATATAGGAATAAAACTTGAACATTATTATGAATTTAAACTATGTATACTGAATAAAGCATACGGTGGTTCCTTAAGTCTCCGCTAATAAACACAGTAAACACGCGAATGCTAATCATGAACAGCAACAACAACAACAAATGCCATAAAAATTTATATGAAATCAAAGCGTAAACTAGTTTAACCTTCACTCCAAGGCAACACGTGACCATGAGCGAAAATGAGAGAACATGAGAGAGAACAGCAACAAATGAAAATAAATAGAATTTACTGAAATAAATATAGAAAAGATCGTTTATTTGCCAAGCCCACACACACAGAGAGAGAACGAGTGAGAGAGAGTGATAGGAAGAGAGAGAAAAATAGAGGGAGAGCTTTGAAATAAAATGTTATTTAATAGCGAGTGTTGCTGCAGCTCATTTTCACTGTAAAAAAAACTTTAAGTCAAAATAAACGAAAAAAATTAGTAAATAAATACAAATTTTTGCGATTATTGACCTTGACACACACACACACACAGACAGACAAAAGGCAAGCACAAATTGAGTTGCAAAAATGTTATTTAGAATATTTCTGGCAGACAGCTTGTCCCGACAGGCAAAAAAATTTGTAGAGAAAATAATAATAAAAATAAATGTGCTTTGAGGTGTCAAAAGGTCGGCTTTGAATTACCTTCTACGAGTTAAAGCTCTAAAAAAACTTTTTTAAATAGTTTAGGAACTCCGCATTATCAAAGTTTTTAATTATCCGAGGTAGCCACTCCCCACTGTAATAGGTTTTTTTTTTTTTTTTTTTGTAAATTGTCTCATATTTTGCGACTGTCGTATTATACCCTTTTACTCAATATTTAGGAGGTATACACAGTAATAAAATTGCAAAAACAACAACAAAAGGGCAACTTACATGGGCGTTGACAGGTCGCGTGGGTTTTAGAGAGGGAGAGAGTGAAGGGAGAACAAGGAGATACCGTCCCGGCAAGGGAGAATGGTTTTTAAGTCGATTAAAAGCGCGATTCAGTTCTATTTAAATTTTCATCTCTGTCTCTCTTTTCCTGACTACATGCTCTGTAATTGTGTCAATTTTATGTATACATATGTGTGTGTGTGTGTGTGTGCGTTTGAAATGGAAATGTGTGTCACGCCGTTGCTGGCATTTAAAAATAAAATTAAAAACAAAATTTAAAAAAAAATGATAGAATGGCAGCCAACACTAATTGGTTATGTATTTGGGCTGAAGCCATAATCGAGATTAAGACAAGTACAAAAACAGAAAATAGTGCAAACAAAAAGCAAGGTTTGAAAAAGTTTTTTTTTTTAAATACCTACATATGTAACAAAGTAATACATATTGTACATACAGTCAAACTGCCTTATAATTACTTTGAACAATACCCAAAATAACTTCATTAAATAAAAATATAAAAACCTGACAATTTGAAATTAATTTATTATGCGAAGAACTTCATAATATAGAAAGTTCTTAAAATTTCAGAAAATTTGTTGATAAATTAAACTTTAAAAACAAAAAAACCGATTAAATTTAATTGTGTTGGAGTCGCCGGGCTTTTTTTTAATCATTTGTACAACCCATGCAGAGCGCGATTGCTAGGAATATAGAATAAAAAATGGGAATTTAAAAAGAAAATGAAAAACTTATACTGGGCAACATAGCGTATGAGCAATAAAATTAGCCGTTTTGACTCGGGAATTTTTAGATTCTCTTATCAATACGTTATGTGATTATGTGGTAAACGCTCATATCATGTGTGTGTGGTTTTTATTACTAATCATGAAATAGGGTTGTTTTTTTTAAATCTATTGAATCACACGCTTCGCAATAAATCAAATTCCAATTTCTTTTTGAACCAAAACCAAAAGTTAAATAGAAAGTATAGTTTGCAAATTTTAAAATAAAACCTTAACACAGTCTACTTCCAATTTGTTTGATTTATTCAAACTTTTCCTTTCTCCAGACAATAATGTTCATCTCCCGCTTCATCCCTCCATTTTCTCACTTTGCCTTGACAGGCATTTGGATCTATGTATATGTAATTGGGCCTTTCAACCCAAAAAGTACAGGCCAAACAAAAGCTTTGCCCGAAATTCTCCTAGTACACATACGAGCTTAATAGGATGTAGAGAATCAAAATCCATTGTTGTTGGGGTTTTTCTTGCTGTCAGTGTCTGTCTGTCTGCCTGCCATCTTGCCATCCTGCCATCTGTTTCCTCTCCAGGACCTGGGCCTCAGCCTGGACCTGTGTCTGACTTGCTTAGCTTTTGGATTTTGGCTTTTTGATTTTATGTTGTTTTCTCTCTACCTTGCGCAAAGCCCTAAGTTCAACGCTTGATAAATGTGTCTGTGTCTTTGAAACAATGTCTGTAGTTGTGTTCGCTTTGTATGTATTTACAAATTTACAAATAATTTATATCTATAATAATTTTGGGCATAACCCAAGAAAAACAATTAAACTAATAGTTTCTTAGACTCTCCTCTTTTAAACACACAACTGTTTCAGGGGCAACTTCTTTATTTACATTTGTATAATTAAAGTTGCCTGTATACTTATGTATATGTATTTATTTATGGCAATCAATAACGGTAGTTTTAATCAGCGGTAAAGTTACATATGTACATATAAAACCTTCAATGCCAATGCCGCAAATGACCAAAAATAAACAACAAAGAAACAAAAAGAAAATGGGGAAATAAAGCTTGCTTAAATGCTTAAAATTAATGTGTACATATATAGGGGCAGGACAATATTGATTAATCATAAATTATTCACGATTGTGTGTGTGTTTGTGTTTGTGTTTGACTCGCACAGACAGAGAATTCAAAGTGTTGTTGGGTGGTAGTAAAACGAACGGGCAATGGCATCAAATGAAGAGAAGTTTTTCTACATTGCCGGCTTATCAAAGAGAGCAAGAGAGAGCGAAATAGATAAAGGACTAAGCGAGAGAGAGTAAAGGGGGGTGGGGTTGCATGAAAAGAACAGTTGAAAAGGGGCAGGTGGGGAGGGTTAGGGAACGGGATGCGCAGACGACACGTGTGTGCATATGCATAAACAACAATGACAGTACATAACGGTACATTGTATAGATGCATATACAGACATTGTATGTACATGTATGTATGTATGTACATATGTACATGTGCGTTTTTGTAGTTACCAGACAGATTGGTTTCTCTCTATTTTTGTTGTGCGAGCGTGTAAGTGTGTGGGTGGTGGTGCGTGTGTGTGTGTGTGTGTGTGCTGTGTTTGTGTATACATACATGTGCAGACCAAAAACTCATTCAATTTAATGTGGCGCTTGTCTAGCCAAAAATTTTAATGCTCGACTTACTATTTGCCTGTCGCTCTTCTATGTATGTACATATGTGTTCTGTATGTATAGTAATACTCATTTACATAGTCCTTAATTGACGCTTTAAGAGGATCATTAGCTCCTATTCGGAATATGTATGTATGTAAGTATGTATGTACATATGTATGTATGAATAGAAGAAAGGGTTGGCTTTTTATCGATTTTCTCAATTCCCACTCCCACGCACACCCCGTCAAATAGAAAGCTTTGTGTTTTATGCTAATAAAGTCCGGTTGCTGCCCACACCCATGTCCATGTTGCCCCTTTTCGCTCCTCTCCACCAACGCGCTACAATAATAAGTTAAATTAAATCTTTTTTTGAGCTTTAAACAACGTGACTGGCATCAATTATTATGTATGTATGTAAATTTTTGTAATGAATTTGAGAGAGGGGGTTGCCCAAAAAAAAAAAAAAAACACCGCAAACGGTGTTTTATGTATTGCATATCAATTTTTCTCTCGAACAACGAAATTTTGTGAGTCTGTGAAAAACTTCAAATTTAAAAAAAAAAATTTGATCTCTATTTAAACATATGATTTACAACAACTTTGAATTGAGTTAAATGAAAGAAGAATATTAAAGCTCGAGTAGTAGGTCGTGAGGAAAATCAGGAATGCGCGATTTCCATGAAAATGTTGTTTTTAAGTCAGTTTTAGGACCACGTGCCCAATGCCCCATCTCAACGCCACTGAGACTAGGAAACGAGTTTATAGCTTTCAAATTATACATATATGGTAGAAAACTTAAAAATATAAAGTCTTTAACATTAAAAATGCGACAAGTTGAATGGTTTTGCTTTTCTATGCCTCCATTTGCCCTTACAAAATTAAAAATAATTGCGTTTACTTTGTTTAAAGTACGAAATAGTAGATTGTAGCATTAATTAATAAGTTATTAAAATTTTCATCACAATCCCCCACATTCCCATTCGAATTGTTATCTAGAATAAATTGCATGTAAAAACCGCATCATTTAATTAGATTTTTGAGTTTATGCACGTTTAAAATAATTTTTTTTATTATTATTATTTTGAACCATTTTATTATTTATGTTTTACCATATTCTTCTTCTCTGGTTTTTTTTCTCTTACAGACTCAAAAAAAAAAGAAATCCCAATACAAATTCCATTTAAACCCATTTTTAAATACTAAATTTTTAAATAAAACTACTGGGAGAGACTGTACATTGTGGCAAAAACATCATGCGTAACGGTAGATGGCAGTGCAATGTTGTGCAGCACGTAATAATGGAATGCAGTGGAAATGAAACAACGGCATAATCAAGACGACGGGGTTACCAAACGAATGATTGAGAAAATGTTGTCAGATATTGAGGAAAATGCATCGTTTTCTTAACATACAACAAAATATTAAATTACGCAACTATCATCAGTTACTTTTATATTTTGTTGACGCTGCCACCACTGCCACAGCTGAGGAAAAGGGAAGACGGAGACGAAGAAGTGTCATTGGCGGCAATAGCACCAATAGCGGAGGCAGTAGAAGAAGAACCGGAGGAAGAGGTGGCAAAGACAGGAAAAGCAGCACCAGCACCAGCAACAGAGCAAAACACACAGCAACGTAACGTAACGTGACGTAACGTGAAGCAAAACAGGAAGAAGCCAACAAAAGAATAGAAATAAAAGCAAAGAAAAGGACGAAAACGACGTAGTTGATGATTCTTATTAGCCCAATATACACACATATATATATATATATATTATATATACATACATTCAACCCAACGCTGCCACTGTTCCTAAGACAACAACTACAACGTAATCATTAACGTAATTGTAGCCGTAACGTACCGTAACATAAACATACTTTATACACACCGCACAGACACCAACTGCTCCTATGCCAATTTTATGTTTGATTATTGTCCCTTTCGATCATCCTCTCACGAAATCGTTGACATAATTTAAACATTCAATCAATCGCCGCCGCTCTCGTACGATCTCCCTCCCATGCTCCTACAACGTTCGAATACCAATTGAAACAACCAAATTCAACGAAACACCACTCCACTCCACTCCACTCCACACCACTCTGGGCCATCGATCCCTTTAATATCTTTGCCAAATAACACTGGCAAAGTTTTACAAAATATGGCAACACCTCAAGTCAAGGACTTGGTGTTGCGTTCGCCCGCTGGATCTTCCGATGTCATCACATTTGCTTGGCCCCTGCAAGTTGGACATGGACAGGATAAACATGACAATGGCTTCGATATTATCGATACAATCAAATTCGTTTGCGATGAGCTGCCATCGATATCATCCGCATTCGAGGAGATTAATCTCCATCAAATTGACACTGCCTGCTACAAGACTATGACAAATCTTGTCGATCGTTTTAATAAAGCTGTCGACAGTATTGTTGCATTGGTGAGTACATACCGAAACCTGCTCGCACCCGCCTAGAAGTGAAATAAAAGAAAAATTGCTCCCTTAAGTATGCAATGATTATGAACTCTTTGAATAATTTATCCATTAAGGATTATATCTAAGTTACTGAAGATACCAAAAGTACTTACATTTTTGTTTTGCATACTTAAAGGGGCAGATTTCCCTCATGTCACTGGTACGTCAGATTTAACATATCCTTTTTTTCTTTATTGATTTACAGGAAAAAGGAACTTCACTGCCCGCCGAGCGTTTGAACAAGTTCGCTCATCCTAGCCTTTTAAGACATATATTGCAATTAGTTTATAATGCTGCCGTTTTGGAGCCGGATAAGCTTAATCAGTATGAGCCATTTTCACCCGAAGTGTATGGCGAGACATCGTATGAGCTAGTCCAACAGATGCTCAAACATGTCGAGGTCAGCAAAGAGGATACATTTATTGATCTCGGTTCCGGTGTGGGACAAGTTGTACTCCAAATGGCCGGATCGTTTCCCCTGAAGACATGCATTGGCATCGAAAAGGCCGATACACCTGCTCGCTATGCGGAGCGTATGGATTTGTTTTTTCGCCAATATATGGGTTGGTTCGGCAAACGTTTCTGTGAATATAAACTGATCAAGGGAGATTTCCTTGTCGATGAGCATCGCGAGAAGATAACCTCATCCACATTGGTATTTGTAAATAATTTTGCCTTTGGCCCAACGGTCGATCATCAGTTGAAAGAGCGTTTTGCCGATTTACGTGATGGCGCACGAGTTGTATCCTCGAAATCGTTTTGCCCTTTGAATTTCCGCATAACTGACAGGTAAGCAAGACTCACCAGTCTTGATTCTTAAAAAAAAGTTATCTAACCATTGTTTGTTTAATTCATTTGCAGAAATCTGAGTGATATTGGCACCATAATGCATGTTAGCGAAATACCACCTTTAAAGGGTTCCGTATCCTGGACATGTAAACCTGTATCGTATTATCTGCATGTGATTGATCGTACAATACTAGAGCGTTACTTCCAACGTCTGAAAACCAAAGGGGGTGATCATGATCACGTGGGTAAGTTGCTGCTGGAAGACGAGCCTTGATGAGGGAGAATCGTAATCGAAATGGAAACTAAAATCAATTAAATTCGAAATTTTAATCACCCAAAACCAAAAAAATATCTCTCAAAATCTCAATATCATGATCAATCGAACTCCAAATCTCTCTATCATGATCAATTAATTTTAATCATGAGATCAGTTTCATTTTGTTTGTTTTCCTTTTTTTATCAATGTGATTAACTATAATGTAAAAACGTTAATTAATATGGAATTGAAAATGTATGGAGCTTTTAATTAAAATTTATAATTTTCTCTTGCAGGCACCGTGCGCACTACACGAGATCGTGCAAAGCGTGAGGCCAATATTGGTTCATCATCTGGAACTCAACATAATAATAATCACAATAATAATCACAACAACAACCATCAGCAGAGAGGAGCAGGAGCAGGAGCAGAGCGAGAACAATCGAATGGTGGTACGACTTCACGTCATCAATCACAATCACCAGCTAATGTAAGTGGTGGTGCGATGGGCAGTGCGCTAGGTGTCGGTGGAGGAGGAGGAGGAGGAGGAGGAGTTGCTTTAAAGACAACTCGCCAGCAAGTCCAGCAGCAGCAGCAGCAACAACAACAGCAGCAGCGCAGTCTTGACATGGACAGCACATCGGACAGTGATGGCGATGCGACAACTGGAAATGGTGGTAATACCACAACGACCACCAATACTACATCCACTTCAAATGGTGGTGGACCCATGACAAGAAAAGTTTGGTCCGATTGGTGTAGTTCCAAGGGCAAATCCTCACAATCCGACGAGGAGGAGAATAATAATACTAATGGAGGCAGTGGTGGAGTTGGCACAGCTGGTGGCAGTGGTCGTCAGTCTAGAGCCACCACCAACTCGACCATCCAAAAGAAACGCAAAAAGCTAACACGCAAAGCAGCCATTGCCAGTAAATCGGCAGCAGCTGCCCAGAGAGCAAATGCCGAAGCGGCAGCTGCTGCCAGTAAGGAGTCCAGCTCCAAGGAGGACCAACCGCCGAGAGCGGCGAGCACCGGGCCCACCATGAGCGCTGGTGGCGGCGGACGTAAAGGTCGCTTGAAGAAGGGCGCGCGTGGACGTAAGTGTCTGAAAATTGCTGGCTTGGATGTGCTACATAAGCAAACGGTTCTTAGCACCACAGGAGATGCTTCCGCTAAGAAGCTGCCAGCAGCTCCTGGCACTGTGGACCAGCAGCTGACGTCTCTGCTTACCGAGAACATGGATCACAATGAGCTGGATATACCACTGGCTCCCCAAGATACACCCTACGCTCTGCAAATCCTACTGGATGTCTTCCGATCTCAATACATGTCCATGATTGAGCACATGAAATCGAGTGCCTATCTGCCGCAGGTGCAAAAGCAAATCGCCCAAGAGCAGGAGCGCATGGCGCGGTTAAAGAATCGCGCCAGCCAGTTGGACAAACAGATCAAGGTGCTGATCGATGACAGTGTGGCCTTGCTCAAGATACGCATGAATGAGCTGGGTATCAGTGTGAACTCACCCAACGATCTGATTGCCCAGGCCAAAGAGATTGTGGGCAGGCACAAGGATCTCCAGCATACGGTTAGCAAAATGCGCAACGAAGTCACCTTCTATGAGGGCGAACAGAAGCTGATGCTCAGCAAGCAATTGAAGCATTTGCCGGAATATCAGAAACTCTTTGGTAATTCCTTAAATGGCAAGGTGAAGGTGGAGATGCCGCAGGAGCTATCGGAGACAACGGCCCAAGAGCTGGTGCTCAAAGAAATAGCCAACACGCTGAGTCAGCGTAAGAAATTATATGCTCAAGTCACGACCATAGAGCAGGAGACATCGGTTCTTCAAAAGACAGCCGAGGAGAGGACCACAGCAGCTAATCTTTTGGCTCAGGGCACAAATATCAGTCTGGCAAGCAATACCAATCAACCTACTCCGCCTCCACCTCCACCACCAACATCATCATCATCATCATCGTCATCATCAGGAGCAACATCTTCTGCATCTTCTCTGTCTGTAACTGTGCCAAATAGTAAGATGGCAACCACCAATAGTTCGACTAACGTCAATAATCATGTGAAGAATGCTCGTCGTAGTCGTGAGCATCGAGCTCGCTCCCAGGAATGGCCCGAAGTGCCCGAAGTTGGCAAGATTCAGGAGAGTAATCCTGAGGTACTTGCTCAGAAAATTGTTGAGACATGCCGGCAAATCGAAGCTGGTCATTATCAGGTGAATGGCAAGAATAAAACCAATGTGGAGCAGTCACCGCCAATTGCTGCAACGGTGACCAAATCCTTGTACAAGGATAGCACTCTAATGCCAGCACCTAAGCAGCAACAACAGCAACTACTCTCTTCTATTCTCCCGAAATGCGAGCTACCCGGTTTGTCCAACTCCAACTCCAACTCCGCTTCCAGCAGCTCCTCCCTTCTTGGACGTAGCAGCATTAAACAGGAATCACCTAAAGTGGCAAATTTTGAGGATCGTTTGAAAAGCATTATTACGACAGCTTTAAATGAAGATCAAGAGCAACGGAGCAAGGCCTCAACCGTTATGGATTCCTCCTCCGCCCTGCCACCGCCAACACCCACACAAAGTCCAGCTCCAAAGCGAAGCAAGCAGCAGCAACACCAGCAACACCAGCAACAACAACAACAATCATCGCAGATGCATTCCCTACATAATATTATCACCGTTTCCACTCAGGGATTGATGCATTTGAACGCCAATACCACTATATCGCCCATTACACCACCGCTCCCAGGACCAGCAGCTGGAGCCACTGCATCAACTGCGCCACCACCGCCAGCTAATTTGCCTTATGGTGCCGGAGGAGGTCCAGGTCCGGTCTATGGTTGCGGCAGTGGAGCTGGTGGCAAAAATCATAGCAAATATGCCCATCAGCAGCAGTTGCCCATAACAAAGGAATCGAAATATTCACCGGCTTCTGCGCGTCATCATCATCATGGCCAACAGGCGCAATTACCGCCCACTCCAAACTCTTCTCACATGGCCAATCTATATGCGGCTTCTGGTAATACAGCTGCCAATCCTGCTCCTGGACCAGCAGCAGCAAATGATTTGAGTTATGGCCAACGTCGTCGGGGTACAGTGAGTGCTGCCTCATCCTATGAGCATTTTATGGTCCAACAGCAGCAACAACAGCAGCAACAACATGCCCTAATGTTGGCACATGTGGCTCAACGTCAACAGATGCGAGCCACCGAGGAGCAGCAGCAGCAACATCGTCTGCCGCAGCATCTACAACATCTACATCCACATCATGCTCATGCTCATGCACATCCTCATTCACATCCACATCCTCCTCATCCAAATGAATTCAAGGCACCCGCTGAGAATCTACAGCTGCAGCGTTCAAGCTCACGAGAGCAATTGATGCTAATGGAACATCAGCAACCTCAAAGCCATATGGAGCTATTGCCTCGCTCAAGTTCTGCCAATTCCTTGGACTATGCCTCCTCCACTGGAGGCGCTGGTGGTGGTGGTGGTGGCTATCGTGTGCGTCCCCCCAGTCGACCAAGTTCGAATTCATCCCAACCAGACTACACACAAGTGTCGCCAGCCAAAATGGCCCTGCGACGTCATCTCTCGCAAGAGAAGCTGAATCAGCCACCGCAGGCCACACCGCCACCGCCGCTGCCGCCATCCCAACAGGCGCCAATGGGAGTAGGAGTGGGAGTGGGAGTGGCGGGAACGGGCAAAACCATTGGCGATCTGGTCAATGGTGAAATTGAGCGTACATTGGAGATTTCCCAACAAAGCATTATCAATGTGGCTGTCAATATGAGCACCACGGGCGTGGGGGCTGCCGCTCATTTTATGGAACGGGCATTTCCCAATGAACGATTGCTCATCAATCTCAATGCTCAGAGGCCGGAGCGTGTGAATATAAGGCCCACACAAGACGATCATCATCATGCAGGAGGAGGATCATCCAACGAGCCCGCCAACTATAGCCAACAGCAGCAGCAGCAGCAGCAGCAAGCGACAAGTGGGGCAGGCAGCAACTTGGCCACTTTAGCTCATGTGGCCTACGCCCAGAAATCGTCACAACGACCCATGTCGACATCATCGGCATCGGTAAATCCACCACGTTCTTCAGGAAGAGGAGACTATCAGCCAGTGGCTTTGCCGCGTGCCGAAATGAAAGGATGCATTGAGGCATATTTCCACGAGGAGCATCAACAGCAGCAGCAGCAACAAAAGACGAAGAACGCTGCAGTTGGCGGAGTTGGTAGAGCATCACGTTTAAATGGTGCCAATCCTCCCTTAGAGGGTAAGTCGTTGACTAGGAATTGCAATATCATCATGTCTCACATGAACTTTTTCCCAATTCATAGGTCTGGCCGCTTCTCTACAAGATCATGTGCGAGCAAGGAAATACAAAGAGGAGAATGAAGAGCGTCAACGAAGGGCGGCTGCAGCAGCTTCATCAACCACCTCCTCTTCCTCCACCTCCTCTAGCGGGGAGATGGCTCCACACTATGTCCATCAGGCGCCGCCTGCCCATAGCTATCTCCATTTGCAGCAGCATCAGCAAAATCCACATCAACATTTAAATGGAACACCGCACAAAGTCGAGCGTAAGCCATGAAATTATTTAACTAAAATTAAATAAATTAATTTCCCCTCTTCCTAGTTGGCATTAAGCGTACTTCCCCACTGGCTCCGCACCAGCAGCCACCGCGTCCAGCCAAATTAGCGCACTTTGAGGCACATTATGCAGCAGCAAATGGGCAAATGGTGTTGCCGCCACCGCCAACAGCACATGAAGCAACCACAACTCCCTCACCCACACCCTCGTCATCATCTTCATCGTGTGGTGGTGGTGGAGGCGGAGGCAGACGTAGCAAAATTCTGATAGATCAACCGCTGTTAATGAGTCCAGAAATTAATTCACTGATGGGTGATGAACGTCCTTTGCCTCTGGCGGCGCATCATCCGCATCCACATCAGCATCAGCATCCAGTGGCACAGCAAGCACACCGATTGCCGCTTCATGGTCAGGCGGCGGCAACTTTAAATTTAAATGCAACACGCGGAGGAGGCAACAGTAACAACAACAGCAATGCGAATGCCGCCGATGATGGTAAGCCTTATGTAGGACATTTTACATCACCATCAGCTACAACAACAACAACAGCAACAACAACAACAACATCACAACAACATCTAACACAACAACAAAAACAAAAACAACAAGCACAACAACAAAAGCCACATCATTATCCCACACGACTGGCTGCCGCTCAAATAGTCCCACAAGATCTAACCATGAAAAAAGTTCAAGTCATTTCATCAGAATCTTCCTCCTCCTCCTCCTCCTCTTCATCCTCCGACTCCGCCTCCTCCAGCAACAATGAAGACGAAGAAGAAGAAGTTGTTGAGGCTGAAGAGGATTATGGGAAGGTGGATGGGGATGAAGATGATAATGACATTGAGTCTGACTCAAGTGACGCAGCTAGCTAGCTCCTCCCACACTCATGCTTAATTACACACAAACACACGCATACATTTGCACACCATTTTATGATTTTTGTATATAATTTAATGTAACTATTTGAAAAAAAAAAGCGAAAAATAATTATCATTGCCTGCCCTGAAAAATATGCAACACAAAATGCTCATTTCTCTTTCATGTTGCCTGTTGTCTATACTTTGGTGTCCTTTTTTCTGTTCTGTCTTTGTTATGTAGTTTGCTTTGTCACCTTCACACACACACACACACACACACACACTCACATACACACATTTTGATGGTATTCGGTTTTATACATAGTTTAGTTTTTACATAATTCATTTGATTTGTATTTTTTATTTTGTTTATAAATTCGTTACACTAAGCATAAGCAACAAAAACTCTGAAAGTAAACTTGATTGCAATTGATGCAAGAAAGTCAAGCTTATAAAATTTAAGAAATTTAAATATGCAATGGACAGTCTTATAATTGTGTTCTAAATTTCCAGTTTAATTTTATTTATGAAACCGTTAGGCCTTTAGTCGATTGCATACTTTTGGGGTCGCGAAACTTATCTGCCATTGTCTATAGGTATTGCAAACCAGAATGAATTCCCTTGAGCAAAGGCTCTCAAGAAAAAGCATGACTCTGCACTTTAGGCCTAAATGCTTGAAAGTCAGTCTATATAAAAACTTAAAACCAGATGCAAAAGCAACGCCTTTTAGCGATTGGTTAAAACTACTAACTTTGATAGAAGATAGTTTCTACCGATTTCTAGCTTGCAGAACTGGTTCGCAAACATTAATTGGGTTTTAATATGCTGCACACACACACACACACATTCAGACTATCGAAACAAACCAAAATATCTTGTATATAAATACCAACAAACATAACGAAATATCAATGCCAACAACAACAACTACAAACATTTAACGTGTCAGATCAATCATTTAATCATTGAAACACACAACGATTTAACGCTCTTTGTATAAAAAAAAAATAAAAGAAAAAACAAACATCCATACATACACATACACACACACACACACACACCACACCACGCCACGCACTCACCCATTTATTACAAAGTTAACAAATCAAACGAAATCTCTCTGGAATGTTTTTTTTTTTTACATTATGCATTGCAATTAATTTTCAATTTGTACTAAACCAAAACAAAACAAAAAAGAAAACAAAATAATGAAAGCAAATTGACCAAAACTCTCATTGCAATTTGCTGTTCCCTCTCCCTCTTCGCCGTTCCTTGTCTCTATGCATTCTCTCTCTTCTTAATATGCCACATCTCATATATATATATATGTATATCCCTTCTTCTTCTTCTCTATATACTCTACTCCCATACAGTTACCGATTTGGTGGCAACGCAACGTACTATAACTAATTATGATCCCAGACGTCGACTTCGTCTGACTACTACGTCGACAATGTCTGGTGCAACGAAACTATTATCAGCTGCCCATCATAATCAAAGTCTAAATCCAAATCCATATCACAATCATAATCAGAATCAAAATTCTAATCAGAATCCAAATCCGAATCCGTATCGCAATCACAATCCAAAACAAAATCACAAACATAATGGATATGTTGTGGCCGATAGTAGTAGTTTGTCGCAAGATTGACCGATTAACTGATTGACTGATTGATTGATTGATTGATAAATTGATAAATCGAAATAAATGATTGAATGACTCATTTCAAAATTGAATACCAAAACAAAATGACAAAATGTACGTTGGTTGGGCAAAAATAAAACAAACGAGAAAAGTTAAAAAAAAAAAAAAAACAATTTTAAATTTTAATCACAAACCCAGAGTACAAAAAAAAACCCAAAATCTACCTAAAAAATAAAACAAATCAAAAACAAAAAACTTATATAAAAGACAAAACATTTAATTTTTACGTTCAATAATAATTTTATATATGTATCTACCTAACAAACAAAAAACAAAATACCAAAAAAAAAAAAAACATACAAAAAATGTCAAAATTTTAATCAATTGAAATTTTTAAACGAGCATGCGAGGTAAGTTCTGTTGCGTCTAATTGGATATTTCTGTTTTTTTTTTATTTCTCCTTTTTTTTACCACAAAATGCATTCCCAAAGTTTTAGAGTGTTTTCTACTATACAGATAGAGTTAGACTATAAGTATATAATATAGGTGTAGAGAAGGTATATCTTATTCACACGATCAAAAAACTTAGACTTTAATTTTAATTTCAAAGAACAAACTCAAACTGCGGAAAAAATGTTTAATTTGGGTTTTAAGTAACAGAAAAAGAGATCAAATCGAATCAAAAGTAATATCTCTATGCAAGTTAATCTTTTATCGTTAGATATAACATTCGGTTTCCATAGTTTTATTAATTGTTTGTCGTTAGCAAAGAAAGAGTTACGAGTAAGTGAGGGGTAAGTGGGGACCTTTTAGGTCCGTTGTTTTGACTTGACATTTCAAAAAGATGGATGGAAGAATATTAGAGAAAAGAAGGTTGCACAAAAGAGTATTACGGCATGCTACAGAGGAGAGGGAGGGGATCAACATTTTCTACAAATCCAATTGCCAATTTAGCTTCGTTTGAACAAGTTGAGTTTTTCTCGTAGAAGTTGTCGAATGCATTTTGTATATCATTTTTATTTATTTACTTTGTTTTACTTTTACTTTTTATTTTATATTTATGATTTAGTCTTCATAAACACATCACACATACACACACACACACACACAAACTTACCCATACAAACACGCACGCATTCACGCACATTCATCCTCTCTAAATATTTGCACGCTACAAGACGATAAAAAAAAAATAAAACTAGTAAAAATAAATTTAATTAAATCACAAACATTGTTTAGGAGATTCAGGGACTCACCATCGTATGTAAAGCAGAAGCAACTGTAGTTGAAATTTTATCTAATGGAATACTCTTCTCCCTTTCTCTCTCTCTCTCTCTGTGGCCTAGATGATGTTATAGCTGCCGATGATGAGACACATTGGCAGCATCGTGTGAGCTCTGGTTTCGACCGTTTGGTGGCCTTTGCCAGCACCGAATTGGACAAGACGAGGCGTAGCATTGATGGCGATACAGTGCCAGCATCGATAAGCTGCAATACATCCCCGGATTCGGGTATCACCACCCATAGTAGCAGCAACTCGGATGCAGCGCGCACATTTCTGTCCACCTCATCAAGTTCGTCGCAACTGGAGCTGCCGCCTAGCAGTGGCAGCAATCAGATCAATCAAAGTCTGTATCCTCATTCTCATCACAGCCATCAGCATTTGGCTCAGCCGCAACAGCAACAGCAGCAGCAGCAGTTGCCGCAGTCACATCATTTGGCTGATCATCTGAGTGACAGCAGCATGAAATCCACAGCC
The DNA here is from genome assembly GCA_024703675.1 of Drosophila nebulosa. Classification (NCBI taxonomy): domain Eukaryota; kingdom Metazoa; phylum Arthropoda; class Insecta; order Diptera; family Drosophilidae; genus Drosophila; species Drosophila nebulosa. The sequence goes on along the minus strand of JANFPS010000007.1, from coordinate 510,314 downwards.
TCATCCTCTATGGCCAAGACCATATCGCCGGTTGATCCTAGTGTCATTGAGTCGCCGCCGCTCTCCGATGTGGGCTTGCCGCGCACACCCAGTCCCAGTGCGGCAAGTGTTGCCACACCACCACCAGCTGCTGGGCCGCCCACTACGGGCCTGGGCAATGAGTTGCGTATTCCATTGAAATATCAACGTAAATCAAAAATCGGTTCCGAGAAGCATTATAAGAAAAAGTTTTGTGAACGCAATTGGGAATACGATTGTGAAGATGAATTGCTCGCCTATTCTAATTTAAGTGCTCCAGGCACCACGGCGGCAGATGCAGCGGGCAATGGCCCGGTCCTTATGGACTCTGGCGTGGTAGGAGGACTGGGTGGTGTAAGCAAGTCTGGCAAATCACCAAAGGAGAAATCATCGCCGCATCATCAACCGCAGCAGCAGCAACAGCAGCAGCAGCAGCAGCAACACCATCACAAATCATCAAAGTTTAGGCCCAAAGGCAAGGATTGGGATTGGTCGCTGGACAGTCGCAGTCAGACGGGCGAATTAATGCCAACCACAACGATAACTAATACGGGCAGCAGCAACAACAACAACAACAACAGCAGCACCACAACAACGAGTAATTGAATTAATCTATTTTATATAATTTAGTGAAATGTTTCTGCTGAAAGAAAGAAAGAAAGAAAGAAAAGAAAACCAATCCAAAAAAGTATGCTATGCTTTTCATACTTTTGATTTAGACCGATTTCTCTTGTATTTTCCTTCTAATAATTAATTTGTATGTAATTAATTTAATTGTAATTTTTAACTAAATGAATTGTGTTTATGTGTAGTTAACTTATTGTATAGAACAGATACCCCCACCCTTCCGACCCCCGTCTCCTATCCAACTTTGGTCAAGCCTTTGTGTTTCATTAATTACCTTTCCTGTGTTTCTGCAAATTGTAATTAGGTCTATTAAGATATATATGATACATGTATGTATGTGAAGCCCCGATCGATGAACAATGTTACTGATTTTTATGTATTCAACAATCCAAAACTACTACCACGATGATGATGATGATGATTATTAATTGTATATTACGTTTTTTTTAATTGTTTAATTGTGTTGTCTTAAGTTTTATTTGTGTGCGTTTTTTCTTTTGATTTGTCGCTTTGCTTGTTTTCTTTTATCTCCTTTTTATTCTTTATAGTTATTTTTTAAATAAAAATTGTCAACTAATTAAAAAAAAAAAACACCCGAGTGAGATTTCTTTGTTTTATATTCAATTTAACTATTATATTTTACTTTTGTTCAAGTTGGGTTAAAAAAGTTATCAAGGTTTTTAAATGTTTGACATTTCTTTGATTTCTTACCGTTCATTAAAAAGGTAAATTAACTGTGGTTTGTATTAAATAAATGAGTTCACTCACCGAGTTTCACTTACTCCCTCACTCACCAGTTCACTGACTGAATTGTTCCACTTGGAAAGGACTTAAGTCAGGATGCAACTGTGAGTCAGTGAACAATTGAACAAGTAAAAATGCCGAAAAAGAACAAGTTTACCATCTTTAACGTAGTTATCCCACTGTTTACTCGACTATTTCATTTTGCTTGCCATTTTTATTAAGTCATTGAATTTAACGATAATTATTTTAATTTATAACTTCAAAACTATTTTACTGTCTCTCCAAAGTTGTATTGGGACCAACCTTCAATTAATATTTAACAAAATAAATAAAAACAAACCCAAACCACAATATTAAAATTAAAACGAATGCTTCGAAAATAAGGAAAGCTTCTTAAAAAAAGCAAACGAAATTTTGATAAATGAATTTTTTTTTTAGTTTTCTTTGCAAATTACAGAGACTCACTCTTATTAAACAATTGCATCTCAAAAAAAAAAAAAAAATTTAATAAAATATTTCAAATTTTTTCTAAAAGGCCTGGATTATGTGTATATAGAGAAATTTGGTGTACTTTAATGTAAAAAATGAAGCAGAAATAAAGTTATATACTAATATATACATAAATATGCAAACTTACATAGAAAGGAATAGATAATAAAAAAGAAAACAAAAAAGAAATTAACTAGAGGATATACATAAATAGAAAAAACAAACAAAATATTGTATACAAAATGCAACAGGTAAAAATATAAACGCAACAGCAGCAACAACAACAACAACAAGTAACCTTATTAATAAAAAGAATTTTCCACCTCAGCGAAATAAAACAACAACAACAATTTGATATAAATATATATACATATATATACGACTAACAAAATTATAAACTGCATATACAAAACATATATATACATAAATATATAAATAGATATATATATTAATAATAATATATATATATATTAATATATATATATATAATTAATCTCCATAAAAAACGAAAAGAAATAAGAAAAATGGCAACGGCAAGTCGAATATCAGGAAACCCAAAAAAAACAACAACAAATTGAATGTAATATTAATAATTTACAAGCGCATTTAAAAACAAGGATTAAAAGTTTAACTAATATTTCGAGTATCGAATAACACAAACAAAAAAAAAAAACAAAAAAACAACAATTATATATACGTAAATGCCCCCAAAAAGTAAATCTTATCTTATTACGAATAGTGTTTTATATAATGTTAACACACGCAACAACAGCAACAACAACAAAACCAAACAAAATAAATATATGATAAAAAAACAGAAATCGAAAATCGATCATTTGAAATGTGCTAGTGCTATTAGGAGTAGTGTAAACTATTATTAAATTTAAAATAAATCGAAAAGCGCATTAATCGATTTTTATACGTACATACATACATACATGATATATATGTATACAGATACAGATATATACTATCTATATATGTAGATATATACCAAGTCACAGTCTAAGGGCAAATCGTGCTTAAACCGCATCAGTTGTAGCAAATGGAACTTTATTTTGGCGCTATTATTACCATTCAAAAATGTGTAAAATGAAATATGCATATAATATACAAATTATTAATAAACGAATAGTTAAATTTACATGTAAAGCATAATAGAAATGACATAAAAACAACAACAACAAAACATAAGCAAACCAATAAACAACAACAACAACAGCACATGCAAAGTAAATTTAAACAAACAAGAACTAAATGGTATTATGTATATTAAAAAAAAACTAAACAAAACAAAAGAAATATTTATTGCATATTACTTATTATTATTATTATTATTTTAAACTCGAAACGTTTAATAAAAAATATTAAAATATTATAAAAACTGTCACACGAAAAATGATACCCCGAAAACTTTGCCTACATTAGTGGCGGAGCTAGAGTTAAATGAAGGAGTTTTTGGCCAATTTGAAAGCCATTGTTTTAGTTTTCATCTGATTTTCTTTTACAGATGGTGCAGATAGCATAATAAAACTGATTAGATGTCTTTCTTTCCAGCTATTGAGTTGTTTGCGCTAAAGTTTATTTTCTTTTCTGGGAAATGTCAATTCTCAGAGAGCAGACTTTGATCGGAAAATTTTAGCTCAAATGAGTCCTTATGACAAAACTTTATTTTCTATTTATTAAAAACATTAGTTAAAATTTATCCGAAGCAAAAAAAAAACAGTTTAAAAGAACTTCTATACGGATTTTTGCATTACTTGAAAAAAAAAAAACATTTTGATTTCTGATTTATAAATTTAATTATTTCTCAGCACACAATTTATTTGGAATCCACGATATACGTCGCATGATTTTATTCCAAGATGGAACCGAAACCCACTTACTCTACCTAATTTAATGTAATTAAAAATTTATTCGAATCGATACAGGCAATGAAAAATGAATCAAAAAAGTTGCTTATCCTATTAGAAACACCAAAGACAAAATGAGCATCTTAAATTGCAAGTTAATACCATTCTGAGCAACTCTCATGATTACTATTCATTACAACGCAAGTACTTCATGGACTTATTGTTAAAGTTTTTCATTTTGTTTACCCTCCGGATAATATTGAACAAGTGTTTTGTTTCTTTCCATAGACTTTTATTGAATTAGTTCGCTAGCTGCATGAATGTATTTTGATGTCATTGTATGCAAATATGTGTACATATATTTTATAAAAATTGTTCTGTTGATTTGATTTGTTGATTTTCTTTTTCAAATGGATGTATGGATTTCGGATTGATCGATCTCTACTTAAGGCTGGTGGATTTCAATAAGATTTTAGATGTACATGCTTAAAGTCTATTTTCATTTACATATATGTGTGAATTGTTGCTATTATTGGTTTTTTTTTTTTTTTTGAGGGGTTTCTTAAGCGGATCAGAGGGATTTACCTTAAGTTGCAAATGGAAGCAGGGTACTGGTTTTCTTGTTTACTTAAATATGAATTATGTAGCTGGCAATCGATCAGTGAATATTGATTTATGAATTTTATTTGTTTTCCATAATTATTTGCCCATTTGTACAGGTTCCAGGAGGGGAGTCTGTAATTTAATTGTTGGCCTAGTTGTAAAATTCCATACTTGTATAACATTTCTATTAAACTATTTTATGTATGTAGCTAATCTTTCATTGTTTTCAATCGTTTTACATGTACATATACATATGTATGTATGTATTTATGTATGCTTGTCTGTTTGCAATTGTATTGTATATAATTTTTTTGTGGTTTATATGTATGCATATGTATATATATATTTTTTTTATATATATATATAATTGTTTTACAATAAAGCCTGAGGCACATTTATAAATATATGTTTGCATTTGAATTTTTATCATTTTATTTTTGTTTTATGTGTGTATTTTAAAAGTATTTAAAGATTTGAACGAAAAGAGGTTCTCGGGTGTGTTACTTAAACTTTGTTTTACAAACAAATTAACATTAAATTTGTCCCACACACGCACACATTATTTAAAACGTTACATTTTCCTTCTTAAAAATTTTTTTATAGCTAAACTTTGTTCAAGCGATAAAATCTAAGCGAAACAAAAAAAAAAAAAAACACGACCATAAACAATTTAGGAAAAAATGGGAGGAAGGATGGCTGGAGGGAGTTAGCAAAAATTCTATTGGAAATTTAGCTTAATTTAAGAACAATTAATAAACAAAGAAAAATGGGCAACGCACATTTAATAACAATCAAACACTTAAAGCTAAATAATTGAAAGTTTGATAGGAGAAAAACAAAAATATTATCCAAAATAGTTTCATTTTTTGTTGTTTTCATTTTGTTGTTGTGTAAGATAGACATATTTAGAATAGATTAGTTAGTTAATAAAATCGAAACAGATAGGGGGGCTGAGGGCAAACCCAAGAGGCCAATCTTATGAACATACATACAATACAGACACAATTTAATTCAACTTTCGGAGACTGACAACGAAAATTTAAAATTTTCATTTTTCTCTGTTGGTTTCTTTACTAATGTAATCTAATAATTTAGATTATCAAAAATTGGGTTTTTGTTTTCTTCTTGTAGATTTGTTGTTTGTCGTTTTCTTAAAACCGCTGCACACATTTTGTTTCATTTGTTTCATTCAGACTTTTCAAGTTCATTTCGTTTTTGTGGTTTTGTGTAACATTTAAAAACTAATCAACTACATACAGAAAATTGATGGCATTAACAATCTGCCATTCTTTTCTTTTAATATACATATACATATATATATATATATATATATACATACATATAATAACAGAATATATGTATTTTTTTCTATATATATATATATATATATATATATATGGTGGTGTATATACATACAACAAGGGCCTGAGGGAAGATGCTAGATAGATAGATAGATAGATAGATAGACATAAGAGTTGGCTTTGAAGGCACTAAAATATCTTATAATGAAGTCTCTTAACAGTTATATAGAAGACATTAAAATGAAGAAAAAGTTCGACTTGGGCAGATTTGATCTGATTTGACATTTTTTGTTTGGTCCTGCCAGAAAAGTTATAAATTAAGTCTCATTATAAGACTAACCATCTAAAACCAACACTTATAGATGTGAATGGGTGGTGGGTGGTGGCTTTTATTTCCATGAAACCTTTAGGAAATGGGAATAGGAAAATGGACTTCTCGTTAAGTGAATTTCGTGAAGAGAAAGCTGATGCAATACAAGAAAAGAGGGGACTGCAAGAGATAAAAGACGGCACAATTAGATTTAACTACAACTCATCCACATGCTGGAGCAGACAAGCCATTACAGTCTCATCATCATCCTCTTCATCCAATTTGTCCTGCTCCATTTCTTTGTTCTCTTTGTCGATGTCTTTACTATCATTAGTTTTTTCCTGTAATTGAGCTTTCTCTTCAGACAAATTCTACAAATTGTTAAGTATATCGGAGGCTTCACCAATCATGGCGTCAACTACATCCGAGCTACTCGGTGCACTGTCATCCATTAAATTGTCCGCACTGAGAGTCAAGGCCACAGAGTCCGAAGTTACGTCAGTTGCAGCGAACGCCGAAGACGAGGGCAGGCTATCAATGGTATTGCCATTGAGTAGAAAATCTCGACGCATCTCAATGGGGCTGTAACGAAAACAGGGCGTTGTAATGGGCGTAGTTGGCATAGATTTCGATATATCCAGGGGATTGCGTGCATTGAAAGTTCCAGTTCCAGCTGAAGCTGCAGTCGCAGAGTAGGCGCTGGCAGGCGTCATTTGGCTGTGATTGCTACCCCAGTTAAAGGATGGCGATATATTGAAGAAACCATTGGCCACATTCCGTGTTCCGACACTGCTGCTCGTGATGTGACCACAATTGCTGCCATTTGTAACATTTGTTATATTGGAGCCGCCATTGAGCTGCTGATGTGGCAATGGGGTAGAGGGCACTGATCGAGATATAATGCCCAAATTGCAGCCTCCATTGCTGCCGCCGCTACCACTACTATAGCCAGAGGAGGAGCCTGCGGAGGAGCTGCATGTGGTACCCGTTTGCTGGGTAATGCTACTGAATTTATTATTAAAGCTGGGCGAGATCAAAGCACTAACATCGACGCCATCGTAGAGCAGAGCACCCGCCGGGTCTACGTCGACATCCACATCCTTTATTGGATGTTGTTGATTGCTGCTTTGGCTATTTTCAGAATAGAAACTAACTTGACGATTGAAATTCGGACTGCTACGGGAATGCAATTGGGACAAAGGCACCGATTGTGAACGCTGTATCTCGGTAAGCTCTAAATCGTCATCGTTGCCCGTCAGAGCGAGACTTGTCTCCAGGTCCATGGCATCCACCACATTGGGATTTTCAGTGAAATTCGTACAAGAAACAGATATCGGCCATGTTGTTGGGGTTGGACCCATGTTACATTGCTGCAACAGGGAGGGACTGGGAGGAGCCGAAGCTGATGTGGTGCTGGCACTGGGATAGCTATAGACATAGCTGCGACGCTTGCGAGTAGCTCCAATCATGGGGTCGCGCACATTATCAAAGTCCAGAGATTGTTGTTTGCCCGTTAGCGAGAGATTTGAACGCATCTGACGCATTCGGCTAAGTCCGGGGCTGGCGAAGCAGTTCTGCTGATTGCTGTTGTCGCTTGATGGCTGTTGGATGACAGTAGTTGAACCAGAGCCGGAACCGGAACCGGAACCAGCATTAATATTCGGTGATATGGGCAAAAAGATGCAATTTTTGTTGTTGCCGTTGCTGGAAGCATTGCTTAGGCTAATTTTGCGCTTGTTAGGATTTTGAAGGGGGGGATTGGCACGTTGTTGCTGCTGTGTTGTTTGTAGTTGTTGTTGTTGATGCTTTTTTGACATTAGAGCCAGAGACGCTGAGGCAGAACCCACATTCGCTGATTGACTGGATTGAATGAAACCGTGGGGTGATGGCATGGCCATGGAAACAATGGCAGGGGAGGTGACACAAGTGGAGGATGCACCAGCACCTTCAGCTGATATCGCTACCGCTGCCGCCGCCGTCGCCGCCCCCACTTGTCCATCCACTTGCACTCTTGCGGCCACTCCATTTCCATTTCCAGTTGCCAATTGCGTTTCTTGTTGTTGTGGAATTCTGTTTTGTTCTGCTATAGCATCCAAGGAATTCAGTTGTTTTTCCTCAGCGTCTCCCATCTGAAAATATTGAAGCAGCTCAGTATCGGCACCCTCCGAGTTCTCGTCTTCCTCGCCGGGTAGAAAATAATCATCGAGTTCATGCTTATCCATATTGCAAATGCTTATGACACGCTCGCGTGGCAAACCTAGATTTTCGGGCAGACTTGAATCCTCAGCAGCGGCTGCCAAGGCGGCTGCATTTTCAGCGGCAATCAATCGTCTGGCTCGTAGCAGCATCATGCTATTACGAGAAGCTACTTTTGGTGTGGGTGTGGGAGCGGAGCTCGTATCGCTGCCAACCGTGAGGCTACTCGATGGACTCACCGAACTGCCCATTTGCAGCGGCGGGCCCATGGATAGTTGACCTGTCCCCGGTGGAGGTGGCGTGGCCGAAGTTGTTGTTATTATAGGTGGCACCAGTAATATGCCACCTCCTCCAGCTCCAACAGTGGCTCCTCCTCCTCCACTAGCTGTTGAACCACTGCTTGGGGAATTGGCCCAAAATCCTTTGGTCTGCTGAGCCTTGAGTACTTTTTTACAAAATATATTGGATGTATTATACTCCTCCACCTCGTTTTTAATTACTGGCGGCGACATTTCCATAATTTTCGGTGTTAAATTTCGCACGGCATTGTTATTGTTGTTGCTTCTGGGCTCCGTAGGTGCCAGATTCATGGGCAATAACTGATGCTGCTGTTGCTGCTGAGCAGTCACATAATTATACGATTGTGTCTGATTGGGCGAGTCGGTAATCTCCTGTTTAATCTGCTTAAGACCATCCTGACTGGCCTCTTGGCTGCTGCCGGCATCTAAATGCCCGGACAATCGATGGCAACTGGATTCAGACGATGTTGAGCCCTTGCGTTTCTTCTTTCGACGTTTTTTCAGTGGCCCCATATCCTGGGGAAGGCATAGAAGAAAGGTAAGCGTAAGTCAGCTCTAGAAAAATTACATATGTTAACTTACCGTCAGTAGACGCTTCTCTTTGGGTTCTCTAGGTGTATACTTTTTGCCGCCTGTTGGATTAGGATTAACCACAATTGTGGCATTGTTGTTACGAATGCGTGTGGCCAGTTCCGTAATGCTATCCAGTTTGGTATTGAGCAATTTCTCTGCCCAAATACGTACGACATTCAAGCTATCATCAACGACGCCGCTGCCCCCAGTGGGACTAGTTATCGCATTAAGTTGCTCAGTTTTAGATGCCGTAATGTCAGAGCCCAACCTTTCCTCATCCTGTTCCTCTTTCAACTGAAACAATTGGGGTAATTGAGGTGGTGTCAGCTTAGTGGTCTTTCGCATGGCTGCATAGCAATAGCGAGAATTTCCACGCGTTCCTAATCGTCTGGGTCGCACACCAGGAAAAACTTGCTTCATCACTTTCCCAAAATCCGCCGTGGACAAGGGCTTGATGCTTAAACGTTCGCAATAGGCGCTTTAAAAGGTTAAGGTAAGGAATTATTCGAAATAAATAAGAAAATTTGCTTCGATTCGCTCACATATAATCATTGTAGACATCCTGCTTGGGTATGGAGACCTGAGCGTCATGTTCTAAATGGGAGCGCACCCAATTGATGGTGTGATTTATTTCAGAACGTGTGCCTAGCGGATTTTGTGGTTGCCTCAAAGGATCAGAGTCCGAACTCTCACCGGGTAGTCGCAGATATAGAAAGAGTTTCTCTATGGGTTTTAAACTGGCCACTCCTTCCAATATTTGCGAGATTTGATGTTTCGCATGGTCGCTAAAAGCAAGGTAAGAAGATATGAATATGGCCGTATGAAAAAATACACTTTGATGCACTTACTCTATGCTGGTTTCAATGACTTGCTGAACCCGTTGCATTTTATCATCTGAGGACATGGCATTCATTACGTTTTCTGCTATTTGGGAATTGATGACTCCGGCGGCAGTTGCACCAGAGACTCCACTATCCCCTGGATGCCTTGAAGTACCAGTAGCAGCAACATTTGTCTGGGACGTTGCTGGAGGAGCATTTACTGATGGCGGTCCTGATGTAATAACTCCAGTTGCTGCACCAGCTGGTCCTGCTCCAGCTGTACCTGCTCCGGAAGCATGCATGGCATGCATAATCTTTCCAAGCTCCAGCTGCTGGGCTGGATTAAAGTTAAGAGCAGCAAAAGCCAAACCTGCTGCATTGCTAGCTGCTGTTGCGAAAGGATTTGGTTGAAGCACGGAAGAGCCGCTGGTGACACCTGCAACATTTGATACACCACCGCTGGAGGCGCTGGCATTGGGAAACGGAGGAGGCACAAATCCGCTGGGTGCAGCTACAGGTACATTTGTGTGGGGCGATGTGGGCGAGACTTGCAGGGGAACAGCTCCCAAGCCTTGTCCAGCAACTGGGACAATAGTTAACGGGGATGTCAGTTTATTTGCATTATTATGAATGGGCGGGACCTGAAATCGTCCAGAGGTATAAGGAATTTCGCCACCCAGACCCAGTCCTTGAACGCCATACGGATGGGGTTGGGAATGGGGATGGGGATGAGCTGACGCTGTCACCCTTTGGAGTGGAGTGGCTGCTGTGGATGGAAGTGGAACCGGAATTGGAGCTGCTGTTGGCGCCGCTGATTTCGCCCAATGATGCTTCTCGGACATGTTAGGAATGCTAGCGGCGCCTCCGTACAGGCCGTACAGACACTGGGACAAACACTATTCACTGGTTATTGTTGGTCTTCCTAGTATATAAGCAAGGGAGGGGGGCACAACAAGGAAATGAAATCAAATTTTAGTTAAACACTCGTTGTCGTCGTCGCGTGTCGCTTTAGGAGATGAAGATTGCCAAGTCGATAACTGGCCCGACGCAGTAGTGGTAGTAGTGGTAGCAGTGCGAGAGCGAGATAATAAACATTTTATTTCGTTTTTTTTTCTTTTGGTGTGTGTGTGTGTGTTGGACTTATATTTATTTTTCTTTTCGTTTGCTTTGCTCTCGCAATCTCTTTCTCACTCTTTCGCGCCTTCGTCCTTGCTTTTGGCGGCAACAAGTTGTCAATTTACTTTATTCACAAAATTGTGCTAACTATTTTCTAATAAGATTATTACAAAATACTTTGGAATATTCCATTTTTCCTTAATTTTTTAGCGATAAGGAATATCTTGCGTTCTGCGTCTCGAAAAATATACACAAGAGTATGACCAGGTTTTGGAAATTTACCAAACTGAAGTGTGACCTCATTATCGATATATTGCAATGCAACATTTCTGATAAATAATTTCGAAAAATCCACTGAGAAAAATTAGTTGGCCAGAGATTAAGTCAAAGCTTGCGCCGGCCACGTCGGAATCGTGGGGAACTGCAACACCTCAAGAGTTTCCTGCAAGGAAATCTTTTTCATAAAACTCGGACGCCACCGAATGGCTGATCCTGCACAAATAGAGGATGCCCTTTGCAAATCGAATGTATTTGTTTAAACAAGTTTACCGCAGTTATGTTTAGTACCACGCGACGTATATAAAGGAAAATAATTTAAATAAAACCGCCCTGGGCTGCCGCCCAATAATAACTTTACAACACCATGTAGGAAAGAACTAGTTCAGAAGTTCTTTTTTAATAACAAATCGGCGATTTTATGGCCTCCAGCCCTACAAAGAAAGAAAATGGCGATCTGAGTTGTTGTTGTCGTTTTGTCAGACGCTTTTACACAACACTTTAAGACAATACTTAAAATTTTAACACTGAAATACTGTTGCGGTCTTTTTAACCAAAGCCAAACCTGCAAGGAGAAACTAGCAAAATGCGTGGCGAACTTGGACCGAATTCGTGTCGGGTGTGTTTGGAGCCCAGTGTGAGATTGCAGCCCCTGGATGAATCAAGAGAGGAGGGCGAAGAGACTCCAAATGAGATGCTAATCCAGCTTCTGGGTGTCTCTTACAGTAAGTTAAACGGGCACGATCCTATACCCGATGGTATATGCAAAGCCTGCAAGGTAGAACTGAATATGGCCTACCAATTTCGAGAGAAGGCGTTGCGCAAGCAGGCGGAGATTGAAATATACTGTCGCGACATGGGTCTCCTATTCGAGGAGAATGAAGCGGAAGGAGAAGCTGAAGCAGAAGTCGACGGGGAGGCGGATACAGATGGTGTGATAGTCAAGGAGGAGGATGTCACTCAACAGGACGATGACATGTTTATTATGGATGAGCACGACGAAGACCAAAAAGACTCTGAGTATCTGGATGTGGATGCGAATACTAATGCAGAGGTAGGCGAGCAGCAAGAAGTGATGCTGGACGACATTGAATACTTGGATGAAAACTACACAATTGAGATGAATCCTGATCAGCAGGAAATTGTCTTAGAGACCACCACTGGTGATAGCGCCAAAGAAACATCAGCAGGATATGACGAGAGTTCCACTCAGCAAATGGCGCTCAAAGCTGCGGCCCAAACTAATCTGAAGGTGAGACGAAATCGAGCCCGTCGTGGCCTTAACTCTTTGCGCACCTCAGATGGCTCCGAGAAGGGTGGCTATGTATGCGATGTATGTGGCAATTTTTATGAGAAACGTAGCAGGATGATGGAGCATCGGCGGCGGCATGATGCTGTTTATCAATACCAGTGCGAGTAAGTTAAGGGACTCTTTAATTAAAATATCAAGTCTCATCTCTTGTATCCCGCTTTGCAGACTTTGCGATGCCAAGTTTCAGGTGCGAGAACAGCTTCGAAAGCATATGTACTCGCACACAGGCAGCAAGCCCTTTAAGTGCAGCTTCTGCAGTCGACAGTTCTACTACGAGAGTGTGCTAAAGTCCCATGAGAAGTGAGTACATCCACTGCTCGCCAAAGATTTTCATTTATTTGCTCTTTTACTTCACTTAGTGTCCACCGGGGTGTTAAGCCATACGTGTGCAAAGTCTGCGACAAAGCATTCGCGTACGCACATTCCCTCTCCAAACATGAACTTATCCATACGGACATTAAACTTTATCGCTGCGACTATTGCCACAAGGATTTTCGCCTGCTGCATCATATGCGTCAGCACGAGGAGACTAAATGCCATCAGAATGCTGTTATGTTAGCAGAGAATGTAAAATACAATTCCGAAGAGCAGGTTGAGCTTCTTGGTGAGGATGAAATAAGGGCTATTAAATATGCAAATTGATTGAAAACCGGCACATCGAACTGTTTGCAATACAAACGATTTTAGTTATTTCATATTATTTTTCTGTCAATTTATAACTTCCCTTTTCCAACTATAAATATCAAAATATATTTAAAAATAAAATTCGAATTATCATCAATAAACACTATTAATGTTTTAAGTTTTTTAAATGTTCAGCTTATAACCTAAGTCATATATCATTGTCATTGATTTTAGTCTCGAATATAGTGTCGAACTATCGACCTAATTATTTTTAGACGCACAAATCCCAAACTAACTAGTTTGGGATCCGAACCTGGATCCTAAATAATTGGGCTGCCTAGACAACTTATCTACCGAAGAGTGGAAAATTAAGTATAATAATATTTACTTTACCTTACAAGACAAAACACAACAAATTTTTGGTTTTCACTGGTTTCAAATGTACCATCTCTAGGTCTAGCCAATTACGATAACATTAATCGATTAGCATACTAAGGAGCGCTCTGTCTGGCATTAAAACAAAAGAAAACAGCAAGCAAATAAATCTTCAGGGAAGGATCTTTGGATTTAATTCGTAGCAAGTGGAGAACGCCAAAGGGTTTGCTATCACGTGATGGAATTGGACGCAGATATGAACGATTTGGAGGAAGATGCCATAGAGCCGTGTCGGACCTGCGGCGTTTTTTTCACAAAGAGTCGGGATTTGGGTCGTGCCATAGTTAAACCCATATTTAGTCCAGTGGCGGAGTGGGAGAGGGACATGCCAGATATATTGCAACAGTTGCGAGCCTGGGATATGGAGGTTGGTATCTAAATATCAGTATGAAAAAAAAAAAAACAATTTTATTTATTTTATTTGCAGGTTGACAAAGATGATGGCCGTCCCCAATATATGTGCGTCGTCTGCATAGCTGAGTTTCGTAAGGTGTTGAAATTTAAGCGTAGTTGCCTGGAAGCCCAACAACAATATAAAGAACTGCAAATCAAGCCTTTTGAAATAGAGATTAAGAAAGAAATCGATGTGCCATTTGAGCAGGAGCAGGAGAAATTTGTTGGATTCGTTTATCTGAGCGATGAAGATAGCTGTGAAGAAGACGGCAGTACCAGAGTTTGTGCCGCTTTTGATATACCCCATGTGCCAATTAAGGAGGAGCACATGGCCAGAGTCCCAGAATTGACAGTAGACTTGCCAGAGAAAGATGAGGTGGATTTAACGAAATTTGATGCCTTGGTACAGACTAATAAAGCATCCGATGTCGTAGCACTTGAAGACAAAAGCAATAAAGATAATAACGAGGACGAAGATGAAGAGGATGATATAATAAAATTCACTTATGACGATGCCGGTGGCGATGATGCCAACCTAATCCTACCCACACCTCTCGCTGAATCCAGAGTGTATTGTAAACTATGCACATATGAATCCTCCAATCAGGATCAACATATGGACCATATGCGTGTTCATATGCTCAAAGACTGTGAATGTCATATTTGTGGCAAGAAATTTGTGAATGTTCCAAAATCCCGTTTAAAATTTCACATGAAATGGCACAAATTACGAAGACATATGAAATGCCCAATATGTGGCTTCTTTTGCAACTCCAAGGATGCACTGAAAGAGCACAATTTAGCTGTCCATACATGGACCAAGTGCAAATTTTGTGGCAAAAAAATTAAGCAAAAAATGCTTCAAAGTCATTTTAATGAGCATTTAAAGGGTAAATGATTTGTCATTTAATTTGATTCGATTTTGGTAAACCAATTTCTTGATCTTTTTTGTAGAACGCGAGGCTGAACTGGCCCGTAAATTGGGCTCCACAATGTTTTATGATTCTCCGCTCCCGACTTTCATTCAGTGCGCCTTTTGTGAAGGAACATTTGGGAATGCCCAAGAATTGCAGGATCATGTGCTGGCCACCCACAAATCGCTTAAAGCTGAACCCTTACCGACACCATCATTAAACACTTTAACAATTCCCATGGAAACGGACGGAGACGCACCAAAGCTCGATGAATCACAAAAAAGTCAGTTGGATTCGCAATCAAATAACATTTTAAAGACCGTAGAAATGTCATCGTCATCCGCGAAAGCATTTTACAATTGTCCCATTTGTGAGAAATCCTTCAATTTGCAAATCAAATTGAATCGTCATTTCAGAAACCACACCAAGGAACCATTTTAATTCAATTCAAATGATAATTACCCATCTAAAGGCGATGAACAGCCACACAATTGGATCCTATTAAATCACATATTCCAAAGCTAGGCTTGTTGAAATTTAGCCAATTAGCTTTTTGCTTCTTTTTTTCCTGAAAAATTTCAGTTTTCTTTGAATAAAACTTTTTTCTAAAATTGTGTAGGAAAATGCGTGCTCCACTTGCATTGCTTCACTTAAGAAATTTCTAAGTGAAGGTTAAATTTACATATTATTAATAAAAGTAAATATCATTTCCTCAAGTTGACGTTAAATTAACGTATATATATATATATCATTTACTATAAAAATCAAAACGAATTTTCCACACTATTGTTATAAAAAAATCTAGAAAAGTACGAAAATATATTATTTATGTGTACACTTCGGCAATCATACTAGAAACAGCTAATTAATCCCTCCCGAGACACCAATGAAAACGTTAAATTACATGTTATAAGTACTGGGAATAGTGTATATACATATAAACCGTTAGAAAGCTCCATCTATATGTATATACATATAAACCGTTAGAAAGCCCCATTGATATGTACAAAAATAACCTTATGTTCAATCGATTGTCACATTTATTTGTACATTAAGAGTCGTTCATCTCTGTGCAGTTTTATCTCTCGTCTCTGTCCAGTTTTTAAAATTTTCCATTTTGTTAAGTTTTTTCTAAGTAAATTGTTTTTCATTGTTTGTACTAAAAATGGAGCCAATATCCCATTCCGTGCCCTATCCCACTCCACCGCCTGAGTCGGAAGATAATATCCCAAAGAAAAAAAATCCGGCATTAACCAAATTAATAGTGAACGCTATCCGCGCCTTAGATGAAAAAAAAGGATCCTCGGCAGTCGCGATTGCTAAGTTCATAAAATCATCCAACCAATATGAAATCAAAGATGATCAAGTCTTTATAAAAAAAGTGGTCAGCTCCATTAAGATGAATATCAGTCGAGGCCATGTGGAACAATATAAAAGGTCATTTAGACTAACCAAAACGGAGCTCAAAGCTCTTGAAAAGAGAAAAGAAAAAAAGGAAAAGAAGAAGGAAAAAGCTGACGCAAAGATGGACAAAAAGAAAAAAAAGAAAGACGAGCCAAAGTCTACGGCAAATTTGGCCAAGGTTGAGAAACCAAAACCATCGGAAAAGAAAACAGGGCAGGTGAGATTTATCAAAATCAAAAATTCCTTTCCTGCAAATTAATTCAAATGTGTTCACTGGCAATAAAAAAGAAGGCGAGAGATGGCAAATCTAAGAAGACAGCAGCAGGGTCTAGAAAATCGATTGGCACACTTGCCCAAACCAAGTCGAACTCAAAACGCCCAAAATTAGATCGTCTTTCCATACACAAGGTAGTGGCCTCAAAGGATTCTGAGAAGGGTGGGGACGACGTGCCAAATGGTCCTGCGCTGGCCGCATCCACACCGCACATGGCCACTACAAAGCGCAAGCAAGCACCTAAAACTAAAAAATAATTATTAAAACAATGCAATAAAAATTAGAGTAAACTCAAAACACTTTTATATTGTACAAATTAATTTAATCAACCCATATATCAAAAACAAATTATGTGTACGCTTTTTAATTATTTCAAAAGCATTTAGATTGTAGAGCAAGTACATCTTCCAAAAAAAATGCCAATTCCTTGCCGCCTTGTGAAACTGAATTGAGCAGACCTATTTAATCAAAATCGTTATTTATCGTTAAGCTCTTGTTTAATCAATAGGAAACTGTATCTAAGATTTTTAAGAGGATGGGTAGATAGAAATAAATAAAAATTGCTTTTATTTAAATTTGTAAACTTTCAGTTAACATCAAGAAATCGGAAGTTTCATAAATTTTAATTTAATTAATTTTGTTTCACTTGAGTTTTATTGGGGGTTGCTACGATTTAAAACATTTCTTTTTGTTTTCATGTACATGTAAATGGTAAATCTGTTTATCCTAAATATACAAAGCAATATTTGCAATTGAACTTTTAGCCTATAATAATTACAATACATGAAAATGATTATCAAAAAATAGTTTATGATTAATTATCAACTGATGAAGAAAATAAACAACGGAGTTAATAACCAGAAGAAGCCTCTGTTGCCACAATCTGACTTATCGAACTCTAATTACCATTCCCACTGGTTGTCGTCGTCGTCGTCGCCTTAAGAACTGTAGCTGGCAGTAATTTTGTAGTCAATGTTTTGCCTGTGACCGCAACCGTTGCGCTGCTTCCGACGCCTTCACCAGCTACTTGGACTTTGGCCACACCACCGCCGCCTGTCGATGACATAGGTATAACCTTCATTCCAGACAGTGGTTTCAAGTTGACACCCTGCAATCCATGCGAGAAATACAATTGCCCACCATTGCCCTGGACGGCAAATACCAGATTATTGCCACCTGTCGCAGCTGAAGTGCTGCCACCTGTGCTATTGGTGCTGGAGGGAACAACTGGTGAACTGCTTGTGCTGGTCAATTTATTGGCCAACAAAACGTTTTTACCCAAACGTAATGTTTGCGTTCCACCAGGACCAATTAGCAGAGTTTTTGGGGATGTAGTGACAGCAGTAGGCGTAGGCAGGCTGCTCGAAGAGTTGGCTGAAGATGTATTGGCAGGATTACTGTTGTTATTGTTGTTGTTGTTGCTGTTGGCGGCGGGAGCAAGGCGAAGCAATTGATTGCCCATTATGACTGTTTGCATGGCACCGCCACTTGCTGTTCGACCGGCAATCTGTTAAGAAATTAAATTAAATAAAAAAGTTAAATGATGAAAATCTTAAACTCACCGTTCCCTGCAGTTTCACAGTCTGCCCCCCAATCACAATACTCTGAGTGGTTTTCGCTGTGGGTGTCGTTGTTGTCACAACGGCCTGATTTTGACCAGGTGTGGCGGGTCCTAGTTGCTTTAGTGTCTTGGCTTGCAGCAAAAGAGGTTTGCCAGGCAACACAGTCGTTTTACCAATAATCTTTGGTGCAACATTTGTGGTAGCTGCTCCTCCTGCTGTTGTGGTAATTATACGTGCCGCTGGCTTGGTAGTTTGATTGGGGGTCAAAGTAATGACATTGCCCGATGACGAGGAGGCGGCTAATTGTATAATATTGCTGCCGCTTGTAAGTAATTTGCCCGCTGTTGTTGTGCTGGCATTAGTCTTTTGTATAAGGCTATCCAAAGTGATGATATTCCCACCACCACCGCCAGAAGATCCTTGATTGGTGGCATTTCCCGTGGCTGTTCGTATTATACGCGTAGCATTTGTGTTCGACTGTGCGGCTACTGCGACCGTTCCAGTTGGCTGCTTAAAATTCTGCAGAACAATTCTCTGTTGCTGGGGTGATAGATTTGCCGTGGGTTTGAATACACCTCCGCCTCCTGCTCCGCTGGTGCTGCTGCTGCTGTTTGTGGTGAGTATTTTTGGCATGGTTTTGGGCAATGCCTGAAAGACAATGCTTTTGTTCGATGAAATTGCAGTGTTCCCTGCGGCAAAAAAAAAAAAAAATAATAAATTAATTTGTCTGTAAATAGCAAGAGGGGATTGAGTTTTCATTATCTACAATACTACTGACCCACTATGATCCTCTGCTGTGTTGGTGATTGCTGTTGTCCTGCCACTGCATTCGAATTGTTTGCATTTGCTTTTTGTTTAAGTTGCTGCTGCTGGAGCGAAGCAAATGCTTGGGGAGACATTCGGACTATTGTACCTGATCCAGTTGGCGATGCCACGCCCACACTAGTGCTAGCAGCTATTGATTTATTGGCCACAATTGAAACGGCTCCGATTTTCTGCTGCAACGATGAATTGCGAGCTGCTGCAGAAGATTGCTGCTGCTGCTGTGGAAGAACACGATGCCCCAATATTTGAACGGAAGTTGGTTTCGTGTTAGCAGCTGCACCAGCTGGTGTTCCCGCAGTGGGCAACAGGCGTATAATATTTTTGGGTAGTTGCGCTGCTGGTCGGGGCGATACGGTTACAGTCTTTGTGGGTTGCTGCTGCTGTTGTGGCGACTGATCCAAGGGTATGATAAAGTTGCCAATGGTTGACGGAGATTTCTTAATGGTTAACTTCTTAGCTGCAGTCGCTGGCTGGCTGGAGGTTGGGGGGGTGGCCGTGGCATTTGTGGCCACATGAACAGTTTGAAGACCCGTGGGTGTAGACACTAGTATGGGTGTAGTATGACGTGTGGGACTAATTTTGGTAATGGCAAATTTGCCTGCAACAGGAGTGACTGCTGCTGGCTTTAGCAGTGATTTCTGTGATGGATTCACATTACTGATATGGCTTTGGGAGGCAGTTGTTGGTGGTGGTACATGATATTTTAATGGCGGCACAGGTGGGCTTGTTTTATTAACAACAGGCAAAGGCTTCTTAATGGTCATCAAAGGCGATGCTGCACCGACGGCTGCTGGGACTAAAGCTGGTACTTCCGGGTGGACTTCTACCTCCTCTAGCCCATCCTTCTTGTTATTTGTCGTCTTTACCATAGTGATCAGCTGATGTTGATGCTGTGGTTGGTGTTGTTGTTGCAGTTGCTTCCTTTGCTGCTGCTTCTGTTTGACCAAAGTTTGATTGTGTCGATGCATTCGCTCGAATTCCGCCTCACCCCGATTACGATGCAAATATATCCAAATCTTACGCCTAGCATCATACCTTACACAAGGATCGAGTCCACCATGCAAACGATCCAAGGCTCCACTTACAATTGTTTGAAGAACATTCTCAGCTGCCTGTTTATTGATGTACTGCGAGCATTTGAGTAGTTCTGAAATCTCAGAGCGTGTACCCTCGCCATTGGGCAGGCGAGCGGTGGCATCTCGCACCAGAGTTAATATCGTGACATACGGAGGACGATCATCGACCATCACAGCGTGTCCGCGTGCCTTATTCAGGGGCAAACTCTGAGTATAGATGCCCTTGACAGGACCCACGACGCTTTCGTAACCATTCAATCGATACGTAAATGGACGATGAGGATGTTCGAAACGTAGACGCTCTTGCCGTTGAAATTCCAACATCTCTGCCTGATTTGCCGTGCGCACCGTCCAACTAGTTGGGCAACGTGGTGGTGGAGTTGGCGATGTATCCACAGCTCCCCCTCCTGCTCCACTCGGCTGCTGATACATGACAATTTTTGCATTTAGCCTTTCATCATCCTTGCGACGCTGCAACCAGAATTGACAGAGCGATATTAGACGAGCGTCAAGATCTCGGCCAGCTCCAATCCATTGGTAGATACCCAATTGACTTTTATAATCTATATATGGAACATATTCAACTGGCAATGTAGGAAAATCTCCAACTAGAAAATTAACAGCCGATTGCAGAAGCATCGACCATTCCGGTAAATGACGCATCCAATCCAAGGTTGCAGAGTGGCTGCTGCTATTATCCCTCCAATTGGTTACCAATCCTTGAAGCTCTCCATATGTTAAACGGTGTTGAGGTGTCGATACAAATAAATCTCTTAATAAAGAGAAATAACAAACGGGACGGGGTAAGCTCAAGGGAGGAGGTGGAGGAGCTGCTGCTGGTTGTGGTCCATGTGCAGCAGGGGCAGTGCCAGAAGCAAGTGGAGTGTCAGGTACATCTGTTGGTTGCCCTGGTGTTGGACTGCCTGTTATATGACCAGACCCGGGATTACTTAATGGCTCTAATTTTGGCAATTTAGGTGAATGCTCCTGGAGTTCGGCGGCCTGACGACCAAATAACGCCTGTGGCTCGTCTTTAAGTGTTTCCTCTTCGACGGTTGTTCCTCCTATGGGCACCAGGGCCGGTGGCTCTGTATGTGGCTTGGGATTAGTTGAATTTAAATTTTGTTTAGCATTCGGAGTAGCATTCAGACGCGCCATCAATGCCTTGGGCTTGCGGCCAGGCTTAAAATTACCCACAAACTGGGCACGGGTGCATATATCTCGCAGACGTATATCCGTTGTATCGAAATCCGCCAGATCCTGCGAAAAAAATGAGTTTGAGTTACAGATTTGCTTTAATAAGAGTATCAAAAGTTAATATCAAAATAAAAATTGCTCTCTCTTACCGGCTGCTCCAATTTTCGTCGCTTGTAATCTCTTAAATATTTCCTAAAATTACGTTCGTTCAACTGGGGTATTCTCTCTGTTTGCATGCGTCTTAGGATTAACTCGTCATCCAAACCGGGATGACGCTTGAAGAAGGTATTGTAAATGCATTTCTTATCAGCTGCATTCGTGGGTTTGGTGGCCACATCGGCATCGGGCTCATGCTTCAGCTTCGTGTCCAGCATTGTGCGCCTTAACTCGAGTGAATCTCCATCCTCTTCGTCGGCACTCAGATCACTGGGTTGAAGCTCTAGTTCCTGGAGGAGATCCCTCAATTCTTGGGTAAACCGCTTTTTGGCTCGTTGCAGACAGTATTTGTTCTCTACTGGTAAGGTGGGTGGGGTCTTACGCTTTCGTGATCGTAGAAGCGGGAGCACAAAGGCTGCAGATCCACCGTTTACATCAGCAGGTGGTGGAGCAGAAGAATACGCATGCTGAAGCAACTGCTCCCTGGAAAGGAAGAGATCCTTGGCCAATTGGCTTAGCCGCTCGGCCTGCTGAAAATGCTGTTCGCGCCGCTTAGAGTTCTCAATGCTGCGGCGCAATTGACGGACATCAGGTCGGAGGTTGCCCTCTTCCAATTGGCGTTGAAGTTGAATGAGCGGCGATTGACCAAAGCGCTGAAGCCCGCCATTGAATAGCTGGACCAGAGTGCGCTGTTGTTCGGCATTGGCCTGAGCGGGCGGCATTAGCGATGGGTTGAACTGCGGCAGAAAGGACTGGAGGCGAGCCTGCATGTGCAATGGCAACATTTGCCAAGTCTCAAGTGAGAAGAACTCATGAAAAATGGTGGAGTTCTCGCAGAGGCCTCGTGGCACCCGGAAAATATCTTTTTCAGTTAATTGCGCCAGCTCCAATTCGTCCAATTTGCAGTTAGTGTTGTCGTCATCATCATCGTCCTCATCTCCGTCATCGTCCTCGGAGTCTTCTGAGCCTGTGCCTGTATCCTGATCACTTAAGTCCTCGTCATCAATTTCAGCATCAGGCTCTTCCTGGTCCTCCATAGAATTACTTCCCGGCGACGAATGGGAAGTGGTGCTACTCGTCTTGCTGCTGCTTGAAGTGTCACTCAATTGGTCAATTTCCTCATCTGCCTGCCCCTCCTCTTCCACCGAATCTAGACTGGGTCTGTTTATGTTTATGTTCATATTGTTGCTCATTTTCAAATCCTTTTAAGCAACCGAACAAATTTTTTCCTGTTACGTGTTCGTGTGGCCTCTTGCGTTTTTTTTTCTCTACACTAAGTTATAATTTTTTTGTCTCTTTCGCCGCCGTCCCGTCGTTGCTCTGGTCTCACGTTATATCAAACATATTATTGGGTTCTCGTCTTTTTTTATATAGCATGTTTTCTCTACGATAGGCAAATGTTATCGGCAAATCTATCGATAGTGGGCACGCACATAATATCGATACAAGGTTCTATCATTGCAAAGTCGATAGTTATGTGATATCGATGCGTAGAAATTTCGCTCGTGCGATATATCGATTATAGTAGAGATGATAGTTTGAACAGAGATTTCCTGTTTTAAAGAAATGAATAGTATCAATAGTGGCGCAAAACTAAAACTAAAACTAAAACTTTAACCGTGTCATCTCAGATATAGCCAAACACCTGCCCGGAATTAATCCTGATTGATAGAAATCTACGACTTGCCTTGTAAACTTCTTACAGATTTTCGGTAAAAAAAGAAACGCCGAAAGGAAGACAAGCCATTTGTCATCGATATCTTAGTGCATGTCCAATATCGATACTTGTTGGATATAAATAGGAATTCGTGTAATCTCGTGCGTGCGGAAATAATTACAAAGGAAACTAAAATAAACAACACGTATACACCAAATTTTAATATTAAATTAAATTTAATTTAATGTTTAATTATGCAAACGCTGCGAAAAAACACCCGAGAATGACTTTGCAGTCATTTACCTTGCGCATTGATGGGTTTTTAAGATTTTTCGGGTGCAACTAGCTTGGTCACACTCCCACAAAGCAAGACGAGTAATTTTTTCATTCTCTTTGATCCACACAATTTCTTTTTTTGGATCTGCGTTTGCTTTTGCTCTTTAATCTACAATTTCGTTAAAGTGTTTTGTCAAAAACAAAAAAAATTCAACAAAAGCAAAACTAGGGAGAGAGTCCCCACCATTATTATTATTATTATTATAAGTGTAACCCCTGTGAGTGTGTGCTACATGCGTTTACGTGTGTGTGAAGAAAAGTAATAAAAAGAGTGAAAAGAAAACCAAAACCAAACAACAAATGATGAAAATGGAGACTGACAAAATAATGGACGAGACTAACTCGAACTCCAATGCACAAGCTGTAAGTCGAAAAAAGCAATAAGTAGCAAAAATTAAATGAACTCAACATACATAAGGCTACTCCAAGGTGTTGCCTCAAAATACATAAAGAGACGTACATATGTAGATATGTATATATAAAACATACTTATGTACATATGCAACTGTGAGTGTTTGTGTGTGCTTGTATGTATCTCCCTGTGTGTGTTTTATTTTCGTATTTATTCGTTTTTATTGTTGTACATTAACCTTAAACTTTTTAATTTTCAGATTCGCTTAATTAATTTTTCTCTTTTTTGCCATTTGTTTTTTTTTTTTGCTTTGCTTCAACCTCCAAGTGTGATTCGATCCATAGATGTTTTTTTTTTTAACATAATCCGATCTTATTTCAGTTTATTGGCCTTGTTTGTATTACTTTTTCCAATTATTGTTCATATATGAAACAAAATTATTCACTTATATTCGATCAGTCTGAGCATTGTTTATAGCGAATTGCTAATTTGATACCTGTAGGAGGAGGCGTTGCCATAGGTTTAGTAAAGTTTCTAAATAGCGAAGGTCATTGTCGCTTAAAAGTACTGTTTATTTATTTAGACGGAATCATACGAATATAAGTTTATGCTATAAAGTAAAACATCGATTTCATGGCTACTTCACCTACTTGTATATTAAACAAGTTAAAAGCGAAAACAAGGTTAATAACAAACATAAGCTTACAATTAGGTTTAGTTTAAAATGTAAAGTTTACTTTGTTATTTTTTGACACTCTCACACATTCAGCCAGATAGAGTCAACTACTGGCATTGCACCAAGCCTAATTACTTAAAAAAACACACTTAAACAATACGCGCGACCATATACACTTAATTTGTTTTGATTTGTTTAAACAATTTATATTTGAGTTCTTAATAATGCGAGAGTGAAGCGCAAAGTATTGCAATATGGTAATGAACTACGAGGAATGTGGTCTATATGTTCTGTTGTTTCTTGTCAAAAGTTATGACGGTGAATTCTGTATATAAATTTTTTAAGATATCGAAATATCTGCACTGGCGTATGAAGTATCTATGTTCCGAATTTGGTACGGCTCTGGAAATCTGTGTTTTCTATGAAAATTACAGATTAAAGACTTACAGTTGCTAACTCCTTAACCGAAACTTGCGGCAATGAGTCAACCATATTCCTCCCTAGACTTTAGCAAATTGCTTAATTTTAAAACTCAACAAAAATGGAGCAACAATTAAAGTTGCTTATTACTTTACGTTGACCATTTTCCCCTGTCGTTTTATCAACTCTTGTTTTTGGGAAATGTGGTCACCCCTTGACATAACCTACTACCGAAATACAACTTACTACTATATACAATTTTTGTCTTTGTGTGTGTGCGAGTGTGTCTGTGTGTATATTTCATAATTTTTAATATACTTCTCTCTTCTACTTCTCCTAGTCCCTCTGCTTTTTCTCTGTGTGCTCTTCACTTCAATTGTCTTTTTGCCTTTCAGTTCACAACGACAATGCTATACGATCCAGTGCGCAAGAAAGATTCATCGCCCACATATCAGACAGAGCGGGAACTCTGTTTTCAATATTTTACACAGTGGAGCGAGTCCGGACAGGTGGATTTTGTTGAGCAGCTGCTATCGCGCATGTGTCACTATCAGCATGGACAGATCAATGCCTATCTGAAGCCCATGTTGCAGCGCGATTTTATCACATTGCTGCCAAGTGAGTTTAAAAAGTACTAATTAACGGCGAAGGGGGGAGTAGAAATATAGGAAAAGTAGGAGTGAGTTTATAGTTAAAGTCTGCAAAAGTTTTGAAATGCCCTTATTTTGGAATCTTTTTGAGTTTTTATACTAAAGTTTTCTAACGCTTAAAGAAAACATACTCAACAGATTAGCTAAATTCGGAATGTTAGATTCTTTGGCAAAATAAATGTCTTTTTTACTATTTTCAAAGTACTTTTATCCAAATCAAAGTTCAACATTTTTCCTCTGTGTGCACCTTCCCAAATATTTATCTTCTCTTGCATTAATTCAACCTGAGTTTAACTCTGTTGCTGATGTTGAGAAAGTGATGGAGGGGGAAGTGAGGTAAACGCAAAGGTCATTGCTACCATTAAAAACAACTTGCCGGAAAACGCACTCAAAACAAAAACTCCAAAAAGAAAAACACCTGCAAAAACAACAGCAACTTGTCCCTCTACAAGCCAAGTTTAGCAAAAATCGATTCTGCTGTTATTGTCACTTCGTTTGGTTAAGTATTTTATTATAGAAAAATGCAGAAATAAAAAAAAAAAACAAAATAATGACATAGATTTAGCTTGATTTTATGCTTCAAATTGTAATTGCCTAGAGGAGAGAAAGCAAGGATGAAGTCGTCCTTCCTGTCTGTATAAAATAAAAGAATTGAATAATAAGTTCCATACAAAGAAACAAGAAGTCAACCCATAGACCATAGACGGCCACAACTAGAGCCAAATCCCGCGTGTAGCTCCCACACCAACTCCGTCCCCTTGCTTAGAATGAAAGTGCAGGAAGTCACTAGATAGAAAGTTGTTAATTGGTTATTTGGATGCACTGCTGTATCCATATAGCTTTGGTTTCAGCTTCGCTAATAGATAATAACAAGTGGATCTGTCATCCCCAAACTTATCTCTTTTGTCATCAGTTATTTCAGTGCTATTGCGTTAAACATTGATTTTTTATTAAGGATACTCATTAGAGTTATTAGAGAGAGAGAGACAGGGAAAGTGCATTGGCTTACGCGAATTTACATATGTATGTATGTATGTATGTATGTATATGCTCCGTTTCTGTTACCCTTTGTCGCCTGTCATTTGCGAGTTATACACATTTTTAATTGTGTTTGGCAAGTATGTGAGAGAGCACTTGAGCTCAGTCAGTCAGACAGTCGACAGTCGACAGTCGACTTGGCTGTCAATGCACCAACTTCCCCTTCCAACTACCCACCCACTTCATATAGCACATGCATGTAAATATTGTGTGTACTATGTTTCCGTCTATTGGTTACGCTCTTTTGCTCTATGTGCTGTGTGCTTCACCTCCAATTTCCACTCCCTTGTCGGGTCTGTGACTTGGGCTAAGTGCATTTTAATGCCGTTAGATGGGTGCATCTGCTAAATGCATAAAGAGGAGCGTAGGCAGGAATGGCTGTCGGAGGAGGAAGAGAAGGAGGGGAAGGGTGTGTGCGTGCGAGGCCAAGAACAAGCAGTTGCACCTATAAATAAATTGATTACTCATGGCGTTTTTGGTTGAAAAAGATGTTCATTTAGCCGAGATTAAACCGGGATAAAACCAGCGCACAATAGCAGAAAAAATAGAAAGTTGGCATGAGTCAACAAGGTTGCCAAAACTTAAAGATATTATATTATGTCAATGTCTACTCTATTTACTCTAAGTATTATTTTTTACACTCACACATGCAGTAAAAGGTCTGGATCACATTGCCGAAAATATTTTATCATATTTGGATGCCGAATCGTTAAAATCAGCCGAATTGGTTTGCAAAGAATGGCTACGTGTCATCTCTGAGGGCATGCTGTGGAAGAAGCTAATCGAGCGCAAAGTTCGCACAGACTCGCTATGGCGGGGCTTGGCCGAACGTCGAAATTGGATGCAATATTTGTTTAAGCCACGGCCAGGACAAACACAACGACCGCATTCATTCCACCGCGAGTTGTTTCCGAAGATTATGAATGTAAACTTAAAGTAAGAGCAAAATGAAGTTCCTCTCTTTACATAAACTCTTTCTTTCAATAGGACATCGACAGCATAGAGAATAATTGGCGAACTGGACGCCATATGCTGCGGCGCATCAATTGCCGCTCTGAGAACTCCAAGGGTGTCTATTGCCTGCAATACGATGATGGCAAAATTGTATCTGGCTTGAGGGATAACACCATCAAAATCTGGGATCGCACGGGCCTACAGTGTGTAAAGGTGAGTAAAAAAGGAAAGAAATATAATGCTGAATGAGTGTTTAATGTGTATCCTTCTTTGCAGACTCTAACGGGCCATACTGGTTCCGTGTTGTGCTTGCAGTATGACGATAAGGTCATCATTAGTGGCTCTAGCGATTCCACAGTTCGTGTTTGGGATGTCAATACGGGCGAAATGGTCAACACTTTGATCCATCATTGTGAGGCGGTGCTACATTTGCGTTTCAATAACGGCATGATGGTTACATGCTCCAAGGATCGTTCTATTGCCGTCTGGGACATGACCTCGCCCAGCGAGATAACTCTGCGCCGTGTCCTAGTGGGCCATCGTGCTGCTGTCAATGTGGTGGATTTTGATGAAAAATATATTGTGTCTGCCAGTGGAGATCGTACCATCAAGGTCTGGTCCACTTCGAGCTGTGAATTTGTGCGCACTTTAAATGGCCATAAGCGTGGCATTGCTTGTCTTCAATATAGAGATCGTTTGGTGGTCAGCGGTAGTTCTGATAATTCCATAAGGTAAACTAGTTAGAGTGAAGTTTGCTCTTGAACAAGTACAGAGGGTTCTCCTTTATCATCTTTTAGACTTTGGGATATCGAGTGCGGTGCCTGCCTGCGTGTTTTAGAGGGTCACGAAGAGCTGGTGCGTTGCATACGTTTTGATACGAAACGCATTGTAAGTGGTGCCTATGATGGTAAAATTAAAGTTTGGGATTTGGTGGCTGCTCTAGATCCACGAGCGGCTTCCAATACTCTTTGCTTAAACACACTGGTGGTAAGTAACGGATAAAAAAGGTTTCCATTTGAGTAATAAGTACAAATTTTTGTTTGTTTTCCTTAGGAGCACACTGGTCGCGTTTTTCGTTTGCAGTTCGATGAATTTCAGATTGTTAGCAGCTCTCATGATGATACAATTTTAATTTGGGACTTTCTAAATTTCACCCCCAATGAGAATAAGACCGGACGCACTCCATCACGTAAGAGACGATCAGTCCAGAACTTTCACCTAATGAATTATGTGCATAATTATATTTGATTTTCATACATCTGTGTATTAGCGGCTCTGATGGAACATTAACATTTTGTGCAAAGGCAGCTTAGGGAGTTACATCTAGTTTCCTCTACAAGCGAAGAAGAGGAGGAAGATGGTGAAGATGAGGATGAGGATGAGAATGAAGAGGAACAAGAGGGGGAAGAGCAACAGCAGGAGGACGATGATGATGATGTCGATGGGAGCGATCCAGAATTAGCAGATGTGGATTATGATGATGTTGATCTTGAAAATCTTGATGACTATAACGAATGAATGAATGATGATGATTAGCCAGCAAAAGGAAAAAAAAAACAAAAGCAAACAGCATTGAGACTCGTCTACACTAAGGAATGGAAACTATTATGAACCCAAGAATAACAGCGATCTCTAAGCGTCTATACAAACACACACACAACCCTACAACCACAACCACACCAACACCCATTTAATGAATTAATGAAGTTATAAAATCAATAAAAGAAAAAACACAATCAATTAATATTATATGATTAGTTTTGCAACAAACTGGCTGTAAGGTTTGATATACATACATGTTATCCATATGAAACCAGAAAACACAGAAATCTGTATTAGTGTAACTACTTAGTCTTAGGCAAGGGTCAGTTTTTCAGTCTGTATCAATACGATCGATCGTTTGTGTGGTGTGTTTAGTTTTTAAGTGTTTAATTAGCTCAAATACAAAATTATGAAAACAAAAACAAAAAATTTTCAAAGCTGAGTAAAAAAGAATCTACAATTGGCAAACAATATATGCGTCTCTATAACTATATCTAAATAAATAGAGTGGCTTTATTTAGACATACAAAACAAAATATTGGAAGCATTAAAAACCATCACAATAATTTCTCTCCCATAAAATTGAACATTTTGTAATTAAATTTACATTACTTGTTGCGCCTCTGAACCAACTGAAAAAATTTGAAAAAAAACACATTAAAATTTTTGTTATTTGTAAAGTAAAAAATTTGATTACGGTAATAAATTAAATATAAGTTATGTTAAAAATATTAACTGAAATGTATTTTTTGTATAAATTAAAAAAAAAAGACGAAAATTGTCCCCAACAAATGAAAACCATCATCGATCTGTAGTTAAAAGAAGAAACAAATTTCCGGTAAATGCATAATACAATTTAGAAAAGTAAATACTCTACGTATATGTAATACTAATTATATATTATTGATCTATAACTATATAGAATCTATTAATATTGTATGTAGAAATTAGCCAATTTCCCAACTCGTGTTTAAAATTAATATATATATATATATTTATAGAGAGAGATCGTTCGTTGATTGTGATCTTAATTTTTGATCATAATCACAGCTTCTGCTTCCGCGTTAAATATATTAGTGTGTATGTATATAAAAGTTTTTATTAAAAACAAAACAGAAAAAGCAAAAATCCACATAACCAACCAACCAACCTTAATGTATAAGTAAAAAAAACTGTTTAGTGGAAATGCAGCTTGTTGAAAGCTAAATGGCATATGAATGGGCTTTTAGCTTAGGTATCATATATATATATAAATATATAATATATATATATACCATATATATATATATATAAATATATATATTTAGAATTAGTATTAAAAAATAAATTGTGTAAAGAACTATTGCTAAACAAAACTTTTGTGCTTAACAGTCGTTTAATTTTGCAATTCAAATTTAACGGCCGACTGCAAAAGTTTGAAATGGCTTGGTGGCGTCCAGTAGCGCCTGGCGCCATCTTGACGTTTGCATTTTTCTTCTTAAACGCTATTATGGCGCTAGTGGGCACTGGCGCCATCTTGACGTCTCCGTTTTTTCTTTTCAAACGCGTTTTGAGTAATGATGGCAACCATAGTCTGATCGAAAACTCCCGTGTTTTTCCTATGTGGACAAAAAAATATAAAGAAATTTAAGTTGTCAAAAGTTGTTTACGAAATTAAATTAAGCCGATAACATGCAATGGTATGTGGGCTCCGTTTGGGGGGATTCCAAGCGAGGCCTCGACAAAAAGGTGATTAGCTTGGAATTTTCTGAAATGGAGAAACCTTTTCTGGTCAGTAAAGTTAAATTTAAAGTCAACAAATGCGAGAACCTGGGAAGCCGGCCTAGCAAATATCTTAACGAATTGTCGACTTCACATTGCCTGGAGATGGGAACTGCTGTGACTCCAGTGGATTATTATGTGGAAATATTGCTACAACAATTTTTACCCGGCGAGACTTCAAACTGTTCCATAAGCTCCAAGTCTGGGGAGAAAATTGAATTCGAACTAAAGCTGGAGAAGATTATGACGAACACGCAGGTGGAAAAACTCAATGCGGCTGAAATATACAATCTGGCCCTGGGCTACAAAGAATGCGGCGTTCAAATGTTTAAGGCATATCCGAAATTTGCATTCGATTACTTTTCACGTGCTGCCAAGTTACTAATTACCTACAAACCCTTTGACAAGCTGAACATGAAATCGAATGGCATCAATGGGAGCACTGTGGAGGCTCTGTTCGTTCAGGTGCAGACCAATTTGGCTGCTTGCATGCTGCAGGAGCAGCGCTATGAACATGTTATATATCACACAGAATTCGTGGAAACTGCAGAAAGTCCCAGTGAGAAGAGTATCTATAGGCGGGCACTCGCCTACTATCATCTTAAGGAATTTGCCAAAGCGCAAAGTACGCTGGAACGCGTGCCAAAGTGGGAGGAGAAGAAAGAGTTTATCAAACTCAGAGACAACATAGCCTCCAGCTGGAAGAATAGTGAGGCTCATTACAAGAAAGTGGTGCAGCGAATGTTTAGCTAAAATAGAATATATGTAATAAATGTATTTTGTTTCCTACAAATCTATTTAGTTTTCTTATGCCTGTTGTTCTTTTTTTGACTGTCCAATTTCGGTTTCTTATTTTTGAATTTCATGTTGCCGGGAAGCTTTGTCCGCTTTCTCGATGACTTTTCCTCGTGCTTAAAGAGTTCTGTACGAAGAAAAAGTAAAGTGAAGTTAGAAATCGAAATAAATTGATGATTCTTAAAGTTCGTTCTACCTTCATCTGGCTCTTCTCCTACTTCATCCTTGTAGTACTGTGCATCATCATCGCTTTCATACTGCTCTTCTTCTTGATCTTTTGACTGTTCTCTTTTTTGCTGTCCCTTTTCTGCCTTCTTTAGCTTTAAATTACGTGCTCTATTCTCAGCTTGCTCTTTCTTGCGTTGCTCTTTCATCTTTTTCTTCTTCTCAATTAGTATCCTCATCGACACCTTTTCTTCCTCTGTTTTGACTACGTGATCGTGATAAAGAACTTCCCCGGTAAGCAACTCCTCTTCGATTTTAATTAATTGCATTGTTAGACGTGGTCCGATCTCATGCAATTTGATTGAACTTTTATTATCCTCCAGATTGCCTTTGCTTTTCAAAGTCTGAGCCAGCACTACATGGGATTGCTCGTCATCCTCGGCCTCGGATTCAGAGGCGTAGCCATCTCTAACAGAACAGAAAAAAAGAAAATTGATTGTAGAAAACATTCGGTGTTGGAAATCACAAAGGTAATGCTTACTTGGTCACAAAGTCCACCACTTCATTGCATTTACTGAGGTTTGGCACATTACCCTTTAGGATCTTTTGCACCGAACGCTTTAAACCCACTGGCACCACCTGCACTGAATAGTGCCGCATTTCCACCAGCTTAGTCTCAGGATTGTAGGAAAATAAAACGCACCGTTTTATGGTGCCAATATTAACCTGGGCCAAATTAATGGCCGGGAACATATTCTGAAATGTGTTTGCCATCAACTTCAGGTGTTTGCCATCGCCACTGAAGTTATTCATAATGACCAGAGGAGCATGTTTAAAGTGGTCTGGATCAATCATTTGCTTCTTACTGCTGGAAATTACATCCCTGGCAAGAGTAAATTGATGCACCTATTGAAAAAAAGGAATGTTAGTAAAACAACATTTCTTATAAACTGCATTTACCTACCTTAAAGGTGAGCGATGGACCTCTTGGAAGTCGGACCACTTTAAAGGATAATTGTGTTGATGCCTTATTAAAGATGGCCATGTGTGAGACATGAAAAAAACTGCTTAAACTCACAAAATCCTTAATGCGATTCATGCGTTTCTCCCTTAAATTGGTGGCCGTGAAGGGTTCCATAATCCTACGAAAGTCTAGAGTTAGGTCTGTGATATATGGACAAGTTAGTCCTCGGTGTATGACAAATGAATGGGGAGCCTCGACGATTTCGCTCGGTTCGCTGGCCTTAAAGGCAGCTGTCCGTGTTTTTGGATGCACTTTCTTTTTGCCGCGTCCCATGGTATTTGCAAAAATCAAAATAAATTCTCAAACCAAACCTAGCCAACACGTGCGCTAATTAGTGTGACCGTTTTGAACAAAAATACCAAACATTTTATCAGTTTTGTAACAGTGTTTTTTGACAAAAAGGCGCCCAGTGTGAAAAAATTTTAAATTTAAATTTGTTTGCACTTGAATATATTATTTTCGCTTATTAACAAACGTTCTAATGATTTTTTGGCCATTAGTTGTAAGGTAGGGGCAAAGATTGAGAGAACGAATAACGCCATTGCCAGAACTTGGATTGGACATCGTTACGCTTCTCAACATTGATAATTGTACCGGAGGCGTCACTGATATATTCTCTAAGCGCTTTACCTGTTGTTGGCCACGCTGCGGCTGTTGCAAAAGCTGCCTTTGGGGAAGTACAATTTGTTGTGCTATTCCCTTGCCTACAACAGGACCGCGCTCAAATATAGGTTTTTTAACCGGCACTTGTTGAATGCTCTTGTTTGGAAATGTTTTTTTTTGATTAAGATTGGGAAAGAGCCGTTTTCTTTTTGCTTTTTTGAGAGCTCTGAGCCGAGCAGCCGCTACTTCCCTCTTTGCTGCATTTACAGCCGCGGCTTTAATTCGACTTACAGTCACAGCAGCACAAAGTGAAAAGCCTAGGAAACCATAGGTCAAAGCATATTTCTCTACAACATCTGGAGGACTATGCATTTTCATTAGAATAGGAGTACAGACTTTAAGAATCCGATGTCGTATATATCTGGAGGCTTGCCTGTTCAAATTAGAGTTAATGTGTCCATTTCTCCCCTTCAAATGCGGTTCAATGCGACCTGAGATGAAGGTTAATTGTGGTACTAGACAGGCCCGGATTACATAGTTGCCTAATTTTCCTAAGCCAATAACCGCGCCATAAACTGTGGTCAATGCCTGCTTTTGCAATGCTTCCTTATAGATTCTTCAAAAAAGGTTTGGAATCGATTGGAATCTATAATACTTGTTCTATATGCTTAGAACACCTACCCGATGACTCTTGGCAAGATAGCATTATGAGGATTGTCGAAATGCCAGACAATCTCGGCAATTATGTTACCCGAATACTCTCGCAGTGCCCAATGATCCTCAGGAAGCGAGCAGTCTTGGCGGATCAAAAGGCACGTTAACACGGCTGGTATCAACTGATGAAGCTGGAATTAAACAAGAGCAATAAAACGTAGATACGATGTTGCATACGGGGGTACTTACGCATTTTTGGAGGCACAAGCTCTTGTTGGCCACCAATGCCCGCACCATTCGCATCAGGCGCAGCAGCATCGACATATTGCACTTTGCCACATTCAATTTCACAGCATTAGAGATGAAGTGACCAAAAGTTGGCAGGATTTCGTGGAGTGCCCGGTCAGTAGTCAGTGTGAGCAAGGCACAACGACGTTTCTTCTCCGAAATTCCCAGGCAAGTCTTAGTAATTAGTTGAAAGAAGCTCCGCTGCTCTCGGCTTAAAATCCGTTTACTTGGCTTTAAATAGGCTTTCTCGTGCTTAATCCATCGGATGGAAGGATTTTGAAGTATGGCATTAATTTTAGGTAAGACTGCTGTCTGAGATACAGACTTCGTTTGTGGTTTACGTTTTTTCACCTTTTTGGGCCTTCTCACAGACTTATTGTATTTAGTATTTGGCATTATCACTATATTCTTTAGTATCTTTTCACCGTCATTATTATTATTCGTTTTCACTGATTTGTTTTCCCTTTGGCACTTGTTAAGTCTTAAAATGCTAAAAAGCAAATCCGTATCCCCGTTGTACAGGTGTGTGCATTTGAACTTTCGCGCCTTTATCATCCGTGCGTATGCGAACGTATCGCCAAGGAGCTGACGACACCAATCTCTCACCATCTGACACGTTTCACGTAGAACAGGCTCACTTAAGGACTCGTCTATATGGGCTTTGGCTATCTCATTTACAGAAACTGCTGAAATGCTTTTGCGTTTGCCTACAACATCTGCGTCCACATCATCGTGACAATGTCTCATTTTCTGTTTGACAGTTGAGTTTTGGACGTGAGGCTTCATCTCTGTAACAGAAAAACTTCTCACAGCCCGCAAAATGTCAAGTAAATTGAATTTCTAAATTTACAAAGAAACTTGCAGATGTCGACATTTTTTTCAAAGGGCCTTTCCTTATTAACATTTTTAGATATTCAACATGGTTCATATTATAAAGCGACCTAGTAGCCCGCTGAACATCTTTAGAAGTGGAACCTTAGTTCTTCTACCCAAATATGCAAACTTCAAATTAAAAAATATCATTAAGATAAACTAGGCTTCAAAGTTTCATATAGAAACTCGACTTAAGCAAAGCCTGTACATATACCAAAAAAAAAAAATGTTTTTATTTTATAAGAACTAGTTTTAAAAATCAGAATCTTTTCTATTGTGAATAGTTTTTAAAACACTACATCCGTTTTCCATGTAGCAGGTAAAATGTAGAAAGGGCAAGCTGAACATTGGGTTGTCATGCAATATATTATTTTGTGCTTTTTTGGCGAAGTTATTATTTTTTTAACAAGAGAACCACTTGGCTTGAGCTTCCTTTAAATACTAGGTGAAGTCCGTTAGGAATAACTTAATTTCAAAAGTTTGAAATATTTGCCATTATGAAAAGGAATGGCTGAAATTCCAAGGCCTAGCATGCAAGCAATCTAAAATATATTCCATATTATATGTTAAACAATATTTTTAATTAAATTGATAGATAAACTTGTGAATTTGGATCTTACATGTCATCTATGGATAATAATATTTCCATAAACGATAGAGAACCAAGCCAAACAAGACACCACCGATCACAAATTTCCATAAATAACTCAGTCAGGGGCGTAGGTCTGTAAGGGGAACGTACATGACACCCATAAGACGGGTCATCTGAACTTTTCCATTGGCATCCTTGTCGTACTAGATTACATTGAATTAATGAACTAAAGAAATATATTTAAAGTAATTGCATACACTTACTTGCTGCATATACTGAGAGCCACCCTCTGGCCCGACTGGCACAATCAGTCTGCCTCCATTGGCCAATTGATTGATTAATTCGGTGGGCGTATCCGGAGCAGCAGCTCCCACATGAATGGCCTGATACGGTGCTAGACTAGGGTGGCCCTTTCGTCCATCGCCTTCTACAATGATTAATTTTTCCGATTCCAGCATTGAGCGATCATCGGCATTTAAATTTGCTTTACTCATATGCACCAGCGACGCTTGATGTTCGATGCCCACAATTCGGGTATTTGGGTTATCACCTTTGGCTTTAATGTAGCGATAGAAACAGGCTGTTAAATAGCCAGACCCCGAGCCCACATCAAGGACATGGGCGCCAGGTTGCAAATGATCACGTAGATATTCCAAAGCAAAGGCATGCTGCAGGTGACACATAGTATAATATACTTCTTGCATTTGCTGGTCCGTCTTACCATATGTGGAGCACTGATTGTTACACCGCCTCCTATGGGTTGCGGAGCATCCATATAAGGATTTCGTGGAGAATAATGCTTACGATCTGTCTCTATCATGGCCTTGGCGACTGCATCACTTCCAATGACGCCGTATTCTTTAATTCAGACATCGCCAAATAGAACCACAAATAGAATTATAATATATGGATTGCTAGGGAAAATAGTTTACCCTTTAGTTGGCGTATTAGATCTTCATTGCTAGCACCCACGGAACGCCAGGCCATGCTGAAAGCACGGATTAATATGCCGAGCCTAATTATTACTGCAATATTCAAATTTTTCAGCCTTGCAATTTCTTATTGCTGCTGGAGATGGGAAAGAAAGAAGAAGAATTACAAGGTACCTAATGAAGGAAGGTGACGCCGGCAGTTTGCAATTTTTCCGCACTTATGTACGTCATCAGTGCTCGCCAACACAACTTACCTAAATAAGAGAATATATCAAGGTTCCAAAATATTAAATTTAAAATGGCAACAACCCAATTCACTTGCTTTCGTACTTCGTTTTAATTTTTCAACTTACAATATACAAACATTTGACTATTTAATAAGTTATCTTGCGTTTTTGTACCATAATCAAACAAGCAACTAACATTTGCGCACTTTACAACACTAAATCATCCGAGTAAATAAATATTTTTTAAGGATAATTTTGTTTTGCGCCTAGGTAAATACATACATGTAAGTTTGTAAAATGTTTGAAGCCCAGTGCACATAAAGGCATATTTAATTATATTATTTTGTAACAAAGACAATTTTATCTACCCACATGAAATTAGGAAATCAAAAACATAGCTGATCTTTAATGATCAAGTTTCTGCGCAAATGGCTACTTCAAATGTCGGCAAAATACGCTTAAAAAATTTAAATGAGTTACAAGAAACCACACATTTTTGCGAGAGTTCCACTACGACAACAAAAGAGATTGTGGTGAATTCACCAGAGACACCTAAAAAGGTGTCAACAACTTCCCGCAGTCGGCGTGCCGCAACGACAACAAAAAAAGCAAGACACGCAAATAATGAGGATACCAAGAATATCGTAGAAAACTCTACGGTAAAGCGTACAAGTAAAAAGGAACCACCACAGGGACAATTACGCATCGACTCCTTCTTTAAGAGCACAGTCAAAAACTATAAAGTTGAATTTGATCTGCCCAAGACCACGCTAAGGTCACTTAGGCAGAAGAAGACGACAAGCCGGACTCCTAAAAAAGGGCGGAAACGACTTTTTCACGAAGAAACAACGACTACTAGTACCTCACAAAGTGATGAGACAGAGCTAAAAATCAAGATCAGAGGAACCATAAAGAAAAGAAATCAACCTTTACGGCACACCAAAATCAATAATATCAAAGTAGACTCAAATGATATAATCGATCTATGCTCTGATGATGAAAATGTGGAGGCCGTGCCCACTAGCAAAACGCCTGAGCAGAACAAACAACAGGTCATGCCAATAGTTTCTTTAGACGTTAATTTGGCGGCAGTGTCCACCAGCAAAACATCTGAAAAGAACCAACAACAGTTTATGACAATAATTCCTTTAGACGTAAATAAAAAACATGCCATAGAAAAGTCCACGACTTCCAGTCTAACAGCAATTAGTGGAGAAAAAGCCACAACCTCACGTCGACCGCGGGGATCACCGCGCCCATGTCCACCGTATAAAATCATAGAAGGCACAAATTTCTGTGTGGATGGTTTTCAATTTGGTGTCTTAGCCAATGTTACGCACTATTTTCTGTCACATTATCACGCTGATCATTATATTGGTCTTACTCGCAAATTTGCTCATCCGATTTACATGAGTCCAACGACTGCGCGCCTGGTGCGCACGTTCATCCAACTTGATGACATCTATATAAACGAGATTGAGGTAGATCAGACCATTATAATAGATAATATTGAGATCACCGCTCTAGATGCTAATCAGTAAGTACAGGAAAATCATTTTTATTCAATTTGATAAAAATATTTGTATCTTTCTTAGTTGTCCGGGTGCTTTGATGTTCTACTTTAAGCTTAGCTCCGGCCAAACTATACTTCACACTGGTGATTTTCGTGCCAACTTTGATATGGAATCTTTGCCCATTTTCTGGAATAATTTACAATTAGATCTGCTTTATTTAGATACGACATATCTGAATAAAAATTATGATTTTTGCCATCAAAGTGAAAGCATTGATCGTGCCTTGAGATTGGTGGAAGAATTTCACCACAAACACAGGGACAAGCGCATACTTCATGTCTGTGGCTCATATGTGATTGGCAAAGAGAAAATTTGGCTAACAATAGCCAAGGAGTTTGGCTTGAAAGTATGGACTGAACCACATCGACGTCAAGCTATCGATTGCCTGAAATTGCCTGATGCGGAAAAGCTTTTATGTGATGACCCAAATGTAGCCAATTTGCATGTGATTGGCTTGGGACAAATAAGCTATCCCGTAAGTAGTACCAAAACAAATATATATAGATTTCAGTGACATTTTTCACTTTCAGAGCCTGGTGGAATATTTGGATTTATATCAAAATAAATACGATATGATT
Organism: Drosophila nebulosa; assembly: GCA_024703675.1. Lineage (NCBI taxonomy): Eukaryota > Metazoa > Arthropoda > Insecta > Diptera > Drosophilidae > Drosophila > Drosophila nebulosa. The sequence goes on along the minus strand of JANFPS010000007.1, from coordinate 471,225 downwards.
CTGGGACTCAGGCCAAGTGGTTGGGAGAAGAACAGGAAACCTTCGTATGGCAAGCGCATAAGCGTTTTAGGTATCGAATACTCTGAACATTCTAGCTATAGGGAGCTAGAACGTTTTGTGCGCTATCTAAGGCCAAATAAGGTAATAAGCACAGTCCCCGTAGAGAGAGATCTGTTTATTACTGGAAAAGTTCCAACTCAGTGGTATCAATATGAAGGACCAGCGTGCATGTTGCCCAAAGCTTTTCAGCCATCCATTACGACGTTTCTTAAACAAACACCGCAAAACCAATCAAAAACCACAAAGTCTTCGCCGTCCTGTAAATCAATTGGAAATAGTGAAATGATTATAAGTCCGCTTAGCCCATTAAATAATGAGAATAATGATAATGCGGATGACAAGGATGAATATCTTACAATAACTCCCGATCATGTAACAATTGCTTCTAGTGTTGATGTAAACTGTAAGTCCACTTCAACTCCAGGGAAACCAAAACAGGAAAACGAACCGCAGCCAGTGAGCAGATTAACTTCAGATGCATCGGATGATATGCTTTCATTTTTATAGCCATTGCATATCAGTCAAATTCCAGATGCTCCAGTTGTTCCAAAATATTTAGATTTAAGCTCAAACAGTTATTTAATGCTTAAGACATTTTTTTGTTGTTGTGTGCAATTAAGTAAGAGCTTTCTTTGAATTGATCGGTCGTTGGTAACTGTTACCAGTTTCAATTTTGTTCAATCCCTAGGTGATTGTTTAAAGGTAAGACTTGGCTATATTTTATTGCTAAACCGTTTGTGATCGATCGGTTGGAATTTTCTTTAGTTACTTAAGATCGATTTGAAATATCCTTTGGTAATTAAGTAAGATTTAAACACATAATTGTACAATACAAGGCATTAATTTTAATAATGTACACACAGTTATTCATACATTTATATTATAAATATTTTCCACTAATTTCACATACCTAATCAAAATTTTATTCAATATAGTATCGAGTGTGTGCAAACGAACCCGCCTCCGCCTTTCGGTTATATGAAAAATACTATAATAAATTAAGTTCAGCGAGTTTAACTAAAACATTACAAAGTGAAATAATAACGGCAATCGTTCATATATATATGTGTATACACACATATATGAATATAGAGTACAGAATAAGTTTTAATTTTGATTACCTCAGTGATATGTGTGCTTTTTATGCTTATTCATTTGGAATGGCGATTATAAAGTTTTTGGATACACTTTGATTCAATTTGTTTCAATTCTTACACAAACATTAGAAAATAACGAGGAAAAAATAATATTAGAACAATAAACACTATAATAAAAAGCATCAGAGCAGAGAGAAGATGGAAAAGTTCAATAAATTTTTTACCTAAATAAGTTTTAATAAATTTTTTTGTTTTTTTTTTTTTTTTGAGATAAACTAGACAACAATAAAGCGCTTAGAGACGTGGGGATGTTGGCTTTGACTTGATTCACGGATTCGGCATGCCAGATTTGGTTTTTCCATTTGGTGGGGTATACACTTAAAGTGGGAGCAACACTAATTAACTGATAAACAGAAAAGAAATGTATTTATGGATTTAAAGATTTGGGATTTGCATGAGATTTACCACCAGGAGAAGAATGGACTCTTATTCTGGAAGCGCTGGGTAAAAGAAAAAAAGCGACTGCCACTGGAGCTGAAAAAGAAAATTTATTAATAATTTGTTAAATTCAATATAAAGAAGAATTTCGTTTAGCTCACCGCTCTACAATGACGGCTGGCATCTGGACCAATTGAACAGGAGATTTACCATCCCTTAGTGCTTGTGTCAGATTCAAAATCTGTCCTCGCATCACAGACATTTGACGCTCAAAGAGACGCTTATCGAATCCGCGATCCTGCTGGAACAGATATAACAGCTCGGTGCAGATTTCCTCAACAAAATTCATATCCGACAGCTTGGGCAACACATGATCCTTAATGTCATCACTAAATGGCACTTTCGCTTGGGGTAACCAGGCCCAATGATAGGGATAAGCGCGCCACGAGTCTGGATGCTTAAATGGAAATGCCAGACCATTATCAATGGCTGCAATTTTGATTTGCGGAGCATCCACCAAATTCCAGGGTACATCCGAAGCTTGTGACTGATCCCGTTTGGTTTTCGTTTGGGTCAACTGCTCCTCACGATCACACTCATCGCTACTGGTGGAACTGTTTGGCTTTATCTGGGTACCCCGATCTTGCCTACCCGCGGTAGTTGGCGCAGGGTTTAGCAAAGGGGGCGTCGTTTCATGCAGATCAACAATTGGATGCTGCTGGTGTTTAGGCCTTAAGACCTCAGCCATGGTGCGACCACCAGTGCCGCCCACTTCACCAGTGACCTTTGGAGCCACATATTTGATTAGCCAATTATCATTGCCCCGATCGGTGTTACGTATAATATAGTCCAGGACAACAAGTCGCTCGAATTGCAACTGGAATGACTTGGCCACAGCCGGCGATAATTGTTCGCTCTCGAATCGACGCAGCCAATAGTCGGCATCCTTGTAGCCTTCCACAAACATTTGAAAGGAACCAGTCTGAGAAACAAATAGAAGAATAGATTAGTCTCATATCTCAAATGGGCTGAGGATTGGGGGGCGGGGATCACCTTTAAAGGCAAGCTCATGCGATTGAAATGAGCCGATGGATAATGCTCCTTTATGCGTTTCTTAAGCTTGGCTTTCTGGCGATCGATACGCGCGTAGTTAAAACTCTCGGCCACAAGTCGAACTACATGAGTCTTTGGTACCACATTTAAATTTAATTTACGATCCACCAAACTGGCTCCCGCTTCCGAAAGGTAACTAAATCAAGAGCAAAAAACGTGACATCCAATAAGCTAATATGTACTTTAATTGAGCTCACCCCTGATTTGGTATCAAGCAAGCACGTCCAAAGCAACATGGACAGCAAAGCTTGTGCATCCATTTGGTCCATTTTGGATTCAGTCGCCCATATGGCTCTTCATCTTTTGGCTTAAACACGGCGACACAACGCTAAGAGTATAGAAATAATTATTAAACGGGCAACTTAAATTTAAATTTAAAACTGTAACCAAGCTAAACCAAAAGTCCTGCAAAATTACCACAATTGCAAAACTTCCCCGTTTGTTGGATTAAAAATGCTCTTTGCGTTTTACTTTATGGTGTGGGCAAGACTCGTTAGCCCAAAACCAATGCGAAACGCTAAAATTTTAGAAAATAATTCTACTTTCACTCACATTTGAAGGATCTTTGACAAAATAGGAACCACTGCTACCCTGATAGATACGTTCAGGCAGAACACCTTGCTCAATAGCCAATTCTGTTTGGGCCACAACCTCAGAAAAAAGGGGATCATCTGAAATTAAACATAATAATAAAATATATTTGTGCTTTCCAAATTATGTTCAAGTGGTTAATACAAATCAAATTTGTACGTAAAAAATACGTAGGCATTCTGCAGGCAACGCTCACTTGAATAACACTAACACTGCAGAATAAATTGTTTTTAACAATTTTGTAATTGAAATAAATGTTGTTGAAATATTTATAAATGGGGGGTGGGGGCCTGAAGTGGTGGGGTTAAGGGGGTGGCCTTTTCTCTTGGCATTTGCGTGCCAGCTGTTGTTTAATAATAGCCAACAAAAGTTTCTTTCAACCAAAACCTTGACATTGCCACGAAGTAGGCAAAGCGTAATTTGTAAAGTGGCCAGGCCCATTGTGTATGGGAAGGAGAAGAAAAATCAATCAATCGGCAGCAACAAATCAACCTATAAAATCAAAGTTCTCATTAAACTCTGAGTGATCCTCACAAATGGTAAACACAAAAATTTCACGACTCGAACTCAACGACGTAGGTGACATATTGCGACTTCTAACTGTAGCTAATCGACCACCTTCTATAGCCACACTCACAGCTGATAAGTTCAGAGAGTTTGCAGGTCGAAATTAGCATAGCTAAAGTGTTGTCGATAAGGTGACAGTGGTGGCATTCACACAGTTGTGCTTGGTCGACTTACACAGGTTCCTCAGGGGGCAATTGGCGCATTGACATCGAGGTCGTACAATTTTCACAGTCACTGTATCACTGGAGCCCCGTTTCATTGACAGTGAATCGACCAGAAATGGTGGCTCCTCCTCACCATCGGATGCCGCTGGTAGGTAATCTTTCTCCAAAGCTTGACATTTTTCCTTGCAACATATACACGCATATGGCACCGATATGGAGTTTTCAGAACTTTCCGCATAGGAAAGTACAGCCAGATTACTTGTAGTTGGTTGCTCCGAGTCCAGTTCATCCGCCGACAGTTCCGTCTTGTTACTGGCTCCTCTTCTTGCTTGTTCTACTTCTTGGGGCATGGGCTGCTGCGTGTGTTCATCGGTCTCGGTTGATGGCCGCTGCTGCTGCTGTTGCTGCTGCCTCGACTTCGGTGTGAATGGGGGGCAATAATAGTTACTCATTGTACTAACATTATTGTTGATGTTCAATGTGTTTCTTGTCTTGGCTCGTCTCGGATCGTGTGTTGTTGTTTTTGACTATGTGCAGTGGGCGATAGGTTCCATTTTCACAAATCACAGAAAGTGAAATCTTTTTCTCAAATTCGTCAAACGACTTTGAGCTTGCGTAAAAAGATCGCGTATTGTTTTAAGCAACAAAACAAAAAGAACCTACACATAAAACTTTTTGCACTTAATTTGAACATGAACAGAAAGGCAACTTTGTAATTAAATTAACAAAATCAAAATAACTATTTGAGTCACAAGCAAAATCTACTAAACCATTGAATTGAAAGATTCTTAAGCTGTAATAACGGAAAATTTCTTAAAAAAAAGTTTAACGAAGGAAAGATATTTTTACATGATATACTCAGACTTATATGCTATCCAATAGGACAATAAAAGGAAATACATGTTTTTGAAGTTTCGGTGTTTCATAATAGTAAAAGTCGCTTAAAGTAGCGAAGCGACTTTTCCATGCCATGAAAAAGCTAGCATGGCATTTAGTAGAGGGATTTACTAGAACCGATAAGAACCAGAACAACGGAGAAGTTGTGCTTGCTTAATCTTAATACTCGACACACAAGTACATACACATAGACATAGACAAACACTCACTTTACACACCACACACACACACACATACACACATTTGATGATGCTGCTGCCACAGGAAGCCCCACACATTTTTATTAAGTCACTTGTATGACTTCATTCGTTCCTATTGGTACTTACCACCAAATGTATTTGACATTAGATCTACATGATCATGTCCACGTCCCAGGCCCCCAAGCAAATCGCTTATGCGACTACCATGACTAACACCGGCACCACCGCCAAGTAGTGGCTGGGATTCCCGATTATCGCTGCCTGCGTCCGTGGACATGCCCTCAAAATCAATTTCTGGCACTAGACAAATATCGTCGACCTCCTCGTGAGGCAGTCGAGCTATGAGCGTAGACGATTTTGAAGGCGATGAAGATTTGGCTGATGCTGTTGTTGTTGCTGTTGCTGCTGCTGCTAAGTGACTAATGGCCAACGGTTGCGGTGAGCAGCGACGACTGTCATTGCTGCTGCTCTCCTCAGCAGAAGTGATTTTGCTTCCATTACCATTGCGCAGGGCTGGACTCACAATGTTGTTGTTGCTGCTAGTGACTGGTTTTCGATTAAGTAAAACATCTTCTTCGTCGTCATCGTCATCATCATCGGCATCGGCATCATCATCGGCATCATGGTGATCTCCTTTATCATCATCATCCACAGCCAAGAGAATGGGTTCACGCGCTCGCTTTGGCTTCTTCTTAATACGCCCTTTACCCAAGCCAATCGTGTTGATCTAGGGAAAAGTAAATTTTTTTCAAATGGTAATTGAAGTCTTGCTGGAGAACTTACCTCAACTTTGGTGGTCAACTGATTGGTACTGCTCGAATTGGCATCCAAGCCGTTTAAATGTGAATACGACTGTTGCTGCTGTCGATTGTTGTTAGTGGTCCTCTGATCTTTGACATAATCGCCAATTAGATCCACTTCATCCTCAAGTTGAAGCAATGGAGGATCTGTTGCTTTTTCATAGCTCATGGCTGATGTATGCGTGTATACGTGTAGATGTGGGTGTGGGGCGATATGGGATTGGACGGGCGGGCTCTGTGTATTTGTAATGATGATTTGCAGACACAACAACAAAGGCGCGCGCTATGTTGTTGTTCTTGTCACTTTTCGGGCGTTTGCTTTGCTTTGTTATCTCCTACGCTCTGCTCCTCCCCTGGTGCTCATATTTGCATACCATATGAGTGGGCATATGTGTGTGAGCAATCTGCCAATTTTATTGGTTTAAATTTTTATATATTATTGATTATTTATTATATTTCTTTGTTTTATTTCCTATAGCCTCGTAGTCCTGCCTCCTACCGTTTACAGACATTTATGTTACAAATTCTAATTTAAAATAAATTGCAACACTCTTTATTACGTTTATTTGTTTAAACAAATTTATAAACGGAAATAATAACTAAATTACGCGAAAATTCTGATGTTTTTTTTTGCCAAGAACATTAGAGATGAGAATTGTCTGCTGAAGATACCAATTAACAATTCACTGTGACTGGGTAACGTGCTGAAATCATGTGGCCAAATACAACACAAATTTCCTAATCCTTTAAAAACAATTAAGACCAGTTAATTACTTTTTAACAAGAATATTCGCCAGGCATTGTTTTAACAACACAATTGCGGCAAATATATGTCGAAATACATAGTCACTGTTTCGGCAACATCACTGATAGTGATTATCTCCCGATATGGCTCGAACATGTTCGAAAGCGGCTCAGGGGCCAAAGTTTATGGTAAAATATTATTATATATTTATATTGTTATTTTAATAATAATGTAATAGAGCTGTGTAAATTTTATTTCAGTTTATTTTTTGGCTTATTAAAATACATTTTGGTCTTGTCTAATCCATGTATACATGTAGGGGATTGTTTATTGCTTGACAATAACTTGTTTCAAAGTGGAGATGTTTTTAATTACAGCATCCAACTGCCGTTGCAGATTAGCGCTCTCCGCCAGCAACTCAATGCAATCCCTAAATTTAGTAGCGGCCTGGCGAAGACTCATTGGAGGAAGTACACTAAACCAATAGAGGGGCTCCACGTAACCGTTCGCCTTCTCTACAGCATGACGGTCAATACTAATCTCATTATCGTTTTTTTCACCAACTGCACTTACAACCCGGCAAAGGGCATGGAACTCTGTGCTGTTCTCAGTGGGTATCTGTGCAGTAGAAACTGAGTTATTGCCTCCTTGTTGGAATCGCGTCCTGGCCAATAGAATGGCTCCACTGGCGTTTGTCCTTTCGATATTGATGCGGCTTTGGGTGTGGTCCTCGATTAAATGAAACATGTCCAGGTAAAGGCAATCCAAAAGTAGGCCAGCAGCCTCTTTTTCAATATTTTGTGTTGACATTTTTACGGGAATTGAATCATATGATAGCAAAAAAAAAATCAAGTGTGGGTGGCAGTGCTCGAACATCGCCGAGCTGCTTTCGAACATGTTCAAAATGAGCAGTATGAGGGATGTTGCCAAAGCAGTTTCTGTGTACCAAATCGATAAATTTAGCTAGTAAACGGCGACAAAATTTATAAAAATTTAAAGATCATCAAAATTATCAATTATTTTTTGGGACTGCCCGATATTTTTAAGCGAATTAACGCTGGGACATGCAACTCTCACTCGTGACAATGCTGTACTGGCTATCTGTATCGGCAGGAATTAACTTTTTGCTTAAATCATCAAATGTCACTGCTGGTTTCTTCAAACTGGCCACCAATTTCAGGAAACCGTAGATGGTGATACATATAATAACATAAATGCCACAAGTCAGCGCGAACTGAAATATGATTACCAATAAGACCTGAAAACAATTTACTTTTGCCTAATTTAAGGTAGGATTAAAGGCTTGGCTCTTATCCTATTACTCACAATCAAAACTCCTTTGGTTATCAATCCAACCCAACCGATTAGATCTACTTGACCCGCTCCCGATGCAGCCTCATCAACGCTAGACCTTTCTGTTTCGCTGTCATGATCCTCTTCCTCGATATTCTCCGCCCTCCAAGGCAAATACCAGTCAAGGAAAAAATTGGTCAAGCTCAATCCCTGGATAGACTTTTTTTGTACTTTTTTGTTTGGTTGGGAATCCCTTGGCGGGTTGCACTGTTTTTCCACCTCACCCATTTCCAAACGCTGAAAGCAATTATTAAAATCCTGGAGTGAAAGTCTGCCAGAGCTGCATTGCTTTGGCTTAGATGGACACCCTTTGGGTGCAGATGATTGCGTTTTCTCCAACGTTTCTTTGTTTCCACTGGAGCCCTAAAAACAAAAAAGAGAATTTTTTTTAAATTTGGCGGTGCCTCTGCGCATTGAATAACACAGACTCAATTGAGAGTTATTCAACACTGCCACCCACTTTTCCTACCTCTACTTCATTTAAGCTTTTTAACCCCTATTTTTTCAACTTGACTCATTATGAGTTGGCTATACAGAAGCGGGCAAATTGAAATGTAGAAAAATTATCATACCATACCTATGAAGCACCTTTTTAAATTTAAATGAGCTACACTTTATGGCTAACTTACAGTTGCACTGGCACGCAGTTCCAAATAATTATCATCAAATTTGCCATCTTTAAGCTGCTCTAGTTCCTCTTCAGTGATGAAATTATTTTTTTCCACACACTCATTTGCGTAGATATCGTAGTACTCATTTGGATTTGAGCAAGGAGTCACTTGCTCGCATTGCTCCGTCTTATAGTTGTAGAAACTACGTTGACCAAAGTACCGTTCCTCACAGTTCAGTGGCGTGCAATTGCGAAAGTAGTCTTTGTCCCAGTTATTGCAGTCCATGAATTCCCTGTGCTTACGCAGGGAATGCTTGTCGGGATCCAGAGTTTCAAAGCGGGTATCGAAATGTAGCAATTGGAGGGTGTGAGACTGTTCGTTTTGGGCGTTTGTAGTACTGATTATGATGGGGCATGTACCCACACGATTGTAGAGTGACTAGTTGCGTGAATGGATGTGGTAAGTGGAAGAAAAAGACTACAACATAGAGAATAACTAACCACAGTGGGCCATATTAGGGAAACAGTTTGAGTTTTGCCCGGCTCAACAGCACCAAAATCACCACCAAAAATGCGTCCAACGTTTCTTACCTGCTCCCTTCTGGTTGTGTTTAAAGTACAAGTACCATCTGAGGTCACAATAAACTCGTGCGTTTCCCTTTTCTCACCTTTAATGCTGTTGGAGACGGTGAGATCTACAAGAAGTGTAACTTGAAGGAATCAGTGAAAAGTTGATGATGATGACGCTGCTCACCAAAAATCAGGCCAATGTCCCTTTCTTTGGGCACACGTACGATTATCTTCGTAACGCACAGAGAGCCGTTGGTCCCAAGGAATATTGAATAGATTAGTGCAAGATATAAGAAAAACATTTTTTAGCTTTTAACCTAATTTTCAAGGCAACTCAGATGGAAGTTGAAACGGAGAAAAAATGATTGGGATATGACGAAAGAGATGGAAACCATGCGATAAGCCATTGAAGATTGTTTCAAATAAGGGTTGATCGAAATTACTTCTATCTTAAGATCTTCTGTATCGATGATTCGATCAGTTTGCACTTTAATTTTAAATGGCTTTCTTGTTTAATTAAGTGCAATTTTAAGGGAACCCCATCTGAAATATGCAATTTATGTTTTAATCAAATACGAGCCAATTAATCAATATACATAGCTACCTGGGGACCGGTGCCGGCACCGAGATGCCTAATTTATGCAGTAGATCAAGAGACACAAAGCTGGAAACGGAGTCGAAGACGACGACGAAGACGAAGACAGGTGACACTTTGCAAGCAGCATGTCTTGTTGGCTCTGCTGCATATTCATAGCTGTACGTTGGAGTGTATGTTGGTAATTTATGCCAAATTTCAAAACTAATTTGACAGGAAATAATTAATTTGGCTTCGAATAAGAGTATCTCCAATTAAAATTATTTCGCTTTCATTACACAAAAATAAAAAAAAAGCCAAAAAAACAGAAAAAAGCAAACAACAACAGAAGAAAACCTCTCGAAACAGAGAGAAGAAAAACAAAAGTTTAAATAATGAAATCACTTCGCACCATCTTGAAATTGCTCATTAACATTTTGTGTTTGCGATATCAACTTGTGAAAATCGCAAGAGAGGCTGAGTTCGGGCTTGGGCTTTGGCTCAGCCTCCTACAGCAGCAGGCCAGGCCAGACCTGACCAGAAAGACCAGACCCAGAGGCAGCTACTTGGCTTTTATTTATTATGCCATGTTGTTTTTTTTTTTTTTGTTTTTGACTCCAAATCGAAGGCGAAGTCGCCGTCGTAGTCGTTGCTGGCTGTCTCTTATTAGTTGGGTCAGTCTCTCACACCTCCGTCTGGCCAAGGTGTGAAATCCTGTCCAGGCGTCCTACTTACTAACTTACTTGCCTTCTCCGTCGCTGTCTCTGTCTTGGTTTCTGTGTATTCTGGTCGTGATTTGTCTTTAACTTTTCGTCTGCAAATGTTCTTTGCTTTACGTTCGCTCCAAAGGTCGTTCGCTCTCGTTGTACCTTTACTCAATGAAATTGGCTCAGCACATCCTCCAACGTATCCCCACCCCATTCCCATTCTCATCGTCATCCTCTGCAGATAAGAGGACCAAAGACTGGTCCTGTGGACCGTGTATTTCAGTAGCCATTCGATTTATGTTAAATAAGCTTGAAGGCAAGCGCTGAGTTTTTTGTTGGCCTTTTTGTTGCTGTTATTGTAAAATGCCAATTGTAAAATAAAAACAACTACAGATCCATGTTTCGGCATGGACGCAGAAAGTAAAGGGATATAATACTTGGAATGCCCAAGAAAATGATTCGGAAAATCAATCAATGAAATCATGGTAGCTCTCTTAGTTTCAGTATATATTTAAAGTTTATATCAAAACGTGCGAAGCAGGCATCTAAATAATAGAATGACAAAACATTGTCGATCTGTTTTGAAAATTAATGAACATTTTTTTTTTTTTTAAATAATACCAAAGTTTAGAAGAAAAGATGTTAGTGAAGCTTTTTCTTGTTTTGTTTTCTCTTTTTCGAAATATTTGCAATTAAAAACTAGAAGTTCTTTACCAATTATTAATTAAACTTGCTTAAAGAGAATTTGTTAAAATCTGACTTAGGTTAATATCTTAGCATTAGTTAACCCTTTTGTTTTACCTTACCTTACGGCCATGTTTGCAGCAGGATGAGCTGAACCTGATTGTTGCACATTGTCAAGAAGAAGTCTTAGTGTGATTCACGTTTATTTCTTTTCCACATTGCCGTTGTTGTTGTTGTTGTTGGTGTTGCTGGTGTTGTTGATGTTGTTGTCGTTGCATCAGATTTCTTAATTTAATTGGCTTTATGCAAGGAATTTTCTCTCTCTCCCTCTCTCTCTCTCTCTCTCTCTCTTTCTCTCTGAGTCGTCTGGTCTTTCTTTCCATCTCACTTCCACAATTTTGCGCAAAGTTTTTATAGACAAACTGTCTGGCCAGGTGCCAGACCTTCCTTCCGTCTTCTTGTCGTTTTTGGGCAAGTGTGTGGGGTCACTTCTTCTCCACACCATTGGAATTCAGAACGTGGGAATTTATCTTGACTTTAAGTTTCAAATAATACTAATAAAGAAACAAAATCAATAAATGAATCATAAAAGTATGCAATTATTTGGCACGTAAGAATAGAATAAAAATTCGGACAAGGATTTCCATCTCATGCAACATAATAGTAGCTTAAAAGGAAAGGAAATAACATTCCTTGACTGCACTTGGTTATATCCTGAGATTCCATGATTATGTGAGTTTTGATCTTTTTGCTTCTCACCAATTTAAAAATGTCTACCCAATGTACTTTTAACATCAAATAGATAGAACCCACTTTGTATCATTTTTAATTTTAACGGATCGCGTTTCCTACCTTTTTTTGGTACCACTGACACCTGATCAAGATTCTATATTTTCTGTTAGGGTATGAAAAGGCCAAATGACTTCTAGTCTGAGCTTCTGGAGCAACCTATACAATTAAGCAATAAATTCTGTTTTTATGATTTTCCACAAAGTTATGAATTTATGACCCCCACACACTCACACTTACACTTACACACACACACACACACACACACGGATGAAAGGAAATGCATTTAAATGCGCGCGCATATGAAATGAAAACTGCCAAATTCAACCAACCAGAGGGCCGCAAACTCCCCCCCCTCCCCCCACCGCATACTCCCCTTATGGGTCTTACTCGATCCACTTCCATGTTTGTCTGGGCACTTGCTTTGGCCTCATAAATTTAACGCTTTTAAGTTTTATTTCTTTCAGCTGCTGCTGTTGTTGTGTAGGCAATTAAGATGGAGTGCGGCATGGGGGAGAGGTCTTAGGGAAAATTTAAATATTTATTGTTGGCTTTGAAGAGGTCTCCATTTTATTTCGGGTTTTCTTTTTGCAACGAAAAGTACACACACAATTTGTGCTGCATTAATTGTACAAAATTACGGGCTGGCAGCTCTCTCAGTGGGTCAATTAGCATAATCGCTTTTGAAATTGCAACCAAAAACTGAACATCAACATCAACGTCAAAGTCGGCGTTGGCGTTAGCGTCAGCGTCAGCGTCAACCAGGGGTCAGTTACAGTTTCAGGTGTAGTTAAAAGGGTTAAAAGGAGAGATCTCCTGTCCCCTTGGAGCAGAAGCAGGAACAGGGCTATCAATAATTACAGCAATTAGGTAAAATGCTTATGACTGCTCGTGTCATGGCTGCCCCAGCTAATGCGAAAATAACGTCATTAATTTACCTTCCCTCTCTCTTTACATTTTAAAGTCACCTTTAGGCCATAAATGATCTAGCTGCGTAACGGGTGATAAAGTATATTTACCATTCCGGTTGTACTATATATGTATATATGTATATAAATACATATATAAAATATGGGTATAATACCTACATATTGTACATATATAATATGTAGTATGTTGTCAATGATATTCTGCTGCAAGATCAGAGGAATAGAGTAACTAAATTGTGTAGCAATTTAAATGAAATGAAACTATCGAGAGTTCTATGCATACGTTTACCAACACTGTCTTTTAACAGACACTTTAAGAGTTAACAGAGAGAGAGAGATTGAAAGAGAGAGAGAGTTCCCATCATTAATAATTAATTTTGCATTTTCTTTTGCCTTCTTAGAGCACATACATATGTAAGAAAGGTACATAGCAACTTTCTTCTCAGTTGGAGACAAAGTCTTCGTATAAAATTATTAAATGTGTTAACGATAACGAGTTTTTGTAGATAATCCCAAATGACTTTCGGTAAAATTGCAAGTAACCCTTTTTTGTATCAATCTTGCTCTTACCAGACTGTGCAACAAGGACGAAAAGGACATGCGGTACGCGCTAAATATTGCAGGTGCATATTCGCGTGCACTTTTTCGACGGAGCCGCCGCACACTGTGTCGCCCTTCATAAAATTACCAATATTAATGCGGAAAATCTTTGGGGTCCTGCTGCTGTTGCTGCTGCTGCAGTCATTAACGAAAAACAAGGAATGCAGACGGAAGACAGAATGCAGAAAGGATGGGATGAACACAAGGTGTTCAGCAGGCCATCAATTGGCGCACCTTAAGCAGCAACGAGTTGATCGCTCTCCCTCCGCCAGGTACATGAATACTTGACATTGATGCAATTATTGTAAGCCAGCTGGAATCTGCCCCACCCCTTTTGGCCCCAGTTGGGTTGTCCGCCTGCCGTCATCATTGGACTCCTTCATGCCGACACATGGGCCAGCGTTTTTGTTGTTGTTATGGTTGTTGTTGTTGTTGCACTACTTTTTGTTAAGTCTCAGCAATTAAACGAAATTAAATCGCTGGCGCAAAGCGCAAACTCTTCAGCTTGCAATTATATTTGAAAATGCAATAAAATATGGCCAAGCGCACAATTGTAATTTGCATAAATATTTTTTTTTTCTGTTTCATTTTTTTTTTTCTTCTTTTCGTTCAACAATAGCAAGGCATAAATTACACTCATGGCAAGGCAACGAGGTTGCTGCCACAGAGCTGCAGAGCTAAAGCGAGTGCAGGCTGTGGGGCTTATCTCGAAATTAGCTGATAATATGCAAAACATCACCAAGAAATTGCAGCTTTTGAGCCAAATTTCAAAATTATTACCCAGCTGAACGAGCATACACTCGCACACACACACACACACACTCACACACACACACACCGAATAGCACGAAAATGCAAGGAACAAAAACATGGAAATGTTCAAATGGAAGTGCTTTTTATATTTGAGTGATTTCCATGCGAATGGGCCTTTTCATTTTGATTTATTTCAATTCACAGGAATTCAAAGAGTTGCTAGCTACCTAATCATTCTTCGTCTCCATTAAAGTTACCCCAACCCTCCCCTAGAAAACCTCTTGGTATATTAAGTTAGATTCATGTAGTAAATTGGCAGCTCATTTGGAAACCTCATTTGGGAGAGTATTTGATTTTTACTTGAAAATAATAAAGTTTTTAAATATTAATTTTAAATGTTTTGTTGCTTTCAAGAAGCTAAATGTTTGCTGACTTGGTTTTTTTTGTAAAAAAAGTTACAAAAATGTATATCAAAAAGTAAAGAAAAAAAAAAAGATATAATGTTTTATTCCTTTACTGCAACGAATTCTTGTTCATATAGAAATTCTCTTTAGGATAGTTGTTTATAGTATAAGTTAGATATATACGAGTAATTCAGTTTATAGAGTTTGCAAACGATTAGTTCGTATGTTGGCAACTTAATCCAATTATATATGATTTTCCACCCCTCCCCCCCCCCCATTGTTTGCATACACATATGGAAAATTGTCTCATTTAAATGTTTAAACGCTTCTGATTCCGATTTTGAATAGCCGCAGCAATTTGGACGAACGTCAATAGCAATTTGTAGAGATGCCAGTTTGTGCAATTGAGATTCTAATGAGTTGAGTGACGGGGAGTGGACACCACCTTCTTCACCTTCTCCACCTTCTTCTGTTTCGCCTACTCGACCACTCACTGCCCCAATGCTTTCCTTCCCTTTCAGGCTATTTGATTTTGCAAACAGCAGCGACGGCAAATGTCCATCAAATGTCACGATCAAATGCCGCTGCTGCTGCTGCTGCTGCTGTTGCAGCTGATCCCAGATCAATCGATCGTTGGCCATCGATGGATAATTACACGAATCACGCAACTAGCCAACTGGAAACTGGCTGGAATTGCTGGTCAGAAGCAAAAGCAGTAACAGAATCAAAAGTAGATACTCTCCTAGCCGTTGCCGATCTTTTCGCTTTGACCTTGCTTAAGAGTGGTTAACCGCATTTTCTCATCATCATCATCATCATCATCATCGACATTGACGTTAGCTGGGCAGCTGGGCAATTGTTGAGGAATTGTCGAGGGCGTTGCCTCTCATCCGTAGCTTATCCGGATTAACATTTCCTTACAATATTTTTCTCTCTTGTTGTTGTGTTCCCAACACATGGCTACAAGTGCAACACAGTCAACCCTGGAGCATATCCAACATGTGCATTGACAGGCCCTGGCCACAGAAATTGTGTTGCCACAAAAGAGTCGTCGTCCAAGTTGCAGTTGGATGCGGAGTTCGAGTTGAAGTTGAAGTTAAAGTCAAGGCAATTATTTATTATCCTTGTGCCGCCTGCAGCACATCGCCATCTTCTTTCTACCTCTCCTTCTCCTTCTTGTACTCTCCATCTTCATCTTGCTCTTGTCATCATAATTCTCCCTGTTCTCTCTGTGTTCGTCTCATCCGCCCCTCCGGGCCCTTCTCCTGCTCTTTGGCCTGGAAATCACTGCCGCCATGTCGCCATTTAAACGCTCCTCCACCACTTTTTTTTTTTGTTTTGGTGTGTTTCATAAATTTTTCGTGGTTGTTTCTGGTTGTTGCTGTTGCTCTGGGCTACGCCTCGACCTCGAGTTGGCCGGCAACTGCTGTGGCTGAGATTCTTTCCAGCTGCAACGACAGCGACGACGACGACGACGACGACTATTTGTGTGCATGTGCCTCTGTGTGTTGGAGGGAGACAAAGACGACTGATGGCTGTCTCCTCCCCGTATTCCAGTGGCTCGTTTCCACTCAAAGCAATTCGAGTGGCATTTTGAGTGAGAGCTTGTCGACAGCATTGTGTCTATCATTTCAGTATATAGGTTACCCCTAATCTGGCTGGGAACTAGCATAAATATGATTGTTGCTAAAACATGTAAGGAACTTTCAAAGGATTTTTGCATAAAGTTATTAAAAAATTATTACAAATTCTTTTGAAGTTAAGAGGATTTAGGAATTTTTTTTTTTAATAATTTCTAGTAAGAGTTTCTTGATTTATAAATTATAAACTTTAGTAAACAGTCTGTAGTTTACGAAACTTCCACATTTTTGTCTTGCCTTAAATAAAGTTGTAAAAGAATTGCAAACTACAAAATATTTAAATTAAGAAATAAGAAATATAAATTTAAAATCCAACCGAATGTGTTGATTCTCTAAATAGTTTTTGAAAGACATGAATTTTCGGTCAGTTTTTTATGAAAATTGTTTTTTTTTTTTGACAACAACACACATATTCTTGTTTTCTTATACACCTTTATGACAATTTGTATGTCTTTTTAGATTATGACCTTGGAGAAAGCATCTTTGATTAAAAGGAAACAAATAGATAGAAAAATTAAAGGACCGAGAACTCTCATGTATAGAGGCTTTATGTAAAGTTTTGCCTTTTTCCAATTGTCAAAGGGCTTTCTATTTCATATTTACTTATAGTATATTTTTTATATAGAAAAAATTATATAATTTACTATATGTTCAAATGAATTCCGCCTTACTCTGCCCAAGTCAAGCTTCCACTTCACCCACACTTGTTGTTGTTGTTGTTGTAATTTTCTCCCTTTCTCTTAACCGTCGCAAAATCGTTTACATAAGTATAAGTTTGCCTGCCCTTCCACTTTTCCCTATAAGTAACATCTCCATAATTTTCTTAATGAACGATTTTCTGTGTGAAGGTTGCCATTGTCATACGTTTACCCCGCTACCCCGCTTCCTGCGCTTCCTCCTTTCCCTTGTCTGAGTTGTCAGAGCTGACTGAGGCTCTTCGTAACGTTTATTCTATTGCGTTGATTTTGAAAATGACAAGCATATTGCTGTTATACGTGGTCAATTACAGTCCGACTTCCACACACACACACACGCACACGCACACGCACACGCATACTAATGCAATGCGTGTGTATCTCTCTCTCTCTCTCTCTCTCTCTCTGTTTTTAACCTCACCTTCAGGCCAGTTGAACTGCATTTTCAATGGCATTTGCGGATTGCAATTGGCCCTATAATTGCTATATTTAGCGTAATGGCAACCAAAGAACCCCGATATTACGTATGGATGTATACATATACATACATATGTACATATGCATCTAACTATTGCCCCCCTCCCGGGCCCACGCATAACTTTCAGTTTCTGCATTATCAAAGCGGAACAGTCATATGGGGGGGACTGAGAATGTTAACAAATTGGGTTACACATTCCAAGCCAAGGCAATGAACCCTTTTTTTCTTATTGTCTTATCACAAAATTATTATGCATAATAAATCACAAACTCATCGACAAAATATTAATCCATAAATTTGGTTGCAAACAAATTTTCACAGCATCCAAAAAAAAAACCTCAAGGAGATTTTTTGCTGATGTCAAAGTTCCCGCTGTTGCCGTTGCCGTGCCAACAGCTCCTGGACAACAACAACAACAACAACAGCAACAGCAACAACAACAATTGCAAGAGACTTTCTACATATGTCTGGATTGGAATCTCCAACTCCCTTCAGAACAAGCGCCAGGAACGCATCCTCATCCACAACGGCGACGGCGACGACGACAACGAGGAGTAGGAGGAGGAGGACGACTTTCTGGGCCTGGTGCGGCTTTTCGCCTTGTTTACGCTAAGATGGCGTATTGTATAACATCATTATGTGGATTTCGTTCATGTTCATGTCATAATTTTTCAATTCTCTCGATTCCACAAGACCAAAAGCCAGAACCAGAGACAGGACACAGAGTATTCCAAGCGCCAGTCGCATCTCCAGCCGCGTTTCATTCTCCCTGGAGGCAGAAGACGCAAACGGGGACACCACCAGGGGAAGGGTATTGGGGCATTGAGAATGTTGCGGTCGCTGTTTGTGCTATGTTTGGGGCTGCGTAATTAAAAATAAATTTTCGCGCGCTGATCTCAACAGGAGTGGAGTCAAAGGAGGTGTGGCTTTCAAGATGGGTTCCCCAGACTTCAGAGTTCAGAGTTCAGTTGAAATTCAGAGTCTAAACAATGTGAATCATTCAAGATCAGACTTAGTCTGCAAGAAAAAGGACTCTGGCAAAGAGATACACTAACCTTTGTGCATATATTTTGTTTTTTTTTTTTTTTTTGGGGGGTTAGGGTAAACCGCTCCTGATCTTGATCAAACAAGCATTTTTGTTGCTGTTTCGGTTTTTTAATTTAATGAATATTCTGGGACAATTTATTAGCAAACATATTGATTTCAGCGTTTGCTGTATCTGGCTTCGTTTTTCTGTCTGTCCGATCTGCCCGGTCTGTCGGCCGTCTGTCTGTCTGTCTGTCTGTCAGACTATGTATGTATGTAAAGGTTGGTACAAATGTTTGTTGTTGCTGGCAAAGTTTATACGGTAGTTACCAACATAAATAGCAGCAATTTGGCCAGACACTAGCCACGATCAGCTTCGGCACTGGCCTCCAGTTTGCAGCGACTTGCTCAACAAGCGTACAATTAATATGGGGGCCCCAGTCCCTACTGCCGCCGCCGCCGCCGCCACCCTCACCACAGGCGGTCCAGGTGGGTCCATCGGTCGCAGATCCTCTCAACGCGATCCTGGTGAGAGACTTTTGGCTTTTGGCTGCTGCTGCTGCTTTTGGTGAGTGCGATTTATGGCTCTTAACAAATTGTTTAATAAATATTTTATTTATATTGATGAGACAACATAAGATTATTCAGCTCGTCCTCTCGCTCTTTCTCTTGGCCTGCCCTTGTCATTTGCTCCCCCTCCCCCCACACCAATTCTCTGCTTTTGTTGGATTTGGCTTGATGAAATAATTTCTGTGCATTTGTTTCAATTATCGTTTACACAATTTATATGATTGATCTGTGTGTTTCTTTCAGATAACTTTGGCTCTCGTCCAGTTGGTCATTCGTTGGACAGAGGGACACCCTGTAATTAGCGCGTGAAATGTTTAATTTTTCATTTCTCTTCTCTCTTTTCGGACAATTGGAATTGAAATTTAAATGAGTTTAGTTGCGGGCAATAAAGTGCAGTAAAGCCACCCCCGCATCCCGTTCCTATTCCACCCATTCCATGAGCATGTTTGTTGCTCTCCATCATGGTCAGCAGCTGTCAATCACAATGATTTATGTCGCGGCGCTGACTCGCTGTTTCTCTCCCTCTCTCTCTTTTGCACACTTTCTATCTCATTTAGCAATTACATGAGCGTAGTTGGTAGTCGATCAAGGGGAGTCATAAGCAAAATCAAACCAATCAAGGGTCAGGATTTGTCATCTTGGCGTCGTGTAAATCAATATGACCTTTTTGCCCCAAGCGACCTTATCCCTGCCCCCCATTGGGGGCACTCATGCCTATGTGCATTTGCCTATAGATCAGTGTGGCAATTTATCTTTTCCGCAGTTGCAGCAGCAAAAACAAAAACAAGAAGGAAAAACGAAACTCAGAAAAACTCATCAAGACGCGGCAAAGGCGGCTTCTTTTCTTTCATAATCTCCACCTCCTCCATCTCCTCCATCTCCTCCACGTTCTACGCCTTCTCCTGGCGTTTATGAAATTTTTTCATTTGAATTTCATTTCATTGCTTAATTGTTGTTGCGGCATTTTATTTGATGAACTGTTTGTTTGGATTTGCCGCGACATTTCCTTTGACTCTCTGCTCTCTGCTGCTGACCACCTCCGTCGATCCTCCCCGCCAGACTCTCTTCTCTCTTCTTCTTCTTCTTCTACTTTGTTGTTTTAGATCTTTAGGTGTGTAATTTCGTCTGCAGATTCGTGATGCAGTTCGCCATCTTGGGGTTTGGCTACCTACTGAAGCCATTTACATTCATCTGAGTTATCCGTTGTAGCTGTCGGTCGGTCGATCTGTCAGTCGGTCGGCCGGGCGGTCGGTCGGTCGGTCGGTCGGTCGGTCGGCATTATCTTCTTCCATCTCAATTTACCAATCAAATAACAAATGCGCCGCCAAAAGCTGCTTATTAATGGCGACCGGCTACAGGCAACGATTGACGGTTGAGACGCGACCGATCTTGGACTGTACTCTCTCTCTCTCTCCAAAGTTTCTTCTCATCTGCTTCTTCATCTGGTATATAATTTCCACGAACTCTCCCCATTGTCCGATAATAATTGATTTGATTGATGCTTCGACGGCTGCTGCTGCTGCTGTTTCATCGTTTCTTTTCATCATTGATTGGTCGGTCGCATCTCGTCCCGCTTTACTCTCGTCCACCTGAGAGATGCTGCTCCATCTCTGTCTATTATGGCAATTATGTGGCAAGAAGTCTGTGCCTTCGATAACACAGGGAAAAAGGTAAAAAAAAAAAAAAAAAATGGCGTAGACCTGTCTGTTGTCTGCGGTGCTTGAAAGATGAGAATCTGTGGCGTCTTTTTGGGCCCCAAAGTGTGGGGGATTTTCGCGGCTGCAACATATTGGTAACGGTTAACCTAAATCCTAATGACAATTACAAAAAAATTTTCCAAAAACCTATCAAGCGTTCTTTTCTGATCCATTTTGTTCCGTAACTTGACCTTAAACTAAACTCCTCAGGCTTGTTAACAAATTGCCCTCAAGTGGTAACAATGTGCTGGAAAGAAGGTTAAAGGGGGAAATTTGCATGCTTATTCGTGGATCAGATTACCATCGACATTCACCGATCTGACCTCAAGGATTGGACGTCGTCTGGGAAAGGGGGAAACCTCCGGCAACAAGTGTAAAAACAGTTTGCAGGCAAATTGAGTTAATCGCAAAACAACATCTCATGGTTATGGATGAAAATGGAAGGGTAAGGGTAATGAATGGATAGAGTTTGTATGGATGCGGGATGATAACGCAGATTGCGTTGGCTTAGTTTTCACACAAAGAGAGGCAGAAGGGGCGCCAGTAAGGGGAGAATTCCACTTAAATTCAAAACTGAAATTAATCTTCATTGGAAGAGCAATCGACAGAAGGGACAAACGAGAGATGAAAGCAGGGACTGGACTGGACTGGACTGGACTGGACTCTGTCTTCGCCAGTCGACGCCAGGAACGTTGGGCAAAAAAGCCGCCAAGAAAAATTAGCGCAAATGATTGACAGCCTAAATGAGAATTTAATGGTAAACTGTTCTTTCTGTTGTTGTTGTTGATGTTGTTGTTGTTGTTGGCATCCCCCTCCCGTCGTGGGTAGGAGGAACGATAATTTGCCCAGGAATGACCCTGAGAGTAGCCCAAGTTTGTATCGCTGCAAAAGTAAAAGCCAAAAACAAAAATTGTTTCTCTCTTTTTTTGTTAACCAAAATTGATACAAAATTTATGTTCCGTTCTGAGAATGGTTTTCAAAACGAATTGGAGTGAAGAAAGAAGAAGCTGACCGTTATACTATATACATATGTAGGTAGGACTCGTGGGACTATCTCACCACTCTCGCCTCATATAAGAAGAGTATTTCTTCGATGGCCTCTGTCCTATCTTCTTCTTTTTGTTTTTTGTTTTTTGCGTTTTGCATTTGAAATGCTTTATTTGCATTTTGATGCGACGAAAGTTCGCCTCCTTTTTGGTTTTAGCAGAAGTGCATTGTTGCACGCAATCCTTGCACCTACCGCGAGACCGAGGACTGACGTCACTTGGCAGGCAGACAATTTATGCGCCGCCTGGCCCTTGCCCCCCCGTTGACCATCGACCGTCGACCGTCGACCGTCGACTTTCAACTGTCGACTCCTGTCGCACTGTGGGCAAAAAAAAGAAAAATGTCGAACAAAAACTACATTTTTGTACTAGGAAGTGTCAAAAAGGTAAACGCCAATATATTGCGTTTATCTCTCTCCCTTCTTCTTTCTCTCTTAATGTCTACTCTATGTTAAGTCAAACTGAAGAATTCATTATTCCAACCCGTCCCATGGTGCTTGGTACTTTGACGGTTATCGATACTTATAAAAATACTTGTACATGTTGCTGGGCATACAGTTGGTTCCCATGTGCGTGTCATCAAGTTGGTCTAAAGTGACAGTCGCGATTTAATGGCACACACGGCCGACAGTCGACAGTCGACAGATCGAAGGCGGTTACAAATTAATACAGGGACTAG
This sequence comes from Drosophila nebulosa, assembly GCA_024703675.1. NCBI lineage: Eukaryota > Metazoa > Arthropoda > Insecta > Diptera > Drosophilidae > Drosophila > Drosophila nebulosa. The sequence continues at coordinate 448,749 of JANFPS010000007.1, read as the reverse complement.
GACCAGGCCAGGGGCCCAGGACAGGACAAGCTCCTGGCTGCCAAGTAGGAGCAGAACTTTGATTCGACCACTCTGGGCAAATGAATAATCAATCGCTACCAGTTCAATTAGCACCTTTTAGTGTGCAAAATGGCGCGCCCAATTCCAATCAGCCCACTCGATGTCCTCGTCCTCCTCGTTTTACTCTATCAATTTGACTGTCAACGTTTGTCAAAAGTTAAGTGCAATTTCGTTGGATCGGGCAATGCAACGTTCAATGTCGACTATGAAAAACCACATAACTGCGAATTATTTGCCATTGTGTAAAGAGTTGATGGTATGGTTTAGGTTTTTCCAATGAAAATTGCCGCAACCTTCACATAGAAAATCTCTCAACAAGAAAATTACAAACACACAGTCAGACAGAGGGAAAATATTCGTGTGTGTCTGTGTGTGTATGTGTGTGTGTTGGGGGCGTGTGCGAGTTATGTGACTTTGACAATTCTGAATGAACCTAAGTAGGGATTAGATCCCTACTACAATAGAATAAAACACCAATTAAATGTCAAGAAAAATATGATGGTTATTAGATGAGAGAGAGAAAGAGAGAATAATATCGAAATTGAGGGTAATTATCTTAGACGAAAATTGAGGTTGACGAGAGAGACCCCAATAAGAAGAAGAAGAAGAAGAGGAAGAATTTGAAGGGCTGGTGTTATTTTTTTGCGGTTTCCGTTGCTAGATTTTCTTTAAAAACATAACATCTGCTGAGCCCATGTCAATCATATTGGGTCCAGTCGGGATCAGGGCTGGATTATGAAAAAAAAAGGTAATTAAAGATCACAAGAGAGTACTAATTTATGCAGAGATTATTATTGGAAGAATAGATAAAAAAGAATTTTGAAATTTTTTGTGTAAAAATCTACCATTAAGTCGAATATTCACTCATTGTACGTAAAAGTAATTTTGTCCGTCAACTGACTTGCTTGCTGCTCCTGCTTTTTAAGCTCCTCGACTACAACTGGCGCCTACTCAATCTAAATCTAGAGCGCCAGACTAATCCATTCGCATCGAAGTTTAAATACTCTTCAAAATGCCACAACACGTTTCATACTTTATTTTTTTTGTCAACCGCTTGTGATCATATATGAAAATCTTTTTTATCTTTCTAAGGCTTTAAGTCCGACATTTTCAGATACTAAAACGGTTTATCTTAAAAACTTTTTGAGGCAAACTTTTGCCTAAAATAAATCGAATCGTTGTTTGCAAGGGTATTAAATGCTGCAACTAATTAACAAACTTCGTCGCCGTCGTCGTCTTTGCGTTTTTGGTTGCCGTTTAATTCATAATTATTTAACCAAACTAATTTAAATGAGTTGTTCATGCCCAGTTTTCATTAGACAGGAAAATTATGCCAACTAGTGGGACCGCTTCTCCCTCCTCTTCGCCCTCGAAGGCCTGTCTAGTGGCCGGAGCAGATAAATAAACAAACTTAAGATACGTTGAACCGAAATATGACCAAACTAAACTAATTGATAGACTTGGCCGTGCAGGAGATTAGCTCAAGTCTATGTACATATATATATAGCCTTCTTCTGAGAGTCTCGAGTGTCGTCGTTGGCTAATTGCAATTAATTTATAAAATGTAATCCATCATAGGCAACTTTGGTGCTCAAAGTTGGTCTGCCATGCTGGCGACGGCGGTTCCTTTATGGCCAAAACTTTGTTTTTCCTCTTCTTTTTTTTTTTTTTTTTTGACTTTATTAACACGCGAATGTCGTATAAGCAATTTTTTGTTGGTTTTTTTTGTTTTTTTCTTTATGGTGTAAAATGCAAATTAGTGGCAAATAATAAAGAAATGAAATGAAAATGCACTATAAGTCATTTCATTTGGGCTGAAAGGGGTTGGTGTGTTGAGAGGGGGGGGGGGGAGTCTTGCATCATGAAAATGCACATTTTGATGCAATTTTGGTGGCAGCGCGATAAGAAATGGTTGAATTATAGTTATGGCAATGAGAACGAAAACCAGAAGAAAAGAAAAAAAGACATTTGACGAATGACTTAAAGAAATTCAAGGAAATTATTTAAAAATTTAGGCTGAAATGATCAAAAATGATCAACTTGAAAGGGGTAGAGCTGGAAATGCTGCATCTAATCTAACTAAAAATGGCAGGATAAATTTTATATTTAGATAAACATAATTTTCAATAAAATAGATTGTTTCTTTTACAAGTGAAAGAAAAGAAAGAAAAAGAAATTTTGTGTTCTTTTTAAATTGAAGAAAAGCGTATTAAAAAAGATGTACATATGTTCAGGTGGACTCTAATTTCTTAATTAATGTTAACCGTCTGAACTAAAGTTTCAATAAATCTTTTACATTTGTATTTTTTCATCAATCCAAATGTGATTTTGCCTCTTTCCCAGTGAGATCCTGACTACGGACCTTGAAATATGAGACTGATTACTAGACAGCATTTTCCACTCACTTTCAAGCGAGGACCGTGCGTGTGTTTGAAATGTAAAAAGACATTTCAATTATGTCTCGGACTTTACTTTTGTTGTTTCGCATTTTTCGACTTTCGACTTTGAGAAGTTTTACTTATCTTGGCCTAGAGACAATTGTCAAGTTAATGGTAACATTACTACCAATAAATGTTGTGACGTGTACTTAAACCTAGTGCAGGAGTTTAACAATTGTGTGCGACAATTGTCAGTGCTTAATTATTTACTAATTGTGACTGAATTATGAAGAACTATGCCGGTTAATTGCCGGGTAATTAAAAAGAGAAAAAAACTAACGAAACGAAAAAAAAAGTTTTGGTTACTTTTTTTTTACAATTACATTGGTTTTCGTATAGTTTATTTAACGAGAAGCTCCGCCCACTTAGTGGTGAGCAGCAGCAACAACAACAACAAAAACAGGTTGAGTGTTTTTTTTAGTTTGGTGGCAACAATATGGCGTGGTTCCATTTCCCATTTCGTTTTGAGTCACTGGAATTTGAGTGAAACACTCTTTCACTCACTTCTCTGTCACTCTCTTTCTCTCTCTCTCTCTCTCTCTCTCTTCTTTCTGTTTGTGAGGTATTCAACGCCTTCAAAAGTGCAGACACACTTAGGCACCTTTTCTTTTCTTTTCGAGTTGCAAGAATGAAATACTTAAAAGGCAATTGCATATCAACAACAACAACGTTAACTTTTGCCAGTTATTAATATTTCTAGTTTACACATGGCCCATTTCCTCCTTCCTCTCACTACCCTCTTGACACTCTGTTCACTCTCCCATTACCCCCTTGCAGCTCATTTAAGGCAACGCTTAGCAAACAAATACAATTCGAGTCTTACTTAGACGCACTTAAGATGGGCAGACAGTGACTTAAGATAAGAAACTGCTGGCTCTGGCCCTGCCCCTGGCCCGTCTCTTCACCCCACTCTTAAGCTGGTTAATGCAGCGCAAATTGCTCGTGTTCTTTTACTACAAAGACATCTTACACCTTTCCACAATAAAGGTGAATAAACGAATGCAAACTAATCAAAAAGTATGGTAAGATTAGGTAACAGTTTTGAATCTGGGTATAAGCCGGCTCAAAGTCAATCTTAAGAATGAGATATTCAACTTCAAATAAGATTCCGTAGTCTTAACAAAAAAAAAAAAAAAAGAGACAAAGTATACAACATCTGAAAAATTTGTATACCAACTAAACAGGCAGAAGACAGATGAATTTAATGTAATTTGAACTAATAATGAGAAGAATCAGTACTACAGGAAATTGTCTAAAACTGTAGACAAATAAATATGTGAAGAGTTTAATATAATCGGTTTACCATTTTCAGTTGCCCCCTTTCATTATGCAATGAAAACTATTTTAATAGTTGGTCAATTTCTAGTACATCAATTTAATAAACATAATTTGTTTACGATTATTGGTAAACAACAAGACGATGACCGAAATTTTTTGAGTTGAGTGGAAATTTGCGTGTTACGTTCTTTAATAACTTTTAATGGCCCTATTGATCGATCCACACAATAGATTGAGTAATTGCGTTCGGTGGGGGTTTTTGGGGGAGGGAGGTGTCTTCATTGTGGCCCATACTCCTCCTCACTCTAGACATAGAACTATTTTTCATTACTTTTTGTGTTTCTCAGCTAATTTAACATTAAAGCGTTAAAAACGCATTTACCATAATTTTGTAATTATTCATTTTGCGTAAACATGAGTTTTGCATTTGCATTTGCATTTGTAATGAGAGCGCACACAATTAAAAAGTTATAAAAGAAAACCAAAACATTTAAAAAAAAATCGATGTGTTAAATAAAAAACTAAAAGCTTTTTTAAGAAAATAATAAAAGAAAAAAGCATTGGATTCAACGGGGCCAATTAAAGGGATACATAAAATAACAACAGGACGAAGAGTGAATACCCTGGGAGTTTCCCATTTTGAACTTAGAAGATTGTTTATCTATATCTAAATATTTTTTTTTTTATTAACTAAGACTTACGTGGAAAATTATTGAAAAAGAAACCTGGCCAAAAAAAGAGGCTCGATTGGTTAATAAACTAATTTTTAACAAGACGTTTGAGATTTTTTTCCAACGAACAGTGTTAAATAAATGTTTTGAGATGGCTAAAAAAGAAAAATTTCCTAAATATAATTCCTTCTATACATATGTTCCAAGCTTCTAACTAAAATGCTTATACCCGTTTTTTTGCAGGTGTCTTAACACAATGTCGGCACGCCAAATGCTTAGCCATAGCTCAAGATTGAGGCACACCTTGCCTTACCTTTATATAGTGTATATGTACGTACGTATATAAATAAATAACACAAAACACATACACACTCATGAGCATCTCCTCTGCAGCATGGCACCCCCCCTCAAACACTCTTCTTTAACAAGACATAAATAATCAAAATAATTTGTGTATAAAAATGCAGCAAAAAAAAAAGAGTATATATATAAAAAAATAAAGTCATAATTTCAAAATGATTTATGAAATGGAATAAGCAAAGGACAGAAGAAAAATAAGAAACACGCGGCGAGGTATCCTCTTCTCTCTCTCTCTCTCTCTCTCTTCACGTCTCTCTTTCTCTCGTTCTCCCTTTTCGTTGGCTTCTTTTGTTGTTGGTATTATAACATATTTTATTTAATTTCTTTTTGGTTGCTATTGTTGTTGTTGTTGTAGCACTCTTAATGCAATGCTTTTTAAATTAATTTCATGTGCACTCAAACTAAAACTCGAAAAAAGAAAAACTGAAAAACTGAAAAACTTGCATTTCATTTCTTCAGGGTCCCAGTCGAAGTGGCATCATTAGCATAAACCAACACGCACAGAGAGGACTCTGGCTTAACCAACATGCCCCCCTCCATTCCACCCCTCCACCCATTTATACATATGTATATTTTGTGGATCAACTAAAACCGGGGCTCTACTTAAATTTCGACACGGCCTTTTATGATTAGCCTGAATTATGCCCTTTTTGATAATTTGCAAGAAAATTTGCATTGCGATAAGATCGGGCTTAGCGCCTTTTCTTCACTATCACTTTGGGAAGGGTGTGGCTGAAGGGGGGCGGTGGAATCTAATCGTGCTATTATTATTATAAATGCAATAAAGAAAAAAATGCTGCAACTAACTATTTTCTTTTACTGTCTGACCACTGACTGACCATTTACATTGTTCGAGTGGCAATTAAGCGAAAAAAAGTTACATTTTTCTTTTGGCTTTCAACGGAGTCCAAGAGGAAACAGCAAAAGAAGAGATTGGGATTGTGAGACAGGTGGTAGAGGCAGAGGGAGAATAGAGGGGGAAAGTAGCTGCCGCAGGGGTGGGGCTTGCATGCTGAATTTGCATTTTAAATTGTGTTTTAATATAGAGTTTTTGCTGCCTTTATTATTTATTGCTGAAAGTGCAACTAGGCGTATGCTTAACTTTGTTGATAATTGGAGTGAGAATATTTATAATTTACATTTACTGTAAAAACATGAGCACTAATTAATATGATTTTCAAGCATTGAAAACAAGAGAAATACAACAAATATTGCAGTCATTTTTGCTCTAAATTAATTACACAGAAAGAAAAGTTCAATTGGGTTAATATCTATTTTCTTCCCAACTTATGTATCTCATAATATCACATATTATCGTTAAGCATCCAATGTCTAGCAAATTGTTAAATATTAACATGAACTTTTAACCCTTAGAGTATCACTCTCACCTATTAAATGTATATATATATCAGTATTAGTAAATAAATTAATGAATGTAGCTTGTCAAAAATGTAGCCTATTCTTTTTCAATTGAAAAGAGCACTAAGACATTTGATGTTGATCACACTAGAAACAAAATTTTAATTAATTACAACATAGTTTGATCTGTATATTAGAAATCTGGAATTTTTAAATCGCTAATGACCACCACCAACTAATGGCACTGGCCCCCCCTTCTTTCTATTGGCCATAAAAGTCTGAGCTAGGTGGTTCTCGGAACATGCATTTACTTTTAAGCGGAACGTCGACCATTTAGGCTACTGTTTGCCACCCCAAAAAAGTAGGTATAATCCCTCCCTCCGATTCACTGCGACTTCTCTCTCTTGTTGTTTCAGTGGTCAATAATGTCAACGTGTGTGGGCGTTAGTCATATCGGTTACTCATATTTTTCGCACCAAGCAAACCACCGAGAAAACCAAACTAAAACCGAAACGAAACCATGCAGTGGCATTTTTGTATTCTACCCAAGAAACCGCAAGTTTCAACTTGTCTGAAAAGTCAAGTGTCCCTTTTTTGATGACAAGTTGCTAATCGGTTAAATTAGCCATGAAAGGAATGCACAAGTCATCGGGTTACACACAACTCCAACTCCATAATACTGGCACGGACTTCACTTACTCCCTCGCAACGTGAGAACTGTCAATGGAATCAATTGGGGGAACGAGTTCGAGCCGGTGCCAGTCCCCTCTTCGATCTGTTGATTTATGATAGACGTGTGCCACTTGGGTTCGTATTTGGGCTTGTGGATAAAATGTAGGAAGAATAAGACGAAGAAGGGGGAAGATATGGGGATCCCATATCAATATCACTATCAACAGGTTTTGTGCTCTCTGTTTTTGCTCTACTCTTCTCCTCGTATGCCTCCTCTGCCTCTGCATACCCAGGCCCCCCCCCCCCCCCCCCCTCTCTAAGTTAATCTTGGTGAGCCGATCTCGCCGATCTTGAGTTTCGGTTTCGGTTTTGGTTACGCTTTTGGTTTCGCGACTTTTGCCACTGGCGTTGTACCAGGCCCAGGCCCAACTCATGCCCTGCCCCCCAGACCCAAGCACCAAGCACCAAGCACCAAGCATTGGCATCTTAATCATTGTTATTTGAAGCCATTAGCCTCATCGCTTTGGTGGCTGTGGTACTGCTGGTGCTGCTGGTGTTTCGCTTGGGCAATTATGTTGACATTTTGGCCCAAATTGAGATTATAGCCCAAGTGATCATTAAGAGCAGTTTATTGAAAAATAAAATGCTGATTAAAGGGGCTCGTTGCTAGAAAGACCGCCAGGTCGACAGCAGGTGGCTACAATGGATCCCAACGGTCCCTCTATATATGTATGTATATTTAGTTATATTCTAGTTAAAGATTTCCCCATAAGTATTTCACAGATGGCTTCAGCTGTTCCTTTAAACAGGAAGCAAACTAAACTGATTTGTCCAATAAACGTCGCCCCAAAACTCCAACATATAAATTTCCAATTATCGCTCACGCCCACTTAAGCAATACGGCAAGATCTTTAGTTAGTTAGTTGGCCAGACTACGAATGAAGGTGTTTAGAGTCTGAATTTTGCCTCAGTTTAAGTTTGAACGTAAATAAATTGTTGGACATTTCGCCCTTAGTCCCATTTAACTATTTAGACATCACAAAGCAGTCACAGAATTTATGCACTGAGGTTAATTTTCAAGGTGCATCGTGAAGAGAGAAGAGAAAAGAAGTTATTGCTAGTGATTCCTCGATTTCTCGCAGTGTAGTCAATGTGGAGTTGGAGCTGGAGAGCCCAAGAGGCCAAAGCAATAGTCAGATTGAATCGTTTAGTTCCCTAAATGCCTTGCAATGTGGAGCTCAACAATATCATTACAAAGTATTTGCTTTTATTCTCTTTCTACAGCCTGCGGTAAGGCAATTCATCTGAAGAGAGAGAGAGACAGAGAGAGAGAGAGAGAGAGAGAGAGAGACTGGAAAGTATAGGGCGGGGAAGCAAAATGCGGAAATGTGTCTGCATTAAGGAGGTTAGAGACGCCGCGCGAATGGTGTCTGCAATTGAAAATCCACTCGCTCTCCATCTTCCACTAGCGACTGATCCCTTTCCCTGCTTCTCTCTCTCTCTCTCTGTGCATTGTTGCAGAAATCCATCAAGAGTCGGTGGCCAGCGCCATCTAGTGTTGGGCATCCCTTTGGGGCAAATGCATTAGAATGTTTGTCTGGCTGGCTAGTTGGCTAGTTGGTTGGCTGGTTGGCTGGATGGCTGGATGGCTGTGTAAACACCCACTAAAAACTGTGGGCCCAGTTGGTTCAGTTCATAAATCATCGCGATAACAAATTACCGCTGCAAGAAGCTAAAGCTGAAACTGAAGCTGAAGCCAAACAAAGCAGAAATGGAAAAGTATGGAAGTTACAAAAGATCAATCTTATTTGCGCCCCCCGAAAATAAAAAAAATGAGAAATATATATGTAAGCAAACGATCGCACAGGGTTCCTTAGATGAGACGAATTCGCAATGCCCTTGAAAATGTTTAACTCATTGGATCAAAGTAAAGATACAAACGAAGCCAATGCGCGTATTAACTTCGACCATAAAATAGAGAAATTAAGAGCATTTGCTTATTTAATGAACTCGTTTTGTTAGAGTATTAAGTAGTAAGTTAATGCCAGAGCAGAATAGCCAAAAAGCCAAAAAGAGGCGCTTGAATCGCAGTTAGCTGAGTTCCAGAGTCGATTAATTTGGATGTGGCGGGGCGATTGCAATGCTAAGACTTCGACTTGGACTTGGAAACATCTCCTTTTGGTCAGAGAGTCTGGGATATTATGATTATTATTATTATTATTACTGTTGTTGTTGTTACTTCAACTTCTCCTTGCCAACCACCAGGCACACCAGCTCTCTTCAAGCTAAACAAACTTACAATTTAGATTGAATTTATTTGAGCGCATTGCCAGAGAGTTTCGGTTTGCCATAGACAACGAGAGACAACGAGAGACAACGTGGAGCGCAACTGGCCTCCTTCATTGAGATCTTCATTTGCTGATCTTTCTGGGAACATCTTGGCGGCGTTGACCCCAAAGGCAGCAACAACAACAATAACATGGACTGCGTCTGACCAGTTTTCCTGTTGCTTTCGCTTCAGTGTGCCGTATGCCGTATGCCGTGTGCGTTTAGTCGTTGCTTTTGAACTCTATTAAACTCAAACGGATTTATTAATTTTGCTGCTGATTAACTGTTTTAGATACCGCTTGACCATTTCTTTAGGTCTTAGGTCTAAAGTCTGAAGACTGAAGACTGGTCAGGACTTTGGCTCTGCATCTCTTGCATCGCTCAATAATAAATCATATTCTCCTTCAAAATCTTGACTGACCAATCAAAGGACCAGCCAAAAGGTTTTCTCTTTGACATTCGCATAATTATGACAGCAGGTTTTTGAATCATCGTAGGGTTAGTTAGTTGTTAGTTGTGGCTGGGTGAGTTCCAATGAGGGGTTTTGGGAGGGGGTTCGGGGGCTATTGCTAAGCCTGCATTAGCTCTAATGACAGCGTCAAATACATGACACGACAATAAAGCGATATATGGCTATATAAACTTAACAACAATCATAACTACTATATACACAAATGTCTCTCTCTCTCTCCCTCTCTCTTCCTCTCTCTTTCTCTCTCTCACTCTCGCTAACAACTAAAACAACAACCACAAAAAGATACATCACTGCAGCACTTTTGCTACTTCATAACGAATAGGAGAGTTCTCTTTGAGGTGAAATTTATAACTAGTTTGGCCAACATGATGACATAGTGAGTAACATCTTCGATGTTAGAGTAAAACTCAATCAGAAAAATGTCATTCCATGCATTCCATATGGAGGCTATTTTGGGGTGGGATGGGGTGGAGTAGTTTGGTCGGTCGGTTGGTTGCTTGACGGACTGGCTAGTTGTCGCCCATTTCCAGTGTTCCTGGTGGTTGTTGCTGCTGCTGCTGTTGGTGGTGGTGGCCACTTATCTCGCGCAATTGATCGCTGCCGACTCTGAACTGACGGCCATTGTTTGCATTTTTGGTTTTGTTGTTGTATTTCTCTCTGGCGTTTTTTTTTTTTTTTTATGTGTTTTGTTTGCGTCTCAAATGACATTTTTTTTTTTTCTGTGTTCGTTGCTGCTATTTGTTTGCCATGTTCATTATTTTTGAAATGTTGTTGTTGGCCGTTGCTCTACGCCATTTTGGGGGCCCCGCCACAAATGGCAATTATAATTGCGTCTACTTAACGGACAAGAGGGTGGGGGGAGTTGCAGGGGAAAGGGTAAGGCAATGCTACTGCTTTAGCATTTTTACCGAAAGGTAAACATTGCCAGGTTAGTGGTCATAAAAAAGAAAAAACTTAAATAAATACACAAAATTGGTGGATCAAACTGACCCAATACCCTGTAGCAGATGCAACTAAATAATTTTGATTTGACTTACCCTCACCATTTTGGAGAACCATGCTGCCAATTATTTAGATCCAAAACCCTTAAAATCGGACTGGACTAATCTGAAAAAGAAAGGAATATAAAATAATTGGTAAGATTTACATTGTTTTTTTTTTAAATCTTCATATAAATCATTCTAAATTGAAATTTAATTCATCATAAACAATTTCTTGAAAGAAAACAGACCTAAAATATTTTTTAAATCAAACATTTTAAGCAATTCTCTACAAAAGAACGTTCATAGCACCATTTTCAAGATATAAATGTATTTTATTAATGCATGTTTGTTTTTTAAGGTGATTGGGCCAGGATGTCAAGGCCTCCAGCTTGCGTGGACTCCAAAATCTAGGCATTTATTTTGATCTGTCGAAACTAACTAATAAAATTTATTTTTATGAGGCTCCAAATTGTTAATTTGAATGGACTCTTTTAACATGCAATAACAGGGTATAGAAACTACACAAAATGCACTTTGTGTATCCTTTGGCTTGTTTTTTCCAAACCTTTTTTTTTTTTTTTGTGTGTGTGTGTGTGTTATAATTACATTTAATTGCGACTCGGATCAGGCTTAGCATTATTGAGGTACATTATAAGCTTGTTGTTGTGATGGGTGTTTTTTTTTAGTTGTAGATATTTTCAGTAATGTTGGCAGCCTTTAACTGCTCCAACGATATCGATCTAAGTGATATGAGAGAGTCCTTGCTTAATTGGCAAATTATAGAGAGAGAGAGAGAAAGAGGGACCTTGTCTAGATGTGGATCAGCATTGACATTGATGCGTTGCCAGGGCAGCTGTCTGGCCGTAGATATAGCCCATTTTGGTAGGGGTAATGAGAAACTTGTTACGAAATTAGTTAAGAACCGAAAGGGGTTAAAGTCACATTAAAAAGACTGGCGGCAAAAAGTTACACAAACACATAATTCCTCTCACATCAAGCGAAGAGGGAGGCCAACACAGAAATTGATATGCGAGGACAATAAGAAGAAGGCCATAAGAAGAAAACTTCATACTTATATTGTCTGTACATATGTATGTACATAATTCGCTTAAAAGACACCTGCCCTCGGTTCGGCCTGTCTCCGACTCAACTCAGTCAAACTCTGAATGAAGCGTAAATTGATAAGCTGCATGTGCTGATGCCAGCCATGGAAACTGGTTGAGGAGCCGTCCACTTACTTATTAGTCAATGCTATTGACATGCTCTCTGCCTTCTGTTTTCTGTTTTCCGCTTGGCCTTTTTAAGTCCTTTTACTTTGCTCAGCGGGACTTGCGCATGTGCGACCGACTCAGAATCAGACTCCCAGTTTCAGACATTTTCCTCCTCACATGGCTCACATGGCTCACATGGCTCACCTGGGTCTGCTGCAACTAGATAAACATTGAAGTTTTGGCTTTTGGGCTATACATTGAAGTGCTGCACGCAATGTAATTGAGGTGGCAACTTCGACTCTTGACTCTCTCGTCGTGGATATGGATGTTGACGTCACAGCCCTTACTTCACATCACGTAAAGTACACTGGGAGGAAGATAACGGTTCGAAATTGGAAGCTTTATAGTCCTTTGAGTCCTGTGATTAGCCTAGCGTTTGCGCAAAAAAGAAATCAAGAAAACTTAGTTTGGTAAAATTAAAAAACACTTGCGAATTACTCATAGGGCGAGTTAGGTATTGTTTTTTCCAGTGCACTTTGTGCATTTTGTTGGTAACATCTGTGACTGCGGTTAAATGTTCTTACAGACGTACATACCTATGTACACACATACATACAGACATATATAAATTGTGCGACATATGGCTAAGGCGACATTTAAGCTCGGACATTTTGCTTTTCTAGGAATTCTAAAGCAAAGTTTATTCTGGCTGTTGTCGTTGTCGCTCAATTACATACATACATACATATATACATACATAAATCATTCCAGATAATCCGAATGTTGTACATTAATGGCGTAATAGTCAGGTTTTTGGATTGCAATGCAAAAATTTGCATGCAAAGAAGTCAGAGTGTTTAATAAAGAGAGAGAATAGAAATCGTTCACAGAGATGATGCCTTTTGAATGATAACTCTTAATTACCCTCTAATTAATTAACACCGACAAACAGATCGGAGATGAGATGGGCAATACGTTTGCGTGGAAAAGAGTCAGCACTATGGCCTGGCATGGAAATACATGTGACGATGTGTGAGTGAAAATGGTATACGCCCCCGAAACTTATTTTGAGCGTAAATTCAGTGGTTGTTGATGAACAGCATTTGTAAGAGTGAGATGGCAACGAGGGCTTCCATAATTGGTGGTTGCTTTGTTGGTATTTCGCTCTTTTTTCCAGTCTACTTCCAGGCGCATGCACGACACTCACACACTTGCAATATGGCGTCGGAATGGTGGTAGCGAAACACATTTACTCGCGCTCTCTCACTAATACAGTAAAACGTTGCCAGGACGACTGGAAAGCCGTCCACAACACACAAATACGAATACACGCACACACACACACAAACGCAGAGCGAATCAATTGTGTTCCATTGTCGAACGTTCCAGTGCATGCAGGACTGGTTTTTTTGAATTTCCAATTTCGTTTTCAGTTCTTGTTGGATTCTCAAAGCGTTTGTTTGTTATGCGCAGAGCGAGTGTGGGTGTGCCGAGTGAGATAGTAAAAGAGTGTGTGTGCGTGTAAGCGAGATAGAGGTAGTTGAAGCAAGCAAAAATATTTTCGGCAAAGAACCGCCGCGCCGTCGGTGCTTCTGCTGCCAAATATTGAATGTTGTTACATACATACACACATACATACATATATGTACATACATTTAACAGTTTTGTGTTCCGTTTCAAATGTCTGTTTCTCTGTTTCGTTGTTTGTTGCTTTGGCATTCATTCGTTTCTGCCGCTCGCGTGCAGTCGCTGCTCCCTAACGGTTTATCTACCGTCGCCTCCGCCAACGCCCGGTTATATGTAGATTCCGATTGCGATTCCGATTCCGATCCCAATCCCGATCCCGATCCACTATTGTGCTAAAAGGTGCGTGCCCAGAGCACTAGCGAAAAGTGAAAAACGCAAGAAAGCAAACAAAAAAAAAAAATGAAGAAAAATATACAAAGCAATAGCCCAATGGCTCCCCCTCCTGTCACGCGATAATACACCCTGTATATAGCCTGCAGTCAAAGCTCTAGTTCCGTGCTGATTTTGATTTGTTGCATGCGTCGTCCCGTTCATCGACTACAACAACAAACAACAACGACAATAGCATCGGCAAAACAACAAAATGAAGACCACAAATGGCAGTGAAAAGCAAAAGTGTTACAATTCAAATTAAGTGCAAAATTACAAAAGGAACAACATTTCCAAAACGCAAAGTGTTTTGAATTTGGTGGATTTCTTTAACGGGCAATTACTCGTTAGGATTCCCCAATAGAGTTGATACAATTTAAAAGTGAATTTCTGAATATAAAGGAAACCTTGTCTCGAGTCGTTTGAATTTTGAAAAAAGCTTTTGATTAGCTACCTAAAGTACGATATGCATTTGTCTTTGATAATGAAATGTCAAAAAATGTAAAGAAAACTTAGTTCAAAATAACAAACTTTCGAATATTTAAATAGTTTATAACAATTTTTAATATTAATTTTTCAATTAGCAATAGAACTATCAAATCTTTCAAAATAAAAACTTTTAAGATCGATGTAGACCATGAGGTTTTAAAATCTATGACAAAGTTTTGTTTTTTAACGAAAAATATTAAATTAAATGCAGTAACATTTAAAATTTAAGCTTTCAAGTCAATTATTCTTAGGTCATATATAAATCTGAAATGTTAAGGAAATATTAGGAAATATTAGACAATTTATAGAGTCTGCTACAGGCTGTGATTAAAAAAAATAACAAGAGCGATATGAACTTAATAAATGATGTGCAACAATTAATTGAATTGTTTATAATGCAGTTAACAGAGTTTGATTAAAATTCTCAAGAACTATATTAAGCTAGGCGTAAAATAATAAAAAAAGGAGTTTTAACGTAAAAAGCATTCTCTTATAAAATAAAGCCGTCGCTTCAGGTGTCTATTGTATTCCATTTAGAAGAGGAAAAACTGCATATAATATTTCGGTTTGATTATTTTAAGGCAGAAGATTTAGATAACGCTGATTGAGACAGAAGGAGAAACCAAGAGAAATCACACCTTATGCATTACAATCTGTTTTGATAAATCTCAATTCTCCTTTAGATAGATCTCACAAAAAGTGCAATAAACACCGAACAACAATGAAAAAAACAAACAAAATGTAAGCGCGATAATAATTAAAGAAATAAAAGCAACAAAGGAGAAAAACCAACCAGAAAATAATAAATAAATAAATATAAAACGCGTGATTCCAATTGCGGAGTACACCCAATTTAATACCGATACCAAATCCCCAATTCAATATCAATAACCAAGCAGCCGCAGCAGGAACTCGCAGCAGAGGAATCTCTCTCTCAGCTTCTGCTGTGTGCGCTAAAAGCAAACCAAATCAATAAATAAAAACCAATTACAAAAAGAAAAAGAGGGCGAAAAACAAGAGAAGAGAAAGAGAACTTCTATACAAGTGCGCGCATCGTCGCAGCGCAACAACAAAAAAAAAAAAAGAATACCAAAAAAAAAAAAGGTAAAAAAAAACCAACTACAAAATCATTCACAACGGCGACCATAACGAACTCCGCCCTTGCAATGAGCCAGCTGGGCACCGTCTACGCCACCAAGCGAAGGCGACGTAATGGCAAAAGGTGAGTTTCTGTTTCTGTTCCTGTTCCCATTGCGGATTTGGTGCGGGGTGCATGGTGCGGGGTGCTGGGTGAAGGGGAAACGCTGCGGGAGTTGTCGGGATACCAAGTTACTGATACCCAACATTGAGAACGAGAACGAGAACGGGAGAACTTGTTCCGAGGGGGTTATTATATTATACTGAAAGATTTCAATCAATGCGCGTGAGTGGAGGCGATTGCCGTCGCCTGCACTTGCCACTTACCAACACTTACCACCTTGTGGCGCCACCGTCCTCGACTCTGCCACTGCCACCGCCACCCGCTGATGAACGATTTGTTGGCTCTATTAATCTGAAAACTGTTGCCCATTATTATCCAACTTGGCTTTATCTGGCTGGTTCCTCCAAAAGGGCTACTGGTATTGCCTACCTAGCAGCCTCCCTTCACTCCACTCCCGCGATTATAAATGATTCTCTTGCCATTTGTTGACAAACTTCGATTTGTTTCTTTTTTTTTGTTTTCTCGGCCGTCTTTGACTTTGGCCATAATCGTTGCACACCGCCCGCCGCTCGCCGCCTGCTGACCCCCGCACTGAGTAGTCCAGTGTTCATTGAAATTATTAGCATTATGCATGTCGGCAGAGTTGCGTGAAATTACAGTAGCCCTCGCTCACTCGTTCCCTTGATGTTGATGATGAAGATAAAAGATGATGATTGGCATTGCCCTTGGCCCTCAGGGTGGTCCTGGACGACAGCCAGAACACTTGAGCACTCCAAAATGAAGTCTTCTCTTTCGTTTCACTGCCAGTCCATCATATATGTATAATTTCTGATCATTTTGTGTACTTAACTATGCCTTTTTATCTTGCTTAAAATAATAAAAAACCGAAAGAAAACAAAAAAAAACACACACACACACACACACCAGAGAGAAAAAAATGCAAGCACACACGCATAATTATACGCAACGCCTGGAAATATGCAAAAAAAAAAAGGAATACTTAAATGGAATGCTGAGCCAACTACATTTTGTGCCACGCCCATCTTTGGCTTCCCTAACTCGACATAATGGCAAACTTAATTTACTGCAGCTGATCAGCAATCGGCTTTAGTTCTCGTTTAGAAAAAGTACAAGAAAAATTACAACATTTTCAGAGAGGCAGCCGAATTTATTCTCTATAATTATTTATATGGGAATTTAAGACTTGATGAAACGACAAACTTTGTTCTGCCTTTGTTTTCAATTTGAAAATTTCAAATGTCGAAATGTTTACCTTGACAGTATGGAAATGTAACTTCCTCCTGTTCTTTCGTTTCCAATTATTTCTTTAAAGGATTTCGGTCAGAGTCCATTTAAAAAAGAAACTTACTGACAAACATTGCTTTTTAATTTTTCTCTAAAGTGAGAAAGAAAAAGCTTCATTTGGGTCCTACAACATCTGCATATTTGTCATCAAAACATCAAAAAGAAGCTTGATAAAAAAGTTATTAATTTGCTTTATGATCCATCGACAGGACTGGGCATAATTTCGTTGCTCTTTGTTATTAAAATAAAAGAGAAAGAAAAAAGAGAACTATAAAACAATTACACTTCCATACAATGTGGCTAGCAAAAAAAAAAACGCATACACGCAGTTCAACCCTGAACTGACTCGCTCGACTGACGCAAAATTGTCACCTTGCTTGCCCGCCCCTCGCCGCTCCTGGCCTTCTTCTGCCCCTTTTCGTTGCAATGCACACCTGCAATTATAAGTGGCAGGTCGTAGAAGAGAGACAGGGATCGGCATCGGCATCGGTATCGGGATCGGGAAAAGGATAGAGAGATCGGTATAGGGTATTAAAATAATGGGAGCAGCACCCTTCCTTATCGGAGTCATAGAGTTGGGTTTACATCATGAAATGGCTTTAATGAAATTATCAAACCGTATGCTTCTTCTCTTGGGTGAGAGAGAACACAAAAAATGTTCTTGTACAAATTTTAATTGCGATCATAAATGACGCCAAGAGCAAAGGCAGATGGAATACTTGAATTAATAAATTTCGATTCTCTCTCTCTCTTTGGTGAACTTAAGCCTTTGCTTTGCCCCTCTCTCCTGCCAGAGACAGAGGTCTGTTATAATTCTTAAAATTATTTAGTTGGTCTTGGCTTGGTCTTCCACTTGTTGGTTGTTATGGATATTTGAGTCCTGCTTTTTTGCTTTATTGATTATCAGCTAGTTGTTGGTTGTTGTTGTTGTTGTTGTTGTTGTTGCTGCAATTTTATTTGTGCTTGAGTTCATTATTGATTGCGGCAGCTGGTATTCCTATCCTTTATACCCCACTGCCTACCTACCTACCTATGTACCTACCAACCACATTTCACTCCCTTTGGTCTCATCCTCGTTTGTTAACTGCTATAACAATTGCAATTAGCCATGTTGCAATTGCAGTTGATTTTTGTGAGGCGGGAAGAGAGAGGGGAAGGGGTTTTTGAAAAATATGTGTTCAAAGTTCAAGCCCTCGTGTTTTCTGTACTTTAATTGAGTTGCAACTTGGCTCGCAAATAGAAATGGTTAAGCTCATTAAACTTGTTTTTTTTTTTTTTTTCGAAGACTTTCAAATGGCTAAAACATTTGATTTCATTCTTATCTGTACAGTTTTTTCTTTTTCCATCTTAAGCTGAACTTTTTATTTGGCTAAATTTCTATTGTAAATTGTAATTAAGCATAATTAACCTTGTGTAGAATTAAAATTTTGACCTAACTAATTCTGAAATTTTCAAAGAGCGACCTTTAACTTTTGCCTCAATATTAGATCGGATGTGGATCTAGTTGTAATTATGATGTATATTATCAACTCTGTTTTAAGTAACCCATTTGAAAGGCCCATGAATAGGTTCCCATATGACACCCATTGGGTTCCCGCACCTTTTCTTTCTGGGTGGAAGAGAGAGAGAGAGAGATCACAGATCGGGAAACCTTCTGAGACCGCAGAGCGGCGACATATGTTTTTCTCAGTCGGCTCGAAGGCATTAATTGAAAAATTGACTTGGCCCCGGACTCGAATTCGGACCAGATGACCATATGGCCAGTGATACTCAAGAGGCATATAGCACCATAAAAAACTTCATTTAATGTTGGTCAAACGAAGTGACCAACGAAGGACAACAGTTGGCCCTGGTGGTGGGTTGTTGGTGGAGGGTTTGCCCATTAGTTGCGCCTGCGCCCTAGCCCAACATCGACATCGGTTCACATGGGGTTAAAAGTTTTACAGAAAAAATATTGCAGTTAATTATGAAAGATGAGGCAAAGATACGATTGGGAAATACTTTTGAAAGAATTCAGAAAAGGGGTTGGGCGGGGCGGGGGGGTGGGGGGAGGGGATATGTCTATCGGATGGCTTGCTAACGTCTTTGTCTAACCGCTTTACGTTCGCTTGGCTTGCTTTCAGCGATTATCATCTGCCTATCCAAGAGTTTGTATTCCACTCCCACTCCACTTCACGCCACTCCACTCCACTCCACTCCACTCCACTCCTTGGCTAGGCTATCTATCTATCTCTCTATGTGTGTTTTGAGTTGCTTTTTTTGTTGTCCGTGTGTTGGTAATTAACACCATTGCGTAATGCAGCGTATCGAAGCCTAAATAGTGCTCTGCTCTGCTCCATATGCCCAAGCTAAACATCGAAAGATGGGTGGTGGGTGTTGGGTGGTGGGCGGTGGGCTGGTGGGTTGTCGGCCATTAAATACTCACTCTCTTTCTCTCTCAGTGTCATGCTGTCTGTCTCTGTCTGTCACTCATTTCCCCTCGATTTGAGCAACATTGTAGCTGCCATTTCTGGATTGCGGCCGTATCGGTGAGGTGTTAAACCGTTTAGACCTTACAATTTAAGCCGCTACCTCTTAATGTCTCGCATGTCTGGCAAAGGGATCAATGGATCAGGATCAGCCTATCAAAAAAAAAAAAACACACACAACGTCCGAATGGTCAGTGAACTCAGAACCAAACCCAACCAAACTTACTAATCCATAAGCCACCGAAAATATATGTACATATATGTATATGGAGGGAAGAAAAAAAATTGACCACCTGCATTTGGGCTGGCAGACACCCACCTTAAATCCTCCTTCCCCTCCTTCCCCTCCTCCCCCTCCTACAGGGACTGCGCCTAGTTTTGTTGCTTTTCGTTGCTGTTTTCGGGCAAGCCAGCAAAGCAAAACAAAAGAATTTCAAATTAACCAAAAGCGTTCCATAAAAAAATCCACCCCAAGGTGCAGCCAGGACGCACTCTGCTGTGTCCTTTGAGTGTGCGCTGAAGTGGAGCGCGGCCGCTCAACACAAAGAGAGTGGATAGAACTGAACTAAACATCTGATGGGGAGAGGGGGGTCGTTGTAGTAGGGGGTAGTCGGCGTCCCGACCCAAGCAGGTGATACTTTTCATTCGCTTTGTCCTTTGCACTTTTAGTTACGCCAACTAAATGTAGTAGTAGTTAGTATAGCCTGGCAAAAATAAATTTCGTGGTCTAAATAGGATCTAGAGTTCGCCGTTTACTCATCTAAATTCTATATACATAGCTTAAATTCAATTGGCAATATAATTTTAATTAATTTGTTTAACGTACCCAGTTTTTTCGACAAAAAGTATGTCAACTAAGAACTTCTACTTCTTTATAAAGGATCTTGTTATCATATTATTAGTATTTTTCTAGTAGGTCTAGGTCTAGAGAATTATATAGGCTTTAAATTGGGGGCAATACGTTAAGACAAATAAATGACTCCCAAAAATATAATTCATTTTGTTTAGCTTGGCTTAAGTATACTTTTCTTAACAAATTCTATCTTCTTATATGGGTTCTGTACGATTTCTGTAAGTGTTATTACATATCAATCCAATCCAGATGATTTTTAATGCACGGGTATGAAAATTGATCCTTAATGGGGCCAACTTAAGACCAATCCAACTAATGTATTGTAAGTTAGAAGTAGTTAGCCAACTGTGCTTGAATGTGAGTGTATTTAAGTTTCGTTGTGTGTATTTAAAACAATTCGCTATGTACGTAGAATTATGTGTACAGTACATTTCGATTTGTAAAATCAAAAATAATATTTCTAATTATGCCGTATGTGAATAAATGATAAATGTGATTAATGCCAATGGCAAATGCGCATCATTAGCGCTTCGTTGGAGACACAGAGGCGGAGGCAGAGGCAAAGGCAAAGGCAGAACCAGCCCCAGTAAAAAAAAAAAAAAAGAAAAAGCAAAAAAGCCGCGCCCACCTACTTACAGACATACAAACATACACAGGATTGCACATATATGGATATATATATATATACAAAGCAGGGTGGAACCCGGCTAGTTTCCTTCCTCCTCTTTTTTTTTTTTGCTTTGCTGCTTCGGCAGCTTTTCGCAGCTGTCAAAAGGTTCTCAAAGTTTGCCCACCCCCCCCCCGACAACGCGAGACTACCAAGCGGGCCAATATATGTGTGTATGTGTGTGCGGGTGTGGGTGTGTGTGTGTGTGTGTGTGTGTGTCAGTAGTAGATACATTTAGCCAAAGCGCACACATAAAAAAAAAACAAGCAACTAAATTTCACTGCCGCTGCTCGGGCCCAAAGATTCCGCTAGGCGAATCGCAAAAATGTTTAATCGATAAAATAAATGAGTTGCCTTTGCCCCACAGTAGTTGTTATTGTCGTTGTTGTTGTTGTTGTTGTTGGCATAGTTGACTTTATTCTGTATAAATTTATGTACTGTATCTGTGGGCTACAAAAATTGCAATTGCCTCTTTGTCGTTTTGTTTTTCGAGCTAGAGAGAGATCATAAAACTTTGTTTTCTCTCTCTCTCTCTCTCTCTCTCGCTCTCTCTCTCTGTGTCTGTTTGTTATAAATATTTTGACATTTCGTAAGTTTTAGTAGTTCCCATAGAAGGCGATTTGCGGCCTCTCTTTAAGTTTGCAAATAACATTTATCACTTCATCAAGAGGTTGGACATAGGAGATGGCGCGGGGGCTGGGTGGTGCTTGAACCGTGTACAAGTGTCACTCGAATGTTTTTTTTTTTCTGGTTGTGGAGCTCTTTTTTAAATTGTTCTGCACAATTAATATGCAAATGAAGATGGCAACGAAACCGACAAAAAACAAAAAAAGAAAAGAAAAAAACCTGCAAACTGCAATCGGCAACCTGGCTTAATATGCAAATAATGCGTTAACAACTTAATTCCATTCAAAAAGTTCTACCTACTGACGATTAGTCTGGGCCATGAACCTCTCCGACTCCATCGGCTACATCTGACTCTGACTCTGACTCAGACTCAGTCTCTTGGAGTTGGGGATGCAGCCTCCTCCTCTGCTTGGTGTTGTTTGTTGCCTTCTTGTTATCTTGACAGAGTTGCGCGATCGTTTTGTAGTCTCTTGGCTACTGCCAGCTACTGGGATTCTTTCTTTCGTCTTTTGGCTTGGCTTGGTTGGGGCCTTGTGGTTGGGGCCTTTTTTCGGGTTGACAAAATTAATGAGTTGGCTCCTCTGACTCGCCTCGCTCTCGCTCCTTGTTAATTTTTACAGCTTTAAATTTATGCGTGAATTTGGCGCAGATCCATTAAGTGGCCCATAGATTAAAAGCAAGTGTTCACTGTGTGATCTCTCTTAAGTGGATCCGATCCCGATCCCGATTCCAATTTCAATCCCAAACACCACACTCTCTCGTTTCGCCGATCTTTTACACTCGTTTCTGTGTGCCCTGCAAGTTGACAGCTTCTCTTTCTCTGTTTAATGGCGCTTAACTTTGTTTGTTTTGACATTTTGGTCGGGCTGCCTTTATGTGTTGACATTTTCATTCGCCAAAT
Source organism: Drosophila nebulosa (assembly GCA_024703675.1). Lineage (NCBI taxonomy): Eukaryota > Metazoa > Arthropoda > Insecta > Diptera > Drosophilidae > Drosophila > Drosophila nebulosa. Next base: position 426,507 of record JANFPS010000007.1, on the reverse strand, counting down.
ATGCAAATTCAATTAATTGTGACATTTTTAAAGAAAATGCCAAAGTGACAGGCAATGCGAGATGAGATAATAAATGGAAGATTAAAAGGTGGAAACCTCACTAGATACATGTGTGAGCAAGTGCGACGAGAGCAATTACCTGACTAGTCAAACTCGTACTTAGTTGGCATCCTTCTTGGATTGATTGGAGCTTAAGAATCTATTTGCAATTGTGTTACCTTTAGCTGATTTGAGCTATAAATCAATTTGATTTCAAATTCAATTCAAAAACTGAAAAAAGGAAAACCCAGTCTGGCAATTCCTTGGAATAGAACTAGAACTCACACATTGACCTACCTACCTAAATGAAGAGTGACCAAGTGCCGCGCATGCAAAATCAAATTTGTTGCAAAAATAAGCACACAAAAAAGGGCAACATTTTGTGGCATGCAGTTAAAGTGGTCGTGTTGTTGTTGCTATTTTATTTTTGTTGTTCTTCTTGTTGTTGTAATTGTTGCGTTTTGACGCCTACACTGCTCAATACATAAGTATTTTCCTCTTTTTTTTTTTATTTTCATTTTTTCCTTCTTTTTCTTTTTTTTTTGGACGTGGAGACACGCCACTTTGCGTTTTGTGGTAACCAGACGAGACGATGCAGTCGCGGCACGCATCACGCATACGCCACTTGGGCTAGAAACAGAGACAAAACCAAGAGAGAGAGAGAGAGAGATAGCATATGCTGATGAATGAATGAATGAGTGAGTGAGTGAATGAGTGAGTGAGTGAGCGAGTGAGCAAGCGAATGAGGTGAATGAATGAGTGTCGGCTGACATGGACGTGTGGACTAAAGGCTTGCTGCGATTTTTGGCGCCAAATTGAGCATGCAAAGATCAACACGAAACAATACACGGCAGAGGCCCACATTGCGTATGCGTAATAATGCTTTGCATGCAGCACTTAGCACCGTCTCGGCCCCCCATTCCCTCTGGGCAAAAGGATTGCGTGTCAGGCAACAACAACAGCAACAGTCACAACAATGTATGATGATAATACCGGCTTACCCCAATGCAAAGGAATGCATCCTACTAACGCCTACGCTTCTTACTCCCGTGGCACGTGTCCCGTGTTCCGTGCTCCGTGTTTTCTTCACTGACGCCCAGTGCAGCGGGATTTGTATTCTAGGGACTTTGCTTTTTCAAGGGCGTGGCATGGCGGCACTGGAAGGCGGCCCCAAAATACAAAATCCGCTTGCAATTTGTGTCAATTCTCCCCAAAGACGACTCTCTAAGCCAACCTCCTCTAGCAACCTCCAACCTCCAAAGTAATTTCTTTAAAAGCAATTCATTTCATAATGGTCTCTGGGCAAAAACGTAGAAGCAAAAAAAAAAAAGTGAAAAAAGAAAATGGCAAATATAATGCAGAGAAAATGTAATGAAATGACGACGATGGCAATGGCGACGAAGACGTAGATGGAGACGGAGATGGAGACGGTGACGACTCAGACGACTTCAACTATGTTCTGTTGAATAGTAGAAAAAGAATAAAAATGGCTTTTTGGGGGGCTGAAACAACTTTTTCGCAAGGAGCCACATGCAGTTATCCTTTGTTCCACCTTCTTCTTTTCACCGCTTCTTCACCCCATCCCACTCCAACCCACCCCTTCTTTACCATATTTCTCTTTGCGACGTTTTTATGGCCATCCCCCCCCCAAAAAAAAACTCCAACTCCCCTTTTGGACAAAAGAAATAAGCCCCAGTTCCAGTTCCGCACTCACCCTTAACTTTTTTTTTTGGAAAGTTGTTTATGGAATTCATTTTATTTCTTCCTCTCGTTTCATTTCGTATTCCTTTGCCATCTCCTTCGTCTTTTGCTAGTTACCGTTGTTGCGTCTTTCTTGCTTTGCTTCTTTTCTTTTTCTTTTTCTTTTTTCCTCTCTGTGTGTGTTTCTGTGTGTAGATAATAAGAAAATTATACATTTTATTTCACCAACAATAAAAAAAAAAAACTATCTACCGCAATGCCCTCAATTTAGTCTGGGCCCTAATTTCGTTTCGTCCTCGTAATTTGCACAAGGCCCTTGAGAATGACTGCAAAAAAAAACAAAACAAAAGAAAGAAAGAAAGAATCAAAATCTTTGGAAATTATCTTTGCATTCCAATGCGTCTAACGGTTTCATCATCATCAGTCAATATCTATAATCATAAGTATATATGTATGTATGTAGATAGGTACTTATAATTCGAAACGAATTCTCTACTTTTTTTGAAGACTTTCGTTTTGGGTGTTTAATTTTTGGCGTTTATCCCTCATTTGGCTTTCAAATGGAAGCCAATAATTTTGTTAAAATTCTTTGCATTTATTTTGATTAAATAAATTAATGGGTTCAGAGATGGCATCTACTATTCCCGCTAACTAACTACTTACTTGGTGTAGTATATGGGGAAGTATGTAAGTAAATGGCGACAATTTTGCATTCCATTTTGGATTTGTGGTTGAAGCGACGACGAGGACGAGGACGACGACGACGACACCTTTGTGGCATGACCTGTGACTGAATGAGATTGGGGACCCCCTGGGCTGGATGGGGAACAATTTGAAGAACATGTCGCCTCTTGTCTCATCCGGGAGTGCGAGTGTACGGTTGGGGCCTGACATCAAACGGACATGCCACTGACAATTACCTGGAAAAAAAATGAGAGAAGGATACAAGTAGGAAAAAAGAAACGAACCATCAACCATCAGCCAATTAACTTAACGCCAAACATTGTCCTAAGGACAGGAGGAGAGCACTCGCTCCGAGGGACATGTGTGTGTGTGTATGAGTGTGTGTGTGTGTGAGTGTGCATCGAAGCAAAAAACTTTTCACAACTACAACAAACGACAAAAAAAGGCAACCATACACAAACAATGGAAAAACAACAAATTCTTTAACAGTGACAAAAAAATAACCCAGAGAGGAAGGGAAAGAGTGTGAGGGTGAGCGAGAGAGGTTGCCACCAATATGGCCATGGATCGGGAGGCGGGAGTCGAGAGTCGAGAGTCGAGAGACGGAGGTCGGGGGCTCATAAATTACAACAGTAATTATATTTAATTACCGCAATTAACTTTGTAATAATGTCAATGAAAATGATGAGACAAAATATGATTAAAAATAATACACATTATATTCAAAGACAGAGACCAGAGTAAAAAAGAGTTAGAGAGAGAGAGAGAGGGAGAGCGAAGAGCAAAGAAAATCCTCCACAATGATATGTCCATTTGCTCGACTTATCCGCTTACAGCCAAGATAATGATGAATTAGCGGCAAGCTTTACCTGGCCAACCTGGACAACCATCATAAATGCATTTATGAGTTTTATTGGCCACAACTCTTCCCCTCACCCATCTTAGCCATCTCACCCATTTCGCTTGATATCAGTGCTGTGAGATTTACTATGGGATTTTTGTGTCTGTCTGTCTGTCTGTCTGTGTGTGTGTGTGTGTGTTGGAATTGTGGCATTTTATGGCATTTAATTGGACCGACCACAGATTGCAGCTGACTTCTAATTTGTTCAGTTCCTTCGTCTGGTAGAAATTTAATCTTTATGATTTGATTCGCGGAAATTATTAAAGAGCCAAACTGGGCACGAACACTAAAAGGACTTCATAAACTTGTACTCAATCTTAGGGACAGCACTTTCTACTCTATAATGGAGTTACAAAAACCTTTTCAAGTTGAAACTCCAAAAGGCTTTCTCGATTAAATTAATTTTGTCAAATCCTTATGAAAATGGGAGCAGGCGCCACTATTCCTGTTCTGTGTAATGTTGTAATCAAAATTTGTTTTATTCTAATCTTCTCCTTAAATGAGAACCAAAGAATCTCGTGGGTCATTCTTCTGTTTTTGTATCCTTTTGCCACTTTTAATTAACTGATCAAGTGGGCCTGTCCAATCAATTTCGAAATAGACACCACCAAGAGACCATGACCAAGAGCCGCGTGTGTCCATTCTTCGTTCTCGTTTGTAATCCCCTTAAGCCAAGGGGTGGATTTTCCACCTAGAATATTGAATATATGTTTGACCATTGCCATTGCCATTCTTGTTCTTTGAGTAACTGATAAATGCAATTAATAATTTTGACCTTTTTTTCATGTTTCCATGCGTCAGCTGCATGACCTCCCCCATAAATATGCATGAAAATTGTTTTTAATTTTGTAATTTTTCTCATTCCGTTTGCCGTTGCAGCCTTAAACCACCGCCCAAGGATGGCGTCACAAAGAGCAATCCATCAAAGCGGCATCGCGAGCGGCTCAACGCGGAACTGGATCTGCTTGCCTCGCTGCTGCCCTTTGAGCAGAATATTTTGAGCAAATTGGATCGACTGAGCATATTAAGGCTGTCCGTTAGTTATTTAAGGACCAAAAGTTATTTTCAAGGTGAGTAGTGAAAAAAGGATAGGACAGGACCAACCATACGGCGCGTAACATTTTCAGCTATTAAATCGATTATGCTTTAAGGCACATCAAAGGGGGGGGATAAGGATTGGGGGGCGGCTACACCGAGCCCCTAAAAACATGACTCATAAATGATTCAAAACTAATTTCAAAGGCCACACCAGGAGGGCATGAGGGTGAGTGAGGGGGGAAGACAGTTACGAGTTACTGAGACAGAATAACAGAAAGAGACAGCATGAGTCAGCGACAGGACTCTCACGCACGTGGCGAAATTAGTGCCACTGACTGGATTAAGGTAGAAAAGAAAGGAACAAATAGACAAATATTTTACCGAGTCTTGTTTTCTTCTTTCTGTTTTAGAATTCGAACAGTTGCTTGCGAGGGTCGCTCAATAAGTTATTTTCTTAGACACACCACGCTACTTTTTCCTCATTAATGTGTGTGTGTGTGTGCACATTAAAATATTTGTTTAATTTAAATGAATTAAAACAATGCAATAAACTTTTTGCCTTGATGACTTTATTATCGGAGAGCGGATTCGGCATTTCGGTTCATTGGCATTTTCGTTTTGGCTTTTGTTTTACGAGCAACTGAAATTTAATTGCTTTATTGCTGAAAATTGGCATTAATTAAGTTTAAGTGCAAAACAAGAGACGTTCCCCTGCTGACCACTGACCACCGACCACCCACCAACCCCCAATCCCCAACCAATACCAATATTCGACTCGCACTCCCATTCCAGCATTTTCGTATATCTGAGTAAATATTTTGACAATTAGCGGTCAAACGAAGTTCATCAAAAAAAAAGTAACAAAAGGAGCAGCAGCAGGAACTGCAACTCCCCTGGTCAGGCACGTGTCGTCCGTTGCATTTTTTTTTTTTTTTTTTGGTTGAAAAGCCAATATAAACATTAGTTTCCTTTTCGAATCTCAAAGGAAGCCGCCACGCGATCCACAATGACAATGACGAGAATGAGAATGAGAACGCCGACGACGAGGACGAGGACGAGGACGAGGACAACGACGACGGGTTAATGGACCAGAACCGTTGCGGCGTGTGGCGCGAGGAGTGGTCCCTGTTCTTTGTTTGGTCCTGCGGGGGTGGACAGAGGTCAAAGTTTGTTTTCATTTGGTTTTTATTTGTTTGTCTAGATGTTTTTCGGATATTATCAGGATCATTTAATTTACAATTAGTGAGTGTTTGCCTTAGAACATTCTCAGAAAACGGACCAAAACTGAACTGGTCTGGCCCTGGCAAAGGGGAGCAAATGGGTTTAATACTTTGTTCCTTTTTGCCGTGTGTCCTTTCGTTTAGTTGGCGAGGGATTAGAACTGGCATTGTAGGCAGGAAGCACTCAAAACGATTAAAATTGATTACAGATTGTCGACGGCTGCTGGATACAGAGTGGATACAGGATAATGGAAAACTTTTCCTATACTATAGGTACATATGTACATATGTATATATGTATGTATATCCTTTCATATACTCACAGTGTGCTGGGGGGGAGGGGTGAGGAATGGGGTCTGTTCTGTCTAACAGACAATCCACCTTCTTGGGGGGGCCCCCTCTCCATGGCCTTAGCAGTATCTGCATCTAGTAGGGGCTCCAGTTGTTGACCCTGACTTGCGCAAAACTTTTGCTTGGCGAACAAAGCGGAGCAAAAAACAAAAAAAAGGAAGGAAAAACGAACGAAACGAAAACATTTTCTCTCTACACCAAAAAAGTGTGTGTGTGTGTGTGTGTGTAAAAGCAAAGCTCATGGCTAGATGGTAGTTCTATGTGCTTCTTGTGACTCCAACTATGTACATATATACCCCAAGTACATAATGTTTGTACCACGCCCCACTTGCGCCCTTCTTTTTCTTGGCAATTTCGTTTTCTTCTACCATTTTTTTTTTACTCTCTTTGGTTTTTGCTTCAAACTAAATAATTAAAGCGCGCTGCTAATGGCCCATTGTCTTTCTGGCTATAGGGGAGAGTGAATCTTTGTGGCCAGGTGGGCAGTGGGAGACGGAGACGGAGACGGAGACGAGAGCTGACAAGAAAAAGTGCTGCTATCTAAAAGGGCCATAATTGCTGGCCACCTTATTGGTCAGGCAATAATTGTTAAGACGCGCAATTTGTACATTTTTAATGTGCTCCAATGCTCCGATGAGGGCAAGTTCTTGATCCAAGGATCATTCGTTCATTCGTTTGTACCCGGTTGTCGGGGTGTCTAACCCATCTTGAGCAATGGGTCTTACTCTCTAATTGATGAGTTGCGTAATTAACTGCCAAAGACAGCATTATTTTTGCCCTTGCCCTCGCCCTCTCCCGCGCCCATTTGCCACTAGTATTGATAGTTAGTTAGTTGTTTCATTCGTACTTTCACTTCTGCCAACACGCAACCGCCTCCACACTCTTTGCATGTCTTCACCCCCACCCCCCCCCTCTCACACAAATGGTCAAAGTCGTAAAACGTTTTTGGTAGTCAAATTTGAGGTATATTTTTCAAATTACATAAACATAAATTGCCATTAAAAGTGTTCTACAAATTTTATTAGTGACAGACCAGATGCTCTAGATAACTTTGGCAGTATTAAAATTTGCATACTCTTCTTATTTTAATAGCTAAGATATCATTCAAGTCGTTACTATTTGTGATAGCAAGATATAAAGATAAATTGTCTTTTATCCGAAAACTTATCCTTGTGTGTTTGGCTAAGAACTCTACAAAGTTGCTTCTTAAAGTTCATTGCAGATATTTATGCCACTTCAATTTTTAATAAAGATTCAGTTGGCTGTGAGTTATGAAAGTAAATTATGGCAGTAGCTAAAATGGTAAACTATTTGACTTTCGAAAGAAATAATGTATAGAATCAATTTACTTGCAAGAAGAATAAGTAAAAACAGGTCGATATAAATGTTTGATTACAAAATTTGAAATTGTTAGAAATCCTAACATAACATGAACTGATTTAACAAGTTATTTACATTTAAATCATCTCTTATATTCTTGCTACAGAAAAAGATGCTTGGTCCAATGGTTTCTCAAAGTTTTCTGTAACATTTGCAACCAAATTATTCCCACACAAGATTAAATTAAAAAAATAAAAAAATACCTCTTGTCATTACCTTACCTAGATTTGGCTGAGAAGGAGTGGTACATGGGGGGGATATGGCAACTGGTTTTGTGATCTTGTTTTGTCGTTGGAAGTCGTGGGAAGACGTTGTCGGAGATGACAACGAGAAAAGCAAATGTAATTTCCATGTGGAAACTGTTAAGCATATTATTGGACACATGAGATGGGAAGTCTACAGTTCCACTTGTTCGGCAAGGTCATCTACCCACCCACCTGCTGGGTGCTGAAGCAGATAGCAGATATAGGGTGTAGAAAGGGGGGAGGGCTGGGTGAGGAGTTCATGTGTCAGGCCAAGGCTTAGTTCTTAACCTATAAACATACTAACTACATACCATTTTGTGGGCAATTTTCGTGCGTTGCTCCAGTTTCTCCTTGTTTTTTTTTTTTTTTTGGATTCAGACAATGAATAAATGGCAGGCAGGCAGGCAGGCAGGCGGACATGCAATCAGTCAGTCTTACCTGGCAATGCACTTGCCCAACTGCCTGGTCGATGTTTTGTGGCCATAGAAGGAGGCGTCACATTGTCACGCCGGCCAATGCTCAGCTGTTTAGGTTTTTTTCTCTCTTTTGATTGTATTTTTTTTTTTTTTGTTTGCTGCGAAGCAGACAAAACATTGCGTGACTTACGTAGGTTTTATCGGAGCAGAGAAGTCGAAACTACATATGTATGTCTGGGACTAAGTTAAGCATTTTAAAGGGGCTTTAAAGCGGTCTAAATTGCAACTCCATTCATCTTCACTGAAAGACAGTGTCTATCTATCGCTCTCTTTCACTGCCTTTCTTTCTGTCTCTTTCTGGCTGTGTCAATAGTGACAGGTTGGATGTCAGTTCTTTTGTTTTTCAATCAATTTCTGTTTGACATTTACCTGACATATTTGCCTTATGTCGGGCATGGTAGAAAATATTTGCCAAAAATGTCAGAAAATTTTTAACTTTATTTATTATTATTTTGCACCATGTCGTGCCGGCACCGCCATCGGTTTAGGTCAGGCCAGAGGGCAGAGTAGGGCAGCTAGCATAATTGGATCCACCTTTTAAACACGGTGAGTTGTTGCAATATGCAGTTGGCTATAATAGTTGATTATGGCGCAGTATCATTTTTGGTTCTCTGCTACTTTTGTTCAAATTGAGCTTCTTCGTTTCTTTTTTCTTTTTTTTTTTTGCCGAGTTTTCCGTGGGTCTGCGCACGCTTTTCCGCCATTTTGTAAGCCACGCCCCCTTTGGCGAATAGAGCGAGAGTGAGAGCGAGCAGAGCAAGCAAGAGCAGAGATTTGTGCAAGATTTAGCCAAGTTCATCCACCGTTGTTAATTTAGTTCCATCCGTTTTCGTTTTGGTGGTGGTTTCATTTTTCCAACTTTAATGGCCAGGCGAGGCGAGGCCAGGCAAGGCGAGGCGAGGGTTGGTCCAGAAAAAGTTTGTTTTATTATTTGATACAATAAAAAAAAGGAAACAAGTTAAAAAAAAGCAAAAGGAGCAGTAGGAACCGAAATGAAATGTGTGGCTTAAATGCCAGCAGATTTGTTACCTTAATTAAATGGGTTTATGCACGTAAAACAAGGAAAATATGAAAATATTTTTTTTTTTTTTTTTTTTTTTGTTGCTGGTGGTACCATCGCATATTTTAAGCACGCGCCGGCAACAACAATAAAAAACGAAATGTAAACTGAGCCTAATTAAATTATGAATAATTACATACTTGGTCTTGGCCCCAGAAATTACACGCACACGTGTGTGTGTGTGTGTCTGTGTGTGTGTGTGTGTGTATGATGCAATTTGTTAGCTGGTACAACTCAAGTTGGTCCTACTAGGTCCCAGGACCTTCCTTCCTTCCCTTTTTCCTACTGGCTGCTAACTGTTTTTGTTTTTTTTATCGCACTTTCACTAAAATGAACAATCTCGCCTGCCGCTTGACCCTCTCTCTTTCTCTCTCTCTCTCTCTCTCTCTGTTTTTGGGTCGGGTACTTTGGTTAATTTGATAAAAGGCCCAAGCCTGGCAGAGATTACACCAAGGCGACTAAGTGTCCAGCTTGACCGAATCCATCTAGCCTACAACGGGTTTAACTTAAGTTTATACTCTAACTAAGAGTATTTAGTATTTAGACCTTACAAGTTTTACGTTTGAAAATGTTTTTTCTTTTACTCTTCTTAATATTTTAAAATTTAAAACGAAAAATCTTAGACAAATTTTTGTTAATGTTCTCAAAGTTTAGGTTATGATTCTTTAATATAATTGGTTTTTTATATATTTTTCAAGACGACTTTCGTGTTTAAAAATAATAATTAGAGTTTTCGTTTTCCCATTAATAGAATCTTCAACAAAAGGGTACAAAAAGTTCGTCATTTGCTGGGGTTTGTTTTGTGGGTTTTTGGTTTGTCTGAAAAGCTGCTAATTGAAATTGAAGCCCTTTTGGCTAGGGGTTGCATTTTGTGGTTCTCGGTAAGGTTTGCCATGCGTAAATTAGGTTTAGTTTTAGTTGAGTTAATTTTTTTTTATTTTTTCCATTTGCGCTCCAGATAAAAATCATAATTTATGACATCAGCTGCCGTGGCATATTTTATTTAATTTTGTTTTTTTTTTGCTTTTGGGTTTTTTTTTGGTGTTTGGTGTTATTTATTTTTTTTATTTTTCTTTGCTTTTTTTTTGGTTTGCTTATATTTGTGAAAATATATGAAGTTCCATTTTCTTTTATCGTTTATCGCACATAAATCAATTTTTGTGACAAATTTATTATTAAACAAAAAACAGGCAAGCAAGAATATAAAGGACAAGGAAAGGGAGAAACGAAAGCAGAAGGAAACCCAAAAATGGCCTCCGTCTATATGGAGAGGGTAAGGGTGGCTAGAGCTGCCCCCCTCCCCGAAAACCAACCCCTGATTCCTTGGCATAATGTCATAATACTGGGAGCCAGTGCCAGGCGCCTTAAAGGTGGCAAAAGCAAAGGGAGGTGGAGGGTGGTAGGGTCTCATAAAATATTACAATGACACCATAAACAATTTTTAGTACTTTTACCTTAAGCTGTAAATATTTATTGTATATATATATATATATATGAGAATATATATATATATATTGGATTTTTATGTTACTATGGTAAAACAATTGAGCGGGTTATTTACGACGAAAACTTTCTTGTGTATAAACTATTTATGGTTAATAAAATAAAAAATTTACTCATAAATATTTAAGTTTTTGGCTTACCTTCTCACACATTTTCTCTCCCGCTCTCTCTCTCTGCAGTTGTTATGCATAAGGATAAGGAAGAGAATGGTGTCCTGCCCCATATACACGCACACGATGGCTACAGAACAAGGGAATTGGGAGCCTTCGAACATGGTCTGCTGGATGGTGATATGTTCCTGCAGGTGAGTGAGGATTGATATAAACGGGGCAAAGTCTCTCTCTCACACAATTTATCTTCATCAATATTCCCTTTTTTTGTGTGCGTTTTGTTTTGTATTTCGATGGCTTCATCACCCAGTCGTCAGTCGTCTCTCTCTCTCTCTCTCAGTCTCTCTCAGTCTCTCTCTTAGGCCAATCGTAAGGACACAATCAATCAAAGCTTGTTAGCATGCCATTGGAACACGCAAACGGTTCTCAACTTTCAATACAATCCTCCTCAAAAGCAGAAAAAAAAAGAAAAAAACGAATTGTATGCAATTAGTAAGTGTCCAAATTGATTAACGTAATTGGAACTTGGACATGTGTTAGCCTAATATTTTTGTAATTAATATCCCCCAAGCCCCAGACCTCGGCCCCCCAGCCCCTCAGCCCACAGGCCCCAGCTGAAGCAGCTGCAACAAACGAGAGCAAAACTATTTTGTCTAGCCATTTCGAACGACTTTGCAATACCCACTAAAACAGAGCAAACGAATGCTCATTGAATACCTAAAAAGAATACTATTATCTATTGTGTCTCTCACTTTTACGAAGGGAAATCTTTCGAGTTTGTAGTTCTTGTTTTTAAGAAGTTTTCACTTACAATTGATTAAAGAATTGGCAACCTCTAGTTAAGTTAGAAAAGGATTCGGTTTAAGGCTTTCCACGAACATGATATGCTCATTTAACGCTCTATGACTAACGAGATTAAAGTGTATTTAGTCAATTGTGCCTTTGCCCCCCCTCACCACCTTGCGCAGGTCCCTCAACGCTGCTGAAAATTGCATGTTTTTGCTGAATTAAATTCTGTATTGTCCAAGTGCAGAGCAAGTGTGGTGCAGTGCTCTAGTAGCCAGTAGCCAGTAGTTGAGCAGTAGTCCAAGGCGCCAACATATGCACTTGTCACAGTCATGACAGTTTAATTTAATGTACACATAGCTCACCCAGCTCGGGCCAACGAACGTACGGACGGGGCGAACAGGCGGACAGGCGGACGGGCAGGCAGGCGGACAGGCCGACAGACACACGCAATTGTGCAACATGCGCTTTAGACGCGCTGCCACATTTTTTTTTTGCCCACAGTGTTGGTTGGCTGTTGGCTGTTGGTTGTTGCTCTTGCTATTACTCCACAATTCAATGTCAAAGTCTATGTGGAAGTAACCCCCAAAACATTATCATGCACAATTGCAATTGCAGTTTCGTGTCCATTTCGTGCATTACGTATACGCAGCGTGGAGAATGCAACAAAAAATAAAACCCAATACACATTGCGCACTGCAAATTGTAACTGTAACAATTGCAAAAGCAGAAACATTTTTGAATGCAAGCCAAAAACTGCAAGTTTTTCTTCTTCTTGTTGCCTTTCCGGCAACAACAACAAAAAAACAACCGAGACGGGGTGGTGAAGGGGGGGTCTAAAGGCCGCCGGTACATGCAGCTAATTGCACGACTTCAGGGCTGCACAATTGTGCATTTCCGTGCATATTTTTAGTCAGTCTGGTTTGGAAGGGTTCGCTCTATGGGGAAAAGGGGATGGGGTCGGGGGTTTTCGGGCAGAGGTGTGCATATTTAGTTTTAATACCTTGGGTATTTGTTACCTGTTGCCCGTTTTCAATTGCTCATGAAAGTTTTACTTTTTTTTTTGTATCGCTGGGTCACATACTCACTCACTCGGTATTATCATTAGAAAATGGCGTTTTGTCACGCAGTGTGGAATGCATGTGTGTGTGTGAGTGTGTCTCTGTGTGTGTGTGGTTGTGTGTGTATATATACAACCATCTCGCTTGCACTTTCATAGGGTACACAAACACATTTCCTTGTTTTAGCCGAAAAACACTTTCTAACTTACATTCTAACTTCTAATTACGTTTAAATTAATTAAACTAAGATTCTTTTCGGGGTCATGTAGATATTTTTTTATTTTTTAGATTCATATGCACATATGCATGATAAAAGTTAAGCATAATCAACTCTCACCAGCGGGCTTTATTAAGCAATTATCTAGACATATATATGGCCAAATTGGATGCCAAACTAGACAAGCCAAACCAGCCAGAGATTGCCGGCCTCCACCTTCCCAGCTAGCTAGCCAGCCAGCCAGATCTTCTTGACCGCTAGGAAATGGTTAAATAATCGCTGCCAACTTATCAAATCACAAAAACAAAAACTCTATAAAACTCTGATATGCAAGCGTAGAAAACACAAAAGTATCTTATGACAGTCCCCCCTACCACTACCCTCTCAACCCGCCATAACCCATCATCCTCTCGAGCCAGAGACGGGCGTGTATTATTAAAATCGCATTAGAAGACGCCGCTGCTCGGCTGCCAGACAAGAGCAAACGATGCCGATGCCGTTGCCAGTGCCAGTGCCAGCGAGATGATGTCTTGTATAAAGTGTAGCCCACACCAGGTGGAGCAAGATAGGAATAGGTATAATGAAAAACAGAATGGAGATAGCTGATGTTTAGATGGGTGAAGAAATGACGAGCAAAAGAGATGGACAGAGCAAGTGGAAAACAATTAGACTGTGGAGAAATCTTTCTTTCTTTCCTTTTTGCTTTGTTGGCGCTTTGCTTATATGTTGCATATGATAAAGACGAATATGAAAAACCACACAAACCAAAAAAAAAAAAGAAAAAGGAAAATGAAAAGAAAAGAAAAGAGTGCGCCGCAAGCATCACATCAAATCACAAAATGTTAGAAGAAAACAGCAAATGGCCAATGCATTCGCACCGTGGTTACATTTTATTAGGATCTATGGATATATGTAGTATGTTGTACTACTCTATTACCTAGTTATTTAGTTTTCATTTTTCTCGTTTCTCGCAGTTTAAGTGCCATATTAAATACCAGGAAAACTGTTTTAATTCTTGTTTTACAAAACCTTTTCTACGAAACTGTATTAGGCTCTTTTGGCTTTTGGCTTTGTCTTCAATAATATTAGTTATATTAGTTTAGAATGTTTAGTTAAGTCTGACCACTGTGCTATCTCTCTTTTCCTCTCTTTCTCTCTCTCTCTCTATATGGGTAACAAACAGTTTCTTTTCTTGGCCACAAGTCGCTACCGTTGGCTGAAAGATCTTTATGACGATTATTGATGAGTTGCCATGGGACTGGTTGGTCAGAGGTGTATGGGTGTGTTTCTGTGTGTGTGGACCACAACGCGGCTTGATGACAATCGTCCAAGTTTCTTTATTCATTCGCATTCACATTCGCATTCATATCCATATCCTTTGCGGGCTGTTGATGCGTTTTAAATGATGACGCCACTTAGCGTTTATGTGGACTAATGCCAACTCTGCAACCAAGAGACCAACAGCCAGAGGAGTCAGTCCTCTATAGGCTGCTCTGTAATTAGCAGCAATCGCGCGCATTTTTCTCTCGCAACTTGAAAGGAGTTTGCTGGAGTTGCTGCCGTTAAAAATGAGGATGGGGATGCGAGGACGTTGCAGGGGCTGCAAATTGATATTTAAATATGCCCGTATTAATTACAAACAGTTTGGTTATAATATTTTTTTTTTTTTTTTTTTGTTCTTTGTTTATTAATTACTGCAGCGCCGCGGACTAGGCACTAATGGAACACCAGCAAATTTGTCTTCAGTTTCAACGTTTCACACGTTACACACGGCGATTTACTGTTTTGTTTTCAGTTGCAGTTTCAGCAGTTCAGTTCCAGTTCCAGTTCCAATTCCAATTTCAAGTTGTTTCGATCTGTAGACCGAAAAAAAAAAAAAGCCAACTCCAATACAACAAAATCGCATGCGTGTTGGCCATTAACAGCTAATAAAACTCAGCTTTAAATGCAATCTAAAACAATAAAAACTGTGTGCGGAATAATCCAGCGTCAGGTCGACTTATGGAATATTAGTAGAAAACTTTTGCATGTGTTTTCGGTCTCTGTTTTTTGAGAAAGATTTCTTAGGCGACAGTTTTCTGTTTCTGTTTTTTGTAATTACAATGGATCATCTTTTCTTTTGGTTTGAAAGTAACCTGCAATTACATAAACAAAAAACAGAATCCCAAAAACCCAAAAGAGTCCCGACTTCAATAATGCTTCCCTCATCTCATTGATTTAATTGCGGACCATTTCCTGGTTGAATCTTGAATCAGTCAGTTCGAATGAAATGAGCCGCTTTTAGCGCTGATTACGTTTTTAGCCGCAAGTTAGCGCCAAGGTTCAGTTCAGTTCAGTTTGGTTCACTTTGGATGGCTCTGTCAGTTCATTCATGGAAGCGTTTGCCCTAGAGGCAAGTGATGGATGGATGGATGGATGGATCGCTATCCCATTCATTCATAAGACATAAAGCTACTGTCTGTGTGGCTATAGTTCTACAGAGTTCTATCGATATTGGGATTGGATAGCTACTGGACCCAGCATTTAATTCATAGTTTTGGTCAACTCATTTTTTTTCAACTTTTTTCCTTTTTTGTCTTCTCTTTGCAGGCCCTAAATGGATTTCTGATGATACTGACATGCGAAGGCGAGGTCTTCTTTGCCACGCACAGCATTGAGAGCTATTTGGGTTTTCATCAGGTAAGTGAAGGTGCCTCTCTCTCTCTTTTCTTCTCTCTTCTTCTCTCTTTCTTTTTCTGGGCATCATTTTGATTGATTTTAATTGCATTTGGATTTTGGGTCAAGTCAAGCGGAAGTTGGCTAAAAACAAACAAACTAACAGAGATGGGATTACAAAATGTGTTTGCTGTTCAAATTTGTAAAGTCATAAATTAAAATCAGATCAGGTTAGCTGGGCAGAGAGGATTGCGCAATCGCAGGAACATGGAGCAGGGAGCAGAGAGCAGGACAGGGGCGTGGCATCTTTTTTACTCTGCAGCAGGCTCTTTGATTTAGTTGCTCTCAGACTCAGTGGCCGGAACAGTTGCCTCTGGCCAACATGTTTTGGGCCTAACTTGGCCCCTTTCGTCTCCTATGTGTGAGTGTGTAAGTGTGTGTGAGTTTTTGCCTACTTTATGGTATTGGCGCTTGTCGAATGGAAATTGAAATTGCAGTTAGCTTTCTACATCGTTTTTGCCCCTCCCCTTCCATTCACTCCAGCATCTTCCTCATGTGGGGCTGCTGCTTCTGCTCATTGGGCTTTGGTTTTTAATTTAGTTGTAAATGTGTAAAGCGGCATTTGACACGCCCCGTTTGGCAGCTCAATTAAAAGCAGAGCTATCGAGGATTTGGGGCCAAATCATCATCATTATCATCATCATCTTCAATATCAGCATCATCATTATCATTGAAGGAAAGAAAGTTTTCTGTTGTTGGTAGGCAGCCCTGTTTGATTTCTGTCCCTGCTCCAGCTCCTGTCTCTGGCGCGTGCAGAATTTATGTCTCAATTTGTGGCCAACATGGGGCGCATTTTCAATTTGCGCACTTTTTGATTTATGCGCCCCGAAAAGCGTGGACCAAGCGAAATATAGAAACAGAGGGAAAGGAAAGAGAATCGCAGGTAGAGAATTGCCAATAAAATCAATAAACACAACCCAAAAATAATAATGATAAGGTTGATTGACCCCAAAGTGCCAACCACTTGTTAGGTATTATATGTAGTTAGCTTAGTCCCACTTATGTATGTAAATTCATTTTACCATCTTTCTTCTTTAGTCCGACATTGTGCATCAATCCGTTTACGAGCTGGTCCATTCGGAGGATCGTGAGGAGCTACAACGTCAGCTATTGTGGAACAGTTTTCTGCCCGCGGACATGAGCAGCATGCAACTGAGCGAGACATTGGCCGCCGATAAGGCTTTGTATTTGGAGCGAAGCTTCACTGTCCGTTTCCGTTGCCTGCTCGACAACACGAGCGGTTTCCTGCGCCTGGACATACGAGGACGCATTAAAATTTTGCATGGCCAGAATAGAAAGACAGAGGAGCCGCCTCTGGCCCTGTTTGCCTATTGTACGCCATTTGGTCCGCCCAGTTTGCTGGAGATTCCGCACAAGGAAAACATGTTCAAGTCGAAGCACAAGTTGGATTTTTCCCTGGTCTCCATGGATCAGAGGGGCAAGCATATATTGGGCTATGCAGATGCCGAGCTGGTCAACATGGGTGGCTACGATCTGGTGCACTATGACGATCTGGCCTATGTGGCCAGTGCCCATCAAGAGCGTAAGTGTTCGAGCTTACGAGCCAATTGTGGAATCCACTCATAATTCAAATTCTCTGATTCTTCCTTTTAGTTCTGAAGACAGGAGCCTCTGGCATGATTGCTTATCGCTATCAGAAGAAGGACGGCGAATGGCAATGGCTCCAGACCAGCTCCCGTTTGGTGTACAAGAACTCTAAGCCGGATTTTGTCATCTGCACGCATCGACAGCTCATGGATGAGGAGGGTCACGATCTTCTGGGCAAGCGAACTATGGACTTTAAGGTTAGCTACTTGGACACGGGCCTGGCCTCGACATATTTCTCCGAGGCTGATCAATTGGTTGTGCCACCGAGTGCCTCGCCCACTGCCCATTCGTTGCCGCCGCCGGTGACGCCAACGCGTCCCAATAGGCGCTACAAGACCCAGTTAAGGGATTTCCTATCCACTTGCCGCAGCAAGCGCAAACTGCAGCAACAACAGCAGCAACAACAGCAGCAGCAGCAACAGCTGCAACAGCAGGCCGGACAGCAATCCTCACCCCTGGCGGGTCAATTAGTGGGCTCTCCAGCGCCAGCTGTGGTGGAGTATCTGCCCGATCCCGCTGTGGCGGTAGCCGCAGCCTACTCAAATTTGAATCCCATGTACACAACCTCGCCGTATGCCAGTGCCGCTGACAATTTGTATATGGGCAGCTGCAGTTCGATGCCGGCGAATGCTTTCTATCCCGTCAGCGAGAACCTTTTCCATCAGTATCGGCTGCAAGGAGCAGTCGGTGGCTACTACACCGACTATCCACACTCAGGTCCTCCCGCCTCGGCATATGTGGCGGCCAATGGTTTTCTCTCCTACGATGGCTATGCCATTGCCTCCAAGGATGAGACGGGCAAATACTATAGTGGCTATAGCAGTGGCTACGGCAGTCCTACATCCACTCCCCAAGTAAGAAAGAGAGAAAGAGAGAGAAAGAGAGAGAGAAAGTTATCTCAGATTTTGCACGTTTCTCATATGTTCCTCTTGGTTTTTTAGCAAATTGCCCTCAAGACGCCCAAATCATCGCCACAAGTGATGGAGGTAATATCCTGCTCATCGGATGGACCCTCGCCGGTGGCCGGAGCCACTCCCAATGGCAATGTTGGCAGTTCGTTGGGTGCAGTCACACCCAAGGTGGAAACGGCGTCGTCGGGAAGTGGAGTTGTTGTTGCTGGCCAAGATCCCTACGAACGTCAAACGGTGCTCATGTGGGGCACCACTCATTCAAGTGGAGTGCCTCTCAACAGTCTGCAGGATGGACGACCATCTGGTGGTGGCGGCGCCGTTGTCGGTTCATCTACATCCCCGCAACGCTCCACGCCCCTATCCAACGGTCTGGGCTATGAACAGCAGCAGCAGGAGCCCCCTGCAGCCGCAGCCAAATGGAATGGGGCTAAAGATCTGCCCGGCAAATCGGCCACTGCAACAACTCCGGAAAGCTATCAGCTGCAGCATGATGACTCTGGTCTCTACTCAGCATCATCGCACACAACTTCTCCTCAGCAGCAGCAGCAGCAGCAGCAGCCGTCTCGTGGAGTGGGTTCAAACTCTTTGCCACCAGCACACAGCAGCAGCACAGGCAATGGCACAGAACAACAACCGCCAAGTTGTCATCAACAACAGCAGCAACAGCAGCAGCAGCAGCACCATCATCATGGCCACGCCCACGCCCACACCCATCCGCATCCGCATGCCCATTCTCACCATCATCATCACCATCATCATCCACATCATCCACATGAGGCCGCCGCCGCCGCCGCCGCCGCAGCCACCGCCACCCATAGTAGCGAGGTATGGTCGCCTGCCTCCTACACGCAATACTCGCAGTATTTCACCTATCATCATCCGCACCCGCACCACCATCCATCGGGCCCGGGTCAAGGGGCTCATGCCCATCACTTGCACCATGGCCATCAGGCCCGGCTAGGCTAGGCTAGGCTAGGATTACAATTTATGATAGATTGCACCCAACCACCAACGTAGATACACCCACTCAAGCACCACACACTCACTTAAACCTGCCTGAACAACTCTACTAACCGTAACGATCCTCCTCCTAGATCATTGCCCAACCGCATCCACATCCACAGCAGCAGCAGCAGCAGCAACCGATAGCTGCCTATGCCCTGCAGCATCATCAGCTGGTCGAAGTGGATAACAGCCAGAGTCGATCTCAACTTAGGTCCCCGGTCGCCTTGCCGGGTGTGGGAAGTATACTCAATGGCGGAGTAGCCGGGGCAGGAGGAGAAGAAGTTGCTGCTTCCACAGCCGCAGCCTATCAGCAGTTGGTGATATGTGCCGCAGCAGCCGAAGAGGTTGTCGTGACCACCAGTAAGGTCTCCAAGCAGCATCAGCTCCATCAGCAGCAGCAGCAGCATCAGCATTACCAGGCTGCAACCCAACATGGCCAGCACCTGATCTATCCGGCAAATATCACAGCTCATACGGCTCTGGCATATGCTCCGCCGCCAGCAAGTGTGGGTCCCGCCGCCTATGCAGATGGCAGTCCGTTGCTATCCTTTTCCGAAGTGACCAACACTTTGCTGAATCAGTGAGGAAGGAGAACTCACACACACACACACACATACACAACACACATACATATATATATATATATATATAGACAACCATGTTCAACAGTTTTGCCAAAATGTGGACTATGACTATCGTATCTTCCATAATAATCAGAACGAAGAGAAAAAACAAAAACATAAAATAATGCAAAGGTCACTCTCCCCCTACCCCAATCCATGTCTCTCGCTCTCTCTCCTTAGTTGATTCCGTAAAACGCAAACCACAAAAAAAAAAACAAATTCTATTTATGTTTACTGTGATAATTTTAACACTTAGGTTTGCCCTGCTTTCATTCATAACCGATAGCCGTTAGCCGTTAAGCGATAACCGACAACCGATAACCCGTAACCGGAACTTCCGCTGACAACTTGACAAAAGCATGATGCACAAAGAACAGATCACGAATCACTTATTCAAATTCAGTTGTAGTTGTAACCAAAGATTCGTATTAACATAAAATTATATTTACTTTTATAAATACATACATATATACATATATATGTATAAACGGTCCAACGATGAATCGTGTTGGCATCGGTTTATAGCGCCAAAATTAGTTACATTTCAAACGAAAAACAAAAGTTTTAGAGAAACTCATTAAAAGTTGATCAGCTTAAATAAGAAATAGATCAGAAGCTTGTATGGATTACATACATTATATAATACACATATATATATATATATATATATATATGTATATATATATTTAAGCATAAGCTACATTTAAATATTAAAGTATTTTCATGATTCCTATTTGGTTTAGCAATGTAACTACAATTACCCATGCCCCCCCCCCCCCCCAGCCACCAGCCCCCAGTACCCAGTCCCCAGAACCCAGTCCCCTAGATGAAGTAATCCCAAATTAATCCAGTGTATGTATAAATATTTAAAACGAGAAAAACGAGAACAGTAAAACCTTCTTCAACTTCTAGTCGCCCGCATAAAAACAATTTACTTATAAACAAACAAATACAAATAACAAATTTTATCTATTTAATAAAAACTACAAAATACTGTATTCTAATTAAATTGTACATTTATTCGTTTCACAAACTATTTGAGGCAGCCGTGAGCAAAAGGCAATAAGTGAACTTGTATTAGAAATCATTGAATTATATTATTCAAAACGAAAATACTTTTTAAATACAAAGTGCATGTATGTATGTACCATCGCCTATTCAATCAAACAATCAGAGCGAAATAAATCTAAAAACTACTCAAAAATATAATAAAATGCTATCTTTTTTTTTTTAAATGAAGTTACAAAAATGTATTGGAAAATGAAATTTTACTAGCCAGATCGTAGCCCTTAGTCATAGAAAATATTTCTGACCATCTTCATGAGTTTCTCCGAAACTAGTTTTCCAGCTTTAGATACCATTTAAAATTGTTTGTTTAACAAAACAAAAATTATGACATGAATTCTAAAAATCGTCCAAAAATTTTTTACAAAGTTGAAGATGTTATAGAATCATTAACGAAATTTTAAAGATTTTTTTATTTAATTGTTGACCAAACTGATCATTTTTGTAAAGGGATTTTTAAGAGTCGACTTATGCCCATAGTACTCTGGGAAAAATGAGGTGTCGATGCGATTATTTTTTTACCCATTTGCCTAAAAGCAAACTAACAATTCCTTTAACCCACGACGACTCACATAATATTGCATCTTTTGGGGATAAGCAGCCAAAAACAGACAACTTAATGAATAATTGAAAAGTTCGTGAGAAGAATGCTGCATTAATAAAAGTTTGAGTTTTGTTAGGACTCAGGAGACTTTAATCTCTATGATCAAATCAAGCAATTGCTAGATTTTAGAGGAGTTTTAAGCACCAAGGATTTTCCAAAAGCATTAACTCAATATTGTTAAGAAGTTTCAAGTAGTAAGTATTCGAGATTTACTTTTGTAAAGAACCAGTAAATTGTTGCTTCTCCTTTCTCTAGGTAAACTGAACTTAAGCATAATTTTTCAGGGGCAAATTTAACCGCAAGCCAAGCCAAACAACAAGCCACAAACCTCTTGGCTTAATTGGAGGCTTTGCTGCATTAATTGACAATGGCAACAAACACACAAAACACTTTGATTGACACCTAACAATCATAATCATAATCATTCCCCTATTTTGTTTTCTTGTGTGCCTAAACGCCACCGCAACAACAACAACCATGACAAAGAGTTTAAAGATAATAGAAAACGAATAAAAAACGAGTGTTTACTAGTCACAGATTCAGAGATTTACTCACTGATTCACACACAGAAAAAAAAGTTTAATTATTAAACGCCACGCACCCGAAATAAGTGAGCAATATGTGGGCTGGTTTTTGGTTTGTGCTGATTTCAAATTATATATTCTACATAGAGATGACTAAAGGTATTTCTCGATACATAGCAAAACACTGTCTTCTTTTTTTCTAAGGTGAACCAAAAACAATTAATCACTCACCCCAATTTCCTATGTATGCGCATCATTGAACCAAATTTCGTTCGTTCAATAGCATATTGAAAATATATATTTGTTGTAGTTGTCTATTTGATGGCTTTATTGTTGAAGAGGCATCGCACTGAATGTTGTTTCTGTTTTCAATTGTGGCGCTGCTGCCTGGGATGCCCTGTGGCTCTTTGTGCTACACTTGTCTTTCCTGCTCCATTGCCATCAATATGAAGGTTAATCCTAAACAGAAATATTGTAAAGGCAATAGTCATATAGGCCACCTTTTTGGCATTTCAGAACATGTGCCGCCGCTCCCCAACCCCACAACAAACAACAACAAAAGTGACACGCTACAAAAAATATGATTGGTCTTAAGCGTTGAATACCCTAAAAAGTGGAACTTGGCTAAAAAATGTTAACAAATGGACAATGTTATTTGTCCTACCGACATATCTTTTCCAAATTAATGGAAATGTCATCTAGATTTTTAGAAATTTCGAACTTGTTTTAGACGTTGAACCCTTTTTGCAGTAGCAATGTTTAATTTTGTCGCAAACTAATCTTACAAAGTGTTGTTACCCGACTATTATAGAGTGCCTCGTAGCATACAATTATTTGGTATATTGCTTGTTAACAACAACAATTATTGTGGCTTAAAGCTTATTGTTGGGTCAAGTTCGTGTTTTGAATCTTTCGTTTCTGACGCATTTTTATTTGTTTTGATTGTTTCTTTTTGGGGGGAGTTGGAGGAAATAACATTTTCTAATAGAATGCCGACATATAATAATAAATGGGCCATGACTGACTAACTGACCGACCGACCGACCGACTGACTGTGCAAGGAAAATATAAGTCGAAATAAGAAAATAAATATATATAACGAACAATTAACAAAGTGAGCCATTTGTTTGCTTTGATTTACTAACGTTTTTCCCCGTTTATTTGACCTTTAATAGCCAGCCGTAATTCGTGTTGTACATAGATTGTGCCATGGGGCACAATGTAGGTCTAGAGCTGGAAGAGGTGCCAGCAATTGAACTTCACTTTCAATTGTGAGTGCAATCAAATGCTACGAATAAGTGATAATCTTGGCTTATTCAATGCGCCAGCCTCTTCACGTTCGTCACTTAAGGTCAATGATATGGCAAGTTGACCGCACGCCGGACGCAAAAGCAAAAAGCAAAAAGCAAAAAAAGCTGCGATCATCATTCACTGCTTCACTGCTTGACCTTGTCCCCCCACCAAGTATTGTTGGGTTTGACAAATTTGTAGCAGGGGCAAACACAGAAATTGCCACTTAAACTGGGCTCTCGCTCGCTATGTGACCGGATGCCAGAGATTCGTGAGTTTCGAGCCACAAAGGCTAAGGTGTTTGCCCAGCCACAACTGTTTATCTAGCTATTTAGCACCAAAACACAAAAAAGGGAAAATAATAATAATGTTGCAATAACTTCCATATAGCATATTACATATTATTGTTTGGACTTGCTCGAGTTACTCTTATCATTTATAAGAGATTTAGGCTGCCAGCGAGCAGCCCAAAGCCTATCTGAGAAAATCGTGTACTATCATTTTTCAAGTTTTTAATAAACGTGCGAATATTTGATGGGAAACCTTGTGTAAAGGCAACTCTAACTCTTGTATCAAGATGAATTACGTCGAATTGCACCAATTTGGCAATTAAACATGTGTATAGCCCCCACACACAGCATGAGAGAGAAAGAGAGAGAGAGAGAGCCAGAGAGGGAGCATAAATGGCATCTACAATGCTGGCTCGCATGCTGCTGCTGCTGTGCGACCTTCAGTCTGATGATGATGACGACACACCTACACAAACACACACACACTCACATAGATCTGCATAGTTCTCATTCTCGTATGTTGTAGGCCTCCACACCTTCTTCTGTGACTATTGAACCCGTTGACATCGCCCGCTAATTGCTAGAAGGAAAAAATCTATGAGTCGAGAGCATAAAATGTAAAATTCGTGATATGTAAGAATCTTTAAAATGTTACAAATGTGAGCAACTAACTAAGTCAATTGTAAATACATATTAAACGTTCCAAATACTTCCAAATACCCAAACCTTTGGCAAAGAGAATCCTTGATATATTCCAAAGAAGTTTTTATGATGTCAAAATATCTTTATAAGGGTCTTACTTGTTCTATTTTTTAACATCCTGCAAACCATTATGATGAAGTGAGTCTTCTTTAAAATCATAAAAGTTGTCACTGAATTGTTAGTTAGTAGCTTAAGGACGGAACAGTACAATGTTACGCCGCTTACATGAGGAGGGAAGGGAGGTTCGAAAATCTTTCGAAATTGACATTTCTTAATGTGCTTATGTCACCTTTTAAAGAATATATTAACTAATCACCCCATTAGAAAAATCTAAAATAAATTAAAAGAAGCAGTCATGGAAATCCTAAATGTTGAGTATGGGGAGAGTTAATGTGGCTGCTCAAAAAATGCATTTTCTAAACTTAATATTGACAATTCGGAATTTCCCCAAATGCTGTCTTCATGGATCATTTTTCAATTATGTATTTTAGATAGATACCCATCAGATAAATTGCACAAACTGTAAGTAACAGAAGGTAAATCATTTTGTATTGTCAATGCCTTTTGCACATATATCAAATCTCTTGCAAATACGGAGCAAGAGTCATCAACTATCTCTCTGGCAATAACTTGACCTTAAAAACGGATTTTTGGTACCGCTATGTAAAGCTGTTTCAAATGGTGAATCTAGCCCCAAATATTGTTTCCGATGGGGATGATGATAATGATGATGATGCTGACCAGCTTCATCATCATTGGCAAGTCATTGCTCACCCAATTTCGAAAACATATTAACTCACACATTGAACTGGACTTACTACTTACCCACAAGTGTGTAAGTGTGTCCCTTACCTTTCCCTTTCCCCTTCCCTTCGCTCCACCACACAGTATTCAATCCGAAATCGACACTAAGACAATTCCACAATAATAATCATAATAATAATAACGATAATAACAACAGCAACAATTGATGGCATTCAATGTGTAGATCGAATTTCACTAATAACCAAAACCAGCTGAAGATGGAGTGGAGTATGTACATAGATGGTAACCGAAATGAAGGTCAGTTAAATAAAATTCAAATATGCATTACATTTACATTACAAACTTACTTACTGACTGACTGACTGATGGCAAAGGCAAAGTGATTTGTGTAAACCTGTGTTAAAGGTCAATTCGATTTCGATCAAAGTAGGCATAACACGGTAAAAGTTTGAGAATCACAAAACAATTGTTTTTCACTCGCCACTCTAAACGTAAAAAATCTCCAAAAATCATAAAAATCCGTATATTTCTAATTGTTTATACCATTATAATTATATTATTAGTGTTATTATCATTTACCAAAAGGCAAACCACAGAATGAACAACTTCGAAGAGCAGCAGCAACTGCAGCAGCTAACCAATTGCAATAGCAACAGCAACAGCAACATCGCGATCGATTCTTTGGAGGATGCTGGCATTTGCTGCCCCAGCTCGCGGCAGTCACAGCAATCGCTGGAGGAGATCACATCGGAGTCGGAGATGGTGATGCCACCAGAGATAGCGTCATCCCCAATGAGCACAGCCGTGAACGGTGGTGAGCCCAACGTACCCGTTGTCGAGGAGAAACCAATACGTGTTCGCGATATGATCAATTTGTATAACTTTGCCACAAAAAAGAATCAGGAATTGGCCCAGGCCAAGTCAATTTATTTTAGCAACAATAACAAATTAATTAGCAATGGGAATAAGACCGATCTGGAACAGCAGGAGTGTTGCGATAGCATTTGCTGCAATATGGAGTCCATGGATGAGCAAGCCAAGCAGGCTGCCAGTGGCGGGTGAGTTTAGTTATCACTTTATCCTCCAACTTTGACAATCTGTCCCATCTTTTTTGAATCTTAGTCGCTTTAGTTCCGCTACGGGCAATTTTCGTGTAACTACTACAGATGGCAAAACATCATTGCGCCAATCCATTGACGCTGGTGGTTGTGATGGTCTAAATGGTTCAGGAGGTGCCGTCGAGAAATCTTATCAAAGCAAGACCACAATTAGGCGTACAGATCAAGGTAAGGCTTGAACTTGAGATTTTATTCCTGGTAGACTTCATATAATTATGATTTTTCCTAGGGGTTCGCATAATCATTGATATATTTTTTGATAAGAAGGATGCTGATATTGAGATTGTTGGCAGTCGCGTCGAGACGGATATTCCCGAAAGCCGTATTTTAGCTGATTTCCAACAACACTCGCTGGCCATGCAACAGAAACAACAACAGGAAGAACAACAGATCGAGGACCAATTGCATCACATTAACATAAATCAGGACTAAATTAACCATCCAATCAACCAACCACCCAACCAACCACCTAACCAACCAACCAACCAAACAACCATCCAAGAAACCAACCATCCAACCATCCAACCAACCAACCAGCTAACAAACTAACCGACACAAATTGCTACCACTCCAAAACAAAATTTCATGTTACGTATACGACAAGTTGTATGTTT
Source organism: Drosophila nebulosa (assembly GCA_024703675.1). Classification (NCBI taxonomy): domain Eukaryota; kingdom Metazoa; phylum Arthropoda; class Insecta; order Diptera; family Drosophilidae; genus Drosophila; species Drosophila nebulosa. The sequence goes on along the minus strand of JANFPS010000007.1, from coordinate 399,901 downwards.
TTATTTGTATTTGAAAAAAGAAAAAAAAAATAGAAGAATCTCTTGGCCATTTCTGCCATTGAATGACTGTGTCGCTTTGTATTTCTTTATTTTTGGTGCTTACACTTCCTCACGACGAATATGAAAAGTGATCACCGAAAACCGAAAACCGAAAACCAAAAACCTAGAAACTCAATGAGGCAACACACGACCAACCGACCAACCGACATACCGACCAACCAACCCATCTATACACCCAGAGTCATTGCAGTTCTCAGTTTTTGTTGTTGTTGTTGGTTTCTTTTTTTTTTTACCTTAACACGACAAAAGGGCCTCCTCATTCACTCGACAAGCCAAATAAACGCCATGATTTGAAAATGGAAATGAAAATAAAAATGAAAATGAAAATCTTCATCGTCTTACAAAACTCACAAGAAATCTGATGATGCCGCCGCCACCAACGCCAACGCCGCCAAACGATGAGATGAAGCTCTCTGATCTCTGATGATGATGAAGTTTTTCTGCTTTCGTAATTCGCAATCTCATTTGAAAGATCTACTCTACTCTGGTTTCTGTACTTACTCGATTGCTCTATTTAGCTTTTGCCTCTGTATGTGCCAAACGTTCTAATTTATTAGACAAATAAACACAACGGCATTAAGTCAAAGGGTCGGAGGAGCCTAAACGGCGGGCGGTAATGCTAATAACATCAAATGGGGAATGGCGAATGAAAATGAAAATGCAAAACGAAGCTGCAATGTTAACGCTTTACTGACTAAGGGACTGCGGGGCTGCGGGACTGAGGTACTGAGGTACTGGCTAGCCCGCTCGCCTACATTATTCCGATCGTCTAACCAAACTTCGTTTATTTCACGACTAGCCCCACAGTGGTGTGACCCAACAAAACTCATGAGTGATAATACAATTTTTTTTTAAATATTTGTTGACTTTAGAAAACTTACCACTGTAGCCACTGTAGCGCTTGATGATGATGCTTACGACCAGCTTGGCGCTTGGCGCTTCTTTTGTATGCTGTTGCGGGCGGGCTCTGCCTTTGCCTCTGCCTCTGTCTCTGTCTCGAATCTTTGTCAGAGTTTCAGGTCTAATGTGAATTTTAAGCCAAGTTTGTTGCATTCGGTGGCATCAGTTCTGTGCGCGCCTTCATTCCGTGCGGTTGTGGTAACGTCTTTGAAAATTATCAACGAAAAAGAAAAATTAAATTAATATAGTCGTAAAAATTCAGCAAATTTGTCGCGGGCCGTTTGAAGTGAAGGACTGTGAAATTAATAAGTATTAAGTGTAAATGGCATGCCATCAGCAAGAGTCTAAAGATATTGCATAATTTATGAGAAAGACACACCTACAACATAAGTGTATATAGCCTGACTTAATATACTATATACATGCATACATATATCGGCCTATGATTCGCGACTCTTTACCCAATTTGGCGCGTGTGATCTTGACTTGGTTTCTCAATTAGAGAGAGAGAAAGATCAGCGAGAAACTGCATCCCAACTGGATGCGAGTGTCAACTGACATTTGATCTTTACAAAAAGATCGCGAAGCAAGAAAATTTACATGCGAAATGACCATATGGAATACATTTTAGCAAATCAACTCCCACAAAACACACAACTCAGACAACGACATTACGAAGGTGAGCCATAAACACAGCATCTTAATCACTTCCTCCGCATGGATCAGTTGGCTGGTTGATCGGTTGCTGCTGCTCTGGTGAAAACAATTAGAAGTTGAATTGAAAATGAAAAGCAAAAAAAATGTTAGCTATGGCCCTGCTATTGGCTGGATATTTACCCCTTAAATATCCAAAGTAATCAACCTGTGTAATGCCAGCTAATTGGCATAATTGTTGCCTTTTGGTTTGCTTTTATTGTCGATCGTTGAGAGTTAAATTCGCTATGCTCTTTGGGGCTCTTTGAGGCTCTTTGGCTCTATTGCCTCGATGGAAAATTGCTTGGCAAAAATGTCAAATAGGCTTTTGTTTGTTGGTTGGTCGCCACAAGGCGAACTAAACTGAACTGAACTTAAAATTCAAGCGTCACGAGACGACGAGTTCAGGTTGAGAGGATCAGGCAACCAAATATTTTCGCTATTTTTTTTTTTTTTTTTTTTTTAGTGTTTTGTCAAAAAGGTCAAGACAAAAGGAAAAACCACTACAGAAACTAGATGCCAACTTGTTATTGTTGTTGCCTATTGCCAGAGGTGGATGTGCTACTGCTGTTGTTGTTGTTGTTGTTGATGATGATGTTGCCAGAGTAGTTGTTGTTGTTGTTGTGGCAGAGGTTGGCGGACTGTTGCCTCATCTCACGCACTTGGCGGCCACAAAATGTTGCGGTTAGCATTGAGACCAATTGCTCTTGTTAGCCAAATTAACTATGTCAATTGAACGCATTCACATTGAATCAAAAATAAGTGTTTCGATCTCATCTCACATCTCTATGGAAATATCAAAGATCACATTGAAATATGAAGGTGAAAACCAACATGTAGATCACATTGACTTTTCACAAGTGACTATTAAAAATACTATGTTTGGGATAATTTCATTTTTAAAACATTTTCAAAATATTAAAATATATACATTTATAATAAATATATAAATTTGTTTTTTCATGTTACTTGAATTAACACAAGCAAAGCTGATGTGTTCCCAAATGTGTTTTTAACATAAATTTCAATAATAATTTTATAAAATGCGATAAAAAATAGCAGCGTTTTAAAAAGCCAAAACCAAGAATTTCTAATGTTGCAAACTACCGATATACAGAGGCGTTTGGTTTAATCCAATTATTGATTGATTGTTTTGTCTTCTATCGATGGATAGCTATAGCTATCTATAGAACAATCTTAAGGTTCAATTTAACGGAGTTCAATGCGAGTGGAACTTAAATTTCGACTTAAAATTGTAAAGCTGCAACAAGGTTGCAAAATTGAATTGTAGGTGGAGGTCGGACTATTGGGCAGTGGCAGTGTGGCATCACAGGCTATAGACAAAAATTTAATTAAATTTCATTAGCAATATGCTATAAATCATCGCACAAAACAAAAAAAAAAAAACAAAAAACAAAACTTTAAACAACTTTACATTGATGTGCTTGGGAAAGTTTAATACTTAAATTAAGCAACTGATGGGGTTACAATTACGCAAAGTTAAATAATAATAAAGAGCTATAGACATCAAGATTATTATTTTGATATTTCTGTTGTTGTTATTACATTGTATAACGGCAATTAGCGCTTACTTAGACCCAACTTTCTATCATCAATTGTATTGAGACAATAACTACAAATAAACCTTTTTTCCACCATCAACTTTTTCACTTTTTTTCTTTTGATCAATTTCAGAAACACAAAACGACTTTAATTTTCAATTTCGAAGAAAGGCAACAACTGCCAAAAAAAACAACAACACCAACAGCAAAACCAAAATGCCATCAGCAACATCGCAATACATACGACTTTTGGCCCTGGCTTTGTTCTGGTCAACTCTATTTTTGGTCAGTGAGGTAAGTTGAATTTAGAGATTCTCATCTCTATCTCCATCTCCAATTTGATCTCTCCTCATCCATCTGCCATTCGGCTTTCTAAGAGACAATAATGTATTAGAGAGTCCCATTCGAAAATCACAATTGAAATGCAAATTGTGAAAATTATATAAACTTGGCTGCTGGGATAAACTGCTTATTAGTTAGAATAATTAATTGTGTTAAATATTTATTGTAAGCAAATCGTTGCTAATGCTAGGGGGGGGGCTACATATTAATTGAATATTTCTTAATAAACATTTATTAATAAAATGTTTTTCATTACATTCTATTAACCGTTAATGATAGCATTTATGTGCATACAATCACACGAAATCCGAGTCCACAGCCCAGGGGCGTAACCCGAAGGGGTAAGGCATTGGGCTTATGTCAAGACATTTGGTCATTTGTCAATGGTAATGGTTATTTACTTTACTTTGCAAAGAAAGCTTAATGCAGTTGAAGATCCGATACTAAAAATGGTTCAGAGACAACCTTAACCTCGGCCCCAACCTAAATTAAATCTGTCTCTCCCTAAACCTGGAGGCTACGCTTCTCTGTATTTCGCTTAAAGGACTCTGCCGAGCACTATGTGAGTTTGAATGAAAGGTTTCCATTTTAGCCATCCAACCAAGAGCAAGAGCAACACCAACAACAACAACAACAACGACCACAACAAAAGGAGTATTGTCGCTTCCCAAGCACTTCTTTTCGTTGCTGTTGTTGATGTTGTTGTTGGTGTCGGTATTGTGGATTTTGGTTTAAATTTTTTAAGCAACGACGGAAAATGTTGTAATTTTTGCGCTCTTTACGCTTTGTTTCATTTTTAATTTATTCTATGTGTGTGTGTGCATCTCTTACACTATTCACACATTCAGCCATATGAATGCATGGCAAAGGTCTTTTTCAAGTATATTAAAAACAAAAACAAAAGACTTTTTGGCTGACCAAGTGACCTTTTTTTAAAAAGTTTTTTTTTTTCCTTAATTTCGCCTTAGTTTTGTCGGTTGTGTTTCTTGGTTTTCTTACTGACACTTTTGCAGAAATGGAACAGAAGAAGAAGCAGAAAAAAAGCAGAAACTAGGTTGATTGTTTTAACTGTTTGCATACAAGAAATGGTAAACGGTAAATTAAGATGAGACTAAAGACTAAGACCTAAGACTGAAACTCTTATGTAACGGACGAGTGGGCAACGAGGCGACCGAAGAAGCAGTTTGTGTGATTTGTATATGTGTATCCATAATATGCGTTAAATTGCAGAGGATTTTAATTTATTTTTACCTGTATTGCGTTTTGTTTTTTAATTGAAAAGCACTGCCATGTGACCAAGTAGAGGAACGTCTACAATCCACAATAATAGGCCATATTATAGCCAGTGTTGTGTAATATTTCACTCAGTTGAAGGGTTGAGGCATTGACACTATCCTGATTTATAAAAAGTTTAAACGATTTAAAACAATGCATTTTTTGTCTCCAAATAACCCTTAGGATGTATCCTATTTTATTAGGCAGCAGTGTAAACAAAATCAGTACTCAAATTTTTAACATATTTTCATAATCTTAAATCATTTAATTAGTTTAAGCATTAATGTTACTAAAAACTGGCGACATTTATTTCTGTATCTTTTAAATTGCATCATTTAGATTGGTGGAATTTTCTTAATTATTCATCTTTTTGCATTCTGCACCAATTTCAACGAATTTGTTTAATAATATACTGAAAAGATTCCAGATAATTTACATGTATTTCTATTTTGGCTTTATTTTTGTTTTGCTTGTGGGCTGCGACCTATTTCAAAAGTTTGTTTAAATTTGCATTCTAATTACCGTTTGGGGAAAATAAATTTTTGAAATGATCCCAATTATTAGTTTCAAACTCATTTGGACTTTCTACCTAAGTAGATCTTGTTAATCTAAAGCACACTAAACGTATAAGGGAAGATTCAAGCAATTTTCAGCCCACAGTATTTTTAATGGGCAATCATCACATGACCATATATGTACCTAGGTAGGGGTTTCTATCATGTAGTGTCAATGGAATGGTGAATGAATGGTTCGAAATGTAGAAGCCAAAGGGAGCTCTAAAGATCTTGCAGATAACTAACCAATACTGTCATCCGTTGCTGAATACTACTTGGGAAAGGGAGGGGGACTTTACATAAGCATTGGGGAATGCTTGGGAAAATATATTTTATTCACATTTTTTCACGGACTGTGCGGAAGCTTCTGCCAGCTTCTTCTTTACATTCACACGTACTCATAGTGAGATCCAATGGCAGATTTCGATAAGTCAAGTCATTGGGCTATAATTTGCGCCTGACAACTACAATATGAAGACTTTTTTCTATATAATTAAATAAAACAAAACAAAACAAAAAGTTGACATTTCACACACAAGAGATTGTTGCAAAAGTCGATAGCCCAAACACAAGCCGAATCCGAATCCGAAGCCATGTGCCAAGTGCCAAGTGCCAAGTTATGACATCATTTCAATTCATCACGAGATAGTAGCAAGTACATACTTCCATAGATTTTAATCAAAACCTCACTTGTTAGACCAATCTAATAGCTACATACATATCAACCTCAAACCTCTCTCTTTAGGGACAAGTTACCAGTTCGACGAATGCATCACGTCCTACGACGTCATTTTCATGTGCCGGTCGCCCATCTGGCTATTACGCCGATGTCGAGACCGGCTGCCAGGTGTATCATATGTGCGATGGCCTGGGACGGCAGTTCACCTATACGTGTCCCAATACCACACTCTTCCAGCAGCGCATGCTCGTTTGCGATCATTGGTATATGGTCAATTGCTCCAAGGCGGAGAGCAATTATGCTGCGAATCTATTAATTGGTGAGTCCACCGCATATTTTCGTGAAAAACAATCTTCATAGCCTTTACTTATAGGTCAGCGTGATAAGCCGTTTGTTAACGACGAGGAAAATAATTTGCGTACACCCAGACCAGACCTATTGGATCGTCCATATGCCCCCGACTATTCTGGGGAATCCTTCAGAAGTCAATATAAGGTAAGTGAGGAATCCAATTAAAAGGGTCTTCAGTTTTAACAATTCAATTATTTCAGCAATTGACCCCCAATCAGAATCAGATACGTGATGAATCCTACAAAGGATCTGGCAAACTGGAGGGACAATCAACGCAAACACGTTGGCGCATTCCTCCGCCCAGTCGGACCATTTTGCCACCAGCCTACGAGCCACAAATTGAGAATGTGGTGCCCAGCACCACGGCAAAGCCAAGACCCATTACTACTAGAATCACCGCAACGACAACCAGAACCACAACCACCACCACTCAAAAACCCATCAAACGCACAGAGGCATTGCTCACACGGAAACCCTTCGACTTGGACACAGATGACTTGGGCACTAGCCATAGCACCCGGTACAACACTTCGGCGGACTTCAATTCGGCGGAATCTCCAACGAAAAAAGTCTCAACCAAGCTCAATAACTTCATCAAACCACCCTCGAAAATCTACGAACCACCCTTTCTCTATCCCATTTACAATCAGGATCAGGATGAGAGTCAGTACCTGATCACCTCTACAGCGGCGCCTTTTAAGCGCCGGGACAATGTCTTGGGCAGTAGCACTACAACCACATCGCGACCATTAAGCAAGCCTACGACCTTGGCGGGCATGCCATTCTCCTTTGCCTCTCAGCAGCCAGCTAAGCCCACAGCAGGCAGCCTGCAGCCAGTGAGGGTGCATATTGAAAATCGTACTCCTGCTCCGGCTCAGAGCTTTCGTCTGGTTACAACGGCAACACCAACGACTGCAGCTCTCCCGGTAGCAGCAGGGCAATTACCCTTCAATGATCTGCTACCTCCCTTCGTGGACTTTGTTCCTCATGACATAGCGACCACCCAAGGGCCACCGATATACTACGAATGGAAAGTTCCATCTAATGGCTTAGAACCACCTAAAATGGATCCACCGATAGGTGTGGATGGGAGAGAGTATCCCGAAACCACAGGAGACTACAGTAGTGGGGCTAATCCTCGTTTTAACGATATAGCCAGCCATAGTCAGCCTTCAGCAGTCGACAAGGCTAGCAGCAGCAGCGCTCGTCGACTGCCTAGTTCTCGTTCCATCAAGCCCAACGAAGTGCCAGTGACCACAACAGCGGCACAACGCCGCTCCGATGTCTTGGTGTCCAGTTCCACAGATATTACACAATTAAGAAAACAGCTCTTAATACCCGAATATGCATTTCCCTTAGAGAATATTGGACGCACTGGCTATGGCCCCGGGTCTAGTAACTCTGGTGATCTGTACAATTCATTTCAACTAAAGATACCCGAACGTCGCTTTGGATTTGGAACTGGAGCTGGAACTGGATCTGAAAGTACCTCAAATCGTTGGTTTGGCGAAAATCCCAAGTGTCCCGAGTGCCATCCATCGTTTGTACTGCCCGGCACTTGTGAGCCATGTCTGCAAAGATAGTCTAGCTCTTAGGTTCCCCCCCTTTCCATCCGTCTTCCATTCGTCGTTCCACCCATTAACCATAAATTGCAGTATAGTTTGTGCTCCTATTTTCCACACATTTTAATTTTAATGTTATTTGTATGTATGTATATGTATTGTAAAATACATAGTAAAGGGTAAAAACCATTTACAATATTGTAAAAAAGCGAGTTTTTGTTCATTGCAATTCTGCTTAGAACTTTCTGTCAAATATTTGGAATAAATTTTAAGTGTTAACAAAATATGGGAGATACATCGAGCAAACCGGATGGATATAATATTGCATCTCCGGCTATAGTGAAACTTAGTGATGCAGACAACTATTGGACATGGCGTATACTGCTACGCTCCTATCTTGAGGCAGTAGATCTCTGGGACAATGATTCACCGAAGAAAGTAAGATCACTTGGTCGCTCTATTAAATTGCGTAGAACAATATTAAGTAATATTCATTGCAGTCGGCTCAATCGAAGTTTATTTTATTGAACACTTTGGAGCCGTGGATAATATTACGAGAGTATGAGAATAAAGATTGCCAACAAATTTACAAGCATTTAGAACGACAATACAGTACAAGCCGCCATAACCTACGCAATGACAGACTGGACTGAATTCGAAAGTAAAAATGTTGTGGTTTTGTTTTGCAACTTAAATAAATTATTAAAGCGCGCCTTCAGACAGTTATCAACACTTGTTAAATTGTCATTTAGCACTATCGAGTACAATCGATAACAATTGAGTACAACTATCGATGATTTTGGAAAGTTGTAAAAAACATATCTACAGTTATCACTTTTTCAGATATCGATAACTATTATAGATGTTTTTGTTTTCGACGATCGTAGAGAATTTCGTTATAAATATAAAAAATTTGGAATAAACAATAACAATACAATTTCCAACATCCACTTAAACAATTCTAAGGCCTTTTTACATTGGGCATTGTATTGCATCATCCGCGTAACAGCCAAATTAATCCTCGGTACCAAGGGGTGGCAAAGCAACTTCAAACCCAAACTAAAAAAAAAACATAACACAACAACACAAAAACAACCAAATTTAAAAAGTACCTATAACAACAAAATCATTAAAATACTAGTAACCTGTTCAGAAGTTAACAAAAAGAAATAAAAACATGACACGTAAGTAGGCAAACGCAGATTTCAAGCCATATGAATAGTGCTACTGCTGATAGCAGATTTTTGTGGCCCCCTTTTTGTTTAAATATGTACATGTTAATGGCGTCATTAGCCCACTAGTTAATGACTGCTACATAGGAGCATAGGCGTAGGCGGGCCACTCTGCGCCGCCTTGTGACTAAATTGAAAATGCAGGCAAAATCGATGCTGAGGACTTGCGACCAGTTCGACAAGGCATGGCTGCGTCACACTGCGAAATTCTAACCTCTCAATCTCGCCTGCTAGCACGCGCCTAGTGAGACAATTTACACTAATCGCAATCAAATGACCCATTCTTTGTCTTTATTTTTTTGCAGGTGGCAACCAAAGAGACTTGGCACGGGCAAAGAATCAGAAGAAACTGGCTGACCAGACCAAGGGAAAGCGAACTGATAATCTAACCGTGGAGCAACGCAAAGCAAGGTAAAATTTGTCCCTTTTGTTTATATTTATTAATTGCCATATTTATTTCTTTTTTTTTGCATTCTTTAGAGATGCTGAATTAATGCGCGAAAAACAAAAGAAAAAGGAGGAAGCAGCAGCAGCTGGATCTAGTAAATAGAAAAAAGTCCCAATTCGAAAAAACTACACAGACTATATATTCAGATCCAGCTGAGTCAATCATTTTTCCTGCAGTCGGTGAAAATAGTTAGCAGCACTCTTACAGATCGGGATTTACCATAGTCAGTTCGTTATCCACAACCTACACAAAAAGAGAATGGGCTCAAGGGAATTTCTAACTGATTCGTTTACATTAAAAAAATATGTTGCTATATTTCTGAACCAATTGTTTCTCCCCACAACACAACTGACAAAATTATTTAATGTAATTAATTATGAATATATATATAAATTTTCCGAATAAAACATAATATGCAGTCAATCCAAAAACCAAGGCAATGTTGCAAATTAATTATATTATGTACTATTGTGTTTGACGAAAATATATAAATATATATGCTTAGTATTAAATAAGTAATAATACTATAGCCATAACTGATTAAATATGGTCTCTGCGAGATTGAAATCTGAATTACCTAAATACGAAATTAGCGAATAAAGAAGCACAAATATGATAATGGAACCTGTTAGCCAACGATGGAACTCAAGTGCTATTTACCAGACTGCTTAATCAGTGGGCAAATCCACAAGTGAAGCATTGCATACGCACAGTGGATTAAAGCACAAATATTTGTACAAACATTAAATTTAATTAACATAAAATCATTTTACCGATGGAATTATTTTTTATTTAGGTAAGGGAAGACACTCTTAAACGACTAATGTGGAAATATTGATTTTGAGTGTTCTACTAGAGGCTCGGAATGTGCCCGAAAAAAGGCATACGGCCCTTGCCTTATTATTAGATGATTAAATTAAGCATATTTTGGCTCATGCACAAGTCCTATGACCTGTGACCGTTCAGATCAGTAACAAAATTAGCATACAATTGACTGCTTTAAGATACAACAACAAAATTTAATAAATATGAAAGTAGCTTGGCAGAAGTAGCGAAAATAAACTCTCTCACCCAACAACAACTGCCAATAGTTGGCAATTGGTGGCCTATCTAACATTTACCATTTGCAGTCGCGTTGGCCAAAAACTTGGCCATGTCAACTAAAACTAACTGCCAATGGCAGACCAAAAAAGGCAAAACGATGGTCTCTGCGTGGAACGATCAGGCAGTTCCCTCAAATGAGTGGAATCCACGCGGATGTGCATGTAATGAGAATGGACAAGTTTAGTTTGCGCTGCTTGTGCTTGTAGCTTCTCCAATGATGATGTTTTTAATGATTGTGTTGTAACTGATAGCAGAGAGGGAACAGAGCAAACAATGGCTATTGTGTGGCTGGCTGATGATAACTTTATGAACACAAAACCGAAAAACAAAAGAACAGGTTTTACCTATTTGGTTTTCGACTCATTTTAAAGTTAGAGAAAGCTTTGTACTTGCCCAAAAGCTAAAACGTAATGGCCTTTTCTGTTCTTTTCGGAACTTTTCTCAAAGCGAGCGTCATCAGGCAGTCAGCCAAGCAGCCAAGCAGCCAGACAGACGCGTCATACAGCAGCCCCAAAGAGAGAGAAAGAGCGACAACTGGGGATCGGATTGAATCGGTTCTACGCTCCCAATCTGTTGAGTCAGTTTGAATTCAGTCGCCACACAAACCTCGTCGCATCGACAACGGACAAAAACGCGGGCACGAAAATCATAAAAAAGAAACGGGAAAAAGAAACATATCTTCTATACATACCTACTAATTCGATAGAAAGCAAAGAAATTGGAAAGTGTAAGTGTCCGACGAGTCGGTGTATGTGTGTGTGCATATATCTTTTTTTGGCAAACACTTTATTTTTCGCTTGTTGACATTATCAGCGATCGGCACACCGCCGCAAAGTTTGTTGTGCAAATGTCAATTGCATTTCCCTAAACACATTTTTCGATCGACTTCTCCTATGCTTAAATGCAAATCAAGTGATAAACGATCGTTTCGAAATTGAATTAACAGGCGCTCAGCATTCAAACGGAGGAGGATCCCCACACCTAGAGCTACCCATTCAGTTGTCTCCCTTGCGGTTGGCAGTCGTCGTCGCATTTTGTTGTGTTTGTTGTTTGTCTCTGTTGCTGTTGTTGTTTTTTCAGATTCATATAAAATATATTCAATTTCATTTAGCTGTCGACGTCGCGATCGCGGTCGTCGTTGTCCAGCCATTTCAATATTCAAATATATGCGATCAAAGTCAAGCTCAATCTTAATTGCTGAGCGCCTGCAGTGCCCTGACGACGACAACGGTTGCCGTCTGGCGGCTGTGAAGGAGAAGGAGGAACCCCAACAACAACACCAACAACGCACAGAATCATTAAGATTAATGCGCTAACTGAATGAAAAACACAAAATGTTCAATAATAATTGGCTACTGGTTTGTTTTGACGTCGGATCATCGCGCCTTTTGTCTGACCCAATTCGTTGTTGTTGTCGTAAGAAGGCATGGATATGAAAATAAACAATTTGCTTGTTTCACTCTTTATTTTCGCATCCACCGATGCAAATATAGGTTCTCTCTATATGAAATATTTGCTTGCATGATGTCAGCTACAATTTGCGTTGACATTGGAAATATTCAGTTAATTGAAAATATATTATCCAGTCTGAAGATACAGGATGTACATACATACATATGCAGGCTTGCACTTCGAAAAGTTGGTCAATGTAGGGATTAAATTATTGAATAACATTCAGGCAAAGGAAACCACCTGTTGACGGAAATTATTCTCTCCTTGTTATGTGAACTCAAGATCGTTTTTGAAAAGTTCAACGACGGAAAGCTATCAAGAATAAAAAGCATGTTGTCAATGGACATGAAATTAACAAATAAATGACAGCGAAATGAGAACAATGTGAAGGTTATCCAAAAAAAGTAGCATTTACAAGGCAAATGTGCGGGCTGAAAAAAATGAGATAAAACAGCACAACAAAAAATTAAATGGAATATATATGTATGTACATGTATAACAGACAACAAAAAAAAAAAAATATTTATTCTATCGCACTAAATGAAGGCAGTTGTACACCTACGTACGCGAAGAAGCTAAGCACAGTGGAACAAAACAAGTCCAAAAACAAACTAAGATAATAATGAGAGCAAAACGCAAAAAAATAATGATAACGATAGCTTGTGAATAAAAAAAAATATATAGTCCAGTGTGATTGAATAGTTCAACATTTCTGCCTGTTCGCCAATGTACCATGTTTCCATTTAATAACACATTATTGAGGTAGCAAACAACAAATTCGAGTAAATACATATAAAATTCTAGTTCTCCTTCTCAACGCCCGAATGATCGCGACCTTGTAGATCTATTTATAATCAATTTTTGTGTGTTCTATTGGTATGTGAGTGTGTGTGTGTTTGTATATTTTTCTCATCTCATAAATGAATCATTTTTACGATCTTTATTGTTCAAACTTTCGCTGTGTCTTTGCTCGAGGAAAAGCGAAAGCCTCCTCCGTATGATCTTTTGTGAATGATGTGAGAATTAAATATATATGTATATATATATAAACATATATTTGAACGTGTTCAATGTCAAAACTATCCGCCCTGAACCTGAAGCACAGTGACAGAAATTTGTATAGATTTATACATAGATATATTTAGACATCAGTTTTTTTTTCCATAGCTGCAGTATATTGCAAAACCTCTGATGGAAACAACTTTTGATCAATCTCGATCGTAACGGATCGGTGCAACATCAAAGGCAACTTTATCGGCGTCGGACATAAAGGCAATTGAGTTTAGCAGTTGCAGTTGCAGCTGCAAATAAGATTTAATTGATTCATATGGCAAGTCAAGTGATTGAAAGCCCAACTAAAGGCAATTTGACAAAAACCTAAGACAAAATAAAATAACAGAAATCGGAGAGAAAAAATCGAGTCAGGTTTTTAAGTTGTCTCGGCAACCGCTGCCGTTGCCGTTGCCGTTGCCGCGTGCTTAAAGTTGTCAAATTTGGTAGAACAATCTTTGACCGGTTTTCCACATTGTTTGTGATGTGTGTGCTATCTCCCACTAGAAATTCCATATACCAGATTGAGTAATTTTAAAAGCTAAAGCAAAACTCGAAATTCAATTGCAAATAAATTTCGATAGCCAGACGGGCAGACAAAAGCCTTTTGTATGTATCTTTTGGCGGCTGGCGTAAAAAGTAGCACAGAAAAAAAAACTTAATTACGCGTTGAAGCGCAAACAAATTGAAGAGAGGTAACCAAGGGGAAAGTTCATAGATTAAAAACTAATTGCTTTGACATTTGTCTGATAAACTAAACAATAAGTTTAACAAAATAATCAAAACCGACACGCGCTGAATAATGCCCACCCAAAACAAGAAAAGAAAACAAATGATCATAATATGTAGTTGGGGTAGGCTGGGCGGATATTTTGTTTACCGATCAGTTGACATGATTTATACAAACTACAATCCAACTTACATAGATCCCAAACGTTGGATTATGGGTGGAGGAGGGGAAGATATTTTCAAAGTTAGCGTAAAAAGTGGGTCATGTTTTCTTTTTTTGATTAATAGCCAACGATAACAGAAAATGAAAATATGTATGTGAATAGGCATGTTAAATGATAGGGAAATTTGGAAAAATTCAATATGATCTTCTTTTGCATTTGAATTGAACCCACACCTGATCTATTGAAAGTTACGTTTCACATTTGGCCTGACAGCTTCTTATTCTCCTACATGTTGCAATGAAGCCCAAACTTATGGTAATTGCAACGACCAACTTTGCTGCCAAACAGTCAACAATTTCAGCAGCTGCACTTGTCACGCTCCAGACTGAACAACCTACATCATTATATGAAATTTTTTACACATATGTTTAGATAAATAGAGGTTCATTTGCTTGTATGGCCCACGCATTTGCTTGAACTTGAAATCGTTACGAAGAGAGAGAAAGATTATATGATGATAATGATGATGATGACGACGACGACGACGACGATGATGATGATAATAATGATGTTGATGACGATGTAAAAAAAGGAATGTTTAGGAGTATGTATGCAGCTGTGGTGACCAATGCGGAAGTTGACGTCAACATTAGTTATTAGCAAGTAAATGCGATTAATCCGACAGTGTATTATGGAGGAATAATGTTTAGACTTGGGCTAACCTCGTGGAAACTGTCATCTCTGTATACGCATGAATATTTAACTGGCTTTTGCACAAGCAGGTCATAGAGCCAGTTGGTCCTATCATATGTCAACAAAGATTTTGTAACTAAAGATCTTGGAGCGCTATGGTTAATGGGAAGCCAAGCAGCTGCCATTGCCCCTTTGATGACTACGCAATGGAAATAAAATGCTAATACGCCATGTGTGTCTCCCAACAAGATGTTTACTTTGGCTCTAGAAGTGAGCAAGTGATGATGATCTTTTGCCCTACCCATTTAATTGCGTAATTTGTTTAGCGTTTCAGCGATTCTTTTTTCGTGAAGTGTGAAACTCAACGGAAATGTATCTGTAGCTTTCAAACTTATTTTTCCCCCATTTTTCGTTCAAGTGTTTCCCATGTAAGACAAGACATTTTGCCATGTGATTATCTCATCAGAGTTTCGGTTGCCCGTAGGCTTCATAAGTTGCATCTGAAAGATAGCCAGAAACTGGTTGCATTTGCATGTGCCAACATTAAATTGGAGCTTGCCGTCATCGTGCATGTTGCGACCGTTTGATTAATTTAATAACAATGCCCGGTGGCTAGATTTATGCACATGTACATACCTCTATATAAATACATATATATGTAGTTGCTAGATGCATATCACCTTTGAATTACTCATTGATTGATTGAACCTTTGGGTATCGACATTCAATATATCTTACGCTTACGCAAATTTTCATTTTTCAATTCATTGTTTGTTTCTCTAGCTATTTGATTTTTGCTATTTTTAAATTCCCAATGAAAAATTTACTTGGTCTTATAAACATTTCTGCTAAATGTTAAGGCATCCGCCATTGACGTCATTATAAATATTAGTTTTAACATAAAACCTGAGGTTTATTCACTAGTACATAGTAAGCAATTCCATAGATAAGATACCCACAAAAGAAAAGCAAAACAACAGATTGCTAATGCCAAAAATTGCAATAAGATTCGTCAGAGCAATTCCATAGTTCAGCGAACTTGAAATATAATTATATGTAACTCAAATTTTTATCAAGTTAAACATTTAAATTTTGTATGGCTTGCTTTTCCTAAGAAAAAATTCTTTAGCAGATCTAGAGGGAGGCAAACATTTCTTAAGGTTACCCTATTTACTATATTTTGTTGTCTAAATTATTTTTATTTCAGTTTTACCTCATAAGCCTTTGAAAGAGCTTACAAAATGCCAAAACCTTTGGTCAACTCCTGTTGCATTTGCCAGTCAACTAAAAATGGCTCCTATATATCTGGAATTTTGGCAATTGTGCTGTCGATTATAACCATAATTGTCATATTCACCACACGGGTGCACTTTAAGACAATCGTCTTTGACTTTATCCCAAATGATATAGTGAAAATTATATTGGTAATCAATCTGTGCATGACCATTTTAATATCGCTCCTCATGATTGCCGGCGTTCTCAAGGTAAGCAATTAATAAAAAATTAATGACCAAAAAGCCATCAAATTAAATATTCGTTTTGTGTTTTTTGTGGCATTTTGTAGCGTAATCATTACCTTATGGTTCCATGGGTGGTGCTGGGCATAATGATTGCCATTGGATTGCTGATTTCTGTCATTTACACCGCAGTCGTCTTTTTCATCGATAGCTTCGTACTGACGGGAGTTCTTTGGCTAATCTTTGGCCTGATTTGTTGCGGTAAGTGAATGACGGTTGACTGGAGGGAGGTGCATGGAGGTGGGGCGAACTGGAAGCGTCAATTGAGAAGCATTATTAGCAGCTGCAGTTTCTCCTTGTGCGGTTGTTTTAAGCACCGGATGGGCGTCTCTGCTTTTTTATTGACGCATTTATCATCCGTTGATTGCTTGTGTTCTGAAATGGCAAAGAGCCGGCACCTCAGGCCCTAATAGGCATGGGAAGGCATGCAAGCAAACAAATGAGGTGCTAGGTGCTAGGAGTTTGGCCAACCAATTCCTTTGACTGCCAACAGAGACCAGAAATAATAAATGACCAACTTTAAGGTGTAAAGACGTAAAAAACCACAACGAAAAATTGTGCATAACGAAATGTTATCACCAACATTCGATGAGATGTGTGAATTGGTGATTAAAATTTAGTTACTTCTTTTAAAGTGTGCAAAAGAAAATTGCTGAATTAGAAATCGAAAAAAGTTTCTCAAAAAAAAACTCACTTTAATGAGTGTATATAATGTTTTTAGAGATAACGAAATGTAAAAGACATTATGATAAACATACCAAGTAACTGCGTTTCAGTATTAAAAACTTATTATAAGTATGTGTAAATTAACATGTAATTTGTTCTTCTCTTTTTAGCCGTCTTAACGTATTGTTGGTGTGTGGTCTACAGCGAGTATGCCATTCTCTCGGAGGAGAACGAGCGTGGCCGCTACAATAAGCAGCCATATCGTCGTTAGATCATATCGACATCTCCATTACCAACTTCATTTTCATCTATACATTTTAGCTAATAATATTTGATCTAAAACTGCTTGTTCTTAATTTAGTTTAACTAATATGTGTAATGTATTTAATTAATATTAAGCGTGGCCCATTCATTTGTCGAATTTATCGAATTTACATAACTTTATGTAGATGTGGCCCGCCCCCTTAAAGTGCAATCGAATTGTTAAACATTTAATTTAAATAATTTAACTTTTAATCAGTAAAGAATTTCATTAGTTTCTGTTGTAATAATTGTACGTATAAGAATAGAAAAGCAAAAATATGGATTAACAAAAATAAAAAATTTAATTTAAAAATTATTTAGTTTTGGTGGTTTTTGTTTATTACTGTGTGTTTATTATTTCAAAAAATATAGATCTTTAGTTTATATTATTTGTTAATATTTAATTTTCTCAAAGTCTATCAAAATTTCTTTGTAAATTAACTAAAAAAGTGGCCTTTGTTTCGTGTGTATGTGTGGGTGTATGTTGTGTGAGTGGGGGCGTGTACTTAAGTACTTGTTACTAATTTACAGTTCACTGTGCGCGTATTTAGGCTTCAGCTCTTCAATGCGCTTTATGAAATCTGATTTCTCGAGACAACCATCACAACTCTCATCCCAATCGTTGAGAATCTTTTTCAGATCGCGAACCTTCAATTTCTTCAAGTCTACATTGTTCAGATCAATTTGTTTCTCTAACAAATAAAAGAGAATCACAACAATAAGGAACATCTTTTTGTGGATTTCTTTCCCTCCAATCGCTTACCATATCGCAAATCACAAATTTGAGCATCCTTCTTTTTGAGTTTCTCGCAAATCTTCTCCGCTGGCATGGACCAACTCAAGGGTTTGCTCAACTCGTTTAATATGCCTGTAGCCGACTCCTCTAATCCGCCAAGATAGTAGCACTACGTGGTCATGAGAACAAAAATACGTGTACGTGTTATTTTCCAGAGATCAATTGACTTCGACATTGCCGGCTACTTACGAATCTGTGCTCCTTGTTCTTCTGGGATTTGCAGTACTCCTTAAAGGCTACCTCAATTTGTTTGTAGTCCTTCTTTGTCACATCGTCCAAGGATGCTGCAAATTTTCTCACAGTCTTGACGCAAACTAGAAGTACATCAAATTGGAATCAGCCTCATCCAGAATTTTACACTTACGTGGCCAAAACCTACCTTCGCAATCTTCCTCTTTCAGCGCCAGCGTGGTTTGACATATTCCAGCCAGGCAACAGATAATCAGCAGCATGTGTAAAGTATTCATTTTGAAAATTAAATATTTGCTACTCCTTTACTGTCTACGTTTGATTTATAAAATTTATGTTTTTTTTTCTGGGTAATTTCAAGCTGAGTGCTGCTGTTGTTGTTGTCCACAGTGATGGCAGAAGCTAGATTCGGAACTAATAGTGGGCGATAAAAATAGGGGGTCCGGTACACCAGTGTTGCCACACAGATTTAATAAAAATACATATTAAGAACAAACCGCTGTCGTTTCCTTTTACGTTAAATTTGAATGTTGGTAAAGTATGAGAAATTTAATGATTTTAATAATATTCAAAAAATTTTTTTGTAAGGTTGGTTCATTGACATTGTTATTATATTTTTTAATTTAAACAGCTGTGCTTGATCACTTTAACAGACATGCGCTTTGCTCTTTAATTTGTTTATTCAGAGCCGTACAAAGAGGGTACTTTAAATACTTTTAAGAATTATTTGATAATTAAAAATTCTGTAAAATTTAGCCAGAGTTCAATTTTAAAATTAAATTCTGATTTTGAAATACACACAGTCCTACATTCTAATATACTCTTACCAACCCTCTTGAAATATTTCTCACCCGAGCACTTGCCATTAAATATGAGAATGAGCTCCAAATTTTTACGGCAACTTGCCCTCTCTCAGTATTGACTCGGATAGCGGCAAGAACACAGGCGTTTCGGCTACGCGTCCGCCCCCGACCGCCTTCGTCTAAAAAAACTAAGCAAACCAAAATTAATTCTCAAATATGTACTTCGTCTCCCCGCCGAACGTAAAGTACACAAAACGTGACGTTGTAAAGCGATCTTTGACTTGAAACACTTTTCCCCCCATTTGTTAAATTCGCCGTACTCTTCATTATAGTATTGGCCGAGACCTCAACGTGTGAAGAGGTGCATGAGAAGTTTGTAATTGAATTTGTAACCGTTAGCAACTGAGCCATTCAAAACGAATAATTGTTTACCATAGAAATTGGCATTAAAATTCTTGATTTCGTGCGCATTAGTTAATATTTAAAGCGGTACACAAAATGCCTAATGTAATGTATTCGTGTGTCTTACCATCCGTTGCAAAGGATACGGATCGGCTGACTAAATTAACCGTACGCGGCTCTTTGCTCCAGGACCCGCAAGAGTGAGTAGAAGTGTGAGAGGATTTTCTCAAGTTTTAAAAAGAATATCGATTTGCTTAGAAGGACCTATAAATAGGTCGTCGCAACTTTGCGTGCAGAAAATTCCACGAAAGATTTATATCGGACACATGTGGGAAAATGCTATAAAAGAACGAAAACATTGCCCACTTTAATCGCAAGAAATATTTCTTATCTATCAGTGGGTGATAATTTGTTAACAGTTTATTGATTTAGCTTTTGCTTTGTTTTATTGTTCGTTTACTCTTTCCACATTTGAATAATCAACTGTATCATTCCCATCATCATCAATGACATCATCAAACACAATTTTTTTTTCGCAACTAATCAAAAGCCACGCGCTGAAGATACCGGCGCAACACGGACGAAGATGAAAACAAAGATAGAAACAATAAAAAGAATTTGAAATGGTAAAATCATTCTTGAAATGATGTCAATAAATCACTCGAAGAATTGGATTTAAATTGTTTTCATCATCATCGTACACCAACTTGGGTAATGACAGATCCGGGACGACCCTTAAGACCCTGGCAACAGGAAAACTTGTTCAAAACAAATTGATAAGAATAATCATATTGATAGCAAACGAAGTATGTCAATAATGACAGGAATAATTTTTGTATGACAAATCTCTAGATAAGTTTTTACCCTAGCTGACGACGCAGGTAATGCCCATCAAATTTATGAGTCATCAAATTCAACAAATTCCACAAATTTTTGGAACCTACTCCTTCACATGCTTGGCACGTTTTTCACACCGCAAATATGCAAACCTGATGGACCACCATGTGGGCCGCACTAAGAATTATGACTCAGAGACTCAACATTAGCATTTGCCGGGTCAAATGGCACTTGTCGTCATAAAGCCATTAGCATATGGCTAAACAAACAATGCAATATTATAGGGTGTTAGGGTATATGGGTTTCTAAATATGATGTTTAGTACCGGATGTAGATATCAATTAGAATCGAATCAAGATTTCATATTAGAAATCAATAAGAATCATATTGGAATTTTATAAACTCTTTAAGATTTTAAAGGCTATTTCAATTTTCTGATATTTGTGCATAGTACTTATACATAGTATAAAATTGTCTTAAATACAAATACAATTTCTAAACTGATCCTTTTTGCTTTTTATTCTGGCTCTGAGTAGTACGTTTGAATAATTGAAACTTTTAAATTTTTATTTGTAGTCATATCAACCATATTAAATAAATTATTTTCTTTTACTTGACAGGTTTTCGGTAAACTTTGTCAACAGTCCGACCTGCACAGACGATATCACGTATCATTTCAAAGTACTGATACCCCTTCAGACCATTATTGAGAATTACAAACAGAAAGGCGAATGGAGCTCTTCCCACAAGGAGACTTATCTCAATATTTTCGATGGTACTGGTAGCAAAGATAGCAAAAGCGATCAGATCAATAATAATAATAATAATGCTGTCGATGCTATCTCCTCCTCCTCATCCACAGAAACTGAATTTTACCTTGAATTTCTATTTGACTATGCGAATTCCACAATAGTCGTTTATCAAGTAAGGGAATCGGGTCATAATTTTATTAGCGAATTTGTTACGCTATTCGATCTATCCGATATACAAGCCGTCCAGATATGGGGAGATGTGGAAAAGATCAAACTCTTTGCCATGGCTTACGATTAAAGAAGAAATTGAAAGAAGTTTCAAAAAAAGGTAGTGCTAGGTTTACGTTTCCCAAAGTACTTTCTTACTTACATCCTTTCCCATATGGTTTCGGGGTACACTCTTAATCCTGCACGCGTAGAGTATTGTTGAAAAAACTCCTGTCATTTGAAATCATTTGGTTGTGAGAGTTATGCCATTGCAGTTTGCTTTTGCTTGTTTTACCTAGTAGATTTTTTGTTGTAGATTATTTAGTGGCTTCTTTAAAGTATTTACATAAATGTTTCTTAGATTTAAGCCAAAGATTTTTGATTCCATTGTTTGTTCAGTATTATGTTTGAATTGCATCAAATAATCCGAATTTCATCGGAAAATGATTGGTTTCCTAATTTATTTTCGTTTTGCTACGAACGTGCTTGCTTATGTTTCTTTTCTCTCCACATTCGCATGCACATTTAGTTAAGCAAATTTCGTTTCCAAAGAAATTTAATTGAATTTATATTTTTCCAGTATCGAGAGAGAGAGAGAGAGCAAAATTGAAAAACCAACCGAACCTAACCAAATATTTTATGTATGTATGTATTCACATAAACAAATGGACCTGTTGCCATCTGCTTAATATGTATAAGTGTTCCATCAATGTTTATAATAAATTACTTTTATCTATAATTTACATGTAACTCTACTACATACACACTTTTTTTATTCATTCATTGTGGAATTGTATTTTGGTTTTACCTCAAAAAAAGGTAATCTGCGTTCTACGAGATAAATATTTACAGGGTTTTCACTTAAATTGAAGAAAATCAAACTATAGTCTAGAGTTTAATTTAGATTTACGGTGTACAAACTTTTTTTTAAAAAACTTACATTGAGAAAATGAAGAAAAAAACTCTTTCATAAACTAACTCGATCGAGCAGCCTCAAAAAATATAATACAAATAAGTGATTTAGAAAAATAATAAAGCTAATATTGCACTGGTAAGATAAAAGGGCTTATTTAACATTTGAAAAACCATCTGCATTAGTTAAAAAATAATAAAATAAAAACTTACGATCGATCTAAAAGACGATGGGGCAAGTCGAGCGACTAGAAATTGAAATGAAAATCCTCAGCCTACTTTTCGATTTTCTGTTCATGCTGAAATTGCAGGAAACCTGATTGGACAAAATTGGCCAAAGAATTGGAATCGGGTGCTTGAGTTATGGTTATGGTATTGCCAGCTAAATCTTGAGTGGTGACAACATGCATAATTTGCGGCTGTTGCTGGTGCTGTTGATGTTGTTGTTGTTGCTGGTTAGTGTTCGCCTGTGCCTGCTGTTTGCTGTTGTTGTTGATTTTCACCTCATACACATCCTAGAAAAGATAATAAAAGTTAGTCGATTCCATATTTAAGAGGACCTTATCCTACCTTAGTGGCTACTTGAGTTGTATTTGTCGAAGCTGTTGTTGGCTTTTTATGCATTTCCCGATGTTTCTCGTAATGCAATTTTGAGGCAAAGTTCTTATTACAAATATCGCAACTGTACAAGGTCTCATTCGGAGGTTGGGCGTGAATGCTTTTGGATAAAAGGTAAGAATTCACTCTGTGATACTTTATGAAGTGTGTATGGGACTCACCGTTTATGCTTGTTGAGATTATCCTTGCGGGAGAAGAACTTTTTGCATACTTCACAGGTGAACATCTTCTGCCCCGAATGCGATATGAGATGCCGCGACAAGTGCTCCTTGCGACTGAACGCCTTATCACAACCCTCTTCGGTGCATCTGAAGGGACGTATGCCATCGTGAAGTTTCACATGTTGGGTGAGATGTTCCTTTTTCTTGAATTCCCGTTGGCAGGTGGGGCAGGTCAAGGAGCTGAGTGGGACAGCAGTAGAGTCACTCGACGATAGGGGTTCAGCTGTTGGACCTGGGAGAATCTGTTGTTGGGGTCGAGTCTTCTTTTCCGTGTTCTCTACACTTGGAAGCGGTGGTCTTTTAATGCTGACTTTCTTATGCTGGCTTGCTATAGGTGTTGGCTGTATCTGCGGAGCTACGGAAACCGTAATGGGTGGATGAGCGGGTTGAGTTGGTGGTGCGGGGGGTGGGGGTTGGGTTGGTGTAGATTTCGCCTGTGGTTTGTTCAACTGTTGGTTGGGAGAGGAGGATATGCGACTAATGGTTATGTTCTGCTTATTTAGCTGCGGCAACTTGGCGGCTGGAGGAGAAGTTGTAGGCGTCGGCTGCTGATTGATCTGCTTTGTGGCTACTTTTGTGATGGTGGTAATCGAGTTTAGTCTCTGCCGTTGTGCAGCCGATGTAGTCGGCAAAGGTTGGGCCTTCATTTGAGTCATTAAACGATTGGGCTGAGATGGGGGAGCAGCAGCAGCAGGAACAGGAGCAGGACCACTGTTATTCTTCACTGGCAGCTGCGGTCTTTTTTTGGCAGCAGGCGTCTTAAAAGTGCCCATCTCATTATTCAAGCTCGGAAGCGTGTTTGTGTTGTCCGATTTGACTACATTTCGTATGACCAACTGGGGATTCGTTGTCGGCGATCGTAAGATCTGCTGTGACGTTACCTGAGCCTGCTTGGGTGGCTGTGGATTCGGACTGGGCTGTTGCTGCTGCTGCGCTAGGGCTGGCGTCAGGAATTGACTCTGAATGGGGGCAGAGGTCTGCGGTGTTAGCTGCAAGGTGGCTGGTATGGAGGTGGGAGTTAATTGCATTATAGGTTGACCATCTGCTGTGGCCAATTGCGGTTGCAGCTTCATCTGCACTTGGTAGGTGGTCGGCAGAACCAAATTCTTGGTGTCTATGTGTGCGACTATTTGTTGATCCGAATTCTCATCTCTTATGGTTATGGGCAGGAAGCATTTATTGGGCGAGAGAAGATTGCCAGCGGTCGTTTGGGGGCTGCCCGTCAAGGAGGATAACAGCGTTGTTGCATTGAATTGCGGCTGAGCAGGAGCAGGTGCAGCAGCCACTCCACCTCCAGGCATTAATTGCAACTGAATTTGCGGCGCTGTTGCAAACTGAGGTGTAACATTGGTGGCTTGCGATTGCAACGGGGTTGGAGTCGAGATTACGAAATTTAATTTCGGTTTCTTGTTATCACCAGAATCTTCAAATTGATTCTGTCCCTGCAATTGACTTGTAAGCTGTTGAAGTTGCTGTTGCAATTGCAATTGTTGCAACTGTTGCCATAGGCCTTGTTGATCATTGAGATTCAGCTGTGTAGCAGCCATCTGCAGTGGGGCACCTGCAGCTGCTGGAGCTGCCACTTGGCCTTGTAGAGGAGCTGCTGATTGTGTTCCTTGCACTGACTGCGTTTTCACTTCTTTTTTGCCCAATGGTGTGATCTTGATGTCCGGCTTAAGACGAATGAACTCCTCCAGAACACTAAGGAATAGATCAAAAGCATTAGACTTGGACAACTTTTGGGATGCGCTTAATAGGATTTACGTTTGTTTCTCCGTTTTGACTGGAAGCTGCTGCTCGGTTTGAAGTGCTATCGTCTGATGTTGCTGTTGAAGATGCTGCTGTTGGCCGGAGTTGTCCACGGTGATGGTATACTGTTGTTGCGGCTGCATGCCCACGGCTTGCATTATGGAGCTAATGAGATCATTTGATGGCGTGTTCTGCTGGCTACTGAGACTGGTGGAGGTCCCCAAAACACTGAGACTCTTACCACTGTCGCTTATGGCATCTTTAATATAGATTTTATCCTCACTTGGCACCGTCCGAATGTTGAGGCAGTTACTCAGCATTGTCTGTGAGTTCTTGCAAACGTTGCGATACTCGTAAATTTGCTCCACTTGCTGCACACATTGCCCACAGACCACCTTGGGCAGGCGGTCTTTTTCCTCGATCTGTGAGAAGAGAGAGGGCCTTTAAGAAATGGCGCCATTTTTTTCTCTTTCGGTATCCACACACTCACCTGAAGACTAAGACATTCTGCGATTTTGTAGTGAAGATTCTTGGCGCGTCCCTCGGGCGAATAAATATTGATATTCTGCTCAATGGTGGCTGTCGATGTGCAAATCCTGCACAAATCATAATAATTGATGCACCGCAAATTTGAATTTGTGTTTGAGTTCATTTTTGTGTTTCTTTTTATATTGTTTTTCTCCGTGGCTTTTTGTTTTTCCCGCCGTGCGAAAACAAAACCAAACTGGAAAACACTTTTTCTAGTCACTGGGTCAGCCACATTACGTTTATTCGAATTAACTGTGTAAATTTCGGGCAGGCAAGCCAGCACAAAAATGCTTTTTGTCGTTTCGTTTATTGCACATGAGAAAAAGTTGTTATTTTCTTCTATTTTTGTTTTTTTCTTCCTTCCGTCTGTGACGCCAGCGAAGTTGTTGTTGTTGTTGTGGGTGAGTCAAGGTAACGTCCAAGCATTTTTGTTTGCAAGATATAAAGCGTAGGGTAGATAACGACGCTAGCTTAACACACTAACAGAGTCACAGAGTCATTATTCAACACTAGTAAAAACACAATTTATCTTAGTTAACTGCATTATTGTCGATAACTTATAAGTATCGATGTTTTAAAAGTAGATTTAGAATATCGATTCACGTGAAAAAAGTCGAGAAAATTAGAACGTCAACTACGCAGTAAAAAACAGGAATTAAAGCAAGAAAATAAATAATATAATGGGTTCGCGTAATGAGTGTCGCATTTATGTTGGCAACTTGCCGCCAGATATCCGTACTAAGGATATTCAAGATCTCTTCCACAAATTTGGCAAAGTGACTTTTGTGGACTTGAAAAATCGGCGTGGTCCGCCATTTGCATTTGTTGAGTTCGAAGATGCGCGGTGAGTAATTTGGAAAAATAGTGGATGATAGAGGATGAGAAAGAAAGCGGTTGTGGGACACGCCTAACTTGATGTTAAATTTTTTTAGCGATGCGGATGATGCCGTAAAGGCACGAGATGGCTATGATTATGATGGCTATCGTTTGCGTGTGGAGTTCCCTCGCGGTGGCGGTCCCGGCAGCTACCGCGGCGGCAACCGCAACGATCGTAATCGTGATGGCGGGGGTGGCGGCGGACGTATGGGCGGACGTGGTCCGCCAGCCAAACGTTCCCAATATCGTGTTATGGTCACAGGATTGCCTACGTCAGGCTCGTGGCAAGATCTCAAGGATCATATGCGTGAGGCGGGTGATGTGTGCTTCGCGGATACATATAAAGATGGCTCGGGTGTCGTGGAATTCTTGCGTCACGAGGATATGAAATATGCCATTAAGAAGTTGGATGACTCAAGATTCCGTTCCCATGAGGTAAGTTTGAAGGTCTCCATTGGGAGGACGAACTAATGCATGCTAATCGTTTCATTAGGGAGAAGTGGCCTATATCCGAGTGCGCGAAGACAGCGGAGACAACGATCGCAGCGGCGGCAGTGGAGGAGGTGGTGGTGGCAGCGGCGGTGGTGGCGGAGGCGGAGGCGGTGGTGGTGGCGGCGGCAGTCGTGATTATCGCGATAGGTTGGTTCCTTCAATGATTAATTCGTAAACCTCATTTTAATACATTCTCACTCCATTCTGTTTATAGATCCCGTTCGCGTTCGTTCTCATCGCGACCACGTCGTCGGGGCACTCCAACTTACTCACCAGTGCGACGTCAATCCTATTCCAGGTCTCGCTCACGATCCAATTATTAGATTTTATGCTTAACCATCCCCTTTCAATATCATTATCCATTAATTTAACAATACTTTTTTTATGAGCAGGATATTTTAAGGAAAAGCAAGAAAGAAAGTATATATATATATATGAACATTTTGACTACCTAATCATCAATCAAGCATTCAATCAATCAATCGCAAATCCAAGAAACTAATCAGCAGGCCAACACAATTTCAAATCAAATCGTGCTTTTCCCGTCCGAAACGAAAGAAACGGACTTTTTTATTATTTAAAACATTGATTCAAACCTACTCAATTTTTTATAATGGAAAAAATTCAAGGAACTTGAAACATTCCTTGCTCTCTTAATATGCCATCACACACATAAAACACAAAACCAACAACATCAAAAAAGAAATATTCTTTTATTTTAGAATAAAACACAAAACAAGAACAGGAAAACATGAAGTTGAACAGAAAAATTGTCAAACATGAGGAAACACTTAAAAACTAACCACACACAAAACAAAACAAGAATTGAAAAAGAAATGAAATATTTTAAGATTTTATGTACAAAATTATTAATATTTAACATTTATATTTTTCTTCTCTTCCCTACAATTTGTGCGCGTTTATTTTGAGGAGGATTGAGGCTAATGGAGGAGGATAAGGAAGGATAAGGATAAATTTTGAGTGGAATTTAGTGGAGGCAGGATATATGGTATGATATGTTGATGAGGAAAGGATGATGGAAGGATTTGGAAAAGGATAGGAATTGACTAGGACAACGTTGGATACGTGGCGAAGGATGCTGTCGCACAGCATGGAAGAAAAGGATTTTCAATTCAATTTCAAAGGGAAAAACACGTATTCCTATCGGGATTTTCCCTCTTGATTGTATCTGTCTTTTCGATCATATTTCGTATCGGTAATGGATTGTCAAGTGAAGTGGATAACGATGAGATGGCGGCAAAAGGAATTTCATACGCTTTGGACAGGATAATTCCAGGAGTTATGGAAACACTTCGAAATTTTAGCATTCGTGATGTGATTACATATTCCAGGAATTGCGTACTTCAGCATCCGTGGGATTTGGAATTTTAGGAATATTATGATTCAATTTTCCAAGACTTACCCAAAAATGCTTCACACCCATCCGAGAGTCGGAACTTTAGATTTTATGGATTCAAATTTATTCATTCTTGTCTTGCTCGCCATCTTCTGTTTCTGGGATGCTCGTATCCTTCAATATCCACACCGAAAAATAGCGGGACCATCCAACGTTTGCCCAACGCTGGATAATTGCCCTAAGGTGATACTTTCTTCCGGTCTACTCTCAAAATCTGTCGTTATCTCTCTCGTCTCTAAACTCGTCTGGTATCTGTGGTATGTTTCGATTGCCTTTTTTTTTATTGAGTTAATATTTATAATTTTTACATAAAATACTTCTTGCTTATTTGATGCGTTGCGACTATCCAAACTAAGTAAAGAACTAAAAAAGATAAACAAAAAACAGAAAGTACAGTTGCCAACATATGTATAATCGTATGTATGTATGTATGTATGTGTGTACGTTTTCCCTCCTCCACATATTTTTTGATTAGATTCCCGCAAAAAAAAGGAAATTTATACATTTTTAATTGCATGAAGTTTGTCAATCTATCAAGAATAACATACTCTTAGTATATACATATGTATGTACATATATATATGAATCACCCATCAAAGCAATAGTTTAAAACCTATTTTTGAGATCAAATAAATACAATATTATCATAAATCCTTTTTTTTGTTTGGGTTTGTCAAAGCATCGCATGCTTGGGGAGTTGAAGCCTTGAATCGGATGCCACTTTAACTGTCTTTGGGTATTTAATATTTCACCTAATTTTAAACTTTAAATTTTTCACAAAAAAAAAAACAAAATTAGTTAAGTTTCTGAATCAGTCTTTAAGTACAGAAATTATTAGAACTGCCAGTGTTCCATTGTTGTCGGAATAATGCCCTTTCTCTCCATAAATTTTATGTTATTTGGTGGCGACACATGTCGTAATAAAAGATTTGTCATAATTTGAACATTGTCGACAAAATTGCACAACTTGCTCGTAGAAATCTTAAATCGTTTCTTAATGTTTTTAAACCTTTTCTGAGCGGGAAAACACCGAATATGGCAACACTGATTGTTAATACTGGTTAAATACTTTTCCCGGGAACTTTAAATTTAACAAAAAGTAGGTCTCAAATACTGGCAGACTCGTTAACGTGACCGTATTGCGTAAACTTTACAAAAATTTGTCGCCCTTTTTTTCAGTGTTGATTTGAATTTCGTTGCGAGCGGATGTGTTGTCGCTGGAATCGGTCGTTTTGTTTTGATTATAGTTTAAACGCGTGTAACAACGAAATTTACGACGAAAGTGCGCCAAAAACGGAGAGCGAAATATGTAAATGAGAATTGTACCGCTGCCTCGCCACATTCTGTCGACCAGAAATAAAGTGCAATTTTGATTGTAACTTTCGAAATTAAATTGTAATTTTGTGATTTTGTTTGGTTTGTAATGTTATTTGTTTCAATTATGTGTTAACAGCTGTTGCATTTGTTGCTATTGCGTTATCAGCGGTCTCTCTCTCTCACCCTACCATCATATTGATTGACTGATTTATTACCATCATCATCAAATGTGGATGTGGAAGTGGAAGTGGTTTTAGTTTTAGTTTGTTGCTATTTGTCGGCCAACTGCTTGATCAAATTCGGGTTTGGTTTCCTTTTTTGTTTGAGTTTTTGTTTTTTCGTCTTTGGGTTTTATTAACAATCATTGAGTTTATCATTTAATTTGTAGTCTCAGCTGAAACAATTCAAAGATAAAGTGAAGTGTTAAAAGTGCTAAAATAACCAACCGATAAAAGAGTACTTTACCTTGAACTCTGGCGCAAAAGGTAATTATAGAAATGTTATTTTGAAAAACTATACATATTTTCACATTTTACGATGTTAATACTACGATGTCTTGAATCTTTTGTTTCATTTTACTTTATAAGTCTTGCCTTCTCGATCACCCCCCACAAGAAATTCTGGTGGCTTGACACTTTCCTACTTCTTTGGAAGTTGTTGCAATACGATACGCCTACATGCCACACAACGCTTAAGGACCTATCATACTAGATGCGGTTGGGTTTATTTGACATCCTTGAAAGTGTGGTAAAACTACCTGTATTCCACTTCTGTCTGTTGCAGTGTGGGCCATATTGCGTTGCTTCTCTGTTGTTTGCCGGCGTGTTAATCTTTTGTTGTAAGAAGACGATGCTTATCGCACTTTCAATGTATAGATATACATATATGTATGTATGTATACATATATATAAATCCACACATTTGAACCTCCATGCTGTAGGTCAGTCATCCAACAGGTGCAGCGCAAAAAGTTCCCAAAGACAACGAGTTCTGCCTCCTTCATTAAAATGTCAGAGTTCATTTGGTCACATGATTGACGGTTGAGTGCATTGAAAAAATTGAAAAAAAAAAAAAACAAAGAGCCAACTCTTGCCCTGCGACCCCTTGTGAAGTCAGTGAGGCGAATCGTGTGTACGCAATTTATGCTAATTGCTGCCTTTTTTGTTGTAGACATTCCTTGTAAAGGGTAAAAGTTGTATATAGAACGGGTATTTCTACTACATATGTATGTATAATACCATGAACCACTAACTAAGTGGAGTTTAATTTAATATGATAGTGTATTCGGTATTCTTTAGGTTTCCTATAAGTTTTCTCAATGTTTTCGACTTTCTCGCGTCTCGCTTGGCCCGACGCATTTAATTAAACACTTTTTTAATTTTTGCCATGAAAACACTCTTAGCCAGACAACAGCTTTTTCGCAACAAGTTGCAGCAATTGCCACCCAAATGCATGCGAATGCGTCGGAAAGTCTTTCTAATTGTTTTGACTGCTGCCAATTTCTCCAAGCCTTTTTTAGCCAAAACGGATCAAACGGGTTTTAAGCCTTAGTCTTTCTTGGTCATGCCGAAAATAATAATTTTTGTTCCTGATGATGACTCACGCCTACTGGTTTTCTGGTTTTGGCTTTTCATGAATGGCAAATGACCGAATGACTGAAGAGTTTTGTTTGGCTCCTGCCCTCGTCTACTAGGCAATCCATCATCCAGTCCCACACTTAATTGACTTGAAACTGGGAACATTCTCGCCATTTGCATTTCCTTTCATCACAACTTGGGCGCCATTTAATTGCGAATGAGAATGGCTCTTTAATCGGCATCAATTTGCATATGGCAGCGGCAGCAACGAGGCCACTTTTGACACTTTAAAGCTTGTTAGTTTATAATAAATGCATAACAAGTATTAATTAACATGGACATCGACAAACACACACACACACGCACATACGTACATACATAATATAAATATACATACATATATGGAGCATCATTTAACCATAGTCACGAATTACTTTGAATCAATTTTAATTTTCTGAATTGATAAGATAGTCGTCTATCGCCTCTTCACCTCTCTGAATCTGGGTATAAGCTGGGGTCAAACTAGACAGCCGATCAACGCATGTCTTTGTCATAATTTAAGTGGCATAGTCAGCTTAGTTCGTTATTTAATTTTATAGACTATTTAACTAGCAGCTGCCTGCAACCCTTTCACACCCGATTTCTATACGCTTGAAGGCTTGTTACAGAAAACTTGCTACAAGAAATATGCGTCCAGACATTTTTAAACAGGATTTACGGCAGACAAAACAATAAAAGGGCTAAAGGTAGGGGAGGAACAGGAAGGGTGGGTAAATGCCTGGTCCTGGTTCTGGTCCTGGTAATTGCAATGGCTATTAAAATAATTTAACTTAAACTCACCATCTCATCATAATGAGCCATGGCAGAGCAAAAAACGTAAAAATAAAAGGTGAAGGATTACCAGGGCCCGTACCCAGGCGCAGGCCCAGGGGCTTAACATAATTTTGCTAATATTTTGAGGCAAATCTTCAGCATAATGCGCTTAGAAATTTATATGAATAAAAGCGGCATTAACCTGAATGGATGGTCGGCAAACGGATTGCAGCAGGCAGCGCACAAAATGATGATCATAATGAGAATGAAGATGATGATGATGATGATGAGTTGTAAGCGCGGCAAAAGTCTGCAATAGCAGCAACGGCAACGGCAACGGCAACGACGACGACTGCATTAAAGTGGAAAATCCTGTCTGACAACATTTAACTAAAAAAAAAAAAAATAAAATAAATATATATAGTAGATATATATATATAAATATATAAGTATGTATATTGTATATGTGTATACGAAATATATAATAAGCGTGAAAAAAAGGCAAAATGAGAGCACAAACCCAAGCTGGAGCATGGAAGGAACAGACAGACAGGCCGATGAAAAGCGAGGAAAAATACACAACGTACAAGGCCTCTCCCCCTCAACCTCCTCTGAGAGACAGACAAACAGATAGACAAATTACCACAAGAAAAACAAAAGAGTTGCAAACACACAAATGAGAATGAGATTTGTATTTGGTATTGGTTGGCTGATTATGAAAAATATGAATTTTTACATTTTTAAATATGTAAGTAAAATAATCAAATAATCCGACTCATAAATACCCTGCGTCTTGTGTCATATGTCTATCCCTATCTTTTTCTCTGTTGGCCAATTTTGTTTCTGCCTGTCACATGCATTTTGACGACTTTAATATACCCTTTTTTTGATCATGGAGTTGAGCCAACTTTTTAATATGGATTAAAAACTTCTTCGAAATATTTTAAATTAACACCGACACGCGCATCCATTGAGAATAAGGTTCTGTACAATTCCTGCCAGGCAGACGGCGACGAATCATCATTAATCATCGCCAAACAAAAATCATTTAGCATCAATATATGTATGTAGGTATTTAGTTTTTGCACATGCCATTGGCTTTCAACACCCAAAAGATTTGCACGTTCATTTTTTAAGAAAAATGTGAGACGTAAACATTTCTTTAGAAAGATGCATCAAGTATGAGTATGCGAGGCTAGTTTCTCTTTTTTTTTTGGGGGGGGCCAAGATCGAGTGGAATCAGCCTTGAATCCTTTAAAACTCATTTTCACATTCATCTTCACAGCATTTATTGTGAATTAGCATCTAAATCTCTCAGGTTTGAGGACTTTTAGGGACACATCAAGTTCTTCTTATTAGAAGATACTATTATATAAATCAATTTTTAAAGATTTTTCAATCAAGTAGCTGTTTCACAGCGATGCTAAAGAAGTTTCACTTCCAACCCTTCGATTTGTGGTATGTGATACTGGAACTCTCGCTTTTAAAAATTTTCGTTCGAATTATCTTAGTCAAGATTTTTTCCAAATGAATCTTGAAACTTTATGGGCCACCCACGTATTAAAGAAAAATAATAATCGATGCCTTTGAATGCGTTTATATGGAAAACACTAAATATAAACAGTTGAAGCTAATTTTTGTTGATATTTCAGAAATTTCATTTCTGATCAGGTGAGAAATAAAAGATGGATAGATCTCTTTTTGTATGGGTTAGTCATGCGCAAGTCTTAAATCTTTTGATTCTAACGAAAGAATAAAAAGAGAAAGGGCTCTCCTCCTAATAGAAAAATTTGCATTTTTTGTCCCCAATGATGACAAATATTAATGTAAATCTTTGGAAAAAAAAAGGGAAACAATAGATGGCACAATTACTGAAACTAATTTCAGGTTCCCTGTCACTTTTAACTACCTAATTCTTAATGTTTCCATTCTTTAGCCCATTCTATGTATGTATGTGTTTATTTCATGACAAATTGATACAAATCTTTCTCATATATGTACATATATCAACTTTTTGTTACGTACATTTATATGAATATGCCAAAGCATTTTGTCAAAGTCAGCACCAGAGACAAAGAACAAGAAGAACGATGGAGAGAGAAGACGAGTGTGGGTAAAATCCATACAAAAACAAAAAATCCAAAACCGAAATGGAACATGTCATGTTCGTTCCCCTGACCATGACCAATGAGTTTCACAAACAATAAAAGAGGCAACCACCAAACCGAGAAAAATTACTTACAACAAATACATACATATGTATGTACAGAGTAATATTAATAAATAATTTCACTGCATTTCTCTCTGCCAGAACGTAGGCAATCAATTTTGTTATTTAAAACAATTAATAAACATTTATTTTACAATTGTAAAATGCGCAGCGCAATCGTTACAACAATTCAAAAGCAATATTAATATGTACAAAAGAGTAATAATTTTTGCTAATTGTAATTTACGTTGGCATATTAATTAAACTGCGAGGTATTTACACTTGTATACTCTTTCTATTTGCTAAACGAATGCATTAGCTTTTCAAAACGTTAAAGAAAGTTATGGTAAATGGAATTGGCAGAGAAATATTTTACTAGGCGCTACATACATCAAATACTTTTAGGGAAGTCTAATAGTTAGCATAACGGATTCAAATTTCATACCTCATCGCCAAATTCCAATAAAATCTTAATGAAAATGGACGAATTATAGGCACAAATGTATTTAACTGGATTGATTGCGCTTTGTGCAGGGTATCTACCCAAGTCGGTGCGATGACCGACACTAACTACAATTGCTGGGGCGTTTCATGACGGCCTGTCATACTTTTTGCATATGGCATAATGATTATTGGTAGATTTTGAGTTGTTTTGTTTTTTATTTAACGTAACCATAAATTCGATTTTGTTATTTGATTTATGAGAGTTTTGGTTTTAGCAATTGAAAGCTTTTACATTGTTATTTATTAATGGACTTGTAATTGGTTCAGGCAGTTCATATTTTTGTTTTTATTTCCACTATTTATATGGTAATTTGATATTTAACACTTATTAACAATCGACTTCCCTTTACATACATATGTCGCGATAATGGAGAGAAGGTCTGACCAATCTGTTAAGAGAGCGTGGAATTTCTTTAATTATATTCGATTCCCCGACATTCCCCGACCACGCCCACATCCCACTAACTCACCTATTCACTCAGCACAACTGGTGCGTAACTTTATATCCGCTTAAATTTCGCTCCGCCTTTCGCATCCCACACGAACTGCAATGATGATGTCTGCCCCCTTCTCTGTATCTCTGTCCGTGTATAATAGAATCCCAGGTGTCCAATGAAGCGTTGCCCAGTGTACAAAGCATTTCTATCATTACGGTTGCCCAGCTATTTGCATTGTTTAACTTTTAGTTTAGTGTGTAGTGTGGATGATCATCTAACTTGCTAACTTGGTAAACAGTGTAGATTCCACTAGAAAATCAAAAAGTAATATATAGATTATCTCATCTGCTATGTCATGGGCGTAGCGGAGGGAGATCTGGCGATGCAAAATCATTCAATTGAGAATTCTTTAAGTGAAATTCTTGGTTTAGCCTGGGGAAGTTGGGACACGTCCACCAAGATCAATGACTCTTTAAAGAATGGACTATCAGCTGCAGTTTGAGGCGGTATGCTTATCAATAAAAAAAAAAAAAAATTGTTTGAGGTCTATAGATAAACACGAAGCGGCATGATAAATGGACACCAATCAATAATAAGAAGAAATACCAGCGACCCCCTCCCCCTCTGGTTGGCCAGTGTCAGGGCATTTTGTCACTTGTCTTTGCTTTTGGCGTTTTTATTTACCTGCAATCAAAACAGTTTATGTATTTTTCTCTATCTCTCTCTCTCTCACACTGTCTTTGCTTTCAAATGTTTATTTACATGGAAATACAAACACACACACACACACAAGCTCAAATGCCGAGGGCAGACCATTCACATTTATAGTTAAATAAATATGCAAAAAAAAAAAAAAAAAATAGAATTTACAAAGAGAAAAAGAAATAAACCCATGACAGATACGCAATGCGTGCACTTTAATCAGAGGGATTTTGTTTATTCGATTAAATGCTAAGAGCAACAACAGTAAGCTTCACCCCCGCACAGTCACCCCCCGATCCCCGCCTGTCTCGCCATCCCCATACGTTTGCATGTCTAATGAACACTCGGAAAAGGTGCTAATGATAAGGCAAAATACCAACAAAAACTGGGACAGATTATTGCGCATACGCAATGTTGCACCTGAAAGTCATAAAAAACTACTAGGTGTCCCCCTATCCGCCGACATCTTCCATTTACAGGTGTTTGTTCAATAAAAAGCCAACACACAACTGGAAACAGAAACAAATCAAAAGAGCCACAAACTATACGATAAAACAAAATTTTTCGATCTATCCATGAAAACTAATGTTAACACAAAGAATGCTTTACTGTTTAGTTTCGCCCGATTAGGCTGAGAGAAAGGACAGGAGACTCCAAAGACGGACCATGAAGGTGACAACCCCCTCTCTGCCCTTTTATTAATTCGGACTTGTGTCTTACTTTTCGATTACACATTGATCCATTTTATTTATCTTTCTAGTCATGCCTGAAAGATGCTGTTAAATGCTCTCTCTTTTGATGTAGTGACTAAAAGGTCTGAAAATAAAAAAACAAAACGAATAATTATTTCCGTCTAAACCAGTCTCTGTATTTATGCATTACATTCCTACCTTTAGTATCCCCAATTTTTAAAGGATCTTCTTCGTCTTTGTCTTCGTCTTCTTCTTTCTTCGTTTGCCATTTTTCGCGAGTGAGAAATGAGTGATTCCAATGTTTCGCCTTCTGCAAGATTTCACTAGGATAACCATTTGGCAGGGCTGGTTCAGCATAGTTTTTCACATGTTTTCTCAATAGATCGATAGATAAATTTGAGGGACTAGAGACATATTCATGATGCCAGTCATGAAAGGTTAGGCCATGGGCAAAGGACATTTGGCTATCGAAATGCTCATCGACTGTTTGCAGCTGAAGCAAATAGTCAGCAAAGTCCTCAAAGTTCAAGTGCCGCATATTCGGATACGACTTGCAAATGGGACGATGATAAGAGCAGCGACCATCGCACATCCAACGACGCGCAGGAACCATGGCCAATTTGTTTTGTTGCACAGTGTCCCTAAAGAATTTGGGATCATTGCAGGAGGTTATAACCAAACTGCTATAAAATAAACCATCATGAATTAGCTTCGACATGTCGGGCAAACTACAGAAGGTTTCCAGTATATGAGCAAATGGACCGATCTTATGGCGTTCCTTGGTTTTAAATTTACTTAGTATGGTTGGTGCCAGAAACCCAAAACGTATGTTCTTTAAAATGGAACCCACCTTAGACTCTCGCAGGGGCCATTGATGGTCTAGCCAGAGCAAGGCGCTGAAAAGAACCTAGACGACGATTGAGAACTTAATCTTTATCGTAGAGAGATAGTTCTCACAACTAATTACCTCAACTTCTGAATTAACAGCCAAGTTACTTGAACTAAGGAGCGAACACATTTGCATTTCATTGAGTTCAAGATATTCAGAACTACTGACAATTGTCAGCAGAGCCTTGGAAATGCGCGCGGCCAGAGGTTCGTTCATATGGGCCAGATCCTCGATTTTGCGTGCCTGATACATAACATCAAAGGCCGTGAACTCATTGAAAATACGACGATCCAAGGTCGCCCAACAATGTTCAAGTAGCTCGGGAACTTCCAGATAGGTGGCAGCCCTCAAAAGATCGGCTACATCGCAACCATTCAATGTCCCATACGTCGAGATCATCCACTGGTAGGCCAGACTAAATCCCCGTGGAGTCAATCTGTTGGACCGGATCTCGATTACTGGTCTCTGCAGTAAAGGCTTCAGACGTCTCGAGTAAATGTGCAAAACAATCGAATGACATTGGAACTCTCGATTGTGCACCTTTACGACGACATCAGTAAGCAGACTGCTCTGTATGAGCTTTAGCAACGCCTCCTCGGGCGGCTCGCTATGATCTACTATGACTATGTCAGAGGCACTGCTTGGGTCATCCAAATCGGCCAGAGGTTCTGCCTCAAATTCAAGTAACTGTTCGCCCAAGTCGTCAAAAGTCGGTTTGAGATCGCTAAAAGGTTAATTATTAACGCATTATCCTAACGATTTAGGTGTTTCTTACGTGCCTCTTAAATTGGTCGGCGGTGCTTGCGATTTGGCTAATCGAGTCGACATCATCATCTGGGCCAAATGTGGCCAAATATGGACGATTCTTATGCATTTTGTTTAACTTTAGTTTAGTTTATTTAATTGACTATAGACTATGTCATTCGATTCGTAGCACAAAGAGTTCTATGTTCAATTTCGGATTACTGTACAAATTAAAGAAAAAGATCTGGGTTCTTTCTTCATTTCGTTTGTTTGCTTCTATTTGCTTCTGCCCTTGTCCAAATGTGTTTAGATTTGGAGTCGAAACGCGTAGTTTTTATGAGTGGCAAGTGGCACAAACAAATCCCATTAATTTCACAGATTCGCTCAAGTTTTTGCTTTTTTCGTTGGTGCACTCAATTAAAATGCCAAGTTCAGCGGCCCACCAACATTCTGCCGACACTCTGACAGCTGACAGATGGAAATGGAAATGGAGTAGAAGATGGGGACGACCTGACGAAGACAAAGGCGGATGAAGAACGGAACACGCTAGCTCGAGCTTCTGGTTTGGGTCACTCCCCTCCGCCCACTTAATGCCACTCTAAACTATCAATCATTTAGAGCCGGGTTTTCGTTTTGTTTATTTGTGAATTTTACTCGAAGCAGGTGCAAAATTGTGTCAAAGTTTGAAATTGTCCAAAACAAAAGTTGAACTTTGAAGTTTTCTTATTTTTTTTATTTTATGTTTGTTTTGTCGAATGTCACTTAACTTTGACTTGGGCCAGGTTGGTCTTATAGGTAAAGATAATTGGTATTTATTAATGTATTCTCCTCATTCTCTTTTGGAGAACGTGTCAAACGAGAAAAAATCTAGTTAAATTTTTTCATTGGATGGAAATTCTTCAATTTAGATTACCTCGAAACGCGTTAGATAGAAACTTTAATTTCTTGAAGTAAAGTAAATTAAATACCAACGTTAATTTGTCTTTCTCCAAACAAATTCGTTTCAATCACTAATAAAAGTGGATAAAGCTTATTGTAAATATTATCGTAAACTACGAGTTTTCAATTAAATTGCCCACAAAAGTAAAAAACGACTCCTTCATAACTTTAACAAATTTAAGCCAGTGAATGTTGAGAGTCTGAATTCTTTGGGTCAGTGAAGATTTAAAGCTTCTATTGAAACCCCCCTTCCGATTGCCTTCACAAATTATTTTCGCTGTTTATTTACTTAAACCATCAAATGCAGATGGTTTGTGATGCTGTCAAAGACCATTTACTTTCTTCCATTTCGTTAAGCTTTGTGCTTAAGGGAAGGAATGCAGTGACTTCCAATCATGTCCTGTGGTTAGCTTGCCACCTTTGAAATGTTCAAAATGTTAATGCCGATATGAACTTGTGGTTCGCGTGTGGTTTGAGGTTTTTAATTATATATATAGTCCCTGCATTTAATGCTTGGGAAATGCTGTAAAAGCCATCATCGTAGATAAAGCAAAAGTCCACTATATTTGGACAGTCAATTGAATTGAGTTGGCCCGAGCACCCATTTTAAGGGCAATGGGAAAAACTGTCTGTTCCTGCTGTTGCTCTGGTTGTTGTTTCTATCCTTCATTGCCATTCCATTGAATCTCTCAGATTCCTCATACTGAGGCATTTTAATGTACATTTTATGCGCATTTTTGTACTCTGCTTTCTGCTAGTTTCCCGATGGAGTTTCATTCCATTTTTCCCGTCATGTAAGATACCTGTAATTTCAATTGTAATTCATGTAATGCGCTTTATTGTTGTCTCGACGGGCCGTGTCTTTGTTAGCTTAACAGGTTTTTCGATCATTTTACAAACACTTGCATTTAATTTCTGAAGATGTTCAATCTAATTCAATTTTTGTGTAAAGCTAGTTCCAGTTGCTTCTAACAAATATCATTTCCCCTAATTCAAATGGTGTGTTTAATAGGGCACATAAAAATGATTTCAACCACAAAAGTACATTAAATATGCATAAAATGTCAAATAGCCATGTTAAAAACAGAAAGCAACTCAAAAAGCGTCTATAATTTAGAGCATATGCTGATCCAGCCACCCAGAACGTTTGGCCATATAAAACATAATTCAACTAGACAGAGATTAAGGAAGTTTTTGCCCCTTCCTAGCAGTCCGCTTCAGACTGCAGACATAAATTAGCTCATAATAAAGTTGAAAATAAACTGAACGCCAGACGCAAGCTTACTATATACATACATACATACATACATGCATATAAATATATACGTATAAAAATATTCATCTAAAGATCTTCTGTCTGTGTGTGTGTGCGTGTGTTTGTGTGAAATTTAACCACAAGACGAGAGTATTTGAGAGGAATAAATAATAATAAAAGTCCAAAAAATGAATTGTAAAACAGCTGCACAATTGTTTTTCTTACTCATTGTAAGACGACTTTGTGAGTAACATTGCAAAAAAAAAACTTTGTGAGTTTCTTATTGACTTTTGATTAAAATAAAGAGACTGACCAAAGGCCGCACAAAAAGTGGCAAACACACTGACCATTTCATTAGTCATGAGAGATTGCACTTTAGTCCCAGTCCTTAAGGGGGCCTTTGATAATGCCACTGCACATGGTCAAAAGGGCAAAAATCAAATGTGTTAATTGAAAATGACTCACAAGGTATATAGAATGTTTTTAAGGGTAATTCTTCTTTGTAGCACTCTTTTTACTGGCTAAATAAAAACTAAAACTTGTAAAGTTCACCAAAAAACATTTTACCGATATCTGTGATATCTATATAATTCATAACTGTCAAGCTACTGATATACATAATTTAATCAGTTGCCTAGATACTGACACATAACCGAACAAGATATTTTGTTAACTATATGTTTTGGATTCGCCTGTGACTCATTTAGTAGGGAAACCTGGCGATAAGATTTTATGAGTGATTCATTGGCTGCGGTCAATCCTTGAGGCAGGCTTCTACTATTGTTTTTTGGGAAAGACCTTGCACTAAGTAGTGCAAATATAATCAGTTGTGAAATGACGCTTCTACATATATCTATGAGGTCAAAAGTAAATGTACTATATCTATCATTCAAGATACTCGTGAAAGGCCAAAAATATTAAGTAAACTTATTGTTGACTTTTTAGTTTGTAATAGGAAATGTTTTTTATCAATTGGCCAATCCGTTTTTATCAATTAGCCATGTCCGTATAATTGAATCAAGTCAAATACGTAACAAAGATATAAATCGGGGGTAGTCCCCTTTCGCTGCGGCATATAGACAGACATATTCTAATTTATGGAATGTTCATGGAATTTAATTAACAGAATTTTATTAACAGATTAATCAACAGATTCTTCATTTGAAATTAGTAAAGTCTTAGATCCAAAACTTTTTGCTGGAAACGATATCCAGCCTCCCTTAAAGTCATATTCTTTGTCTCGGGCATGAGTAAGGCAAATGCCAAAACGCCCAACAGGAGGATAATGCCTACAGTCAAAAAGTAGGAGAAATAATACTCCGAACTCTCTTCGTAGGTAACAACGATAATAATTTGAACAATTTGCTCAAAGGCAAGAATAAGAGCAATACAAAATGGTTTGATACGCATCGGGAATGCCTCACTGAGGTACACCGAAGTACTGCATATGAACATGCCCGAAAAGAACTGAAATGCCATGCCCAGATTACACACTTGCAGCATATAGTAGGAGCTCAAGGAGTTTATGGGATTGGCGTAAATACCTGCCATAGACAGCATTAGGGCTGCCATGCAAAGCAGGGGCAGCAGAGAGGTCGCCTTGCGTCCCAGCCTGTCTAGAAAACCGAAGGCTGTGAGAAGGGCAGCAATTTTCCGCAGGATACCCCAAGTGGCCAGTTGCCAGGAGTGGTCGATGCCCTCGGCCACGTAAGTACTTGATATCAGGGAATTGCTGAGGGGCAATGAGAACGAGAAGGGCACAAAGGCGCGATAGATGAGCAGCTTGCAAAATGGGATCGCAGCCAAGCGAAGTTGATCCGACAGAGATTGGTTTTCACCCTCGGTCACATAGAGGCGGGCCTCTTCAAACAGCTGATTACGCAGCTCCTCGGATATTAGAGGACTCAAAACTCTCTTCATTGCAGTATGCGCCTTTTCCTCCTCGTTTTGTCGTAGGTGGAAAACTGGCGACTCAACTCTGGCCAAAAGACTGGCCAAAGCTCCAACTGAGAAGATAATACCAAAAATTCCATGGGCCTGGTTCTCCGACATCTTCATATCCGAGAGCCATTCTGCATCGTAGACCACCTGAATGGTTATGCCCAAAGTAATGCCCAAAATCTCTTTGCAGGTGAACAATCCACGACTATTCTGCACCGATATCTCCGAATTGTGGATGATGAAGGTCAACGAGACAAGGCCAATGCCAATGCCACCCACATAACGGGCAGCCACAACCGGCGAGTACTCATAGGGGGCACTTAGAAAGAT
Source organism: Drosophila nebulosa (assembly GCA_024703675.1). Classification (NCBI taxonomy): domain Eukaryota; kingdom Metazoa; phylum Arthropoda; class Insecta; order Diptera; family Drosophilidae; genus Drosophila; species Drosophila nebulosa. The sequence goes on along the minus strand of JANFPS010000007.1, from coordinate 357,417 downwards.
AATGGCATCGATGAGCTCCAGAATACTACCCATAATCTACAAGGATTGAAAAAATGGGTTTATCTTGCAAATAAATGACCATCAAATATCAATTTCTCTTCTACTTACATAGAAGTAAACTTTGGGCAAACGATTTATGGCAAAAGATCCTAATAGGCAGCCAATAATGACGCCTATGGACCAACTAAAACGAAACTGAGAAGTGGCCACCACATTGGATGTTAGATTCCAGCCCATGCCCTGGGCAAGATCCATGCCGCCGTAGGTCAACAATAAGCTAGCTGTTCGAATAGAGGAGATTTACTCTGAGTCCGTCTCAATGATTTTAAGAACTCCAAGTCCAACTTACTTGCTGTTATCAAGGCCGAGTGCCTTTTATTGGACACCTCATGTGGTATGGATTTCGGTAAAGTGCTTGGAACGACCATCACTATAGGTGGTGGCTCTACTGCTCCATTAGCTGGTTGCATCTCTATGTCATTATACGACGGCGGCGGCTCTCTGTTTGTTTGTATATATGTAACTGGTTGTTCAGGCACTGATCCTGCAGATCCTTTAGTGTCTATGCAAACGGTTTCCATGGTCGTTCGTTCGTCCGTTCGATGCAACGTCGATTATTGGACTGCCAGCTCCTCTTTTATATGGTCAACTTTTTGTGCTTTGCGGCAACGCGTTCTGTTATCATTATTTTGTCATAGATATGAAATTCGCGGGTATCCTAATCAATTTGTGGTGTTCTTTTTGCTGGGTACAAGCCAACTTGGCCCACGACAAAGTGACTCATTTGAAGTAAGCTACAATGCAGTAATCCTGATTTTATGACTCAGTTCTTAGCATGCATCTATAACAAATTAGTAACGAACAGTAATCCTGAACACTAATTGATCAATTACTGTCTATTTAAATGAAGAAATTGTTTTATTGCTAAAGCCACTAAAGGAACTAAACATCATCTATTCGGTATTTGAATGGCTCTATTTTAATCTCAATCTAATATTTCATTTGGCAACCATATAATAGTAATTATTTTGAACCTAGATATAAAAAAGTCCATTCGTTAATAAAACAAATTGCAACAAAATATATAAATGTTTTTAGCAAACTGTTTGCATTTCGATCCGAATAACATAAAAATTAACCGGTTACGGTAATTTTAAATCAATAACCATAAAAGTGGTATATTTTCTTTTCTGTTTTCAAAAAACTTATTTTTGCTTACATTATTTACGAACTAATGAAGTAAAGCACTTCAAAAAAGTTTCTCGAAAACATATGGAAAGCGGTTTTTACTAAAAGAAAACTTCAATGAAATTTATTTGTTACATTTAGAAAAATCTTTATTTTTAAAATTTACCTAATTCGCTTGACTATTTATAAGACTGTTTGTTGAACTTTCATATTTTTTTTTACCAATATCCCAAATGGTATAAACTGAATATTAGGTTTAATTTATTTTATTTTACAAAGAATTTCATTTGGTTGCAAAGAGGAAATTAGTTTATATAATTTCTCATTTTAATACATTGTCATATCGTATGTTTTGAGAAAACGATCTTTAGCCTCTCGTAGAGAAAGCTGTTTGGTTTCTGGCATAAGAACCGCCAGGACAATCATTCCCAGTAGCATAATTATTCCTACAGCCAAAAAGTAATGGAAAAAGAAGTTTCCAATAACGTAGAAACAGACAATCACAATGATGTGGACCACCTGCTCAACGCACACGATCAGGGCAATAAAAATGGGTTTCACTTTCAGGGGAAAGGCCTCACTGAGATATACCGATGAGCTGCACACGTAGAGGCCACCAAAGAACTGGAAGGCCATGCCCAGGTTGGAGACCTGCCTCATGTAGTAGGGATCAGTGTTTGTGCCATAAATGCCAGCCATCGATAGCATGAGGGCGGCCATGCAAAGCAAGGCCAAGAGTGATACAACCTTGCGACCCAATTTGTCCAACACACTCAGATTTATGAATGCGCCAATTAGACGCAGGACACCACAGATAATAAGGGGCCAGAGGTACCACCGACTCGAGAGAGCGCTGCTCACTTCCAGGGAGATGACTAAAGGAAACGATAGGGAAAAGGCTACAAAGCAACGGAATAGGAGCACCTTGACAAAAGGCATCACGGAGCCGGCAATTTGTTGTCCCACACTCTGACTCTCATTCTCCGTGACGTATCGCTTGGCCTCGTTAAAGGATCCTGTACACATTTGGTTCGTAAGTGACAGTTTCTGTTGACATTCGCGTGCCTTAACCTCGTTGCCTCGACGCAAGTGGAAGATCGGTGACTCGACTGTTAACATAATGGCGCAGAGAATGGAAATAACAACAAATATAATTCCAATAATTCCATGGACCAAATTGAATGATTCCACCACCGTATCGGCCCAGAAAGCGCCATAGATGGCCTCAAATGCGATGCCCAATGTTATAGCAGATTGTTCTGCCCCCACAACAGCGCCGCGATTAGTCCGGTAACTTACTTCCGCGCCGTGTATTAGGTAGACAACTGTAAGTAGACCGATGCCCGCTCCACCCAAATAACGAGCCGCTAAGAAGCAATTGTAGTCATGCGAAGAGACGAACAAAATGGCATCGATCAGTTCCAAAATGCAGCTCAAAAGCTGAGAAAAAGAAAGAAAAGAACCGTTTAGAGAGCGAAATAAGATTCCTTCCGGATGGGCTACTCACATAGAATGCCATTTTGGGCACATGCGTAACCCCAGCACATGCTACAAGGGCTCCCACAATGAAACCAATAAACCAGCTATAGAAAAACTCCCGAGTCGGTATAAATGTGTTTGAAACTAAATTCAAACCAAGACTCTGACCCAAATCCATGCCACCATAAGTAAACAGGAAAAATGATAGATAAAGAACTGAAAAGAAGAAGAAGGAATATGGTTAATGGTTCGATTATAGCCACGTGATCTCTAGCTAACCTGTTGTTCCCCGTTTGTTGTAGCCATTCACTACCACAACTGTGGTAGCAGGAGCAGGAGGAGGCGGTCTCCTTGCGGTGTTGGTGGTGATGGTGGGGGCCACATATACTACGGGCTCCGTTTTAATATACACCTTTTCCACCTGTGGCTGCTGCTGCTGCTGCTGCTGTACCGTAACCGTTTCCACATAGGTGGTCACCATTTCGTTGTCGTTGTCGTTGTCGTTGTCGTTGCCGTTGTCTTTTCCTGTGATTTGTTCGACTTGAAGTGCCTTTGCACACTGTTTGATCAAATTATTTTATAGCAATAGACAAATTGCCGATATCTACATTATCTGACTTATTGATAAGTCATATTGTAATCAGTTTATAGATACGAAATTATTTTATATTTCAGGTAGCCAAACTACGATGGGTCTTAAATGGGCTTAACCACACACAGGGTTCTTTTTCTGTTTTTATCATTTCATGGAAATTGCTACGTAATTTGTACTTGACGACATGTTTTAGTTCTCATAAAGCCAGGCCCCTAACTTTTGGCCACTGTGCACTATTTACATAGTGGTGGATCCGTCCTGTAGTAAGGGATATTTCTCTACCAAAATATGATATTGCACCATTTTACTTTTGTGCAGCTCAAGTAATTAGTAGGATGCCACTTTAAGTTTAAAGTTTAAGCCAAATAATTAATACTTTTAATATATTTAATTATGGATAAATGAATTATGTCATATATCAGAATTCAGTCAACTTTTATTTGAAATAAAGGCAATATTAAGCACATATCTTTATTAGTTGCCTAGTCCCATCCATGCCAAGGGAATTTAATATGTATGCCTGAGACTAAGGAAAGTTACAGTTGTGCCTTAGTCAATTATTTCTCAAAATGTTTTAGTATTTCCTGAATTCACCACTGACATCACACCTTGGCATCTTCAGCGCCATGTGTTGGGAAACATCTTCATTAATGTGTGGCACCAACTGACAGACAAACAGACCGACAGACGAAATGAGTCAAGTGTCGAGTGAATCAAGTGTTTGCTTGAGTTGTCTCAAATTGCGTAATCTGTGTGTGTGTGTGTCTGGTTCCTAGACATTGCCATTTACATCCACTCCAACTCTCTCTCTCTCTCTAGTCTTCCTGCCATGGGAGCCAATCTATCTTCTTGCGCCACAAACTGTCAAATTGTACACAGATGTCTACAGATGGATCCGGCCATGGACCAAAGTCGTCGGCGTCGTCGTCATTCTGTTCCTTGTCATTTGTCGCGCTGCCTTACTCGACAAATTACCCCAAAATGTGCCCAATGTGTGCGTATCCAGTCACATCTTCATCGAGAGAGAGAGAGAGAGATTCAAGTACATTTTAATGAGTTTATATGCACAAAGTTGTCTAATGGCGCAAAAATTATGAGCGCCAACAGAAAGCATCTCGAAAACAAAAAGCAAAAAGCACATGGCAGATACTAGCTTCTAGATAAGATGTACATAGATGGATATGTGGATGGATGGATGGATGGATGGATGTGGGGATGGTTATGGCAGCACTTTGCATAAATTTATCAAGCATCATCATCATCATCATCATCATCATCGTCTACCACTAATGGAGTTTAATTATCCCAACCCAACGATGCTAAGGGAGGGCCCCTTTGCCTCCATTCTCAGTTGGCTAATATAAAGAGTATCATAATATTTGGCGACAAGAGACAAACGCTACAAAATATGTTCCTTGATCTTGGCCATGTTTTTGTATTTTATTTTTAAGGCAGATTTCTTTCGTTTTTAATTATTGCAGTGTGACTCCCCCGTTTGTCGTCGTCGTCTCATTCTCCTTCTTCTCCTCATGTATGTATGTATCTTCATCTTTTGCTGGCCATTTCCAGGGCTTTTTGACTCAATTTAACGACCAACACGAAGTAGACACATTGCATTGAGAGCCACAAGGCACGCCGCCATTTCAAATAGGTGAGAGGCATGGAGTGAGACGAGGGCATAATTTGAATTTACTTGGAATTTTTAGTTAGTGACAAACAACAATATTAAAACGAGAAGCATGACAGATGTATAGGTTTATGTTTGTATGTATATGTACACAAAAATACGAAATATAACTAGATCAAAAATCGTTTGAAAAGCAAACAAAAATATATTTATAAATAGAACTGTCAAAATGTAATTGATTTATTGCGCGCGCCACTGCCTGGAATAAAAGCTGTATTTTTGGCTGCAATTTTCTTATTCACAAATAAATTGGAGAATACATAAAAACAAATGGAAAAAAAATTGCTCTTGCCGAAACCCGGGATTGAACCGGGGACCTTTAGATCTTCAGTCTAACGCTCTCCCAACTGAGCTATTTCGGCTGTTGGTATTCTGATGAGCAATGTAGTAACTCGTGACCAGATAAGACGGGGTACGGAAACTTAAACCAAGCCGATCTAAATAGAAAACATTTACCTTTAGACCCAACAAAGGCCCCAAAAAGTTTCTATAAATATAACTAATTAAGGTGACTAATTAATATGTATGAAACACTTATCAAGACTTAGCACATGCTAGATTTCTGGCCCAAAATGTAACAATCCTATTAAAAATTATGGTTTTTAAGTCAAAGATTTTAAAAATTATGGTTTTTTAGTCAAAGATTTTAACTCTCTTCAATACTCGTAAACTCTATTTTAAGTCATTTTCTTCTCCATTTGAGTTGAGTTGCCTCGTCTAAAGACTAGAGAGATTCTCTATTCTGATTATTCAGATAAATTCGGCCAAGATTCGGTGTGTTTACCTTTTATGCCTCAGATTTCACTGACAGTCGCATAAATTAAAGCTGACAGTGGCATGTCTTTATAAATCTAACGCAAAAACTTTGCAGCTGGTACGAGAAAATATGGCATTCTAAACACATCAAAGATTTGCCCAATATACATACATATGTACATACATACATATACGCACTGTATTCTGATTTTTGTAAGATGTGAGGATTTCTCTCTCGTGAAATGAAAACTAATTAATTACATATATTAACCGTAATTGTAAAATTGTACACTCAATGAAGCGCGAGCTTGTTGTTGAACAATAATAAAAACTTTATTGCATTTTTATTGCCAATTCTTGCATTTTGGCAAGATTTCAAATTTATTAAATAAAACAATAAACTTTGAACGAAGAAGCAATTTTCCAACTCTGAAGGATGATGCCCGATCAGTTGCAGACTTGAATTGAAATTTTTGGTATCAGTTTTCTTCTTTGTATGTATTTTGCTTTTTTTTTGTCATTGCGGCTCGTGTCCAGGGTCGCGCCTGTCTAGAAGGGTTCGCCTTGAGGCGAGAACCTGATATATCTAGAGATGTACTCGTATGTACGATCACCTTGTTTGGTTTTATTTTTTTTTCGGGGTCTTCTTTCTTGGTATGTATGTATGTATCTACACATAATGCGGCTTCCGTTTGACGCTGTCGGTGAAATGCGAGAACTGTCCGAAAGTTGTTGCTGTTGCTTTATATGAATCTGCTGTGGCTGTTGGCCAGTGTGATTCATATTCTTGAAAGCCGATCGTGTGGCACAATTCGAAATTCTTTAGAAAACGAAACCGCAGACACGCCCACACTCCACACTCCACACACATCGGCATCCACAGCGTCACGCCCTTTTGATATAAGAATATGAGTTATCTATCTATCGACTGCTGCCCACAACGTGAAGCAGCTGAAACTCATCTGAGTTTTGCATCACATTTTTTGTGTATTTGTCCAGTAAAGCATTTAGACCAAGGTAAGCAGGTTATGTATCAAGTTTTTTTGGCTGACCTCAGCAAAAAGAAAAACAAAAATATGGAAATTGTCTTGGCCTGGTCTGGAAGCATTTTCTCTACGCCAACGACAACGACAACATTCCTGACTAGAATTATTTGCTCGTTTTTGCAACATTTTCTTTAGAATTTCTATTTTAGTTTGGCACAAAACCGTGAACACAATTTACACTACAAAAGAAAAACCTAACACACAAAGGCAAAACTCAGACAAACGCAATACTTGTCTTTTACTATAATATATTTTTAGTTCAGGAGTAAAATTTCTTGAAGTGTAGGCAAATATGGAAATCGAAAGGTTCCCGCTATCTTACATAATCTAAAATGACAAAATGCATACGGAAAGCAAGCCGTCTATTTTTCATTTAAAGTTTTGCATTTTGCAACATTTTATTTTCCTTTTCCTTTTGTCTAGGTCGGTTTCTTTTTCTTTTTTTTTTAACTGGGTCACAATTCGATTTGTTTATGTCACCACAGCGACCAAGCCAGGCCAAGACAATCCAGTCAATAACAAGCCAAGAATAAATGGGCAGAACTAGAGAAAAAGGTCGAACGAATTGGAGTTAAAGGAAAAGCACTTACCGCATTATTGATAATGACAGCAGAGAAAAAGAGAGTTAACTAGTAATTATCCCATAATTTGAGAATTCTCGTATTATTGACCCACTCGCAGTTAACCTTTTTGGCTGACTAGTTATAAATATTTTGCTACAGGTTTTTTTGTTTTTTTTTAATGACTTTAATATTGCTCAATTCTTATTTGCGGTCAGCAGATGCCAAATAAATATTTTTCAAAATACATGTTTTACACCACACTATAATTTGTTAAATAAATAAATGTTAGAGGAAATCAATTTATTAAGCTAATAAAGTTTAAGTTGTTCTAGGAATGTAAGCAAATTCTTAAAGTTTTAAGTATTAGTAACTTTTATTGTGCAGATTTCAACTAAGTTTACATTTTTCTGATAGAAGTAGTCAAAATCCATTGAAAAACACTTCTCGAATGTTTCTCCAGATTTAACAAAATATGTCGAAAATCAATCTTAGTTGTTTTGCTTCAATCAAAATTTATTTGTTATTGATTGTTCTGTTAGCGGCTTTTGTGTGCTCACATTTCAAATATGTTTTTAATTTTTGTACTCACGTTTTGCGTTTGTATGTTAACAAATCTATTTTTTTTTTTTTTGCTAAATGGCATTGTTGTTGTTGTTGCTGCTGCTGTTGCTGTTGTTGTTTGTGTTCTGTCCTGTCTGACTTTGACGCTTCTGTCTGTCATCAGTCATTCACTTTTTTTTTTTTTACTTTTATTTTTTTGTTTTATATTTCACTCACTTGATTTGACTTGAATTTGTATATGTATATACAAAGCATCAAAATTGCATATATGAGGGACTTAAACTGGATTAAACATCTTCAATACATTTAGATATGTACATATATCTGTGTGTGTGTATGTAATAAAAGTTAAATGTTTCCAATAATTTTTGTTTGAATTTCGAACTTGATCGCGAGAAGACGATTTCATTGAAATTTTCGAGCAGATCTAAAAGCGATTGAATAGTCACAGAAATTGTTAGTTTCTAAATGTAGTTTTTATCTTAAGTTCATGTTGGCTTTCATTTGCAAGAACCTCAACCTCAACTCAGATATTCTCCTTTGTGGCCCGCTTAAAGAAAGTTCAACCAACATCAACTTAAATATTCGTCAAGTCCATTTGCAATGCTGTCACAACACATTTACCTCTTCAAAAAGTTAGGCCCATTACCAACTAATTGGTTGGCTAAAAGTGTCATATCCACCGCCTATTCTCCCTCACTGCCTCACCATTGAGAACTGCTAAAAAGGGGAACTCCTCCTCCTCCGGCTTCTCCTTGTGGGCAACTTAAGTGACATCTACCACATGTTCTTGTGTGTTTAGTTGTCGCTTCTTCCGGAGGTTGTTGTGGGCGGTTTGTTGAGGTTGGACCATTAAATATGCATAAATCGAATGGCAAACCAGCCATAAGTCGAGGCTTACATGTTTGTGTGTGTGGGTGGCCACATATCTAACTACTAACTTCGTGTCTCCTCCCTTGGCCGGCCAGGCTCGCTCCCTCGTTCGTTTGGTTGCACATGATTTAGTTTTTAAATACATAGTTAGTTAAGCGATAAATTGACTTGGCACCGTCAACTATCCACATGTCAAATTCAATCCTTAACTGGGTCTTGCCATGTTAATTGCATAATTAAGCAGAAACTTGCAAATGCCAAGAGAGATAGAGGTACGATGGAGATGTTGATGGAGATGTAGATGGAGATGGAGATGTAGATGGGGTGGGAGATACAGCTGAAGCTGTCTAAAGTCAACCTACGCAAATTTGTGCCACATTTTTGCAGACTGTTTGACGACGAGCCTCAGTAGTTAGCAGTTCCAGATCCAGATCCAGGTCCAGCTCCACGCTCATCTCCTGCCCACCACAAGTCGTTGACACTCGTGCTAATGAGTCTCTCTCTCTCTCTCTCTCTCTCTCTCTCTCTCTCTCTCTTTCTCTCACTCTTGGCATCTAGATCTTGGTTAGTTGTCTGATAAGATGGCATTAATCATTTGTTACTTTGGATTAGTGTCTGCCGGCCTCACAAGAGTCAACATCAGTTTAAGTTCATTTGCATCTTCATAAATTGAAGAAATCAAGTGAGAGAAAAGAAGAATCTTTGAGGAGAATAAGTAGCTGCCTGGCTGGTTGGTTGGTTGGTTGGTTGTTCCTGGACTCGAAACTAATTGAAATTGTATTTATTTTTAATTGAATGTCTTGGCTGTCTGTTGCCTGTCTGGTTTCGATTTGCAAGTTTCTGTTTTGACTCTTCTCGGCCATTCTGTTCAACTCATTTGCTCACTCAGTCAGCTTGAAAATGTTTCTGAGATACAACAGATTCACTTTCAGTGTTATTATGACATCAGTTGCTAAGTCAATTTTAGGTTTAATCCATTTCCTAGCAACGGCGAGGCATCTCAAAAACTTCGCTTATTTGATAGGATAGAAAGATTTATCCTAATGGAATTCGTTGCTATTTTGTTGCCAAGATACAATATAATAGCGATTGCTTTGCCGCTCAGACCCAGACTCTTGTTTGGCCTGGCCTCTGGCCATTTTGCGGACCAAGTCACTAACCAAAAACCTAACAGAAAAAAAGCTGCCAGTTTTACCACGAAAGCAAATACGTTAAAATGTTGTAATAAAATTTTACGAGCACCTAGCAACGGGCACGAATTTTCTTCAGTAAATGAAAAACGATCAACGAATACCAAATACAGACAAACGAACAAAATGTCCAGACATGACTCTTTGAGAGGATGAAATTAAGAATGAGAAAGAAGTAAAACGAAAGAAAAAGAAAAAAAAAAACAGAGCTAACTCAAACCCGAACCCAAACCGAAACCGAAACGAAAAGGACGCAAAACAAGAGTCATGAAATTCATGAATGAATCAGAGAATCGTGTTGGCGTTTCTTTAGATTTCGTTTGGCTCCTTCAGTCTTCTTTGTTGTTGTTGTTGTTGCTGCTGCTGTTGCCAAGGGGAGAATGGAGAGGTCTTCACTGTGGTCCAGCAGCATTTTCGAGTCCAGCACCATGTTCCTTAGTTTTTGTCTTCTCCTCTGGGCCTTCTCCCCGTATCTGCGCATGCGTGACGTCTGTCAGCAGGCGACAGAAAGATGCCGAAAGAACGCAGCAAGTTTCTTTCCCTTTGCATTTAATTCTTTTTTTTTCTTTCTTCTGGTATTAACCCAAAACATGTTTCCCTTTTTTAAGGGCCATGGATTTTGTCTGAGCTGGCTGAGAAACTTGTTCTTCTGTTGCATTTTAAACAACCTTGAGGCGGAATAAGGAAGTGCGCCTGAATGTGGAAAGGGCTTTCAGACAGGGGCGTAGTATAAACACTTTTAAGTTAAGTTACCTGCAAGCAAATTTTGCAACTTCCTCCATTCAAAAACCGAAATAAATATCTTTCACTTTAGCATTTTTTTATTCCATTCTCAAGATGCTTTTTGCATTCGATTGGAAAATACAACATAATTGGGCATAGATAAATGAAAAATGCATTTGCATTTGCCAAACGAAAATTGTATTCTTCAAGTGGCTGGCTCCTCCTACCTTCTCCACCTCTCTTCACGCTGATTGCTGCTGTGTTTTGTGGCATATGCCCAATGCATTTTCACAAAAAGTATCGACAAAATAGCAGGAAGTATGCCCCGTTGGAGTTTCGCAATTGAGAAAAACTGCAGAAAATGCCTTCTACAAATATATGTACTTGTGTGAAGAGAAGTACAACTTTAAAGGGCCTCATGGAATGTGGAACTCATTATTTAAGTTAAATGCTTTAAAGCATCGAAATTTCTTACACAGCGAGCGAAATTAAAAGCCAACAACCAAAAGCACGAACATAAATCACACTTAGCCAACTCTCTCTCTCTCTCTCTCTCTCTCTCCCCGCCCGCTCTCTCTGGCACTTCTGGAATCCTTTCAACCGACTCCTGCAGGTGTCTTAAGCCCAGTCAATGCCAAAGTCTGAGCGAGCAATAAACTGCAGAAGTGGAGGAAATTTTCTTTTGGAAATCCAACAGCGAGCACAAAACATCTTGTGGGTGTTGTGTGGGTGTTGTGTGTGTAATTCCTTTCTGCAGTTTTCACTTAACGGCAAGTGGCACATAAATTTACAACAAGGACGAAAGTCATCGAAAATAAAGCACACAAGCAAAAGCAATGTCACTCCGCCCTGATAAGAGGACAAAAATGTGCATCGCTTCCCTTTACTTACTACAATGCTGAGGTTAAGGTGGTTTGAAGGTCAAATTGCAGTTTACTTTTTTCCCCTTTTCTTTTAATCATTTCGTATTCATTTAAGAAGTTTTTTTTTTCTTTTTTTCTTCTTTTAGGTTCTTTTTTCTGGACGCTTTGGCAGCGTGTCTAATCCCTAAGATGATGTAGGGATTGATAATTTTAAGCACGCAGATTTGACCCCAAGTCGAGTCCCATAAAAAGAAAAATGCATCAGACTAAGAGTCATCCGGTTCTTCATTTGGCTGTGAGCTACTTGATCTTTTTGCTCTTTATATTCCATTTGCTGGCGCTGCCAGCTACAGTGGAGAGCAGCAGCAGCAGTGGCAAGGATCAGCAGCAGGGATCGAAGCGTTTCTCACGCGACTCGAATGCGGCACGCGAACGACGTCCAAATATAATTTTGATTCTAACCGATGATCAGGATGTCGAATTGGGTTCGTTGAACTTTATGCCACGCACTCTGAGATTACTGAGAGATGGTGGAGCGGAGTTTCGTCATGCCTATACGACCACGCCCATGTGCTGTCCGGCTAGATCGTCCCTGTTGACAGGTCTCTATGTCCACAATCACATGGTCTTCACCAACAATGACAACTGCTCCAGTCCCCAGTGGCAGGCCACGCATGAGACGCGTTCATATGCCACTTATCTGTCTAACGCTGGCTATCGCACGGGATACTTTGGCAAATATCTGAACAAGTATAATGGTTCCTATATCCCGCCCGGTTGGCGTGAATGGGGTGGCTTGATTATGAACTCGAAATACTACAACTACAGCATCAATTTGAATGGCCAAAAGATAAAGCATGGCTTTGACTATGCCAAGGACTATTATCCCGATTTGATAGCCAATGATTCCATTGCATTTTTGCGTTCCTCAAAGCAACAGAATCAAAGGAAACCGGTGCTACTAACCATGAGTTTTCCAGCTCCTCATGGACCAGAGGATTCCGCTCCACAATACAGTCATCTCTTTTTCAATGTAACCACTCACCAGTAAGTAGATTGTAACTTGAAATTGGTTTGGTTGCCATAAATGTCCATTCATTCTAGCACTCCTTCATACGATCACGCTCCCAATCCGGATAAGCAATGGATCTTACGTGTTACGGAGCCCATGCAGCCTGTACATAAACGTTTCACCAATCTCCTGATGACCAAACGTCTACAGACTCTGCAGAGCGTCGATGTGGCTGTGGAAAGGGTCTACAATGAGCTCAAGGCATTGGGTGAACTGGACAATACATACATTGTGTACACCTCGGATCATGGCTACCACTTGGGTCAGTTTGGCTTAATCAAGGGCAAGAGTTTTCCCTTCGAGTTTGATGTTCGTGTGCCATTCTTAATACGTGGTCCGGGTATACAGGCATCCAAGGTGTAAGTGTACTGGTTACGTCTTCTCTGGAACCCAATCTCATTGGATTTTTTTCCCATTTCAAGAGTCAATGAAATAGTGCTTAATGTGGACTTGGCTCCCACATTTCTGGATATGGGAGGAGTGCCAACACCTTCACATATGGACGGAAAAAGTATTCTCCCTTTGCTACTCAGCAGAAATCGCGCCGTGCGAGACAATTGGCCGGACAGTTTTCTAATTGAAAGTTCCGGGCGTAGAGAGACAGCTGAGCAGATAGCCGAGTCGAGAAGGCGCCTTCAAGCAGAGCGGCACGACATGAAGCTAGTCAATAGCACATTGCTGGAGGATTTCCTAGATGGCGGACTAAACACAACAGTGTCCATATTCAGTAGCACAATGGCCACGATAATAGGTTCCACGACGCAACAGCCTCTTGATTTGGATACAGATCCGGATACAGATGTAGAAGATGATGATCTGGCTGAAGAGGCCATGGACAGTTCGGCAGCAGAAGAAGCAGAAGATGCTGCTCTCGAAGAGACTGACGATGATGAGCCGGATGAGCAGGAACAAGAGGATGACGAAATGTTGCCACAGCATGATAACGATTTGCCTCTGGCGCCCTATATAACCAAAATGATGCGCCTCAATTCGGAATGTTCGGATCCGGCGCTGTTGAAAAACTGTTTGCCCGGACAGAAATGGAAATGTGTCAACGAGGATGGACGCTGGCGCAAGCATAAATGCAAGTTCCATGTGAGTATGCCCAAATCAGAGAGACGGAGAGAGAGAGAGAGAGAGAGAGAGTGCTAAACCCATTATTTTTCCAGCTGCAATTGGAATATCAATTGGCCACCATGCCCCGTAAGCAATATCAACGAAATTGCGCCTGCTTCACCTCCGATGGACTGGTCTATACCAAAATACGTGCCCCCATGGCGTCTGCCACCTCAATGCATCATGTCCATAAGCGCACTCACAACTCTGGCCCCCACAGACGTATGCGAAATAAGCGCGAACTCTATCACACAGAGATGCCCTATGAAATGGAAGAGCTTCTGGATCTTCATCAAACCATTGACTTTTTAGAAATGCAACATCATCGTCGAAGCAAACGTCAGGCCAGCAAACAGAATCAAAATACTTCCCATGAGGCAATTGCTCAGGTCATACAGCAAATACAGAATACTTTGGAAACGTTGGAGCATAAATTTCACGAAAATGAATTGGCCAACTCTTCCTCCTCCTCCTCCTCCGCCTCGAAGATGCCCAAGACATCTCGTCGTGCTGGTCATCGCTGCTATGTGGATGCCAACAATGGCAAAGTCAATTGCTCTGATGTGATCTATAATGATGAGAAATCTTGGCGTACATCCCGCAATCAAATCGACATGCTTATCAAACTGTTGAAAGATAAAATTAGCACATTGAAGGATATGAAGAAACAGATGCGAGAGAGCAAACAGCAGGCGGCCAGTGGAAGACGTGGCGATAATCGACGCCGAAATGAGGCTACTCTGTTGCCAGAGAATGGAGCTGGACCCGAATTCAATATGAGTTACTTTAGAGAAGTATCGAACACACCGCGTCCAGCTCTGCAATCCTCCACGGCAACTTCCAGTTTAATGGGACAGAGGGAAATCTTGCATCCATCTGGCTTCGATGAGGCACATACATCATTAGTACCTGAATCCACTCCACGGCAATATGCTTCACGCGCAGAATGCTACTGCGAGGCGGATGTGGGTGAAAAGTAAGTTGCACTAAGAATTTTACTTGGACATATCGAATTGAACCAGATATATAATGTGTATAACAATTACTAACGCACTCTGAAATGCCAGACGATGGTTAATGGTTAAAATGCCAAAAATGCGGACCTCGGTATTTTGATAAGTTAGATTCAGGGCAAATAGTTCATTCTGCAAGTAAATAAACGTAAATAAACAACATCAGCAGATAAACCTGCGTTTGATTAGGAATTCAGAAAACTTACACTTCGCTCAATTCCAAGTGAGTGTGTAGGAGGTCGTCTTAACAATGTCCTGGTATTTTGAAGCAAACCATTCATGGTTTCCGCCATAGCGCACATTGTGAAAGCTTCCACCCAATGCATACAACATATAATGATGAGAATTGGCAATGATGAGCCAATATCAACTCGTAATATGGCAAATGTTGCAAAAATCGTTCTTGAAGTAGTAGCCAAAATGAAACCAAGAAGAGTGTACTTAAAGACAGAACAAATTTGCTTTGCAAGATCAATAGTTAATTGATGATTTCTTTGAAACCAACGAAGTTGATTGAGTTGATCGGCCAGTTTGTCTTTGTTTGGGCTTAAAACTCGCTCTAAGCCCGCCTGAAGGGAGCAGCTACATAGGCAAATCAGTGCCATTAGACAGAAAACTAGAAATTGAGCCGAGAATACGAAAATATCGCTTAAATACCATAAAACAAACATCGAATCTTTTCGAAACCAACAATGTAAGGAAAAACTGCTCACTACCTCCACGAAATGGACCACAACTTTAATGAAGAGTAACCGTTTCAAATGCCGTTGCTGATCCCTCGAGGCGAAGTAACCTCTCTGATTATTCTGATGCTCCAATCTTAGAATTTGATTAAACATCTTGTAGATTTTACTCTGCCAACGACAAACAGTCCAAAGGCAACTCAAAGTCGAATAACCAAATATTATATAAAATAAGGACGCATTTAGTAGTTGTATTTGCGGATTCAATACATAAGCGGAGTAAACAATTCGTCCATCGTGGTAGGCCACAGACAAAAGTATCAGTATCAGAAAATTATGAATTCTGGTGTAGTACTTTAGTTTTTGAGTTCTTTTTAAGAAACCCATTCTCGAATCGAAATAAAACGATATAATTCCATTAAAGCACATTACGTAGCTTATCCAGGCATATACGGTATTCCTTTTTAGCGCTAACATTACTTCAACTGGTTTAACTTAACTTTCTTCTAACAACTTCTGCTGCTTTTAGTTGTATTACTCAATTAAATTAACGCAATTACTGATGATTATTTTTATTCTCTACATTGCATGAGGAAAATACTTGCGGTATAGGGTAATGGCTCTTTTGCAACTAATGTTCCGCTTATCAACCTATAAGATTTGAGTTATGGTAAATGAATATATATAGAACAGGCTGATATAGAACAATGTACCGTATAATTGCTTAGGTAATTCGGAAATTATGTTAAAGCTTGGTCTAAAAAATAAATTTAAAAAAAGTAAAATTAACACAAATGGATTCTAAGTAAAAGCTAAACTATTTCTCATTTCAAATCTTTTTTTTTTCTAGCACTGCTGACTCTAAGGAAATGGCTCGAGAAGCACGCCGCAAGCTAAAGGAAGAACGCCAAAGGAAAAAGGAACGTAAACGGATCAAGAAGGCACGTCTGGAGAAGGAATGCCTGTCGGAGAAAATGAATTGCTTCTCCCATGATAATCAACATTGGCGTACGGCTCCATTGTGGAATGACAGTCCATTCTGTTTTTGCATGAACGCCAATAATAATACCTATTCCTGCTTAAGAACTATTAATGCGACGCACGATTTTCTATACTGTGAATTTACCACAGGACTCGTGACTTTTTACAATTTAACATTAGGTGAAATTGCGATCTTCAATGAAAACATATATGAATGGTAATTGAATTCTTTTACTAGATCCATTTGAGACCACCAATCGAGCTGCTGGTCTAACGCCAGGTGAAAAGTCCCTTATGCACGATGCCCTAGAGCAATTGAGAAGCTGTCGTGGGCGCAATTGCAGCATAAGGAGACATCAGGCCCAGCATTTGGAGCAGATGCAACATGTGCCCAGCCCCAGCAATCAAGTGCAACGTAATAACAAACGAAAGCATAGTAAGCGGTGAAAACAATAAGACAAGAAGAGACCTAAATATTGATCATTTTTCGAATTTCTATCCTTCAGCGCCCCTATCGGCTAGTGTAGGAAACTTTGGATTTGTAGGTGGTCGCTCGGATGTGCACGGATCGCCTATAAAGCGACGCAAGCTTTCCAAATATCATAGGTTTATATTAAATTTGGATTTTTGTTGTTTGTTTTTAAATTATGCTTTAATTTTTTGCAGATGGACTGATCCACAGCACACGCATTTGAAGCGAAGACCCTGGAAGCATCAACATACCCAGCATTCTCACAAATATTTATCCACCCATCCAGATCCAGGAGCCGCCGTGGTTGCTCCTCATTCAGTGTCTGGTTAGACACGCCATTGAACTCCCAGTGAATGCACACCACACAAACATATCCCCTGCGTACCTTGGCTTCCTGTAACCGCTGTCGTCCCTTTAATTTTTGTGTTTGGATTTTATCATCCGAATCCGCATCAGCATCAGCATCATGCATAAATAAGACTGTGTTTTTTCCCCCCCTTTTCTACTTAAATTATAATTCGTATTTTGTATTGCGTATTTTATATATGTTTTAGCTCGTCTATAGCTTTTACTACTTATCATTGACTTGCCACATAATTTGTACATACGTTTTTGTTTTAAAAAAAATTAAAAAGGAAAATAAATTATTTAGCACAATTGGTTTAAAAGCTTAAATTAGCTGTGTAATTGTATGTAGCAAATAAATTAACATAAATCAATGCAAATATAAAACAAAATAATCAAAAACAAAATCTGAAAATCATATAGTAATTATGTAATTTGTAATTGTTAAGTCAATCCATATGTAGCAGAGATTAATACACGCTTGCTTTGTCAACGATAAACCAATTAATGTAGAGATCTAATGGTTAAATATCAAATACAATTAACACGAAAAATATATATATCAATGATATCAATATTACTGTGTTATTCAGCAGTAATCAACTCGTTTTACAATTTTTAACACCCAATACTTTTCCATTACTGACCCGATTTCAAAACGAATGAAATAACAAAATAGGTTCGAGTTGATTTACCTGTTTTTGTTCGTAGTAAAACGTACATTTGTCAATCATTTTGCTCGGCATTAAGATTATTGCCATTATTTTGAGTGTTTGGATTGGTGTAAATACAGATTTTGTTTTGGTTCGATCAGAACTGCGAATTTAAAAGAATTATAATATTTAATATTTGTTAACGGTAGACAATGATTGAAGCTTACCTGTGTATTTCTTTTATTCATTGTTGACGTCGTTAATGATAGCCAAGATATGGAGATAGAAAAGAAGATATTTGCAGATTAATTATTGGTTTGAATTAAATTGTAGGGGTCTGGAAGTTTTTCCTCCTAGTTCATTATTCGCATTTCATTATTGGTTTATTCGGGTTTGATTCGTTAAAGGCCTGTGATAATAAATATCGTTACTATTTAACTAAAGGAAACACAATTAAAAAAACAAATCATGATTCATTCTTACTTTAAAATTTTTAAATTACTTAGCAAAAACTAATGTGCACTGCTCAACGTCCACCAAACGACTGATGGCTGACGTGGCGCATGCGCCCTTTTATAGCGGCAAAACCTCTGCCGGCAGAGGTTGACAAGATGTTAAGAGACTGTTAACAGAATGTTAACAGAGTGTTAACAGAATGTTAACAGGGTGTTAACAGAATGTTAACAGAGTGTTAATCAAGTTTTAACAGAGTCTTAACAGAACGTTAACAGAATGTTAACAGAGTGTTTTTCATGTGTTAACAGAGTCTTAACAGAATGTTAACAGAGTTTCAAAAGGATGTTAACAGAGTGTCAACAGAGTGTTAACAGAATGCTAACACGGTGTTAACCGAATGTTTACGGATTGCTGGCTGATTTGGCGCATGCACCTTTTGTATAGTAACGGAGCCTCTGCGACAGAGGTTACCAAATGTTAACCAAATATTGATTTCAAAGGAAATAAAAGAACCACTTTATCAAGAACAAAATTTATATAAACAATCTAACATTTGGCTCCATATCTTGGCAATTGTGATCTGGAGGAGCATGAAATAGACAACGACAACAACAACAACAAAATTTGTATATGTTTGTATGTACAGCCATAATCATGATTATGGGGACACAAAAATGAAACAAAAATGATGAAAGGTTCACCCATAATATAATAATAATAAAAGAGAAAAACTGTAAGAAAAGAACTTCAAAATAGTTAAAACAGGAGATTTGGCTGTCCCTCTCTCTATTTCTATGCGTTGGAGTTGTGTGTATGTGGTGGTCTGTTTGACTTCTGTTTGTCGGTCCCTTTTGTATAAATTACCTTGTGACTTTGAGCTATAATTTGTTTATGCTTCAATGCTAGTAATTTAGTAGTTAAAACATAAAAGTCATTCGGGACGAAAAGTAGCACAATGCGCCATATAAAGGCAATGACAAATAATCAGTGCCTAAAAGCATGCTTTTAAATTCATCGAACAGAGGCGGTTATATTTTGAACGGTTTTTGGCTTCTGAGAAATCGTTCAAAATGGAATTAATAATTAAGTTTATTTATTGTTAACATAATGTTATTTGAAATAATTTTAATTGCTGATTGCTTTAAATTAAACAAATTAAACGTAATAACCAAATCAATAGAAAAAATAAATTTAAGTAAATTTCATATAAATTAGTTTTCTAGCCCAGAACACAAACCCAAATATTTCTGGTACACTCCCGACTTAGATTTGCTTGTTGCTTCAATTAGTATTAAAACTAGGACAAATGGATTCGTAATGTCAGGCAACAAAGGAAAACACGGCGGGTTGTGTCATCATAAACGACATATGTATATCAAATCAATGAGTTTCTTTATATATGTATACCGTTCTCAAGGCGACTTAAATATATTGCCTATCAGCCACCTTAGTACTGAATAGATTAACAAACTCTTCAATATTGGTTAAAACATTTTTCCTTTGTGTTGTGGTTCTCGGAACTTAGCCTACAAAGTAGCGGCACACGATCATAATAATTTATGTGCATACTTCTGTGACTCGAAGATAGCAACAGATGGAACCTGATAACACTTAGCCTAGAGAGAGAGAACATTTAGAAACTTTTGACAAGTTCCCCCCCTCCCCCCATAGGTATACCCGATTTCGACATACCCCCCATTTGTGTGATAACAGCTATGAAGGCAGAAAGTTTGGGAATATTGGTAAGTGGCGTTACAAGTCGTTAAAAAGACGTCATTGGTATCGGCATCAGTATTAGCATCCCATCATCATCCTACCCAGCAACAAAAACGGTTGCAGATGTAAATAAGTGAGATATTAAGTCGTATGCGCTAATTAAATTGTGGAGATGTTTTCAACCTGGTCTGCTGCTGTCAAATATTGTTACCACTTGGCAATTCACACTTGACACTTGACGCGCTAATTTCCAGCACTGCAGTCCCTAAAAAGCGAGATGGAGGGGGCGTTGGGCAGGGGTTTGGGTGATTTTGGTTTACTCAGAAGACAAACTTATCTGAAACGTAAGTACACACACGAATCACTAATTTCTGAGAGCGAGCAAAGGCGAGAGAAACACCCGCGAGCATATGAAATATGTCATGTGGGTTGTTTCGGTTTTCGTTCATGGGAGATATCGTGTTAAAATTTTGCGCAAGCAAGCGAAGTTATCAGTTTGAAATTTTATTTTGTTGTTTACTATGCAACGGCCAGACGACAACGGCAACAACAACAACAACAACAATTTATACGACGAGGCGAGGCCACTCCTCATGATTGAATCGGGGCCCTGAGGTTCTTAACAACAACTTTACGATTTGCAATCGAGATATCAGACTGAAATTTCAATTTCACAATATAAACTACATGCTCAGGAATTTGTACCTAGGTTGTTAACCGAATCTCCCGGCCAGGCACGTACAGATTGGCCATAGCCACTTTTATTCTTGGCATTTTGCTAGCTATAAAACCAAACGATGTGCAAAATTTATCGAAACTATGACAAAAACTCGGTTTCGGGAGTTTCCATTCATTTAGAGTTTATCCAAAAAATGCAAAAATCTTCATCACTGAAAAGAGTTAATAATTTTTAATGTAGGTTTTTAGAAAGCTGCACCGGAAAACCAAAAAAGTCTCCCTTTTAGCCAATAATATTTGATTGGGAAGTAACTTCAACTCATTAAAATGTAATGTGAACATGTTTGGCAATAATTTCTATGAAAGTCATAAAAACGACATCAAAATAAATGGAAATTTTTCACATTGAGTGCTTTAAAAGTACAGTTTTAGCCATATACATTATATAATCTGAGCAGTAGAAAGTGTTTCCACTTTACTTTTGGGATTATTAAAGTCTTTTAGAACAGGTGTTTACTTTAAACTGTTTTTCTTGGACAACTCACTGATGTTATTAAACAATTTTTTTAACTAATTTACTATTACCTAAGCGTCAGCAAAAGCCATTAGCTGGATTACTTGAAAAACATAAAAAACTTACTCCTTAAAATCTTACAAATTGAACAAATTGAAAACTATGTGGAATTGTAGCTAACTGAACTAAGTTGAATATATTGATCTAAAATATATTTTTAGCTATTGTGTTTGCCCTTCCTGTGATTAAAACTTAAATGAAAAAAAATATTTTATGCTTTCGCACTAAATTTGACACTTTTGGGGAGCTGTTTGGTTAGCACAAAAGGTGAGCAATTTGAAAACTAACTGCCCTTCAATTGGTTGTAATTCCTAACTTGTTAAAGCGATGATCGCGAAGCAGTTTCTCAAAATGATTTCAGGGTGACATCTTCAAACGAAAAGTTCTCCAAGAAAAAGTTGGCTTTGCTTGAAAATTAATATATATAATTTTTTTAAAGAGTAGAAACAGAGTTCAACCTTTAGGTTGAGTTTATCATAAGATCGCAAATACTATATAGTTATATTTTCTATTTACTAAACAAAGTCAGAAATGATTAATTGTTGTAAAATTAATAATTCTCATTTGCATAGTCTCTCAATTGTATAATATTTCTTAATTTTATTACTAGATAAATAAATTGTACACATATACATATACACTAGATATCTACAAATATATACAAAATTTGTGCCTGCCTAGCAGTTAATTGGTTAAATATCCTTTTTGGGATGCGCTTCCAGTAGTTTTTGGGTGACTTGTCTCAGCACTTGCAACTGCTGTTCATAATTGTGCATGGTGGCCAATTCTTCAGCATGATTGGAATGTGAATGGGCATGATCTGTGACTGAACCAGATCTACTTTCAGTCTCGGTGGCATGATCATGGTCATCGTGATCATCGGTGGAGCTGGAGCAGCTGCTGTGACTGTGACTGTGACCATGACCGCCAGTGGCGCCTGTTGATCAAAAGGAAAATTATAAATGTTTCAATTATAAAGGAAACGACAAATTCTAAGGACAATTAATTGATGGATACAAAACTCTCTTTTAGACTCCCTAGTTTAGCTTTTTAATACCAACTCTATATACTAGTTATAATCTATATGTAAACTTCTATCAATATTTAAGATGATTAATATGAGATGGATGGAATCTTTTGTTTGCGTTAACTTGGAACGGGACACCCCCGCATCATCTCATTTAGATGACTTCATTATTACTACGGGGTTTTCCACCTGTTCGTGTGTGTTTAAGGTAAACAGAAGAACAAAAAAAAAAAAAAAAAAAACACACACAAAACCGCAAAAATGCCTGTTACAAGGCCAATAAATTGCGAACTCATTCACAAGACAAAAGGTACGACTTAAGTCTATCAGATTAACGCGTGAAAATTAATATTTTAGAGAACCTGTTCCCAATTCAAGAGAATCGATTCCGGTTGACGCGCAGTTAACTAACTTTTTGAATTCATATTGATTTGGCATTGAAAGACTGCGACTGAGATGGAGACTCACCTAATTGCTGAAGGCCGAACATCACCAGGAATCCCACAAATAAAGCCAAATACGCCCGAAGACCGGACCGGTTCTTCGATAGAATCTCAAAGAATACTACATAGATGAGAGTGCCGCAGGCAAATCCCTGTAAAATGGCTGATGCCAAGCTCGGGCCCGTCGAGTTCTGTCCGTGCTGGATCAATATGCCAATACCAATGCCCAATGGACTGACCACGGCAAAGGTGAGAACGTACAGGATGGAGAGAGTTAGCTTTGTGCGTGCCACAATCAACTCCACGCCCACACAAAAGGCAAGGACCAGCTTATGCGCAGAGACGGCACCAAACATGAACCACACCGATGACGCGGAGCTCTCCAAACCAATGGCCATTCCCTCGAAAAGTTCGTGAAGCGATAAGGCAGACACAATGAAAAGGCCGCGCAGCGAAGAGGCGATAATATCCTCGTTGGAGGAGCTATCACTGGAAGGCATAACGGGCAAATGGCTATGATTATGGCTATGTCCATGATGATGATGATGCTGGTGTGGCTGCTGCTGTTGTCCTTTTGCTCCATATTTCTGCTGTTCGAGATCATTTTGTATTAAATTCTGTACCGACAACGAGCCCAATTCGGCTCCTCCATTTATTGCCGCAGGTGGAGCCGTTGGTTCTGTATTCTTCATCAGATGACTGTTCCTTATGCTATGTCCTCGCTCAAAGGCCTTGCCAGCCTCATCCTGATGATTTCGGTGGAGATATGCATGCATGGCCTCCTCAATGAAATACATGAGAAAGAATCCCGAACACATCAGCAGCTCGGCTAATGGAAAGGTCAGTTCTCCAATGATGCCACATTCCTGTAATTGTTCGACAACCTCTTGAACTTCTGGCAATAGATGCAAAAATGTCGTGGACAGCAGAACACCGCCACCAAAATACAGCAAGCACTTGACCACTGTCGCGGATCGGGCATTGGTTTCATTCTCTGTCCAACGATAGCAACGATTGAGCAGGAATGGGATAGAGCCGCATATGGTGCTGGCACAGAATAGTACGACCATTGCCGTTACTTTGGCCAATATTAAGCCGGAGTCATCATCGTGATCATGATCATGATCATGATCATGATCGTGGTCGTGATCCGCCTCCTCATCATCATCATGTCGTGCCTGAGCCCAGTGGCTAACGGGCTCATCAATTTGCAGGAAGCATTTCAGAAAATTATTCACTTGTGTTTGATTCATTTTGTGTTGTTTTTTTTTTTGTTTTTTTTTTATTATATTTTCTCTTGTTTATATGTTTTATTGGTTTTCCGCCCTAACTCTTTGAGTTTTGTTTCTCTCGCTATAAAGAAACTTTTGTTGTTGTTGTTTAAAACTGGCCCAGCAGCATTTGGGGGCCCTCCTTCTAAAGTCTCAACTTCTCGCTTGTTGAATGCTAAATACTTGAAATTGTCTTAAGGAAATGTCTTCTTGCTTTCTTTGTGTTTTGTGTTTTGTGTTTTTTTGTTTTCGTTTTTGTTTCACTTTCGTTCATCGAAGAGACACACGTGCAAATGGCTAAGGTAAGTATTCAACTTTTCTTTTAAGAAACTGCCGAGCAAGGAAAATGTTGAACAAGTTTGATCAAGTTGATTTTTTGATTTTGCCGCTAATGGAACTTGAAGGCTTGAGGCGGCTTCGCAGACTAATCGGCGGTTGTGATTGTGGCCAGAGGAGGAGATCTAATTGTTAGTCTCGCTTACCTGAGCAGCATTTTAAGTAAGCTCATAAGATTCGACTCTCTCAAAGCTCTCTTTCTCTCCCCCGCTATCTCTCATGTTAGCGCTCTCGCTCTGTGTGTGTGTATGTGTTGCAGTCTGGCCTTTTCTCTCTTCTTCGCTTCATATCTCGAACATTCACCTGTGTTGGCGTTAACAACAAGTAACCAACAATCGTCTTAGCATAAAATATTAACACGGGCCCCTCTCTTTCTCTCTCTTTCCGCCTCTCACACACACACACACACACACACCCTTAAGATTGTTCAATGCATAAAGGCCAACGGTTTCGCATTATGGCATCAGCATTAGCTTTTGTAGTAATTGCATCCGTTCACTTTGACTGTTCATGTATGTATTTACATACATATATACATACATAACTATATATATGTATACATATAAATCGCTGTAGCATTAAAAAGGCGTCTGACCTTAGCCCCAAGAGTTTTAGGATTTTGAAAGCAATACCAAAAAACTTTTACTGCACAAGTTTGCTTAGCGCTCGAATTAAATTGTTAATACTTAGCTTTAGCGGTTAAGGTTCTTGTCTTGGCTAGAAAAAAATAAACAAGTAAAGATATATTTCATTTACACTGACCATCAAAATGATAACATTTACTTACGTACAACCAGATAGCGCTTAGGGAAATGATCGAACACTTCAAGACATATTTTTAAAAACACTTTTAGTTGATTTTCTGGCGAGGAAACGTTCGTTGTAAATGCCTTAGTAACTTCCACTTCCTTTTATCATTTAAAAAAAACACTACTAATTAAATATGTATATATGATTATGCGAATTGTTTATGATCGAAGAAAAACATCCATAACACTTATATTTTTCCCGGATTCCATTGAATTCATGCCTCGTGCCAATGATCAAAGAATCATGCCAGGGTAATTAGGTTAATCAATAAACAAGTTAATTATACTAATATATTTGTTTTCTGTGTTTTGTGTCAAAATATAGAGATAAATCACAAGCTTATCGTTAGGAATACTTCATTATAACATAATTCCTAATTGTTAATCGCTCTCGGTGGGATCTTTTCTGGCAGATAGAAAGTTAAACGGTTCTATTAACGGGAGAAGAATTGTTTTGTAAAGAAAATTCGAATTCTCTTTGAGTAGATAAAGCTTAAACATGGATTCTCCGAAGATAAAAAATAGCCATTTGAAAAAATATTAGACGCTTAATTTTACACCAAAATAAGGCATGTTCATGGTTTTTTTTTAAATCATTTTTCTTTTATTTTGTTTTCTTGTTCTTTTATGTTTCATTTTTTTGTTGTTATTTTCTTGTTGTTGCTTGTCGGTTTGCTTTTCGCTCCATTTTGCTCATGCTTACACATCGTTTAAGTTAATTATTTTTGTGGTTTTGTTTGTTTTTTTTTATACTTATATATTAATAATAAATCATTTTTATATATTTATACAATATTTTCCCTTTTCTCGCGTGCTGCTTGCTTGTGTCTGTCTAAATGTTTGTCGGTGTTTGAGTTGAGTTTCTGTTTTTGAAAATGGTTTAAACGGAAGCTGTCTTCGGTCTTTGCATTTCACACCATTCTTCATTACACTTCCTCTGCACATTTGGATTCTACGTTTTTCTTTATCTTTTCTTTTTTGTCTTCTTGCAATATGTAAATTTCTTTAATATAAATTAATGCATGCTTTGTTTGTTTTGTTCTCTTCTTCTCTTTTATCAACATTTCTTTTTGTTTTTAAAGTACATGGTGTATGTATAAATTGTTATATATATATATATATCTTTATATATATAAACTAGTGCGGTTTGTTGTCACTTTTTGTTTTGTTTTGTTCTTGACTACATAAGTTTCACTTGATTCTGTTATTTATCAACAAATAAAGCTGCAAAGAAACTGCTTACTTGAGTTAGAACTGCTTTGAATTCGAACTCGAAACGATATTGGAAAGTAAGCAGTTCCTTTGCCATTTTTGTTGATACTACTTTTTTTTTGTTGTTTACGTTTTGTTTCATATATATTACAAATGACTTTCATTGAACTATACAAGAAATTTTTTGTTAGTTATGTAAAATTTGAAATTTGATTTTTTTTTTTTAGTTCATTTCCATGCTAGAAGAATGCAAAAACACATTAAAGTTGTTTGTTGTTTTGTCTTGATTTACTTTGTTGTAAAGTTAACATTATCATTTTGTTGTTGTTGATGATGACGTTGTTGTTGCAGCAGTATGTATGTATATTTTTAATTAGTATAAAAAATTTGTTTAAAATATATTTCACATATTATATGTATATATGTATATGTATCATTGAATTAAATTTTTCTTTTCATTTGGGAAAACAGGAAGAGAGCTTGGGGGAGAGTAAGAAGATTAGAGGCGCAAACAAATTCGTTAAACTGATTTGTTGTTGTTTTAAAAATGGTGTTAATGGGCGATGTATGTGTGTGTGTTTGATTGGGCTGATGATTAGGATTTAGCTGCAGGCAACTTTCATTAGTTTTAGTTATACATATTTAGTTTAGTATCACGTAATATCAAAATAAATAGCTCAGTACTTGTTCACATTATCCTTTTCTCGTCACTTTAACTATATATATTTATATGTACGTATGTATATATAGCAATTATTTCAGAAGTGATTGATCTCTTTTAAAGTAGTTCAATTTTTTCGCTTTATCCTTTAGCTCTAAAGGGATTGAATTCTTCGTTTTCTCATTTTTTTTGAGTTTAGTTATAATTTCATTCATTAAGGCTTTATTTAAGCTAATCAAAAACAGTTTTCATATGTATGTAAATAAAATTGACCTAAAAAAAGATGTGTTCACACTTGCCACTGCAAATCGTGCCCAAGTTCAATTGAAAATATGTTCGCATTTACGTATATGTCTAAATATCAAATAAATGCACAAACTTTTCTTCTTTTTGTTTTCTACGACGATTTGAAATAACAATTGCATTTTCCCCAATACACTCTGGAAAAGTTATTATGTACAATAGCTTAACAACGAAAAAGTGCATATAAAATGAAAATTATACGTATACATACATATGTATACATATGTATATATAGAAAATCTAAAGCAAAGCTGCCTACGCTTAATGAGAAAATGCGGGAGCCGGGGAAAAAAGGGCATATGTATGTGTATATGTGTGTGCTTAATTTTCTGCTGTCTTTTTAATGTTCGCTCAAGAAGAATTGAAACTAGAAGAAAAACGTATATCTTTAGTGCCTATAAGATGGTCTAATGTAAGTAAAAATTGAACCATTCTAGTGACATTAATACCTTTTTTTCTCCTAAATTACAGCTCTCTAAAGATAAAACGATTTAAGCCACAACAACAGTTCTTCGAGAAACCTTGAACAAGTGTTTACATAAATAGTATTGCCAAAAGAGACACTGAAAAAGCAAACTATATTCTTAAACAAACATCATAAATGAAGCAATCTTGCGGGTGTGGGGTGTAAGTGCCTCTGCATACCAATACATATTATTTATATATATACATATATAATATACGTATGTACGATGATATTATGTATAATGGGGTTTCGCATACACAAGTATTGCATTTAGTTTTTTTGTTAGTACTTTTTCTATCGTTTGATTTGCTTATTTTTGTTATATTTTTTATTTATTATTTTTAATATAATTTACAATTCTGGTTCGTGTATGAATAAATATGCTCGAATTTATTATGTCTCATTTAATGATGCTGCACTAGTTTTCTTTTCATTTTTTACTTTCAATACATGTATATATATCTATAATATATATGTATATAAGTATGTTTTCTGTGTATGTATGTGTGTGTGTGTGTGTTTTGGGGTATGTGTATGTATTTCTTTTAGGAGCAATTTTGAGGGTTTATTTTAAATTTTTTTAGAGCCCAAAAACGACTTCGAAATAGTTGCCTGGCTTCAACAGATCTTTTGTTGCTGTTGTTGTATAATATATATATATAAATTTGTTTTTATGATTTTATTTTGTAATAGCATTAATTAATAATAATAATAATATAATTAATAATTATAATAATTTATATAATAAACGCAAAATTGGTAAATAATAAAAATAATAATAAAATACATTCATTACAATAGTTATAATCAAAAATTGTGTTTCTTTTTTTGTATTTTTGTTATTTTGCATGTGGTTTTTACTCTTTTTTACTGAAATTAGTGTAAATAATTTAGGTAATTTTTTGCTGGTTGTTTATATTTTTGTGTGTTTGTAATTTTCTTGATGGGGCGTTTTTTTTGTTTTTTTTTTGTTTTTTAATATTTATATAAATTACAACGGAAGTGTCGGTGTATTTGTAGTTGGTGTTGGCGTCAACATTGACGCGGATGGAGGATAACGCAACGTATGCTGCGACGTTGCCTGCTGTATATAATCCTGACTTGGATTATTCAATACGCTATCCCGTGAGTTTGAATGTGAAGTGGCGCGTAGCAGGGTGACCGCTTCGCGTTCTGGACTACATTGTACACCGTCTAGTCATTTTTGGCGAGTTGATTTCTTCTTCTTTCGTTTAAAGAAACAACAACATCTGGAATATAAGGAACCACTGGAAACAGTTAGACAGGAAGAGAAAAAAAAAACGAAAGAAAGATATGCGCATTAAAACGACAAAGCAAAAATTACAAACATTCAATTATTAATCACTTATAATCATCTGACCTATTTACAGTGCTTATCATATTTATAACCCACCCAGCAGCTTAAACTTTGAACCAATTAAAATATTAATATTCTTTTTTCCATCATTCCGCAACGGTTTCGAATTTTTTTGACCAAAACATGAAATTGGGCTATCATTTTGATACAGCAAATGGGTGCTTTTTTTCTTTGTTCTCACTTCTTTTTAAGAAATCGTTATTAAGTAGTAAATTAAATTAATTGAAAGTGTTTTTTTACTCATAATTCAAATATTGAGCTACTCATTTTTCAAGATTTTGAGGGAATATGTCATTTGGGAAAAATTTTCAGCCAATGTGTTTTGTTTTGTTTAAAAGTGGGGTTATAAATATGATGAGCACTGTAGTATTTACAATTTTTATGTACAAGATGCAATCCACCAGATCAATCGTTCGATCTAATCTTCAAGGACATTCATTCATCCACAAAAACGATATATTTCAATTACAAATTCGTCTTTAAATCCTTGCAAAGGAACTTTTGGTGATAAATTGTAAATTTACAAGATTGAAAGGTTATTAAACTGCAAGGTCATGTAAACTTTGACCATCCAAAGATAAGTTCCATGTGATTCTTTAACAATTTAATCAGAACTTAAGAAAATCAGCAGGCTCGTGGAATGCGTCTTGCCATTTATTAATATATTCTTTTCATCCACATACTTTGTTTCATCGACCAGTTCAACTTCGGGCTGTTGCGTAATGGGCGTATTTGAGTGTCCGGCTGTGGGATCGTCCGCATTTAGTTCGCCGTTTGTCGAACTCACAACCTGAAAAAATATAGCAAGAAGAGCATGAACAAAATGTCCGAAAAAATTAGTTTTAAACACATGTCGTTCACAATTTTATACTAAACATAAAGTTAAAGTTTTACTTCAAAATGTCTATATACTAGATATACATATATATATATATATAAATGTGTATATTCATATATACATATATCGTATAAATATATGGATTATTATTATTATTGCGATTTACGTACGCATTTTATAAACGTTTTCCACTCTCTAATCAAAAAATTTAACAAAAACGTGAATAAAAACATTCGTTAGATGCCTTCTTTTTTTAAGGATTGGGAATATCCATGGTTCACAATGTCACCATACACATTACAAAAAAACAAAAAAAAAATTTACTGCTTAAAAAAAGGGTTTAAAATAATCTTAGAAACAAATATATACCAAAAAAGGACCCCGTCAAGGATCTTTAATCTCTATGTAGCTTCTACGTGAAATTTATGAATTTGTAATTGCAAACGAGCTTCTTTCCACCTAACGTTACTACAGAGATTGCCTTTAAGCTCGTTTGCAGCTCTCTGAATAACTTAAGGCCCTGGGGACAAACACAAGAGACTCTCACAGGGACACACTGGTACACACACGCACAGCATAGGACATTTGAAATACCTCAGTTGTTGTAAGAAAAATGAAAATCTTGGGGGTTCTATATAGTAATTACTACTATTAGTGAAATAGCAGTAGCATAAGTAGTAATTGTATTGGGAAGAGGAGTAGGAGTAGTAGTAGTAGATAGTAGTAGATTGTACTGGATAGAGTTTTATTTCTTAGGATCATCATCGTTGTCGCTTTTCTCATAATAAGCATCAAATGGGCTATCATCATCGGAGCTTGAATCTTCGGGCAATCTCTGTAATAAGTTTTTGGGTTTTTTCTCTATATATATATCATCATTCGGATCATCCATATTTTTGGCATGCTCATAGATTTATGATTAATATTGTTTAGGTGAGCCCTCCTACTAAGGCCGAATTCTTAAAAGAAACTGTGCTTAATTGGATGACTTGACTGACGGTGAAATGTAAATTCATGCAATAAATGTGTGTGTGTGTGTGCGTGTGTGGGATGGGTGTGTGGTTGTTTAGTTGGTTATGTGTGTCTAAAAGTTATGTGACATGCTTAAGAAATTAAGTCACATGCACTAAACACATATATAGATATAGATTATCCGAGAAATTCCTTCTCTACTCATACACATGCTCTCTATTTAAGGATATAAAAATGTAAAAAGAAAGATATCCGAGTTAAAAATGTATCTAGACTCGTCGTTAACGAGAGTAACGAGGACGAGTAACGGATTTAACGAGAACAAACAAACCGTAAAACGAGAAACTAGACGATGGTAGTTATAGGATGGGAAGAGAGGAGGATATGTAATTCAGTACCTTGTTGAGCTAATGTAGAGTAAATCAAGTGAAAACATTAGAATTGAAAAGGCCAAAAATATAACAGTCTGCGAGTAATTCCATGAATATCAATATATATGTATTTATAAATATTGTAATAATCTTATATCATTTCATATCATATAGCGTAAGGATATCTCTATTAGGAATAGTAAGTAGTATATACCAAATGTACATGGTATGAGAAAACAGGCGAGATCGAACGAACAGAACAATTACCAAATTTTCTAAATTTAACAAATTTATTTACAAAACAAAATCTATAATCAGCGAGCGACGAGCGACAAAATAAAAACAAAATTTAAACGAAAAAACATATTACGATATTAGGGGTAGAGTTAGAATTAAGAAAGAAAGTTAGATAGGTAGAGAGATAGAGTGAGAGATGGAGAGCACAGCAGCTGTGAGGAGCGACGTAAATGGGGGCGGTTGAGACGTTGGAGCTTACCTGCACTGAGCCATGTCGATCGGCCGGTGTTAAATTGCCCAAAGTAGCCCCAGGCTTGGGCACATCAGGCCACGCAGCAACACCTCCTTTGGCATTTGTCTATTGGTCGATGAGACGATGGAGTTTGCGGTGGATCGATGGTGATGTGGCCACATACGTTTCGGTTTTTATTTCGGTTCGAGGTTGGTGGTATTAGGTGGTAGGGAAGAGTTTCGTTTTTGTATTGGTTTGGTTTGGGCAAAACGAATTAAGCAATAATTAATTTTTAGTTTCAGACAAATTCTAAATCTTCCGAGTCTTTTTATATATAGAGTAATTTACAACAAAAAGACAAATTGCTACATATACATTTAAAAGACCATGATCAATTGTGTGAGTCTCTGTGTGTGTGTGTGTAAAGCAGATTAAAGAGAAAACCATAAAATTCATAACTAATAGCAGAATAAAAAAAGTTAAAAGCAAAATTCAAAACACAAAAGAGCCGCATTCATTAAGTTTAGGAAACACTGTTTACCAATCACCGAATTAAATTTTTTTAAGTAGTTTACGAGAAAATATTTTTTTTTTTAACTAGCAGAATCTGCTTTCCTAGCCGTGATAAAACGATGTTTTTCCTACTGCCAAACTAAAGAAACAACAAATCAAATAAAACATAAACAAAAATGAAGATAACTGCATTATTGATCTAGAGGCTTTTGATTTATAAATATATTCACACTAACCATAACAAAGATACTTTTCAAGTCTAAAACGTCTAACCTGAAGTATAATATATTCTTCATTCTCATTATTATCATCATCAACAAGATCGTCAAAATCAAAATAGGATACATCCTATATACAACAACCACAGGTGATCATGTATATACGGAAAACCGAATCAGTAAAAAAGAGAAACAAAGGTAAAAAACAGAAACAGAGACCAAAACGTAAAATAATATAGCTCATAGATTGTGAAATGCAGTAATAGAGAGAGGAAGAGAGAAATAATATTAAATTGAAATTGAGAAACTGTTAAAAGCCAAACAAAATTGTTTCTATAAAATAGGGAAATGAAATAAATCTGTCTTTTGTCTTATAAACCTAGTATGTAGTTAGAGCCTTGCACGAATCCATTTGAAATAGAAAACGAAACGAAAGGATTTTAAAAAAGTGTAAGAAAGTGTACCGCTAGTCCCCCGAGGCCACCACAGGGAAACTGTTTGGTAAATTAAAAGTTCCTCTCCTTCTTACAAATGTAATCGTGCTAGTCTCTTGTAGTAGAGTATTTTTATTAAAAGTTAATAAAATTAAACATTTAAAAAATTAGTTTCTTTGCTCTTTTATCTTTTATTTGGTTTATGTTTGAATGAATTGAATAGCATAGGAAATATTGTGCAATACTTTACCTTAGCCGTAACATTATGACGATCTTTATTTGGTGAAATGATGACTTCATGGCCAGTTTGCAGAGATCCGACGGGCGTTGACTGTGAGGGGTGGTGTAGGTTGTAGTAGTAGTAGTAAAAGTAGAAGTAGTAATTGTTGATCGTGGCGGTGTGTCAAAATGGATAGATGCAGTTGTTGTTGTTGTTTGATGCAAATTATATTTATATATATAATAAATTGATGCAAAAGTCGATATAACACACACACATTTATAGACACACAAAATGGTTTGTTGGTTGTTTGTTTTGTCCAAAAACAAAAGTAATTTTTTTGTCGCGTAAAGATGAAAAAGAGAGAGAGAGAGAAAGAGGTAAAGAAAATGGTGCGGTTAGAAAATGTCAGCGAGATTAACTTATTGCAATTTTTAGTCATCTAAAATATATATACATAAATATTAAGGATTAAATAGCATGGAGCTTCTTGTACAATCTTTCAAATACCAAGCAATTTGTGTGCAGCATTTACCAACACTGAAAACGAGCAAACTAGCAAACGCAGCGCATCATTCGTCAGTTAGATTTTGTTACATTTATACCTTATCCGATTTATTTTTGGCCAAATGGGAAGGGGGCGCATTCTTAATGACCTTCATTTGATCCAGCTGTTCCTTGGTCTTATATACGAAACAAAACGCAAGAATGTTGTGATATAGATTGAGGATAAACCAACTTCAATATTAAAAATAAATACATTGAACTTGAAACTAAATCGTTTTCATTCCCTGGCAATCTATAAAAGCAATACACACCCAACACATTCACACACAAATTCAGTTTGACTTCGGTTTGTTTTCGATTGTATACTTTTTTGCTCAAACTTTAATTTAATAGCTTAATTTGAAGATTTATAAAAATATATATGCAATATTTGAACTGAAAGGTTTCATTTGATTTGGTTTTGGCTTAGTTTGGAATGTTTTTGGCGGTTCATGGTATGTACTTTATCACAAGCAACATACACAGCAACCATTTTGGATCAGCAAACTTTTAAACTGGAACACAAACTGGGGCCACCCATTTCGAATTTTATTCTCTCACTCATTAGTTACTTGCTCTCGCTCGGGAGGATCCGGAATTAAGCGAATTAATTAAATGAAATTTTTTCCTCGATGTTCTTGTCGATGGGCTTGTTATTACATTGCTATTCAGTTTAATCTCCTTCCTTGACGACTATTTATATATTTATTATATATATATATATATATATATTATGGATGGTGGTAGTATTCGATTTTATCGTTTTATATATATATATATATATATATATATGAGAGTTAACTTTAGTTATTTTCTTATTGATATATGGGATAGATATAGAGATAATGATAGTTTTATAGGTGGTAGACATGTCGTAGACTTGGTTATTGGTTAAGTTTCCTATAAAATTATGAAATTGACGAAAAAAATGTTAAGAATTCGGCACAAAGATAAGAGAGAGAGAGAGTGGTAAGTTGAATGTGTGGGAAGGGTGAGAAGAGAAGGGGAGGGAGGCAGATCTTAAAACTAAAATATTAAGATATTGAAAGTGATTAATAAGCCTACCATTGTTTTCCCTGTCCAATCAAATTCGCCCTCATCGGTATAGCCCTTACGTTCGAATAAGTCTTGAAACAGTCTTCGCAGAAAATCATAATCGGGAGTTTCGAAAAAATCTAACCGTCGCACATAACGCAAATATGTTGCAAACTCTTCTGGGTGGCCGTCGCAAAGCACCTGCAAATACGAAGAATTATTAGTTTATTTCAAAAATTGAATGAAATAATTGTCTCATTTGTCCGACCGACCTCAATGGGCGTTGCACGCTTTGTATCACCGATTTTTTGATATCTCTCCTTGAGTGTATCAGCCTTAAGGCCTTGCCACGGCAGTGAACCTCTTAAGAAATACATAAACATGTGACCTAATGCCTCAAGATCATCACGTCTCGACTGCTCACGTCCCATATGCGTATTGATTGACATATAACGAGCTGTGCCAGTTAGGGATTTGTGTTCCCGATATGGTATATGTCTATTTGTATCTAAATCAATATATTCTTTGGCCAAACCGAAATCTGCAACGAACATATAGGTACAGATAAATTATATTATTTTGCTTTAAATATTTTAAAGTAGAGACTCACCAATTATATGTATAATTTTTTCACGTTTTGTTGATGTTCTGCCAATGAGAAAATTCTCTGGTTTAACATCCCTATAGATTAAGTGCCGACTATGAACATATTCGATCCGGTGGAGCTATACAGTAAAATGAAAACGATTATTTGTTGTTTTGATGATTAAAAAATTGTAATAATTTTCAAAATGCATAACAGAGCCGACAATATTATCACAAATGAATAAAAATATTGCCAGCTCTTTTCTTTTTTTTTTGGCAGTACAAATAGAAAAGCAATGTTAAGAAAAGTGCTATGCACGGTGAAGACAAGCTTCAAAACTAGTAGTTGATTAACGATTTTTTATCTATGATGATGGCAAGCGCCGAAGTGTAGGCTTTACCTAATAAAATAGAGCAACACTTTTTGTTTCGGTTGTATTCGTGAATTGACAGTTTTTTATTCACGAATCACTTACATTGTGTTTCTATTTGTACTCGCCTTTAATTTAAAAGCTTAGCTTACAATTAGCATTTACAATTTTTTTATTTTCTCATTAGTGTCTCAACTAGCTTGATATTGAATATCGATTTTATTTATTCGATTTCCAAAAGTTTTAAATGAAAAATAAATTTTTTTTTATTTTTAATTAATTAAACTACTGCAGCAGAGAACGATATAGTTTTTACATGCAAGGTTTCTAAAAAATTACAATGAACGTTGCTTTAGTTAACTTTAATAACAATAAATTAAGGACCTCAACCAAGTTCTACTACACAAGAGTTACAATAGCAGAGAGAATGATAGAGAGAGAGCAAGGTTTACTTATGTTGCGTTTGTGTTTGAGTGTATTTGGTTTCAGTGTTAGTAAGCTTCAGAAAAAGGAGATGTAAAACAAAAATAATTATAAACAAAAAAAAAAAAATATACTAGAATACCCAAGCTTTAATCCTACACACACATCACAGAAACTAAAATAAAAGTTATGTGAAAATAAAAACTACGAGATTTTTGAAATCTAGCGTTTTCAGTGCTGGTTAATTTAATTTCCCTTTGCTACCAAGAGATTTACAGCTGTGGTTTGTGGGGAGTAGTAAGAGTTGTGAAATGTGTTTTGAATTAATTTTGATTCAAGTGCTTTGAAAGATAAATTAAATAGTTAACAAACATAGCTGATTGTTGGTTGATTGTTTCTGTTGTTGGTGGTGGCTTAATTTTGATTGATGGGTATTTTGGTTTTGTTGTTTTTTTTTTCGTTTTTTTGTACTTACTAATTGTATAGCTATCAGTAGTACGGTCTTCAAAGTGAAACGTCTTCCGCAAATATCGAATAAATCTTCAAGCGATGGACCAAGTAACTCCATAACAAGAGCATTATATTTGCCACATGGGCCGAAGTAATATACTTCTGGTACACCCTCTGCTATAGCCCACCAGAGCAGCCCAACACACACAGAATTAGCGGCACAAATTTGTTACAACGAAAAAAAAAAACCAAAAAAAATGCAGAAGAATTTTTGTTTTGATTTGATTTGGATGTTGTTGGCGGTTTGTTGGTTGGTTGATTGATTGGTTCGTTGGTTTGTTGGTTGGTAGAGGAGGAATCAATTGAATTTTAGTGTTGGACAGCGCACAAAATATAAACATTTTTGTTTTTTGTCGTTCGTTGTTTAAGAGCGATAGAGCAAAAAGAAAGAGTATAGAGAAGAAATGAGAAGATGAGAAGTGTTACAAAATCAATTTATAACAGTTTTTATATAACAGAGTTCATTCTGGGTCGCAGGGGTTAAAGTGCAAGAAAGACAAAGAAAGAGAAAGAGAGAGAGAGAGGAGGGAGTAAGATAAGGAGCAAGAGACACAGCGAAGGCGAGCAAGAGTGAGTAAGAGATTGAGGCTAATGGAATGGTTAGTTTTAGCGCGTCTTACGTTTATTACCACCTTTCATTTTTATGTAAAAAATTTAGATTTACTAGGATCACTTAAAACATTCAAGTACGAATAAAAAAAAAAACAAAGAAAAATCAAAATAGAGATTCTCGAAGCATATACATGGAAGCCGCTTGTTACACAAACCAACTAACTCAACTAAACTCACTCCTCTTCTAGTCAATCCTAACCTCATATTATCAAGGACAAAATTTCTCGATACATTGTTTTATGTATAACCCGCGGTTTAATATAATATAAATTATATAATTTTAAGTGTGGTTAAATCTACTTTTATTTGTGGGTACGGTTGGAGAGCTTAACATACATATGTATAAAAAATTTATTTGTATCGTGTGGGTGTGTGTGTGTGTGTGTGTATAATTTTGATTTTGCTTGCTATTATGTATCGTGTTAGTAAATTTGGTAAAAAATATATATATATAATCATACAAAGAGAAATATATAGAGAGGTGGAGGCGAGATCAAGGGAGTGAGTGAAATAGAGAGTTTGCAAGGCAGAAAAGAATCATGAAAAGAAAAAAAGAGCAGAAAAACTTAAGTTCTTTTCAAGTGGTTAGAAGTTAAGTATAACTAAAACTGTTATAAAAAGAAATGCTTGGGTTTTTGTTTTGAAAGAAAGTATTCGGTTTTATATATATATATATATACAAATAGGAGGAGAACCTCTAAAGTGGTAGTTACGTACGACGCGTAGAGTTCACATGCTTTTGTGGTTAGAAATCGTTTTTTGTAGTAGGTACAGTTGTTACAACGATTTGAAGATTACACAACGCTACAACCAAATAATAAACTATGTATGTATATTGCTTTTCAAATTTCTATTATTGGTTTTAAAACTACATTTCGAACTAATAATAAAGAATTTTCACTAACGTTCATTGCATTATATAGTCTTAAATTAGAAAAACAAAGAGTCTCACTCTTTTTTCAACTTTTGTGAAAAGTGTAGAAAGAATGTTCGACTTTGCAGAGAGAATTTACGCGTTAACAGAACTCGGTTGAGACACTTTTGATGGAAAATGTAAATAATTTGCACAATTTATAAAAAAAAAAGATCAAAAACAAAAAAAAATGTGTAAACGGATTTCACATTGAACAAAACTGTTCGACTGTTATGCAACTGATATATGTACTAACTTTTTGCAACGCGAAATCCGCATAAAACATATTCTAAAATGATAATGAATTAATTTTGAGAACTTACAAGTTGTTTCGCTATCATCAATACAGTCTTAAGTGAAAATTTACGGGAGCAAATATTGAAGAGATCTTCTAATGATAATCCCAATAACTCTAAAACCATGGCATTATAACGGCCACCGCATGTGCCCAAATGATAAATGCGTGGTATGCCATCTGGGGCGTTATCGGCTTCAATTCATTATCATAATTTTGGTGGTATAAAGATTCCAATTCCGGTTGATTGATATATGGAGAGAGAATATATATATGCCATGCCATCATAATGTGTTGTTGTAGCAGCGCGCGCACACAGCCAGGCGAGACGAGTGGGTTCAGGTCAAGTCAATTTATATGATGTTCGATCAATTGGATGGAGGAAGGTGGTGAGTGTTGGTTTGAGATATTCATTTTAGAGATTCGTTTTTTTTTTAGGTTGATGACGGGGAGGTATACGAATCAGAGCGATTTAATATATAGATAATATATAGTTTTATGTATTTAAAGAAAATAAATAAAAAAAAAAATAAGGACAAGCAAAAAACAAAATTAGGAAGTCGATTACAAAAAAAACTTGTTTAGTTTATGCTCAAATGTTGGGTGGGTATAATCGTTAAGTAGTACAGCTATTCAATTCTAGCTAATACACGTATGTATAAATAGAACAGTTTTTTGTTCCGTGTTTTTTTTTTTGTTTTCAAGTTATTTTGTATAAGGTTTTAAAAGCTTTGTTTTTAGGTTGTTTTGTTCTTTACGCACCGACCTCCGAAATATGCTTGAGAAAATCTATTATCTGTTTTTCTTCATCTTCAAAAAAATTGTTGTAGAGCAGAGTTCTTTTGACATATATAACGAAGAGGTGGTAACGGTGCAAAACTTTATTTGTTTGTTTAAAATTTCGAGTTTTTCTTGTGGGTGGTTGGTTAGTTGGTTAGTACAATAGTTTAGTAAGAAATATTTTTGTTTTTATAGAAAGAGAAGTGATTAAAAGGTCGATCGTCGTAGTGGTAGAGGGTACTTTCTTTTTGTTTATAGTAAGTTGGTGTTTTGTTTTAGTATGTTTTGGTGTATGGTTTGCTTAGATAGTGGCAGAGGGGGGCGGGGAAAGAAGAATGACAATAGTTTGCTTTGTGTATATATAGATTAATTCAACATACCATGTGATCCTAATAGTTTATAAAACCTATACTCTAAGTGTAGTTGCGGAGCCTTTGACTTCATAGGCTCCATTTTTATTGCTACATGTTCATTGTTGTAAAGATTTTTGCCTGTAAAGAAGAGAGAAGAGTACATAAATTAGTTAAAAAAAAAAACATAGAAAATAAACGAAATTTTTAAAATTATTAACATAACAGGCTCATATAACTTTGAAGTTTTAAAACTGCTTAACCCATGCTTAACCCCAAAACACTAACTTTAAGTAGGACTCTCACACGATGAATGGATAGAGCGACAAGGTTCTACAGTACACTTATAAAAATTCTTGTATGTAAATAAATCATGCTCAATCTTGCATGCTATGCTTTTTTTTTACCTGTAACACTGTCCGTGCCACGCCCACCAACACCAAAACCACCAAAGCAACACATTCGCCGACCTACATAAGTCGCTTACACACACATATACACAACGCAAGAAAGGGGCAAAAAGAGAAGAGAGTGTACGGATTTCGATTAATTTAACAAGTTCACTCATGTATGCAAAATTATGTCATGAGAGAGGACCAAAAGAGTAGGAAAGACTGAGCAGTGAATGACCATGAGTGAGTGGGTGGTTAGGTAGGTGCTTAAGAAGGGAACGAGTTGCTTGCAAAAGCTTATCAGCAGACGACACACAACATTAAGGCAGCTCTCTGATATGTACATTTACATACATAGTCATCAGATAGCAAAAACAAAAATTACCGCGATTGAAAAGAAAAACGCGCATGACTTTGAAGAAAAAACAGCGCTTTCCCCCTTCTTTTACACTCCTTTCACACCCATGCCCTCATATACCCAACGAAAATTTATAATCATTTTGTTTATTTATTTGCAAGACTTTTGTGATTGTACTTTGCTGCAAAAATAAAACAACAACATTGCAGACATACACAAAAACTTCTCATATTAGTCAGAATTACAACTGCTCATCAATCAGTTACACCTTCCTCTCGCACCGCTAGCCCCGTTTACCATTATATAAAAAGAGTCTGTCAACATTTATTCCAAATTTTTGTATCGTTTGTGCTTTTATTTATTTATTTCGGCTTTTACGCCGAAAAACAACTAGTCGATTAATTGCTTGTAAAACTGAACCAGTCGCTGTTAGCCATAATTCTCAAACTGTAACACAATTGGATAACAAATCACGTTTTATTTATTCTACTCAAGCCCTAATGTAGCATGAAATGTTCTTGTTATTATTGCTCCCAAACTGTCATAAATTGTAAAATACATACATAGATATCGTAAAGTCTATATACTGCCGGCCATTGAGTTTTCGTTAAGCTACACAAAAGTTATATCATGACCCAACACAATAAAAAACCAACCAAAAAAGAAATAATATATACAAATACAGCTAGCCTTTGCTTAACACCAACTCGGTCTTATACGATTGCATGTTTGCTAGTGTCTTTCGTATAACAAGCTACAAGCTTTAACTTAACCCTGGTGAAACGAAAATTTTCAATTGTGAATTCTGATCTAAATACCAATACAGTTTGCTCCCAAACTGTCATAAATTGTAAAATACATAGATATCGTAAAGTCTATATACTGCCGGCCATTGAGTTTTCGTTAAGCTACACAAAAGTTATATCATGACCCAACACAATAAAAAACCAACCAAAAAAGAAATAATATGTACAAATACAGCTAGCCTTTGCTTAACACCAACAAGGTCTTATACGATTGCACGTTTGCTAGTGTCTTTCGTATAACAAGCTACAAGCTTTAACTTAACCCTGGTGAAACGAAAATTTTCAATTGTGAATTCTGATCTAAATACCAAAGGACGAAAAAAATCCCTTGTCCTTACCACTGCCACAAAAAAAAAACAATATGTTAAATCGGGTTTTTTTTTAAACTACCAATCGGATTTCAGACTTTTTTAGTGTTTTAAGTTTGATTTTGTTTTTAAAATTATTGTTCAAAACCCTTTGTTTTCGGCTTCACTTCACAAACTGTTCATCGCCAATCCAAGGTTTTTTCGACGCACCATTCATTCTTTAGCCATTCTACCAAGCAAAGTATGTATTGAGTTCTCTTTATTTTTGTCCTTTATAAAATAAACAATTTTTCTAAACCAACTTCAACAGTTTGAAAAGCATTATATTTAGTCTATTGTAAGCTACCTGTTGTATGCAAAAAGGAAATGACAAACCCAAGTAAAGAAAAACAGGCCAAACAAAAAACATAACATAAGCAAGTCGCCACACCGACTCGGATATACCCTGTAGCAGCCAATACATATCACTGCGCAATATTTTGTTAGATGTCTATTCCTATCTCTATCCCTCTCGCTTGCAAAGAAAACACATAAACATGTGCGTATAACTTTTGATCCGATTTTTAGGAAAGTTGGTAAGCCGATACATTTTATTAGCAAATGTTTAAGAAATTTCATTACGATATTCCGAATAATAGGGGCTGCATAGCAACTTTGGTGACTCCGAGCTCTTATAGACACCGAGTTCTAGGTATATACTTTATAGGGTCGGAAACGCTTCCTCCTGCCTGTTACATACATTTTGGCGACTTTAATATATCCCTTTTACCTTATGAGTAAAGGGTATAAGGAGGAAAAAAAATGTATATAAAAGCGCATTTAGCAAACAAAACAAAAGTGACGACGACAACGACGTTGGCAGCAGGCAAAACAGATGGCGGAATGAAATGACATTTTGTTGCGTTGTTGTACAACAAAAACACAACGACAACCAACAGGGGCAACAAAAAAGAAAAAGGTTCCCATTGTGGTTAATGTTCTTGGCTGCCAAGTCATGAAAAGGAATGCCGTACAGTCAACTAAGCTAAGAGGAGGCCTCTTCTCACTTTGAAAATTGAAAATGGCTACTCATGAAGTTAAGGAATGAACGAATTTTTTCTATTTTGGATTGTCTAAAACTAATTGACTACGACTTCATTAGTTTTTTAAGGATAATAACAGATTTAACAAAATAATGGTGGAAACTAATATTT
Organism: Drosophila nebulosa; assembly: GCA_024703675.1. Lineage (NCBI taxonomy): Eukaryota > Metazoa > Arthropoda > Insecta > Diptera > Drosophilidae > Drosophila > Drosophila nebulosa. The sequence continues at coordinate 314,716 of JANFPS010000007.1, read as the reverse complement.
TTTTAATATTTAATAATATGTTTTCTCTCATAGGAGAAATAAAGAGTATAAGAAAAGTGGCCACACCACAGAAATTGCACAAAGCAGTCGTCGGCGATCGCGGCGACCGCATGTTTGGATTCTCTGTTAAATATTCCAGTTCTAATTTGCAATAAAACCTATTTAATACTTTTTGACTAGATTTCCCCATAAATGATAAGATGCTTGGTTATTTTAATATGAAAATCATTTAGTTTTTGGTAAAAAAAATGTTTGTAGATATTGTATTTTTTTTCGTTTTTGAGTACTCACCTAAACGCAATTCGCCAAAATTACCACAGCCAATTTTTTTACCGACACGAAAATTTGGTCCGACCATAAGTACACCGGTTGTGGTGCTTACAGATTGGCGGGTGGAATACATGTTATTGCTTGAATTTGTCTTACCACCAGCGAGGGCCGTGGCATTTGCCACATTACCAGCGGATGGACCGGCAGTTGTTGTCTGTGGACCTCCGCCACTGCAAAAAGAAACAAGAGACAAGAGAGAAAAATATAAAAAATGAGTAAAAAAAAAGCAGGTAATACAAATGCCGTAAAAACTAATTCAAATAGAGTTGTGATTATTATAATATTTCTAAATAATAATTGAAATATGGAAAAACGCAACCTTAGATAGTTTTGAACTCTTTTAACCAACTTGGGCGCCATAGTAAAAATATCGAACACAATTTGAAACTTAACTTGGGGAGGTACTCTATTACAAATTACTTTCCCTCTAACTCTCTTTATTACTGTTTAGCCTCTCTTTAAATGTATAGTGAAGTATATCTGTATACGTATATATATATATATATACATATATATTATACGTACTCCTCCTTTTTGATATATTGTGATATATATTTGCGAAACATTCAATTTGAAAAAAGGCTAGAAAGCACAGGTTTACTAGATTTCTTATAGGAAACGTAATTTCAAAATGAAATTGTTTGCAAAGGTCTCTAAACTCGCTAGACAGCAGCAACATTCTGAATTTTCTTACAGTTTAAAGTGAGAGCAACGCCCACAAATAAACATATATATGTATATACATATATTATATATATACATGTATCTGGAAAAGGACAATGACACACAAAAAGTTTTTTTCATTTTGCATTTTTAAACAGCAAACGGCAATAAGTTGCAAGTAAAGCCAAGCAAGTTGACGGCGCTCTCTATGGTCGGTCAATGACGAGAACTCTCCCAGCCGCAACCAACATTCGACCAGTGAGTGACTCATGCCTACGTACTTGCACGTATTGAAGACTGGCTATACTTATAGGAGAAAAATACAAAAATAAATATCAACGGGGCATAGCCGAAGTTTCTATACCCCTGCAGCCCTTGACCATTATAATTTTTATTATGTTCTGATCTCGCAATATGTATACATACATATGGGTATATACATTTTAAAAAATAACCTAACATTTTTAACATTCTTATTATTTTTAAATTGTTTCTATGGGATCTATGTGATATAGTAGTCCGATCCTTGCTGTTTATTACTCATAATTCAAATATTGAGCTACTCATTTTTCAAGACTTTAGAGAAATATCTCAATTTTCCAGCCAATGTGTTTTTTTCGTTTAAAAGTGGGTTATAAATATGATAAGCACTGTGGTTACATATATTTGGCAGTGGCTTTAATAATTAAGATACTTCTTAAGTAGCAATTAGTTTGAAAATTTCGTTCAATGTCGAATCAGAGATGAATAAAACAAAACAAAATTCCCCTCAAGTCAATTAATTAGAGACAGAGAGATATATAGAGAGAGAGATAGAAAGAGAGACAGAGAGAGAGATAGAGCGAGAGACAGAGAGAGAAAGAGAGGGTCAGACCTGAATCGCAAAAAGTACCAAGAGTCATTAACAAGAAATTGATATTTTAGAACAACAACGACCCTCGTGTCTTCCCATCTCCTTTTCCCAATCTTTTTAGTACTCTCCTGCATCATCTTTTTTTCTGGTAATAAAATCTTATCTTACGCCTGCAAGCAGAGGAAAGAAGAAACAATTACCGATAATTGTACCGTTAAGCGCAATGTTGTGCAAAATCAAGAATGAGCTGCCCGATAACAATTAAAGACAACATGAAATCACTACTAAAAGAGAGCAACGACGAAAGAGAGAAACGAGAAACAAGTTTCTCAGCTTGGACTCAACTTAAATTTAGTTTTTACTTGTTTTTATGGCTTAATATCCTGTGGCTAAAACTGGTTTAACATACATATGTATGCATCAATCGATCGGCTTTTGCCGTTGTTGTTGCGCTGGCTTCCCAGTACTCTTTATTTGTATTTATTTGTGCTTTTGGGGTCGTCGCTTGCTTAGCGACACACAACGAATGTAACTCAAGAAAACGAGTTCTTAACCAGCACAAAAAAACGACAGAAACAAAAAGGAGTTGGTGTATTCAATACTTTTTCAAAACGAACTAACTCGTCCCCCTCACTCATTTTGTTCTTCGTTGGAGATGACTAGACTAGTATTTCACCAAATTGTAAGCGAAGGATCAGTTACTTCTAAAAGGTGTTTGAATAATCACTGTTTCCGTTGATTCCATAATGAATCATATGTAAGATAAAAAGTTTTAAACTTGGCTCGACCAACCGGTTTTTAATGCTGCTAAGTACAGGAAACGGAGGGAGGGAACTGTCCCTTTATGATTGATTAAAAAAAAGGGATAAATAGTAACACGAAAAAATATTAAAAAAGGTAACTTTGTATACCCTTGCAGCCTTTGAACATTATCGATATACATAGCTACGCAATGTGATATATGTATGTACATGTACATAGTATACATATTTTGTCATAGAAACTTTTTTTTAAATTGTTTTAATAGGAGCTACATATGTATATGACATAGTAGTCCGATTTTTGTGAAACGTTCTGGACTGCAACAATACACATTAAGACTGCTTTTTCGACCGATCGTTCGTATGGCGGCTATATGATATAGCAGTCTGATCCGGGCCGTTCAAGAACTTGGCCTGACTAAAGTAATGAAAAGCCTATATATCAGTCTCGGGTCAGTATTTCTTAAACTGAGAGCGTGAGAGGTGTAGAAACAGACGGACGGACAGACGAACATGGGAACATATGTATGTACATATATCGACTCGGCTTCTTATGCTTATCAAGAATATATGTATGTGCTTTATAGGGAAGAAAACGTCTCCTGCGTAACGAATAGTTTACCAAATTTATAATACCCTCTGCAAGGGTATAAAAGAGATTGATTCATTGAAATAATAATCATACTTAAATTAAAATCTACACAAATGATAAATGACAACCAAAAGCTAAAAAAACAGGATTTCCTAGTGATATTTCTTTCCGAATACCACAATTAAACTCCGCTTATAAGATAAGAGGTAAACAGTTGTTTACTATCATTTGACATGCCATCTTATCGCTTTAACATTAAATTAACACAAAATCAGGTCAAGCCGGTTGTAATGAGCAGCAGGACTTTTCTTTAAGACGACTTGAGAATACAGAATTTGTCATCTTATTTAAGTGGCGAAAGCCATCCTCACGGGTATCGCACAATCAATGATCAATGACAACGAAAAATTTCACCCACCCAGATGCAATTGCGTTTTATTGGTCTTTTGCTTTGGCGTTGAATCTAAATTCTAATTGTACATATATATCCTTCCATATATATTCCATACATATGTGTATATATCCTTCCTTACTTCCATACCGCTTGAGCCTTTCAGGATGTTAAGATTTGAAAATCCGTGTAGCGCATTTCATTAAAAACGGCTCGTTCTTTTTTTTAATTCATTATTTGCATTGCAAAATTTCCCAGATAACCGCAATTAACAAGAAACAAATTAAAACTTGTTGTTGCTCATTTCCAACGTTATTTATTTTAAATCTGTTTTTGTTTTTGTCAATGCCAACAACACAATGATTGCAAAGTCTTTTTAAAGAAAGAGGGGGGACAAGTTTCGTGAAATCAATAATTAAAAATAAATCGAAAGCTAAAAATAAGAATAAAAGCAAAAATAAAAAGAACTTTTCTCTCTCTATTTAAGTGCTCTATGCGCAGCACACAAAAGTGCTGGAGAAAGGTTTCGGTATTTGCGGGGCGTGAGATTCATGAATAAATCAAGCGCAAATTAAGCAATAAAAGAGAGACAGACAATGTGAAAAGAGGAGAGGAAGGGGAAGAAGCAGGCGGCGTGACCCCAAGTTAGCGTTGTTGTCTTTTTGGGGGCAGCGGAAAATCCCAATTAGAATTTATCACAGACCAAAATACAAATTCCCTACCAGACTTATGCCAGGTGGTTGTTGGAAAGAGGACAAAAGTAAAGTACACTACCTCTTAAATTCATAAAATTTTGTACAACTTTTAGGCATTTTCACTCTATAAGTGGGGGAGGTGTAAGTCATTAAGTCACTCCCCAAATTAGTCAATTTAAGACAAAGACGATGTGACTCAGGAAAAAAAATCCATAAATTTAATTAAAAAGAAGCCCCACGACCCAATAATTCTTAAATATCTTGTTAATTTGTCTGTGCTTGCGCTACTGTCTCTTACATAAGAGGCCAAAAAACACAACAAAAAAAAACTCGTAAATGGCAGCTTACAGATAAACAAAAGAAAATCTGAAAAAAAAAACATTCTTGATAAAATGAAATTACGTGATAAGCGGACCCTGTGTAGGTAGCTGCTGCTGTCCCTCTCTGTCTCCCTGATGTATGTGTCTGTATATGCGTAGAGAAAGAGCGAGATAGAAATAGTGGAGCAGGACAAGCGACGACCTTACTAAAAAGAGATTTCTGATGACGCTATTCACTTTCCGTCAGTCCGTCCGTCAGTCGCTTAACACAATTATATTATTGTGCCTATTTTTAGAATATCGCAGCAAAGAAATAACACACAATTTCATTATGATTGTCAGACGCAATTGAAATTCAATTGGGCGAAACGAAAAATCAAGCAATCCAATAATATAAAATGTGCATATCAATCAAGGATTTTATTTATGCTAAAGAAAATCCCATAGTCACAAAGAGACAGGAGGGCGTGCTTGTGAGATTCTCTATTGTACTTTTAGTCTGCAATTAGTTTTAGGTGTTATATGCTACTGACGATAGACAGTCTCCTCACCTTAGCCTCGCTGAAAGTTTGAAAGACGCCCGCTCAATACTCTGTTTTACCCACGAAATCGATCGTTAAAATTTCAAGAATATAAATTCAATCTACTTCAGATGTCCAATTGTTAGAAAGTATGCTCAGATTAAATTTATTACCATTGTTTTTTATTAGTCAGAGTTTTCCATGTGGTTGGAAAATATGATAAAAATACAAGCAATAATTATCAATTTGTTATTGTCAATTTTACTGTAACATATCAATAATCATTATTTCAAATAGCAATTGACATTTTGAAAGGCGAAATAAAAAAGGGACACATAACAAGGCGCGACGCACACATTCTACATAAATGAACACCTCTCCTTAGTTGACTTCCCTTCGTTTCTCCTCCTAACAGTTGACCTATCAGTATTGATAAGGGAAAAAACTCTCTCTTTCTCACATGAAACACTTGAAAATACCCTCACACAAAAACCCACACACACTTAAACACTTGGTATACGTAGTAGTGTAGTAGGCAGCAGGCGGTCATATGAAGTTGGCTAGATAAGGCGCGTTGATTAGCAGCCTCAGTATGTAAGCAGCGATGTCATCGACGTCAGACAATAGCGAGAAGTGCACACATACAAACACAAACGAACGAGTGAAAGAGAGAGAACAAAACGAACCCAACCCAAACGCCAACTGCAAAAAGCGACGAAGAGAGCAACAACATCATCAACGACGAGTGCCTTAGCGCCACTTCCAAACTGTGCCTTCTACTATGCATGCAGTTGACTGCTGCTGATGGCCTCCAATGGTTGCAACATAAGACACAGTGAGGCCAAAATAATTGAATCATTTCTCTCATATCATCATCAAAACAATAAAACAAAGTTCGCTTGAACCCCCGTGTACGTTTGTCGGAACTACTCATAATTCTGTTATTTCAATTTATAATTTAAAAAATTTCTTCTATATAAAAAAAAAAATAAACATAAAATTAGCAGAACCAAACCTCTCGCGTGGAAGAGTAAATACTTAGATCTTAACTCAAGTGGCCCATTTTGAGGACAACCATAAAAAATATTCAAGAAGCTATGTACCTTTGGCTATGCCGAAGTTTGTATGCCATTATACTCCTTGACCCTGTTAAAAATTCTTAAAAAAAATTTAATTAAAAATATATTTAAAAAATTCTTAAAAACTAACTACAAATTGAACAACAATACTCAACATACTGCAACAAATTTTTCTCAATAGTTTTTAAATTAGATTTGCAGGGGCTATATGTTATTCAATCCCTACAAAATTTCCCGGAGAGATAGCTGACCTCAACAATAGACATTTGGCTGTAAAATCTTAAGAAACAAACAAGTTTTTTTTTAGAAAAATTTTGTCCGAACGTTCGTTTCAATGGAAGCAATAACTTAACCTGCCAATGGTAATAAAAATCGAAAAATAGGAATTCTTAATCTTAACTTATATTTCAACATTTCATTGCTTAGTTTTAACCACAGTATGAACGGCGAGTTGGGCTTTGGAGGAGGGGGGTTTGTCAGGATTGAAATTGGGGTTGGGTTGTGTGTGTTGTATGCACGTCACATTGACAACGACAACGACACAACGACGATGACGAAAGTCTATCAGCAACAGCAGAAGCAGCCTCTACTGCGCATATAATATGCACGTACACATATGTATGTAGATGCGGCGCCTCAATGGCCGATTGACCTTTGCATGTTAGATTAACATTGAATCCTCTCTACATAAAAAGTATATATGTATGTACATATGTATGTTTCGGTATGAGCTTTAATTAATTTGCACGTGCAGAAAGCTGAAAAGCTATGCAAATGGGCTGTACTTTATTAGAGGTCAAAACGACAACACATACCCACACATACTAACTAGTTAGTATGTGCAAATATCTCTTTGGCGTTGATCAAAAATCGTCGGTAATTTGCTTTCTAGTATTCTCTTCCTGTGGCCTCAATCCTCTCTATCAAATTATCAATCTTCTGCTTCTACTTTAGCATTCTGTTCCTATTCCTTTCTTCCGCCTCTCATGCATGTGTGTGTTTGTAATTAGTTGTGGGTGAGTGTGAACGACATTGAAATATCTCACGTGCGTTTTACATTGGCAAAGTGTATAAAAATACTTTTGTTTGTACGTTTTGTTGGTTTTTTCTTTTGCTAGGTTTTTTTATTGCTTAGAGGTCAAAGTCACTGAGAGGCCATGGGCAACAAAAATGCAATTTGAGAGCTATTGCATTAATTATTTTTCTGTGTGTTTGTTTCCTCAAACATTTCTTTATTTAGTTTTAACCAGGTGTCGCGTCTGAAGTTTACGAGCAATATATTAGTTATTAAAAATTCGAATTCAATAAAGAGTTCGTTTTATTCATGCCCAAAAAAGCCGTCTCTGTAGGGCAGACATCCTCGTCTTGCATGGTATTATTTTTTTTGTCATTTATTTTTCAAAAGAAATGTGTTCCCATGTTAGGTAAAGAACTGCCTTACACGAACATAAACTTGGCCGCCCATGAAAATATTCTGTGTTCTAGATTATCCTACAAGTAGATCTAATTAAGAAGCTCAGAAGATTTGCATTTCGGTGATTTAAACTTTAACTTAGTTCTTAATGAAAATTTATAATTTTTGTTTTATTATTTGCCTCATTATTCTCTCCTCCCCTCTAGAGGGAAATCGGAGCTCAAGAGATTCAGTTTTGCAAGGGTGAGTACGGTGGAGTTAGAGAGGGGGATGATAACATGTGGTAAACATAAGTAAAAAAGAAAACTAACCCGGCAAACTCCCGTCAAATGGCGTTTTGTATCTCCAATGCTTGCTTGTTGTTATCTCTCCTTCTTCCTTACAAACTCACACAAGGGCCGTGGCTGTATTGACTGCCTCATGCATGGAAAAAGAGCTAATACAACAACAACGATGCGGGGGAGCAGTGCTGGTCAAACTGTTGTCGGCAGCTGTTGAGGGGCCGTTCACTTTCCTGCTGCTGATCATTTGTTGTACTTGAAAACGTGTTTTTTCTTTCCTTCGTTTGGTTTTTGTGTTGTTTTCTTATAATTGTTTAATTGTTTTCATGTCATGAACTCCAACTATTCCGGTTTTGCCTCCTACACACTTCGTGCAAAAATTATATTTCTGCTAATAAAATATATATAAAAAATTTGCTTCAAAAACGATTTGTTTTAAGTTTGGTCACTGCACTTTTGACACACACACACATGAATTGTTGTTATTCATTTTTATATTTAAATGATAAGATGTGCGCGCGTTTTTTTTTTCTTTGTTGTTGTGCTTTTTGGTACTTTTCGTTTAAAGTATTTTCTTGCTGGCTTTGTTTTCTGGTTTTTACTCGAATTAAAGCTATCAAGTAGTTGTATTTTTTTTTAATTTGTCATATCCGCCGTTACGCTTACGACTGCTTGTGTGTGTGTGTGTGTGTGATTGAAATAAAAAGGGACACATAGAGAAACATGGACAAATAAAAAGAAGACAGAGTATCAAAGGGTTTATTCTGCAGCTTTCGCCACATGATGAAACATAAATTTATCTTAATTTTTCATTTGAACAGGTCAAAAGTATTTGGAAGGCTAAGGAGAAAAAAAGAGATGCGGATACCAAAAGAGAAATAGAAGAGAACCAGAGGAAAAAACAGAATAAGTCATAAATAACTTGAAAAACCAGTTTATGTTGCCGGTGTACAAACAAATGTGCAAGAAGCAAAAAAAGTTGTAGAGAGCAGCGAGAAAATAAGCAAAAAGACAGAGCGAGAAAGAATCAATACTAAACTAAACTCGTTAAAGTTGTGAAAAAATAAAGCACACACAGCTGACTCAAAAACCCAAGAGATACATACTCACGCACACACACAGCTGGGCTGAACTGTGTGTGTGAGAGAAGAAAAGAAGAGAGCATAATTTTCCAGGTGAAGACACACACACACACGTAGTCAAATGAACAAACGAGCGACTGACCACAGTGTCTACAGTTTGAGAGTCCCAAAAAAAAAAAGAAAATAGCAACAATTATCAGATATGTGGAACAAATCAAACAAGAATATTTACAAAAATCTCATGGATATCTTTAACACACATTAACATAGATTGCGTTGTTTATATACCGTATATAGTTGCAAAAACAAAAAATAAACCGATTTTAAATAAAAGAAACCCTAAACGCAGCAACTAAAACCGAGGGAGAGAGAGAGAGAGAGAAGAATGACAACTGCTACGGCAAGCGATCAAATTTGAACTGAGCCCGCAGCAGCGGCAGGCAAGGCAAGCAGCGCAGCAAACAAAAGGCACCACGTTATCAGAAGAGAGCGGGAGAGCAGCCAGAGCACTTGTGAGCGTGTGAAAATGAAATTGCGGCAAATGAGCATTTTGCATTAGTGTGTAATTATTGTAGACATTATTCGTTTGTTGTTCTTGTGGCTCCGTAGCGGAGGAGATTTTAATATGTGTGAGTGCAGAGAGTGGCAGCCGCCACATTGATATAATTTATGTGTGTGTGCGTGAGTAAATGTACGTCAGAGGTTAACAGAACTACACAACAACAAACTCGCTCCACAAACAAAACGCACCTGTCAAACACAGTCACACTCACATATACACACAGAGATAGATAGATACTTCTCACAATCACACTCCCAAGCACATATTCATTGAAGACGGCCGCATAAGCAGCGACAGTAACAGAAAGCAAGATCTTTTTGCAGTAACAATAATAACATCAGAAGCCAATTCGAGTTTGTGGTGACTCATAGTCGTCTTTCGTTAACATAAGAAGTATATCTCTGTAAATTGACACATCTGTTAACAGCGCATCTGTATCTATCTACATCTGTATCTATCTACATCTCTCTCTCTACCTCACTCTCTCCCTCTCTCTAGCTGACAGTGAGTTAAGAAGAAAAGAAAGTCCTATGCAATGTGGGCAAACAGCTTAAGACTTCGTAAGTGAAAATTGGTTGCTATATAAAAAAGGTACCTATGTACCGGTTAAGAAAATGGGAAACCTGTAACTTTTGTAATATTTAAAATAATTATCGAAAAGGTAAAAAATTGGCTTGAGAGGAAAGTTCCTTAGATGACTTAATCAAACTCAGGCCTGGTTGGTAAAAAGTTAAAGCTTGTTGCGAAATACATATGTCTGGAGTCCAGTGATACTTTCAGAAACAGAGTTGAACATTTTTCACCTTTTAGTAAAGAAATTGCCCCCGCCCGCCCACTTCGGAATTCAGCCTTCTCAAGACGTAGATCAACATCACACAATAAGAACTGTGGCTCTAACTAAGCTATCCAAAAACATTAAAGAGTTTAAAGCAAGACGAATATAAAATTAATGTTAAAAATAATTCTAAAATGCGCCACTTGAGCTACTTAAGCAGAAGAAAAACTTAAAGTAACGTCACGCATTGTTGACAACCAACCAACTCATACACCCACACAAAAGCAGAGACACAACCACACATACATAAGTAGTAAAATATAAAAACATTATGTATTACTTTTATTATTTAATAACAGAAAGTAGAAATGTAAGATGGTGAACAGGAGTAACGTAAAATAGCGGGCCGACAAGGTGAGGGATAGGTAGATATAACCTAAATTTTCCACGCTAGCAACAAGAAAAATGTTGCTAAGTGTAACTTAGGCCAGAAACAAACCAGAGTTACCACCTGAGAGGGAACAGGGCGGGTAGAGACGACCGCAACCAAGTTGCGTGTAGCGGCGGAGACGACGATGGCAAAACGTAAACGATGATGAAAACCATGCTAAACGAAAGCGAGAGGCGAGGAGAAGACTCGATGGGGCGGAGTGGGGTCGAATGGGGTGGGGCGGTCTGTTAGCAGCTTGTGGCACACAAAAACAAGGACAAATTGCGGATTTAAAAAAAACGAATGAGAATGTAAAAGCGTACACATAGAAATAAAAGGCAAAGCACATGACTGCCAGAAGAAATAACCGACCGACCGACTGGCCGACAGACCACCGACCTATGGCCATCAAACACACAGAGGTGGCACAGAGAGTGGCCAAATGATGACGTCATTAGGCTCTTCATGGCAACTGTCAATCGCCTCTCTACTCAGTATATGGAACGCACACTTCAAGATAACTGTGTGGGTGCAGAAACGCCATAAGACGATTACTACAACAACATCAAATACAAAAAGCACATGTCACATAGTGTAAGAAAGACCGCGACTGCTGATGATGATGTTGAATAAACACACACACACACAAATTGTGCTTGTTCGCAAACCATTGGGAAAAACTAGAAATAAACGATATAGAATAATAATTGATTGCCAAAGATTCTACTAATTAAAAAAAGACTAATTTCACGGCGCGCTTTACATGCTGTCTCGAGATAAAAAGGGAGCCGTTTCTACGGCCCTGTCCCTGTGTTCGTATGTTTTAACCAAAATGTTTCGTACAGCGTGGCAATCAATGATCCCATCTGATCCATTTGCAATAAATTTTGCAAGACAATGGACACATGTACATATGTATGTTTATCACTATTAACAGTGTCTTTGCATTCCATTTTTCACTTTATTGAGATGTAATTCGCTATAAGTTTTAACGTTGTAAGTTGTGGGTATGGCCCCTCTCTGCTCGTCTAATAAGTGACCTTAAAAGTTTGATGTTGTAAAATGAAAACACTTGAAACACAGTGAAAGTTATTACATTAATCGAACGGAAGGTGAAAGATTTAAATGCAGAGACCAGCATTAATATATTAAGTTATGTAAAAATAAAAGTGCTGAAAATGTTATAAACTTTAAATAGAATTCAAAATTGATGGCAAGGCAAGGTCGATCGGTCGTTTGGACTTCCTCTCTCTTTTGGCTTGCTCGCTCTCCTCTTGGCAAACACAAAAACGGAAATCAATTGTCGATAAGTGTTCGATTTGATTTGATGATGTGTGTGTTGAGAACGGTAGACTAAGAAAACGAAAACAAAAAAAAGAGTAAAACTAACAAAGAAGAAACCGCACCAAGACAAAGCGCAAATGCGAGTGCGAAAATGTTTAATTTAATTTAATTAGGATGCATGACAAAGCCAAAGAATCAATATGAGAAGAAAACTAACTGATGACACACACACAACAAACAAATCAATGAGGATTTAGCACCTACCTTCCCTTTCTTCATCTCCCATCGCCCACACCCAACATTCCATCCTGTTCGCAACATTTTGACATGGCAAGGACAGAACTGGCATCAGCATCGGCATTGATATCCTTTCTTTTTGGCATGTTAAAAGCACATTTAAAGACTGCTGACAAGGAGAGGCTTACGCCTATTTGTGTAAAGATGAGAGAAGACCACTAGATGGATGAACAGCTAGAGTAGCTGGAAAAGCATAAGCTGCTCATTAGTGCTGTACGCCCACGCCTGACTTAAAGACCTTCTCCGAATACTACAAACTGTCTGAAGCGAAGCTGAAGTGTGTTTTCATTGGGAGAGAGGAAGAGGGTTGTGAAGCTAGAAAAAAAAAACTAGAATAGACCGATTTTCCGCGTCCACAAGGACACACAAAAATACCGCAATTTTAATATTTTCAAAAATCCAAATGAAAGCGTCTCCTATTATTATTTATCATTTAAAGAAGCGATATAAGTCAAATTTCGAGAATTTTAAAATATTGACGGGTCATTCAACCCAAATTAAATCGTATTGCAGTCAAAATCAATTTTTTGTATGGGAAACTGCTTTGGCTTATTCAAGAAATGACAACGGGCAAAAGCACATATAACATTTTAGCCACCTGTGGAAAAAAGACTCTAGGAAAACGCCCATAGCAAACACACACGAAAATTTTATATAAAAAACAAACAAAAAAAATCGAATTCTTTTTACACTTGAAAAAATATTCGTTTTAACGATTAACTAGCATATTTCCATTTAGAAGTGTAATTGAGATGCTTTGTGAATCAAATGAAAACACTTCAACTAAAATTTTCAAGTGTATTTAGTTTGTTTTTGCAACTTATTTATAGCAAATAGAATTTCTATTTTAGATTTTAGGTGTCTATATTTTATTGGATTCGGTTTTAGTTGCGCTTCTCTTTGTCGATTTTTTTCCTGTCATAGCACAAATAAAGTAAGGATAAAAGAAAGAAAAGGTGAATAACATTTTTTTTCAATCTCTAATGTATATGCCATTTTTACATTGATATTGCGGGGTGTTTGCGTAAGGAGGCGGAAAGTTAAATAAATACACGCACACACCCAGACAGGTTTAGACTTCTCCTCCCTGCTATGTGTATGTCGGAAAAGCCTTGGAGATTGTTCCCAATGTTATGCTTGTTGGGCTGACAGTTACCTTCTGTTGGTATATTGACATTTCTGGGTTGTTGTAGTTGCTGTTGTCATCCCTTTACACACTCTATTCACTTTGTCTGCATTTTTGGGTTTTCAGGAATTCTAAAATTTCTTTTGATGCTTTTGCTTCTAAGATGAAACCTTACAAGCAGTCGTAATAATAATAAATTAGTAAATCCTGCTAACAAAAATCTTGCTTGACATTTCCTATTATTTCTGGCAACTATTCATTTATGTTTAAATTGCGTAAACCCTTTGTTAGAGATATTTATTAAAAACTAATTCACAAAACTCGCACAACATATAAAATTATTCAATAAAAAAATATATGTATGTATGTACATATATACATATGTACATGCATACATATTTATAAAGAATTTAATCAATAGTGTCTTGATATTGTTTTTCTGTTTGTTTGTGTGCTTTTTTCCGTTAGATTTTGGGTCTTGGATAAGAAATACGTGTATTAAGTACATAAAAATCAATAAATCTATCTATGTGACGCTACTTGATTCATTCGGCTAAATGTAAAATATGTAAACACATGTCTTTTTGGGAGCACCATATTCTAATTTATACTATAATTAAAATAAATTTTCAATTCAAATTCAATTGTTACCGAAAGTCTTATTCAAATTGTGTTGATGAAGATGGGTGAAGTTTAATAAACTTACCTAGCTTGCCGTTCGCGTCGCTGCATATTCTTGCTGGTAGCTGCTGTTGTTCTTGTTGCTTTTGTGGTTAATAATTGGTGTTGTTGTTGTTACTCGGCACGTTATCTTGAATTTTGACTAAAAAATTGCTATCACTTTTCACAAAATTTTGATAAGAACAATATACATATGTATGACTGCGACAAATGAGGATGTGGTGTTCAGGGGAAAGAGGGCAGGCTGGCTGGCTTATCCTGTCGCTACCGCTGCTGATATCCTTGTTGCGCGCAAAGAATAGCCGAGGTAAGCGCATTAACACGTACTCGCCTGCTCACACTCTTACAGTTACTGCAAGTTTATGCATGTCGCGCATGCGTACTCCCACACACACACACCCACGCACGCGCGAAAGTCTTGGCCACCTCCTCTGTCTTACTGGTTGTCTATCACTCTATCTAACTCTCTCTATCGCGCCGTAAGAACAGTCTACAAGGCAGGTGGTGTTGAGTTTAGCCGACTATTTCAGTTTGTTTACAGTTTAGCTCCTGTTTGTCCTTTGCTGTTGACTGTTGGTGCTGTTGTTGCCGTTGCTTGCGTAGGTTGTTGTAATTGTGGCTGCTGTTGTTGTATTGTGGCGTCGTCGTCGTCGGCGTTGCTTGACATTAAGTTGTATTAAATTTGAGCAGCATTTCTTTGATTTTTTGATATATTTTTATTTTTGTTTGAATTTTGAAATATGTATAGAATGTGAGAGTATGTGTGCGGGTGGATGTGTGAGTGAGAGAGTGTATGTATGAGTGTGTGAACGAGAGAGCGAGAGAGAGAGAGAGAAAGGAATTGTAGAATTTTGTTTCCTGAAGGCAGTTTGCTTTTTGTTGATGTTGTTTTTTCTTTTTAATTTGTTTAATTAAAGTAGGTTAAACGAAAAATATAATTTTGGCTAAACAGTAGTATGACAAAACACACAATTTTGCACATTTTTTCTTCTTTCCCACAAATTTTATTTAATATTTTTTTTTTTACCAATTAGCTCAACACGTTTGTTGTTATAGTTATATTAAATTTAAATGGTCAGCAGCTTTTTTTTAATTTTTCACTTTTCATTCACTAGTAATTCCACCAACAAAATTCCGCTGCAAAAACAAAAAGAAGAAAACAACAAAAAACATTATGTGAATTTTTTTTGTAAAAGTAAAAGATTAGTCATTTTTCGTTTTGCCACTCTGGTCACACTCATTTCGGCTTATACTAACTGTAATTTTCTACCTATGCTTTTTAATTCTTTTATTTTGTTCATTTTTCTATGTTTAGAGATTTTATGAAGAGTTCCTATGCTTTGAAACATGGGCAATTGCAAATTTAAATTAAACTAAAGCCATATTGTCTAGAGTTTAGTTTAGAAATTAGGCCAACGAGAGTGGTGTCTCTTCCCTTTGGGCCCTTACCCAATAGCCGACCAGAGCAGACATATGAAATCGCGAGAGAAGAGAGAACAGGGCTGCTCGGCTCGACTGCCACTTAAAATGTATAATTTTTTTCTTCTCATGTGTGTCCTTATATACAATTTATTTACTAACCCTTTTTGTAATTTTACCTTTTATTTAGTTTTGCCTGTATTTTCGTCATCACTACGCCTCATTTTTCCCACTCACACCAATGCACAGACACAATTACACGCACGCACACACACTGGAACGGTACGACGAGAGCTCGATTGAGTTTTTCGCAATTTATTATAAAATTAATTAAAGGAATAAGGTTGATTTCTTTTATTTCTTCCTTAGTTCATGGTTTTAATAATTTCTTTTTTGTTTCACACATAACGGCTAGGCTTTTCTATCACTATTGGTTGTTCCAAAATTGTTTGCTGCAAAAAAACGAGAGCACGAGAAAAATGGTGCGATTTTTTAGTTCCCTCCTCTTTCGCCTGCACACACACATTCACGCACACGCAATCCAAAGCACACTGAAGCAAGACCAGTGTGACCGTTTGTCAAAACGGCAAAAGTAGCGGAAAATTGGGAAATTTTGTAAATTGTTAATTAAACAATATTGCAGAAATCATTACAACAGACCTGTTGACAATGTTCAATTTGAACCAAAGTGGATAAATATTTCTATTCAAAAACCATACTCCAAAAAATGTAGCCCAAATTGAGCACAATTAGCCGGCACTTTTTTTTACACCCACGCACAAATTTCTTTTTACTTGCTATTATTCACACACATTTTGTTTAAACTGTTGGCACTTCCTTTTGGTAACTTAAGAACAAGCAAGAGATGTTTATTAAATTTGATTGTTTTATTTGGGAACGGGAACGACAAACGGCAAATGGCCAACAACCACCGCAGCACATGTAAAAATTTAAGCACATACTTTTTAAAACCTTAAAACAAAGTATAGTGTTTGCACTTTTAATTTGCAGTTTCTAACGGCACATTTATTTATATTTATTTATTGTTTCTTGCCGTACTTTTCAACAGGAATGGAAAACAGAAAACCGATTGCAATAAAAATGTAATCGAAAGTGTGACCAGAGAAAAAAAGTTAAACACGATATACTGCCATTGGCGACACGTGCGAGAGGAGTTTAGTTCGATTTTGAATTTGTGTAGCTGCTGCGAGTAGAATTTATTTCAGAATTATGATGAAAACTAAACGGAATCAACCATCAAAGAAAGTGGTAAGTGACTTGGGCAATAGCATTCCAATCAAATACCAATTGTGATCTGTATTTCTAGGCTTTAAAACGCGACTACAAATCTGTTTTCGATGAAGGAGATGCATCAGATGCAGCTGCTCTCTGTACAGATAATGGATTTGTGAAAGTGGAACATAAGCCAAATCTGAGCAAGCCACCGCAAAAAAAAAAAAAATACAAAGACAATGACACAAATAAAGTGAAGCCACCCACTTTGGAGGAGATGAAGGAACTACGGGATACACGCAATTTGTTTCACTCAAATCTCTTCAAACTCCAAGTGAAGGAAATGCTTGAAGAGCTCCAGTTGAAAGCAAAATATACAGACTACATAGAGAAATGGTTGGAAAATTTCGCATCCTTCACCAAACAGCTAGAAGATGGTTTAATGGATCGTTGTCAACTTGAAGTGCCTTTGCATTTGCATAAGAAAACCATAAATTTTATATTTAGTAAACCCGAACAGCCGCCTCAATTAATAGGAGCTGCCGCCGAGGGTGCATTGCTTCAGCCAAATTTCATAGTCGACATAGCCTTGGAAATGCCAAAGAAATGTTTCGAAAAGGAAGATTATCTTAATCTTATTTATGATCAAAAGCGGGCACTATATTTGGCCTATGTCACGGATAAAATGAAATCTTCCCCAAATTATAGTCAAGATCAATTTGCCTACAACTACTATGCAAATAACCCGCTTAAGCCAGTTATGGAATTAACTCCCTCTGCCAAGATTGGCAAACATATGAAATTTCGACTATTTATTACTGCTCCCCAAGAAACCTTTCGCTTGGGTCGCTTTGTGCCCTCCAATAATAATATTCGACCTATGCTCTTTAACGACGAATGGAATGCGGAGGAACAGTCATTGCCATCCACTCCACACTACAACTCGAATATTCTCTTTGACTTGACTTTAAGCGCCAATCAAAGTTTACTTAATAAATCATTTCAAGGACGACGCAACTTCCAGGATGGCTTACTTCTACTTAAAGTTTGGCTACGGCAACGTCAACTAGATGTTGGTTTTAGTGGCTTCAGTTCCCACATATTGGCCATGTACATTGTCTATTTGAATCAACAGCGTGTTCTGCATCAGTCAAGCAGTAGTTATCAAGTGGCTCGAACCGTTTGGAATCAACTGGCCAACAGTGATTGGACACAGTGCATTAGTTTGTCTAAGGAGCAATTTAGCTACGTGTCTGGCTATTATGATGTTTGCTTTATGGATATAACCGGGTATTATAATCTTTGCTCCAACGTCCCATTGGCTGTTTATAAACGAATTCAAGATGAGGCTAAATTGGCTGTGGATTTGCTAAATGATATGAAAATAAATAGTTTTCCCTACATATTCATGCAAAAGTGTCCCCTTTACACAAGAGTGGATAATATACTTAAGTAAGTATAGGAAAAAGTGTATCAATTTAAATTGTTTAGAATTAATTTTTTTCTTCTTTCTTTTATTTGTGTAGGATCACCAAACCGTCTAGTGTACAACAATTATTGCTATTACAGAATCAAACTGAAATGAAGTACGACTATGCCAATTACGGTTATCCACAGATGCTTAAAACTTTAACCAAGTAGGATCAAAAATTTAACCTTTTAGAATCCCTACTTATATTCTTAATTTTAAATCAGCCTTTTAGAAAAGGGCCTTGGACAGCGTATACATGGAATCATTCCACTGGAAACAGCTGTTGCCTCATGGCCAGTGGACACAAAGGCACCCATAATTGGTCAATCCATACAATTGGGCTTAATTTTAAATCCCGATTATGCATATGAGGTCATGGACAAGGGACCAGCTTCACATGATAATGCCGAAGGAGCTGCTGAGTTTCGTTCATTTTGGGGAGACAAATCCAATTTGCGTCGCTTTCAAGATGGCTCCATATGTGAGGCTGTTGTCTGGGCTGCCGTCAAGGATACCCCGGCCAAAAAGCGTCTAATTGTGAAAGAGATCTGTTTGCATTTGTTGGAGCATCATTTCAAATTGGATAAAGATGATGTCCAGTACATAGCCAATGAGCTGGATGTGGTATATAAACTTACGCCAGCGTTTAAGGTCGGCAAGCTTATTGCTAAAGGCAATTTAAAACAAGAGTTGGAACAAGATACAGATGCGGAGGCCCTCAGCACGAATGTGATACGCTGCTACGATGAATTGGCCCGCCAGCTGCATGCTTTAGACGATCTACCGCTTGAGATTGTTTCCATCTCGGGTATATCGCCGGTATTCCGCTACTGTGAGTCCCAACCCGTGCTGCCGCAAGCTCGCCTGTTGGCCAATCGCCGCATTTATGCCAATCAGGTGCAACGCATTGTCATTCAGTTGGGTCAGAGTGGCAAATGGCCCAACGAATTAGCAGCTCTGCGAGCCCTTAAGACTGCTTTTCTCATTGAGATTGGTGAGAAATTAAAAGCGCAATGCCATCTAAATTGGTCTCTAACATGCGAAGGTTTACTGGTAATGAAGCGTGGCTATTGCTTTTTGCTAGAACTGGCACACAGTAAGGAATTGGCATTGCTCAAGCAACAGGTCAATGAGCGTGGCATAACCACCTTTGTGGATAATCCCCAAAGTCGTGATCTAGAGCGTTGCCATTATATTTTACCAAAAGTCAGTGGCGCATTGCATTCATTGCATCAAACGCATCCGGCTTATGGACCGACAGTTCTGATAGCCAAGCAATGGCTGGCCTCCCAGCTGATCGATAATGGCCTGTGGTCGCCCATGGCCACAGAACTATTGGTGGCCCATCTCTTTCAGCAGCGACATGCTCCCCAGATTACGGCGGCTCCCCAAACGGGTTTTATAAGATTGCTCCAATTGTTGGCCTTCAGCGATTGGCAGGGAGAATTGATTTTACTCAACTTCAATAACAGCTGGGAAGGTGAGATGGGAAGAAGGCACACTTTCCAAAACGGTTTTCTCATAGCTTTTTCTCCATTTTTCTAGAACAACACATTGCCAATCTAGAACATAATTTTCGCAGCGAACGCGAGAGCTATCCACCCCTTGCACTGGCCACTTCCTATGATCAACAGCATGCCGGACGTCTATGGACTACAGATCGGACACCCAATAGACTTGTGCTTAACCATGTGACCAAATTGGCTGGACATGCCCTAGAGCTTATCGAAACGCATTTAATGTCCAAATCATTGCAATTTGTGCGACCTGCCCAGCTGTTTCGCGCTTCTAATGAGGGCTACGATTTGGTGATACAAATAAAACCCGATCTAGTGGCGAATTCATTGAACTATGATTTGGGATCGCCCTTTGTTAATTTTGGTCAACCAAATTTTAATTTACCATTGGCCAGACAAGATCGTTTAGGCCATGTGGTGGCACAGTTAAGAGTAAGAAGAGTCCTCCTTATTTATTTAACTTATTTCACAATTTCGTTTTTTTTTTTTGCAGTCTGCTTATTCGGACTATGCAGCCTTCTTTTATAATCCTCATGGTGGCAAAGAATTGGCAATTATGTGGAAGCCGCAAGATGTATTTGCTCCAAAACCTTTTAAAGTCAATGAATTGCAGGCCACAACGCCATGCGATGGCAATCGAAATCAGGTCAGAATTTCGAGGGATACACTTCTGGAGGATTTTAAATTGCTACTCAAAGATTTCTTTGCACGCATTTGCACTACAGAGGAGCTTAAACGCGAACAGAAGCAGCATCAGAAACCCAAACGTTATTTCCAGATTAACTCTGAGCAATTGGACAACGAGTCAAGCCAGCCAAAGAAGCCACAACAAAAATTAACAAAAGCAAAGCACCTTAAAACTTTAGTGCTAAAACCCAAGGGCAAGAAAGTTCTGTTGAAGAGCAAGCCACTTAATGCTTTGTGTACATAAAATAATATATATAATTTTTTTTTTGTATATGTATAGATTAATTCTAACAATAATATTTAACACAGCTTAAAGACTTCTCACCCTTCCAACTGTTTTCTTCTTAGACCCTTTTCGGACTCCTTTCTTTGGTTTAAACTAATTGACTGTTTTAATTAATATCACCTGACAACTTTAGAAGCTCACTTGCCCGCGCTTTGGGTAATACATACTTGAGGTGTGGATGTGGCTGGAACAGAAGCATCTGGCATGCCCTCCCCATCACTTTTAGGCCACATCCTTTTGTATTGAAAGGCAATTCAATTTTGGTTGTTTTGATTCCAGTATGCTTATCGATTTCTTTGCCCTTTCAACTGTCTTGATGGATATGCCTTCTCGGTTTTCGGTCTCAACGTCTTAAGCTTCTTCGCTTTGGCCATATTTGCTGCTTCCCAAAAATGTAAAGCGATTGAAAGTCATTGACAGATCATGGAGTTGCTATATCTAATTCTCCTAGATGTATACTTAGCAATTTTGTTAATGTTTTGCGGCCAAAAAACAGGTAGCAAAAATTAAAGTTTCGTGTTGGTCAACTGAGCATTCATGTAGATAATATTAAAATAGATTATTTATTATTATATATCTTATTTAGGATCTATGTATGTCGACTGCATCATGTATATACTGAGTGTTAACGAAATATCATCAAAACTTAATGTCTAACAACGTAGGGACTCCTCTTTAACACTGGCTGTAGACGCAACCCCACCAGCACCAGTTATGGCCATTGTGTCCTTATCCTTATTGCCAAAATCTGGATACAATTTAGCAACTTGACCCGGCAATGTGCAAAGGCGACCGGAGAAATCTAAACGTTTATTTGACTGACTTCGTTCCGCTGAGCTAATGATATCGAAAAGAGATCTAAAAGAAAGGAAAGCAAAGGAGATTGGTTAAGCGAGAGAGCTGGCTGATAGATGCTTCCTAACCTTTGACCACAAGTGGACATGCGTCGCTTTCGGGCTTTAAGCAAACTATTTGAGCTACTATTGCTACTGGGCTCTAAACGTTCGGGCGATAGAGGTGATTCCGTATAGGAACGTAGGAGAGTATTTGCCGACTCCGATTTGGTTGGAGCATCGCCATAGGCCGACCGAAGACTCTGCAAACTCTCGAGTAGATTTTTATGATGCGGTGTGAAAGAATTTAATTGTATAAGCTGCTCGAGTTCCCTATAAAGCAAGCGATATTGATCCTTGGCCTTGGATGGTTTAAGTCTACAAATGGAACATTAATTGAAAAAGATTTTTTTTGAAAATTTGTACTCACTTACCGCCCGCCATTGGCATTGGTGAATGGCAGCATATCGCCACGTGAGGCGCTTTTGTAGAGCTCATGTATATGCTGTTGGCAACGCACTTCGTCCTGCTTATCCATATCCTCTTTGACCAGCAAATGGAGAAAATGCGGCAACCAATTAATTTGACGCTGCAAATTAAAGAGAATCGAAGAGCTGGTCGTCCAAGGAAAGTAGCGAGGCAATCGTCGTCGAAGAGTTGAATAAGTGGCATGGCCAGGATCCTTAACTTTTAATGGAATCATTCGTGACAACTTCATTAATTGTCCAAGTTCATTAAACCGGTAATCGGTGACCCGTCCTCCAGGTCCATCTTGTATGGCAGGAGCTTCATCCATGCAGGAACGTAAAATGGACAGGGCATGAACAAAGATCTCACCACCCCGAGCGGAGAGCATATGACTGGTGGCCTTTGTTCCAGTTTTGCGGGGCATCTCAAGCAGCACGGAACGTCCATTGAGAAGAAAGTTAATTAAACATGAACTCGGTCTTGAGGTGACATCGACCGGAGTGACACGAAATTGCCCTAAGCATGGCTGCAAATCGGCTGAACTACAGCCTCTTGGTGTACACCATTTAAGGGTCACCGTTTCATAGGTGGAACCCGTTTTGATGCTAGTAGGTAAATTAAAATCCGGTCCACCCGCAATTGTGTGCGCTTGACGAGAATGCAAAATTTCCACATCATAATTGGCACTTGAATTGGCATTTTGCTCTTCCTTCATGGGTATATTGGTGACAGTTGTGCTTGCCAGCTCATAATGATCCAAGATCAAATGCGTCAACTTGTACGAGATATCCGGAGCAGGAACCGTATGTATCTCTACATTAAGCAATGGAGAAATTTCCAAAAGACTGCGATTTGTCACTAGAGACTCGACGCCCAGTGGAACAATATTCAATATAACCAAATGGCAATGATCTATGGGCAAACCCTTCTTCGATGGCGGCGATGTCATCAGGGTATTCTGTTGAATTAATACCGTGTGGAATATATCCTCTAAACTCTTCATGCTGGTATTATCCCTGGCTGATGTTATGCATATAACACGTCCCTCGTTAGGTATGTGCTGCAGTGCCTGCTTGCCCGCCGCCATGGCCTGCATTTGCTCATCGGTTGGCTCCGCAAGGGCTTCAATGGCTGCCCTTAGTCCATGTATAACAGATGAATCGGAGCTTTGAGGCATGCTGGGTACACCGACCATGACCATGGCATTCATTACGTGCGACATATTTTGTGTACTGGGACTCCAGGTATTGACTATGTGGGCAGCCGTATCTGAGACTATAAATCGCACATGCTTTGTGCCGGGAAAGAGATCCCAGACCACCCGACAATATTCGATTGATGATTCGCAGGCACAGGTCCATAGACTCTTGCTAAACTGAGTGCCACCGCTTGCTCCGGGTTCCAATCCAGTTTGTTTGCCCTTCAGATATTCCATGGATATATACTCTTCGCTCGCAATACTAAAGTACCTTGTGTGGTCCAGCACAAAAATGGTTTTTTGATTGCGTTCAAACATTATGTAAAAATGGTTTGATTTGCACGGGACTTAAGCGAATTTAAAAATTTGAATCTTTATTCAATTCTGATGTAGTTGCTTCGTTTTGAACTGGAAAACATTGTCTTGACCACGGCCAGTGTTGTTGATTTAAATGATTCGTCTGGTCTAGTCTGGTCACACAAATTATTAGCAAACAGCTGATTTGTTGCTCCACCAAGTTGCGACAACCCTGGAAACTAATCGGAAAATCACGTTGTCTCATCTAAGAATTTCATAATACTTTCAAAAGTTTTTTCGTGTTTTTTTTATGAAACAAAATTGCATTGTCAGTGTAAAATATTTAAACAGTTAGTTGAGCAAGAAATAATCATCATCTGAACACAATGTCGTGGTTATTAGGTAGAAATCGTCAGCAGCAGCAGCCAACATTTTCCGGCGAAGATGAAGGAGGGGCCGCTGGCTCATCCAATTCGGAGCCCAAGACAGCCGGCGAACGTGGAAATGATGCCCAATTGAGCCGCGCTGAGCGTAAGGCCATGGAGGCATATCGTTTCGATTCTTCAGCCCTAGAACGGGCGGCCGATGCAGCCAAAACTCTTGAGCGTTCGAGTAAGTTCGAGTCAAAAATTTCGTCATCCCTTCTATTGAAATTGCATAATCAACACGTGTTATACATAAGTCCTTTTTGTTGGCGTTTTATTTTTGCAGAACATGCGCGCGAGGCCTTGGAATTATCGAAAATGCAGGAGAGTACCCGCCAGGCGGAGTATCAAACGAAGGTCAAAGAGTACGAGGCTCATATTGAGCAGGCCAAGGTCGAGCAAAAACGCATCGATCATGAGGAGCGACGCAAAACGCTTATCGAGGAGACCAAACAGCAGCAGCAGCGTGCTCAATACCAGGATCAATTGTCCCGCAAACGTTATGAGGATCAATTGGCCCAACAGCAGCGCGTTCAAGAGGATAATCTGCGTAAGCAGGAGGAAAGTGTACAGCGTCAAGAGGCTATGCGAAGGCAGACCATCGAGCACGAGATCGAGATGAAAGAGAAGAATCGGCTGAAACTGTTGGAGCATGAACTGAGAGCCAAGGCCCGTGTGGATCGCGAAAATCGTGACATTAATCTAGAAAAGATACGCCTTAAGGCGCAAGAACATCGCACCACAGTACTAGAGGGCATACGGTTAGTGGGCAATAGTAAATAATTTTCACTGCTTACAATAAGAAATTCCATTCCAGCACTGCCGGCTCTGTGATTGGTGCTGGGGCCGAGGCCATGCTTACCGATTGGGATAAAGTCTTGACCGCTGCTGGTGGCCTGTCGCTTCTCGCTTTGGGCGTTTACACTGCCAAGGGTGCCACCGGAGTCGTCTCAAGATATGTGGAAGCGCGTATCGGCAAGCCCACCCTGGTGGGCGAGACCTCTCGCTTTGCCTTTCTCGATGCCCTCAAACATCCAGTGAATTACCTGAAGCGTTTGCGCTCCAAGCCCGCCGATGCTTTGCAGGGTGTTGTGCTCAACCCCAAGCTTGAGGAGAGACTGCGTGACATAGCCATTGCCACGAAGAATACGCGCATCAATCGTGGCCTCTATAGAAATGTTCTGATGCACGGTCCACCGGGTACAGGAAAGACCATGTTTGCTAAGAAGCTGGCCGAACATTCGGGCATGGATTTTGCCATTATGACGGGCGGTGATGTGGCTCCCATGGGCAAAGAGGGCGTTACTGCTATACACAAAGTCTTTGATTGGTCGCACACCTCGCGACGTGGTCTCCTTCTTTTCGTGGACGAGGCTGATGCTTTTCTACGCAAACGTTCGTCCGAAAAGATTTCAGAAGATCTGAGAGCGGCATTAAATGCCTTCTTGTATCGCACTTCTGAACAGAACCCAAAATTCATGCTTGTCCTGGCATCTAATACACCGGAACAGTTTGATTATGCCATCAACGATCGCTTGGATGAGATGGTAGAATTCTCCCTGCCTGGACTGGAGGAGCGTGAGCGGTTGCTGCGCCTTTATTTTGATAAATATGTCCTACAGCCGGCGGCATCGGGAGCCAAACGCTTCAAGTTGGAGACATTCGACTATGGTCAGACTTGTACAAAAATGGCCGTTCTTTGTGATGGTATGTCTGGTCGAGAAATCTCCAAATTGGGTGTGTCCTGGCAGGCAGCTGTCTACGCCTCTGAAAATGGAGTCCTCACAGAGAAAATGGTCTTGGACAAATGCTATGATGCCGCTCAACAGCACAAACAAAAGGTAAGCAAACAAACGAAACATCACAAATTTAATTAATTTTTTACCCTTTTCTTACAATAGATGGCCTGGCTATCAGATCAGGAGCGCTCTGATCACAAATCCATAACCGGCAACACCTCTCAACAGTCATCTCTAAAACTTGATGCCAAGAAACTGTAAGAAAGGGAACTGGATCTTCACAAAGATGACGATAATATTGATGATGATGATGATGATGGAGCCTATTATCTGTTGAATTTGCATTTGAAATTCGTTTAGTTTTTAAATATGGTATGAACCATATAAGTTTTAAGTGAGCTGGAAATCTAATCTGATTTCCCCCCTAACATATTACAATATTGTACAAAATACGCTTATAGCTGCAATTAAGTTTTACTTACTGATAATTGTACTGTAATCAATTGTACAAGTAAATCCCTTCCTCTTAGACATTTAAGGAACACTTTAAAACTACGAAATTGCCCTGCAGTGCGCCAGTCGTCTATAGCCAACACTTAAGAGAAATTTATATTAAACTTCTTGTTGGACTAATGGATTAACCCGCCTTTGAAGTGGTTTAAATATACATGTATATACATGCAAATTTTAAAATGTTTTTCTTATTGCGGTTTTTACCAAATAATCATGTTTAAAAATGTAAAATAAATCATCAATTCCGATTAAATTCGATCCTTACGGAGAGTACATTTCACACGAAATAAATTGATTTGCATTGCCAAATACATATTTTTTATTTAAGAAACGCATTATTTTAGTTATTGCGATTTTTTTTTATTATTTTACTTTCTTTTTTTAGTAAGCTGAATTGAAACACTCGTTTTAAATAATTATCATAACTAGAAGAAAATAATTGTTAAACGGAACTCAAAGAATGTTTAAAAACTAAGTAAACTGAAGAAAAAGAAAATAAGATAGATATAATTAGATATTCCAATTTCAGACACGTTTGCGATGATGCGACGCGGAAGAGGAAGATGATTGCGATATGGAGTGGGAGTGGTGATGGTTACGCGATCTAGATCTTGAACGGGATCGTGTATGCTGACGTTTTTTGCCGTAGTCATGACGCGATGAGCGGTGCCTGTTGTTATCTAGTTGCTCATCACCAGAATGACTAGAATCTCGTTGGTTAGGACGTCGTCGATGCATGCTTCTGGTGCTGCTGTCATAATGATGGCGACGCTCACGCTCTTTGCCTTGTTCTTGGCGTTCATATTTGTTTCTACTTCTACTGCGACTGCAGCTCCCCCTTTGATCATGATCTCGTTCGCGATCTCGATTGTGGCGACGGCGGCTGTTGCTGCTTGATGCCCGATGACTGCTCCTTTTTTTCTTGCTGTTAAAGCTGCGGCTGCTGGAGCTTTTGGTGGTGGTGCCTGAAGTGCTGCTAGAACTAGAACTTGAGCTAGTGCTACTACTACCACTGCTTCCACTACTACTGCTAGAAGTTGACGTTGTAGAAGAACGACGTCTTTTGGGTTTCCTCCTTGATGATGATTTATTGACCTTCTGCAAAGCTTTGTCAGCAGCACTGAGCATATTGGCTACGGATTCGGGCATTTGGAGCAAATTTGTCGCTACATTGGGAACAGGCTTTAGTTTTGGAGGCACCGCCGTTGTAGAGGAGCTTGTAGTCATGCCGACCGAAGAAGGAGCAACAGAAGCAACTACCACATGCTGGACATAACTTTGATTTGACTGTTTGCTATCCTTGTTGTCGCTAAAACGCGTAGTTCGCTCTTTGCGGCTTGGACGTTTACCTGTAACAAGAGAACCAAAACATGAGCAATTGCTGGATAAAAGAGCAGGTATCCCTATTTAGTTACCGTTAAACATTTTAACTTTATCACTGCTAGGACCTAGTAATAAAGTTTCTCCCGTTGGCTCTGTATGGGATTCTCGTTGGTTGTTAAATTCTTGCCTCTCTGCCAGCCGTTCCATTTCAAGTTTGCGTTGCTTTTCCAATACCAGCTCATCGCGCTGCTCTTGCTGGGCCACCCGGTGTTCAATATCATTGATGACCTTCTCAAATGACCGTTTGCTACGCCTTATACGGGCCTGTTAAAAGAATTATAAATGGTTTATAGCAAACCAAAGGAGATTGACCTTCCCCACCTTCAACTCTTCCGCGCTTAATTGCTGTAGTTGTTTGCTCGGCTCCTTCGATGAATCTGTGGTATTTCCAATCCTCTCGTCAACAATGTCTTTATTCGCTGCTGCTACATCATCATTATCATCCCCTTCGCTTTCGCTGGAAGAATCGCCATAGGCAGCTAAACCTATAAATTAAATCAATCAAGTGCTAATTTTTGGCTGCCAATATAACGTTTAGATGCGAGGAGTTATAGGCGCAGTTTTTCTTTTCTTTCTTTTTTTTTTAGTTTTTCTTTTTGTAGAAGAAGTTTGGTTGAGCAAAAGAGAGAAGTTCGGTAGAAAAATTGCCAAAAAATGGCAAAAACAAAATGAACCAAAGGAAAGAGCTAAATTCGGTCAATCCGAATTTTGAATACCCATGCAACTTCTTGTGTAGAACAAGAGCTACACATATCACTATTACACAAGTTATCCGACTTTGGTCAAATTTAAAGCAAATAACAGAGGAAAGGAAAAAGTCTTCGAGGAGTTCTCGTTCATCCAGACAGACAGACAAGATGAGGTGAAATCTATGTGTTGCACACTTCTGACCAAAATAAACTTGCCCCCCTTTGCAAGGGTATAACAAAAGAAGAGTAAGCCACCCAAACCCTTAACTTGGGTAATCGGGTAAAGCTCAAAAAAAAAAAAAAACAAAAAAAGAAATGGGAAAAAGTACTAATGCAAAGAGAATACCTTAAATTAAAATATGATTACTTACCCAAATTGCCGGTAATGGAGGACAAGGCGCTTTTGCGAATCACTTGGGCTGATGACGCTTTTGATTTACATACACATACATATATATATATATAGTATATAAGGTTTATATTACAATATTATATAGTAGATAAATTCAGCAAGGGTATTTCAATTGAGTTTTTAGACTAATTATTGAGTGTTGTTGTGCTTGAAAATATTAATTTGGACCACTCATGGTCCCTGTGTCCCTCTTTAAAGGTCTTACTACTTACACACAAACGCTGCAAAAGACTGGATATAGGCGGTGGTTTGTTTTTGGGGGGTGGGGGGTTGGGGGGCAGTGGAAAGGGAATAGATAGATACTTAAATTTTTATAACTAAATGTACCTTTAGCGCGATGCGCTTTCATTGTTTCATTTGCAATGATTGCAATCTCTTCGTTTGTCGTTTCCAGCAAAATTTCGGTTAATGTGCGTCGCACAACAAGCATCTATACATAATATTTAAATTAAATAAAAAAAAAAAACATCTTAACACACACACCAAGCTCATTACGTTAGCCCAACAGCCATACAAAAAGAAAATCAAGCGGTGTTTGGTATGATATACTTTCATTAGGCCTAATTTTAATCCTTTGGATTTAAAAATGAATCCGAATTTACAGTATTTAATATGCTTTTAAAATCCCTTCAAGCTAAATCGAAAGTATTTTTTAAAGTATTTGTTGATGTCTAAAATCAGATTTTAGCTATTTTTTTTTGTTAATTTGTGATACAAGCTTGGATTTTCTTTCTTTTTTTTTGGCATCTTAGGCTAACATGTGAGAGTTTCTTTCAGTTGAATTTGATGCCTACCAAATCTGCGAGTCTTTCTTCGTAGTTTTTACCAATGTCATGGCCTTGTTTGACCCTCGTTCCTGCGGCATCATTTCCATCCTCAATCCTTTGTGGCCGCTGTTGCAACTCTGTTTCGTTATTGCCTTGCGGATAATAATGATCGTGATCGAATCCACTGTGACTCCTTCTTGTTGTTCTTATTAACATATCTTTACCTTTCAGTTGAGCAGTGGAGACAGAAGTAGCCTCTGAGAGCTCGGTCTCTTGGGAATCTTCGCTGTCGCTGTCCTGAATTTCAAGTTTATGTTAATGCTAACGACCTCGAGTTGCAAATTAAGAGTTTCTACGCTATGTATTTTTTTTTTTTTGTCTGCGTACAGCAACAACCAATTATATATGTAAGTCTTTATGCAAAAGATGCACATTTTGCTTTTGTTTTTCATTATTTTGTTTTTGAGTCTTTTGACCTTTGCTTATTACTTACCACATTGATAAAGTTCATGAGATTAACAGGTGTTGTTAGTGTTTTGCTAGATACTTGCTTAACATTTTGGCCCTGTTGTTGTGGTTGTTGCTGATGATGTTGGTGATCATGATCTGTGGATGAGTCTAAAAGACCTAAATTTGTTGGTGTTATGGGCTGTTCGCGTTCCAGCTGCCTTTGCTTTTCACGTTCCATTTTCTCGAGGCCCTCTCTGAGTATAAAAACTATTTCAAAACTTTAAACAAGGAGTATGAAGCAAAATCTCTCACCTTATCCAAGCTGGCAACATTTTACGTTTATTTGTGTCGATTTCACTGGCACTGCCCGTATTGCTGACCTCCGATTGTTGTTGCTGCTGCTGTGAATGCAGCGGCAACTGTTGTTGATGTTGACTTGATGGCCCTTGTTGCTGTTGCTGGTGCGTTAGGCAATGTGGTTCATTCGGATTGCTAACATTGAGCTTCAGCAATGAGGGTATATGAGCTGTGGGATTACTTATTCCCTGCCTATTATTGCCTTGCCCTGACCAATTGGTCCATGGTTGTTGTTGGCCGCCTCGGCAAGATGCTAGTAGATAGGAGTGTCGTGATTAAAAGTTCAATTTATATAGAGGAAAACAGCTAGTCGTACCTGCAGCATTAGTGGCAGATTGGCCAATCTGATTGGCGACAGATGGCGGCGGCGATGACATCTGCATATCCTGCAAGCCGTGGACACCACGCTCTGTATCATCGTCCATATCCATATCTGCCTCGCCATGCTCCTCGTAATGGGGGAGTGACGGCATTTGCTGTCTTTGATACTCCGGTGCATTGCTAATAATGGGCGGCGGCGGTGCCATGGGTAACATACCAAAATTGGGCGGAGCTGGCGGTCCCGGAGTACTGTGTGTTGGCACTGACGTCTGGTCGCGCATATGAATCCATTGTTGAGCCAATTGGGCCCAATCTATTTGTCCCATACCACCGACATGAGCAATTCCTCCTCCCATGGCCATCAAAGCATTCTCCACACCTCCGCCCCCACCGTTGCTGCCTGCATCTGCCAACGCTGAAACCGGAAAATGCGGCGGTGGCGGTGCTTGAGGCATGAATTGGTTGTGATTGTTTTGAGGAAACATTTTCCGTCCGTACGCTTCGCAGTTTTCAGATTTTTTTTCGTTTTCTTTTCCCCAAGTTTTCCTGCTAGATATGAGAGATTTTTAGTTTGTTTCTACTGTTATCGATTGTTAATCGTTGTGAAAACAAATCGATATCGGAATTCTTTAATTAATTTTTAATTTTCACGCTCAACTTCAACTGAGGCTAGCCACAGGATACGGTGGCCATTCTGAGCGTAGTAAAATTTTGTTTTTTAGATACATGTTCAAAGTCTCTTGTTGGTTCTATCTCTCTTTGGTTTTGATTTTTTTAAACCAATATTTATTTAATCAACAATATAAAAATTATACAATCTTATCATAAATTTATTAAATTCTAAAAACCACTTAAAATTAACAAGTAAACATTACTTGTAGAAGATTTTCCAGCAGTCTAGGAGAGTCCTAGTCATTTGTTCTTTAGTCGATCCCTTGTTCCTTGTTGTTTTTTCTGTCTTTCCCCAAACGGATCACCGTAGTTAACATTTTCATAGTTATAGTGAGACATGTTGTTTCGGTGAACTGTTAGAAGTGCTCCACTTTTGAAATCCATGCCACAAACACCACACTTATAGGGGTGAGGCTTAGTCACAGGCTCATGCAGACTCCTTGCCTTTAGCTGCAAGCTTTCCTGCTTATTGCACTGAAATGTTCCCTCGCTGCCATGGCAGCGCCCGTAAATATTTTGGTCTGATCGTTGTTCTGTATGGAAACGCATATGCCGGGTCAAACGATTTTGAGAAATGAATCGTTTGGAACATATTTTACATTCGCTAAGACGAGATTCCTGTTGGCCGATGCTCTTGACAAAAGCTTGTAGAGAACTCTGTTCGTAATTTGTTATGCCAAAATCGCCAGGATGGTGCTCTAGATAATGTCGATGCAGTCCTTCTTGACGCCCGAAAATGCGGGGACAATGTTGGCATGTAAGCATGGCATCTTCTGTAGCGTCCGTCTGGCTGTGGGCAGCACCACCACTTTGGGGCCTCTTTAAAGACTCACTTTTGTCAAATACATGTGGACTCTGTGAGTTTTCCAGGCGTTGTTGCTCTGCCTGGCTTTCGGTATTAAAAACTTGCTCCGATTCTATCACAGTTTCGTCGTCTGTTTCAACCTGCAGCACCTGTGGCTCGTCTTGTGTCATTTCTCCATTTTGATCAAGCTTCTCATTTTCATATAGTCCCTGCAATATTTGTTGAGACTTTTCCACCTCTCTCATAAACTCGTACGCCACAATCAGCCGTCGTGTGCAATTTTGGCACATTTGTGTAGGCCAAAGAGAATCGTATCCGGTGCACTACATTGGAGAAGAAGTATAAATTTTTGCCCTTGGCAACTATTGAACGGAGCTCCATTAATTTACCTTCACCTTGGAGACTGCCTCAAGCAGTTGCCAGAGCTCCACTTTCAAATCGTTGTACTCGATTTCATCCCGCAGGCATAGTGTGGATTCGCCTTCTGCCTGGGGGGTTTCCAAACAAACCCGACACGTTTGGGCACTAATATTGTAATGAATTTTTGTTGTGCTCATAATCTTAAAGAGCGAATAATTAATAAAATCAATGGCGGGCACGAAAATTGATCTTTCGAGTAAAACAACAAAAACCAAAAACAAAAAATAAACGCTAGCGAGGGAGCACAGAAAGCATGGAGCCCGAAAATTCATAGCTTCTCGTGCTTTCCAGCCCTGCTCATGGTTGTATGACATTGCAAAGACCAGTTTATCGGCTCGTTGGCGAATAACTCGTATCTGTTATCACAAAATTTGTTCTTGTCTACGTGGCAAAAAATTGCAGTTTAATTGTCAAGATCAACACGATTTTATCAACATATTGTTTTTATATACATATATCAATCTTATTCAAGTTCCATTCATAGCATAGTTACGTAGTGTCATAAGATCATCATCAATTCACTTGACTTGCCATTCACGTCGATACGCTGACACCCGCTTCACAATTCAAACGAACGGCATTTTATTTTCTTAAAAAAAATTTTCTTTTAAAAATTTTTTTGGATGATATAGTGTTTTTTTGTTTTTTTCAATTAAGTGCCAAAATGTCGCATCAGTCCCATATCAATCAAAACAAAGTGCTACGTCCTACGGAAAATGCTTTGCCTGTGACCAAGCCAAAGCCGGAGGCAGGATCAGCAGCTACTGCGGCGGCGGCGGCTGGTCTGAAAAAACAATTATTGCTAACAAAAAAGGTAGGTAACAAGGAATGGAGTGTAGTATTCTTTACTCTAGTGTATTCTGCGACTCACAGTCAAATAGCGAGAATATGGCTCCAGGAGGCAACAGCCACAAGACTACCTTTTTGAGTACAATAAATCCTAGCATTCTGGCCAAACCTGGAGCTGGAGGTGCACAAAAGCCACCTACTAATGCAGTGAGAAAAACGGATTCGGAGTTTGCAGTGCCAGCTCCAGTGACTGAGAAAACAACAGCTGCAGCCGCCGGATCCTCCTCAGCGCTTACCACAAAGACTGGTAAGACTTTCAAGTAATTTTTTGATTTAAGGCTCACTTATATATTTTCCAGAAACTGCAGCAGCTGCACCACCCCAGAAGACTAAAAAAACCTGGGAGCTGAATAACTTTGATATAGGTCGCCTTTTGGGTCGTGGTAAATTCGGAAATGTCTATTTGGCACGCGAAAAGGAATCCCAATACGTAGTGGCTCTCAAGGTGTTGTTCAAGCGTCAGATCGGTGAATCAAATGTGGAGCATCAGGTGCGACGTGAAATCGAAATTCAGTCGCATTTGCGTCATCCGCACATACTTCGTTTATATGCCTATTTCCATGATGATGTGCGCATCTATTTGATCTTGGAATATGCCCCACAGGGTACACTTTTCAATGCCTTGCAAGCCCAACCGCTAAAGAGGTTCGATGAACGACAATCGGCCACCTACATCAAAGCTTTATGCTCGGCCCTATTGTATCTGCATGAGCGTGATATTATCCATCGTGATATTAAGCCAGAGAATCTCTTGTTGGGTCACAAAGGTGTGCTAAAGATAGCCGACTTCGGTTGGTCTGTCCACGAGCCCAATTCCATGCGTATGACTTTGTGCGGCACTGTGGATTATTTGCCACCGGAAATGGTTCAGGGCAAGCCTCACACCAAAAATGTCGATCTCTGGAGTCTGGGTGTCCTCTGCTTTGAACTTCTCGTTGGTCATGCTCCGTTCTTCTCGAAGAACTACGATGAAACCTACAAAAAGATTTTAAAAGTCGACTATAAACTGCCGGATCATATCTCTAAGGCTGCTTCACATTTAATATCTAAGCTGTTGGTTCTTAATCCGGAGCATCGTTTAAATTTGGGTGATGTTATGATGCATCCTTGGATAAAAGCCCACACCCAAAAAGACGGGCAGTAATTTTATTTTTTTCCCATTTTCAATATATTTAATGTTTTTAGTTCACGTAATTTAATTATGGTTTATTGAATAAAAAAGAAATCATTTTCCGTGTTTCCTTTTTTCATAGTGATCAAAAATTAATATTGTTTTACCATTTTTACTTATTCCTTTTTTTTTGTGTTGTTTTATTTTTTATTTATATATTCAAAATATATTTAAAACAGAATCGTAGTAGTTTCCCTTTCCGAAATAATCGTCAGGAGATAGCTGATCACAAACTTAATCAATTTTTCCAAGATTGACACAAATTGAATGTCTAAAATTGCTTTTCAGAGTAATTTATACATATGTATATCAAAGGACGAAAATCCCGATACGTTCGAAATAATGGTTTTTAAGCAAAAAATTAAATTTATTATTTTTGGTCAAACAATACGAATTATGAAATAATCATTAGTCTCATAAGACTCAGATATTAATTTGACAAGTGTAAAAAATAAAACTCGAGGAATAATTATTTTTTGAGTCTATTTATTCGCTTAGTAGTAGTTTTAATTTGTAGGCTTTGATGTAGTTAACCCAAAATGTATCTTTACTATGTATTATAGAATGGTATAAACAAAAATGACATATTTTTAATAAGGTTTATAGAAGTGAATAATTTAGTCATTTAAAAACAAAATCATTATTTACCGTTTCACATTAGTTTAAAACGTACATATATAAAAAATTCAAAGCACAAACACGCGGTTTTTTCATTTAATTTAATTGTCAAATATAACTTTCAAATATATTTATATTTTTATATAGAAATAATACCAGTAAAAAATAGTAAAGCTTTAGCTATAATTTATGAATACAAATTTGTAAGTGTATAAAATGTTAGCAAAACGTTATCCCATTCTTTTTCCCAAGAAATTAAGTAGAATCTGCAACGATTACATTTTAGGGGTTTCCTTATACGTATACCATATTATACCATATATAATTAACTTTAAATAGTCTTTCAGACTTTCCAAAACTAGTTACAATTTATTAACAGCTCATCTCTGCTTTGGGATAAGCAAAAAAAAAAGTATAAAATGCAAAAGGTAAAGAAAATTAGTTTGCGAATTGCTAAATAAACTTTGATAACTTGTACCTTATTTAATAACTAATTAGCTAAATTAATGACATATTGAGACACATGTTTGTTCGTATGAGAGAGAAAGGAGGAGGGATGGCCAATTTAACTTAACTCTTTTTGTTCTTGTTGTTGCACATTTGCCGCCATTAATAATTAATGTGAAAGGATTTCGTATATATATATCTAATGTCTAATAGCTTCGGCGCCTTGCTTGCGAGCCGCCGCATTGGAATAGTCGTCCTCTGCAAAAACAAATTAAAAGATAATAGTTTAGTAATTTGTAGTTGGAATATATATATATATATAAACTAACCATCTTGATCCTCTTCTAGGCCATCGTCTAGATGTAGACCTTCGGGAAACTCTTTACCCTGATCGGCAGCAATTTCATTATTAAGATTATCATCGAGTAAATGTTGCGGTTGCTTGACAGCTACATCAGCCATATCATCATCGTCTTCACCCACGGCACCTGGCCCTGCCAACGCCTCTTCACCACCATCTTGGGGCTTGGGCCCTCTCTCTTCAGGTCCAGCTTCACCTTGCCCTTGTCCTGGTCGCCCAGCAGCTGCTGGCAATTCTCCATCAAAGAAATGCTGTTCAGCTCCTCCTGCGGCGGCTGGCAAATTGAAATTTGGCTCATTAAGAGCATCTTTTACCTCATGGGCACCGGAATCCTCCCCTGCCTTTGCTTTGGTTTCCAAATCGTTTACTACATTGGCATAACGATTGTTGGCTTCGTTTTTGGGCAGCTCTTCTGCGGCCGTATCCTCTCCCTTGTTCTCAAAATTGTCAGGAATTGGGGCCACATTTTCAGGTAGCTTGCGTTCCGCTGGCTTGGCTGGTGGCAAAGCCAAAGGAGGCAATCCACTACTACTTACGCTGGGCTTGGGAGCAACTGATGCGTTCGGACCCACGTCCTGTTGCTTGGCCGCCGCCACTGAGCTTGAGCTGGTGCTTATTTTGTGTGGCGGACTCAAGGGGGAGATATTTCCAGCGGAGGCCAGCTGTGGCTCCTCCTGTTGTTGTGATTGAGGTTGTTGCGATTTGGGAATAATCTGAAAATTTTCAACAGAATTCAATATCAGACTATTATTCTGGCGGATTAGGGGCAGCTGCTCCTGTTTTGGATGGTTAGTAGTTGTTGTTGTTGTCGTTGATGTTCTTATTGTTGGGTTAGTTGCTAGCAGTTTTACCCCGAGGCTACTGGCACCGCGACCGCCACCAATCCTGTATAGGCCTTCACTCACTTGTACTTGCTCATCGAATGTTTTGGATTTCTCGTTGCGTGGCTTCTCAATACTGTGCGCCAATTGACCGGCACTGGAGTGAGAACGTGTAGTGGTGGCCATATGCTCGCCAGGTTTGTTCAATTGCTGTTGATGTGGTGCCTCGGCCGGCTGAACTTTAGGCACATAATGACAATGGGTCTTAAATTCCTTAACGGCTAATTCCAAGGCATGAATTTTATGCTCGGATTCAGAGCGTAGTTTATCGTGTTTTTCCTAAAAAGCATA
The DNA here is from genome assembly GCA_024703675.1 of Drosophila nebulosa. Classification (NCBI taxonomy): domain Eukaryota; kingdom Metazoa; phylum Arthropoda; class Insecta; order Diptera; family Drosophilidae; genus Drosophila; species Drosophila nebulosa. The sequence goes on along the minus strand of JANFPS010000007.1, from coordinate 277,599 downwards.
AACTATATGAAAAACTTTTCATGTGTTTTCATTGATTCTGAGTCACCTTCCATTGGGCCACTTCTTGCTCCTTGGCCGTCTTATCTTTATGTAGCTCCGCCAACAGCGTTTGCAGCTTCTGTTCAAAGACATTTGTGTCTTCTATATGCTGCTTCTTGCTCTTAACAATCTCTGCCTCCAGCTCATTACGTTTGTTTTCCAATAATTTAAACTTCTCTATTTGCTCTTCGTATTTCTCCTGCGTTTCCTGCTGCTTTTGCATGGCTTCGGCCAATTGATTATCGTACTTCTCCTGCAGACCCATCTTTTCGGAACGCAAAACATTGGCCCTCTTTTCCGCTGTTAACTTTTCTGCAGTTAAAGCTGGAGAAAATTAAACCATTAACTTGGTTTGCTCTGACAAGAAGATAGGCACAAGGCAGAAACTTACATTGCATCTTGACACTGAGCCCCTCCTGAAAGGCGCGACTCTCGTCCAATTGTTGTTGCGATAAATGGTAAATGACAATCATCATTAGCAGCACTATAAACATGGTCATCAATATACAAATCCGTACACGCCCTGAACGGGCGAATCGAGTTGAGCTCATGCTCATTGCTTTGCCGTATACTTGTTTATTGTTGGCTAAAAAAATTTACTTTATTTCATGAAGTGTTGCCCACCACCAATGATAAATATGCCAGTGCTGCCAACTTAGCTATTTACCCACTAGATTCGTAAGTTTAAAAAATGCGGCTGAAAACAGCATTAAACTTAATGAATTTAAATAAAATAACTATTTATCGATTAAATATCGATTTAATGAAAACAAGCCCAAATGAAGCTATTCGAAAATTGTAAGAAAATTAATGCACTAACAAAAATGTATTTTAAATAAGTTTCATATAAAATAAAATAATTATAATCGTGTTCGGCTTAATTACCTCAAATGCTGTTGGTCCCCAAATCCAGTTCTCGACCATTTCTTTTTTACCTCAAAGCTTAAAACATGTTTAAATTTGATTTTTTGAATATCTCGAAAACAGTTCTTAAAAAGAAAACATAAACAAATTGCATTTTCTTGTTTTTTGACCTCAAATTATTGTAAAAAAAGTTTTCATTTATAAGATTCATTCGTTGAAATTTGTATTAGTTAACCAGTGTAATATGTGGTGCAGTAAATATAGCAGTATAAAGCTAAACGCTAAAAAAAGTATTTTGATACCTCTGTTGGCCTTTTTTAGCCGTATGTTATTTCGCATTACATTTTCTTATTTATCTGCAAAAGTTAACGTTTTTCACCGAATTAAAATTTTCTAAATTAAAAATTAAAGATTCTTTCTAATCAGTAACAAGCAAGTGAGTAAGAAAAGCCATTTTTACACTATGCGCTCTAAATTGATGGAGTTGGTTTGTGCTTTAAAAAGGCCGGCCCCTCCCTTTTACTTATCTGTCTCATACCCCCACCTCCTCTTATTCATCAACTTAAAATGTTTATCTTTTGTTCTTGTTGGAAATAACGATAAGACTTTAAAGGCTATGTGGAAGGCAAGTGCTGGACACCAGATCCAGGCCACCAGTGGCCCAGCGGCTGAGGATGATGATTGGGAAACGGATCCGGATTTTGTCAACGATGTGAGTGAGCAAGAGCAGCGCTGGGGATCTAAAACAGTAAGCGGTAGCGGACGGACAGCTGGGGCAATTGAGTGAGTCATTATTGGTAACATTTTGCTGATTAATGAGAATAATTTGAGTTCATTGTTCTCAGCATGGATAAACTGCGCGAGGAGACGGAAAAGTCAGATTTGGATAGAAAGAAGCAATTGCTCAAGGATCAAAATGCCGGCTATGGGTATGGCGGCAAATTCGGAGTTGAGAAAGATCGTATGGATAAATCGGCTGTGGGTCATGACTATCAGGGCAAAGTGGGCAAACATGGCTCACAAAAGGACTATAGCGATGGATTCGGGGGAAAATTTGGGGTCCAATCGGATCGTAAGGACAAATCTGCTGTAGGCTGGGATCATCTGGAGAAGGTAGAGAAACATGCATCGCAGAAAGATTATTCCACTGGCTTTGGTGGCAAGTTCGGTGTCCAATCGGATCGTAAGGATAAATCCGCTGTCGGCTGGGATCACATCGAGAAGGTGGAAAAGCACGAGTCACAAAAAGGTAAGAACTTATAACCTTTGGCAAGGATTTTTCTTAATCCCTAACCATTCTCGTAGATTATTCCAAGGGCTTCGGTGGCAAATTTGGTGTTCAAGAAGATCGTAAAGATAAATCTGCTGTGGGATGGGATCATGTGGAAGCTCCCCAGAAGCATGCCAGCCAAGTGGATCACAAGGTTAAGCCAATTATTGAGGGAGCGAAACCCTCAAACTTACGTGCCAAATTCGAGAACTTGGCCAAGAATTCCGAAGAAGAGAGCCGCAAACGTGCAGAGGAGCAAAAACGGTTACGCGAAGCCAAAGATAAGCGGGATCGGGAGGAAGCAGCCAAGCAGACTATTGTTGAAAACACTCCTCGATCTTCAGGAGAGGAGGGAAGGGCATCTCCAGCTCCAGTTAAGGGCAGTCGCGCTGCTATTCAAACAGGCCGAACCGGTGGAATAGGCAATGCCATCAATGCCTTTAACCAAATGCAATCGCCTTCAACACCCGAGACGCCATCAGTGCGCAAAGAGCCCATTTTTATTCCCAAGGAGCAGCCAGCTCCGGTTCCAGCTATCGACACTGTGACGCCGGTAAAGGTTGAAGAAGTAATTCCAGCAGAGCCTTCTGTACCAAGCACTCCAGCTCTAGGTGTAGTGGCTGTGTCGTCGCCAGTTGCTTCTCCAGCTCCAGTGGCAGCTGCAGCAGTTCCTCCTCCAGATGTAGTGCCCAAAATCGAAGTGGAAACCGTGGCGACGCCTCCACGCAGTGAGCCACAATCGCCGGCACATGCGCAACCCGAGCCCGAGCCAGAACCAGAGCCTTTGTATCAAAATCAAGCCGAGATTAAAGCTGCATCCCCATTACCAGCGGCTGACACCGCTGCTCCTCCCTCTGCCGCTTCCTCTACCGATTCGGATGCCATTTATGCCAATTCGGACAATCTTGCCGACTATCTGGAGGACACTGGAATTCATGCGATTGCATTATACGACTACCAGGCTGCCGATGATGACGAGATTTCATTCGATCCCGATGATGTTATCACCCATATTGAGAAGATCGACGACGGCTGGTGGCGTGGTCTATGCAAGAATCGTTATGGCCTTTTCCCAGCCAATTATGTGCAAGTGACTAAATAAAGCTCCTGAGACGCAGCTCAAGCAACAGCAACAAATTCTTCCGTTTTGAAAGAACAAAAGCAACTCCCAATTGTATTTAATTTACTAACAATTCCACTCACTAGATTCATTTATACATCTGCTACTAACACCTGGCCCGTCTTTTGGGCCTTCTATTCCTACATTTAAAATGATATGTGCAACAAAACAGTTTAAAGGTTGAAATGAATGAAGGAACAGAGTCCTGAATGCATTTTATTTACTCATTGTATTCCATTTAATTTTTTATTTCTATTTGACGTTCTTTGTATTTCTAATGTGAGCGTATTTTAGCTAAAAAAAAAAAAAAAATATCCATATATTTATATATTCAGCAATATGTTGGAATTTTTCAAAGTTTATTGTTATATTTTATTTGGATTTGTCTAAAGTTTATAAAGTGTCAGGATAAAATGTTAAAGACAGTCACAACAACAAAAAAAAAGTCTGCTCCTTTTTTATATAAAAAAATAAATCAAAAAATTACATATTGAATGGTTTTTGTGTTTATTATTCACGTCATTATTTAAAAATGCAATATCTCGTTCCTTCAAATTTAAAATTACGCGGTAAATACATTATCGATAAATATCGTTATTAAAAAATTGTTTTGAAATTTGTCAAAGAAAGGGCGATCGTGAGAAGCAAAAACTGGAGTCGGTAAGTCATGGGTAAGGAAGGCGACTCATTTTTAAGAAAAAAAAATATAACTCGAACTTTATCGATTGTCGATGTCCCAACGTCGTTGGGACCAGCTCCATTCGGTAATCGGTGCTAACAGTAAAAAAAGGGCTGCAATTTCTGATGTAAAAAAAAACAACACTGGTTGACAGCTGTTATTATTGATTGTTCGTTTCTGCTTAAAAAAATGTGAAAAACTCGAAGCAGAACGCTAAAATATTAATAAAATATTTAAACGCTTGCTTGACAAGTGTGAAATGGAAATTGATTAGATATAAAGTTGGTAAGCCATGTGAAAAGCGAATAAAAAAGCTTGTGTGACTCCAAAGCACTGCCACTCTGTTTACTCCGCCCATTGTGACGTTATGCCGCTGCGGCGCAGTGTGCAACTTGTATCGATTAATTGCAATAAAATGAAGATACACAAATTGCTCTTTGTTCTTTTTCGACTTAGGATTCACAAAACCCAAAAGTAACGCGAACGCAAACCAAACACACCATGGAATCACCTCTGTTTGCCAAGGGGAACAATAATTTGGGTGGCCAGAAAGTGTCGCCCGGCGACAAAATGAGCTCCAGCCTGAATTCAAGCACATTGGAGGACACCACACCCAGTGATTCGGGCATTCAATTGCTGGACTCGGAGAATAGTGACGCAATGATCGAATCCATTGGATCCTATGAAACGGCTGCAGCTGCCGATGCTAATTCAAATGTGACAAGTGCTGTTGCTGCTGCAGCTGCCGTTGAAGAGGCTCAAATGATCACCAGTGCTTGCTCCAACTTCGACACCACAGAAAAGATTGTCTACAGACGCAAGGTGCACAAGACATCATCCGCACCGAAAGCGCCCAAGAAAAGAGTATCCTTTCATGAGGACATACTCAAAAATACCCGCACGGACAACATACACATTGAGCATGGTTTTATTACCTACAAAAATGGACGCAAACTGGCCATAGGACAACCCGGCGGAGTTGCTAGAGCAGCGGGACGCTATTCCTGGTGTGTGGAACGTAATGGAGCTGATGGTGGTCAGTCAGGTGGTCCAAATGAAATCTCTGCTGCCGGGCGTTACAACGGAGACGATGATGATGATGAAGAGGGCGCCGCTGGTGGTAATAGTGGTCCAGGCGCTGGACGCCGCCGACGTTTGGTCTATCGAAATGCTTGCTCCGATGTGCTTGACTATGGCCACACGGATATTTATGATACCAACGAGCCACATGGTCTACAATATGATAATTCTGGAGTCTTTGAATATGCACCACCGCCACCCACAGTACGTGGCGATGGCATGGACAGCAGCACCAGCTCTAGTTCCAGCATGGATTCCGATGAGCAAGAGCCCAATTCGAATACCAATCGCAAAAGCAGCTCCTGCGATTGCATTGGCATGAGTCATGTCAATAATAATTTAATTGGTAAGAAATAAAATAGAAGCTTCTAGTTCTTCTTAGTTTCACTCCTTTATTTCTTTTTATATGCAGGCAACAACTGCTATTACTCGGAGCCCAATATTGGAGGAGTATCCAAGTCGGTGTGGAATAAGGAGAAGAAACCAAAATCTAGTTGTTTAAAGAAAACCAAACGTCAGACGAATATAATCCAGGAACATGATCTTAATGGACGCTTGAAAAAATTTAATGTGCACGATAGTAGTAAAATGATTTTTGGCTCTTTGAAGAGTATTTTCACCATGCCCCTACCCGAACGTGGTGTTCCCGAGGGCTCAGAAGATTTGCAAGCGGTTATTGAATGTGTCCCAGAATTGGAGCAAACGCCAGAGCACAAACTTAAACCCAAGTTATCGGTATCTTCCCCCTCATCTCCGCCACTTAAAGCCAAACCATTTTTAAGCAAGAGTCTTGATGGCAACAAACAGACGGCAAATGTCAAGATATTTGTACACAATGTCGATCAGCAGTTGCGGCACAAAAATGATGAACCTAGTCTTAGTCCCAGCTCCAGCTCCTCCATATTGAAGCAAAAACAAAATCAATTGCTTCGCCAAGACGAATTTGATACGCAAATGGAAACAATTGAAAACAATAATCAACAGCAGCAGCCGCCGCCAAATCATTTTCGCAGCAAATTTATTATTAATTGTGAGAGCACTGTATTCGAGCACACTGGTGTCTCCTATGAGACATCCCATGATGAGAATCAATTGCAAGCAGACTTCACAATGCAACAACAACAGAACCAGCACAGCAATGTGGCTAGCCTTTTAGAACAAAATACGCCTATTGCCCAGCCAGCTAGTCAAATGAAATCATCATTCATTGCAGCTCCCATAGCCAAGACATTTAGTAATTTCTTTCGCAGTCTCAAGGAGAGCAGCAGCAACTCCACAGCGAGTACTCCGCTGGCTGCGGATAGCAGAGAACAGCTGATGGCCGCTGATTGTTATTTTGGTAAGAGAAAAACAATAGAAAATTTGATTTAATGGTTCTAATTTGAATTTTTGGCGGAGTTTTGAATCCATGAAATTTCATAAAAGAAAAAATATTTTCATTTTTGTTTTTTACAGCTAAGAAAATGAACAAGTCAGAGCAGCAGCAGCAGCAGCAGCAAGTGAAGACACTATCGCCTATATGTCAGCTACCCAATGCTCAGTCGTCATCCACCATATCCGAGCTTAGCTCCATTAGCAATAATACCAATACTCATACCACTAGCAACAGTCAAACCCATACCAATTCCTGCTCGCTGCCCAAACCCATTGTCCACGTGGTAGAGCGACAAACTCGTCATTTGGCCTCGCCATTGAAGAAACGTGGTGGTGGTCAGCCTTTGAATCAGATGGCACGCTATGGCGATCACCTCCATAGTCGCAGTCTACATAGCCCCAGCACTTATCTCAATGCACGCGGGGGCAGTGGCCGTGATTCAAAGAGCACCATACTTAGCGATGATTTTGATGATATACTCACTATAACAACAACAACAACGGATACAACCAAACCCAGTTTGGCGGCTGATAGTGATCTGGTTATTGTGGACTATACAGATGTGGATTATGCCCATCTTTTGAAACCACCGCCGGCAAAAACGTCGCTTATTAATCGTTTTCTACGTAATGTAACACAAAAGAAAATCATGGAGACGTCGATAAGGCGCAATAATTTCTTTGCCGATAAATTGAAGAATGAACAGAAACTTCTGGGTTCCACTCAGCTTTATGTAAAGGGTGCTCGTCCGAAAAATTATGAGCTAATTGATGATTTAAATGCGGAAATAGCTATGGAAATTGAAATGTCTGGTGCAAATTCACCACGCCGCGAACTAATCCAAATGGGTATATCTGACATGTCCGATGTGTCACATTTTGAACTGGGCATAGGAGAAATATCTGTAGACATTTTCAATGGCAAGTCTTTGACCATATTAAGTGAAACCAAAGAGCAGCTCATCAAGGTAAAAGACACCAAACGTCGACTCGTCTTAAGTCCAATCGCTAATCTCTTTTTTTTCCTAGGTCTTTAAACTCTATACAGGTTATAGTCGAGAGGGTTATATGACACCAGTTTTAGTGCTACTTACCGATCGTTCTTTATATGTAACAGATTTGGTACGAAATTGTCTGTGTGCCAAATTTGTATTGGCCTACAAGGATTTGGATGTTATATTGGTGAGAAAAGGCCATTGGGATAGGTTTTTGTTGTCTTAAAACTTAAATTTTTCCGTTTAATTTTAGATGGGACCATTTGGCAATACGGTTTTGCTTAGCAATAGTACACGGGACATGCAACAAGTTTTATTGGCTGGTGGTCCATATCCAGCTGATGCTTTGGTGGCCAATTTGGAATTGTGCGCTCGACGTAGCGGATCAACTTTGCCCGCTGTGGGCCAATTGACTATGGAACATTTAGCCCCCTTGCAAGCATTTGTGAGGGCCAACAGCTGTGTGGGCAAAGATGAGCGTTGGATGTTCTATGCCGTGGTCAATGTACCAGTCGGTGGGGGCTTAAGTTTATCTGGAACAGTTGCTGAGGACGAACAAGAGCCGCTGGGACCGAATATGAAAGGTTTTCTTATGCATCGCCGTGTTAAAGAAGCAACTTCCAAGGCCCACTGGCAGCCAGGTTACTTCTTACTCAAGTGAGTGGCATACAATCTGCCATCAATCATTAAATATTTAAGCATTCATTACTTATTAGGGCTGGAGTCTTGTATATGTTCCACGATTCGAATCAGAAACTTCCAAGCTGGGCCATGGCTATGGCTGAGTGTCAGGGAGCTCGACGAGCTGTCAAGTCAATGCGTCCGCATTGCTTTGAAATTTTATTAAAGAAAGAGCTATTACAATTGGCCGCACCAGATGAGTATGTGGCCTCAGAGTGGCTGCAGTCTCTGCTTCAGTCAGCGAGTGGTGTAAGTTCAAGAATCAGGTTGACCACATATAAAAAATAATTTTTAAACATTTTTTGCAGCTTTTCGAATTGCAAGAAAACTATAAGGCATTGGGTTGTACCCTGATAGTCACACAGAATCATTTGATAACCCTACGTGAGGATTTCTCTGCACCCCTACGGCAGGTTCAGTTGAAGGCAAAGCCAGATGAGCAAATACCAATGAATGTTGAAAACAAAACTCTCCTGTGTGAGGAAGATTTGCTAAGTGGTTTCGAGACCAGCAGTCTAATGAGCTCCACATTGAGCACACCCACACGAGGCACACGGAATTCCACACCCACAAAGCAGCTTGCATTGGCAGCAATGCCCGCGGCCAAGCCACCTTCCGAACAAAGTTTTATGAGCAGTGCCTATGGTAAAAACTCTGGCCTGCAGATACTCACCTGTGCTGATATTAAGGCCATGACTGGCATCAAAATCCCCTCACACAGTGAGACCTGGTGGTGTATTCTGGAGTTTTCGTGTCAGGAGGCGCCCTTAGAGTGCCAAGATGATTTGGTGATCTTTTTTGCTAGCAGCTTGGAAATGCAACGTTTTCTACGTTTGCTAGAACAGCTCTGGCAGGCCAAGAATGTAAGCATACAAAATTAATTGAATACAAAAATAAAAATTATAAATTTTCCCATTATATATAGAACGACCTCTTTCCTATTATGGTAATGGACGATGAGGAATCTCTTGCTGATCAGTGCACTAAGCTTTATACTGAAATCAATCGGGTCTGGGAGCCCCTATTGACGGCTGCTCTGGGTTATCCGCTTTAAATTTAATCTGCCCTAGAAGTACTAAATATTAAATACTCCCACTAAAATAATATGCCATAACTAAACTTGTGCTTATATATTTTGTTATAAAAAATACTCAAAGCATAAATTTATGCTGACGAACAACAAATGGTAGCTACACACAAAAACACTTGAAAAACATATATATCTCAAATATTTCAATATAAACAAAACTTTAATGTATTATTTTACCATTTCAATTTATATTTTGCACTGTTATTATTTATTGTAAGTAATTTTTTTTATTTGTGATATTAAGCTTAAGTTGCTGATTCGTATTAATTATTGTTTATATTCTGTGTCACCGTGTAGAAAATTGCACAAAAAAATAAAAATGCTTTATTAAAGTGTAAACTATATTATCTTACAAACGAATGGATTCAACTGATATTAATGTATATGAATGTATTTCGTGAATTAGTCCAATCTAATAATCATATTACATATTATTCAATATATATACATATACTATATATTCGATATTATTAACTATCTAAGATGGCATAAGGAATGTTTTTGGGAGAATTATTTTTGAATTTTGATTGAAGAGGAAGAAATATGTGAAGAAACAATGACATGAAAGTATTTACTTATTTGATATATATACATATACGATTTATAAAATACAAAAAAAAAACATTTAATCAATGGCTCTAACAAAATATATACAAAGTGCTATATTATATTATGACGATGTTTTCATACGAAACGAAATCCCACAAGACAAATTGCCTTTACTCTTAAGCTTATATCTGATACTTAGTACTATTATTTCAATATTAAGATGTCTATGACTAGATGAAAAGAGCAAACAGCTGTAGGTACCTTTAATTTGCCAAATATATGTATATACATACATATGTATATACATAAATAATGTAAAAGCAGACAATAGTACAAGGACTAGCATGAAGTGCAAGTGGGGTTAGAAAAAAAATCGCTTTAATATTTAACACCCAAACCCAAACCTCTTCTCTATGCATCGTCCCGGCCACTCATAATGCAATTTGCAATTAGCAAAAGTCGAAACCCTCAGAAAATGCACACCTTAAGCTTTTTTTTCGATTATGTTTTTTTTTTCTGTATGAAAACATCAACTAAACAGTTCATAATAATTAATAAATGGTATTGAAACATAATGACAAAAGTGCAATTTTTTTAAGCTCTTTGGGATTAAATATCCAAAGTGTTTGAGATGAGATAAACAAAGAAAAAAGGAGGAAAAGAAAAGGGGTTTTTTTTTTATGGTTTAAAAGGTGAATTGTAAAGGGGTAATCGGTCTATATGTACACAGAAAAGCAGATGGGGGTCTCGAGATAAACTGCATTGCATGTGGAAATCATTTTCAGCTGATGATGATGATCAGAGCCAATAGATATTGACTTTAACACGAAAAGAAGGGCGATAGCGGGAAAGTGGAAGATCAATGGAAGAGGAAGATAAATGCATAATTGGAAAATATGCCTCAAATTAAAGATAAACACATGTGTGTATTGTATACATACATATATATATATAAATACATGTATGTACATATGTGCATACATTGTAACAATAAGAACTTAACTCGGAAATCCACCTAAACAAAGCCATGCATTGAAAAAGTAAACGAGAGTCCAGAAGCAAGAGAGCCAGAGTGGGAGAATGAGAGAAAACGCAAAGATAGATTTTTGGGGAAGGAGAGACAGAGTCAAAAAGAGCGACACACAAAGAGAGAGAGAGAGAGAGGAGGACGCTTGGAAAGTCACCAACTCCAACCCTCATACATACATAAGTCAAACGAATGGAAACTGCAACAAGAACATTAAGGAAACTATTTTTTGGTCCACGGTATGATCTATACGACTTAGCAATCAACTACATAATGGTTAAGAAATTATATGTACATATGTATATTGTTAGTAAATGTACATTGCACATACATACATACATACATACATACAAACATATGTATGTACATATGTATGTATATGGCTGTGGCCTTTAGTGATCGCAAATTTTTAAATATTTTTACAATACAATTCTGTTGTGGTGGTACTCCAATACCCCATTCTGTAGCTCATCAGCCTAACAATATAAAACACTTGCAGCAGGCTCACCAGAGCAGCAGCAGCACATGAAGAGGAAAAGAAAAAAAAATCAAAAATGCATTCCTGACAGAGAGAGAACCAAGAGAGAGAACGACACAGAGAAAGAGAGGGAGAGCCAGAGAGCATGAGAGTGGGTGCTGACTGCTGGCTCTCTGATTAGAGTTGGTGCCTTGCACTCACTTTCATTTAGAGTACGTAAAATAATTGTATCTCAGATCCATCTACAAATATGTATGTATGTACATATGTATATATTAGACGTCTGCATGAATGCATTCAAAACAAAGCCACATTGAGTACATTCGAATTGAGTAGAATATGAGTGAGTGAAAAAGACAGAATGAGACGAATGTGTATAGTACTGTTTCGCTAGACGAACATTTTGTGTTTCGTCTCGAAAAAGAGAGTATCACGAAAGGAGAGCAAAATGAAATGAAAACTTCGAGAACATTCGAACTACTCAAGTAGTTCGCAGAATACTTTGTGTACTCACTTTGTGCTTTGGGAAATTGTGTGCAGACGTGTGAAATGGAAGGCGAAGATGCAGAAAGAAATGTATGTATTTGTCGGCAAATGCCACCGTGTTGTTTTTGTGTTTTGTTTTGTTTATAGCTTGTGTTTCAGTATTACTAACAAAATGTGTAGTTGTGACCGTCTATAAATTGTTTCTGTGTTGATATTTGCAGATTTAATATTTATTTGATTAAATACATTTCTATATTTTCTTTATTTTTTCCTCTTTCTTTTAACAGATAACACAGCAGAAAACAGCTGTCAATATTCGAATGTATTCAATATACAACATTTAATTACTTCTGCTGCTCACTCACTCACTTCGTTTCTTTTCGGGTATATTTTTCAGCAGCCGAGTGAAACACGACTTCAGTCACTCACTCATTCTCATTTCGTTTGGTACAAGTATTCACTCAATTCAATTTTGACTTTGTACATTTGAATGTGTTTTTTTTGCCATTCATGCAGACGTCTAGTATATATACATATGTATGTATGTATGTACATATGTTTGTATAAATGCACCCCAAAAGTTGGAAAACCAAATAAAAATACACCAAGCAGAGCTACAATCACATTCACATTTCACATTGTGTGTGCGTTATTCTCGAGTTGGCATTGGCCACTCGGGTCAGGCTAAAGTCGACTGCTCAATGTCCTACCAACAATGAGAAAAGGAGTATTATTTACCACTAATTATTATTACACACATATATATACATATATAACTAATACCTATTCGAGCAAATTTTATAGGCAAAGCATTTAAAAATCTATTTGCTAAAATGCTGCAAAATTGAATCTGAGATTGAAAAAAAAAAACAACAATTTAGACGCAGCCCAACCCGCATGGCTTAAAGAGAACAGCAGCTACAACAACAACGGTAGCACCGTACAACAAAAGTAGTTCGTCTCAGTCTTGAAAACCAGTTTTTATGCTGATAACCGGTTTTTCGTTTTCATCCTGATAACATGGCTGGTTCGTTTGAGTCGGCTTAGTTTCAGTCAGTCTCTTTCGTTCTCCAGCAACATCAATTGCACTTCGCGTCATCATTAAACACATGTGCCGTGTGTGCGTGCGTGTGTGTGTTTGTGTAGGTGTATAATAAATATTAAGCTAATGCTTAATTCAAGTGTAGCGCTAGGGCCTGTCTCATATGGCCGGCTCTAAATGTGCAGTTAAAGTAAGGAATCATTGTACGTTCGTATGTATGTGCATGTATATATAAACATACATACTACAAATAAAACGCGCATTTTCCAGAGAAAGAGAAGAGTAGAAAAAAAAAACTTCCACCCTCAAAGCGGCATACAAACATCATCTCATGCACATAAATACATGCATACACATGAATGTACATACACTAAGCGAAAAAGATTGTCTAAAAGGTTACTATGCGAATTTTGTTAAGTGCCCAAATGCCTCCGACTTCTTTATCTCACATTTCAATAATGTTGCATGAACTAAAGTTACAAATTTGCGTTAATTCGATATACATATGTACATAGTTGACTAGCAAACAAAGTTTGAGCATGTGTTGTTACACTTAGATAAAACGAAAAACAAAAAGATGCATCAAAAAAAGTGTTTTTGTTCCATTTGACTAAGCTTGAGCATGTGTTTTTACTTTTCATCAAAATGCATTCTTATGACCCTTGATTTTCTCTCAGTGTGTTCGTACAAACTAATACAAAAAAAGAGAGCAGAGTTGGTCTGCCTGCCTGCGTTGCGTCGCTGTCGCTGCTGCTTGTCTCTGCCCTCTGCCTGCTTGGTGTGTGTGTGTGTTGTTGCCTGCCCCAGTGTTTCCGCTTTCTTTCGTTTTTCGTTGTAAATGTTACTTTTAGTTCGATGTCGGAGCCTCGACGAGCCGGTTGTAAGCGTGACTTTCGTTTAATTCTGCTTTAATATTATTATTGTTGTTGTTGTTGTTTGGCTGTCGTCGTCGTAGCCGTCGCCGTTGTTGTTGACGTCGTCGTCGGTGCCGTAAGTGCTGGTGAGAGGGCATATATATGAATGTATATGTTTGTTTGTGCGTGAGCGTGTGTTTAGTTTAAGCGAAATTGAAAGTTGTACATTTTCCTACCCCCAAAAAAAGCAAAGCACAGCATACAATCGCGCGCTGTGAGTGCTGCCCAGTGCGTGTGTGTGAGTGAGTGAGTGAGTCTATGTGTGTGTGTACACCACGCCATACCAACAAAAATCAACCCCCACCAACAAGAGTAGAAAAACAACAACCAAACGCAAACGCAAAGTAAGCAGCAGCAGCAGCACCAACAGCCAACCAACCAACCACCCACTCCCACTTACAGTTCAACTTCAACTCCTGAAAAGCTAGCAGCCGTCGCCGCATAAAGTCGTCATCATCAAGCAGCAACAACAACACCATCGCCTGGAATCGATCTTCGTGTGCATTGTTGTTATTGTTGTTGTGTTAAGTGTTTTGCTATAATGTGGTTCAAACTGAAAATATAAAACCCCACAACCACTCCCCCTTTATAATTTATCTAAAGAAAGATAAAGAAAAGCAAAGTGTTTCACAAGTGTAGAGAAGAAAGAAATAAAGAAAGAGTAGTGCCCCCACCCTTACTATCTCTTTAAGCCATTTGAGATCGAGGATTTCTTGTGTTTGTCATGATGAATTTCTCAGCATTTGGCGGCCCCTTCTCTGGCATACATCAGTTTGCCGCTAAATTTGATGCACAAACGCCCGGAGCATTCGGTACACCGCCCGCAAATGCAGCAGCCGCTGCTGCAGCGGCTGGAGCCGGTGATAATCATGTGCAGCGCTATCAGACAACCAATGGCAATCACTTCAATCAGAATGTGCCTAACGGTAAGTAAAATGGGGGGGGGGGAGAAACATGCACTAAACATGCATGTGCATCTCACTAAACTCCCTATCTGTCCATCAGAGAGAGATCTCCGTCTCTCCCTTTCTCTCTTTCTCTGTACGCGTGTATGTGTGTCTGTACAACATAATCACTAAAAATTTATTTTATTTTTATCGATTTATTTTCGCCTTCTGCCGCTGCTAACGCTAGCAGTGCCGCTAACAGCAACGTCAGGGCATACACTCACACACACTTAGTTTTTTCTGTTCTATTCCCCTCGTGCTATTCTCTTCTCTCACACTCGCTACGCGAGGAGGGTCTCCTCTCTCTCTTATGGTTTGAAAAATAAGCTGACTCTTTTTCTGACTCTCGTACGCAATGTAAACACACACACACACACACACACACACATTTGCTTTAGGTAAAACTTGGAAAATATTAACGTTGTTAGAATAATATAATTTTCTCTTTAAAAAACCAGAGAATAACTTGGTCCTGATGAAGAAAATAGAAACACACTTAATTCTATTGTGGCTAGCTGTAAATGTATGTACAGTGAAAACTGAGTTGGGTAGACAAAAAACTAGGGCGATGTACATACATACATATGTCGCTGTCCGCTAAAGTTTTAATTGCATGTCGTCTAGTTTTAGTCCGCGCAAGAGGGTATCAACACTAACGACGCTCTCGGAATCCATTGTCCCTTAAGCGAGTATTCTCTGTATACACTAGAGTTGCTTGGAGTTCCTTTTAAATTAAGTAGGTGTCGAACTTTTCGGCATGTTCCCTATCGCTAAGTTCATGATTCTATAACTGAATAGGTGGAGACCTACGGGTAAGAAAATTAAGGTACTTCCATAATCAATAGCAGTTTTCGATCACATCTTTTTAAATTCTTTTCTATTTAAAATAGTTAGATTGGTAGAAATGACAAACTTTATACTCCTATCGCACATTTAGGATAAAATTATATAGAATCGGTTAGCTATTTCACTTTCCTGTTTACCTAACACATACAAAGTTGTTTGTATAACACGGAAACATTTAATTAAATAATATATTAGAGCCTTGGACAACTTACAAAAACTTTCATATAGAATTCTGTTTTATTTAAAGTTTTGTTCTCTTAGCTATTTGGTAACATGTTATTTTTATTATATTTATTATATTATTTTATAAAGAAATATTAGTTTTCTCGTTGCACGTTAGATAAATTAGGATACCAAGCAAAAAAGGGTTTAAGGGTTAACCGGCAACCAAGACAAAAGACAGTCACTCAGTCAGTAGTCTCCTCTAACCCTTTACGACATTTTAGTTAATTTGCCGCCTTTTTTTTCTGTCTAATTTTGATGAAACCACAAAAAGAAGGGGGCGTTGGGAGTGGCTCACGGCCTGTCATCATAACTAAATGTAAAACTTGATCCCGTTGGTTTTCCTTTTTTTTTGGTTATGTTTATGAATAATTACCGGTCCACCCTCACTTTTTGCGGGTGTTATTCTTGCCTCTTCTGTTGTTGTTGTTGAAAATGCAATGAACTCAAATAACTTTTGAATTTGCTGCGTTTTAAATGAATGTATGTGTGTCTATGTATGTCTATGTATGTAGGCACGAATGGAAGTGTGTCTCTATATGTGTGCGTTTCAGTTTGGGGGTGGGTTTTTTTCTGTGGCCCTTAGCTACTCAAACACACACGCACAAGCACACATACAAACACACGTCCATACATACATACATATATAGAAATACAATTAAACATGGCAAAGTTGGTGAATATGGGTGTGTGTGTGCAGTTTTTAACTCCAACCCCAAAGAGAAGCAAAACTGAGCTTGCTGCTGCTTTTTTAATTGCACTGACTTCCTGTGGGTCCACCCCCACTCCCTCACCTCTTCCCTCCACCCTCTTTATGCAGGATTCCTTTTTATGCAGGACCCCTATACAGCCATCCCCTTCCTCGCCAATAACCAGTCTCTCGCACATTCTACCTCATTTTAATCAATTTTAATTAGTCGCATCAAGTTTATAATTCCTTTTAGATACTCAGATTTCTCATTCCCCACATTATCTCACGCTATTTTTTTTTTGTTTTTGCCATAGCAACTAAAGTTTCAGTTACTATATTGTTGTATAAATGAAAAACCAAACCCAAACTATCCATACATTCACACGCATGCACTTACTCTCTCACACATGTATAGGTTCATTGATCCCAAGTTTTGAGCTCTACGCATTATATTTCCAGTTTAGCGTTTTTACTTTATTTTATTTCATTTCATTTTATTTTCTGTTACCTGCTTTAACAGGAAAGTGTGTATATAAAGGTGTAAGAGTGCGTGTGTTTGTGTTTTATCTATAGTTGGCTGTGTAGTTGTGTGCCTGCAGGTAAAACAGTCCCACAACCTGATAAGTTCTCGTTGCTACTGCATTTTCTTAGGCCGGCTGGTCTGGTCGAGTCCAATCCCGTGGCCTGCCCTGTATCTTTGACCTGCTGCCTGGCTGACTGACTAGCTCTCTCTCCCTACCCTCACTTCAAGATAATTCAGGGTCACTATCTATCTACATATCCCTCTATCGAACAGACCCTCATTCCAGTGTCTGGTCAGTCAATTAGTAACCTCAAAGCTGCTGAAAATTTGTTTCTGATCGTCTTTATTTGAGTTTTGTGATGACACAGATAATGAAATGACTGCCGATAAAAGCCGAGATAAGTAGATAAAAGATTTTTTTGGTAAGTATCAAGCTAAAGCTGGGCTTAACTTGGAATAAATGTAATGGATAATTTGTATCTAGTTTTGGTGTTGGAAACTAAAATATTTGTGAAATGATAATCCCTGACTAAAAGGCAAATGATTCTAAATCGTCAAAATAAGTAGATACATTTTTTTTGGTTGGAAAATTTATGTGTTCCTTAAGAAGTAGATGTCGAAACCATTCCATACATTTACATTTAGTGCCTAGTTGGGTTCAAATGTTTTCTTTTAACTTTTCGTTTTATTTAAGTTTTAGAAAAACTTTTTTCGAATTAAAACAATTTTAAATAGTTTCCGCCTCTTAAATTTCGAACATACTCGATATGTCTACAAAGTTTTTGTAAAAGAACTTTTTTAACTTCGGCTTGCTTGTTGATTTAATTAGGTTCTCTATGTTTTAATTAGAAATAAAACGTAAAAACTTAAAATATCTCCAAAAAAATTAAATTTAATTAGTTGACAATACTTTCCTACTTTGTCAAGTAATTTTTGAGATGTGAGCACAATTTACAATCTTGAGTCTTGACATTTGAGCATGCCTGTTATATCACACGTAACAATTGTAGGATCCAAATTAGTCAAAGAGGTGCTGACATTTTTTTTCTAATAGCCAAAGAGTCATAAGCAAAAGCAATTTGCACTTTTCTCTTTATACATATATGTACATACAGGAATCTATATACTGGCATTTTTTGTACATAATGTAATTCAAATACATGACACACACAGGCATAGAAATGTATGTGAGCCTGACTAAGTGTGAGTGAGCTTGGTTTGAGGTTACATCCCCCAACTGCGCCTGAATGTATGCAACACTAACACAGAAATAAGGGTGGGGGTGTGTTGAGTATCAAGTCAAACAGCCAACCAAGCAACCACTACCCCTAAAGACTCCGACAACCCTCTAATTATAAGCTAGATGTTCTCACAGACGAAAAAAAAAACAAAATTAAAAGAAAGACAACAGAACAAAACATAAAATCTGTCTCCTACAAAAAAAACTGCCCAGCAGACCCAACTGGGGAAACTTTAAGGCTTAAAGTAAATACTTGTAACAATGTTGTTTTTGGTGACTCGAAAACTGATGACTCAAACTCTGGTTGAATGCTGGCGCCCCGACGCCCAACAAAAAATATGAATAAACTCAAGCCTCATACACCTCTCTCTTGCCAAGCAGCAGCAGGTCTGAAATAACCCCCAACTCTGGTTTAGGGGTTGCAGTTTCTCTCGCTTTCTCTGTTTGCTCTGTTCGCTCACTCATACCACCACCATTATAGCTAAGCTCGTTCGCTCTCTAGCTCTCTCTCCAGCTCACTCTGTTTGGCGCGGGCGCTCTGCCTCACATATGTATGTAAGGCGATGAGATGGGAGTGTGTGTGTGTGTATGTATGCCGGCACTATAAACACTCAAAGAAGAGTCAACGCCATGTTTTCCAAAACGTTCCCCCAGTCCAAGCGAATTCCTTTCCATTTTGTTCCACTTCCATGTTAGATCCCCCGGCTCTCGCTCTCCTCTCTTTATGTTAATTATGCGTGGTGGGAGGTCTCTCTCTCTTTATTTTTCTCTCGTTCGCTTGGCCGTGTTTCAGTTTTACCGACTTTAACTCGTTGTGCTCCTGCTTCAGCTCCTGGCTCGTTGTCGTGCTCGTTCTCCGAGTTTCTCCTTGTCGTGTCCTGGTCCTGGTTGTGTGAAAGTGAAGTGAAAAGTGAAATGTTACAACGAACGACAACGAGAATGCCGGTTGCCCACGACTTCGTCCTCGTTCTCGTCCTCGTAATTATAGTCATCGGTAACATCGTGACTTAGCCTAGTATTTCCGCTTCTCTTCTCTTGTATAATCACCATCTCATCTGACCAAACTTTCTGTCTCCGTCTGTTATCTCATTCGCTTTTTTTTTATCGTTTACTTGTTCATATCAATTCTACGGCTAGTTTGGCATTTCTCTTGATTTTTTTTTTGCTGTCATCGGTTCATTTACATGCATGATGCGGCCATTTTGTCAACTACTTCGGTTCTTTAATCGTAGATTATTTTAAGTGCCTTAATGACAATTGATGGATAGCAATTTTTTTATTTTTGGAGAAAGAGAAAGTGAAAGAAAAAGCGGTGAAAGACCATAATCGGGAATTTTGGCCAATTACTGTTTATTTTTCGTCCCATTCCCAGCGCAAAATTGATTGAATTTTCCATCTCAGAATTCTTCGACTTTTACTCTCCAACCAAACTATTTTTCTCTACCCCATAACAATGACATTATAAAAAAAAATTATCCCAAAAAGACGACAAAATTTACCGGGAATAGAGCTCGACCTCGAATTGCTTTCGTTTAATTGTTCAATGTAAATCCCAATTGAAGGTAAAATGCTTTCCTAATCTACTGCCTCCTATGCATAATGATAATTCAGGATACACGGAGTTTCGGGGGCGGACAGGGGTGAAATCGGGAAAAGTTGTCAACAAATTTAGTTTACATTTTAATATTTTCATGAGCTCTTTGTGTAAAGCTGAAATTTTAAAAATGCAGGACATGCCAAAAAAGCTTCAAAGTTTTCCAAAAGTTGATTTTGTCATTTTCATACTTATACTTTTAGGCGCAAAATTTCGCTTATTTTATTCCTGTATATCCGCCACTGCTGACTAAGCTATCTGAAATTTACTTAATTTTATTTATTTCTATCGATTTGGTTATTCAATTTAATTTGTTTAACTTGATTAAATACAAATTGCTGTGGGAACGGCAGAGAAGCAGATACATACATATAGAAGATACAAAAAAGAAAATTAGTGTAAATTGTTACACAATTGTGATTCTAATTGTTATCCTTTTGGCACGGCAAGCATTAAATCACAAGAAAATTTGTGTTGAATTATAACTCAAGGTCACAAGGTAATTTATACAAAAGGGACCGACAAACAGATGCCAAACAGACTCCCACATACTCACAAGTCCAACGCACACTAATAGGGAGAGGGACAGCCGAGTCTTTTGTTTTGCCTTCTTTAAAGCACTTTTTTTATTTTTTCTCTTTTGATATTATTAAATTTTGGGTGAACCTTTTATTTTTTTGCTTTTTTTTTTGTGTGTTCCCATAATCATGATTATGTATGACTGTAGGTATATACATTTTGTTGTCGTTGTCAGAAAAACGGAAGGAAATAAATGTAGACCAAATACAAGAAACCAGGCAATTGGCAACAGTGAAGGAGAACCAAAAATTTTATTTATAAAGTCGAGCACCCGGCAAAGGACGATGAAAAGTATGAACAGCACACGCACACACATTTGCACATAGAGAACACACCCACCAAAAAAGAAGACAGAAAAAAATATAGCATACGTGAAGGCGAAAGAGGAGAGACACAGGTCTACGGCATTTTCGGTTTCAGTTTTAATTTCCTTTTTCCTATATATGCGTGTGATTCTGTTTGTGTGTGTGTGTGTGTTTGTGTGGGTGCAAAATTTGGCCTTGGCAGACGTCAGAGAGCGAGTGCAAGAGCAGAAGATGGTGGGAGAGAGCGCGTGAGAAGGCGCGCGGTGGCGAGAAAAGCGGTGGGTGCTGCAGGGGCTTAACCGACGACAGCAAGCAGACAACAGCAAAAACACCAAATAAAAAACAGAATTTAAGCACACGCACCGACATGTTCGTCAGTCAGGAACCAAAACCAGCACCAATACCTACAAACGCAGACACACGCTGACACACACACACAAACAGACACAGACACAGACACATAGAAAGTAATAAATCGTTTGCCCGTTACTGTCGTTGCTCGGCGCGGTGCCGGCACCCGATCTTCGGCCAGCTGGAGCCGAAGAGGAGCCGCTGTCGCCGCCATTAGGTTCAGTTCTCCAGTTCCTCTGCCAGTCGTCGCAGTCAGTTGTAGTTAGTCGGCGGCTCAAATTGTGCGTGCGCTTGTGTGTGTTGTGTTGTGGCAAATCTATATAATAATTTATATATATATATATACATATATAATATAGTATAATTAATTCTCCATCTTCAAGACAAAAAAAGGCTGTGAAATGTGTAAGAGAAATAAGAAAATGTCATTTAATCTTCTCGTCTTGATTTATCGAAGTCTTGTCTCTGACAAAAATTTTAATTGTAATTTCTGTTTCTGTTTCTCTTTTTTGCAGTTTCTGCGGCCAATAATATGCAATATGGCCAGAATATATCCATACCGTATTCACAGCCGCAGGGTGATCTAAATTTTTTAAATGCAGCTGCTGCAGCGGATCATAAGGGTAAAATCCATCCAAAAATTGAACGTGACCGGGAAGAAGGTGAGTCGCGCGATTGAGCGAAAGAAACGATTTGAAATCTTGAGATGTATGGCGATAGGCCAATTTGGCTACTGGAGGATTCAGTGGGGCATACATACAGTTTTTTGGTGTATGTGTGTGTTTGTGTGTATACGTACATGTGTATGTGTTTCAAGGACGCACATTATTCTTCGTACCCAGGCAGAAGCAGGAGAAGGAGCTGAAACTGGGACTGAGGCTTCGGGTTCTCGTTATTTATAAATACGTTTTTGGGCCTGTCTGCAATAGGCGTGCGTGTGCCACCTCTGTGCGTGTATGTGTGTGCGTTCGCCCGTCATTGTGTGCGTGTGCGAGTTTTCAAAGCATACTTTTTAGGGACACGTTTCCAACGTTTTTCCACATAGAAAACAAATATTTAAGACTATAACCCATTCAAACTTGAAGTTTTTAGAAAAAATTTTTGGAGAAATGGTTTGAAGAATGGTCGAGCGGAAAATTTCAATTCCACCTCAAAAGGGTTTTAAATAACCTTAAGCAAATTCTATTCAGTATTCGAGAAATTTAAAACTTGTTGATGTCAAGAGTGTTGCAATGAAATAAATGTGATCTATATCGTTTATTAATGATATATATGAGAAATATCAAACGATATATGTCATGTATTGGCAATGTACTGAAAGCATTTTGGTTATTATACAAATTATACGTATGTATCTATTACTGGAGTTTTGGGGGGCATAACTGACAGAGTTTCAGCCCGGGGCCTCTTTTTTTATAAGGATTATTATTTTTCGTTTAAAATCAAAATTACTTTTCAACCGCATAAATCAAAAAAGCGGTTTGAAAGCTTTTCGTTTGGACTTCATGGTTCAGATTTTCCAACAATAAAAGTAAGATAAGATATTAAAGACTTCCTCTTCGTTGCTTAATCTTTACAAAACAAATTAATTTATTTACTAAGAGATCTCAATTTTTGTCACTACAAGAAATAATGATTGTTTGATAAACTTTCACTCATTAAGAAGTTTACTTCATAAAATCTTTTATTAAATTTTAAGATAAAATAAAAATATAAAAAGAACAAAATGTAAAAAAAAAATGGAAATAGAAATGAAGGAAAAGTTAAGCAACAACATTTTCTTGGCGTAGGCGAAAAAAGCTTCAAATGAAAAGTTGAGCTCAACCCCGGGGAACAGCAGAGTTTGGTAAGGATGGTTAGAGAGGGAAAAGGAGTACGGTGTGAGGTAGTTGGGTGGGGACTAAGGGACTTTGAGTCTGTGTCCTTGGCAGTAAATGGGTGGCAGCCTGGGATTTTCAAGAAAATATGCTTGGGATATGAACACACACACACACACAGACACCATAGGCATAGGAAATAGGGAAGAAGAAACGGAGGCCGCCGAGTTTTCAGAGTGTTGCCAAGCCAAAGAAAATTGTTGTTGGGGTAGGTTTTTGTTGTTGGTGTCGCTGTTGCCGACGTTGTCAAGAAAATTATCCAGGAAGCTATTAGATAATGCATGAAAAGTTCCTCTTTGATGGCTGGAAGTGGGATTGGGATTGAGTTGGGTACGGGTAAGGGCTGGAGCTGGGGCTGGGGCTGGTCGTGTGGGCGTGTCGCCATCCGTTCTCTTATCTTCTTTCCTACGTTCCTTGTTTTTTATTGTCTCCTTTCTATTTGAGCTTGTTACTAACATAGTTTCCATCATTTTACCCAGTGCTCAATCAGCAAATCCTGCAAAATGTCAATCAGTCGTGGCAAACGCTGGCCAACACAGCCAATACAGTGGACTATTCATCACATTTGCTATCCGCAACACTGCCAATTTCCATTCAGCACTTTCTTAAATATTCGGAGACCATCAAAAAGGAGTCCACCTCCGGTGATGTTCTCAAGAATGGCACCAATTTGGCCAGCCTGGCGCTGGGGGGCGTGGCCCTAACACCCAGCAATAATGGTGCCAATGGCGGTCATCACAATGGCCTAGTAAATATGGATCAGCATGGTGGAGGTGGTGGCGGCGGTGGTGGCGGTCACATGACCAACATGACCGATGCTAATGGCACAGCGCTGGCCAATAGTGGCGCTGCCACAAATGGTGTGGCAAATGGCTCGAATGTTACCAATGGTGGAGCTGCTGTATCTAGTACAGGGGCTGCCACCGGAAATGCCACGGGCACTGGGACAACGACCACCGGCAAGAAAACCAAAAAGAAGAAACCTCCCAAGGAAAAAAAACCAAGACCGAAGCCAGGCGAGATCAGGGAGACCAAAGCTTTGGATGGTTCTACGCTTTATTGCTGTCCCGAATGCCAGATGGCCTACCCAGATCGCAGTCTCATCGAACAGCATGTCATCTCGCATGCCGTGGAGCGGCGATTTGTCTGCGACATCTGCAATGCGGCCCTTAAGCGCAAGGATCACCTGACCAGGCACAAGTTGTCCCACATACCGGACAGACCGCATGTGTGCAATGTAAATATAATCTATTGTTTTATCCCTAGTCCTCATTATATATTTTTACTGACCTCTTTTTTCCTTGTTCTTTAGATCTGCATGAAGTCGTTCAAGCGTAAGGAGCAGCTAACCTTGCATATTGTCATCCACTCGGGCGAGAAGAAGCATGTGTGCATCGAGTGTGGAAAAGGTAAAAAATTATAATCAAAAATACTCTACAAATTAAATTAGACCTATCGACCGAAGAGAAAAGCTCCAACTCGAAAAGTCTTAAAATCGTCAATCTTTTTTAAAAACTATATAGAGTCGTTACAATCTAGAATTTGCCTTTGTTAGTGTTGTGTTGGTGCAATAATTATCACCAAACTTAAATGAATTATGTAGAACTTTTTTGAGTTCGGCATACCTTATAGATGGGTATAGAAAATAATAGACAGAAGTGTTGGGTTCCTATCTACTTTTCAATATATTGTTGTTTTGAGGTTTTCAAAAATTTGTTTCCTAAGTATCTTGCTTGTTTCGTTGTTTGTAGTTGTTTTATCTAGCATTAATTTTTGACTTTATAAACACAAAATGATTTTGTTGTTAGTTGCTTAATGATTTTTTCCCCCTAAGCGGAAAACTAGCATTCTGATAATCTAATTTTGTCTTTCATTGTTATGGACCACAAATTATTGTTGTTACTTCTTTGATTGTAGATTTGAGTAGCTTCAAACCAAACGCCGCTACTAGGAAAGCTAAGAAAAGTTGTCAATTGGGACAGCAAAGTCAATCGATAAACAGATGGGCAAGGGAAAAATAAAGAAATTTTAATCAGGATCATTAGCAGGTTTTTGAATACACCTATAATGATTTGTAATGAAAGTTGTAGTTCAAAAAAACCTTTTTAATTTTTTCGCATAATTCGTGCAGCTTTTTAGTTTTAGGTCCTTTACCTTGGCATTGTTTTACGAAACTTATTGACTTAAAAGTACTAAAGGAGAACAAAATGAGATATACATATTTGAATAAAATAGAATAAGAAATAGAACTAAGCTAACCACTAAATCGTCGATATTTGTTACAAATTTAAATGTAAATTTTTGGTTAATTCTTACAGGTTTCTATCGCAAAGACCACTTGCGAAAGCACACACGTTCGCATATTGCCCGTCGCGTGAAATCTGAAGTATCGGCACAAAATGTCAACGGATCGGGCACTGCTAATACTACGCAAAATAATTCTCTACATGGTTCCTGAGGTTCGTACAAGGACTTTTGGTAAATTCCCATACAAATTTCAAGCCATTAGAAAAGGAGATTCCCACCGAAGTTATTGCCATCAATTTACAATTTTACAATAAGAATGAATTGCCGGCAAAAGCTTTGGTTGGGGCTTCGTCCTTTTATTGAAATTTGTTAAGAGTTTACCGAAGGTCCTGCTGAGCGTCACCCCACCACACCGCATACACAAAAAAACTCCACAAAAATGCATACAAAATATAAACAAAGACAGGCAGACAGACACGAAAAAAAAACACACACACACCCAGACAAATACACGAAGATACAAAACGAAAACCGATGGAAGGAAAGGAAACAATTCTCTACCGGAAGACAAGTTATATAGATAACTGTATAATTAGTTTGATTTTTGATTTTGAACACACTTTCAGTTCTTTAGCTTTGGTTCTTTCAGTTCTAGATTTTCGCACAAAACAAAAAGCAACAACAACAATTATATCAATTTAAGTGTACAAAAAACCAAAAAAAAAAAAAAAAACGTTTATTCATTATTTTTTATTTAAAAAAAATTTAACAATTCAATATGCGCATTTTATCCCATTGAGAAAACGATAATGAGAAGAAAAAACAAATTAAAGAAAGTTTCCATTCATTTACTTCACATAATTTGTGTGAATCTGTGATGTCTGCTGCATAAAAAATCAATTTCAACAAAATAGTTTTACAATTTAAGTGCAATTTTAACCAAACTATACTTTCGTTTTGCTTAAAACTTTTATTTTTGTTTGCTCTTAATTCTTCTTTTTTTGTTTCATTGATGTAACTTTAATGCGCATATTTAAAAGGTCAAATTTTATGTGGAATGCTATCAAAACAAAAATCATATATATGTATATGTATATGGATATGTATTGATATATATATATTTCTAGTCTTTTATTAAAAAAAAAAAAACAAACAAACATACAAACAAAAGGAATACCTACAACAAATGATGTCATGTATTTATAAGATTTTTAAATTTTAATGTTCAAAGAAAGAAAACAAACAAAAAAAAGTGAAGAGAAACCAACACAGAAGAAAATGAAGTAAATGCAATACAAACTTGCATCTTTGTATGCCCCAAACTTCCAGTCATCGTATAAAACTACTTTATAATCAGACATACCAGATATACACAGATACAGACACAAATATGTGTTTATATAGCCAACTTACCATATGATAACCGAAAACGCAAAAACAACAAAAAAACAAAATACAAACCTTCACAATAAACAGCCACTAAACAATAAACTCGACATAAAAAACGGAAAACTATAACTAAAACCCGAAAAAAGGCAAATAACAAACATACGAAAATATTTTTATATAAAAATACTAAAAACTAAATGATGAATTGATGATGAACAATCATGAGTGAAGCCAGCTCCCAAAAAGCTTCATAACGATGATGATGATCATAATGATGATGATGATGATGATGAGGAATATAAAACAATAACCGAAATAAAGTGCAAACACTTCGAGCGAGTGACAACGTAATTAACTGTTCAAATACATAGCATTTTTTTTTGTTTTTTGTAAAAGAAACGAGAACCCAGAGAGAGAGGAGAATGATTGAAACCGATGACGATGATGATTATAAACGTTAAAAGTTACAAATTTCAGTAAAAATCAGTAAGCCAGCATAAAATTAGAGTTAAACACACACACAACTTATCAGCAAATGCTTCAAACTTTAATATAAAAGAATACATTCAAACCTATACAATATACATGCATACGTAGAATATACATACAAAACAAACAAATGACAAATTATTAACTGAGATCAGAGCTCTTCTACAGGTAGAGTCCCCATTTAAAAGAACATTGGAATTTCCAATACTTTTCAAATTGTTTTGATAACGCTTTTTGAGCAGCCTCAAAAACAAAATAGAGATCTGTGTCCATTTTTTAATGCTTCGAAATCGTTTGAAATTTATCTTCAAAAGTAAAACTTTGTGCTCAGAAGTGTGAGCCGCAATTGCAGAACATTCCGGCCTACATAGTGTTCCCGAATGACTTTACCCACTGAACAGTTTGGAGCTTGGTAAAACCATTTTATCATTTGCCATTCCGTTTGATATATGTACACACAGATTTTGGTGTTGTAAACCATTCAATATCCATTTATACATAAAAAATATATGCTAACAAAAAAAACCAAAAAACAAACAATTTTGTGTGCGTGTGTGTATGACTCAAATGCAGCTTAACTAGAATAGATAACGGTAACGGTTAGAACCGAAATGCTATCCAATAATTAAACTTTAGTCATGTTCAATCGTTTGCCCAGAGATAGATATTCGTTCAAGAGAAAAGTACACAAAAAATGAAAGTAATTCAAATACTTGCAGTAAAGTACAAATGTTTTAAATTTAATTACAAAAATAAAAAGCACCCACAATACAACAACAACAACCACAACAAAAGCAAGTGAGCCACAAAAAGTATTAGCCAAAAAAAACATTAAAAAACGTTTAAAAGATTTAAAGAAGCTTAAGTATACAAACGGAGAGAAATAGAGAGAGAGAAAAATCGTCAACAATTTACATAAACAATTAAGCGAACCTTCAAGTTAGAAAACAAATTGTATCTCGGTTTTTCCTTTAACCAAATTTTTTGGGTTTTTCGAATTCTTGTTCCTTCTGGTTTTCTTTACTCAAAATAAAAAAAAAAGTACTTAACATTGCCTAAGAGATTATAAAACAATAAGTTTATAAACAACAACAAAAAATTGCAATAAATGACAACACAAAGGAAATTAAATCACTCAGGGATGAAGCCTCCAAAAAAATAAACAAAAAAAGAAAAGAAAAAAATATAAAAAACAAAAACATAAAATAAAAGTAAAAATGCAATATTTAACGAAAAAAAAATATATAAAACGTACATTTTGAAATTTAAAAAAAAACAAAATATTTTTATTGTAAAAACGCAAAAACGAAAAAAAATTTAGAAATTTGCACAAATTTTTGGCATTTTAAATAACTAATAAAATCAAGACAAAAGAAAACTGCATAAACAATATAAAAAAACAAGTACTCGAAAATAAATAAACGAATAAAAACGTAAATGTAACAAAACAAAAAACAAGAAGAGAAGAAATGCAAAAATCACATATTTTTCCACATTCACATTGGTTTTTGATGAAGGTATAAACAGACAGATAACAGATAAATGAACAACAAACAAAAGAAACAAACAGTCCATGCAACTTTTAGTGAATTTAAATTTAAAAAAAAATATATATAAATACTAAACAATAAATAATAAAACAATACATAAAAGATAATATTTACAACAAATAGGACAGTGAAAGCGAAAGGAAGTATGTGGCCAAAGATGAAGTTATAATTGTAGTTAGAGGTGAAAACAAAAAAAAAACAAGCTGAAAAATAACAAAAAATAAATAAAACAGGAAGTGCTTTAGGTCGTTTTCCCAGTGTGCACTGTGTTAATTTGTATGAGCAACTGGTCACGCTATTCCCCAGTGTTGGTAAACTCACTATCGCAGCGAACACTGGGAAACTTTTGCCCTAAACACAAAGATAATAAATTTTTAGGAATATAACAATGAAAATTAAATAAGATACAAGAAATAAACACAAAGTGAAACAATTGTAAAACTGTATGTACTAAACTATATTATGTTGACACAAGCTAAATGAGAAAACATAAAACTAAACAATTTTAAAGTTAGGTTTTTCTGCGAAAGGACTGAAGTTAAGGCAACCGTAGCGTTTAAAAGCAAAATTTCGAAATCGTGATTTGAATCCGATATGAGAAAATGAAAGATAATGATGTGTGTTATAAGGTATGAATGAATGGAGGATTTTGGTTTGAAGGTAGCGTTCGGTGACGAACAAACTTTTGTTTAAGGCTAGGCTTATAAATAATATTACTACATACACAATATTTTCAAAATTAAAAACTAAAAAAAGCAAAAAAACAAAAAAAAACAGAAAAGAAAACTCACACATACACAAAAACGAAGCATAAGCTGCGTGAAGTCGTTTGCTGCAGCTTTTAGCTACAATATTTTTTATATATATAATTACAATTGCATAAGAAAAATTCAACAAAAATTATGATAGTGAGGAAAGAGGAAGTTCAATGTAAATCTTGGTTTTCATATGTTTAATTCGTACAATTACAATTACACAATTCTCGTTTAAGACCATTTTTACACACATTTACTGTTTGTGATCTAACAAAAACAAAAAAAAAGTATAAAAAAAATAAAGAAAAACTTATGTTTCAACTGATTCAAGGATAATGATAAAATGAAATGAAAAAAAAAAACTGCTGTTGCATGGCAAAGTTTTGAAACCAATAAACGAAACGAAAATGAGAGAAGAAAATAGAAATAGAAATAAAGCAAAACAGTAAATTGTACTTAACAAACAACTGAACACAGACACTTTGAATATATTTACTTGAATTAATTAATAATGAGTATATATATAACTTTGTACTTGAATAATATTTTATTTTTATGTATATATATATACATATATATATATATATATATATATATATATATATACACGACAAATATATATATATATATACATATATGTATATATATATATATATATATAACATAAGCCAATAAAAATTCTAATAAATTATAATCAACTCAAAAATTTGAAAATTTAACAAGCTTTTTTAATTGAATCTTTGGTTTCTATAAAAACAGCAGGAAACTTTGCAATTTGTCAAAAATTCATGACATTGTAAAATATACTTTTACATTAACCCGATGCAATCCATTGGCAAACCAGCTGGTGTAGAAGGCATAATCCCCCTCGGGAAAGGGTAAAATTTCTAGTATGTTTTTATTTAAAAAACTAGTTGGAAGCTTATCCACAATCAAGTCATGCTGAAATAAAAGCAGTTAGGCAATTAAAACAACCATTTTATGGGTTAAATAAAAAATGATACTATATGGTTTAGTCAACTCAAAATCATCTTTCATCTACTCCAATAATATCAGATGTTTATCCAGATAATACTCACATCGTAAGGGCATGTGTGATTCATATTCGAATACGAACGAAACGCTTCAATCAGTAGTTTTGCCACTGGATTGTTACCTTTAAAATTCGCTAACACTCGGCAACAATCAAAAGTAAAATTATATAGAAGTGGCTTGTAGCCACTTAAACGCTTCATTAGTCCTATAGTCATCTAAACAATTTTAAATTACTTTCAACAGAACTTGTTAAAATATGTATGTATGTTTAAATACATACCTTGGCTTTTGTAATAGGTTTTTCATTTAGATTGACTTTTACCGTTAAATATTTGTAAGTGCGATTCACTGACCTTAGGAAGCAATGTTCAATATTACCGAATTTATCATCTAGCAGTTCGCATTTGATATTCGTAAACTCCATTCCAGCTTTGACCTGTAGGAAATTTGGATTATACAAAGATATTTACTTTGAACTGTAAAATATTACCAAAATCAGACATAAATAAATTGACCAAATGTATTTTAAAAGCATTGCGATGAGGTTAGAGGTCTTTAAACGAATGACGGCTAGCTAAAACGTTGGCAACAGTTTGTTTTTTACTTTAAAATAGCTTATCAAATTGTGAAATAAAGCAGAACCGAAATCTAGATAACAATTGTTAAATACAGGGTTCAAAAACAAAATTTGTAGTTTTTATTAAGAAGAACATGTCTGTCGAAAGCTACCAACAATCAATCCACAATACAAATTTATTTTATTTGTGGAATGAGATAATTTAATAAAATGTTAATTCCCATATTTTCTTTGCGAATCGCGGTATTTGGAATCGAGCGGTTTGAAAATGTAGACATCAAATAGCGGTTCAACTCAAATGCAGTTAACATTTTTACCTTTATCCCCCTATTTCGCCTGTTTCCAACACTCTTGTGTGTTTTCGCTTAAACATGTTTGAGTTGGCTCCTTTTGTGTGATGTTAGCTACTTTGGTATGATAATGCTGGCATCAAATAAGGGTTCGACTCAAAAGTCGGGAAAATTTGTGCCTGTATCCCGCTATTTTGTCTGTTTTCAGCACTATTTTTGTTTTTTCTTTGTCGTTTTCGGTGTTGTCTTGCGTGGATGTTTTTTCCTTTTTTTTTGCTTAGTCGGAAATCATCTGCGAAGAAAAATGGATCGGTAGCTGAAAGAGAAAGAAGAAAGCGAAAAACGCAAAGAAAACGGCTTTTGTCCGCTATTTCAGCGATTTTTTTTGTGTTGTAACCAGCAGAGAAATTAT
Source organism: Drosophila nebulosa (assembly GCA_024703675.1). Classification (NCBI taxonomy): domain Eukaryota; kingdom Metazoa; phylum Arthropoda; class Insecta; order Diptera; family Drosophilidae; genus Drosophila; species Drosophila nebulosa. The sequence goes on along the minus strand of JANFPS010000007.1, from coordinate 245,992 downwards.
TAACAACAAGCAAGCAATAGAAGCAACATCATCAACACCAGTTAGTAACCCCCAGCAATAACCATCTGCAATTTTGCAATAAGAATATCTGCACTACAACAACAGCAACAACCACAGCAACCAAACTCACATAGCCAAGCCTAAAGAGAGCGATACACCTACACGAATAACACGAAAGGAAAGAAAAAGGTGAAACGCAGTCGAAAGGAATAAATGCAGATACAATTTTTTTAGTTCTTCGCCTATGTGATAAGAAATTCAAGCAGCAGCAACAACAACGATTCGACCATTAACCGACCGAAACCAGCAGCGCAGTCAAAAAAGTGAATGAAATTAGCCCAAAAAAATAAATAAAAAAGGGGAGAAGGAGCAACATTCATTCTCTGCTCTGCTGCGCAATTTGCATACTGTCCGACCCAAGAAGAACAACAACAATAAGACCACCTACAGTAAGCACTGCTATAAAAGAACCAACCAAAACTTGGCAATTGGATTTAACGGAGAGGAAGAAGAACAGGCGACCCATAGAAAACTAAAAAACAAGAAGAAAAGAAAAGAAGAAGCAAAAATCAGCCACCATTTTGAATGAGCGCAAGCAAAGAGCGAGAGAGACCAAGACCCAGCGAGAGCCAGGGCAGTGCAGAGCAAGCAGCAGCAACAGAGACAGCGACAGCAACAGCAGCAGCGACGTTGACGTCAGCGCAGCTTTGTAGTGGTGCAGCAGCTGCCGCTTGCCTGCAGACCGGAGAATTCTCAAAAATAACAAAAAGCTGAAGTGAAGTAGGGGACGAGAAGAGGAAGCAGCAGAATTATGGTTGAGCTGGATGAGAAAAAGAAGAAAAATGCCAGCACAGCAGCAGCTGCTGCAGCAGCAGAAGACGACTTTACCATCACCTCGCTGCGACGCGGCAGAGATGCTAGTAATGGTGACAGCAGCAACAACAACACCCATCATGCTAGCAGCGGCTCTGGGGATAGCGGCGTAGGCGGCAGCGGCGTTTCCTGCAGCAATACGAACAACAGCTGCAGTCAGAGTCAATCAGGTGAGTGTGTGTTAAATATCAAGCTTCTCTCTCTCTCGCGCTACGCTCTCTTTTTCAGTTTTAAGTTAATTCGTGTGGAAAGTTCTTTGCAGCTGCTCGCACACATACACACACACACACATACACACACACACACACACACACACACACACACACACACACACACACATACACACACATACACACAAACACACACGCTCTTCAACACTTTCATTAGCTCTACCCTTTAAGCGGTTAACCCTTTCCCATCACTACTGCTTTAATTTCGATCACCTGACTAATTTATCTAGATTTTTGTTACATCTCGATTATGATTTTGGTCAAAAGAGCATTGCACTTGCCTCTTGCTTCTATGCAACACGGGTGTATGTGTATGTGAGTGTATGTATGTTAAAATGTATTTTTAGGGGCCATGCAAACAGCTGAGTAACAATTTGCCCGATACATAGAATGGAAAAGGTCTTTGACATTATGAAATGTATTAGATATTTACACAGCTACAGCAAAAACTCTCTTGGGGGACAGCCTGCTTGTGCCTTTAACTGATTTCTGTAGATCTGTTGTTCTATATTTTTTGTTGCCTCTTTTAACAGATATTATAGAGGTACCAACCCTATATTCTTTATTTGTGGCGTGTTCTTAGCGTTATAATTATCAATCCCAATTTTAACACGTGCTGTTTTTCTCTTGTTGATGCATTTTATTAACTTTCTGATAAAATAATTACATCATATGTCAATTGATATACTATAAAATAATGAAATGCCATCTTTATGGAATGGCGAGAAGGGGTATTGGAATTGTTTATTATTATTATAATGAAAGGAAATACTTCTATACCTACATATATGTATACGTATGTAATTAATGCCCTAAACTTTTGCAATGAAAATAGACAAAGGCAGACACACCTACATACATATGTATGTACATACATCGATATGTACATTTAAAAAGTTGCTCCAATAACTGACTAGCAAATGTCTACGACTAAAAGACCATAGTAAATAAAAATAAATAATTTGTATGTTGCGGAATGAGAATAAGTTATAGAATCTCTAGAAACTTCTGTTATTATTCTAGTTGGTTTGTTTGTTTTCTACTATTCATTTTGTTGTCAGTGGCGATACATGCTGTATACCCTTTAGACGCAATGACTAGGAGTATATACATATGCATAAGTAAATCGAACAAGAGAAAATCTCTATACACACATCACACACAAATTCTAAGCAAGGAAAAAGTTCGCCCCTTTGATAAAGGGTAAAAAGTTAAAGGGTATTAATAAGTCGCCCTAAAATAACTAACGAAATTTGTTATCTACATACAATAGTGGTTGAGCACTCTCAAGTAGTCGTGGGTAGCCATGCTGCTGCTCTCTAGATATATGTACATAGATACTATTTGTGTTTGAAATGTTATTGGGCAAACAGCTGTTGTCGCTGCTGCTGTCTCTGCTGCTGCTGCATTTGCTCGCCAGACCCAGAAAAACTTTCCCCAGAAAATGACGAGACGTCACAGCCAAACGTAGACAGGCGTGAAATGATATATTGGTGGGATGAATGTACTAAGTAGACGTATAAACGTAAATAAATTTTTCTGTCTGTCTCTATGTAGATAGTCGTTGTTGCTGTGAGCGCCGAAGCTTATTTCCGGAATTGACAAATTAATAAAAATTATTTGCATGTGAAAGCGAGATGGCTATTATACTAACTTTGATGTGTCAGAGCCAATTCAAAAAAAAAAATGATTCACTCATCGTCGAGCAACAACAACAACAACAGCAAATCGATATATGTACATAAGTTGCTTTAACAAAAGCTAGAAACTGCAACGAGCAGCAAGCAAACTGCAATGCGCAACCTTGATGACGTTTATTGCACTTTGGTTGGCAAAACGCGCGCTCTGCTTACAACTAAAAAAAAAAAATAGAACGCCAAAGTTGACTGCAACGTTAACCGAGACTGCAACAGAGGCAGCGACAGCAACAACGACTGCAACCGAGCGAGGAGCATGATGATGATTTTTAAATGCAACAACAAAAAAGAAACGATAAAAAGCACGTTTACTGAGGTGAATGTTTAAATTGAACTTCATCGGGTGTGAGGCCAGTGGCGCGGTGCTGGTAAGGGAGATCAATATATGTACATACATATGTACATATACATATATATTTCGTTCGCAATTTGCAGCTGTCGCTTGACTGCACGCGCCAGTCAGCCAAAAAAAGAAAATGGGGGCGTAATGATGCCAATAATTAATTTTGAAATTTTCGCAAAAAAAAAAAGATCAAAACGAGAGGAGAGAGATGGATATAAAGATTTTGTGTTTGTTTGTGTGTAGGTGAGTGTGTGTGGTGTTCCCGTTGTTGTGATGTGACAAGAGCACACGAGTAACATTGTAGGTGTTTCACTTGGCTAATTGTCACTTCACGTTGGTCAACCAACTAACTGAATGAGCCCAGAGGCTGAGAGAGCAAGATGTCAGTGGTGTTGTCTACGTCAGCAACTGTGCTCCACCTTTCCTCCCCACTCCTGCATAATGTGTGCTCGCCATGTAGACAGACATGCAAGCTAAGCAAAGTACAGTGGTTCTTGTCATGTATAAAACATGTGTATTTGCAAATTGTTGTGTTATATCCTAACAAGTAGGAAGTATGTTTTTTGATTTTAATTTGTGCTTTGCCTATAAAAACAGTTTCTGGTCTGTTTGTAAATTTAAAAACAGTGGTCCTTGAATTATTATTATTTTCCTGAAGGTTTTCTTAAAGGAATCCTAATATGGAGGACATTTGCTGACTGTATGCGTACGTGCACAGCCCCACGTAGTGACATTTCTATAGCGCATGCTTTCCATCCCTTTCTCACCTCCAAATGTACATACAAATGCATATATATTTATGTAAATGTAATATTTAACAGAGGGCCAATTAAGTTGTTGTTTCTTTTCTACTTTTATCGCATATGGTGGCAACTCTGTTTAACAATTTGTTAATCTAAATTATTGTTGCTGTTTTGCGTCTTGCCCTTTTTTGTAGTTGTTTGTTTTCGCAGACAATTCGCGCATATCAGGCGATTTTACAAACTTATTCGTACATACATACATTTATAATACGTATGTGTGTGTTTGCTAACCTCGTTTTTTCCTCTTGTCGGCTGCTCCCCGCCTCCGGCAAAAGCACTTTAGCTATGCTGCCTACGTGATAATTTGCATGTGTATGTGTCGGTTTTTTTTTATCTCCCTCACACCTATTTATTACTGAAAGAGAAGAAAAGAGAGAGATAGATAACTGATGTGTTTGTGTGCCGTTCCGTGTGTTGGGGCTGCTCTTGCTCACGCTCTTTCTTTTTCTCTAGACCTCTCTTTCTCTCTCTTATGCTGTGTTGCGTGCGTGGTCATACCGGTCTTTTTTTCTCAATGCGCAGCCATGACTGTGTTTTTCCCCTTTCCTTGCTCCACACTTTTTACTTGATAAAGGGGGCACACCACTTGTCGCTTTTGTTGTTATTTTTGTTTTGGGCTACAGCAGTAGCGACAAAGCGGCTGTTTGTCGCCCAGCTGGTTTACTTGCAAGCTTGGGCTTTCTTCGCTTCGCTCTGTCTCTTTGTTTTGCTAGAGAGCTACTCTCCCACACAGTCTTTGGCTCTCTTTGCAGGTTAAGCAAAAAAGTAAACATCAAGAAAACAACGTGTTCGTTCTGTGATTATGTCAGTCCGAGTCTCTGTTCTCGCTTTCCCCTATCTCCCCTTTCCTATTTTTGCAATCAACAGCATTTTGCCAGTTGTTGTTTTTGGCAAACCCATTTGACTGTAATCGTATGCATGTGTATGTACATGTGTGCTGCTCCCTGTCTTTTTGTGTGTGTGTAGAATTATTTTTAATAGAACGCAATTTAAATTCGTTAAACATTAATGGCGGTTGCCAAATTTCACTTGTTTGTGCAGACTTTTGCTGATATTAATTGAATAAAATTGATTGTAAAGAAGGAAAACTTTCCTTTAACCTACATATGTATATTTAGTTTGATTTTTTTGTTCAACTATAACACACCCTTATCTATGCATACATGCAGTACACCCATGCGTATGCTTAATGTGGTTACAAGTTGAGCCTTCATCTGGGTCACCTTACTTTTTAAAGGGTATGATTTCTTGTTTATCCGCCAGAATTAATATATGCATCTCTGAATTAAAACCTGTTTTTTTTCAGAATCATATACATAACTTTTCCGTTTCCGCTTTGTTTAATATAATTGTAATAATATTAATTTCTCATCAATATGCAGCCACGTAAGCCAACGAGACTGACAATTACGCACAAACATTTCATGTTACGTTGGGCACTCTACGTGTCTACTTTTCGCTGTTGCTCCTCCGCCTTCTTTTCTCTTTCTCTTACTTTGCACATGGCAAAGAGCGTGAGCATAATTTCACATTACATGAAGGTGTTAGAGGGGACACCTCCACCAAAAAAATACCACCCCAACATATCGCAAGAGATACTTCGACAGACAGAGAGGGCCATCGCTCTTATTTTCTAATGCGGTGTCGCCTCTCTCCCACACTCGTCGTGTTTGCTCTCAATTTTGTTGACTAGTTTCTTTTCGGCTGCTGGTTTGTTTCTTTCCTCGTTTGCGCCGAGCGACGACGGTCCGCTAGTATATTTTTTGTCCGTGTTTTATTTTCTTAATTTCTCATTTCGTAAAGTTTGTTCCATAAAAAAATATATATACATACATACATACATATGTACATATGTACTGAAAATTTCCAATCTCGGTACAGTCGTTTTGATTGATAAATAGTTTCCCCACCGATCGCCCGCCACATTGTTTGCTGCTATCTGTCGTCGGCTTTTCACCATTAACTCCCACTTCAATGCAAAATTGCCTTTTCCGCGTGTTTTTCTTTTAACAACAAACGAACGGAGGAGAGGAAAAGACATGCGAGCATGCGGTCCCGGTCGATCGCCCATTCTGCGTATTAACTTAGACATTTAGTGAAAATTCTTTTAATAATAGTGCCAAAAAGAACAACTAGAAGAATAGCAGCCAACGGCAACATACACATACATACATACTTGGAGAAGCAGTTTTATCTACGCATTGCAGAAAGCAAAAACAACGTGTCGGCGGAACGGAACCCAGCCGAACCGCGAACCGGGCGTGTGTGTTGTGTTGTTTGTTGTTGTTGCTTAGACAAATTGCGTTTTGGCTAAAAAGCACATACATACATACGGAACCCACACAGGCACATAAATACAAAGCAAACATGTTGGGTAAATAAATTTATTCTAATACGTGAACAAATCTCCCTCTCAATCTCTTGCTTGTGTGTAGTAGTATGTGTGAGAATATTTTCAAATTGCCGGTTTTTGTGCAATTTGTTATTGTTATTTTCACACAAAAGTACATGTATGTACATATATACATATGTATACATATTTCCTATTTTCTCAGGCGGCGGGGTATGAAGCGATGAGGTTGGGAAGTATACATATGTACATACATGCATATGAATGAGAAATATGTAGATAAAAGCAAAACGACAAAATATTTAAACGAACAGCATAGTTTTGCAATTTCAATTATTAGACAAACACTTACTCACAGAAAATACCTCCAGTCCAAGGATTTCAACAATAAATCCTCTTAACATTGGGAATACATGGGATGTAGTCGGAATCCGTTCTCTAGATCCAATAAGAAATTGCGTTGTAGTAAAGGCCATAGGAAGGGGAATACAAAAAAGGACAAGAAGTAGAGAAGAGCAAAGGTAACGGTTAACAGCAATCTCTGTGCTTTTTGACGTTGCAGCTGCCGCTTGGAGAAGAGAACTCTTTCACCTGACTGCCTCCCTCCCTCTTTCTTGACCTATCTACACGTAGAAATAACGACCTTGAGATGCATTGCCGGGAGGCCTAGTAGTAGGCATACTAATCCAAACACACGCACATACATATGTACATGTACATCTGAGAATGTATGTATGTACATATTTTTGTAAAATAGATTTATGCATTTTGGTGTTTGCCATCATTTTGCGGCATTATTATTTCTCTCTTTTTCCACCTTTTGTAGCTATTTTTATTTAAGTTTGCTTTTACATACTTATTTATTTCGCGGCGCAATAAAGTTTCTGCTTATTTACAACAAAACAAGCCACTCGGAGAGACCTTTAAGAGTGTGTGTGAATGCTTGTGTTTGTGTGCTGCTTGTGAAGTAATACCTCAAAGTCAAAGAGCAAGCCAAATTTACTCTTAACAACCTCTCTCTTTTACGCTCCACAAGCAGCAGCTACTCTTCCCCATCCTCTCCTTTTGCTACGTTCTTCGCTCTTTCTCTTTGTCGTAACCTCAAGTAAGAAGAAAAAACCGCATGTTTTTCTTTTCTTTCATTCACGCATTTCCTTTTCGCGTTTTTTGTCTTAACCGTTTCACGCTTTCAATTTTAATTAAACTAAATACAAATTGCTAAAAAATGTTTAGTTTTTGGCTTCTTTCTTCGCTGTGTTTACCATCTTATCTGGTACGTTTGATGGTTTTTTTATTGGTATTTTTTTCTTCATTTCTTATTTCTATCAACTTCAACTTTTAGTACCTATTTTTTACGCCCTTCTTACCTACCATCTGTCTATTATCAAAATTTTAGGGTTTTGACTTTGTTTCGTTAAAAATTTACTAGTTACTGTTATACATACATATGTACATATATATGTATGTATGTATATGGAACAGACAAATAAAGAAATGACGCTATAGCCGATGTTAACCTGGCTGTCTAATAAGATTTCCGTCAAGGTTATTCGTTTGTTTTTCAAGCTTGCTAGATTTGATAATGTTTCTAATTTGATTGTTGTTTTGCTATCGTTTTTCGGTTCACTTTTGATAATGAATTTTCAGTTCTTCCATTGCCTCAGTTTCGCTTTCTTTAAAAAAATATAAAAACTTTACTAAGACATTCTTGGGTAAATAAAGATCATACTTATTTCCTCCATTTTGCATTAGACGTCTTTGTTTAATTGTTGAGGGAGAAAGTTGTGGTAGATAAAACACTGCAAAACTGATCTGACCTAACTTAATACTTAATACTTAATACATACATACATACATATGTATGTAGTTCGAGTGTTTTCCTTGAAATTTATTTCAACTATTAATTGCTGATCAAAATTGTAAATCGGTAGTTCAGTTTTATTAGGTGTGATTTCTAAAAAAAAATAATCTATTGAAATTGGTTAATATTTTTATTTATTTTAATTATTTGCATGCGTTTATAACGCCTCATGACTTTGTCAGGATAAAAATTAAGTGTTAAATATCCGTAATAATTTTATTTTTAAATCTTCACAAAATTTTAAAGTTATACATATGTATGTATGTACATACATGTCAGTGTGTATGTACATATGTACATATGTATGTATATTTTTTACCGTAAGAAGTTTAACGAGAGTCTGCCTTTTATCATGTTTATATCAAAACACGATGCCTTGTGGGTCGAAATATCTACTTCTATAGTCTTTGGTTTGTGGCCTTGCGGTAGGGTCAGAAAGTTGTTTACCTAACGTCGTGACATAAAACTAACGAGTAAAAAATGTTTATAGAGGAACATTAAAATTGTTCCAGTAAATATTAGGGGAGTGACGAACACTATATAAGACTATTTACTTTGCCCGTCTCAATGTCTGTCCCTTTACTTTCTGTTCTTTAATTTTGTTGATATTTTCACTAAAATTATTAGTGTAAATTAGTGTAAATATTTGCCAAAATTAAACGGCTGACTGGTTTGGTTGTTGACCATTTATGGTATTTGTTATTGTGTCGGTGTCAGTGTCACTAATGCATAAATATGTAATGTTTGTATACCTAGGAGATATATATGTAAATTTTTTTTATATATGTATATAATTAAATTCGAGTTTTTGTTTACTTGAGAAATACTGGAGAAATTAAATAAGTTCTCTACGGCGCAATAACAATTCACAACGGGGCAACAAATCAAATTGATCGAACGGCTGCCGGCCGGCAAAACTTGGAAATGACTGGATATCTTACATACACACACACGTGTTGCGCATGTTATTTGTGAGTGGATAAATAGTTCGCAATACAGCATACCCTATGCACACATCTGTTAAAAGGTGACATTAAGGCGCTGGAATTTTAAAGTGGTTTCTTATATAGTGAAACCTCGATAACTAGAAACACTTATAAACAGTTTTTACTTTGCAAAATATTTGTAAAATATTATTTTGTAGTATTCAAACAATATTAGAAATGGTTTTTGTTTAGTTTTTAGTTTCCCAGCCATATCACATAATTTGGAGAATTAAAATTTAACTATTAATGGAATTTTTTGACATTTTATGCTATCTAAATGAAAGAACATCTCTTCCTTGCGGATTATATCCTTCTGATAAATGAAATTGTAAGTTTTCTAAGAAACTAGCTTTTTAAAAGTCTTAATAACAATCTGTAACAATCCATGTAAATAATAAAACTTAGATCTTTCAAGACGATAATTTTCCAGTATTTGCTAGCCGTCACTCGCTTGTCTTGAGACAAAACCTTTTTTTCCAGCATTACTAAGGTTTCGGTGTGGAATGAATAAATCGCCGCATTGGGTAATGAGGTGTAACACGAGATTAAAGCCAAAATGTGGCGGCGCTAGGTTACCTTACCTTACCTTTAAAAACCTCTGGACAAGTAAATTTACTCTTGCCATTAACTTAATCACTTTCACACTTATTCTTGTCAACAATGCTATAGACCAAGAGGTTAAAGGTGAAAATAAGCTGACGAAATGCGCTAAACTTGTTTGTTGTTTGCATTGGCGTCATCACTAGAATCGAAGGTGTGGGGGAAACAGCAGATTAGCTGATGATGCATTCCAATCGATTCCAAAAACACAAACGATTTCTTTATGTCACTTTTACATATTTCCCTTAAGTAATAAATCATAATAAGATCGTTTGTGAAATAAACAAAATGATTTTGCAGAAATTTTTGTATTCAAAAATGCGCAAAAACTGACACGATAAGATGACTGAGGCGCCAACAACAAATTTAACAGTCACAACAACAAAGACAACAAACATTTAAAAATAAAATGTTTATTTATTTCCTTCTTTGTTGCTTTTAAAAAAATTTCGATTTACGTAATTGATAAGAATTAAAAACTGATGGCTGTCCGCCGTTGCCTTCGTTTTCTCATTTAAATAGGCCAAATTTAAATTAAGATAACAAAGCCAAGTGGAAGAAAGAGAGAGAAGAGTGGGAATGGCGCTGAGGCTGCATTGACAAGAAGTGGGCGGGCAACCGAATGACGTCTATAGGCATGGGTTTGACACGGAAAGGGGGAAAAATTCCATCATCGGAACTAAAAAAAACTTAAATAAATTGAAATAATGAAATCTTGTCTAAATATTTACAATAATTTTGTGTTTGGAAAGAAGAATGTCTTCTTTTAAAAGTGTTTGTAAAATGGAGATATTGCGTTGTTCCGCCCGATTTTTGCGTTATCCGCACTTACACAAACACTTGTTAGCCGATTATTCGCTTAAACAGATTATCGCATTACTACATTATCTGCAGTTATTATCTATATGCCATATTATCCAAGGCGGTGACCCTTTGCCACATAACTTAGGTTTAACGAGGTTCTGCTGTATCTATAACTGAAAAACCGAAAAGAAAAAAAACAAAATGTAAATAATTCTGTTTTGTCATTTTATTGATAGACTCATACACAGACTCCTTGTCAGATAAAAAAGATCGCTAGCATCTTTAATGTATCCCTTTTTGACTTTGAACACCCCCTCCGCTCCCCCCACTCTTAAAGTTCTCTGTTTATTTTATTATTATTCGATTAGTTGACTCTGCAAAAGGGCAATTACCTCGCTGAGTCCAGTCAACCAGTCGAAGCCAACCAACCAAAGTCAAGTAAACTTACATATGCAACGATGCATGGCATCAACATTAGATTCTACGGACTCCAACCAACCAACCATGCCCTCGCCCACTTAACCACCAACCCTCTCGTCTCTCGAGTAATCAAGAACCACTCAACTATAGTTGCCGATTACGCGTTCGCTTGTTCTGCGCCTTCTATTGACTGATTACGCACAAAAAGGGGGGCAGCCGGAGACAAGTCGATCGCCCCTTCTTATAAGTCCAATATAATTTGCTATAAATAGATGGACTGACTGACTGTCTTACCGATCCGACCGACCGTCGTTATGCTATGGTTTATGACAACAATTAAAGATACACACGCCGATCGGACACCCCAATCGGCAGAGGCAATGGCTTTACACATTCCACTTAATTCGGCCTACCCATCCACCAGCATCTCCTCTCTCCCTTTCTCCCTCTGTGTATTCATACATTTTGCATATAATTTATTTTAACATATTTTATACATATTTACTTATTTTTTGTTGCCATGTTTACGACACGCGGTTCTGCTTTCTACTACGCAGTTTGTGCAAAAAAAAAAAATTATTAACGACAAATATGTGTACATATTTGCTCTGTTCGCTTTTTGCTACATTTGTTGCTGCTGATAATAGTTTGTTTAATTACCATTTATCGTAGGTATATGAAATTTGCTTTTAAAAGTTGCCAAAAATATACAAACACAACAACATTTTTTTAAGCCAACATAAGATTTTTGAGATAAAAAAAAGTCCATCTGGGTTGGCCATTAGGAGGTAATCCGGGCTCCTAATGCTTCTACGACTGCCTCCAGAGATTGCTTTTTTAAATGACCACAACAAAGTCTTGTTGACATTGTTTTAAAAAAGTATAGTTATTGTTAATAACTACTAATGTTTCAAAATACAGTGCCTTTTATATTTATAACCCACTTTTTAACCTTCCCTTAAAATCTTGAAACATAAGTAGCTCAATATTTGAATTAAGAGTAAAAAACAACTTTCACCTAAAATTAACGAATTAAAAACGATTTCTTAAAAAGAAGTAAAAAAAATGAAAAGAAGCACCTATTTGCTGTGTCCAATCGGTCGCCGCAGTATGTCTTTCGGCAAAGTCAAGTCTAGCAATCTTGTGGCGGCTTAGCAACATGGGTGCTTTGGTCAGATTAGACTATTTATGATTTTTGAGTTCTTAAATACTCACCAAACAGTCATCGCTGATACAGATCCGCCCACATGTGAGGCCACAACCCTACAAGAGGTTGGGCTGTTGCTGGGTTTGTTCGTTTTATTGATTCATATTCTTCAGGATTGTCCAAAAAATTTTTACTTACACGTCGACTTTTTTTCGAGTTTCGTGAAATAACCGAAATAGACTCTTCTTACTCGGAAAGTGAGAAAAAAGGCCCTTTCCATAATCAGATAATTGTTTTACAAAGAGCATTTCTTAAAAATAATCTAAATTTACTTAATAACAATGTCTGTATATCCAATAGTTTGTTCCGCACTTAATAAAGTCAAATTTGCTCCTGTGGGCTATAATTATGATACACAAAAATGCAAGCAAAGTTGCGAGATTACAAACACAAATTGGGGTAAATTCTCTGTCCACAGTAAACCCTAAAAAATACTGTTAAAATTGGTTCAAAGTTAAAAGCTGCTGGGTGGGTTATGATTATGATAAACACTGTAGTATGAAACTTCCTTACTGGGAATTAAATAAAGTGGACCCTCTCAACAATCTGAAACAGAATCTGAAGAAGGCGAATTTTTTGATATTGGTACAAAAATTGTTTGTTTGAAAAAATATTTATCAGCAAAATCGTTTTACACTTTCATCATTATATGCAATCTTTTCAACTAATATTGTAATATTGCAAATTGGCAGAGTCATAAAAATGACATATAAACAACATTCAGAGAGAATATTAAATTATTTAAAAGTGGTACAAATTTTAAAGCCTTTGACTTGAGTCTAAATCTTTATTGTACGTTTTGTTCAAATAACAATTTTATTTCTATATTATCGAGGCCACCGAAGCGATTCCATTCTGTTAAAACTATTTGGGAATTTCCATTTTTTTCAATTTCAACAATTTTTTGGAATTTCATCATAGTGGTAAAAAAAATGATCTCACGCGACAAGAGAGTCAAAAAAGAGAGCACGGGAATGACTCAATTACTGTTCTTAGAGAGAAACGGGGGTCTTTACTTAGGTGGTTGATTTCTAGTTTCTGGTTCTAGTCTGAATTTAAACGCTAGCTAAGGCGGCGGCCCACTTCAAGCAATCCATTCCTGCATTTCAAAACCTTTCTACAATCCTTCATCATTTCTTGTTGCAACTTAAAAGAGATGTGTTTGCTGTAGGCTTAGAGATAGTAGAAGAAAATGTGTAAATTGTTAATTGAATTGTTCATTTTCATTGCAGACGGTCAGAATGAGCTGACGCGCTACAGCAGCGAAGATGTGTCGGGAAATGAGTCAAGTGAAGCGCCAAATATGACCGAAATGGAGCGCCAGGCGGAGCTTAATCGGCACAAGGAAGAGATGCAAAAGAAGCGACGCAAGAAACGTATTAGCTCCTCGTTGCATTCCTCAACGTTTCAGGGTAATTAGGATGATCTCTTCCTCGTAGCCTTTTTTCTAATCAAATCTCTCTAACCCCTATTAGAACTCTATAAGCTTACTGGCGAAATACTTGGCGAGGGGGCTTACGCTTCGGTTCAAACTTGCGTTAACATTTACACCGATCTGGAATATGCTGTGAAGGTTATCGATAAGATACCGGGGCATGCGCGTGCGCGTGTCTTTCGGGAAGTTGAGACATTCCATCATTGTCAGGGACATCCGGGCATCTTGCAATTAATCGAATTCTTCGAGGATGATGAGAAATTCTATTTGGTGTTTGAGAAAATCAACGGAGGACCATTATTGACCCGCATTCAGGAGCATATTTGCTTCTCCGAGCATGAAGCGGCGCAGATTATTAAGGAAATCGCCTCCGGATTGGATTTCTTGCATAAGAAGGGCATTGCTCATCGTGATCTCAAGCCGGAGAATATTTTATGTGTGAAAACGGACTCACTATGTCCTATTAAAATTTGTGATTTTGATTTGGGTTCGGGTATAAAATTCACCACTGATATTTCATCGCCAGCAGCAACGCCCCAGTTATTAACACCAGTGAGTGGACAGCACAATCTCTTATAAAACAGATCTCTAAGAATCATTAATTTCAGGTGGGCAGCGCCGAATTTATGGCTCCCGAAGTAGTCGATTTATTTGTAGGTGAAGCCAACTATTATGATAAGCGTTGCGATTTATGGTCTCTGGGAGTAATTGCCTATATTTTGCTTTGTGGTTATCCACCATTTTCGGGCAACTGTGGCGAAGATTGCGGCTGGAATCGCGGAGAGAATTGTCGCACTTGCCAGGAGTTGCTCTTTGAGTCCATTCAAGAAGGTGAGTCCGCCTTACAATACCCTTCCCGGAGACTCAACCAACTCTAAAGTGTTGTACTCTTCTTCTAGGACGTTTTTCTTTTCCCGAAGCGGAATGGCATGATGTTAGCGATGAGGCCAAAGATTTGATATGCCGTCTGCTGGTTAAGCAGGCTTCGACTCGTCTTAGTGCCGAGGCTGTATTGAATCATAAATGGATTCACATGTGCGAAGAAGATCAGGCATCCGGACGCCATAAGGTCCTGCGAACCCCGGGCAATATACGACGGTAAGTCAAAGTCGTCAGACTTTTTAATTTATTGTGATTAACTTGTCGTCGTATCTTCTCTCTTTTAGCAATCATCAATCGGCGAGGGAAATTTCGCAATTTGCCGAATCTGCCATGGCCGTAGATCGTGTCATTTTGCAGCACTTTTCGTTGCATTACGATTACATGAAGGAGCGTCCGAATATCTATCAGCCATCGCAGGCCTACAAGGATGCCTATAGTGATGAGAACTATAATCCCAAGCCGCCGGCTCAGTATACCCGTAGCCGCTCCTCCCAGCAGAGACACCCGGGATCGGTTCCTCACTACTCGTCTTCGGCAACGTATGGGGGACGTTTGTCAGCAGCAGCGACGCAGCAACGACCGGTTGGTCGTCATTCCTCGAAGAATGCTTCCCGAAATGGCTCATCGGCCATATATCCACCAAGCAGTGGTGGATTTAAGACTCTGAATGTCCATGAGGAGGATGATGATGATGATGAGGCTTTGGAGGCATTTGGCCGTTTGGATGATGATGATGATGAGTGGGCACAGTCGACTCGTCGCTTTGAACAGGAGCGCGAGCAGCAGCTGCAAAGAAGGCAAAGCATAAGCGAAGGGGATGAAGAGGAGGAGGAGGAGCTGGAGCAAGCAGATGAAATGGGGGAGGAGGAGGAGGGGGAGAGAAAGGACTAT
The DNA here is from genome assembly GCA_024703675.1 of Drosophila nebulosa. Classification (NCBI taxonomy): domain Eukaryota; kingdom Metazoa; phylum Arthropoda; class Insecta; order Diptera; family Drosophilidae; genus Drosophila; species Drosophila nebulosa. The sequence continues at coordinate 230,610 of JANFPS010000007.1, read as the reverse complement.
CAGCACCAAAAGCATTATTGGCGTGAGCTAGATAAGGATGAAGGCGATGATTATTTATATGAGCAGCAACAGCAGCGTGTCGATGATATTGCCGAAGAAGAAGAAGATGATGAGGAGCAGAATGAGAAGTCACATTTTGTTGAAGAAGATGAGTATGAGAAAAAAGATCTTATTATTGATAATATGGACAAATCGAAGCAAAACGAATTTGCTAAAACAACAACAATTGTGCGCAAAGTTGCGCATGAGGAGAAGAAGAAAAATAAGAAGGAGGAGAAGCAAGAGCAAGATAATGTTGATGGGGCCATTGAACAGAGACCATCATCAAGTGATATTAGTGCTACTACAATCACCAACAACAACAGCAACAACATCAAGCCAACACCAGTTACAACTACAACACACACCAACAACATCAGCAGCAGCAACGATAACGATAAAGATAACGATGATAAGGACAAGGATAACGATGATGATAATGATACGGATGTTAAACTATTGGATAGTATTAGTGATTTAAATGAAAAGCTACCTGAAATTTATGAGACTGCAAATATTGTTGTCAACTCAGCGGCAGAGCAACCAGCAGCAGCAATAACAGCAGCAGCAGCATCAATAGCAACAACAGTCGCTACAGCAGCAACAGCAACATGCCCACCAACCGATAACGATAACAAACATAATGATAACAAGATGAGACCGCCAACGATGACTACTGCAGCTGAGCAGACAACAATGCGAACGACTTTTGGGAAACAACAACAACAACAGCAGCAACAACAACAACAGACGCAGCGCAATGTTTACTTCCCCTTAGATGTATATCAAAACGACGAAGATGGCGATATTGATGAGGAGGAAGAATACGAGGATGACGATGACTACGACGATGACGAGGAGGAGGAGGAGGAGGAAGTGAAGGGCAGGCATGCTATAACTGTATTTAAGCAACCATCGCCAGCCATTTGCAATGCTTACACACGCAAGCAACGCCAACAGCAACAGCAACGTTATATTGTGCCACAAAATGGAATGACGATGAGGCAACCTGAAAATTGGCGCTATCGTAGCCATCATTCGGAGCAACAGCAGCCAGTAGGTAGCTATCGCAAGTATCGTCCACCATTTAACACTGGAGGAGGCGGTGGCCATCATGGCAATCAGCAGCGCAACTATTTGGGAAGTTTCTCGCATAGTGGCGGTGCTGCTGGCTATAAACCACCAGCACAACAACAACAACTACTAATAATGGCGCCACCATCTTTGCTAATGCCGCCGCCAACGGCGCCACCAAGGCGTCACAATAGTGCTGGAAGCAGCAGCAGTGGCAGTGGCGGATCACCGCCCTCTGATGAGCAGTCCACCGCAACGGAGATACGAAATTGGCGCCAGGATTGCGTCATTCCACCCATGCGCAACTGCGCCAATCAACAGCAGCAACAACATCAGCAGCAACACCATCAGCAACACTCCAAGCGTTCTTATCAGCAGCAATACCAACAACAACCGAGAATTGGCAGTGGGCGTTTTATGCACTCCTCGCCGGCTTCCCAACAAATGTTGATTGAGGATCCGCGCATTGGCCTGTCGCCGCCCAGCGAGAGTTTGCTGCTGAAGCGTCGTTTGCGCCAACAGCAGCGACATCCCGGAGCTGTTAGCAACGATCTGAACGAATATTGTGAGCCGGCAACTGCAAGTGGTTAAGTGGTGGTTTTATTTCTTTTTTACGCGCTTCTCTTGTACAACATTGTTTTTCGAGCAACATTTTTAATCCGTTAAAATTACATTTCTGAAAATTCCATGGCAACAAAAAAGGGAAATAGAAAAAAAATACCTTAAAGTAACGTCTTCTTCGTAACATCAAATCCAATTGAAATCGAAACCCAACAGTCGTTCGATGAAACAACAAAAAAAATAATAAAACTTTTTTTATAAAAAAGAATTAAACAATTTGTAATTACAAAACATTGCGCTATAATTTTTATTATCAAAAATAAAAAGGAATACATACAAATAAAAGAGCAAACAAAAAAAAAACAACAACCAAGAAACAAGTTTTTAGGCAAACAAAACGATTTGCAAATATTATTATTATTATACGATATATAAAAACATTTTCTGTCGGCTTTTGGTTGAACTATTATTAAATATATAATATATACGTATGTAAAGTCATCAAACGAAAATTAAGAGGAAAAACAAAGAAAGTGAAATGGAAAACAATCAAAGTTTGGTTAAATATATAGCAGCCAGCCTATCGAGTTTACCATTTAATGATGATATAAAATGTTGCATAGTAATTTTTCTTGTTTTCCATATCAATACCAAAATGTTAGGCAAACAAATCGAAAATCTGTTGAAATTTTTTTGATAGTCACATAAATTGAGGTGTTTTTTTTTACTTTGGTTTCCTATAAATTGTAAACAACCTCAAAAAGGATTTATATAGAAAAGAAAAAGAGACAGAAAGAGAGAGGGTAATCAGTTGGGTCTGGCGGAAGACCCGAACACACTCCCTACACACATTTCACATACACAAACACACACACACACACACAATCTACACAGACACACATTTTCTCCGGTTAGCGAGGCTTTATCTTTAAGAAATTTGCGTAACATTTTCCAAACGCAATATCCTTTAACAATTTTTCTGCTCTTCTGTTAAGCATTCTCATATTGAAATTTCTCTTTGTGAATTTCTACGAAAGTTTTTTATACACTGCAAAGGAAACAAAAAACACAATAAGCGAAGGAGGTATTCAAAGTGGGATTAAAATGCAATTAAGGTTTTAAGTATTTAGCTAACAATAAAATGGATAATTTAGCGCTTGGATAGGCTATGGCATTACTTCGCGATTCTGCCTCCTAATATGGAAGCTAAATATTTGCTATCTAATGCTATCCCAAAACATTTGCTCAACAGTTTTCCGCCTGGGCGTAAATACACTGAATAAAAAGAAACAAAACCGAACATCAACTATATATGTATAAAAGAAAAACGTGTTAATTACAAAACTCTTTCTATAATATAAAGAAGAAGATATATAACAAAACAAGAAATGTGATATAAAATCTAAATGTAAAAAAAAAATGCACCTGAAGATAATCTATCAATTTGAGACGCGCTGTGCCATTATTAACAACAACAACAACCAACTAGTAGCCAGAGACAAGACCAAAACGTAGCTTATTTCGGCATGCCGAATCTTTTATACCCTTGCAGAAATAATTAAAATATTAAGTATTTCCATTTTCTAGTTTCATTTGATATTCCACTTGTAAATTTTCTCATTCAAAGTTATAAAATTAGTGGCCCGATTTAACTTCTTATTTATCTCTGCAACGGTATACAAAATAAAGAGACACAATAACACACTTTTCCATCTGATTTTTTTTTTGTTCTATTTGTTTACGTCCCAAAAAGAAACTCAATGTCAGAATGCTTTACGCCTCAAAAACTAAGAAAACAAAAAAAAAAAAACTTATATTTTTCCAAAACCAAATTGTGACTAAAATTGAAAAAAAAAAAATGAAAAAATATTTTAACAACTTCAACAAACAACAAAACGAAATGATCATTAATACATATTCTCACATACATAATCACTTAAAAAACATAAGAACTTGATGCATTTGAAATTGAGAATTCATAATTTCAAGAAACGCATGTCTTTTCTCATTCTGCAAATAGAAAAACAAATTCATAAAAAATAAACAATTTCGTTACAGAAACTTATAGTTTTCTTAAAATTTGAAACAAAAACGTTTTCCAATCCACCTATAATTCGATATCGGATCGGATTACCTTCATTTTCCAATGTAAAACATTAAAAAATAATCATAAAATCGAAAAATCGCCCACATAAGTAAACGCAATCAATTGCAACGATTCCTAAAACAAAAAGTAATTAACAAGAATACAATCAAATTTGCATTCAAACTTAAACTGAAGAATCATCAGTTGGAAACTTTTGTTTTGTAATTGAAAAAAAAATAAAAGCAAAGAATAGAAGAAGACAGAAAAGAAAAATAAAAAAAATAAAAAAATAAGCAGCAAACAACAAATGAAAAACTGTGAGAAATGTTTCGCAACGAAACAAAAAATTTATTTAACTAAGGCAAGTTTAGCAAACAGCTCTCCAACAACAACAACTAACAACAGACACACACACACACATACAATACTACTACTACTACTTAGACTACTTAAGATTAAAAACAACTTGAGTTATTATTTTTTGCAAAACAAAATGTCCGTTAGGATAAAAACAACATTATCCGTTGAATTTAAAAATAATAATAAGAAAAAAATTGCCAAGCTCTGCTTGAAAGTGTGAAAGAGGAAATCAAATAAGGGAAGAACATAAAAAATTCAATAAAAAGAAGATGCATATTAACGAAAGTAAAATGAAAACACACACACACACACACAATCAAGTAAAATGTTTGCATGAGAAATTGTTTTTAAATTATTAAAAAACAAAAAATAAATCATTTAATAATGAGGAGGAGTAGATGATATTGTTTTATACAAAAAGAGCAAAAAAGAGCGAAGAAGAAAAGTCAATAAAAATGCAAAAATATATACGAAAAACGTTAAAGGAATGATTGTTGTATTCTTGTTATATTTGATGGCTAAGCCACAGCCACAGCCACAGCCACAGCCACAGGATAAAAGATAATGGGATGGAATGCATTTTCGTCAACTTTATTGATCTATTGATGGCATCTTCAGAGGACTTGGCCAAATAAATTGCTGTGCGGGAGGCTTTAAAATGATGTCGTCTACCCAGACATTTGGTTATCAAGTTCTCTGTAAAACTCCAACGATAATTCACACAACTAATCGAGGTGGCAGGTTCATAATAAATGAGTGAGGCATTCTGATAGAAGTCACCAAATTCATTCAAATAGAACCAATCAAAGCCATGGAGACGACTCTCGCCCAGGGCTATGAAATACTTATCATTGGTGTTCTCCAAATTGAATATTGTGTACGAAAAATTAAAAGATTTGTCTGGAAAATTACCGATGTCCATGCGGTATACACCGCGGCAAAATAATATTAACAGTTTCTGGCCAAATGGAAGACATACTAGATTAAGGCCCATTTGGTAAATTTAAATTTCACAGTCACAGATTGACAGCATTTGCATGACTTGCATTATATATTTCAAATATATTAGATTGTTAGCCAGACGTTTATCGAGTCCAGCTCCTTGCCTAATCTTAGCTTATGATCCTTAACTTATGGGTTTTCTCTTCATATTATTTTTTATTTTGATTGGCTCCTTCTTCGAGCGCTTCAATTAAGCCGACTTTAACCCCAGTTACAGCTGGATGAACGGCCTCCTCATCACTGGAAGGATCTAGCAGAGGTTTTCCCTCAGCTGGTTGGGCCATAACAGTTGGTTCCAAACGTTGATCCTCCTCCTTTTGAAAGCTTTGATTATTCAGATCTTCAATAGTTTTGCGTAACTGAAAAAACGAAATCATAGGGTCAGATGTTTAGTGGGAATCGTCAAAGTTGTTATTGTTGTAACCTCTTTAACGCTAACTACGCCTACAAGGCGTCCAATTTTGGTAACATAGGCATGGTTGACACCCATCATTGAGAAGAGAGAATGCACTTTGAGCAGAGATGTGCGTTCGACTAACTGAAAAGGTGAGGGATCAATGCGTATTCCCGATCTCGAATGATTGAAATCAATAACTTGGGCCATCTGTTCGGCTTCCCAATGTTGTTGGGCCTCTGGTGACATATCCACCACACGATCAGCAGGCTAAAAATTAAATAATTAATATTGAATCCTTATGGAAATTTGCCATTTGGCATTTACCACTTGCACTTACCAAACGCACACGTTTGCCTTGGCTAGCGCCTGTTTCTACATCACTCTCGAGATCTGACAATTTTTTAAATATGGATTGAAATGCAGAACGTAGACGTGATTCGGAATTGCTATTGTTGGATAAATAGCCTGAGGTGCTCCCATTTTCATTGTTAGGGCTTTCAGTTTTTAAATTGAATGAATTTGAGGGAACCATTAGCTGAGCACGTTTATTGGCCAAAATATCCGATACAGTTGGCGTCACCTCAAAACGTGATGGACGACGTTGTTGCTTCAGTTGCTCCCGATTTTCATCATCCTGATGCCATTGCTGGGCCACCTCGAGTCGCCGTTCCCGTCCAATGTGACGTTCAATTAATTTAATCAGCTCACTACGCTGAACCGAACCCAAAAGGATCATGTTATGGGGACTATCTACCAGAGGCAGGGAACGCAACATTTTATTGGCTTTGAGCAGATCTTTGAGTCGCTGATAGGAGATTCCATTCCAAATGTATTTCACTTCCCGCACCATAAAGTCCTCCACATACTTCAGATACGAATCACACGAACCTATGGACAGCAGGTCAGGCAAATATGGCAGCTTCTTAATCATTATTACACTCTCGTACATGGAGGGCTGAAGCATAGAGGCCACCGCATTGGCTATGAGCACAGCCAGCAGAACCGGCACCACAAAAGCAATTTGTCCAGTGATCTCAAAGACAACCACAGCGACAGAAATTGAATGTGTCACCGAACCGGAAAATGCAGCAGCACCCACAATGGCATAGGCTCCGGGCATAATGGATGAAATACAGCCACCATACCTAATGCCCTGCGGAAAGGACCAGGCTACAAATTCACCCACTAGACGACCGAATCCACTGCCAATCTTCAGGGCTGGTATGAACATACCATGGGGCACAGCCATGGTCGAGGCAATGATTGAAAAGAAGAACTAAACAAGAAAATCGCATCAAATAAGTCCATCTATATCCTATAATTTTACCGGCGCCGTTACTTACATGGAAGAGGGTATAACAGGCAAGATTGCCAAAGATATTTGTGTATTTTGTAGACCAATGGGAGACAATTTCCGCCTGGTCATGGGTAAGATCAGCAGAAGTCCAAGTAAAATTGCTAAAAAGATCCGATAATTGCTCATCCGAAGTCAGCTGACCGCCCAAAAATTGGCCCGTGCCCAAGGGGAAGGTGAGAGTAGAGATAATTAGAGCAATAAAACCAGGGTAGATAAAGCGACTAGAAAATATATAAAAAAATATATAGTTAAGTTAATATCCCAGTGCAAAGCTATCAAAAGAAACTTACTTTTTCTGCAGAAACATATTCAAAGTTTTGCTAGAACGCATAAAGAGCACATAATTTCGATGAACCCAGACAAAGGCGGCTCCCATTAGGCCACAGAGAACCCTGTTAAAGAAAATCAAACCATCTGCAGAAGATATGGCACGCAGAAAACTTACCCAGTCAAGCCAAAGAATACTAATTCCTGAGTATCGTAAGGAAACTCTGTGGCTATGGTAGTAGGAAAGAGGGCGTGAACTGTTTCCTGACCCTGAAACCAAACGGCAAGAAGACGCACAAACGAAGCTCCAACCACACAGGCAAAGAAACCACGCCAATAGTTGCGCACAGCAAAATATGTGGTGGTCACCTCAATGCTAAAGAGCACGGCTAGAGAAGAGAAGAGATGAAATAGAGGATCAATGGGGAATGTACGGGGGGAAAATTTGGGAAGGCAGGTGAACAATTCGGCTCAAAATTAATGGTATTAAAAACTGAGTTTTTTAACTGTCATTTCTGATCCCTCACCATTGGGAATTTAGTCGGTAGTACTAACCTCCTATGGGGGCCGCGAAACATGCACCCAGACCCAAGGCACAGGCAGCAGCAAGCATTTCGGAGTTACGTGACTCATTCTCATAGATTCCGCGAAATGGTGTGGCCATTTTGCTCAACAACTGGGCCACAATGCTAGCAATGTGGACAAAAGGTCCCTAAAAAGCAAAAAAAAAAAAGCGATATTGAGCTTGAAATTCGCATGAGCTCAAAAAAAGGGAAGAGAAGACGAGCACCTTTCCCTATTTTCATACTTATGCTTTGGGAATATCTTTAAAAATTTTTTTTTCTACACACCTCTTTGCCCAATGGCATGCCACTACCAAGAACAGCAGTTAGGCCAACAACTTTGGCCACAAGCGTTTTAAAGGTGAGAAAATCCTTAATTGGAACACCACGTAAAATGGTTTTCATTTCCGGTATTCCAGATCCTTAAAGAAATGCATTAATATTAAAATTTTTGAGAAGTTTAAAATACTGAATTTACTTACCTCCGCTTTGCGGTGCCACCAAGTAGACAAAGCCAGCTGCAAAAAGTATCAAACAAATGGGCAAGAATATCCAGGCGAAATACTGAACATAAGGATCTGTACTCAGATCCTGAAAGAGCCATAGGCGGGCTAAAAAAAACCAAAGAATTATATGAGTTGTCACCACTTACTAGCAGCCCATTTAATTACCTTTTATACAAATGTTGATGCTCTCGTCTATGGCAAAGGCTAGAATGGCCATGATAATACCTAAAATGGTTAGAAATATCCAGTCCTTGCCAAGATGATTCGAGCATTTTTGCCATACCCATGTTGTGGCTCTGCGAATACGTGAAGGTTGATAGCCCAACAATTCCTTGCATGATATAAAATGGGATTTAAAATATTACAATTAAGTTTTTTTCCTTTTTTCCAGATTTCATCCTACCTTGCTTCTTTGTTTATCCTCCTGTTTGCGCAACTTGGCCAATTGTCTCAATTTTCTGGCCTCCTCGCCAGCGAACTCTTGCAAATCCTTGGAGTAGCGGCCATACATCTAAATGAATCATTGAGAATTGCAATTTTTCGAGTACAAGTTCGTATTTGTGTTAATTTCTTTGGCAAACTTAGTCGCACTTAAGGTACTGGTGCTTAAATTTGATAGCTCTACAATTTAATCAGAGTGTCGCACCGTGTTAGTCACATGTTTTAACCCAGACAGATGCTGGGTATGGGGGGGCTGGGGCAGCGACGAGGTGTGTTAAAAATTAACATATTTAGACACTGGTTCCATACGTGTCACCTTACCCAACCCCATCACAAAATGAAAAAAGGAAACGAGACGTCATTTTCGAACACAAGAGAACAGAATTGTAAACAAAAATATATGTTCGCCGCGCTAATTGATTTTAATTAACGTAAACCCTCCGGAAAATGATCTACCTATAATCAACACGTGATCGTTCTTGTTTCATTTAATTTGTTTAAATATTTAAACTGTAAAAAAAAAGTAATTTGGCAATTTAGTCATGGATTAGAGCTCATTGTCGAACAATTGAATGATATGTAATTGGCTGATAACACCAAAAAGTTAGTAGTCATTTTATTTAAATTTGAAAGGCTTAGTTGTGAATTTTCAATGCATATTTCAAATTTATGAGCTACTTTAAGATGTTTTGTAGCAGATAAGGTTACTTTTACAGTTTTTGATTGGCAGCCTTGCAAAGTGCAACGGTCTAAGCTGCTTACTAAAACCCCATTTTTTTTTTTACTTTAAACCCTCGCTGCTTTTTTGGGATAGACAAATTATTTCCAGTTTATCAAAAAATTGTATGTGGAAAAAATGCAAAGGTTGTTTATTTTTCAAAATTGACAAATAATAAAATTATGAATTTTAATTTATATATGGGCCAAAATATGTATGGTTAAAATTATATGCAGTACGTTTTGAAATTCACTGAAAGCTTTGACAATATTTGCATTTGGTTTGCGTCTTGGCTAAGCTTTTTATGAAGGCAAATTTTAATTTTGTCAAGCAAAATTTTACCAAGTGAATCCTTCCATTTGGTTTGCACTTACCAGAGTATGGGTATAACCCAAGCCCTCTTCCGGCTGATTGCTGGTCTCCTGGTGATGATTTTGCTGACCGTTTGTCTGAGCTGGTTATATGCGAGGACGCAGCGTAGACGACGAGACAATGGGTTCCACCTCTTCCATATCCTTCTAGCTGTAATAATACCACAATCCACAATCGAACCGAGCACAGAGATCGCTCTAACCACAATGGTTGGCAAGTTCAATGCCTATGATGCTACTGAGCCTGTGTCAGTCAGTCATCAACGCAGTCACGGCCTCTGCCGCAGTTGGCAGCAAAGCCGAACTCAGGTGATAACTGGCAGATAAACTCCACTATTCCCCCCCATTGTGCCTCTCACATAATGTCGCATGGTGGAGCAATTAACAATTTGGCAAAACGATCAAGTCAGTTTATTCCACTTCTACATTCGCCATTGATAAATTACAATATGGAAAAGTACAATAAGTATGATTAAAGGCCAGGAATGTGAAGAGTACAAAAAATTTGAGAAACTTGTGGCATTGTAAGTGCCTTTTCCGACTGGATCTTCGTCTTCGATATGGGGTTGGACATAGTCGTCGACTTGGGGATAATTAAGCACTACATAGGTTGACACTGGCTCTTGGCCGTGGGTGCATTGGGCTATCATTTCTTCGGCCATATGAAGTCTATATGTTAGACAGGTGATATAACGCATACTTTCGATGAATCGACCACGGACATCTTCGAACGTTCGATCTGTTGTCATTTGTATTTTGTTGTAATTATCCAATTCGCTATGACCAAAGGAAATGAAAAACTTTTTCATATCTATATGAAAAATTACATATTTTTGGCCAATCGCTGTCAATAGACTTCCATATTTGATATCCAAATCTTCGGAGAAATAATCTTCGCACAACTTGGTCCAAGTTTCGTAGGCAACTGCATTGCAGCGATTGCTAAAATGTCTTATTTCTTTCATAATAGGAATTAATTTAAAAGTTGAATATCAAAACAATGTAGTACTTAAGAATTTTGATAGAAAATATAAAGGAATGTGACAAGTTATTCGCTCTACACTATTTCTTAACAAAGTTTACTAAGTAGGTAGTACTTACCAAATACAAATAATTGAAATCGGCAAGTGACTTAGTTTTGTCATTTACTTAAATCATGTCTCTTGGCATTGTAAAGTTAAAAATTTAATGATAGGGTAAGAGGCAACAAATCACTCCTAAAGGGGGGGGGGGGGGGCGGTGTGGTAAGATTTAAGGCAGCAACAATATGTTTATGTTCATGTGGGTCACCTCACTGTTGAATATATTTTGTTAACTTATACAGTGCAATGTTAACTTATTAGGACCCTAGTCACTTAATAAATTTTAGTTAAATTTAAAATATCCCATAAATTTAAAATTTCTGTTAAATTTCAAATTTTTGTGCTCTCCTCTGCGATTCTCTACAATTCAAGTGGTGCATGTTACTCCATGCCATAAAGCCACAGGCCCAGATGGGAGTAAATGCCGATGCAACCGGTCTTCTGGAATTTTCGTTGAGTTTTCAATTTTCGTGCTCTCCTCTGTGATTCTCAAAAATTCAAGTACTTACTGCATTTATGGTACATAGAAGGATTTTGCTTGGGGCCCTGTGGCTTGTGTGTTTGGAATCAACATGGGTAGGATGAATATGATGAGGCCTTAAAAAAGTCCATAATCTTCCGAAAGGTCCTCTGCGATTCTTACAAGTTTGGGTAAGTTAAAGTTTAGATAAATATATTACTTATCATACAGTGCTTATCATATTTATAACCGCAACACTTTTCCATTCATTTATAATTTGCTTTTTACGATCGCCAACTGTCTCAAATTGGCGATTATTGGCATACACTCGTCTTTGCAAGACAACTACAGACATTTTCTATCGGGTTGAGCTCTGGGGACCTGGTGGCCAGTCAAGAACATCAAAATGACATTCCTCCAAATACTTCTTTCTACGTCTTTTTATCAGTTCGTTAGGGTAGAAATTTATAAATATGGTGTAAGCCAAAAAAGGATGATTCAAACGCACGTATGTCCAAGCGGTCGCAGTATGTCTTTTGGCAAAGTCAAGTCGAGCCACCTTGTGGCGACTTAGCCACTTGCGGGCTTTGATGAGTTTAGACCTCTTTATGATTCCTGAGTTCAAAGGCACTCGCCAAACTCTACACAATATGTGGCAAATCGATTGCCTTCAAGTCGTATTAATTTTTATAAATTTTAAAAATAATACTTACCCATATGCCAATTACTTTTGAGTTCTAAATTTTGTTGGAATTAAACACATGTACATATACAGAGTGTCATTTCTAATCTTATAGTTTTTGTAATTCGCTTTCAGTTGCAACTTAAAATATAGATCACGATATCTTTGACTTTTAGGCACTAACGAGATATATATGTATATAGATAGATACATAGATAGGTATAACTTTATAAATACACAACAAGTTGATTTTCTAATTATGAATTAGCTTAAAATCATTACAAACTTATTTTAATTATTGATCATATCTAAATTAACATAATTACATTTTGTTTTTCTATTTCAAATGAATTCATAATTTCTCCTTTTGTGTGTCAATAGTTGTTGTTGTTTCTAGCGGCAATGAGGGCGACGTCTTTTGAATGGACTTGGAAATAGATTCCATTTCAATATCTGAACAATTATCTGAATTCGATAGAGCTGAGTCCATTGAGGTAATAGTCATGTCGACAGCTTTGTCACTTCCCCCAATGGATGATGGTGATAGCAGAGGCTTCTCTACTGTTGGCTTGGCATCAAAATCCTCCTTCTCATCTCGGTTGGGAGGCACAAAGCTATTGCTATTGATGTCCTCAATGGCCTTGCGTAACTATAGGAAAACAGAAAAAGAATTGTGGGTATTTTAGACTAATAAAAAATATATACATCTAATTTTTTTTACCTCCTTGAGACCCACTACACCCACAAGTCTGCCGATCTTTGTCACATAGGCATGATTAATGCCAACCATTGAAAAAAGCGAATGCACTTTCAAGATGGATGTGCGCTCAACCAATTGAAACGGTGAAGGATCTATGTGAACCTGAGCTTTTTCCAAGTCAATCGGTTTTAGCATCTCCTCCATTTCCCATTTCTTTTGATCCTCGTGTGACATATCGATGACACGTTCCCTGGGCTGTCAAAAAAAAAAGGCGAAATTCATTAGCCGAAACTTTAGGTACATTTCAAAAGTAATAATAGGATCATTAATACTTATTACTGACATACCAACTGTACGGATTTCTTGCCTTTGCTTGGCTTTATGAGAAAGTTAGTAAGATGTAGATGTTTGCTGGTTTTAGAATGTGGTTAGTACTTACCTCGTTGCTGGCATTAGCATTTATATTATCATCACTTTTTGATTCACCAGATTTCTCGTCGATATCTTCTATAGTATAACTCAAAGTTTCTGTTTCCACATTATTACCCAACCGATTCGTGTCCATTTCCCGCATATAACTATTCTTTGGTGAATTATTTACCTTAATTTCGGTAGAAAATTGGATTTTTCGCGTTTTTTTCTGATCACTTCTCTTGATATCGGAAACTCTATTTGATTTACATTTTATACTGGCAGTGGACTTATCAAAATTTTGTTCATTGTATTTAAATGAGTTTGCATCTTCGTTTTCTATTACATTTTTGGTATCCTTTGAAGCAGCATGGTTCAAAATAAATATAAAAAAGATTTTTTTTAAAAAAGACTTTATAAGAATCGGCTTAAAAATACGTTTGTTCAAGGTAGACTGCATGGAACTACTTTTTAATATTTTTCCACACTATATAAGATATCTACGATTACTCTTTGCACTACTTTAACTATTATCTACAGGCTTAATTTCATAACTCCATAATTATGTAACAAGGCATAAGATCGAACTGTATTTGTATTTTCTGATTTACATTTCGATTCTAATCCCATGCCTTGGTTCTTATAAGTTTATTTCCTACCTTTTGGCCTGTGGTAGCATTCTCTTTTGTACTAGGATTTACTTGCTTGCAAATATTGAATAAGGTAAGTGAAAGATGCCATAAAATGAATGGCGACATAGTTGAAGAAATTTAAAAGATGAATGATATTACAGAAAACTACTTACCAGCATTATTTGATCGGTTACAAAATCCCAATTGTTAAGTGCTTGCTTTTTATATTAATTAAAGAAGTTCACAAATATTTCTCTATAGAAGCGCCCCCTTTAAATTTGAATTGATTCTAGACTGATCTTTGTCTTACACTTACCAGCTGAACCTTTTTGGAAATGCCCGGAGTGCTGGGAGCACGCTGCACTTGCACTTCCGAATTGCTGGCAGCTGGTGAAATTGTTATTGATCCCGTCTCTGGATCAGGTTGCACATCCTGGAGGGTTGTTGATTTTTTGAATATGGCCTCGAAAGCGGAGCGTATACGGAATTCCGAATTTCCCGTGATTGTCGTATATGGCGTAAGGCTGGGACTGTGGGACGTCGCTGAGGTTGGGGCATAGGTCTTGAGATTGAAAGAGTTGGTTTTCTTGAGAATGGATTTGCGCGGAGCCAAAGAGCTGTTCATGGTCTCGGCTCGTTTCTTTGGCGGCAGCATCTCATCGTTGGCTATCTGACGAAGGCTTAGAATATCCGGAGCTGGCAATACCTCAAAGCGTGAGGGGCGCCGGATTTTCAGTTGCTCCTCTACCTCGATTTTTTTTGCAGCCGCCGCCACTTGCTCCTCCTCGTGGGCCCGTTGTTCCGCTTCTTTTTGCCATTTTTGTGCCACATCCATGCGCTTCTCACGTCCAATGTGCTTTTCAATCATCTTGATTAGCTCATAGCGCTGCACAGAGCCCAAGAGGATCATGTTATCGGGACTATCTACCAGAGGGAGGGAGCGTAGCGTCTTGTTGATCTTGAGAACCTCCTTCAGCTTCTGGTATGAGATGCCATGCCAAATGTATTTCACCTCTCGCACCATAAAATCCTCTACAAATATGCTATACATGCCCGAACTAGACGGGAGTAGATCGGGCAGGTAAGGTAATTTCTTAATCAGTATAATACTGTCATAGATTGAGGGCTGCAACAGGGCGGCCACAGCATTGGCCACCAGCACGGCAATCATTACGGGCACTACATGAGTGATCTGTCCAGTCATTTCAAAAATGATCACAGCCACGGAGACGGTGTGCGTTACAGAGCCGGAGAAGGCTGCCGCTCCCACAACGGCATAGCCACCAGGCATTATGGGCGAGAGGCGACCGCCATAGCGTACTCCATGGGGAAATGTTACGGCCATAAATTCACCCACCAGACGACCAAAACCGGCGCCAATCTTAAAAACGGGAATGAACATTCCCGAAGGCACAGGAATCGTTGAGGCAATAATGGAGAATACGAACTGGATGAAAGGCAAAAATAGTTACTTAAAAGCCATTAACTAAAACTACTTATATTGCCCAAATACCGTAAAGAGCGTGTAGATAACAAGATTGCTAAAAACACTTGTGTAGCCGGTCATCCAATTGGTTACTACTGCAGCCTGCTCCACGGTCAGATCATCGCGTGACCAGGTAAAATTGCTAAACAACTGCGTCACTTGTTCATGGGTGCTCAGTTCGCCGGCCAAAAATTGTCCAGTGCCCAATGGGAATGAAATGCTTGACACCAAAAGCGCCAGAAATCCAGGATACAGAAAGCGACTAGGTCATAAAAATAAAACACATTGGATCAGTCATTTGTTTGCCAACGAAATAATGTAAAAATACTTACTTCTTTTGAAGAAACTTGTTCATGCGTTTGTTCGAACGCATAAAGAGCACATAGCGACGATGTACCCAAACATAGGAGGCGCCACCCAGCCCACAGACAAATCTAAAGTTAGATGGAGAACCAAGATATTTAAGTTCCAATGCATATTAGGATTTTACGAGAAGTTGGTTGGTTTTACTAAAGACTCCAGTACAACTATTTGGCAATTACACAAAATAATTGAGAATTGCATGCAAACAAAATTTAGGCTATACGAATGTTGATCATTTTGTGTGTAGTTAAGACTAAGCATCACTGACATATTCGTGATTAGTCTGGCAGTCTAAGCAAAAGTCAAAATGTTCTTAGTAACTTAACTTCTTATTAACTTAGATAATATTTGGTTTGCGACGTTTTAGTTCTTTCCGCATAATCTTTACTTTTACTTAAAATTAAAGTCTGGAAGCAAAGAATTGTTCCCAAGTTTACCGTATAAGAATTCGCCACTGAGAGCCAAAGTCAGCCAAAGTTTAAGCTCTTTTTTTTTTTTTTGCACTCACCCAATCAAGGCAAAAACAAACAGCTCCTGCGGATCGAAGGGAAACTCGGTGGTGAAATTCGTGAGAAATAGAGCTCGAACAGTGTCGGCATTTTGGAACCAAACGGCCAGCAATCGAAATACAGTCGCTCCACAAACAGCAGCAAAGAAACCGCGCCAATAATTGCGCACCGCAAAATATGTTGTGGTTACTTCAATGCTAAAAAGGACACCTGTGAGGAGGAGGAAGAGAAGATGATGATGTGAAAGGGTGTTTGTGTTGTTTTGGCTGATTTGTCTACTTACCGCCCACAGGTGCAGCAAAACATGCGCCAACGCCAACGGCACAGGCAGCCGCTAACATTTCCGAATTGCGCGACTCATTCTCATAGATGCCTTGGAATGATGTGACAAGTTTACTTAATAATTGTGCTACAATACTTGCTATGTGTACGAAAGGACCCTACAGATACAGATATAGATACCGATACAGATACAGATACGGATACAGATGCAATTCGATGACGTATAAAGAAGATTTTCCAATTTTCGGTCGTATTCTTTTATTTTTTATACTTACTTCCTTTCCTAATGGCATACCGCTGCCCAGAGTTGCCGTCAAACCAATTACCTTGGCTACTAATGTCTTAAATGTGAGATATTCTTTCAATTGAACGCCACGCAATATGGTCTTCATTTCAGGTATACCGGAACCTACACACAGGTAAATTAATTAATTAAGGACAGTTAAGTTAGACTATTTGACACAAGAGACAATGCAAATCGATTGAGGCAGCTACCAGTTAGTTAATGCAGTGGTACTATCAATTTCACTAACTTTTTGTAGTCCGAGTTTAAACAATAAATTAAGAATAGATCATAGAATTTGTATTCCATTCAAATTGTGCCCTATTTAACCATAGAAGCAAAGTAAGTAAGTAAAAAAATTTCATTCAAGAGTATTTCATTTGGAAAATCCAAAAATAATAACGATTAATAACGAGTGCCAAGCACAACTACAAGCTGATAGCTGATAGACTCAATGCTCTAGGATGAGGACTAACTAACTTACCGATACTTTGCGGTGCGATGAGATGTACAAAACCGGCTGAGAATAGGATTAAGCAGACCGGCAATGATACCCAAGCAATATACTGTATGAAAGGCTGAGATGTTAGATCGCGATATAACCATATCCGGGCTAAAGAAAAAAATTAGTCAAAAGTCTGTAATAATTTTGTTAACATTTTCTTTTAAATTTCTCCTTACCATTTGTGCACACTGCTATTCCTCTGTCCATAATGAAGGAGAGCAAAGCCATTATAATTCCCAGTAGGGCCAAAAAGACCCAATCCTCGCCCAGACGAGCCAGTGTGTGACGCCATATCCATGATGAGATGCGTTTCACTCGCGTTGTCTGTTTGCCTAGCAGTTCCTGTAAATATTTCCCAGCACTGCTGCTTTATAATCCGCTGTCGTTTAATATGGTAAGAGAGGGAGGGGGAGAGCTACTTTTCAGCTGTTTTTACTGCATGATAGGAGAGGGAGGGGGTGGGGTGGGGTGGGGTCGAGTTGAAAATGGGATCTTTGCCAAGGAAATCTGTTGTACTTTATGGTCTAAGGGAAAAAGCTAGCACAGGCAAGCGCTCTAATAAATTTTGTTGTCAAGTGTTAAGAGATTATACCTTAAATATTGAATATTCGTTTTCTCATTATGTTGCATGGCGTGGCAAAATAGATTTATCACATGATTATGCTTGTTTTCGGCTCATTTTCTTGTAATAACTTCTTACCTTATTCCTTTGTTTATCCTCTTGCTTTCGTCGCTTTTCAAGTAACTTGAGTTTCCTGGCTTCATCTTTAGCAAATTCTCCTAGATCTTTGGTATAGCGACCATACATCTGAGAAGAAGAAAATTGATTAAATAATATAATAATTGTAAATTGATAAACACTCAAGCAAAAAATGCTGGCTGTTTCACTTAGATTCTTATGAATTACTGAACATTTTTTGTGTATGGCTACTAAAATCCAAAAAATGTCTTATACTTAGTCTAATACTATATACATACATATATGCACATATATTTAGGAAAATAAAAAATAATTTACTCATCGTTCTTTGGCTCTTGCCAAAAACGAAATTTTCGTCATGAAGCGTTTTGGTTGGTTTCTTGTTCTTAGGAAATTCCCAAGACCAAGAGTATATAATAGTACAAGATCGAAATTCTATATACCTTGGCTTTAAATTTATAGAAAAATTCCATAAATAATTACAGACATCATCTGCATGTTAATGAATTTTAATATATATAAAAATGATAGTCACTTGCCTCCCAAATATTTACAACTAAACGTTATAGAATCAATATACTGGTAACTTTTTATCTAGACCCCCCTCTTAAATGACCTCTGACTCTCTCCTAACGATATCTTTGATACGCTCTTGCTTTCAATTAATTAGGTCACGAACTAAGACATCGATTTACAATATTTCAAACTATTTCCATTAAGTTATTAAATTACAAATTGTAGAATCAAAACGTTGACATTCTCCAAACATTTGATAACGAATTGAATTAAATTCCAAATAAATCGGTAGTATGAGATTTCCTTGGTCTAAATCTAAACACTTTTTTTTGTTGGCTTTAACTTAGTTATGTTTATTTTCCCAAAATTGTCATATGATTTTATCACAAGGATAAAGCTAGAAAACGTGGAAAATAAAGTTAAAAAATATTTGTTGAAACAAATTGTTGTGATAAGAAAGAATTTATGATTTGAGTGCTGAAAAGTCAGAAGCTTCTGCTTTAAATGAGTATAGTCATACGGAAAGGGTATTAGCTGCATAATTATTCAAATTTACATTCATTTATTTATATTGATTTCCGATAATTGGAAAAGAAAAGTCCCAATTAATTTTTTGATTTTACCTAAGGCTATAATGTCACAAATATTTTAATAATTGCAAAAAGATTTGTGCCGTTCTAAGGTTCCCCAAGAACATGCCACGGTCAAAGCAAGACGCAAAGAAAAAGAAAATGAGAATAAGAAAATGTATAGCAAAATACATGAAGAAATTGTGGTAACCAACGTTAGCAAAAGAAGGAAACGAACGCATAACAAAGAAAGAGGAAACGTGAGAGAGAGAGAGAGAGAGATTTCCTTGGAGGTCTGGGTAAAGAAGCGATGGAAGGTCATGAGTCTTACATAGTAGAAAGCTTCAATTTCAATCTCAATTTGATTCTTCTCATCGTTGGCTTCAACATCAATGCTGGCCTTGCGATTGTGCTCCTTCTGCTTGGCTATGGCCTCGTCCCAACGTAGTCGAACTGGAGTCGAGGGTATTTTGTGGGCACGTTGCTCCTCACGCAGATACTCTTCCCGATTGATTAGCAGTTCCGGTTCGAAGGCATATTCACGAATGTACTCATCGCGATGGGTGTGACTGTTGTTGAACATGAAGGAATTGAAGTGACTTTTAACTGGTTTGCAGTACACACGCACTCAGAAATCTATCTGACTTCTCGTCCACGTTCTTTTCTGTTCTACATAGAATTTTTTTTATTTTTGTTATTTATTTATGTTGCGGATCAGTCACATAAATCTGTATCGCGGCCTTTGACATGCCTGCGGCTGCTACAACTGGCCGAATTTGAATTTCTATGTTGCATTTTGTTGCCCAGTTATTTTTAGTTTTTGCAGTTTGCTGCAGTTTCTCAAGTAGTTTCACGGTCGCTGCCCTTGAAATTTTCTCTTGTCGTCGTTATTTCAGTCTGTCGGCCCAAAGATTATTGTAAAATTCATTGTAATTTTTATTTATATGAAAAGAAAATAAACAATTTTGTTCAATAATTTTCACAATTCATTAGATTAACACCAAACAAATTTAGAAGCCTTTTGTTTTTTAATTTTTTTTTTTTTATTAATTTTCAAACATGTGTTAACAACTATCCGAGACACGAAATGCCTTCGATTTTTGTGGTTCTTATGCTCGCGAAAACTGTTTTTAAACTAAACTATATAGAATGGCGATGACGAGCTTTCTTCTTTTGCCGTGTATGCGTGTGGAAAATTATTGAAATTTTCTTTGGGCCCCCTTCTCTCTTTATGTATGTCCGTCTGACCGTCTGATCGTCTAGACAGGGTAACCAGCTGTGCCAAAATTTTAACAATAAAGTATCGAATTTTTTTTCAAAAGCAAAAAAACGAGCCCGGCAAAGAAATATAAACAAAAAAAAAAAATGTTTTTCAAATTTTTTTGGATATTTCGAAATCAATTTGAATTGCTGATCTGCCTCAAAGGGGGCAATTAACGTTGAGTGGTTCAACGTAAGTATTTTTGAGATTTAAATTGCAATAAATTTGATACAAATGGTTTATTTTTCTGAGTTTTTGAAGAGGGGGCAAAGTGTAAAAAGTATATTTAAAAAAGACTACCTAACAATTTGTTTCGGTGGTTGTTTTTCTTGAGATTTGTTTTGGTCACCCTACAATATACTATTTACCTTTCGTTGCAATGAAATAATTTCCTAACTTATAATAAACACTAAACACTATTCATTATAATCCGATTAAAAATAGCAAAAAGTTTTGTTGCTTGTCTTTCCATTTGCTTTTACAGCAGAGACCTACACCGAGGCACAGACCCACAAAAAACAGACACAGAAACCAAACCGACCCAGATGGAAGGTCTAAGGAAAGGAAGTACAAGAGTGAATTGGCATAAAGGAATAATTTTTAGTAGTATGAAAAGTAAATGCTCTCGTTATTAATCGGTTTGAGGTTAATCTTACAAGTAAAAAAGTTGAGTTTGTTTAAATTGCAATCTCAATACCACACCTGCAAAGATTAAACTAATTGAGAATTGCAACAAAGTGAAGCAAAAAACGGGGGAAAGAGCTCACCAAATCACAGTTCACCATTTTAGTAAGAGTATCAAAGTAGATGGAAGTGTTATCAACTATTGCTATTATCTACAAAAATTCAATGTCTTTATGATAGATGTCTACGTTACTACAGATTGCGATCTGTATTATAAAGATAACTCTATACCGACTTTTGGCGTCATCAAATCGAACGTGATCTAATATAAATCAGATGTACACAGAATTTTTTTTTGGAAAACTTTTTGTGGGTCATAAGAAATGCAATTCTTTGTATAATCTTGAAACATACTTTATGACTTTGTTGCCCAACAAATTAATACGCGCCAGATAGACGTGTAGAAAGATAAGCAGGCTTCGGTTATAAATCGATCTTATCGATAGGGAAAGTTCCTCTCTATGTAGAGTGAGAGAGAGAGAGTAGATTTGTTAGTTTGTGCTTACAAGTGTATCAATATATCCAAATGGATCCTCATCGTCCGATGAGTCCGAATCACGTCCATTTTCCGATGCTGGTGGGGGACATGGATAGAAGGCCTGCGATTTGACTTTCGGATGTCGCTGAGCATGACGGAGTTCCTCCTCCATTGTCATCGACATGGACATTGTGCTGGCCCGACGCCTACGCAACTGACAAATAAACTTTTCGAAATCGGCCCACTCCGAGTCGACCAGTTCGACATTCTCTTCGCCAAATTCCTCATCGCGATTACGATCGCGATCATGATTACGATCTCGTTCGCGTTCGCGTTCACGATCCCGATTGCCAAAGTACACCATACTTGATATATATTTAGATTCTTAATTGGTTTCTAATGATCGATTAATAGTGAAGTGGAGTCACTTAAAAGTTATTTCCATGGCTAGTAACGCAAATCTACATAGACTATATAGATTTTCGATATCTTAATTGAGTTAATTAAGTGTTTCCCGTCTTTCTTTTTTCGAGACGGTGACGTTGGCGGTTTGCTGCTTCTGTTGCGTTTTGTATCTGCGAGATACTCTAGCTTGGCATGCGAACCGCACAAAGTTTTGAGCTCAACTGAAATAGTGTGTCATGTACATAGGCCGATTTCGTCTTGTTTAAGCTCAAGATTTCATTAAATTTAACCCACAAATACAAATGCAAAAATTAGTTTCAAGTATTTTTTATATATGTACATATATATCAACCGACTCTCGAGCGGTCAAAGTTTATGTGTGTGTGTAAAAAAACATCAATAGAATTTTATAAATTTAATAATTTGTGCCGCCGACTGATCTAGATCAAAAGTGAAAATACTCAAAGTACAGTGTACAAATTATAATTTGCAAGGCGAAGCCACAGACAAGAGCAATCTAGGTAAACTATGTTTACACACTTTTGTCCCACTGTGGCAAATCACTTAAGATCACTCAAAGTGAGCGCATTATCATCTTGCTTTAAATCTTTTTAAGTGTGTGGATTATGGACATGGGTCACATGTCTCTTCAAGCGGCATTTCTCACATTCGGATACCAAAGTACACAATATGTAAGAACATATTTATATATACTCGCATCTGTGTAAGTGTCGTGCAAAGTTTTGCTTTGATTGAATTGTTCCATTTTAGCTCACTGAGACCATTCAGGTAGACACAAACTAAAATAAAACTGTGAAAACTATATTCCCATCTATCAATCTACATCCATATTCAGACACTAGCTTTATTTTCTTACAGTGCAGTGGATCTTATATAAAGATAAATCGTCTTTCAATTGATTAGCCTGTCATTTTCATAAGGCTAAGTGAAAAGACTTTTGTCATGACTGAGAATCTATAATGGGATAAAGGGGCAAAAAGTATTTGATATATGTTAAAAGACTTTATTATTGGATTTTAAAGATTTTGTTACGTCATACAAAGTAGCTTTCAAAATGTATTGTACGGTACACAATGGAATAGAAGACAATGTATTTGAATTTTGACTGATTTTTAAAATTGATTCACAAAATACAAATTAGAAATCATTTGAAATCATCACTCATTTTTCTCTGATGAACAATAATACATGTTATCCACCTACCTACTACGTAGATATCAGCATAGTAAACAAATAAAACTTAATACAATTTTTTTTTTTTGCCGAAAACAGATAAAATGAAAAAACAGTCATAACCTTTTATTATATTATCATAATTCAAACAAGTTCGGGTTTAAAATTTAAGGACGCTTCGTGTCTATATCAAATGAATCCAAATTTAGAATTTATATACCCACCCACTATTTTTTATTAGGGGTACCCAAATTAATATTGATATTAGCAAATCAACATTGATATTTGAAGAGAGCATTACCGAAAGAGGCAGAGAGAGAGCCAGCAACATGTTGTCAAGAGTACATTTAGCTGTTAGTTAACATTTTGCACTGCTTAAACGTTTCACAACTTGCTAATTGACACTGTTAGAATGGCAACATTGCGTTATTTAAGGCTAAACTGTTTACCTAAACCTCATCCCAGCACGCGATATTACTTATGCGCACCGTTGTCAACAATTTTCTTAAAATTTTTATAGTAAGTTTGCGGGAAACGTCCAATAAAATACACACCTTGGGCTTTTCTTTAAACATTTTTACAGCGTTGCCGATATGTTTTAAGGGCAAAATATTTCTATTATACAAATTAGCAAGTTGGCGACAAAACAACGCGATCGAGACAAAAACTTAACTCTAACTGAAAGCAACAGCATCAGACAATACCCAGACCCCAAAAAGCCTGGCCAAGATAAAGGCGTTAACAACACCTTACACTCCAACCTAATTGTGCAAAAATGCGACAAACGGAACAAAACAAAACAAATTTAATTAAAAGCAATTTTTATTGAAAATCAGTGGGCAAATAACGCATGCTTTCATTTCATTTACTAAAAGATTCACTAAATAAATAGGGCGATAATTTTTTTGTGTTTTTTGAATCTGAATTACGTTCACAAGCCGCTAAGCAGACGGTAGGCAATAATAAAAGCCATTGTTAATTGCATTAAGCCATAAATTGAAAGCCATAAAAACATTCATAATCAATGAATGGGTGCGAACGAATTGAAATTGGCTCCAGCAATTAAGTTACGGCTAGAAGTGGAAAATCAAAACGATTGGAATTGGGGGAGTGGTACACAGTATGTGTGTGTTTGTATGTGCGGCTAAAAGGCTTATCAGTTGGAGCACCGTGTGGTAAATCAAAATGATGGATGATGATGATGATTGGGTTCCAATACTACTGATACGATCAGTATAAAGCAATTGGCTTTTCGATAACAACTGTTAAACAGATCTGGAAACAAATATTAAGTACGTTTGTATGTGAACTGGATTTGCCTTTATTTTTGTTGTTCTTTGGCAAAAGGTGCTAATTATAAAATGCCATCAACTTGTTTCTTTGTCCCTTTTGCGGTTTCCAGCGGATATAACTGGGCTTTTGTACGCATAAATATTGTTTCATTTGGCTTAATTTCATGATGATATGCAACACTGAAACAAAAACCCTATTCAGCTTCTGTAGAATGTAATGAAACATGTCATAAATTCTTAAGAAATACTTTTACTTAACAGAAAACCGATAATTGTGATTTTGTTCAGATTTACCCAGATTTGAGGCACAAGGCAATCTGCCGTCTTGTAGGCAACATTTTTCACATTTTTAGCTTTCATTTTTCTTGATTTGGTTTAAGAAAAAGATGGCAATTGCTTAAGACAAAAAAAAAGGTCAAACCTAAAGTCTGTCTGTCTCCCTGATTGACTCTAAAATTTCGTTGACAAAAAACATTAAAAGTAAACATAAAGTCTGTCATTCACACGTTTGTCACATGACCGGGAAATTAAATACTGTTGTTCAACCTTCAATTGAAGCAGTTGTCGGCACGAGTTAAAAGCAAAAACCAGGTGATCCTCCAAGTTAATGACTTCCACCCAATCTAAAAAAAAAAAAAAAACGGCGGGAGCTGTGCTTAAATTTGCTAACCCCCAAAATAATAAAAACTTAATGAAAAAGAACAATTGAATATCAATTGGGGATTTTCCCAACTTAACAACAAATTGCCCGCGTTATCTACAATTGATACAAATGTAAACCAATTAGGGACTTAAAGCATTTTTCGTTTTAATTTTGTTTACCTACTTTTTTTTGTTTAAATATATTCTTCGAGCCAACAGAAAAGTGGCCATCAATCAAATTATGATTAAAAATTTCCTCAGAATTCTTGAAAGGTGGGCCAGAAACTTTGTGCTACACATCATCCAAATTTCTTGGACAAATAATTTTTGTGTAAATATTTGGCTCAAAATCGCTTGAGAAGCGATTCTTATCTGAAAGATGTGTGCCGCATTTCTGGAATTTTTTTGGACAAACAAATTATAAAGAGAGAAGAGAGATACGAAAAAAGGGTGATCTGGTGGATTGTGCTTTCAAAGGTCGTGCAACTTTATTATCTTTATCTATTGGTTCGTCTGTGGACCATGGCGCCCTGGTCAAATGACGCAAATTTGAATAAACATGAAAGAGAAGTTAATTATGTTCGAGAGATATCTAGAGTAGAATATTTTAAATTCAAAGCCTAGACACAAATACTCGTATATGAATGAGAAGTGCGGCAGGCTATAAAAGATATCCAAAAAAAAAAATAATAATAACTTAATCCACAGCTAAGCAAACACAAAAACATCATGCGCGGAGGCGATGGTGATGGGGGAAGGAGGAAGGGAGCGGTATAGAGCCGGTTCTTCGCTGTCGATGACACATATACTGAAAATCACATACAAACATGTGTATGTATATGTGAATCTCTCTCTCTCTCTCTCAGCATTGATGCTGGGGGATTCCCTTGTAAAACGAAATCTCCAAAAAAATATATCTCAATTAATTAATTGGTAGTCTAACCATGTTATAAACCATTCCGAACAGGTGTTGCGACAAATGAAAATCTTATAGACTGCAAGATATCCTATAGTAAGTTACATGTTTATGTCTTATGTTGCATAAAAACCATTAATTGAAAAGTTCAAGTAAGTAAGCGCAATTTTTAAACACATTTATCGATCATATATTTTATTAAATTTACAATGTTCAAAGAGTTAGAAATAAAGCTAACTTGTTTGTAATTTGTTCAAAGAGTCAATGGAATTTAGGAAATATTCATAATATTAAGAATTCGATTAATATTTCATATTTGACCGATAATTAAAATGGGAAATTTCAACTGAAATTTAAAAATAAAAAATATTTTTTCCCATTTTCCAATTTTCAGTAAAATTGCCAAAAAAAAAGATTTTAAAATATCATCAAATTATCATATTTTTGTGATTCTATTGTTCAAACATTTTCCTAAATTTTTTAACGAGCGTCTATATGCTTTCTGCATCCCAAGATTGAGGGGTAACATGGACAAACCAGACTGGGTTAACCACAACAGGCAAATGCCAATAGAATGGGAGAAGGGGCATCTCGATGGAGATGCAGATCATGTGCACAAACGATGTAAAAAGTAAATTTGCTTTTATGTCGGGCGGGTCATGTGATAGTCTACAATAACTATTGGGTGAAAACCACTGGAATATAAAAATAAATAAAAATAAAAATAAAAATGTAAACTGACAGGCCATAAATCTGATCTACAAATGTATATAATTATTATACACAAACTTTATAATTTATTTAACATACAGTAAATCGTACATACACACACGAATTTAATTTGTGAGATAAACTTTCTTTATCTTGATTCTCGCCAAAACTTCTCAAGGACTTTTTGAGTAAACAAATAGATTTGAGGTCAACTTACCAGAGTGTGAGTATAGCCTAGACCCTCCTCAATGTCACCTCCTCCTCCGCCTTGATCTGCATGCCGACCCCCCAGACCTACATTTAAACGCAATGCGGATGCATTCGAATATGTCCGAACTGGATAATTATTTGTTTGATGTATTATGGGCGACGTGGACGAGGGCACAATCAGCAGAGATTCTCGTCCATTTTTGTTTAATTTCATTTTTGAAAGTAATTATAATTTTTTGATTATTAATATGAAAATAAGTTAAGTAGATACCACAAATCAAATGTAATGGCTTTTTAATTGCACTGTAATTTTTAATTTTTGTTGTAATTTTTTGCGCACTCTCACTTTTCCGCATTGGCGTGCGAATGCGAACTTGCGGATGTCACTCACATGCGTGTTGTGGTCACATGTAAAAATGATGAAAGCGAATTCCTGGAGTGAAGCTCTCTTATATACTTTTTTTTTGTGCGTGCATTAAATTCAATTAGTTGCACTTTAGTGGGGGCACCCGATCCGAAAGCCGAGCCACAACCGAGCTATGTACTTCCTTTACTGAGAGTATGCAAATAAAGCGGGGAACCCAAGGGCCTCTGTCTCCAGCTTCAGCTCCGTCCGTCTTCGTTATAAAGAAATGATAATAATGATCATGATAGTGAAGCGGGCTACATATGTCGGATAGGTAAGTGTACATATGTACATTTCGAGTGCCTCACTTGACTGCCGTGCGAAAGCTTAATTAACAGGAGCAATAACAACGAAGAACGAGTGTATCACAGTTTCATTATCTGGTTATCTATGCGCGCGTTGCCCAATGCCGACAAATTATCACCTCTTTTTTTTGGGCTGAAAATTAATTAACCCGCTTTCGCTTCACCAGCTCATTTAGCTCACTGTTTCTTGCCAATCTGAAAAAAAAATGCAACAAATATATATATGAAAAGTCAGAACTAAACCAATATACGTTTACTATGTATATGTAGTCATAAATAATTGCTGATTATTATAAATAGTGTATATGGGTTTTATTAGCTAATTAATAATGCCCCTCCCACCTAAGTAGTTGCTTTGTAGTTGAGAAAACACTTTATGTATATACAAGTGTAGAGAAATAGTCATTGTAGTCATTGTAAATAAAGAAGTTATTAAGTAGTATTATTAATTTGAAAATTTGGTATATTGATGGCTCAAAGGTAATGTAATCTTTTAAGTTTTTCAAAAATAAGTGTATTCTTTTGAAAACAAAAAACAACTAATTGTTGTTAAGTTTAAATTTCTACAAATAACTTGACCTCGGCAAACATACCACTGAAATATAAACACGCCTGCATTTTTTTATACTGTATACGTATGTACACAATTTGTAACCAAAATTCTGTGCTGTTCAGTGTAGAGTATATGAGTGCTTGTTCATTTATTATAATCTGATCGATCGCCTTAGTTTTAGTTTCGTTTCTAATGCTTTCGTGTGTTTTGCAATATTTTGATTTTATTCATTTATCTTGTTGGTTTTTTTTTTTTTTTGTTTTCAATATATAACAATATTTTTGTTTGTTAGTAACCAGACGAAAATCCAAATGCTTCCGACTTTATAGGCGATTAGACCTTATCATCAGAGAGCTCACGCTGAAAGCGAACACGGTGCAAAACCAGAGGCAGGGGCTATTCCCTGTTTTGCCCAAGTGCCTTAAGGCGGAATAATTTATGCGTTTATTTGTTTATTATTTATAAATACTTTTCCTATATAACTTTGGCCAACTCTTAGATTTAGCCAGAGAAGATTTATTATATTATTTTAATCTTTGGTCAGAATTATGGCGCCGGCTTTGCTAGAAATTTATGATTCTTGCTATTTCTAAACAGTGCAAAGAGTGACCAATGACAGCAAAAATGTTCTAAAGGAATTCCCTGTTTAAATATTTTTCGCATATGACATTGTCTATGACTGTTACAACAGAAATTTAAATCAGGTCAAAAGCGGTTTAAGCGTGTTTATATTTGTTTTTTTTTGTTTTTTTCAGTCCGTCAATACTGATAATAAGAGATTCGAGACGCCAATTTGGATTTTGTTTGCGTTTCAGAGTTTTTTAAACGCCGCAGCGTTTTACCTGCCCCATGTATAGTATATAAACGAATTCTCGATTTTAATTAATTTTTATTAAAATACCCTCGTAAATGAGTCGTTGTGATATACAAATTCGTAACGACGAATGTCGGTAATTAAATTTTTGTATGCTTGTTAAAATTTTGGTTTTGTTTCGCTTGATTTTCACTTGGAATTTTCGAAAAAATATAAGAAATGCATAAAATTTATGTACTTTTATAGGGAGAGTTTCTGCACTTGCGACTCTTGAAGTGGCTCAGTAAATTTCACTTCCCTAGAGTAGATACTAGTATGATCAGGTAAACATATGCACACCTACGTATTATATAAATATATATACATAACTAATCAAATTCCGATTGGTTCTCTATAGGAACACTCGCTAAGATACCTTATAATAGTTGGGAAATATTTCTCTATATCACAAAGTCATTTAAATTGTATGAGATTTTGATATTGGGAATATCTAATGAGAAAATGACATACTTTAATATTGCACGAATTATTAATAATTGGCTTTTGTGGTTTCTCCAGTTTAACTCGTTTATGTTTCGGGAATGTATTTTGTTTAAATATGCCCAATTAATGTCTCTAGACTACAGGGTATATGCAAAAACAAAAAAATCATTATCCAGCAAAAATACAAAGCTTGCCAAAAAAAAAAAATAAATAAATATGTGACACTGCCAATTCGGTTTCATGGGTAGGTACCAAATTGTTTAAATAGTAGATTCAGGTATGTAAAGTAGACACAAATTTATTTCACTCAAATTTGCATGTTGGGCCTTTTTTTTTAATTGTAATATCAAAAAAACTAATTTACTCATTTCGAAAATCAATTAGATACGCAACAGAAAACACTGGGAAGACAGAAAAAAAAAACAATGAGAACAAACAAGAAACGTTTCACACCGATCTCTCCATTCATTGCTCTTCTTCCCCGCTCCGCTTACCTTTGTTGGGAAGCAACCTGCTGCTGCTAGCTGCTCACACTACGACCGCGTGTTGGGATCACCGGTTATATATTTTGATTGATTTGTATTTGATTGATGACGTTAAAAACAACGAGAATTTCGATTAAATTTCTATATTTTATTTTTGCATTTTATCACGGATCGAATGTCTGAGGTTTTCTTTTTGGGTTTTTTTCGACGAACCGTTTGCGACGAATTCCCCGCTCCGTTTAGTTCCGTTGTCAACGCGGTTGTTTCGCGTTCTGTCATTGACTGGCAGCGTTTATTCTCGCTAGGCAGCTTGGTGTTTGGTTTGGGTGTTGGGGCTCGCTTATCACCTTCGGTCAGCGCCAGCTCCGCTAGCTCCCCCAGTTGATGACGTCGCAACGACTATAACGGGAGCCATTGCCGATCAGCTGATCAGACAACAAATTTGCATTGCATGCGAACCCTTTTCTATATCTATATCTTACTTAAAATGGAGGAGATAATGGCAATGTACATGCTTATCTTGTTGTGGGTTGTTTTTTTATGGACCCCGCATAAAAAATGTTCAATAAAAAGAAAGCGGTGATTTCTAAACGCCAATAGCCAATAATGCTACCAGCTAGGCTACCTTATTTCGAAGAAAACAAATTTCCATTTGATTTGTATAAGACAAAAATTTCTGACAAACCATCACTTGCCTTCACCTGACACCTTTACGCTTATTGGGTAAAATTGTTCAAATTATGCCTTTTTTGTTGTTTCATAATAGATACAATAAATTTTTACGTGCCAATTTGAATCATTAGCACATTTGCTCATCATTACACAAGAATTCATACATATGATGACAGCTATAGATATATATGGGATTTTTCCTTGGATTTGAAATGATGAATGTAAGTACCTGGAAATTCTATTGTTAGATGTTTTTTTTGTAAATATTTGCAACAATTCAGTCTGGTAAACTTATAAAGGGAACCATTAACTTTTTATCTTTATCTGCCATTTATACAAAAAAAAAAAAAACGATGAAAAAAACTTCGTAATTTTTAAGGCTTTCCATGAAACTCAACTTCGCAAGACGCTTATTCAGAATTGGAAAACTCAAACCTGGGTCTTTAGTTTGACTTCATTATTGTTATATATTAATATTATTAAAAACTAATTTCTAAAATTTTTGTTGGCAAAGGAAAATATCAAAACGAGCTAAAATTTAATGATTTTTATATTGACGACAATTTTTTTGTAGGTTGCAAAAATGTTTACAGACATTATTTTTTACATTAGAAACTAGAAAAAGAAGAAAAATTTGGCCGTACAAAATCATTCAAATTTTTGCAAAATGAAATTTTTTTCCAATTAAGAGTTAATGAGATCTCTAATTTCTTATTATTATTGTTGTTAATTTTAGATTTTAATCCCGCAGTCGTGAGTTTAAAATCTACCCAAATAAATAGACAAAAGTGATTAGCGTGCGATACAATTTCCTTCTATAATTTATCGAATTCAGACTCCTACGAATGTAAATTTATTATGTACACGCCCTGTGGTACGTGTGTCTGTCTGTCGGGTTGGCTGTACGTGCGTTTGAAGGGTGTGCAAATGATAATTGAAAAGAAATTTACCATTATTGGCCAGTATAGCATAAGTACTTTTACGTGTGTTCAGTATTTATTGCGGGGGAAAGGGAAGACGAAGCAAAGTGTAAAGTGTGTTCTGTCAAATAGTTATCTATTTTTGGCATACTTCGTATTTTATTGGTATAATTATACGGAATTATTGTGGAAAAATTCAACAATTTATTGGCGAGTCAAATGCTTATCTCCGTCGCAAAAAGCGCAAAAAGAGATACAAATATGTCTTTGCAGAAAGTGAAATGTGAGAGGCCTGTCAATGATGTTCTTACTGCAAATGTATGATATAGCATTCGCTTTATATGTATGTATGTACATATGTATATATTCATGACATTGACAGTCTCGATTTATGTAATCGTAAATTGAACGGTGAGCTTAAATTGTCAAACAAACGCAAACGTTATAAATAACTTTGAGTAAAGACAGACGAATTCTCTCTACGTTGATAAAACCTACAAAAAACGCAAATGAATTAATATATTTAGATAATAGTAAATAGATAATCTTTTGTATATGAATAAAGTTTTGTGCAACAATGTTGTAATTTTATAAGCTTTTCCCAAGTGTTAAACGTTTCTGCCTTGTTCTCATTTTCATGCACCATTTGGTAGTGTCCAGAAGGTGCCATTAACACCTTAGACTCTCTCTACGCTGAATTCTAATGGGTTTTAACACCTCATATCTGTATCGCATCTATTTACATTCATTTATATTCTGAAATTCTTTATATAAATTGAGTTTAGTTAGATTCCAACGTAGTTAATTGCAAGCTGTCACCTTTTAAAAGCTATTTAGATAACTGGAACACCCAAGATGGAAATATTACCTAGAAGGTGCACCATCACAACAATGATAATTGCAACAATATAGGTTAGCATTTTGTTGGCAAAGTCCAGCCTCGACAACAGTTCCGCATTTGTGTGTTTTGTTATTTATCTAGTTAGTATATCTTTGTTATTATTCTGTTCAGCTGGGAACTGTTGACTCTATATATACATATGTTCATAAATATTTTCATAAGATCTTATTTTGATCGGTTTACGTTCTTTATTTTGCCGTAGTGAGTTTACAGATTGTTGGTATGCTTAGGTGTTTGTTTTAGTTTCTGTGTGTGTCATCTCAGAAATTTCTGCCAAAAAGTTCTTAAAACTAATTTTACAATTGCGCGACTTAAGTATTAAGATTGAAGTTTATGTTAAAGGAGATGCGCGGGGGTTTATGCTTAAATAAAATATTTGTATCATTTATTACCATAAGTAAGTATTCTGAATGCGATCGGGGATTGTTTCTTCCCAACAGTTGTCAATGTTGTTTTTAGGACGCATGTGCAGATGGAGGGGGTGTTGCTTTTATACTTGGATGGAAGGGGGTAGCGTTTTGGTAGCCCATGGTATGTGCTGTTACTTATGAAATACTTTCGTTTACATTATTTTAAATGTAAGGAATTTGTTAAGCTGTGCCATGGAAGAGAGTCCTAAATGCGGCGCGAAAAGTTGCCATTACCGCCGCCTCCATTGTTGCCACCGAAGTTACCGCCTCCATTGTTGGCAAAGTTGCCACCACCGCCATTGCCATCACCACCATTGCCTCCGCCAGAATTAATGCCGCCTCGTGACTTGCCATCGTAGAAGAGTTCTATGTAACGTGAACCCATCTGCTCGCGATGACGCTTCATGGCTAGCTGGGAGTCTTCATAGGTATCAAAATAGGCATCGGCAGTACCGCTATGCAAGCCCTTTTTGTTGTAGTTGATGCGCACATTAGCTGGCCTAATTGGCTCAAAGAACTGTGGGCACAGAAACAATTAATAGACGGATTAAATCACTTGATTTTGTGGACACTTACCTTGAAGACATCATTTTCAAATGAAGTGTAGGGTAGGCCACGCATATGTATAGTATAGTATTCAATATCGTTGCCACGACCGCCTCCAATGGGACCGAAATTGCCACCACCCAGACCAGAGCCAAAATTGTTGCCATTATTAAAGCCGCCTCCGCCACCATTGTTGCCAAAGTTACCGCCCCCGAAATTGCCGCTGTTATTGCGTCCTCCGCCAATGGGACCAAAGTTTCCACCTCCAGATCCAAAGTTGTTGCCTGAACCGCCACCATTGTTGAAACCGCCGCCTCCATTGTTACCGCCAAAGTTAGAGTTGCCATTATTAAAGCCGCCGCCGCCACCGCCATTATTGCCCCCGAAATTGGAGCCGACTCCACTGTTATTGAAGCCACCGCCTCCTCCTCCGTTGTTGCCAAAATTGGAACCGCCACTGCCAGGAGACCCAAAGTTGTTGCCATTATTAAAACCGCCGCTGCCTCCATTGCCTGAAGAGCCAAAGTTTCCGCTGTTGCTAAAGCCACCACCGCTGTTGCCTCCTCCTCCTCCGGCACTGTTGCCAAAATTACCAAAATTGCTGGGACCTGAATTCTGTCCACCATAGTTGCCGCCACCTCCAAAGTTTCCACCGCCATTATTACCACCTCCACCATTCGCCCCACCTCCAGAGTTGTTGCCAAAGTTGCCAGAGTTCATCAAACTGGGCAAATTGTTAAAGCCCAACATGTTATTGGCTCCAACGCCAAAGTTGCTGTTGTTGCCCCAATCTGGAAATGAAAAAGACATCTGAGTAAAAGAATTTAAGGTGGGCTGCTTGACTTACCATTGCGACCACCGCCAAAATCGTTGCCGCCTCGGTTAGCGCCACGATCGCGTATATCATAGGGTCCTGGCCGTCCACCTACTCCACCAGGTCCACCACCGCCAGTGGCGCGTTTCATTTCAGCAATCGAGCTGCGGAAGATTTCAATGTACCTAAGAAGGAAAGATATTGAAAAAGGAAAAGGAAATGTGTTACCAATTCGTTGCATAGATGATTTCTGAACGAAGCTATGGTGGTCGTTGGTGGTGTTGGCTTTGTTATATAATAATATTTTCGTTGTTATTTTTTGTGGGTTAAAATTGTTAGCAAGTCAAACAACAAATGCAAATAATGAGTACATATATATATATATATATGTTTATGTGGAATATATGAAGAGAGCGCCTATCTTAAGACAGACGGCTCTTACTGGGGTTAATATAGTTGTTGTTGTTTTTGCGCGCGCATTTTTTTCACCATTGGTCAACCAAAATTCAAGCACCCAACCAGACCCATAGCCTAATTGCTCGTTTAACTGAAAGAGGAGTTAGGATTAATCTGTATTTTTTTTCTGCAAACTTTTTTTTACCATTTTCAAGTTGTATATGATTGATGTTTTTGTTTTTCCATTAAAAAAGGAGACCCACCTGTGCCCAATTTTTTCCCGATTTCGGCCCAAGGCTTGCTCAGTGTCATCCTGGCTTTCGAACTGAACAAAAGCTTCCCCAGTTGCACGACCCCTTCTGTCCATAACAAAAAGAATGCCCTCCCGATCCGTTTTGATTTCCAACCCTGCCCATGACGATAACCAACAAAGATTTGATACAAATATATAGATATTTCTGTTTGATTTTTGTTCATATATATAAATAAATATATAAACTATTTAAAGAGGCAAGTTTAAAGCATAAATAAATAGATAGATAGAGATAGAGATAGAGAAATATAAGTATGTATATATGTAAAGAAAATAGTTTTAATTGAACGAGCTTGTCTGTACAACTAACTTATCAGACCAAACTAAATTTTTAAGCCTTCTTATTTGCAACAATGTGAACTTATAAGATTTTTATTTATTGCAAATGAGAAAAAATTTTAAAATTCGATAAAATACGTATCGAGATTCAAAACAAACTCAACAATCTGTTAAGTTGTTCTTCATGTTTCGGTTCCGCACGGGCGATGATGCATATATATATATTTGTATATATATGATAGCACCAATGTTTCTTTGGTTAGTTTTTAAAGATATATGACAATAACTTAAGACGCGCGTGTGTAGATCCCTGGAAGGATGGCTTGGCATCTGAGAGGCACAATTAAAAATTAAAAGATAAAACTAAACTAGTTGGCACCCCATGTGACGTAGTTGTCGGGGTCCTGGAGTCACTGTGCGTGTCGTCTCTAATCCAACTCACACTCAAGAGAAATCACAAAAAAAAACTAAATTGCATGCACAATTTTAAAGTATCCCTTTCTCTTCACCATGAGATCAAAACTCACCTGTAAAAAACTCC
Organism: Drosophila nebulosa; assembly: GCA_024703675.1. Taxonomy (NCBI): domain Eukaryota; kingdom Metazoa; phylum Arthropoda; class Insecta; order Diptera; family Drosophilidae; genus Drosophila; species Drosophila nebulosa. Next base: position 195,057 of record JANFPS010000007.1, on the reverse strand, counting down.
TCAATTTGCTGCTCAGTCACGGCATAGGGTAAACCGCGTAGCTTTACCACGAAGGCATTGGCATGACCGCCAATTTTACGCATAGCTTCCTTGGCTTCTTTTGGTGTAGCGGTAAAAACTAGAAAATAAAGGAGAAAATATAAGATAAAGGCATTTTCTCCAATCTCTCTCCTAACCACCTTCAATATAGCGATGACCCATGCTGGCCTTGTTTAATTTCCGCGCCTCCTCGACATCCTCCTGGCTGGATACCTCAACATATGCCTCGCCTGTATTTTTGCCATCCACACGACTTGTGACCAGGTGAATGCCCTGCGATCCATTTGTCACATTCACATTCTCTAGGAAGTCGAGAATCTCCTTATGTGTGGCCGACCATGGTAGCCCACGAAGTCGTATAAATTTGGGGCTCTCGCCTACATTCTCAATTTTCACTGGCAACCCATCCTCGCCAATGGTATCGTATTGATCGTCATCATCCTGCTGGTTGCTGTCGTCATTATAGTTGTCGTCATCGCCATTATTCTGCTGGCCATAATTGTACTGGGCATCAGCGTTAGCCATTTGATTGAAACTATGCGTGGGACAGAAAAACGTCGTCATTAGGCTCGAGCTTTAACTATTTAAATGTGTAAATTGATTGTTGTTTCTGCTTTTTTTCAGCCGGCCGCATTTTTTTGCAATCGCCATTTTGATTTTCTGTTCACCCTCTTTGTTGTGCATATGACGCGACTTTTATTTTCTACAGCAGACACAATAACAAAACTCGATTGGTGAAATTGCCATATACTTGCCTATACTTTTGCACGTTTTGAATTTATAAATTGTCTGAAAATCTTTCTGTTTTTATCCACACTTTTTAACAATTTTTCTTTACTTGAGCACGCGTCTAGTTATGCATAGAGATGGAAGAAAACATCGATGCCGCTATCGATTGGGACTTTCGATACTATGTTTGGAATAAAAATGGAACTGTTATTAATTAATTTAATTTAGCAACAATAAAATCAATAAAAATTAAAGTAAATCACATGTGGAACAAACAACAATAAGTTTTGAGGCGCAGGAAATCTGTTTTCAAATGAACCCAAGCAAGCAGTTACAGTTGTCAGAGATGGACATAAGTGCACTGCTTGAAAGGGCGGAAAATTTAAAATGTACTCGTTATTTAGTTTCCTTCAGATTTGTAGGGACAAAATTAACACTTAAAGTTTAGATATTTGATGTTAGAGAATCAAAGACTTTGCGGTCGCTGTCAACACCAATTACAGTACCAATAATCAAAAATCTTGAATAATTACAAACGGATATATTAAAAACGTTTACCATGCACTTACTTTAACTTTTAACAAACTAAAAACATGTTTATTTTAGTTGAAACATACAAAATTACTGAATTAAACAACAAAATTAAATTGAAATAAGCATCGCAAAATCAAAAATTTTAAACAACACGAAGCATTGTACGCGTTTCGGGACACGCGGCCATGTCTAGCCACGGAAATAACTTTCTAGCAGCGAATTTGGGAGAGCAACTCGAATTCAGAGATGGTCGGGCGAGACTTATTTTAAGAGAGGCGACCCACATCTAAGGGAGGGGACTCATTTTTTAAGGGAGGCAACCCATTTTTAAGAGAGCGCCAACCCATGAAAATTGGTTTGTCTGATACATCAAGTTTAAATAAGTATTCTTTCCTCTTTTCCTGCATTGACATTGCAATAAATTGGTTTTGGAACAGATCAACGTTGGGGTCTCCAAGTTTAAACCCGCATCAATGTGCGCCCTCTTGAGATGCAGCACTAGACACGAGACCAAAAAGAAACTGGAAAAACATCGGTGTTTCAATCTTTGCAAAAACATCGATAACATCGATGTTACCATCGATCTTTATGTTTAAAGCCGTTCGCGCTGACACTTCATTATTAATATTGTCAAGTTTTTAAGCCACTCCGCAGAATTATTTGTCTTTCGACTGCCAGAAGAGATCAAACAAAAAGCTTTTGACGCCAGAGCGTCTTTAGGTTTCCAAAATGGAGCAGGATTTAATGGACTTCTTCGACATGACCAAAAAATTTACACGCAATGAAGCTTCTCGTGGTTGTGTTTCGGGCAATCCCATGGCATCGGATCCCGGCGAAGCATCAAAGGTGGAGTCCGTCAAAAAAGAGAATCTCGGCACGGAATATGTCAAAGAAATTGTCGATCGTGAGAAGCAAAAACTGGAGTTGGTAAGTCATGGGTAAGGGGTGAGAGAAAAGCGGAAAAAATTATGCTGAAATTGCGTCTTTGATTGGTTTGTTTTAAGTTTGGAATCGGGGGAAGCGCTCCCAAACGAAATCGCACGCTGGATGACATTGACTCTGACGACGAAGAGGGAAGTGAAGCTCCCGATCTGCGAGAAGATAATGAGTATTACTCAAAACATCATTTTGATCTGAATCGTGACAAATCTTTACCAATTTATGCGCAACGCGAGGAAATTATGAAGGCCATTAACGAGAACACAGTTGTCATTCTGAAGGGTGAGACCGGATGCGGCAAAACTACACAGGTGAGTTAAACATGAACTAGTTCATTTACAGGTAATCATTCAACGGTCGTTCTGATCGCTAATTTAAGCGTGATAGAAATATGAGAAAAACAAAAAAAATATCTTATTTAAATTTTTATTCAATTTCTTAAAACTAACTCAACATCCGAGAGTAGCTTGTTACTGTTTTTCCTAATCCGAATCGCCTGCCCCATCTCCACTGTCACTGTCTCCTCGCTGGTACTCCTTGGCGATCTCCATGGGTAATTGTCTCACAAAAATGGTGGCTGAAGACATGCGCCGTTGTGCCGACATTGTTGGACTATGGTCATCCAACTTCTCCAACTGAGAATCAATTTTTGTTTTCTCTTCACCATACATGGCCTTGTGACGAACTTCTTGACGCAATTCGCCTTGACCCTTGCTTAATAGAGATGAAGAGGAAATGGTGGCAGAGGAGGAGGGCTCCTCATTATGGTTGCCCAATAGTTGGCTTATATCATTGAAAGTTTCCAGCAATTGACTAAAGATACGTGTAGGAGGCAATGCGCCATTATCTTGTTTAGCTAATTCATGTTTCTGCTTATTATACGCAGCCTCTAGCTGACAGAATGGTCCAGCGGCTCTATGCAAATCTTGTAACTCATTCAGATCCCCTTGAAGGTTCCCCTGACCATGAGCTAGACGCATTTGTTGCTTGGAGCTATTGCTGTATTGTTTCCCACCTCCTTTTGAGGCAGCAATACTTTCCAAACGGTCGTAGGAAATCAGATTGTCCAAACCCTGGGCATAGTCCAGAGCGGTAAAACGGAATGCGTGGTGCTCATAAAGATAAGAAAATATATAGCAAACCTGCTGTGTGTCTTTCCTGGGGTTCTGTTCCTGTTTTAATTCTCTCAAATATCTGGTAAGCGTGTCCCATGTACTCGCTGACACTTCAATCTTTGCAAAGTGCTGCGTCGGCTGTTTGTTGTATATTAAGTAGAGCAAATATATTCCGGCGAAACGTTGAGCACGGGATGCTCCAAATGCTTGACCATTGGGACGACAACTGCATGCCATTCGTTTGCCGACGTGCAGGGCAGCAAGGGTAGTGGCTATCACCTCGATGTGATTTGTCTGGGCGGAGTAGATGTGTTGCATTTGAAGCTCCCGCCAGCAGCGGTAAAAGAGCTCAAACTGCGAATGTTGCAATTCCTCAGCTATATGGTGAAATCGTTGCACTAGCTCCCAGCAATCGTGGTAAACATTCAGTTCCATAAGGCATCTGTTGTTTAGTTAGCATTTAAGTCGGGTGGAAGATACTCAACGCTGTTGCATTAAAATTATCGATTGGTTAGGCTATCGATTTTAGACTCAAACGATAAATCTAATATTTAAACTTTTCCCGCTCTACAGGTGCCGCAATACATATTAGATGAGGCTTACCAAAAACGTAAATACTGTAACATTGTGGTCACGCAGCCGCGACGCATAGCAGCTATCTCAATAGCAAATCGTGTCAGCCATGAGCGTCACTGGGAGCCAGGTACTGTTTGTAGTTATCAAGTAAGTTTGCACCGTCAATCGAAATCGGAGGAGGATGGCCGCCTACTTTACTGCACTACCGGAATCTTGCTAAACCTTTTGATTAAACATAAAACCTTGACTCACTACACGCACATTGTCTTAGATGAAGTGCATGAACGAGATCAGGAAATGGATTTTTTGCTTATTGTGGTACGCCGTCTATTGGCCACCAATTCAAAACATGTCAAGGTTATTCTTATGTCGGCGACTATAGATAGTCGCGAATTTGTAAATTATTTTACGACTAAAGGGGCAATACCGCCGGTGATAAATGCAAGTTCTGAACGCAAATATCCGTTGGTTAAATTCTATCGCGATCATTTAAGAAATATACAATGGCATGATGATCATGCCAATACCAATGAACCGGGTATTGGATCACAAGGCTATGCCGCAGCTATTAAAATTTTGTTGGTAATTGATAATGTGGAACGTATGGCCGAAGGACAAACAGAACGGAGCTATGAGGAAAATCTAAAGACCGCTTCAGTGCTGATATTTTTGCCGGGAATAAATGAAATTGACACCATGGCTGAAAATATTAATCATTTGGTACAAGAAAAGTAGGTGAATTATTTACAAATTGTTTTTTATCTATTATGATGCTAACTTATTTTCTCAGTCCCAACGTGAAGGTTACCATAGTACGCTGCCATTCTTTAATGACTCCGGATGCTCAGCGCGATGTCTTTGCTGCGCCACCTCTTGGTTATCGCAAGATCATTTTGACTACCAACATTGCCGAGAGCTCAATAACCGTGCCGGACGTGTCGTATGTGATTGATTTTTGTCTTGCAAAGGTGCTTGTCACCGATACCGCCACCAATTTCAGCTCGCTGCGATTGGTGTGGGCTTCCAAGTCAAATTGTCGACAGCGAGCCGGGCGAGTGGGACGCTTGCGTAGCGGCCGAGTATATAGAATGGTAAATAAATCGTTTTACATAAAGCATATGCATGAGTTTGGCATACCAGAGATGTTACGCTCACCATTGGAGAGTTCAGTTCTAAAAGCCAAAGAATTGGATATGGGGTCACCACTAGAAATATTGGCGCTGGCCCTTTCGCCGCCCAAATTGTCGGATATAAAAAATACAGTACTGTTACTGAAAGAGGTGGGCGCCTTATATCCCACTGTGGATGGCAATTATGCTGACTTCGATGGAGATCTGACCCCTTGGGGCTCCATAATGACTAGATTGCCGCTGGATGTACGCTTGAGTCGTTTGGTTCTTTTGGGTTATGTCTTTAACTGCCTAGAAGAAGCTATTGTTATAGGTGAGATTTAATTCTTTATAATCATATTTCTCAATGATAGATGATAACAATAATTTTTTAACTCTTTTAGCGGCCGGCCTGTCTGTGCGTGGCCTGTTTACACAGGAACGTCATCGGAGTCATGAAGCATATTGGATGCACTATGTCTTTGCAGATGGCTCCTCTTCGGATTTGGTGGCCATTTGGCGTTTTTATAAGGTAATAATAATTGTACATACTAACCATGCAAAAGAACTAATAACTTGATTTTTACAGACATATTTGAACATGTGCGCGGACCGCATGATGCAAGACTCAGCAGCTCAATGGGCCAGACGTTATCATATCTCGCTTCGCTCCCTTAAGGAGATGCATTTGCTAGTCCAGGAGCTACGGAACCGATGCAATCGATTGCATATCCACCCCATGCAGTCGGGGTCGTGTCAAATTAAGGACGATCGCGAGCGAGCAATCATACTCAAGATTCTTATTGCTGGTGCATTTTATCCGAATTATTTTATCAGGTCAAATAAATCAAACCCAAACTATGATCGTAGCACGTACCAAGTCATCAGTGGCCACGATCCTTGTCACACTGTATACTTTACGCACTTTGAGCCACGCTATATGGGCGAGTTGTATACCCGTCGCATCAAGGATTTGTTTTTGGAGGCCAAAATACCTCCAGAAAATATGGACGTCACTTTTCAGCCAGGTTCGGAGAAGGTATTTGTGACGTTTAAGCAAACGGACGATGATATGGATCAAGCAAATTTGATTCAAGTCCCTGGACGCATATTAACAGATGTCTACAAGGCTGTCAGACTGCGCACAGAGAAACAATTTCACCCAATACGTGTAATGGAGTGAGTTATTGCTCGTATCTTCTATTTTATGAGTTATGAATTTATATTAATGCGGTTCTGTTCTTCCCTTTAGTCATGCACTTGCTATTAGATATGTGCAAGAGCACAAAATTGGTAAAGTTATTGAGGGTCAGTGGCATCCACCCAGTAAGCCTTTTAATGCCGGTCTCGTGGCTTTACCTTCAGTATATGACAAAAATGTTATCGGATATATAACCCATGTGAGTATTTACTCGCGGCATAATACCATAAAATGTAAATCATGATATCCACATACCACCTAGGTTGTCAGTTGTGGCAAATTCTTTTTTCAACCTATCACCTTGGCTGATACCGTAGTCAACATGGCAGAACGCATTAATACTCCTCAAAATTTGAGCCATTATGTCCTGGATGCCGGATCTATTACAAAAAATATGAAGCTCTTGGCCAAACGTGGCGATGATTTCCAACGTGCCCAAGTAATCCGTGTGGAAAGGCACAGTTATCAGTATCCCAAGTTTCGAGTGCGTTTTATAGATTTTGGCGATACGGCCCTACTGCCAAAGGAACAATTGCGTTTTATGTCCGAGCGACTGAAGCGAGAATATGATGAATTACCGGCGCGTGCGTTTGAGTGCCGCTTAGCTCTGGTGCAACCTGCTGCAATGACCAGCAATTATAATCGTTGGCCAGTTAAGGCCAACGAAATGGTCCGAAAAATGGCTAAGTCTGGACGTGTTGAATTAGAGATTTACTCGCTGGTCAATAATGTGGCTGCTGTTTTTATTAAAATGCGAGAGGGAGTGCTTAATGATAAGCTGGTGGAGCACAACTACGCTCGGCGATCCGATGAGGATTTTATGTCACTTCAAGATCATGATTTTCGTTTGCGCAAACAGCAGCGCAGTCCTTATCTTTCAGAAGCAGAACGCAAACAGATAAATGAGGAATATTTAAGAACCATTCAATTACCACAGGATGCAGATTTGCCACCACCGCCACTGCAGAAATGCCAAACTGTAGTACGTTTGAGAGGGCCATATAGTCCGCTAGAGGCCTCCATGTACTCTACTATCCAAGCCAGCGCTTGGAAAACAGTAAAAATCGATCCCGTGTCGGTAAATTCGGTTTTACTTAATTCCAATCCACAGGATAGGCACGATCAATTAATAGTGGCTGCCTCTGTTGCGGCCATTAGTAATAATCAAGTTCTCATAGCACGCGGATCTACAGTAATGCCCAATACCCACGGATTCGGTGCCTTAATGGCACTTCTTTTCTGCCCCAGTGTACAAATCAAGTGTAACAAGCAGCGAACCAAATTCGTCAGTTTATTAGCTGGTTTAGGTTTTAATCCGGAAACGATGGAATCATATTTTGAAGATCATGACGTGGTGATGAATTTGGATGTGAATATACTTGAAGATGATGTCCGCCTGGTGAGCACTTTAACTAATATGTTAAAAAATTGCTTATTTAAATTTTACTTTTAATAATTTTCAGATTAATCAAATGCGCTATAATATTGATACCGTTTTTTTTAAATATGAAGGCGAAGATGTCCCCGCAGTGTCTGCAGTTGATCGAATCTTTGTCTTCAATCAATTACGTTCCTTGCTTAGCCGGTGAGTTTCTATATTTTTGATCTAGATTTTTACAGAATTGTTCAAAGACCCCGTATTTAAATTTGTATTCTCCATGTACCCAATCTTCAATCAAAGCTAACATTTATGTTTATATTGGTTAAACTGCATACCAACTTTGAGATAATAAATTCATTTTATTATTTGCAGGCTTCTAAACAAGGATCGTAGCTACATTGAGCCGCATAGCAGCAGTTTAGATAATGTTTGGGAAAAACTAGACAATCTGGAGCCACAGTCAGAGCCGTATGGGAAACGTGCCATATTCCCGATGCATACTATACCAGAATTACAGAGCGAGCATGTGACCGTTACTCTAGCTCTTCAGGAGAACTGCAAGGAGCTCTACAGTTGGCGTACTTTGTAAGTCTTCAAATACTCATGTGTATAATGTCAATACTCATATATATAACTGTATATTCTTTTCTTTGAAAGCGACGGCTTTATGCAGCCATTAAATTGTAAGCTCTGCAATCAATTGGTGGAGAGCGTTAGCGAACTGCGCATACACTTGCTAAGTCAATTGCATCGCGACCGAGAGAAACAAATCGGCTTCCACCTAAACTAGTAAACTTATATTGATAGATTCAATATGGTGTCTTAACACCTATACATGAAAGCGTAACGACGATGCATTTGCCTCTTACATTTCGACGATAACTGAATATCGCAGTTTAAATTAGTTCGTTAAATATTCAAAGTACTATTCCAATGAAGGAGTTTGTTCATTCTATTCCTTTATTAAAAGGGTATGCCTACTTTAATTTGTTAGCAAATGCATATGACCGTTACTCTAGCTCTTCAGGAGAACTGCATGGAGCTCTACAGTTGGCGTACTTTGTAAGTCTTCTAATACTCATATACTTATATAATGTCAATACTCATATATGTATATACATACCTTTGTATTCTTTTCCTTGACAGCGACAGCTTTATGCAGCCTTTAAATTGTAAGCTCTCCAATCTTAATACCTATAAAAGAAAGCGTAACGACGATGCATTTGCCTCCTTCATTTCGACGATAAATGAATATCGCGATTTAAATTAGTTCGTTTAATATTCAAAATACTATTCCAATAAAGGAGTTTGTTCATTCCATTCCTTTAATAAAAGGGTAACCCTATTTTAATTTGTTATCAAATGATATACAGATCTAACGCAGAAATTTTCTTGTAAACATTATTTATTACCTTTTAAGCTCGATTAAGTTGAAATTCTAAATTTTTTTTGAATTGGCTTCGAATTTATTTCGTATTTATCAAGATGGTGCAGCCGACTCACATAATGTATAGTTCTGCATCTGATTCAGAGGTTTGCTGCACAGGCCACAAATCTGACGCTTGTTAACGCCAAAGATTTCGAAATTCAAAATATTATACATATCAAATTGAATGGTGGCACTCAGCAGAGCGCATTCCACTATTAAAATGTTTTGCTCATTCAGCTCCACCCTGTAAAAATTAAGCGGCACGGTGACGTATGTTGAGATCGGTCTTTTCTAACATTTAACTTACCGAAAATCATAGTCGCTGAATTCTGGCCATTGATAAGGTTTTTCTCTGACATTATGCGTTTGATTGCCGTTCAGATAAATATAAACGGGACTAGTATTGTTCACCTGACTGCTGTTGCCTAGCCTCGAGTTGAGGTTAAAGTAGTTTTGTCCAATATGGACACGTAGGCCATAATTGCTAGCCAAGCCCAACTGAGCACTTGATGGCATTAGGAATACTGCCATTTTGGGATGCGATGAACAATCAGCTGCCAGCAGTGTTAAGCAGTTCGGGTGTGTTACAATTTCACCCAGATTAATGAGATAATCGTCAAACGTATTTATCATGCCATTAATGACCGAACAGGAACGTTTCAGACCCGAGTCATAGGTTAACTCGTGTGAGGCATCGAATTTTGAGTCCATTTTGTAGAGGAAAGGTATGTGATAGATCCGCCAATTAACGCCGTTCACTTCCACATTAATCCAAAAATAGTCGTGCGGTGTATGCATTGTGATATTTATCTCCTGACTCATGTGTAGAGAGTTAACTTTGTGAGCGGACAAGGCGGAAACCAAATGATCCAATCTTGTCGACCATAACTCAAACCAGGCGGGCATCTATCAAGGAAACGTTAAATATTTTATCTTAAAGCTTAATTTTGTCATTTTTGCTTACATTGTTGAACTTAAGGTCCATGTCGTATTGTGTTATAGAAGTGAAGTTCTCAAAGTTGCTTCGTTTGCAATATTTTGACGTAGGAATAGGTGAGAATTTCAGCACCTCCTTGGGACAGAAATCCGTATCCGTTAACGATATCTTATCCGAGCGCAAAAAGGCATGAGCATGCTCCGAGGGCTTTCAATGTTAAAAACAAAAAAAAAAATCCAAAATTACTTTAATTCTTGTTCGTGATTTAAATACCATACGCACGCCTGCTCGTGCTGCAAACTGCAACGTGGAACCACTCTCTGGACATTCCCCCTCCTCAGTGGCTAGGCCAAACTCAACATAGCCATTGAGTGTGTGTGGACGTTTGGCAAAAACAAGCGGTTCGTAGGTTAACTTGGTGCAAGCCTGCCGAGAAACAAGAACATTTGTGTATAGAACAAAAGGCTTAAGTAGCTGGTGGTAGAAGGCAAGTGCCCTCATTAGACTGTAGACGCGACGCATACGAACACCATTATATGTACATATTCCAATCACCCTAGGAAAAAAGTCCTTTTGGCTTTATAAATATGTGGAAAATATTGAAATTTCAGTTTACATCTAACAAAGTTTTGAGACGATGTAAGAAATGAAGAGTCCTGTTAAACGATATTAGTTATGTTAAGACTTTATGGATGCGAAGTATAGGGTACCCTTACATTGCCATGTCGAAACGGCAGGAGTCAACCACAACAACGATTAGCGGGCCCTATTCTCACACACATTTCATGGGCTGGCTGTCGACAAGTGTGTCTGCATGCCCTTGCCTTGTCCTTTCTGCGTCTGTTCTATCTGTGCAACAACAACAATGAGAAGAAAACATTTTTCATGGGTTTGCCACCCTCTCTAGCCTACTTTTACAGAAGTCTTGGCCCACATTCCCCTTGGAATCGTGTCCATTCTCCTTCTTTTATCCTCCTCACCTGTCTCATTCTACCCAAAAACATAGCTGAGCAAAATGGAAACTAAGTAGCCTGGGAATAGAAGGCAAACCCAGTTTGATCAATATGTTTATAAGTCAGTTCAGAAGGCAGTCAGCAACGATACAGTTAGGACGCAATTCTCCCGTCGGAAACGGAAATTTCAATAAAAATATACAAAAATTTTCTCTTATACTTTTATAAACGTGTGAATAAAAATCTCGAAACGCAGGTGTTCTCGATTTTTTCGTCTGCCTTTTTTCCCAATTTCATTTGCGTTTTCCAAAAATAAACAACAAATTTTCGTTAACTTTTTTTTCCGATAAACTACAAGATGACCTCGGTGAGTTTAAAAAAAAAAAAAAAATTATAAAATTTAAATGAATCGGAACTTTTAGATTGAATCGAAACGCGTGCAATATCGCAAATATCTGGAGAGAGCCGGGGTGATTGATGCTCTAAGCAAGGCCCTAATTAAGCTATATGAAGAGCAAAATAAGCCTGAAGATGCCATACGATTTGTACGGAAATTCATGTGCGAAAGCTGTCCGGATGATGCACAGTATGACTTGATGAAGAATGATCTGGAGGAGGCTAAAACGACCATAGCGCGCCTAGAACAAGAATTGGAACGTCTCAGAGGACAAATGTGAGTTAAATTAGTGTGACTTAATAATAAGAATAAAGATAAATCGTAAATATAATGCAGCAAAAAGTCACCCGAGGAATACCAGGAGCTCACTATGGTCGGTTATAAGTCCTTGACTGATGACGAGGAGAATGTTTCTTCGCTTTTACGCAAATATTTAACGCCCGAATTGCTGGAGGAATATATGCTTGTGACCACATCGGCACCTGTGGAAGCATATCTATACGATTGTGCGGTTTCTGGATTCGTGCATCATGATTCATCTGTTGGCATCTATGCTGCAGATGTCGAGAGCTACGATGTATTTGGCAAACTTTTTGATCCCATTATTAAGGAGTATCATGGCCAAGAGGATAACGATTCGGATGTGTTGCAAAAGGACACCGACTGGGGTAATGTGGATGAGATTGAAAACTTAGATGCGGAACGCAAATACATTTTATCGGCACGCATTCGCATTGCTCGCAATATTGAGGGTTATCCTTTCTTCCCTAAATTGACGGAGAAGCAGTTCATAGAGGTGGAGGACCGAGTTCGCTCTGCAACCGAAACAATGGACGGCGAACATATTGGCACATACATCACCTTAGCGGATCTGGATGCCGAAACCCAACAAGAAATGGTAAAGCGACATATCCTATTCCAACGAGGTGATGAGTACCTGACCACAGCGGGCTGTTATCGTTTCTGGCCCACGGGTCGTGGCGTCTACCATAACCCGGCAGAGACTTTTCTGATTTGGGTTAACGAGGAGGACCACATGCGCATCATATCGATGGCTCAGTGCGGCGACTTGGGTGATGTATACAATCGTTTGGTGAACGGATTACAAGAGCTCGAGAAAACGTTGACATTTGCGCGTCACCCACGTTATGGCAATTTAAGCGCCTGTCCCACCAATTTAGGCACTACTTTGAGAGCTTCGGTCCACATTCGCTTGCCCTTACTGGGCAAGGATCCCGATCGATTGGCTGCCATGGCTGAGGAATTACAATTGCAGATACGCGGTACGGGCGGTGAGCACACAGCAATTGAGGACGGTGTAATGGACATTTCCAATAAGCGTCGACTCGGCTTCACAGAATTTGAGTTAGTTAAATCTCTTCAAGATGGCATTGTGGCTTTAATTAATGCCGAAGAGGAGTTGGAAATAGCTGGACAAGAAGGCTAATCCACTTGTCGAGGAAACAAAAACATTCTTTTCCCAACACCCCCTCCCCCCCCACACACACACACACACACAAACACAAACACACTACGAAGACACATTAACACACAGCGAGTCACAGATATAGCCATCGCATATTTCGGTTAAATAAAATTCGTCCTGTAATAAAAGTCCGAAACTCACCTTCCAGTCCTCCTCATCATCTTTGGAATTGCGTTGCACCTTGCCGATTATTTTAAACCAACTTGATTTTTTTGAAGTCTGTACATCCATTGAAACATTCCATTTGTGCATAGCCTCTACATTATGTGTTAAGTCAGTGTGATGAAGAGAAAAACTAATTTGTTTGCCCTTTAAATCGGCTGTGCTCAAGACATCCTCGACGCAAGTGTTACCATCGACCTATGTGAGAAGTATATAAATGTCAAAGCAGGACACTGTTCGATGGCGTTACTTACTCTGGTGGCGTTTTCATTGTATATCAACAAAGTGAAATTACGATCATGGCCAAGATGGATGGAACTTAGCTGGGTAAAGCCAAAAATGTACATTAGAAGGCTAAGCGCCATATTCCGCGAGAAACCACTGGAGATATATATATATTTAGAGATTATTAAACAAGTTTAGAGAACCAAGTGATTTACTTCTCTATAAACTCGGATTTTAGCAGCATTCCACGATATTTGACCAATTCATTAAGATTTGTATTAATGGTCAACTTGACCCCCAAATCTGGTACAGCATAGCTGAAAAGCTGAAACTAAAAAACAAATTACGCGCCATTTGAAAATAAAATGAATTCTTGTTCCCCAGCTGGGATTTAACTTGCCACTTCATGATTTCTCTCTGGCAGCATTATCTCTTCGAATATACCCGCTGCTGTCTTAGTTATAAGTCCTGATGTTTTAGTGACTGCTCGTGACTTAAAGGACAAACCACTCGTTAAATTTTGAGGTCGTGTGAAAGAGTACTTGGTGCAACTGTTGCCACCATTTTCATTACGATTCCATTCAATGCTAAACGGTATGTAAATGAGGAATCCCTGCTCCCGTATTATCTCATGATCCAAATTTAAAAACGGATTATAGCTTGAACTTCGCACTGAGGCATAAGATGAATATCTTGCATCGATTTCTAAAGTATGCCTATTGGCAGGCGGTGTTCGGTGCTCGGTAATATTTCCCCGCAGAGAAGTTAACACAGTCGTTTGGAGTAACACATCGGCAGTTGTGCCCAGTACTGTCGGGACAGAGTACCGATTCATAAAGGGCCAACGTACAGTCTGCATATTGATGTGACTATCAGTACGTATAACGTGTTGCAGGCGATCGAGAACTGAAAAACGCACAAATTGACATTTTACGCTAAAAAACAACAAATATATATACCTACTATTGTCATAGGTCAACTGGCGGAACATTCGCTGATTCAAGTAGTAAGACAAAACCGTCTTGCCCTCCATTTGCAATATGAACTCAATGTGCAGATTCTTTGGGTTAATTATAGGAGCTTTCAGCATAGACAGTAAAGTCTTCAGGCTCTTAAAGGTGAAAGGTTCACTGGTGTTTTTGGATTGTATTGTACTCAAAATGGCATCGGGAAGACCTCGTGCCTTGATGTAAAGCTACAAAGAGAATAAGTTTAATCTTTCTTGTCATCGTGGTCAGTGGTCAAACGCCCACTCACCGCCAGTTGGCCTGTGAATTTGCCCAATGCCTCGGTATCAAACTTAAAATAGGCCACTACAGGCATATCCGACTTAGGATCGCCAACTAGAAAGGCTTGCAACATAGCTCCAATGCCAAATTTCGAATCTCTGTAATCGAATATGTAATTTCCAGTGACCCAATATCGCGGCTCTGGCTTCTGTGGCAAATGTCGATGCATATAGGACAGAAGACGACGTCTGAAAGCAAAGAATTGTGAGAAAAATAAAGTTATCTTAAAAATGCATTCTTCACTTACAGATGCTGATAGCAGGGATAAGTTGTCTCCGATATGCTCGTTACTGTAGTGCGATAATAGTTTATCATGTGCGGATCAGTTTCGCTTTGTATAATCCGATGTATACTGATAAGTCGCGCTGCTGTTGGATTGGAAATGAGAAGCAATGTAACTGCGGCTACTCTCAACTCCAAACTGGCATTACGGGACTCAAAGATGGGCCAATAGATTTCATAAATACGTTCAGCCCGCCTGTCGGCTAATGCCAAAGTGGTCCAAGCAGCCATAAACTTAAGATCTTCATTCTCATTGGCATCCAGGACAATCGGTTCGAGATAGCTTGCTACATTGCCCAACTGCAAGTTGCTTAGACCCTGCAGATAGAGCATCTTTTGCTCATAGTCTCGATCGTCTAAAGATGCATAAATTTAAATATGCTGTGTACACATAGAACTTGTTTAGTACCTACTCAGATATAGATTAAAATATTTCTGCACATAATCTTCAAACTGATCCTTGTCAATGCCTTGTGCCACATAGACATTGTAGACCAAAGTGGCAAAGCTTAGAATAGCCGCCTGACGCACATCGGGACGGTCAGGTCCAATTTTAAGGAAATCTTGACATACATGCACCAACTCAGCGGATAGTTCAAAAATGTGAAAAGGCATCGGAATCAGCAGTTGAACTGCTATAGGCGGCTTAACCTTTTCCGTCGTCACCAGATGGTGGGTAAGGAACACCGCGGCCTTTGTTCCGATTCGTGGTATAATCTCATGAAATATATTTCTAATCGTCTCCTGACGATACGAAGTACCGATATCCACTTCCGTATATAGTTTCTTCAATGAATCAAAATCCATTAGGCTGAGAATTCTAATCACATCCGATAATGTCGAATCATATGGTTCACTGAACTTGAACTCGGTACTTTCCAAACCCTCAGCTAGACTATCAAGCAGAGCTGCGGCATCTACCATAAGTGTCTCCTGCTGTTGGGTATTTCTGCCTCCAGTTGGATCGTTAAAATCCAACTGCAGTTCCAAGTTGGAGGGCTCGGAAGCCATTGAGGTTTCAATATCAATAGAATTATCAATGGGCGATTCTTTGAGAAAGTTGAGTAACAGATCGGAGTTAATATACTGAGATTCACCCGTTGATTCAAATGTATGAATTAGAGTTGTTCCCTTAGCATGAGCCATGCTGAGAAAATAGCCAGTCTCGTTGTGAGGCAACATGCCATAGATAGCCTCATTGCCAATAATCACACTCTTCTGGTGATCAAATTCACAGGTATTCGGTGGGACGTTACTTCGGGTCACGTGAACAGCTTCCGAGTACGGTGTGCATGTCTTCAACTCTGGAGTCTTGCGTATAGATATATAATTTGTCTTATTCGAAATGAAATACTCCGTTTGACATTTGCCGTGGATGCCCAGCTTTAAGAAAAAGTTTTAAACAAATGTACACTATGTTTCGTTAGATTATTTACTACTTACCTCATCTAGTACAAAAGCTCCACTCGATTTCATTTGGAATTGCAGAATTGAAGCAATTGCTCTCTTGAAATTCATAGACCAAATGGGATCACCTTCTTTGAATATAATATGGGAGATTTTTCCCTCATTGGTTAGCACTATCTTAAAAGGTTTGTACGGTGGATACATCTCCTTGTTTTGAAGAAACTTTTCGCCCGAATTGTTTAATGTTACATCGTCAATGACTAGCTAATAAAAAAAGAAGAAAATAATTACAGTTGGCTTTGATAAATCCATAACGCCAGCGGCGTATCGTTCTGCATTTTTTTACTTTATTTCACAATTATTATTAATTTCTAGCATGTATTGTATAGAAATATAAAAACGATAGTTTTTTTTTTATGTGTTTTACTGGTGTTGAGATCTAAGCTAAGAGTGGTACTTGTAATTCAGACTTTAGAATACCAAGTAATGTGGGTGAAACACCGAAAAAAAAAAATTTGAAAAGACTTTGAAAGGCTTTGTAGTTCGTGTCTATGAGTTTTTAAGTCTCATTCCCAAGTCAATCTGAGACCGTCTACATACCAGAGACGAGATCACTCTTGATCAGTCATATATACATACATACATATGTATGTGTACATATTATCTGCTGCCTCTCAATGAAAGAAGTTCACAGTCCGAGAACTCAGTTCATTGTGCACTTGGTCGGGCTTCTGCCACAACAGTGGGAAAGGTTAAATTGTTTTTAATTCATCTGCAAATTCTTTGGCATTGCAAATGTTTCTCATGGCATCCGTGAAATTGTATAAATTGATCATAAAATCAATAAACTGTGATTTGCCATTTTAATTGCTACTCTTCTAAAATCGTTTTATAAATGGAAAAAGGGTGCAGGTGTTTAATTTTGTTCATTGCAAAAAGAAATTAAATTTGTAACAGTTATTTTACCGACCCTTGCATGTACACATTCATAAACAACCTATTACGTTGGTCTACGATAGTGAAAGGAGCTATTCTGTAGACTTATTTCATGCGAAGAATAATGCGAAATCGATACTCACCGCTGCTGCCATAATCAATTCACTTTGCCGTTGTAGGGTCAGTTTACCGCGGACTATCCATCCTGTGGTAGGTGGCGAGGGATGCCCTTCATCTTGAGGCTTGGCTCCAACTAACACATTTCCCACATATTCATAAAGCATTTGCTTATTAATGCCGATTATATTGAAGGCCTGACCGGCATCGATGATCAAGAATAAATCTAATATAATATGTAAAACGTGGTAAGTATTGAGTGATGAAAAGAAATTGATTTAAATGGACAATAAACTCTTCGGAAATTGTCTTTATTTAGTAAAAAGATGAATGGATGCTTGTCTGGGAGCAATAGCATTTCTCCATTTACTTTATCAATTGAATTGCTCACATTTATATGTGTGTATATACATATATATGTATATGTGTGTATATACATATATATACATATATATGTATATGTATATATACATTTATATGTATGTATGTACTGATTACATACTATTACATATGTAGATGCCTGTAGGTACATGCACATATGTATATATGACATTTATATATAAATTATACAAATGGATGTATATATAGACACTATGTAGATGATATATGTGATTGTTGTCAATAAAATTATATTACGTCATGTTCTTTAATTAATTTCTGATTTTAGTTTTTTTTACGTTTATCAATTAGGTTTGTACGTACACACAAACACCGAACATTTGAGTCGCCTCATGATTTTCCTTCTTCCTTAGGTTTTAAACTGAATGCTTATATATGTATGTATTTATTTTTTAAGCCCGATGTTTGAAAACTAAGATGATCTTTTTCCCAATAATTTTCGTTTCGCGTCCGTTCAGCCAGCGCTTCACACTGTACTGAATTCTGAGATGGGAATGGGTCTGGGAATAGTCTGTCTGGCCTTGCTGGAGGTTTCCAACTGATAAGCGCACAAACTGAGAAACAAATCGGCTTCTCTCCCACTTTATCTCTTGGTCTCTCTTTAATTTGTTGACTCACTAAAACAAGATGAAAACGATGCTGAAGCCGCTCTTCAATCTAACGGCTACAGTAGCATCCGCTTGCGTTGTTCAAATGTTGTCGTGTCAGTTTATCACAATGTAACGTGTGACTTAATGTATGAGAAAACATTTTCTTTAGATCAATCGAAAATATCGTGTGGATTATATTGACATCATTATAATAATCGAAATTAAACAATAACTGGGTGTTCGATTTGATTATCCAAAATATCCAGCAACATAGACCTTATTTATGAATTACTAAATAATTTTAAATACAGTTTATGATTATCTATACAAAAATTATAATTATTTATTATACGATTAGCATTCTAGGTTAACTCATATAGGAAAATGGAAATAACGAAAAATAGACACCACGACGAATTACATAAAAGCCAGAATAATAACAAAGGATTTTCCAATAAACCTAACGAATTCCACCATGGCCATGTCCTGCTCTGAAATAGGCACCTCCTCCTTCGCTGGCACCGGCAGCGGCACCGCTGCCACTTGTCTGGGGCTTAACCTCCTTCTTATCATGTCCAGCTGACATTTCGGAGTTGTTTGAGGCGCTTTGTTCGACAGCATCTAAATTTTTAAGCTGCTGCTGCCACATGTCCGCATAGATGCCATCATCCCGCTGAACTAGCTCCTCATGCCTGCCCCTCTCAACAATAGTGCCATCTTGCAGAACGAGAATTTCATCGGCATGGATAATAGTGGACAGACGATGGGCAACTATAATTGTAGTACGATTTGCACAAACTCTGGCTAAAGCTGCCTGTATGTTGCGCTCTGTGTGCGTATCTAAGGCAGAAGTTGCTTCGTCTAATAACACAATAATGGGAGCCTTCAGTAGAGTACGAGCTATAGCCACACGTTGTTTTTCACCGCCACTTAGTCGTAGTCCTCGCTCCCCGACTTTCGTTTCATAGCGATCCGGAAAGGTTAAGATCTTTTCATGGATGTCTGCTGCACGGGCTGCGTCATAGACTGCATCCGAAGAGGCTCCCAGTTTGGCATATTCAATGTTATAAAATATTGTATTATTGAACAGCACCGTATCCTGCGGTACCACTCCAATGGCCTGTCTCAAGCTCTGCTGCTGCACCAATTTAATGTTCTGGCCATCTATCAAAATTGCTCCGGTGTGCACATCATAGAAACGGAAAAGCAATCTCATGATCGTGCTCTTGCCAGCTCCAGAAGGACCTACTATAGCCACTGTCTTGCCAGCTGGCACACTGAAGGTCACATTACGCAAGACAATTTTTTCAGGGGAATAACCAAAGGTTACATTGCTAAATTCAATGCCACCGCCTGCTGTCAAGAGGCGACTGCATCCTGGTGCGTCAACTATTTCTTCCTCCTCTTTAAGTAGCTCAAACATATTCTCCATATCAACAAAGTTCTTTTGTATGGCCCTATAATAGGTGCCAAACCAATTCAGTGGCATATACAATTCCATGAGATAAGTGGAGAAAAGCACAAAGTCTCCCACAGTCAAAGTCTGATGGTAGGCTACCATGGAGACACAGAGTAGAGAGCCTGCGAGTAGACCCAAACTTAGAATTATGTTTTGGGCCGTATTTAGCATGTTCAGAGTAAGCATTGAGAGAAATTCTTCTTTCTGATACTTAAGTATGGCTTCTCTGTAGCAGTCCACTTCGTATTGCTCCGCGCCATAGTACTTAACAGTCTCGAAATTTAAAAGCGAATCCACACTTCGGGCACGCTGCTCATTGTCGGCCAAATTCATCCGCCTCTGATACTTGGTGCGCCACTCAGTTATAGCGATGGTAGATGCTAAAAAGAAATCAGAAATTTCAGGATTAAGCTATCCAACGGAAAATAGTTAATGCTATTTTTTGTACCTATATAAAGAAACATGGTTAGAAACACGATTAGACCAAACCACCAGTTAAAGGCATAAATAAAATATCCTACAGCCACGAATAAGTCCAAAATAGTTGGCGTTATGGAGAACACAATGTAGTTGAGAAGGTTGTTTATTGAATCAGTGCCGCGATCCATAACGCGAAGGACTTCCCCAGTTTTTCTTTGTAAGTGCCAGCGCAATGACAATTGATGCAAGTGACGAAACAAATCAATTTCAATCTCCCGCGTCGTATATTGTTGCACACGTATCCAAAGGAAAGTCCTGACATTGTTAAGTACGCCCATGGTACCAGTGCCACCGCCTTGCAGAAATGACAAAGCCACATAAATTAGTACAAAGTCCCAGCGAAAGAGGATCGGTTCTATTGTCAAGCTGTCCACTATGAAGAGATTATCGAAACACAATTAGCATATGAAAGATAACGGATAGAAAATGTCAATGACCTACCCAACTTTTTGCGATAAATGGGTAAACACAATTTTATAATGCGTCCGGCAATCAATAATATAACACATATGAGCACAGCGGTTTGTAGCATCTTATCCTTTTTAGGCCAGATATATGGGAAAAGTTTGCGCAACTTACGCCAGGTATTCCGAAAGGCAGAACCATTAAGATCTGTTGACCCACTTGTTGAGTCGTTCTCCAAACGTTGATGAGGGTTATAGAATCCCATTAGTCCCGGAGAAATGAGGCCCAAAATGAAAATCACTAGTGAACTAAGAAATCGGGTGACGAAAAGACCCATTTCAATCTTATCTTTGTTGCTATAAAAGAATGATGGAATCATATTATATGTATTTGTAGGGGTATTTTGCAGCATTCTCTTTTACTTACCTCTTTAAATTGAACCACCAGTCTTTTTGCCTCAGATTAATAAACGTCAGTGATTCGTTTATTAGGGTCAAAGTGAAAAATAGCAGCAATATCAAACCATGTCCTCGGGTAGGCACCGAGGGCAGTTGATAGAAACGCTCCTTTAATATTAGGCATATTGAAAATGGGTATACTATGCATATCAAAATGGTAGAAAAGATCTGGGGAAATAAAATTGATAAGTTATTGTCGGGGCTCAAATTTATACTCGTCCACTCACCATATAACCATAGACTGTACTATCAACATAGATTCGGGCATTTAGAAAAAATCGCAATACGGCCAACACAGGTACAAAGAGCAGGAGAAACAATTGTAATGCATATAGTTGCGATTTCGGAATATGTGTGGGATCTGTGATGCGTGTGGCATATTTATGGTACATCAACAATTGGATGCTACCAAAGACCAAAAGGAATCCACCGTATATAGAGGGTCCGACAGTATCCATAAAACAATGCGAAGTGCCATGGTCGACCCATACATCGCTCAGCGTCACATTTGGTGGACAATATAACATTTTGTATAATTCGCTTGCCTGGATAAGGTAATAAGATAATTAATAATTAAATCACTGAGTAAGCTTAAGTTATTGTCGTTTTTTATAATATGCACAGAACTAGACTCAATGAGTGTTAGATACATAGATAACAAGCTGGAACGTGGCGTGACTGAGTGGGAAGTGCTCTTTGTCATTTTATTACGATAAAATGAAACCTATGGCTCAGGGTGATGAGTATTTCATCATGTTATCTATTATTATTGGGCGGTACGGCACCAATGGGAACCTCTTGCGGCCGGAATGTGCGCACGGCAGAGTGTATAACCTAGAGCCGTCTGAATAAAATAAACACCGAAAAACTTGCAAGTCATGTCACAACTAAAAAAACTATGTACTTATTATGTTATGCAATTTGTAAGACATTTCCTTAACATTCGTGATACACTGTGTGTCCTGCTAATATGTGACAAATAAACACTCCTGATGAAACTCCCTCCTTCTATTACGTAGGAGACAGCAATGACTATTTTTTAACGATAACCATTTATTAATATCAATACCTTGTTATTAACACATTTAATAATTAAGTTTAAGGCATTTAATCATCCCAAGTTTTTCACTTTTACAGGTACAAAGACCACTAAAATTTCCGGAAAACACTAGAATTTCGCCTTATAATTTGTGGGTTGTGAAAATGATATTGTTGAGAAGGGGGTTTGTGTTTACTTAAGCCGACTTAGCAAAAACGATCGTCAAAGTTTTTAATAAAAAGCATATTGTGGATTAGTGGTTTGACTCGACTTAGCCCCGCCTTTAGTCTGCCTGTTTGCGCAAATCAGTATTCTTTTTAAACAATTTATAAATAATGCTCGAAATCTTTTAACATTAAAAACAAAAACACCCGTACAACAGTGATAACCAAACAATCGATTACAAGGGTCTCACAGCGAGTCTGTTACTAACAGGACTCTGTTACTAACAGGACTCTGTTAAAAAGTCTGCTAAATAACATCGCGCAGTTGGTTTAGTGTTGCACACAATTTTAGAATTTAAAACCGAATATTGTTATTGCACGTTTGTTTTTATAAATATTTATTTTCATTCGTCGTTTTTCAATTATCGTCTTGCCTTCATATAAATATTCATATTTCATCTAATACTTAGTATATAAAATTATATTATAATAAAAACTAGTCTTCTTTTTGTGTGTTTCGAATATTTCAAAATAAGCAAGGAACGAATCGTTGAAGATTTATTTACATCGAGCATTTTAGCATTGTTTCCATTTCTTTAGCTTGTAAAACTTTCTAATTACATATTTATATAATTCGCTACTTAAATTAATACAAACATTTCGAATTTGAATTGGGATCTTTAAACTAGTAACAATATCACAAAATTAGTGGATGCTAAATATTTACATACATGTGTGTATAGAGATAAATAACGATTACGAGTTGCAACTGGCCTCCTGTCTTATAGTTACGAGTTGATTTTGGCCAAAAGAGGTTGAGTCACACTGGCGTGGCTGGGAGCAGCAGGACAATCCTGGTTGTAATTCCGGACCAGTTGATAGCCGCTGCCATGATGGTTGGGGAACAAAGCCGATGGAATGTTTGGAGTTGGTAGGGGTGGATGTTGGGAGGATGGCAAAGCATTAAGCAATGGAATCTCATCAGCTTCGGAAAACTGAATTCTCTGGGAAGTCAGGCTACCTTGCTCAAGACCCCCACCAGGGGCTCTGCTATTGACATTGGTCAGCAGCGTTGAGATCATGGGTGATGGTCTCAGGCGACTTCTTTCGGCTGTGAGGGGCTGCGGAGATGGCTGTAAGATGCCACTTAAA
Source organism: Drosophila nebulosa (assembly GCA_024703675.1). Lineage (NCBI taxonomy): Eukaryota > Metazoa > Arthropoda > Insecta > Diptera > Drosophilidae > Drosophila > Drosophila nebulosa. Next base: position 171,668 of record JANFPS010000007.1, on the reverse strand, counting down.
TTCGAGTTGGATTGATTACTATTGTGATTTTTTAGAGCTCCACTTAGTGGCAAACGGAAGTGAGCCAATTCCCAACTGTCGCTGCAGGAGGCGGCCTCCTCCATGCCCCGCAAAGAGCGACTGCTATAAATGTCATTTGCCTGCAATTGTGGCTCCAAAAAATAATTTTCAGTCTTAGTGCCATTCAGCTTAGGGGAGCTAGAACTTATTTTCCGCTTGATTCGCAGCTCAGGCGGTTGTTCGAGTTCCAAATCCTTTGGCAAATTAATAACTGGTGGTGGTAGAGCATGACTCACCGCCAATTCGGAGTATTGTTTATTTAACGAATGTGAGTGCTGCATTTGTCTCTGCGGCTGCTTCAGTGAGGATCTGCGTGAAAGCATTAGCTTATTTGGCGACATTAGTCCATCTTTTTTTGGCACTTCGCCCTCCAACCAATACGTTAGCATCTCGCCTTTGCCCTTCATAGGCACATAACCCCGGCGTGTAGTTAAAAACGTGCCAAATTCATCGAGAGCCTTTTTCGTAATTTCGCTAATGTGTATCTTGAGGGCTTCGCCGTTGGACTCCATGCGCGATGCCGTGTTAACTGTGTCCCCAAACAAACAGTATCGTGGCATTTTCAGACCCACCACTCCGGCCACACAGGCCCCAGTATGCAAGCCAATTCTGAGCTTCAATCTGTCATCGGGACGATGATGTATTCGAAAATTGTGCACTGCCTCCAAAAGGGATAATGCGAGGCGTGCTATTTCTCGTGCATGCTGGTTACCGTTTCTTAAAGGCAATCCGGATACCACCATGTAAGCATCCCCAATTGTCTCCACTTTGTACACATCAAAGTTCTCCACTATGGAATCAAAGCAGGTGTACAAATCGTTAAGGAATTGAACCACCTGCATGGGTGTACTCTCGGCGGAAATGGCAGTAAAGCCAACAATATCGCTAAAGTAAATGGTCACTTGGTCAAAAGTCTCGGCCACCACGGGCTTCCCGCTAATCAACTGAGCGGCCACACTCTGTGGCAAAAGCTGATACAGCAGCTTTTCGCATTTCTTCTTTTCCTCGTGATAGTCCTGGGTGCGCTCTTCGACAAGTTCCTCAAGATTATTGGCATAGAGCTCCATGCGTTTCAGAAGGTTGTCAACAATATTGCCCGTCTCATTATCTCTGCCAATAAAGAGAAGTTTTACTTGTACTTGTCTCACTTGTTTTTTTTTTTTTGGCACCTACTTGTTAAATTTTCTTATCATTGATTTAAGGGTATTAAAATCGGGTCTCTCGCCCGGGTCCTCGGACCAGCAGCGTCGAATAATGCCATTAATATCAGCTTTAGTATCACCATTTGGTTCCAGTTCGGGACGAAAGGGTTTCACATGTCTTTGAGGATGATACCCTTTAACCAGTTCGATTATCTCTGTTTAATAATAAAACGAAACATTGATTTAAAATTCTCAAGAAGTTTATGTATGTAATTGATCGTGTTTCTCCCAACATTTAAATGTTGGGATTTCACACCTAGTGAAATAGATTTCATAATCGAAACGAAAAGTAAAAGATCTACATGGATAACGACGTTTGGAATATTTAAAGAGATGACTTGGCCCATGTATACAGATATTACTTTTAATCGTTGTAATTTATACAGATTTTCACTCTATTTCTGTCATGGCTCACATGCTGAATGTTTCTGGCAATTGGAACCACGCCAGAAAAGTACAAGCTACACCAAACAAAAGATGCTAATGAAGTTAAAGTTTTGCGGGAGAAAGCGTTCACCCCAGTCAAGTTGCTGGCCTTGGTTGTGGTATAGTTTAGGTTGGGGATATTTATCGGAAGCAGACTGCAGCGTAGGCTTATCCTTATATGAACAACATAAACACAATTTGTGATTGTTGTTTTTCACTTGATTACAAAAGTCCCAACAAGTAGAGGACTTCCCAAAGACAAGTTAATGTAATAAGAGTTACTTTTTAACGAAATGAGTGATTGGCCACTTAATACAATTTAAACAGAGTTTTCTATATCAAGCTAAAGTCTGGGAAATCAGTCAAATAACAGCTGAAGTATTCTTTTACCTTGCGGAGATTTTTCGTATGCACACTTGCCCAGATAGAACGGACCTTGTCTCGTAGTTATTTCATGACAAATTACTCCAAAGGCATAGACATCACCCTTTTGTGTGCCCTCTGGGGCGCGATTATGCTCCAAGCGCAATAATTCCGGCGAAGTCCACAAGAGCTCTAAAACGGCCAAAGAGAACGGAATGTGGGAAAGAAGTTAAGGGGAGGAATAGGAGTAGAACAACTTACTGCTCCAGAATGCATGACTGTTGCAATTCTCAGACTCATTTTGTAGTCCGTAACGCACTCGCCTTAGACTATGTAGACCGAAATCGGTAATTTTGAGAACAAATCTTGAGTCCACTACGCAATTTGATGACTTGAGATTTCCGTGCGACCTGATGTCAGAGCTATGCAAAAATTGCATGCCCCTGACAATGTCATGCATTAACGATAATTTAAACATCCAGTCCAGCTGAAATTGTTCATTCTCCAATATATCTTGCAGTGATCCTTTGGGGCAATATTCCGTCAGCAGGAAGCTGCGACGCTGATCTAAACAGGCACCATAGAACTTCACCAAATGATCGTGCTGCAGGTCTTTCATTCGTTTTAGTTCCAACATTAGATTTCGGGTCAGCAAATTTTGGACATTATCCACTTCAATGGGTTTAATAGCTACTTTACTCTTCCGAAACATGCCAACGGGAATAAATATTTGACGATCACCATTTATCGATACCATATCCTCGGACATGAGAGTAAGCTGGGAGCTCTGCTTAACTAGCGAGTGAAAGGAGCCACGTAAGCCTCGCTCAGCAGCATCCCGGAACATCACATCCTCGAGCGACACCTTCCAACTCATTGAATTGATTTCTGCTTCAGCTATATAGTGGCGATAACCGAAAAAGAAACTCACTGCCATGATTATGACCATAACGCCCAAAACTATTGATAATATGGCATAGCCGGGAAGAGCTAAAATAAAACAGAAACAGAAACAATTAGTGATAACCTTTAGAACCACTAAAGGACTGGCGCCTCAATCTCTTAAGAGAATATATATGTCCCGGCACTTACAATTATCGGGACACAGCGCTCCATCATAGCCACAGCTGGGTTGATCTGGTGGCGCTTCTTCCCTATTTCCGGCCCAATGGATCTCTTTGTTGGCCTCGAATTCCAAACGGTTATGCAGAAAATGTGCCACAATCTCAAAACGTCCTGTGCTGGGGTTCATATCGAGAAGCGAGTATGCGGACAATCGATCGCCATTGGCATCGATCGAGACATTGCCTGTGATACCAATGAACGAACGATTCCACATGCGTCGTACCATATCTGTCCCATTAATAGGTCTAGTCAACATGCCAGGATCTTCTCGAATACTGTCGTTTAGAGCATTTGCATAAAGCAGGACACCGTCGAAAAAGGACGTGACAAATGCCGATATCGGTTCGTTATCGCTAAACGTGTAATTGTATTTGGCTGCCGCAATAGCTTTGATCTGTAAATTTGTGAGGGAGGGGAAGAAGCTTAGAAATGAAATGGCAATGCATTAATCTCAATGTCCTGCAACCTGCCTTTGTAGAGTATTCATTGTTGCACTCGTGTTGTTTAATTGCTTTGCTTATTTTTTTTTTTGTACAACCTCAAAAATATTGTTAAAATTGGTTCAAAGAGTAAAGCTGCTGGGTGGGTTATAAGTATGATAAGCACTGTATATAACTCATGTATCTGTCTCCCAGGGTAATTTCGGACAAACAGGGACCCATTCTATTAAATTTTGGTCGCCCCCAGGACCTATCAAAAACTGTGGCTTGAAATGTTCATAAAAAATAGTGCTTGGTGTTGTTGATTTGTTGTAAATTCTTTTCGTTCTTTTTTGTACTCTTGTTTTTGCTTTACTGACCTCGTCTGGAACATGCAAAATGTGTAGGCTGTGACTAAGAATGAGAAACGTGCACAGGCATTGAGTATGCATGAGGACCAAACCAAAAAACCGCAACAAAAAAGAAGGAAAACCTGTGGAACCAAATTTTGTGTTGACTACCGCTTGTATTGTGTACTTTTGCCCTTTTGAACTTCATTCCCTGCCCTTGGACCGTTCCATGATCCATTCGATGGCCTTTTGCATGCAGATTTTTGTACCATTATCATACTCACTTCATTGGAAACCCTGGTATACTCATTGTCATTGGGTTGTTTAGGCGTCACCGTTAACATGGCTGTGTAGGCTTTCCGAGCTCTCTCATTATTCAAATTTGTATCATTCTTGTCATGCCAGGGACGCGATGTCAAGTAGGGAACTCTAGAAAAAACACGAATTGCACATTTCGTTATCATTGTTGAACTTTGTTGTTCTTACGTTGCCCACAGCCTTATCAATGCAGTTTTACATTGGATTTTGACATGCAGTTTTAAAACCTATAGCTTGGCATTTTGTTGATATGCGTCATAAAACGTTATTTATAGAGCAGGTACTTATAAAGCAAAAGTATGTTTATAAAATATTGTTCACTTTCTAACGGCATGTACATTTTGTTACCTGGTGAAACATACTCTTTTAATATATGTATGTATCTGTCCTACCCATACGCAATAGCCTTCAGTTTCGGTTTGCTTCACAGTTGCTAATATGTAGCTAGTAACAGTAGACAAACCAGGAAACTAAACAAAAAGCTAATCCATATATCGGCAATATATGTATATATGTATTATATATACATATAAAATATGAAATTGTATATAATATTGTTTTTCATATGCACAGTTTTCCATTGATTACAAGATCACGAAGGTTGCCAGATTAGAGTGCGAGTGCATTAAATGCACATGCAAAACTAGATTATATATAGTAATTTAGTATTTCTTACTCTTGCTCTCTCTCCCTTTCTCTCTCTCTCACTCTCACTCTATCTCTCTCTCGCTCTTTGTCTGTCTCAAAATGTAGTTAAACTGCTGCTGCTGTATTTATAGATTTAGAATCAACAGTTAAATACAATTTTGTAAACTGCTAAAAAACAAAGAGTCAAAATAAAGAAATACGCTTATGGCTAGTGGGATTTAAATTAAAGTAATGACTCAGCTTTATAATGTGTTCAATGTGGATAATCATAATGACCATTAAGAGCAAGAGCAAGAGCCATGAATCTGGCATGTGTACGAAATATGGAATTTCCTTAACTTGAGTTAAGTAAATGCAGAAGCTATTAATAGATACGACAACTTGAAATAACTCTAAACACATATAATGCTCTTTTTTAGTTCCCTTTTTTTTAATAACCTTGACTAAAGAATATTCACATCTATGTATGTACATTTGTATGTGTATTTACGTGTGTGGCTGTATGTTTGTGTCTGCTTTGGTCTCATTTGGCAAAGTGAAAGGCAATTCATGACCATTTTTTGATTTAGCCCGTACTTACCGTGAAAATAATTCAATATTGATGAAAACATATTCGCCGCTATCGATCATATTCAACTCCTCGGCTGTCAGCATAATTTGACGTATGGACTGCGGATCGGCGCACATAATGACAACTGCAAAAAGCAAAAATTGAAACCATTATTCTCTGTGTGTCTTTTGTTTGGGGGGGTTTTGCAATTAAAAAATAAAAATAGAAGTAGCCGCCGCCGCTCTCAAGCTCTCTTGTCATTAAAAATGTTTTAATTTATTTGAAAAGTTGTTGAGCTTCTTTTGATTGAAATGGGACTTTGTAAACTTGTCAGTTTTCTTGTCTTGCTTTGACGTCAGGCAATATTGGCTGATACGTAATTTCGAATTTGGATACAATCAGAGCTTCACTTAAAAACAAAAATGAGACTACTATGTATAAAAGCGATTTTACATCATATTTTTAATGAAAAAGGAAGATTGTGCAGCAAAGCACATAAATTCTAAGTATTCTTCTCACTTTAGTTATTGATTATTGTTAGTAAGGCCTCCCTTTTCAATATCCCTAAATGTAACGCACTACTGACCATTTGTCAATAAAACATACGTAAATTCATTGTAAAGAACAAATTAAAAGTCAGATGACCAGCATAAATTGGCCAAACAAATGACCATAATATCACATACGCCCTCTTGGCCCACAGCAACATTGCAAAATGTTAATACAATTTTGCCAAATCTACTTGATAAAAATCGATTAAAATTTATATTGTTTATGTTTAATTGATATATGTTTAATTAATTTGTGTAACTACTTTAATTAAAAAGAAAGAAAGGTCACTACAGATGATTTTTTCATAATAAAGATTTTTAATTGGCTGTTGGCACATTTAATAAAGTTCGAGATACATTTCATTAAACCCTTGATAGATATTTGGTTTGAGACATGAATTCTAAAATTTGTAGTTTAGAATTTTTTTTTATATTGTTTAGAATTCCCTAACTTGTCATATCGTACTGCCTAAAATACATCTTGTGCTTTCGGTTTTTTTGTTATTGATGCAAAGCGTACAATACTTTTTAAAAATCAACTATTTTCATTGTGACTGCCCTTGAACTCCTTTATGCCACTTTCTTTGCCGGCACTTATCCAAATGATCGATAAAAAAAATTATGGAAGACAGGCGAAACTCATTTCGCATGCCTGAAACACTGCACGAATCTCCATATTTACTAAATGTTTTAATTTCAACATTAAAATGCGAGAATCTTCCCCAACTGCCATATGACAATTTTAAATATAACTTTTTATAATTGCTTATATATATTTATACTTATATGTAAATACGTGATAATAATTGATATTTTTGGGATGAAATCCTTTAAATATAATCTCTTAAGAATATATCGTAAGATTGATTTTCCTATGCCCCTCCTTCGGTCAGTGCTTTACTTATTATTGTTATCTAGACCATTTAAATCCAATTAGCATAGATTCGTGAATATTATGGTTCTCAATGTATGCCGCGAAATTATGCATGACGTTTGCTTTTGTCTATTGTGTTAATTGCCAATAAATGAAATTAAATGAGTTGTAATTATGGCTGTAGCTAGCAGACAGCAGATAGACAGGTCGACAAGCAGAATACTTTTGTCTAAATGTTTCAATAAATAATATGCGTTATATGGGCTATTGTTTTATCCGTCACAAAAATGACAGCGGGTAGGATTTGTAAATTAAACTAAAAGCTATTTATGAAAATTGGATTTTTCGAGTTTCCTTACTTCTATTTTTTTATCTCTTAATGTTCAATCACTCAGGACTAGATTAATTTTGTTTTATATCTAACACCGTGTTTTGCTTCTTAGCATTCCTATAATCTAAATCGACAAGGTTTTCGTTTGCGTTCTTTTTGAAGTGCAATTGCCAAGGAGGTCAGCTAACTATAGATACATAGTCTAAATGCGTGTGCATGCATGCATCGATGGATGGATGGATTGATGTGTGTGTGATGCACCCCTCCCACTTACTTCTTGTTTGCATGGCCACATTCCTGAGCATTCGCGTTATATCCGCCTTGGTCCAGGTTGTGGTATCAAATCCCAATTGATAGACGGACTGCTTCTCAATTGTGTCATGGATGGCCGCCAGACAAAGGAAGCACACCGAATTACCCTTGACTTTGGAATTCTCATTCTGATAGATAAGTGCAGTACGTGTCCAATTAAAGCTGTTTAAAACAGCGCGAACTACATTTCCCAGATTATTGACCTGGGCACCCTTCAGCCGGGTAAGTGTTGAGTAGCTTTCGGATTTCTTATTAAATTCCTTGGCATTGCCACCAGTGGTAAGGACTGGAATTTGCCAGACATCAGCGTAACGGGAAATCGGTGCCAAAACATATTCACAAGGAAGACCGAAGACTGCGTTCACCTCTGGCCACTGGGTGTATATCTCAAAGAATCCAATGGGGCCATATTTTGAGGAACAGAAGGTATCCCGCGATATAAGTTTGATATCAAAGTGCGTGCCACCAACAAAACCCAAATGCTGAATATGGCGTATTCCCAATTCCAAGACGGGCAACACTTTGGGCATAATGCAATCATTCTTGTTATCTGATTCCACCGAGGGGAGCAGGGCCACAAATACCAATTGACGTTGCGCCTGCCCATGGCGACGTGAACTGGCGCCGGGGCTAACGAAGTGTTGAACTAGCTCAGTGCTTTGAGATTTGTGGGAGGTTTTTGTGTCGGGCGTCTTGAAGCTATGCTCATCCGAGGATGTGGACCCTCCGCCAATGGCCACACCTCCAATGGCATCATTGTCATAGAACCACGCAAGAATTGGTCTGGGCTGATAGAGCACGGAAAGCAGCAGAAGGGAGACGAGGATTAGCTCGGAGTTCGTTGATTGCTTAACTGCTTTATATCCCTGTTTCATACTGGATCCTACAGTAGGATCGAGATGAATTCTCTTGTTTTTCGCTCGAAAAATTTGTAACTTTTGTTTTTTTATATTTCGCTTAACAATCGTTGCCTATTGTCATTCTGTCAATTTTACACATTTGACAATATTTTTGTATCACATTTAGGTATTTTTTTTTCCTCTTCTTTTTGTTTGTTTCAATTGAATTTTAATCCGAAGCAAATTTAATTTAAGCTTTTAATTGCATTTTTGTTATTTTTTTTATTGATTACTTTTAATTGTTCAGGATTTAATTACGATGTTCAACTTGTTTATAATAAATTTCAGTTTTCTTTTGCATTTTTATTAATATTTTCGACTTGCACTTTATTTATTGAAGCGACAAAAAGACAACAGTATATTTATTGATAAATATTAAACAAATGCACACAGCTGAAATGAAGCATTCAAAAAGTCAAAAATCTACCCAGAAAAAATTCGCATAATTTGATAAACTTCTGCTTCAACTGCCTCTACATACATATGTACATATGTATGTAAATGCATTGTGGAAAAAATATTGTGAGGGAATAAATAAACAACTAATACAAGAATTTAGAAAATTTAATATCTTCAAGTGTTTAAGTGTTTTTTTAATATCCCATGAAAACAACGGAGTTAGTGATCGAAACCTTTATTTTCGATTGATCGTTCCTATGGGAGCTATATGATATAGTGGTTCGATCTAGCTGAATCTGAGAGTATAGTCGGAGATGCTTTCTTGCATTGCACAATTTTGACCAAAATGTATATACCCTCTTTGCAAGGGTATAATGAGATCGTGTACAGCATTTTACAAAGAGTCTGAACTTGTTTTGACTTTTGCAACAAAAACAAAAACGGCAATTAAGTCAAAGTCATAAATAAACAGAAGACAACAAAAAAAAAAAAACAATGAAAAGGGCTAAAAATAAACAACATGCGGTATTCAAATTTCTCTCGACCTTCAGTGAATTAATGTTTTTAAGCGACTTGTACTTATTTTTTGTGTACCCGCCAAAAACATTTTAAATTTCGAGACGAAGAAATTCGTTACAAATTTAACGGCAATTAGAAAAGCATATAAGAATTGCCTTTTCGCTTATATGGTCAATGAGTCATCACAAATTGCAAAATACCAAGTTAAATCTGCTTGTAAGCTCTCTTGACCAAATTTCTGGAATCATCATCATCATCATCATCGCCATCATGATATTTTTCGACCAGCCATTCGTTCGTTAAACTCTAACCGCAAACTCTAAAAATATCCATTAAAAGAAGCCCACAAGGCTTTTGTAGATAATAATAAAATATAAAATGAAATAAAGAAAAGTGTTTACAAAAGATTTCTTGGCTTTAAGAGTTATATACAAATTATTAAGCTCTTCTTTAATGATGCCTTTTGGCAGTTGAACAAAAGCAGACAAAGAACTTTTTTTTTTATTTATCTCTTGTTTTTTTTTTGTTTATCTAGAAATAGATTTTTATTGGAATGCAAATTTAGAAAGCCAAAATTTAAAATTTTGTAAATTTCTTTATGTCTTTTTGTATCCTTTGTAGAGAATCCTTAAGGACTTAGCTCTGTCACAAAAGGTTTTGGCCATAATTCAAGTCTTCCTTCTCACATTTTCTATTTGATTGACACACAAGAAGCTATGAATTTTCAAAACTAAATGTTGAGAAATTAAACATCCATCTATTTTGGGACCGAGTCTACGTCAAGCCACCAACTCGTCACAGAAGTATTGGTCAATTCACTAGAGGCACTGCAGCAGCGATACATACATACATTAATATATAAACGACTATAAGTACATATATAGCATAAGTGGGTATGAGAAAGACCAAACTTAATAAAAAATTATTCATTCAATTTGATCGCAGTGTCGACCTTTAGATACCTTGTATTGAATTGTTACTAATTGACCAATGGGTTTGATCAATACAAAAAACATTCGAAACCTCTTTCGGACAATAGGGCAGTTGGATAAATGCAAACATATTCATTGACTTATTGCTTCTGATGATATTTTCCCATCATTTATTGTACGCAACGGGGGTAAAAATTTTTTTTCTTAAATTCATTTCAATAATTTTTTTTGCGTCTTTTTGAGGTATGTATTTATGGCACCATAATTTTTATTTATTTATTTATTAAACTTTATTTTTTTTCCGGCACAAGCTAAACTTAAGAGTTTACACGTGCCATGGATTAAACGCAGATTGAAATGAATCGAATTGATTGGTCAATATGATCAGTTAACTGGGCGCGATGCCGTTATACTTGGCTCTTGCTCTTGACATTATCTCGTATTCTTTAAAAGTGATTTATGAGATTTTAATCTCAAATTCCCACAGTTAGTTTTGCGATAATTTTCTCTGTTGCTGTGTTTTTTCTTGTTGTTTATGTTAATTGTTTATTTTTTTCTCTTGCCTCTGACTTAATGAAGTTCACGCTTTATTAATACGTTTGCCTAACTGGTCAACGGGCTGTCCAGAGCGGTCAACGTCACATTCGCAGTCGCCGTCATCGTCACCTGTCACCATTTCGGCCGGTGGTTGTCTGTCTATTTATAGATTAATTAACTCAGTAGTATTTGTGTGTGTGTGTGCGTAACTGTTTGTGTTTGTGTGTGAGTCGCAGACATTGACACTAACTTAAGCGGCGGGTTTTGCTTTTTTCATTGCTTTAAACCATTCAGTTTCATTATGGAAATGGAACTGATTTCTTATTATTTTTTTGTTTTGTTTGTGATTTTTATGATGCTCGAAAACCGTTAAATCGGGTAAATGAAAATTATCATTTTAAATATTATCGTAAATATTTAAAATATATATACTATATATATGTATATATATATACTATATGTATTTTAAAAATATATTTATTTACTTTCGAAGTTTGATGTTTTTTGGAGAGAATCTATCAGTTGCATTATTTTTTCATTAGTAATCTTCTCCAAACGTTTATTCCAACTGTCTTTATTTGTCAAATAATATTTTTTTTTTTTTTGTTTTGTCACCGCATTTTTATACCCTTGCAGAGAGTATTATAGAATTGGTCAGATGTTTGTAACGCAGAGAAGGAGGCGTTTCCGACCCCATAAATTATATATATTCTTGATCAGCACGAGAAGCCGAGTCGATGTATCCATGTCTATTCGTCCGCCCGTCCGTCCGCCTGCTCGTCTGTTTCAGTGCGTCGAAAACCCTTTTGCCAAAGAGCTATCGGACTGAACCTTCGTAACCAAGCTTTCTATTACCATAGCTCTCATAGGAACAATCGAAACAAAATTTTCTTGGTCTGTTGGGGTATTTTCACCAGATTTGGTACATAGATCATTTTTACAGTTAAACGTAGTATTTTATCGAAATCGGATAAATAAACCTAATTGTATAAAGCTCTGCCACTTTGCTCCGTAGCACTGCAGCTGTTATTTGTACTGCGTAACTGGTGTGGTAGCTTTAGTTGATACACACACATACAGAAAACAACATAAATTGTGACTGTGTCTGTGCGAGCAAGGGTATAAAAATTTCGGCTATGCCGAAGTTAGATTCTTTGATATTTATTGTTGTTTTTGGTTAGGTTTGTGAAATATGAGCTGCATTTTTTGTTTGAGTGTTTTATTTATAGCTTATATTGTGGCAAAAAAAAATGAAAATGTGCTCATTACAGTCGAGTTAGGTAATCGAAGCAGCGCAGATAATTTGTATAATTTGTCATTGAAAAGATTTTAGGAAATCGGCTCAGAAAGGACCATTAGGTGGCATCTCTTGGCTGGCAAATTTTTATTTCAATTCATCTATATCTCTACTAAATACTATTAGATCTGCATCTAAACATAAATTGTATTTTCAAGTTTGGATGTGGGCGTATAATTACTGCTTGTAATTTCTGTATTTGCTCAAGACCCAACGGGCACGGTGAGAATTATAAGAGGGGGAGAGAAAAGAGAAAATACCAATTAATAATGAGGGAATGAGTTTAAAAAATCAAGCAAAAAAAGGTATGCCATTAAAATAAACATTTTTTAAATACTTTTGAGCAAATGTTGCATTTAAATAAATGGTCCAAAACACACAAAAAACATTGAGTTCCTTTTGCTATATTTGATTACTTTTTGCATGGGATATTCGCTTTATAAAAGCCTTGGTAACTTCGGCCATGAAGAAGTTGGTATACCCCTGCAAGTTTTTTGTCTCACGTTCCTTACGTATAGGTGTTTAAGTGAAAAATGTCGACAATTAAATCAAATTAAATAGTCGACCGATCTTGATCAAAATTGGTGTTGATAGTAATAAGAATATAAAGCTAAGGAAGTTATTGGTCTAAAACTGAGTTTTCGGCCGATCGATCCTATGGGATTGATATACAATGCCTGCAGTATATAGAAAACTGCATGCAAAATTTCAGCACTTTAGTTTTAGTGGTCTAGGAGGACTTTGGGCTGATCCAGAACGGACAGAAAAGGGTATAAAAAGGAATATGAATAATGTAAGATTTTTTTAATGGTTTTGTAGAAGCAAACAAGCTTAGCTACTGCGGGATTTAGACTGCAATTAACCGCCGGCTAAGACCCAAGTGCCTTTATTTTGAGCTCGCATTTATTAAAAATTTTAGTAATAAAAAAAAATTGTTTAAATCCAAGAATTAGTCAAAAACTAAAAGAGGTTTGGGGAAACAATTTTGTTTTAGCAACAATCAAAGCGTTTAAAGTGAATCCGTTCTAGCCAAAATTTGTATTCAGTTTTTGATTTAAAAAAAATTATACAATATTTATTAAGGTGTGATGAACCAAAATGATTAGTTAACGAATGCCATCACATTGTAAACAAATGCGGATTGGAAGCAAACAATTCGACTAAAACTGAAACTAAAACACAACTACCACAAAATTATGATTCAAAAACCAGATAATAAACAATTGCAATATGCAGATCGAATGCCATATCCATTTCTCTCAATGTCCCATAAGAAAATTGATTAATGATAAGAATAATTAACTCGCTCTACATTAGCTCTGATTAGCATTAATTCACAGTTAAGTTTCGGTCCATTTGCCACCAGTCACGCGCTCAAGTGTTAATGTTTTTTGCTCTCCTCCGGCTAGTCTGAGAATAAGATGAAGTAATAAAACAACTCCTTTTCCCTCCACAATTTTTAACCAAATTCCTTTGGGCAATTTTAGATTTTCGGAACTGCACATCGGTATACTTTATTTGTTCCTTCACTTTCATTTATGCGATTTTCTTTATCTTATCACCATTGAATATATTTTTAGTAATATTTATTCTTAATTATTTTCAAAGGCGTCGCCATCTGTTTTGGTTTTGCTTTATCTTATTTATGTACACAAGATTCTCTCATATAAAAAACAATTATGCACCAAATAGAAAGGCCGTCGCATTTTCAACATTGGTTTTCATATGTATGTAAGTATGTATATGCGATTGATATTGCACCCACGAGTTTCACGAAAACGGGTGTTGCGAATTTTCGTCGACTTTTGTGGTATTTCGCTCCGTGCGCCGTTTTTTATGAGCGCTTCGCACACGCTCGAGTCGAGAACCGAACTGATCCAAACGATCCACATCTAGTACGGGAGTCGGGCATTTCGTTCCGTGAGCTTCGCCAACTCTCGTTTAAAATGCCGACGATGATCGGATCGCTTGCATATGTTAACCCACTGAAGACCAAACTATTTATTTTAGAAACATACATTTATTAGTCAAATTCAAGTCAATTCAATTTGCATCTGAGTCATCATTTTCAATGGTTCTTGTATTTGTTTATTGCCAATCAATTGCCTATGCTCTAATGGTGTTAATGGCTTTGTCTAAGCCGTATAATATTTGTTATTAGGATCAATTAGATTGCTCATCAAATTAATGTAAATAAAACAGAAAACAAAACAAATCAAACTTGAACTTGTGTTCAATGCTTTCAGCACACATGTTATTCCCTCTAACTCCTTAAAGTGCCCAGTCCAGTCCAGATTCTCGTTGTTGTATCTTGCACATGTGAAAATCCAATTTGAATATCAACTACGCTCGAGATTCCCATTCCATTTCCACTCAAACTTCTCCTCTTCTGTTTTCTACTTAACTCCAGCTCTTGGTGTCGTCTGTTGATATTGCTGCTGTTGATTTGCTTAGATTACTCACACCCCGAGATACGGTTAGGACACATTACACATACGCACCTTTGCAATCATAAAGTGTTGTCCACATGTACCATATTTTCTTTTGCAACTTAAAAAAATGCATTTTTTCCTTGGCTCTGTTCCCATTAAATAAATCAACTCCTTTTTTGTGTTTCTTTGTTTAACCAAGGGGACAAGGCTCTACGTTGGGTTCTTACCAATTTTGTATGCAACCATAAACTGCGTTTTTCTAAAGAGTAAAACCAATATAAATACAGGAATTCCACTAGTCGATTTTCCACTACAGACGGACACACGGTCGGACAGACAGACGGACATGGTATATCGACTCGGCTTCTTTTACTGATTAAGAATATATACACTTTATGCGGTCGAAAACGTCTCCTTCTCCGTCTTACAAACATCTGATAAATATTTTAATACTCTCTGGAAGGGTTTACAAATAAAAAGACGCTTTTACTTTTACTGTAGCAAACGCTATGAATTTATAGCCAACTCAAAAATCTGGCAACCAACTTTAACCCCCTCTATGCTAAATTGCATCAGATGGAGCGCCAACAAGGACAACCGAGAGTAGACGTGGTTGTTTTGGGTTTTCTGTTCGGGTTTTGGGTTGTGGTGGGGTCCTTGGCCAAACTGCCTGTCAAGCAGCCGCAGTGCATCATTAACACAGTAGCACTGGGGTAATAATGCCGGCGACAGATGTGGCCATCGCTCAGTCATCTAGTGGACGTGAATAAATTCCACGAAGACCAAAGGGCCGGAAACCTCTGCTACTGCTGAATCGCTGGATACTCTAAAGTACTCTTAAATGAAAGGATATAAGCCAAACGTAATGGCGAATAGATAGGTAACTTAAGCAAGTGAACATGTGTGATACAATGCTAATTGATGTCCAAGGGAGTGTTATTACCAAATCATTCATACAACTTGGAACCCGGACTACGGTGCGTTTAAGTCAAAAATTTGTGAATAGAAACATTGCTATTTTGTTTATTTTACCGTAGTTGAATTCCAGCTTGTTTGGTTGAAAGTCTCTTGACAGCATTTTAGGGAAACTACCCTGAGCAAATACCACTGTAATATGAATACTTTTTAACAGGGCTTAAACAAATTGATGGCAATTAGGAATGTTTGCTGGAATGAAAAAAACCAATAGATTTTGGACTAGCAGAAAGTGATAAATAAAACAATGACAATTTGTTTTTATTGTTTTTAATAGAGTTTTAAAGGCATTTTCTATTTAACTTGGAAACAATTTCCCCTTCTTTTAAACAGATTACGCACTCTATTCGTAGTGGGCCATGGATGGTCGTTGCTTGTTGTTTTTACATGCTGCCTCGGGCTTGGATCTGCTTAGTGCACGATTTTACAGTAACTGGTCTGCACAAATAATTAATTTTAAGAAATATCGAAAGTGTTCACTTATTATTCTTTCAATAATTCATCTGTTCATACCGTCTATAGTGACGACTACGCGGCGTATGCGTAATTTATTTTTAAAGCCATTCACTGTCCTTGCTAAGCGCTTGTCCCTTTTTGCTATGCAATCAACATTAGCATTCTTTCTCTGATGCATGCCTTTAAGTCCCTCTCTCTCTCTCTCTCTCTCTTTCAGCATCTGCTTCCCCTTTTCTCTTTTCCTTCTCTCTTATTTGTTGTCTGCTATTTCCATTTGTCTGCCAGTCACCAAGGCAAGGAAGAAGCAACTGAATACCAGAAATAAAGAAGCTGTGGAAGCAGAAAGCGTCGACAAGTGCGATGTAGTTAACATTTTCATCATGAAACCAACTTCTTTTCACTCATTTGCGGCTTATTGACTATTTATGCGGGAATTGAAAGGGGGAAATAGTCGGAAAAAAGTGCAATCCGCCACCATGAAAATGAAAGGCATGAGGAGTTACACTTTCAATTTTTCAAAAGGAAATCTTCTAATAAAAAGAGGCTTAGAAATATATAAAAGGATATATTTAATATATAAAATTTGAAGACTAACGAATGCGCTAAAAAAATAAAACTAAACTATAGTATACTTTCAGGCAGCAATTAAAAAAACAGGCGATGCATTCTTTACTAACCAAATTTTATTTATATTTAAAACTTAGGCCGAATTAGGGACAATATTTTTAAAAAAAGTACCAACGAGTACCCGACGAATACTTTTATCTTAACATTAATTAAGATTAAACGAAAATTAACAATTTTAACTATGCACTAATTTTAAAACAAGCCTAAAATGCGGTCTTAACATTAGAAGTAAATTTTTTCCAAAACGTTATATACAATTTAAGCCTTTAACTCGTTGTGCACAAAGTAAGTTAACAAAGAAACATGATTTTTTACTCAGCGGATACCAAGGAGCTTGTAATTTTTAATGCATTTAATTGAAAATAAGCAAAGTTTTTCCAGCACCGTTCGGCGTCCATTTCATTTCTCATTAAATAAGTTTAAAGCTAGCCGACTTTACGTTTCATTTAAGTCGCAGCGACAAATTGGAAAATTTTTGTTTTACAAAGTTCTATTTCATACCCTTGCAAAAAATTTACATTCATTTTGACTAAAAATGTTTAACGCATAGAACGAATCGTCTCCGACTATGTAAAGTATATATATATTCTTGATAAGCAGGACCAGGCGAATTTATTTAACCGTGTCCGTTCGTCCATTCATCAAGTTAAATTAAAAATTTTTTTTTATCAATCAATTCGAAGATTCCGCATATTTGTTAATTGTTTTCATATGGAAAATGGGTTTAAAGTAGTTGCCTTATTAATCATTTTTTTCGACAGAATCCACAACACCATCATTATAGGTTGTAAATAAAACGTCCACTTTTTTTACGAATGTTTCAAACCTTAGGTCCGAAGGGTGAATGGGAAAGCAAAAAATCTCGGATTAAGGAAACAAATAAAGTGTAGGAAGTTTACCCAAGCGAAAAAGAAATCATAAATTATGTTAAATGTAATTTTATTGCTCACAATTTAGTGGGTATGAGCTTTTGTCTGACCAATGTGCGGTGCGTGGATGCTTAACAAGCAACTGGCAAGCTGACGTCAAAGAACAGTAAATTTAACTGAGTTAAAAGGGAAGCGGCTGGCCAGTTCATAGACATACGTTTTATTTGTTTTTTTTTAAATGTGTTGAAATAAATAAATTTCGGAGCATTTTAACTACGCCGTTGGCTCTTTGGAAGTCGAAAAACAGAAACCACATAAATGGCAGTGCATTTCGGGGCACTCGAACACAAAAATGCATTTAAGTGGCATATAAATTTTGCACACACACAACATTCAAAACAACAGCAAGGAAAGAGAGAACAATAAGACATTTTCCCCTTACATATTTCCATAGTCGGCGATAATAGCCCTCTGAAAAAATTATATATTTATCCCTTATTGCCTAAAAAAGAAAAAAGCTAAGAAAAGAAGTATGGTAATTTAGTTTATATAAGAAATGTAGTGGCCATTTTTTAACTAGATAGAAATATAAAACACCAAGAAAACCCGGCTAAGATAAAAAAAACACTACAGAAGAGATGTTTAAGGTTTATCGCAAAAGTCATTAAAAATAATTTGCATATTCTATTCGAAAACTTTAATTCGGGTGGTTATTACATTACTTTTTTTTGAAGAGTTAAGAACCAGTAAAAATGAAACTGAGCTTGTCCTATAAGTTTCAGAGCTGTGAGTAAATTACGTGAAACCTGCAAAATAATATTTAACTCCAAACACAAAACTGACAAATCTTTGAGTCGACAGAAGTCATTTTTTATGCCAGATATACTGCATACCTTAGACGTCTACATTCCCCTTCAAAAGGGTGGCGCTGTCGGAGTTTGCGCCCCTTTGTAGGCCGTTGAATACATCCCCAGCTCATGTCCTGCCACTTTAGGTCGTGAAGCCAAAAAGTTAGTGCATAGCAGGAACAGCTACTGGATTAAAAACGATGTGAAAATGGGACTGGGAGGTGATATGGGGAGTAACCCATAAACGACAGCCGCAGCAAGAGAGAGAGAGAGTGGTAAAGAAAAGCGGAAACTTAATATAGGTTAACCGGAGAAGACTAGAAGAGCAGAACCCCAAAATCGACAACTTGTCATTTTACTTAATTGCTTGACCGCTTATGAGGGTTTTCGGTTTTGACTACTGTGAAAGTAAGTTAACAAATACAACAATATTAGAGACAAAGAAATAAAGCCATTTTGCCTTTCAGTTTAAGGGACTCTGATCTAAAATTGGGAATATCAGCTTTTCACTACCATACTATATGAGTTCTTAAATAGCTCCCATAGAAACGATCGGTCAAAAAACATGTTTTTCTGGGAATAATTTTTTGATTCTTAAGTTTTTGAGACAAAGTTAGCTTCTGTGATATTCTTTAATCTAATTAAGGCAATTTATTTTTTTCAGATCTTGCCCAAGAAACAGAACAAAAGCTATTTGATTGCAGAAGGTCGAAGTCGATAACGTCAAGAGGAAATCAGCAATCAATTGAAAAATAGGTGAGTGATATATCTACTACAAGTTTAGTTTAGTTAAGTTTAAAGTTCCGAAACTACAAAATTTGCAGATATTTCTGAAAAACTTCTTTACAGAACCACGATTTTTTTTGAACCAGTGATTCTGTGACGCACAAAAGTATACTTAATTTTTATTTTTAAAATTAGTTCCCCCGAAGTTAACCCATAATAATTCACATTACCATTATTCATACCAAAGCAATCGCACTCATTTTTGTATGTATACACTTGGGCACAGTACATCCCCATTCCCTTACACACACACACACACACACAAACACATTGTTGAATGCACATTCTGGCGTGTCAGCAATTTTATTTTATCACCCAAACATGACACTAAAATGTTTAGTTTTTATTTGTTTGGCCTGCAGTAACAAAAATTTGTAATGCAATAAATAATACAATATAAAAATTAAATAAACGAGCGAAAAATCAGAATCCCAGGCTAACTTTGAACTTTGCCGAAGTTTGTATACCCTTGCAAGTGTTTTGTGTTCCTCTGGAATTAAATAGATGTCGAATTGAAACGTCCTTTCTTCTGTTTTTCGGATCGAAATTGGTTTTTGCGTTGATTATTCTAATTGAACCTAATTAATATAGTGACTTGATTTTGATTTAATTTGGCACAGATATTCCTGAGCTTTTTAAACTAACATAAATTATAATATGTAAAACAATCGCTTAAAAAGGAAAGATGTTTTTTGGTCTAACACTAAATTCCCGATCTTGATCAAATTTGGCAGGATCGTTTGGATGCAAAGCAAAGGATTTACGAACTCGTCTCAACGTGACGATCAAAAATATACACAATTTATATAGACGAAGATGCTTCCTTCTATGAGTTGCAAACTTCTGATCAAATTTAATATACTCTTATTGCAAGGGTATAATAAATGATTAATAAATAATGCTTCTTCACATTCTGGGGGTACATATATAAGCAGCGTTAGCTTGATCTCTGACCATTAGTTGTTGCTGAAGCTTCGCCTTGATCAGTCGATCGCTTTTTGTGCTAACCCATTGTTAGATAATAAATTGGGAGAAAATCAATATTTTTTTTACTAATTTTTTTTTCTTTATCTTAATTAATTTCAATTTCACAGATTAGTTTAAACTTAATGAACGTCTACTCGCAATATAAATATACCAAAGATTGGAGTAAAATCTAACAAAATTAAAGAGACCATGGAAGTATGGAAACAGGTAAGCTACTTCAGTCCAATGCTTAATTTATAAATATAATTTCTCTAATTAAGTAGTTGATCAATGATTCAATGAAAAAAATAGATAAATGGATGCTAACAAATTTAATTGGTTATACATATATGTATCTTGTTCAGCTAAACTCACTGCAAGTAAATGTGTAAAAGATGTAGCATATTTTGGCGGGCACATTCTTCAAGAGGCGTTTTCCTTGTATTGTTTTCTATGATTTTCTGACTTTTGGTAGGCTTTTCTTGCTGTTTGATTTTGTAATATATTTTTGCCCCCAAAACATGCTGCTCTTATCCAAAGAGAACATCGCTTGGCTAGCCGCAGATAAACTTACACAAACTTACTCTTTAAATATTTAAGAAGGCTTTTCAGTTAGAATGACTTAGATACAGTGAGATAGAAAATAAATTAAAACTTAATTTCGACAATTGTCTGAGTGAAATGCTGTATAGCTTATATAGATTTTCCATGCAGTAAACCTAAGCTTATTGTAAAAACCATTATTTAACATTGTGGAAAAAAAAATCACCAGAAGGCCGTACTAAATTCGGCCGTGCTAAAGTTTGTAATATCCTTGCATTTATGCTACACTCTTTTTACGCATAGTTGTCAAAGAGTAAAAAGTCGGAAACTTAAGTTTTTTTGACTGTTTTTCGACTGACATTCGGGTTCCGGCCTATCTCTCCTATTGAAGAGATCAAATTGAGTATATCAGTATTTAAAACTAACAAATATAAATTTTTCTGACAAAAAGACGAATATTATTGGTCTAAAACTAAATTTTTGAATGGTCGTCTCTATTAGAGTTTTATTATACAGTAGTCCGATCTCAATCAAATTTGGTGCGGAAGTTTGGATGTAAGACGAGCCAAGATATGTAATGTTTTTTGATAATCTTATGGAAAAGAAATTAGTTTTGCAATAATTCCGATTTAAATCCCAAAGTATGAAAACACGTACATCGAAGACGCTGAATTTTATGCTTTGCACATTTCTGACCAGAATTTTTATACCCTTTACGCAATTGTATAAAAACAGCCACAAAAATACCAACAACTCCTTCTTATTTTATATGCAGTTGCAGATGGGAAAACTGAGGAGAAGTCCCAGCTGTTGCCAAATGAAATTCATTTAATTACTTTTCATAAAATCAACACACACATATACCTCAAAACAACAAGCTACAATAGCTGCAAATTCAAGATTTAGTCTTGCAATTATATTTGCAAAGGCAGCCGTGGCATGGCATATGTGCATTTGACTGCTCGAAGGCTATTCCACTATTGACAACATTCTATTAATAAATTTAAAAACATAAAAAGTAGGAAAGGGGAAACGAAGTAACAAATAAGACGTTTTTGTTCTAATCTAGAAATTTAAATTTGACTCGAAGAAGCACGTAGCCATTCTCAATTCATTGTAGAACCTATATCAAGCGTGTGCTTTCCTCTGTGATTTTCAAATCCATTTCCGAAACATTACAAATTTCGTTTTCATATTACATCTCAATATCAAGAAAAAAATTTTAATAAAAACACCCACAATTATACATTTCTAACAAAAACCAAATACTTGTATTTTTTACATTGAAAGCTATATGATTTACAAAGCAGAGACAAGAAATTGTGAGTTAAAATTGTATGTTTTGGTTTAGAGCAACAAACTTACTATAAATAAATTAAGAACAGAATTCCCCTCTCCTTCCCACCTATATTTTACTTACTAACTTCCCCTAAAAGGCTGAACTAATTGTCCTACAACAACTTTATATCGAAGTCACTTCAAAAGCAAAAAACAACACATACAAAATTCAGCTAAAAATATTAAACATTCATAATGTTGTTATTTGTTTGTGGTCAACGTTCTTTGCTGCTTTTGCTTACATTCCTGATCAATAAGTTTCAATAATTTCTATTGCTGTTGTCTATGAGTTTGCTTCTTCTTGTCAGATTTATTAATTGTTAAATTAATGTGTCAGCGGTAGTCCTGAAAAGTAGGTCAGAAAAGAAGCCCCCACACCATTTTGCTTACCAATTTTTACCTAAGGATTATGCTTGTCTAAATAGGTACCAATAAATTTGGCTTAGCCCACTTTAGCGTCAGTTGTTGATTTGCTTGTTACTGTTTTTTATTTTCTACACCTGACGCGAAGTCTAATTTTAAGAAATGTCAATGTTTAAATTTAATAAAATAGCAACATTTAATGCATAACAAACTAAGGAATGTGAAAAATGCAAGAGACTTTAGTAAAAAGTTTCTTTAAAAATGTTAAATGGCAGGTAAGGATAAGGTAAGGGAATATGTTTTAAATGCCTTTGGCAAATGCACAAAAACCCAAATTGAAATTGTGTCCCTTGTGTCCCCCTTTACTACTCGTCTACTGTCTCGTTCTCACAAAACACATGAGAACAATCATTTATCACAATTGCAGCTTTGGCTCGTTGAGTTTGCCCAAAATACGAAATGCGTTGCGATAATGACAATGTATTTTTTCACAATTTCACAAATTCGAACAGTATATGTATATTTGCGGTCATTGTATTTTGCAATAGTATTAGTATTAATGTTATTACTCTAATCGATCACTAAATACATATTATTGGGTCGTGGGCGAAAAACTTTAGTTGATTCCGTTCCGTTTGTTCTCGTTTCGTCTGTTGTGCACTTAACGGCGTATTACCGGCTTCTGGCGCCACAGAAAAACTCTCTCAACAGTTTTTTATCTCTGTTTTGTTTCGATATCGAAATTCCAAATGCAAGTTTGCCGGCGTTCTGCCATTTGGCAGTTGTTTGCGCAAGTTTAAAAGTGAATGCACGTGGCAAAAAGCTTTTTTCTCTGCGTTTTGTTTATACCTACAGGTAAATGCGATTATAACGAACGTTTTGTTTTCCTAATTAAACAAATTTTTCATATTTAGCTCAGAAGTTACATAGATTTAAATAAAAAGGGAAATGTAAGAGGTTTACTCTTAAGTACATCGAAGGACACTGTTATGTGTTAGTTTCGTGAATTTCCATAAATCATACGACTTGTTAACATAAAGTTTTATTCTGTTTGGTTGTTTTCCCCGCTACAAACAGCTTTTAACTTCACCAACATACCAACAGAGCGGTTACAATTTCACTGATAAGAAAGCAGACTTACTTGCATGTTTATTGCCAATTTCTCGACGCATTTCCTCAGTGCGATTACTTTCCACATTGGGCTCGAACGGAAATTGGGAGAATGTCATATTCTCCTTACGCATTTGCATTCCTAGAGATTTCATCATTAGAAAACAAGTGTGTAGGCCAGCTACACTACGCTGGCCATCCCGCTCGTAATAGAAAATGGAATTGGACCAGTTGTGCCTAAAGTATATACACGAAATATATGTAAGCAATTTTCTAGGTATGATATTCATTGGCTTACCGTTTCATAACATTGATGGTCAACTCCGAAATAGTCTCGAAACTGAGCATTCCAGTGCGTAGCAACATGTAGAACTCATCGCCGCAATCTGTTTTCTTCTGCTCAAAATCGTAGGTGGAACCTCCCACCGAAATCAACGGTGTGCCCTGGCTGTTGAAATACTTGGTAATACGACTGACAGCAGCTAAGAAATCAATTCAAAAACATTTAAAATAAGTCACTTGATTGAGTACCTATTCTTTGCTTACCCAACGAATAGTCGCAGACAGGACCGAAGATCACTTGGGCACATTGTTTAATAATGCCGTCCATGGCCTTAATTACACCCAGGGATGCATCACATTTGGTATCATGGGCCAGCCATTCAAAATCAATGTTGGGCGGTATCATTGCTTTTGCTCGTATCTGTTGCTCAGCCACTTTAAGTATGGGCAGGACTCGCATCAAAGAAGCCTGATACATATCATCATTGGGCAGGAGTACCAAAGCTCTAATAGTGCAGTTTGAACCATTCGCATTACAAATTGCTTCACACTCGCGAGCCGGCTCATCGCGGCATTTGCCATCGCTGCAGCTAATTAGGCTGCATATTAGCCAAAGTAGTACGAGTTGAATCATTTGATTATTTGATTTGCAACTTGTGGATAGGGCTTGCTCATTATGTAATCCATCGACTGACTTCAAAGGCATTTTTTTCTGTCCTTCTTTTTCCTCCTCCTTAAGCCCACTCTATGGGAAGTCTGTGTTTGCCTAACTTTTCTTAATTGCTCCCATAACTGTCTTAAAGTTGTTTGACATATTTGTTGTTTTTCTTCCTTAAATTAAAAATTTGAAAAAGTTGTAGCAATCACATACACACTTAGGGGATCCGTAATTAACACATCTAGTTATTGAAAACCTGGATGTTTCTTTTAAATTAAATCATTCAAAGCTTCAATTTAATTTTAGTCAATAATATGTAAAGTCAGTGTTTGGTAGGCTATCAATAAATACTGAACTTAATATCTGCAATTAGCGTAACATCAAATTAAGAACACGACGTCTCGCTATCTTTCTTAAACTCCATAAAATCGTAAGATGAACCTTACAAATGCGAACTATTGGTTTGACTGTGGTATCGACGGTTATTCCAGCGGTATTCCACTTTAACAACCTTATTTATGGCCAAATGGTGACTTGTCATCGCTGCATGATTAACTGGATGATGATTGTAGGTGGATTGTGGGTATGAGGTGGGGGTGGGACCAACCTGATTCATCATTCAAGCTGTCAATTAGCTTTCCAACAATTTTTCCACTTGTTGCACTTTCGATGGTATGTGACAGAGATAAGGTATAAAGACCCTACCCTTATCCGGACCACAACCCGGACCAATCTAGTTAGGACAATTTCAGTAGAATTGTTTTTGCGTTTGACAATTGAATTGAGTTAGTAGCAGCAGCTGCTGATAACAAAATCAACAAGTTATGAGAAAAATTTCCCTGGAAAACTGCCTTCTTTCAAAACGACCTTCACCCCAAATTTGTTGTTTACCCAATTAACGAACGTCACATAGATTTTTTTATTTTTTGGTAACTTATCAGCACGTAAAAAACGTCATACCTATAAGAAGCTAGAGCTAGAGCAACAACTAAAAGAAATTTGTCAAAATATTGTTAACATGCTGCCAACGTCTAGATCGATTGCTAATCTTATCGTATTGACAAGCACTGAACTTGTATGATTTTCTATTCAGGTTTTTGTTTTTCTCACCAAGTACAGGGAAAGAGTTCTAAAAGTTAGTCATCCTACGTTAGGTTACAAAAAGGAAATTTCCATGAGTTATTCTAAAATTGTAATATATATATACAATAGTAGTTCCGTAAATGATTTATTCTAAAAATGTATGTCGAAAAGATTATTTTTTTGGCCATAAAATATGCAAAAAAAATCTCTATATCAAGGAGCTCCCAACAACAACTTTTCGGACAGAGCTTGGGCAAAGAAAAAGATCGACTTTGCGAGCTCGACGCACACAAAAATTACTGCGTTGGCTTTGTTTTGACTTTTTTGATCGTCGACACAAAATCCTAAATCCCTACCCTTCTCTGACTCTGTGTGTTGTTTAGGTTCAGGTTCTATTTTATGCAGCAAAAACTTTTCATGGCAATAAAGAATGACACAAATTCCGCTCAAAAAGATATCAAACTCTTTCTGGTCATGTGGCAGATATCAGATATCAGTGAATATTACGCTCACCGTGACTACTTAAAATATAAAAATATACTACATCAATCATTTTGAAGCACGTTATTTGCATTGATAAACAACAAAGTAAAAAAGTATATTTATACATTTATCTACTTCTTTATATAGTCAAACAGAACAAATTCATTCCCTAATTGACTGGGACATTGAAGTTTAATCAGGCATTTATTTATTTTTAATATTTTTAAAAATTAAATTACAGGCGAGTAGCAGTCCCTGAAGAAGAGTAAATCAATCATGTTCTAACATTGAAACTACCTTAACGCAATGCGTATACCCTGCACATTGTCACTTAATCTAGGCACTTAGCTACATGGTCGCATTAGGAAACTTGTTTTCCTTGTTTTTATTAGGTACTCATTAGAGAGTTAGACAAATTAGAAACTATAATTCAACACGACGAAAACTGTTTGAACACTTAGTTAGTGTCAATTTCTTTGAATTTGATAGGAAAACTTGGACTTCAACCGACTTGATTTTCTTCGCAAAGAAGGGGACTCCCCTTATCAAATTAACAAAAACTTAAGCTCGAATCTGAAAACTTATGATTTCCCATGGCAGTAATCGATATAATACGTTAAATATGAGTCCAGAAAACTATAAAATTAAGACAAGCCGTCTGTGATTATTTAGTAGTCAATTCTTTTCATTCTGTTTCTTCGATTTTTTTCTATTTTTAGTTATTTGTTTATTTTTAATGTGCAATCAACGCGACGACGACGACGCTTTCGCCTCTGGAGAAACTGATAAGATTACGACCAACAAAAAATAAACTAGTTGACAATGCATACAAATACAATAATAATTTTGATATCGAACTTCAATGTTTGCCCGACTTACATAAGTTTTACCATTTCAGTTCCAACGTTGCGCATTGCTCTCTACCTTTTTTTATAATTGTGTGTGTATGCGTGTGTGTGTCTTTATAAATCGGTTTTAAATCTGGACAATTTGCATGAAACTTAAATATCCATTTATCATATTTCGATTTCATAATTGCCTTCGGTCCAAGGGCTTTATTGTCTTTAAACTTGTAAGTTAAAGTGCATTTAAAAACAACAATTTTAGAATTGCCAGATGTCAGCTAGCAACAACAATCGACAGAAAGTTGCAACCAACGTCTCTGTCCAATGACTAACTTTTCCCACAGTTTCGAAAGACGGCAAAATTACACACAATTTAAATAATAATTTTTAACCTGTTAAAAGGGTAAAGGGTTTTGTTTCAAATTATTTCACCTTAGATTCATTCGTGCTAAGTCTATACTGTTGATCCCAAAAAGGTAAAGTCTTTGGACTTATTCAAGTTAGCCCCTTACCCTTAAAATGGTTGTTAAAAAAAGTGTTTGGGAAGCTGCTGATAGTAGATTTAATAAAATTTATTAGTTAAGTGAGGTAACACATTTGAAGGAAGCTTGAAATGAACACTAAACTATTATTTAACCAGGTGTTAGCTTACAAATGGAATAATGTGGGTAAATATTTATGTATTATCATCATACTTCAAACAGAACGTGCCCAAAAACTATTTTGGCTTTCACTCTTACATTGTTTGCGCACGGCAAAAGGCAATTGGCGTCAGGCACAAACACAGACAGAAGCGAAAACATGTTTTGTAGCTAAAATGCTGCATACTTCACAGGGCATATGCCATAATAAAGGCATCGAATAGTGTCCTATATGTTGGTTATTAAGCTGAGGCTCAGGGTCAGTTTAATATAAAAAACATCAAAAGCATAATAGCATATGGAAAATCGGACAAAATGCTTTAAAGTTTAATCAAGCTGAAAGTGTTTTGTACTTTAAATTTGGACTCATTCTTTCCATCACCTCAATTAACCAATTGAATTTTGTTGGATTGTTGGATTTTCGACTCCCTGTGAGAAAAAACTCCAAGTTATGGTCTTACCCGTCAATACTTCTTTTCTTTTTTCCACAAAGCAAAACAAAAAATTAAGTCTTTAAAATTTATATTGCGTGCCAAATCATGAACATTTATCAATAAAGAAATTAAAAGTTTATCTGTTCGGTCTATGACATTGTCTCACTTGAGCACAAAATATTTTAACCACAATATTTTTAAAGGTTTTGTTTGTTTTATTTGATAAAAAAAACCATTTGTAGAGCGCGACGAATAAGTGGTAGAGTTTGGTTTCCGGAAAAAGTGAACTAAAATTGCCGGTTGCTTTGGTCAAACTGCTATTCGCTTATTTTCAATATTGGCAAACTATTTAAAAGCTCAACGACACTCAGAAATAATTTCACCAACCAAGAAACTCAACAACGAGCCGCACATGTTAGTGATAAGAAAGCCTGTTGATAACGTTAACAAAGTGACACTGTTAGCAGAATGTTAAGCTTACAAAATTCTGTTATCTGAAGTTGCAGCCAATAGGCTGACCTACCAGCCAGGTAAGATGAGTGCTAGGAAGAAAGGGAAACGCCCCTATCCAGTTTAAAATACTCTAGCATTAAAGAAGTTAATTGGCAGACAAATAAACAAACTCACCGAATATGTTTTTTAGTGTCAGATTGTTGCAAAATAAAAATGTTTTGTTCGAAATATATTCAGTCTTTATAAAAAGAGCAGTTTTCCTGCTTTCTCTTGTCTTTTATAAGCTGTTCTGCAAAGTAACAATTGAAATGCATTTTTAATTCTCTCGTAAAAGTAATACCACATACCTTATACGCCGTGTTTGCCAGTGCAAGAGCACGAATTTCAGCTTCCTGCTTATGTGTGTGTGTGTGTTTAAGCATTTAAAATGCAAAAGAATGAAAAGCTTGCGACAGCTGCAATTAAGCGAATTCGTGTGCGTGTAAATGAACCAGGAAATGGTTTTCCAAGTGAGCTCTTCTATGCTTTTTTTCATAAAGGTGGAAAATTATTATTATAATACTATAATGATAGTACACAATGATGGTTTATAATTACACATTTCATAGTTTTTGCTTCAATATAAAGAATTTATTCAGGCCTTTAATTTTTTGTTCTGATTTTTGCTACTTACAAACGATTGACAAAATCAATGAAAAACAAGAAGAAACGAAAAAGATAAATAATATACATAAATGTCAACTTGAAGCTACATGGTCTATATTTGTGCTTAAAATTGTCAATGGGTTAAAGCTTTTCCGATAAAACTCTATGTGTGTGCTTTCAGGTGTATGTAAATGTGGATTTTCTTGTTTTTCTTTTTCAATTGCCTTTTACTCGGACTTTGTATTTTATTTAAATACAAAATGAGAATTGCTATCATTTATATTTTACTTAAAACTACATAAGCGGTGCCTGTGCCTTGGTCTTTAAGCCCGTTAGCTCCCTTTTACTTGGCGTTGCCCTCATCGTCAATGGCCTTGAAAATGATATCGTAGACATGATCCAGCAGTTTGCCCCACACTGCTTCTTGACACTCATTCAAACTACAAGCTGCGGTTAAAATTTCCAATATAATTCCTTTGAGTTGCTGAAAAGTATAAAAGATATATAAGTTTTATTTTTAATTTCATCAGGTTATAGTGAGCTTAAGTAAAGTTACTACTCAATCAAAGGGAGTGTGGTCCTTTTTTACTTACATTATAAGACTCTTTAGAGATTTGACGTGGGATGTGACTTGTAGCCACTTTGGTCCAGATCTCATCTAGTTTCTGGAGATCTCCATCCTGACCCAGCACTTGAATAGATTCATCAAAGACGCGAATTATGCGACCAGCATGGGCCCGAAAACGTGAATTGCTCTGTCATTATTAAAAAGATTTTCTATTAATTTTAAATTTCCTATAGTGATAAGTGGCATACTTACGCTTAATTCCTCTAAGGGGACATCGCGAAACGGGAATTTCTCCAAGTTAGACGGATAGCGTGTAAAATATTGCATTAATATGGCAGCTCCAGAATCTGTTGGAGTCGCCACGGGTATTTCCCAGGTCTTTTTAATCATTTGCACTTCATCACTGTTCATGTTTGTTGTCCGTTAAAGTTCCCTTCTTAAGTCCTCTTTGCTAAACTCTCGTTCTCTCTCTCTCTCTCTCTCAATCACCGAACAACGCCTACTTCCAGCTGCAAAAAAAAATATACAAAAGGTTTGAAAAATCAAAATATTTTACACAAATAACGTATATAAATAAATCAGACGGCGCACAACACGTGGCCAAGAGTCATTGCCTTCGATATGCCACAAGTAGAGGGGAAGCAAGTCTTCCCCCCTTCCTGTCTCCTCGTCACTGTCCCTAGCTTTATCTACCTTCATTTTACATTGTCATTCCATATGGAGATGATTGCGTGAGTTGAGTTAATTTTGCGATGATTGTGCCTAAGCATTTGTTTTGGTTTTCCATCTTGTTTGTCGTCGCCCATCTCTAGTCGAGTTCATTAGCTGACCGTCACCCCCTAACCCCTTCCCCCATTTGCCTCTGATCAGGCCCCATTTCACATCTCAACCTGCTGGGCGAGCAATAAACTTGTGGGTCGCAATCGTTTATACAAATTGTCATTCCACTTGTTTTCGCTAAGAGACGGAGATGGTGATACAGAGAGACATAGCGAACAGCAAGTGAGGGAGAAAGAAAAAGTACAGTTCGAAAAACGGAAATGTAAACAATACAACAACTAAGAAATACACCACAAACATGAATTTTAAATGTATATGCAAATCGAAAATCAATTTGTAAGTAAGGCAAAAGGGCATAAATATTTATAATAGATTGAATTGAATATTAAATTATATTTCAAATCATGATGACTTCATGAGGCTTTTTACAAGAACTTGCTGAAACTTGAGTTCTGTTTTATTTTGACAACTGTAAGATGGACCCTTGCGTAGCTTCTTTTTTATTTTTTACTGACAACAACACTAAAGCAATAACAACAATAATAAGAGGAAGTGGTATCAAAAAGTCAAAGAAAACTTGTTCGCCACAAAAGTTTATTAAAAATTTACGAACTGACAGACAGGTCAGACGTGCACACACACATGCACACACATAAAAAAGAAATAATAAACAGACAAAACAACAGGAAAATAGACTCAAGTGCAGGCCGCAGCAGGTGGCCGACATGTTATTGTTGGCAGGTGGAAGAGTGGGGGAACAGGTGTGCACGAGGAGTAACTTATTCTCTACTATAGAAATTTGCCATCTCTGGGATAACCTTGTCTACAACAAGCCCGCTTGGGTCTGTGTGTGTGTGTTCGTTTGTAATATCCTTCATGCCAAAATGGCCTGTGGCTTTTGTGGTTGTAGTTGGCAGCAGAGGCTTGTCAGTGTATGGTTGTACCTATCAGTGTGTATGTATATGTATGTATGAATGTGTGCGTTGCAGTCAAGAATGAAAAAATCAGACACAAATCAAGTGTTTGCTTTGTATCTATAACAGTAGCGTAGATAGTAAATTGGTAATTTAGAAGGGGGTTACTAGAGGATACTAGCTACAAAGGGCATTTTAGTTTCCTCGACTAATACAGCGTAAGATATATTGATCAAGCACCATTGATCCCCCTTTTTGTGGTTATCAACGTATGCCCGTGCCTTCCCTCGTGTCTGTGTGTTGAAGTATGTCTGTGTAAGGACATTGAGCGCTTAATTTAATTAAGGCAAACTTGATGGACAGCTACTAGACAGTTGAGTTGAGGCAGGCGGACCAGGTGTTGCTAAAGTGCCGTTTCATCCTTGTCTGAAAATGTGTCTGTGTGTGTGCGATGCTGCCACTCAAATGCCGCTATGAATTCTGTCATTGGGCTCTATCTTAAAAAAAAATTATTTTTTTAAAATCTGTTGCCAAGTGAATTTAATCAACTAGATGCAACCTTAAGCCTGCATTTTAATTCTTAAAATTTGTCTTTAAAGTCACCAACAATAGCGACAACAGGCAAAAGTATCGTTTGTGCAAGGACACTTCAAGAAATCCATAAATTTAAAGCATACACTTGTGCGCCTTTTCGGTTTCCGTGAAAAATATAACTAAATAAGACACGAGCACTTTAAATCAGCTGTTGCCTGTTGAACAAAAGCAACAAAAAAAATCAACCTAAAAAAAATAAAATTGAAGAGTTTCCCTCATTATTGTTTGACTTTTCTAATTATTTACCCTAATCTTTCATAATTCTTTTCACTTCTGATAGATTTTAACAACTTTAGTGAACGTGTGCCTTTATTGTATTTATTGTAGTGTAATTTGTTTTTTCTTTTCCAGCTTTCAATATTAGATTTAAGACCGATTATGATTATTCAGTTTATAACTGTTGTATGCGCTAGTTTTTAATGGACGAACCGCACGCGTCGCGTTCAAATTGAATACTGAGCGCGCGGTCGAAAATTTTTTGCTCTCTCTGCCGGCAGACGTACACATGTACTCACATATATACATATTGCAGTGTATGTATATGCTTCTTGTCTGTGTTGTAGTGCGCGCCAAAAACAAAATTTGTGGAGAGAGTAACAACTGACAGAAGCGCCAACCGAAAGGGGTAACCATAATGTGAGAGCAAATATAAAGTCTTCTCTTTTTTCTTCGCATACCTGCCTATACTGTTTTGTCGATTATAGCATCAGTTACCTATGACCATTGACCGATGTCAAGTACCACCTGTGGACCGTTTGAAGTTACAACCAAGTTTTTCTGAACCGAGTAGTCGACTCCTCTCACAAAGCTTGAAACAGAGAACGAAATTGTAAGGGCGATTTTAAAAGAGAACGCGCCTTGTCAAGTGACAATAAAAGCTTTCACAAACTTTTTCTTAAAACACAGCTTAACAGGCATTTTAAAAATTTTGAAGAACTCTTAAAGCTTCTTGACGTATAAGTTTTAAATATATAAAGATAGATCAACAAGAAAGACATGAGGCAAACAATAGATATTTTTAATTGACTGGAATTATCTACGTAATTGCACAACCAAGTAATAATTCGTTAACCTTTTAATAATAATTTAATAATAAGCAACCAAAGGTACTGTGTAGCATCATCCATGCCGAATTGTATGTATATATTCTTGAGGGTTTTTGGGTTACTAAATTTCAAATTTGACCTAAAAGTATGTGGTTCACATAACAGCCCAGTCTGGTAAAGCCATTTGATATAGATATCTACATATATTTGATGAAATTTGATTATAATTAGAACTTATTTTGCAATTCAAAATGATCAAAATGCCTTTTTTAACCAATTATTTTTCAGACCGCTTGCTAGTAGGGAGCTATGTATATACATAATAAAGTGATCTGATGCGACTATGCAATGCCTGGCGCCTCACTGTGACTTTAAAGGTCTAGGAATAAATTTCATTTTCGGGTATGATTATATGACCTTGTCTTGTTGTGATAATAGAAAATAAAAATATATATTTCTTTTGATCGAAGATGCTTCTATGCGTTGTACACCGAAATTAGTATACCCCTATTGCAAGGGTATAAAAATTCAATAATTCTAATGTATATTTTTATTTGGACCTCGGGCTACAGCACAAAAATTTCTAAGCCACAAAGCTGGCAAATAAAAAAACTTTGCTATTCACATTGGTCACGCAGAACATACATATATAAATAACCAATCTCCCATTTGTTATTGGCGTTTTGTCGCCTCATACTGAACTGTATTATCAATTTTGATTTATTATCTGCCTTTGAAAATTTTCAAACTGAGCGGGCATAGCTTATCTTAATGGGCAAAAACAAAAACTAGAAGTCGAACAATGTTTGTTTTCTCTGTTCATTTACACTTGCGACTTTGTATATTACACACATACATAATACATATTTGTAAATATAAGTTGCTAATTTGGAGGTTAAAATATTAACCATACAATTTGCTACCAAATAGTTTATTTGTTAAAAACTCACAAGGTTTCAGACGTCTAGACAAATGAAATCCGCACCCAACAACGTTCAAGTTTATACTGAATAGCATCGGCGAAACATTTCACGCTATATAGGAAGATTTCCGAAGAAGGCAACGAAACCTAGACCGAAGCAATATCAACTTACTCGAACCCCGCACCAGTGGAGGAAAGGGACTGATAGAAATTTGTATAATTAACGATTATTTCGATGAATATAGAATTTATTGCGTGAGCTGAAAAATAAACGAACTAATAAACTAATCAATTAGAAAAATTATTTGTAAAAAAAACAACAAAACGAACATAAATTTGCTTTTTTTACCAGCTCAATCTGGTTTTTACACTATTGAAGTTTGTCAAAAATTCCTCTATCGTCTTCTGTTTCTTATTAACTACCGCGCAGAGTAAAGCGTCAATTCGACTAACTGATAAGGGCTGCTATGACAATGGTCATTTCAAAGTAAAGATGCCTATGCAAAAGAAATTCTTAACTTAACGAGAAAAACTATCTAAAGTATTTTTAATTCAATATTATGTTTAAACTTCTTTCTTATTTTAATTTTTTTTCTATTTTAGATCAACTAAAACTGTGACAAAAACTAAAGTTTTAAGGACTTGTCCTTGTACTTTTGTCGTTTTTAATTTCGTTTTGTGTATCCCATTAACTTTTTTTTCCAGTTTGTTTGAAATGTAATTAATATTTTTATTTTAGTTAGCTTATAATGGATATTTTGCATGTTTCGAATGAATTAATGACATAAAACTATCCCAAATCAATCTTCCATATATTCTTTTATTAGGATTGTGTCAATGGAACTCACATTAAGAGTATTTACTGTGTTTACCCGATCCCCTTTCCGCCGCATTATATTTTGACTTTGCACTTCGAATATCTAATTTTATAATTATGCAACAAAATATGCGTCCAATTGTTTGTTTACTTAATTCTTGTTTGTTTTTTTTTATCTCAACAACAGTTTCCTGTTTTATTGTTTATGCCAAAATTGGGCGTAATTATAAAGTAGTCGAGACAGCAATACTAATGAAACAAATCCATATGTCCAAGCAAACACAGCGACAAATGGACGTGTATAGAAGGGGAGTAGATGTTAGAAAAATGTTGGCGGCTTGACGTTTTGGTGAAACAAACAATTTGTTTAAAAATGTATAAGCCGCATGAGTTGACTGTGCTTACCATATGTCGTTATAAATAAATATATTATTTTCAACTTTTGTTTGAATTAAATGTTTGAAGCAGCAGCAAAAATAGAAACAAATGCAAAGAAAAAAGCAAAGGCAAACGCAATTGAAAGCGAGAACAAAAGCACAGACGAAACCAGATAGCCGTGATAACTTCGGCAATGTCGAAGTTTGTATACCCTTGCAAGTTTTTTGTGTCACTCTCCTAACGTATAGGGGTCTTAGTGAAAAAAAACATTTGATGTAAAAAAACGAAAATTAAATTGGCTGTTTTTCTGGTATTTTCCGAACAAAATTGGTATTCAGGCCGTTCATTGCTATGTCACCTAAATATATGATATAGTCGCCCGTTCTTGATCAAATTGGCATAAATATTTATAAGAATATTAAACTAACAAATTTTAATTTTTATATCAATCACTCGAAAAAGACGGAAGTTATTGGTCTAATACTGAATTTTCGACCGACCGTTCCTATGGGAGCTATATGATATAGTGGTCCGATCTGGCTGGTACCCGAGATATACAATGCCTCCAGTATATAGAAACCTTCATTTTAGCACTGTAGCTTTAGTGGCTTAGGAGGAGTTTGCGCTGATCCAGACGGACGGACGGACATGGCTATATGAACTCGTCTCATCGTGCTGCTGAAAAATATATGTATATATTTTATTTAGTCGAAGAAGCTTTCTTCTATGCTTTGCGCACTTTTGGCCAAAATTAATATACCCTTTTTACAAGGGTATAAAAATGAGAGGGCTGTGTAAACAAAAAAAAACACACTAAGTCAACTAACGGATGACAATGATCCCCCAGAGAGACCATGAAAGCCCCATCGAGAGCAAGCGCTGAATAAGAAATGTGGATAGCAGCCATGTTTATAATAACCAAAGGTAGTGGAACAAGTCTCGTGACTTCATAAACGTCCAAACGGGGCATTAAGTGAACAACTGCTTCATAGAGATGCTTTGCTGACGTCACACTTATAAATGTAAGCGAAAAATGTGTTACCTTTTGTCACCGTACGTGTGTGTCGAAGCATTACGAACGGAAGGGGAAGGGAGCCATATTTAACTCAAGCACCGCAGAAGATCGCCAGCTGGAGCGGACAAAAAATTTGTTCAGTGGCATTTAGACAATCGTCGCAGTTTGTTGTTGTTGGGGAATGGCCACATAAACTAAGATATGGCAAGATAAAATGTTATTAAACGAAAAACAGAAAGGAGCAACGTGTCATATTATTAGATAATAATGCAGGAGAATATTAATGTCAATACTACCAGCAACATAGACAACGACAAATGTCAAAAACTAAAAAGATTTGTTATTATTGCCCTGCTCATCACCATCGGCATCTTAAGCTGGCATTTCTATGGTGAGTTTCTTTTTCTCCTCTATTGGTATAGCCAACTCAATTTTAACAACTTTTTTTCTTTATGGTATAGAGTATTTTCACAGCAAACCATTGCCCCATCCTCCAGATGATGTCTTGAGTTTATCCAAATCTCTGTATGCAGAAGAATCAACCTCTAGTCCTTATATATACAAACTAAATCTTCAGGGTAAAACCAAATCGGGCTCACATGATGATAAAGCGCCAAATTCGTGAGTACACAAAAGTAAAACAATTGTCGATTCGCCATTATAATCGTCACCATTTCATCATTAAGCGTTTTATTAAAATGCCAACAGTTTACTGGGTAGTAATTTCTTGACCATGAGAATTATCTTTTAAATTTTTCTATTTGTTATAGGCTCTTTGAGCTACATCAGGATCTACTAACTAGAGATTCCCATTCCACAACAGCCCTCCTCCTGAAACTCTTTAACAACTATGAATTGGATGTGACAGTGACCGAGCAAGTGACACCAGAGCATGAGCAAGAGCAACACGACTTTCTCAGGGCTGTGATGAGTACCAGAATAATGAAACTGTCCATGAGATTTCTAATGCAAAAGGGTATGTTGAATACGGGTTTTTTCGAGATAATATCTAATTGTTTTGTCTGACAGGTCTTGTCAGCAGCGATTATGATGAGCAATTTAAACTATTGCACGAGCTATGGTTTACACCCTATTCACGAGGTGGTGGCATTGTAGGCAGTTCCAGTTTTGAGCATGTCTTTATGGCTGAAATTCGTAATCACAATGTTTTGGGTCTGCACAATTGGTTGTACTTTGCCGAGCAGGAGCAACAAGGGCACATAGACTATAAAGGTTGGCTGAGGCACTTAGAAATGGGCAAGGTACCGTATTTTAATATGTGTGACCCTGGGACAAACATTTTCTATGTTTTGACTTGCAGCCCCATCAAATAGTGTTGAATGAGCGACACACATTTTATGGCATTTCAAAGCCCAGCAACAGTTTTCTGGTGGGAACTTCCCCTGAATTGGATATGAGTCTATACACAGTCTGTTTTCTAAGCACGCAGGAACAAGAGCCTTGTCCGATTCAGTTGGGCCACGCTAAGCTATCGATTGTATCGCACGTATGGAAATGGAAAGGAAAACGATTAATAGCATCAGCCTATCCAGATATCACTAATTAAAAAAATGTCACCGGTTCTAAAAAGGAGGCCGTCCATAGATTTAATGTGCTTGTCGGTAAAATTGTTAAACTCTTTATCTAACTACCAACATTTAACTTTGCTTTTGCCAATTATTTTCCAAATGGGATTGACGGTTTTAAAAAATTAAATATGAGTATTTTTTCTATAATATTTTATTTGGTAAATTTAATTATTTCAAACATTTAAGCTTTAGAACATATGAGCTTGATTTGAGTTGGGAATGCAAAAATGAAACGCTTGATTATTTTAATTGGAAAACTATGTTCTGGCCTCAATGGTGACTGTTTCCTGTACTGCGGCAGGAGCACTGGATCTTCTTGCTGTGATAATTGTTGTATTAGATGGAGATAAACTGCCCTCTCCTTCTACACCGATTACAAAAGTCTCACTAAGATCAGCTAGCTCGGAACAGGTTTCATCATTAGAGGAATATCGCATCAAACTAGGACTGCTTATGGATACTTCCAAATCGTTTGATTCAGGGCTATAACTACTTCTTTCCGGCAACGGTCGAGGCAGACTGTTGTGGCAAAGAGGATTTGCTAGAGCTGAGTAGTCCTGAGGTAGCTGTTGGCCCCACAGGTCCACTGCTCGAGCGCGGTTGTGGACGGCTCGCTCCTGCTCCTGGTCCAGTTGGGGAAGATGCGGATACTCCCGTTGTTGCTGCTGCTGCTGAAGTGGGTGGAGATGTGGCCGTGACTGCTGGTGCCGGCGTTGCAAGTGGCGGTGGGGAACGATTGTAGTCTGTTGAGACTCGGCGAGGGGTCTGATATGAAGTTGGCTGTGCCGTCGCTGGTGCCGGTATTGGTGCTTCTGTTGGCGTCGCATCATACTGATATCCTGCCTGTCCATAGTCGCCAGTGTTGTAATCGTATCCGGCATATTGCTGCGGATCGTAGGACTGTTGGCTGTAGCCACTTGGGTCATAGGCACCAGCATCGTATTGCTGCTGATCGTAGGCGCTGTAGTCGGTGTTGTAGGCGGCCAAGTTGGCACTTCCTGCATTGTTGATGCTGGTATCGGCCACGGCTTGTTGCTGTTCGTTTGGTTCGTTACTGTAGCGACGTTGGCGTTCATTTTGTTGCTGTTGTTGTTGGTTTTGCTGGTCGGACTGCTCTCGTTCTCTTTCACGTTTCTCACGCTGCTCACGCAACTCCCGCAGTTCTCTGTCTCGCTCCTCTCGCTCTCGGAGGCGTTCTTGTTCTTGCTGTTGCTCACGTTCCCTTTCCCGTTGGTGTTGCTGCTGCTTCTCGCCCAAGCCAAGGTTGTCTTTGAGATTTTCGTCATCGTTATCGTTGATGCCGTTTTGTCCATCAAGGGAAAGGGCATTAGAGATGCTTGCTTTGCGTCCTGTTGTTGCATTATCATTTGATGTTGTTGCTGCTGTCGATGGTCCTGCTGTTGCTGCTGCTGCGCCCGTGTAGTCATCGTTGGGGCTGTTGTGTTGTAGCTGTGATGTTGTGCTTTGTATGGGTTCGATTGTGGTGCCATATGTTGAAGTCTGGTAGTCATAGACGGCTGTGTAATTATACATATATACAAAATTTTGATTAGTGTCAATAGCCAATTCTGTGTGCAACATTAAAGAGTTAACAGATTTGTGGAATCAATATAAGTGTTAGGATTATGTTGCATTTGCTGGTGCTGGTTCTTGTCCTGCCAAAGTGCTGTCATCGGCCTCTGTTAATTTATATCGAAATATTTGTGTTTGCTTGCTCAATCTTGGCACAGATTTTTGTAACTCAAACTCGAATTTACCTTTTCCAGGCACTAAACTAGCATAATCATGTGGTGCGGTGTCTAATTTACTCATATGCTCCTCATTGCTTAACATTCGATTTGACAAATATTCTAGATTTGATTGTAAAGCAGATATTTCCTCTCTTTAGAAGACAGAGATAGACAGAGAGGGATAGAGATAGAAACGAAAAAGAAAAGGAGAAGGGAAAAAGATTAGTTAATATCAGTTTTTAACATTCAATTACCTGCAATTTGTCTAATTCGTGCTTCGGTGACTCGTCAGAGCTATGCTCAGCATTGCTCCTGTGTACTAATTGTGCTTTATATTTGCTCCAGAGTTGTCTGAGACGTTCCATCAGTTGCTCATTTGTGGCACGTAACTGAATTTTCTCTTGACTAGGATCAAAATCAAAATTTTAAACACTAGTTATAATCAAAAATGCAAACTAAATAAATGAACTTCAACTTAATGTAGAAATGAAAAGTTATATTCTAATAATATTAACATGTTTAAAGTTTGGTGATCCGTTCTTGCTCATCGTCGCCCTCATCAGCCTCCAGAATCATATGTTGCTCCTGCTCAGATTGATCGAGTTTCCTCAATTGCTCCTCGATGTGTAGCAATTCCGGTGATGAACTCAAATCCTTGACAAAAGTTTCATTTAGCGCATTTGCGACTTCATTCACTTCTTTGACAAATGTCTCATCTAGCACCTTGACTGCCTTGGTTTTCGTATCTTTTCCTTGCTTGGGCACCAAACGGACATTGACATCTACTTTAACGGGGGGCCGAGACTTTTGATAGCATTCATTGCGTTGCAGGAGTTGTTCAAAATATAATTTCGGTTTTATGGAGGCATTCAGAGCATTGCTACGGCGACCTTTGCAAATGGTGGTTGCTGTTGTTGTTGTAGCTTTGGTCTCAGCATCCACTGTCAAATTGTGACCTTGACAAGGTGGCGTGGCACATCTACTACTTATAAATTGATTTAAAACAAGATGCTGTTGCCGCCAAGGCAACGGCTCAGTTTTGTCTTGGTGACAGCAATGCGTTTCCGTCGTGTTCTTGCTGTGGCTGGTGGTGCAATGTTTTTCCTGCTGTTCATGAGTATGGGAGCACTGTTTGCCCTTGCTGTGTTGTGGCGGTAGTGGGGTTTGTGTACACGATGTGTATGTTGTTGCTGATGCTGGCTTATTGTTGCTGCTGATGCAACCTGCCATTTTATTTTTTTCATTGCTGCTGCGTCTATGCATATGTTCATAATCATGCTTGTGACGCATAAAACTAGGACAAAAGCATTTCGACTTGTCGGCCAATGAATTGCTGTTGCTCGTTCTTAACTTTAACTGGGTCGATAGTTTTGGTAGGGGAGGCATTTTAGCCAGTTCTTGAGCTAAACGCTCATTGCTTTTGATTATGTTCTTTAAAATGTCGTTATCAGTTTCTTCCCTTACATCAGCAACATCTTCTATCAACTGCGGCACTTCCGTTTCAATTGGCGAAATGCACACGTTTGCGTTTTCGTTTGCCTGAGCAACAGTTGCTGCTGCTGTTGTTGTCGACTGGTTTACTGGATTTGATATAATAATGTAACATGTTATGTTGGAAAAGCAGCACAAAAATAAGTTGAAGAAGTTGAGCGTCAGTCTCTGGGTAGTTGTTGTTTGTTTAAGGTGTTCGTGTATATAAAAATTTGTTGTTGTAAGGTGAAAACTTATTGGTTTTTGGCCATGAATTTCATATTGCGCTGTTATTCTCAATCATAATATAGAGTGTTTTTTTTTTTTTTTTTGAGCTACTATTACGATAAATAAATAATTCTAGAACTTAATTTAACAGAGAAATAGGCAACAAATAATCTGTGTTTAGTTAAGACTTTCTAAGTTAAGTTACATTTAAAAAGTTGTTTGATTTTTTCATCATAATTACTTGTGTCTGTAGGTTGTATCCTCTAATTTGCCCGTTAATGTTTTACATTCACTTGTTAGTTTATCCATGAGTTGCTTCTGTGAGGTTATCATTTCTTCGAGCTCATTTACCGTTTCCGCTACAAGAAATGTATTTTACAGAGAGAGTAGAGAGAATAGATAACAGCATTAACTCAGGGATAAACTATTGATAAAAAAAATTGTTGTCTTAATCTCTTTATTTAAATTTCGGTGTTTTTTAATTATGCACACAATATCGCAATATGAAAATCAAAAGCTCAACCAGAGTTTTTAAGAAAACAAGGTGTGTGAGAGAGAAAAAGAGAGAAGTGAAAAAAGAGTGCTAGACATATTTAACGATGTCAAAGGGATACCCACTTACCATGTTTGTCCTGCATTTCTGATATACGTTTATCAAGATCCTTTTTGGTGGGACGTATTTCATTTTTCAATTCTCCATAAGCCAACTGCATATGGTAAAAAGAAAAGTGTTTGGTAAGAAAATTCAAGTTAAATGTCCTTAATGACCCACCTCTTTTTCCAAATTGGATATCTCATCGTTCAGCCGTAGGACTTCTCTCTTTGAGTGCAACAGATCTGCATCGCCCCGATCCAACCTCTGACGCAATGAATTAATCTCCGCGTTCAGACGCGCAGCCTCTGTCTTCGTCTCTCTGGCCGCTCTGTCCAATTGCAAACGCAGAGAGGTAATCTCCTGCTCCAGCGACTGCTTCTCCGCATTCACCTGTGCCATATCGGCCAAGAACGTGGTTCTATTGGCCCTTAGTTCCATTTTTAATTCCTCTATTTGCGAATTGCGATTGGCCAGATCACGCTTTACATCCGTTTCGTAACGCTTTTGACGCTCCAACTCCAACTGAAGCTTGGTCACTTGTTCCCACTGACTGTTCAAGTCGCCACCCAACTGATCCACCTGGCTGTTGTAGCGTCTCTCGGCACTGGCACGCTCCTCTGCCAATCGACGCGCCATCTCATGCTGCAATTCACGAACTCTCTCATGCTGGCGATCCAGCTCATCCCTCAGATGCCGCACCTCCAGCTCGGCCTGAGATCGCTCCATTTGCATGAGGTCCTGTATGTAACGTTTGGAGCTAGTGCCTCCATGAGCCTGTGACTTTGCCTCGTCGAGCAAGCGTTGCAACTGATGGACACTTTCCTCCAGCATTAGTTTATCCTGCTGCAGTAGCTCCAGCTGCTTACGGTGAGTTTCACAACTCGCACCGAGAGGCACCATGGCGGAGAGGGGATCAGTATGCGCCATTTTTCTTTTCAATTCCTCATTCTCTGTCCTCACCCGCTTCAAGTCGATGTGTGCCTGCATTAACTGCGCCTCCAGCTCACTTATCCTGGCTTCGTACACAATATTTGGGGCACTGGCATAGCGTGGCGATTGTACCTTTAGATTCGATTTTCGCGGCGTACTGGGTGCCGTCTTTCTGCCATAGGCCAAATGCTCATCACTATCCGAAGAGGGACTAGTGGTCGCGATATTACCCTGAGACTGGGATTTGCCACTCCCACCACTGCCCGTGGCAGTCAACTCGGTGCGAGCATTTTCCGTCAACTGTTCGTTCTCATTAATTACGTCCTTGACTTTGCCCAACAAATTGGTCAACTCACTGCGGCAGTACTTTGATTCTTTCTCCAGTTGCTCAATGTAGTCCTCTTGTTTTTCAATAAAATTGAATATCTCCACCGGAGCTGGAACACTTTCGGTGGGCAAACCAGAGGCAGGGGCATTGGAATAAAGTGCAGCCAGACTTTCTTTTGAAGCTGACAGATATGTAGAACTAGAAGTTGGACCATAACTCTTCTTGGGGCGATAAGTACTTATGCGAGACTTCTGACTGGGTGATAGGTATTTGGATATATCCGAAAATACAGGTCGCTCTATAACCTACACAATAACATAATATATACAATAATTTTCGTTTTAAGAAGATCATTTCACAATTTACTTACTGATAAATTGTCTGAACAATTATCACCAGAATCCTCAGTAAAATTTCTCAAATAACTTGAACTGCCACCCCCCAATTTGGGTGTGGCATAAGAATTATCGGCTAGCATTAACTTTAAACGACCCACAGCCTCATTATATGCGTAGTTTGTGTAGTCCATTGTCTTGCTTTTCTTGCTGATGCCCTTGGAGGACTTCATTGAAAAGTTTCTAAAACAAATTTGTGAAATAATCAATGATTATAATGCTCGTAAGGATCACATTTTAAGTAAACAGAACATTTTTGCTATCAAGTTGGCCCTAAACTGAGCCCATAGGGGATGATAATGTTGAACTAGCTGGTCGCTGGCCGCTGGTTGCCAGGACAATGAATTGTCCAAAATAAAAATAAATTCTATTCTACGCTCTTGAGGGTGGAAGTGTTAGGGTTCAGTAGGGGTAGCTTAACTCCTATTAGCTCTAAGTAAAATATAAATAAAAAGCAGTCCTAAGTTATGTAAATTTATTAACATATCCCATGAAAAACAACAGAGTTATTTATTCAAAACCCTATTCTCGACAGATCGTTCATATGGGAGCTATACGATATAGTGGTCCGATCCGACTGAATCCGAGATATACAATGCCAGAGTTTGCGTTGACCCAGACGGACGGACACTGCTATTTAAATGCGTCTCATCGTGCTGATTCAGAATATATATTCCTTATATGGTCGGAGATGCTT
Source organism: Drosophila nebulosa (assembly GCA_024703675.1). Lineage (NCBI taxonomy): Eukaryota > Metazoa > Arthropoda > Insecta > Diptera > Drosophilidae > Drosophila > Drosophila nebulosa. Next base: position 127,723 of record JANFPS010000007.1, on the reverse strand, counting down.
CCATCTATGCGTTGCACACTTCTGACCAAATATAATATACTCTTTTTGCAAGGGTATACAAATGCAACTTCTCTTTACTTTACCTTGACCGTCTTTTAACCCTTCCAGCGGAATTACCCGCTACACTCGCTCGTTCGCTGTCGTGATCCGAAAAGCCAAAACCACGATTCTGTGTGAGATTAAGTAAGTTCTCGCCAGTCAAGAGTGAACCGCTTTTCAAGCTGGGCGGTGACAGTTCGTTCTGGAAATGAGCCCGAGTACTTTTTGAATCGGAGTACAAAGGACAAGCACCGTACTTGAGGAAATTTTCAGTTTTCATTTTACACAACCAAAACTTATACCGCCTGCATGGAATAGGGCGGCACAAGAGGGAATGAGGGACAAATCTACTAACACAAATAAAAACTGGAACTTGCTATAAACTTTGTCGGGGCAACAAATTTGACATGCAACTTTGTAAGCTTAAAAAAACAGGGGGAGTAGTAAACAACACTTGTGGTATGCAGTTCCTTCCTTCCAATTTAGCGGTTTTGCACTTGGTAATTGTTTCTTTGTCGAAAGGCGACAGCAGAACGACAGCGCGTTGAAGTTGAACTGAAATAAATGGCCGCAAAGGCATGTCAAAGCTTTTATAGACTCGGTTCGGTTTCCTTTCCTTACTTGGTAAGGGGGCTGTTTCTTACCTACATATCCTAGTTTTTAGTTTACTGACGATTTTTATGTCTTTGGTGCCATAGTGTACTCATGCCAAAGACTGAGACAGCAATAGCGATATTCCTTAGCAAACGTATTAACCTTTTTTGCAAATACAATTAGTTGCCATGGCTCATACTCGAAGAAGTTCGTGTGTTTGATCAATATAAAGGGACGGCTGAAGGAACAAATTTGTCGCGCTCTATCTAAATGTATGAAAATCACGCTCTGCTATAGGCATTTTGTGCCGATACGTTTTTGGTTTGCCTTATGTCGAAGGGTTGTTCAACTTCCACTTACACTAAGAAAAGTCGGTTGCGAATATGTATAAATAGTAATGGTTTGATTATCTTTTATTGTTTGTACCACATTTTGATAACAGGTTTTACTTTTACAAAAAACTTATACACTATTTATTAAACAGTTAATATGTATATAACAGGTATTTCTTTCGGTGTAAAGAAAATGAGGTCAAAAACGTTTTCATTGCATATTTTTAGGGTTGTGCTATTATGTTTGGTTGCAGTTGCTATTAGCGGTTTTATTTTTGTATAATCGACATATTGACAGTATTTACTAAAATTTGTAGACTGAGGGAATTTATAGCTTCCTAAACTTTTGGTTTCTAACAATTCATTGTTGTTAAGGTTTTGTTTAAAAGTTTCGTATTCCCCTGGTGGATTTATTGTCAAAAAGAGGAACAATTGATCTTAACATCAGTTAACTTATGACCAAATCACAGACTATTTAATAGCTCAAATAACTCAGGCTCAGCCATCCTACCAGTCAGGCAGCTACCAACAACCAACCCAAGACCCAGTCCACGCAACAACAATCAATCAATGCAATCTCTGTTATCATGAAAAATTTCCTGGGGGCCATACAGTATTCAGGGATGCATAACAAACTTCGGAAAAGGAGCAGAACAGAACAAATAGGGGGGCAGCACCATTTTCCTACATATATTATCAGCTTTTTGCGATTTAATTACCCATAAGAGTGAAAAAACGAACCCTTTGATATAAATGCATAATTCCGAGCAAACTCAAAAAAAGAGGAACGGCAATCCGACCTTAAGACACTCTAACTCTAACACTCACCCAGATAAAACGTTCCCCTTAGTTGTCTTGATCAATGTTTTTCGATTGTTCAATTTTGTAATAATAACCTAAGTACCGAGAAATTAATTCCTCATTCCCGCGATGATGATTAACTTGAAACGCCTTATATCTTAAAAATACACAGTATGTAAATCTTAAAAACAATTCATAAACATAAACCAAGCATGAACTTCTCTGTGCATGTGTGTGTTAGTTTTATCGATCGTGGTCAAGAGCAAGAGACGACCAAAGCCCCATCCAGTTCGAGCCCTCGGGGCGCTCTCAGCAATTTTCATTGCTGCTGTTGCTTCTGCTGCTGCTCAACTCCGACTCTGATCGTTGTCGCGATCTGTTCTGACTATGATTTCGACTGTGGCCGGGGACGGGCTTCGACTTCGAGTTTGTTGTGTCGACTTGCTCTGATTCGGCGCCTTGCCAGTGCAGCCAAGTAGTACAATGTCGCCTTGGCTATTTACAACACTGCATTCCACACTGCAGTCATTCAGAGCCGGAGCTGAGCTGGGCCGAGCCGAACCGAACTTGTTTCAATTTGGCTTAGTGTGTGCGCTTGGGTGAGCTCGTCAGCTAGCTAACCAACCAACCTTCCTCCTGACCTGTCCTGTCTTGCCCCCTTGCCCTCGTAAATGCTGTAATAAGCTAACGAAAACTACAACAACAGCAATCACAACAACAACAGTAGTTGTATACTAAAAACTTGTTATGAAAAGAGAGAGAGAGAGAGAACGAACGTCTCAGTCTCTTTAGCCTCAATAGCAGAAAAAATATTTTTATGATAACCCAATATAGCTAGATAATTGTTCTTCTCTTCTCTCTACCTGTCGTTCTCGTTCTCTTCTTACTCTCTGTCTTCTCTTCTCTCTATATTTGTATTTGTATTTTGTTTGCCACGGTAAATCGTTTGGTTTTATTAACAAAAAATAGCACGAATCTTTAGGCAGTGGCGTAATTTTTTCATATACATGTATGTATGTATGCATATTTCAATAACATACACAGAAAGATAGCCCATACATTGAACCATTATGAAACACAATTGCTTCTTTGGTATGGTTTTAAAGAACAAATTTTCCCCGATTTGAAAAATCAAATAGCAAATCATTTTGGATACACAACGGTTAAATGCGGTGCATTTCTATTTTGAAGTTTGTTGCCTAAGTTATTTGTTTTTTTACGCTTGGCAACGCTTAGCCCAGGAGTACTGAGTAAGAGCTGAATATTTAAGATGGTAAAGAGAATCACTTGCTGATCTCTGCTCTCTCCCGCTCTCTTAAAAAATATTGACAACCAAGCCAGGCTTGGTCGAACAGCAAGTAGCGGTGCCATGTAAACAGGCTCAGTTGCCATTTGTCTGTTTTCGTGCGCTGTAGGAAATTCACAGTTCGACTTGTGAGCGGATGAAATTAAATTTTTAAGGAGCAGCATTGCGTGCTTGCCTCTGCCTCTGCATCTGTCTGTATATCAGTATGTGCGTGTGTGACAGTGTGTGTATGGGTTAAAATGAGCGAAAAAAAGATAGCATAAAGCAAAGTAAAAGAGGCACAAGTGAAAGATGAAAATAAAGTAAAAGAAAAATTTCGTGTGTAGAAGCGAATTAAAAAAATTTATTAAATGAAGCTGTTGCAGAAACTGCCAAATAAACAACATGACGGGAGCCTAAAGGAAGCCAAGTGTATGATAAGTAAATGTATATGGCAATGATTTGCAAAATATGTCTTGTACATAGTCTTTGTGTGTGTGTGCATTTCTAAGTGTATATGTGTGTATTTGTGTGTGTGTGTGTGGGGGGGTATATACAAGTATATAGAGAAGTTTTGTTTTGTATTAAACTGAGCTTGTTTGCGTTCAACTCGAACCAGTTGCAAAAGTTGTCACATTAAAATCACACCTTTAAGCAAAAATATTTATTGGTGTTGTAAACTTGTTCGCTCTCTCTGTTTTTCCCTCGGCCTCCAGCTCTCTCTTTCTCTCGGTCGGTCTCTCTCACGTACACATGTACACTGCAATAATACGCCCTCTTCGAATGCAAATTATATGCCACGAAGAGGTGGAGAAAGATGTATACACAGACACAAAGAGAGATAAAGAGAACTCCTTCCATATATGTACTCTCATTATAAGCCATTCAAACTATCAAGTAATTGCTATTAGATATTATTATGGCCAATTGATTAAATTTATTATATTATATAGAAATTGCAATTTTATTTTGGGAATGACTTTTCTTTTTATTTCGCTTGGTTTTATCCCCCTTAAAACAATATATTTTTTTTAAATGTTCAAATCTTACGAAACAGCAGAGTGACTGGTGCCATACTACTTTAGTGTATGAAACACATATGTTAGATGTTTTTATAGTTTTTAACAAACAGACAGATGTCACAGTAAATACCATGTAAGTTGCTCTTTAGAATATTACAAGACCCAGGGAATTTTGTTAGCACAGCCTCAAGGGATTGACTTTTTAAAAATAGAAATATTACGTGTTGTTCTAAGAAACGCCTACACATGCGCCACATGTTTTCGATTCTTTATTATGCCATTATCCAAGGGCAAATTTGGACTGCAATAAGCTTGCGAAAAGCAAAATCTAGTGTTTAATTATCTTATTTCGTTCATAATTATAATTTGTCATTTACATTTGACATAACTTTATGGTATTTATATTAAAGTCTACACTTCTTTGCCTGCGGCTAAGCAAGCTAACAAAGAACCAAAAGACTAAAGTCACGAACGCCAATTGGCCAGGCTTTCGGGAGACAGGCCATTACATTGCATTTACAAACGATTTAAAATATTTTTACCCAAAAATGTCAACATATGCGCATTGCAATGACAAGCCAGGCAGCTAGCTAGCCTATGCTCTGTTGCCAGTATTTTTACAGTCGTGGCCAATGGCAATCAAAAGCGCAAAATGTGTTTTAAAGCCAAAGCCACTTCCTCAGAAAACATAAGCCGAGGTATTATGAGCTGTCGTTAATCGTTTCAGATTGTATATGTATGTATAACAACCCCCATAAAATTGAATTTTACACTTATTTATAATTTGACTTTATTTCTTATTAACTTTTTTACTAGTATTGCAAACAACACAGTACGCAATGCCAAAACTGCATTGTCAAGTATGTATCATTGTTTATTATTTTTTTTGTATATGTATAAATCAATTTATATATGTACATATGTAAGTCGCAAGAGAGTTTGTTGTGTCGTTGTGTGTTTTTGATTTTGCAGTCTCTCACGCCAACAGCGACAGTTTTGTAGTAGAAGAAACGGCAACATGCGGCTAGAGCTAGTTACGAGCTTCATGTTGAATGACGAAGAAAGAGAGGATAGTGCGGTGCGGGGTAACTGAGAGGTTGGCCAAATGGAATGTTGTGCAGCTAGTTGGCAATGTTGCCAAGTGACTGACATGGTTGTAGTAGTCATTGTTTTTTGCAGAGTTTATTGTGGCTTTCACAGGGCAAATGCAGACTGAACTTTTTAAAAATTGAACTTGTTCAACAATTTATTAGATAAAAAAAATCTGTCGAAAATGAGTTGAATGTCATTTTAGGTGAACTTATTGTAGTTGTCCCTATGCGGGCGGCATTTTAAAATAAATGCGGGCTAAGCTGTTAACCTGTTGCTAGCCCAACTTTTCTGCTTCTCATTCTACCTATTCCATCTTTTCTTTTTAACAAAGACAATTGTCAATTCGTATAAGCTGTTGATATATACGAAGGTATATCTTTTACAAATATTAAGATCGTTCATCGTAATTCGAAACTTAGTGAATGTATTTCGGGTAATAAAAATCGATTTGGCAAATTAGGATTTCAAGCTTATTTTTAACCACCTTTATCCAAAGTTTGTTGCGCTGATATCCGCATACTTATGTATGTTTAAACGTCCCGATATGGAATGTTCTGAAATCAAGTATTCGATTTAACAAAATTCTATATTCTTATTCACGCTTTCTCTTTTCATATAACTTGCTGATCGACTTGCTTTTTTGCGTTTTAATAAAATAAAATTTTAAAACATTGCACACATACTTATTAAATTCTTGTTGGTTAGTTATTAACTCTGTGTCGTGCTTCTTTTCGTCTATTTTTCGTGCTTAAAATGTAAAGTATCTTGTCTAAATTTAAATTCCTGATCTCTCTTCTTTCTCTCTTTCGGTCTGACGCTGATTCATTCTTTGCTTGCCGCAAAGTATTTTAGATAAATTAACTCTGACACTTTATCCATCAAGCATTTGTCTTTTTCTCGTTTTCTTTTTTGCATTTAGTTGGCAGTTTTATTGGGCTTAGACATGACCCGGTTTAAAGCTTAGCCATCGTTCACGTTCACAATTGTGGCCTGAGCCTGTGTAATTTAATTTCCACTAAAAAATGTAGGCCAAAAAAGCAAACTTAACTGATGAGTGGAATTTAAAACATAAAAGTATTTTGATTGATAGTTGCGCTCCTTGTTGTTTTTTTTTCTTCATGCTTCATTATATTAACTTGGTCGAAATAAAAGTAAGGTACGGAATTCGCCGTACCGACTCTAAAATACCCTGTACCAGTTTCAGATGCGTCCTTTTCGTCCTGTTAGTTATATTGTGTTCAGTTTCTATCACCATCTCTTTCTTGCATACGTTGCAAAGAATGAACACATCCCAATCGCATGCCGTCACCATAACTTACCCAGCGGTCACCCTTTTGGTTGTAGTTTGGTTTATTTTATAAAATACAGAAATCGGAATAGTTTTTCAGAAAATTTCATCCATTGAATAAAATGCTTAAACTATTCGGTCCGCATGACCATTCATCTACCAATCAATTCATTGTCTATTAAATGTATACTTATTGATGTGCAAGTTATTTATCCACCTTCTTATTCGTTTTCTCTAACTCGTTCAAAAATTCCGCATTTTTTGTAAAGTGTGTCAGTCAAAAATGAGATCGAGACGTTTAATACTGAATATTTGCATATTGAGCACGAGTAGAGTGCAAAAAAAATAACAGTTAGAATAAATATTCAGCCCGCCTTATTTGCCCTCGTATTTTTTTTATTTAACGAACTTTTCATTTAATATTTAAACACATTTCACATTTCAAAATTTACTTATGAGTTAATTTAGGTTGTCATTCGCGATGTATTTGTACATAAAATTGCCTTTTAAGGTTGAATGCTTTAAAAGCAAACAAAGCAACCTTTATTTTTTAAAATGGTAACAGTTTTGCATCTGAATCTTTTTTACCTTTTTTAAAATGGTCATAGTCGTTATGAATGTTTATGAAATATTTGGTCATTAACTCTTATAAACAGTAAAACACTTGATTACATTTTGCCTATATTTGTTAATACATACATTTAAGTGTACATTTGAGTGTTTACATTTAAAAAAAAGAATTAATTAAGTATAAAAAGGTTTAAGTGCGTTAAAAATATGGTTCGTCTATAAAATGTTAAGAAAGTGCTTTATTGTTCTTTTTCTCGTGTTTGTCATAAACATTGGTCAGTACAACACTTTCGCCAGTAAGTAAAAGTGATATTTTCAAAAATTTACTTTAAATGTTTGCATTTTTCACAATAGCTCCTAGTATATGCCTGCTGCCCAAAAGAATAGGCTTTGGAAGAACGTGTACTATAAAATGGTTCTATAACTCAACACGAAAGAGATGTAAAAGATTTAGATACTGCGGACTCGGGGGCAATAGAAATAAATTTAAAACTTTAACCCAGTGCGAAAAGACTTGCATTTCGAAATAAATTGTTATAAAAATACATTGAAGCTAACTACATTTTATGAAAACTTTGGTAAATCAAGTATTAAAGCTGCACCCAAACATGTTTCTGGTTTTCCGCAAGCCACCCACTTTTTGAGCCCAGGAGGCGAAGGAGGAGGTGATAGGCGGGTGCACGCTGTCAGCAACGGCAACAAATGGCTAGACTTTTGCTAAATCAAAATTGACACCATGCAAAAAGCCAACCCACGGAGTCACAACTTGGAAAACGGTAGCTATATGGCCACACACACGCGCACAAAATTAATATATGTATGTATGTATGTGTGTAGTCTTTCATAGTTAATATTCCAGACCAAGCGGTCAGCATGCAAAATGGAGGGCAAAAGGTGCTCAAAGTGTGATTCTGTATTTTTTTTTTATTGTTTTTTTGCATGTTGCTGGTGTGGCGCCAAGAGTAAGACTTCCGATGCACACACCAGTCGTTACATATGTACATATACGCCCAGCACAATGAAACATATTTGAAACAATTTTCATTGGACAAGAAATTTTTGCTAAAAACCAATATTTGAATGTTTAGTTAAAACTAACATGTACCCTCCCTCCTAACATTTCACAAAAACGCTCGCTTTTGCTCGTGAAGCAAATTATTTAATTGTTACTTTTTTTTTTACTTTATGATTTACGGAGTGAACAGAGACTTAAGATTAAAGAAGAACAGCTCTAAATAAGTATTGACCTTTTAATCTTGCGGAACAATCATAAATGATTTAATTGAAAAACAATTGATATTTTTTGCAAATGACTTAAATCCTAAATACTTATTTTAGGAAGATGGTTCAAAAAATTAATGTATAAAAGTGTTTTTTAATATATACTTTTCAAGTTTATAATCGTCTATAATAATAAGCAAAAATCTAATATTTGTTTGGATTTTAAGCCGTTTGACACTTTTGTCTAGCTCTAGTTGTTAGCTCAGCTCTTCGTGTGTGTCTGTATGTGTGCGAGTTTTTTTTATTATTTATTTATTGTCTAACTATTGTAAATTATAGCAACGTTAAGATTTTGAGTGGCCCAACCTCTCCGAGCTAGCTCGAAGCATTTTCCTTTTCTCTTTTCGTTTTTGTTTTCGACTTCGAACCAGTTAAACGACATTCCATGTGAGGCGCGACAGCAGTGGAGGAGATGCCTAAGATTAATCAGCTGCCATGAGCCAAATGACACGTCATATTTATACCCCAAATCCATACAGTGCAGTATATAATACCGTACATAGCCATACATTTTACAATCAGCTCTAGCATTACAAATTAACTACTTAGATATGGCCAATAGCGCCCTTTGCAATAAAGTTTGCCTTTGCTTACAACGGCTCTTTCCCTATGTTGACAACTCCGTGTCTTACCCTAACTCCACACAAGCCTTATATTACAAGGTAAATGGAGGTCAGGCTTATTTTACTTTTTCCTCGTGTAATGCTAACAAACTTTAAAAATTGAAATAAAATTCCAATTTGATTACAATAAAACGAGATCCTAGTGGAGATCCACCTCCATCTGGTTGAAAAGTGTAGGTAGCCAAACCCCAACCAAAATCCACTCAAACATACATATATTTTGATGATGATTTAACCAAAAATCAAAGTAATAGTTCTCCTAGATGTGAAGAAACAGTTGTTATATAGAAATGGATAGACAATCCCTGGATGAATTTAGTTTGCTATCCACTTAATTGGGGGTCTGAGGTTACGCCCAAATTGTAGATGGCCATAAGCTAGCCAAAGGAAGGAGAAACCAATAAAAAAGCCCACGCCTTTAATCAAAATAACAAAAATAAACAAAACTGGTCTCTTCCAATCGAGTCTAGGCTTTAGAGAGGCTCAATCTAAATGACAGCATACGTGTGTGCAAAAGACAAAATATAAAGCCAAACTGAAAAAAAAATATATAAAATCCAAATAATTTGGCGTACGCGTGGGCGACCCAAATTATTAACTTGAAATATTGAGACAAAACTTGTTAGGCGCCGCAACGAATTTTCCAGTTAAAGAAATTCCCAAAGGTTAAACGTCTTCAACTCTTATTCGAAGGAGTGGCCGATCTATCTGCAATAATATACAATATATTATAAAAGTAACTTTTTGTATACGTTTGCAAATTACAAACAAAGTGAAATACACATACATACATATGTATGTATGTACAAGCATGGACTGGGGCATTTTTTCTTTTTTTTCTAGTAAAAATGAATATCTAAATCAATGTCTTGTTAACTTTTTAGAAATTCATTTTCTTTTTGGAACCTTAGGTATTCGAGCTTTGCTTTCTTAAAATCATAATTGTTTTTTTCTTTTTGCAGACTTAAGCGCCATAAAAAAAAATTATCAGATGTAAAATTATATATAACGTTTAAATTCACACACACCATGTCGCACAAAACGCAGCAACGACACAGCACCACAACGGATTTGGAGTGTCCACTTGCCTCACTTGGTCGTAACAGCAATGCGGTGCGAGATCAGCTAGCGGCGGCGCATTATCATCATCCCCATCCGTTGAGCTCTAGCCCCTTAAATCCTCAAGCCTATAAAATGTCACGGAAATCACCCTCCATAGATCCCTTGGCCTCGCGCAGTTCTACTCCGCAACCAAATGAAACCACTAGTGAGATTTGTCATTTGGTGCAACAAAAGGCAGCAACTTTTGAGCTACGCGGTCGGGGTCACACTCGCTCGGAGCAGAGCACAATATATGGGGCAGCACATTCTACAGCATCAGTGGGTAGACAGGCGAAGCACAAATCAATAGATGATGCACCGGCCCCAGCACCAGCCATTAGAAACACAGCTCCTGTGCCTCAGCCACGGAATTTTCTCACGCTTGAACATGTGCTACAATACGGGGCACAGCGTTCCTCATGGTTACATGGCAACAGCGCCGACACAGAGGATTCTAGCGATAATAATACCGGGGTAACAAATGGAAGCGGGGCAGGAGGCGCCCGACGTCGGCCTCAAGGCGGACGGTCCAGTGTTCCCACTGTACTCTCTAACAGCAGGACAGCTGGTAATGGTTATCTATTGGATAAGAAAATGGAATCGTTGTATTTGGGTAACGCGTTGCGCACTTTGCCCCTCGGAGCCGAGGCGACTCAGTACCAGAATGAATGTTACTATCTGGAGGACTACAGCAGTGGAGGAAGTGGAAATGAGAGATTAGCAGGTGAGTTAGAAGAATTTCTATAATAATAAACAAAATAGGTCTGATTAATTTTTTTTGTCCACGCTTTCAGAGCGCCTGCACCATCCTCGCACTTCCAGTCCCAGCGAGACAAGCGGATCAGATCGTTACCTGCTTAACCGTAGTACCAATTCGCCTGCTAATGTCTTCCAGTTAGATCATTCCCACACAAAAGTAGGTCATGGCCTGTGCAATTTAAGCTTAGATCAGGGTTACGCCACGTTAGTGTCACCATCTCCCCACTCGAGCAATGGAGGAGTAGGGGGGGGAGGAGATAGTGGAGTAGCAAATATGACAAAAACGCAGAGTTCAGAACAGCACAGATCAACATCTGGCCCAACAGTAGCAAGCGGAGCCATTGGTCCTCCACCCTGGAATCGGAAAGGACCATTTCGAAGTGGGCCCTACTTTGAGCGCTTGCCAGACACTGCAGTTGTGCGCATTTTTAATTGGTTAGACAGCTGTGAATTGTGTACTGTGGCTCGCGTCTGTCGAAGATTCGAACAACTGGCCTGGCGTCCCATTCTCTGGAAATGCATTACCCTGAGGGGTGAACACCTTAATGGGGACAAGACATTGAAGATGATTTTTCGGCAATTGTGTGGCCAAAGTTGTAACGGTTCTTGTCCGGAAATAGAGCGGGTGATGCTTACTGACGGTTGTCGCATATCGGACAAAGGCCTACAAATGCTAACACGACGTTGTCCGGAGCTCACCCACCTCCAGCTGCAAACCTGTGTGGCTGTTTCCAATCAAGCCCTGGTAGAGGCTTTGAACAAATGCACTAATCTTCAGCATTTAGATGTAACTGGTAAGTAGAATAAGAAATAGAAAATTAAAGGTAACCCTTTTACCCTGCTCTATTTTTTTTTTTTGTGTTAGGCTGTAGTCAAGTGAGTAGTATCAGTAGTCCCCATGTGGAACCACCACGTCGTCTGCTTTTACAATATCTGGACTTAACCGACTGTATGGAAGTCGACGATATAGGCCTTAAAATTGTTGTCAAAAATTGTCCTCAACTTGTCTATCTATATCTTAGACGCTGCATACAAATAACAGGTAACAGTAAATATTTTCAGAGCAATTCACCTCAGCAGCGGGTGTTGATAGAAAATGCATATTTTAATTTTGATTTTACGTTGTTTTTTCAGATGCTGGTTTAAAATTCGTTCCTAGTTTTTGCGTTTCGCTTAAGGAGTTGAGTGTTTCGGATTGTCTGAATATAACTGATTTTGGACTGTACGAATTGGCGAAACTGGGAGCCGCTTTACGCTATCTTTCAGTAGCAAAGTGTGAACGGGTTTCAGATGCAGGATTAAAAGTTATAGCAAGGCGTTGCTATAAGTTGCGGTACTTGAATGCTCGTGGCTGCGAGGCCGTGAGCGATGATTCCATAACAGTTTTGGCTAGATCCTGTCCACGGCTACGAGCCTTGGACATCGGCAAATGCGATGTCAGCGATGCCGGATTGCGGGCACTAGCCGAAAGCTGTCCGAATTTGAAGAAACTGAGCTTAAGGAATTGTGATATGATCACGGATCGTGGAGTCCAGTGTATAGCCTACTATTGTCGGGGGCTACAGCAGCTAAACATACAGGATTGCCAGATATCCATTGAGGGCTATCGCGCAGTTAAAAAATACTGCAAGCGTTGCATTATCGAGCACACAAATCCAGGATTCTGTTGAAAGTAGAAAATGCGTATAAAAGCTAAGAGGCAGGCCATATGCAACAAAGATTGTTGGTTATTTGTAAACTGCATTGTATATATGTCTTTATAAATGAAGTGGAGCTGGACAAAACTAGGCTTAGGCTTAAGTAGACTAATTCTGGCTTAATAAATTATTTTTCAATTCCTTTTACTTCTCTGCCTCAATGAAGGTAATGATACCTATCAGGCATTAATTCCGGAATGTTCCTTAGTATAAATGGTGGCCGGACATCAAGAAATTGCCTAGTAACTACTTTTTTGCGCTTTTTTGTTTTTCGCGAACAATTCAGAGCAATTGTAGCACTTATATCTTTTGGCTCTGGTTTTGCTGCCATCTCCAGCCAATTGCTTGAATCTATGTAAGGATTAATCTCTAATTTGCTGCACCGTGTTCGCTTCAAATATCGTATAGTGAATTGCAATTGCCGAATATCATTCATGGCCACAAAAGTTTTATGGTTGATCCTTGTTAATACCTGTTCGTCAGCTTCTATACTGGCCAAACGTCGTTTCACTGACGTTCGAGTCTTCACCTGAGCCGACGATACACTGGCCTCCAAAGGCGCCATCACGTTGACACTTTGGCTTCCTGCGGTAGACTTTTTTGTTTCTATCAATTCCATTTGCCTTACACGTGTTGCCAAAGAATCTCCGGGCAACATTTCTCGCAATTTTTGAATTTTTTTTCGTTTAGTCAACGTTAACTTCTTTTTGTTACGCTCTACATAGTTGTCCAATTCGGCACGTAAAATGTTCATTAATTGGACCTTATACTCATAGTTCTGAAGCTCCTCCTCAATACTCTGTTGGATGCGGTTGTGTTTAACCTTAAAGCGTTGAAGCTCATAATGCAAGCGCTGAATTTTAATTTGATTCTTTATATGCTGTCGAACCAGGCGATTCCAAGTACGTTTCCAACCAACGTCCATTTTTTTTTTTAAATTTTGACAAAAAACAAAAAGGGTGAACAATTAACTGGTAGTTGTAAATTTAAAACCCTGTAAGCGATAACAATTGCGTTCTGAAGTATATCGATATATAACAATAATGTTTCGGGATATATCGATTAATATGCCAGTTTTAGAAGTAAACAGCTGACTGTCCAAAACGTGTTGTATAATTTGTAGCTTTTTTTTTATTATTTGTCAGTTTTTAAAGCGTTTCTCCAGCGGATTACACGGATAAGCATCCATGGCCAAGTATATTGCACAGATTATTGTCATGGGCGGCCAGGCTATTGCGCGAGCCTTCACCAAAGCCTTAAAACAAGAAATTGCAGCCTCGCAGGAAGCCGCCAAACGTGCTGGAGGAGGAAGACAAGGAGATAAAAGCGCGGAGTCCAATTTGCGAACAGGCAAGCTGCTGAATTATCCTATCAACAATATTTGTTAACCACCTAGTCCCTCGTTCAGGCATGACGTTGGAAGAGGCTAAACAAATCCTTAATGTAGAGGATCTCAAGAATGTTGACGCAATCGTGAAGAACTATGAACACTTGTTCAATGTCAATGATCGAGCAAAGGGTGGCTCCTTTTATTTGCAATCAAAGGTTTTTCGAGCCAAGGAGCGTCTCGATCACGAACTGAAAAGCCAACAAGAAAACTCCAAATCCGACGAGCCAACGGAGGAGGCGCTGAAAAGCCGGGCGCGGCAGCGCCGTTGATGTTCCTGCTCATAAAAACGCAACTAATTAGCTAATAATTGTTATAATGCAAGAGAAAAATTATGTGTTAGGGTATCAATAAAGCGACTTGTAAATAGACTGTTCCGGATGACAAAATAGTCTTGTGAATTTTGTGGTTACACTTAACATTTTGTTTTATCCGCCAGTCAATAAGTAATTTGAACGAATCAGAGCCAACAATAGACAGCCTACATTTTATTTCTATTTTAGAAACATAAACAAGTTGATTGTAAAAATAATCGGACTTGGGAGCCGCTGCTCTCTTAATGCGGCATTGCCGCATAGTTATCGTAAATTTTCAAAAAAGCGAAGCGAAATCAAGCATTTTCGTTGGTGGCCATTCGATTGCACATTCTACGTCGGTCGGTTGTCGATAATTTACTATGGAATTATTAATTATAAGTGTTTTTTGGTTTTTAAAGCTTTAAGAACACAAGGATTTGTAAACAAATAACATAAATTTCTGTGCACCCGTTTCGATTTTGCCAGACAATTTGGAACATAAACATTCCATTTGAAAGACAAAGGTATACTAAGAATGGAGCGTTGTTGTTGAATTGCTTCTTTAGAAGAAGACGTGTCAAGCTTACGTTTATTTTGATTAACAAAATTCAAGTCACAAAAAAGTACAAGAGAAAGAAATCGGCTAGTGCGCAAAAGCAAGTAATAGAAATTACAGAAGACAAAGGAAACATTGTCACAGTGAATTTTCCAGCCAGACCACTGTGAGAGAGTTCCAGCCAGACCAAAAGGAACGCGGAGAACGAAAGCGGACGACAACGCCAAAGTAAGGATGTGCAATTTTCAATTTTCAGAGGACCTTCGCATAGACAAGACGAAAATCGCTTCGATTCGCTAAATAGAAACTTTGGGAATACTGTAATAATTTTTAACTAGTAAAAGCAGTTTAAGTTAAAGTGGCATAATTTTTTGTGGATAAATCAAAAATCGATTGAAAAGTTTATAAATTTGTGTAAAAGAAACGAAACCAAAAGAAAAGCAAAACGAATTTTTAAATCATTACACAATTTATACGTTTGCTGTTTATTGATTTTTCCCAGTGCCCAATTATTTATTGTTTCTCACATTTACAGCGTGACAAGTTAAAAGTAAAGAAAAAGAATTTTATATAACTCAACGGCCTTCTGCAAAAAAAAAGTGAAAAAAGAAATCTGAAAACATAAAGAAAGTCTGAAAAAGTAAAGAACCCCTTTGGAGACAAGAAAGAGACAGAAGCCAGAGAGGCAACTGGAACTGAACTGGAAGTGAAACTGAACTAAATCCCTTCAAGCTTTAGCAAACCAAATGTTTTCGGGTCTAACAAATCAATTCACCTCACTGGTGGGTGCCGTCAAGGGTGGAACAGGCGATGAAGATGTCCCAGCTCCAACTGGAGATGCTGCCACTGCAGCCGCCTCAACGTCAGCCGAGACTGCACCAGCGGCGATAGAACAGGACTCAGCTACAGTTGCAGCAGGAGGTGAAGGGCTTGAGGGCGAAGAAGCTGGCAAAAGGTGAGTCAAAACAAATTAACTGAATCCCAATTATATATAATAAAGTTAATTCCGAATAAACAATTCGGTTTGACAAAAGCCGAAACTCAGACTTGTTTACCGAACTTGTTTTAGGATTACTGTCTAGCTCTAAGACTGATTTAAGAGAAGGCCAATTCACTTACATGTGTAGTTGATAGGCAACCCTGTTTATTTGTTTTGCGCTTTATTGGGCCCTTTGTGTCAAGAATCTGTTTTTAATGCAAAAAAATATGGAAACTGATTACTTTTGTTAGTTTTTCGTCATTTCTTTATTGCCTTTACCTAGCGTGTCAAGTCATCCTTACTAAGTGACTTGTTACAGTCAAGCCCTGAAGACCCTTCGAATTTTTTTGGCCATTTATTTTGCATTGCACATTCGCACATGTGATTGAACATAATTGCTGTGAAAAGTGCAAACAACAAATGGCGCCCCAACAGATTTTCGACAAAATGTTTTGGAAATGTGTCAAGGCTTCTATCATTTTGAAAATAAGAAATGCAATATTAATGCAGATCGTCTTTTAAGAATATGATGAATGACATATTTGATTTATACGTAATCTTTACCCATTTGATAACGTTGGATCAACAAAATCCATTTTCTCTGATTTACAGACTCTATAAAATGACTTTATTATTTACCTAGCCACTTTTTTTTAGCTTATTTCAATTTTTGAAAAGGAAACTTTGATAGATGTTTGCTATTTTGGTTAAGGAACCTAAAAGCAAACATGATGATTTTCCTAAAAAAAAAATAAGTGTTATGTAGTTTTGTTATTCACAAAAGGCAAGTTAATCCTCTACTCTATTAATACCTCAACTTGTTGCCTTTATCCTTTAGACAAGTTAAGCCAACTGTGCTAACACAACATTTCCTCCCTAACCCAAATGTAATTTTTCACCAATATCGGACTTTAATATTGAATTCTATGAGCTCTCCGTTTTCTTCATTACACCTTCCCCGCTTTTGGGGTTTAGGTCTTCTGTTGAGCATGTGTCGCGGATTGAGGAACACGTTTTGTAGCCAGCTGTCAACAGCTGTTGGCAACATGCTGATTATTTTTTCTAGCTTTGATACGTTACGACAGCTTTTCACTTTTTCGATTTTATCTTATCGTTGCTCCTCTTCTTTTACAATGAATTGACTTTAACAATTTTTAAACGGAGACTTAAAAGTTCCATTAAATCCAAAAATTTATTTTGCACGTGCCTTATGCATAACCACAAAATGTTGAGTCACGCCACGAAATGAACACTCCCCATACTATCTATCCTTAGTTTTGCCTTTTTTGCTTTTTGCTAATACAGTTTTTTACCAGCTTTTTTCATTCTTGTCATCCAATGTCACAGAGAGTGAAATACAGAGAGAGCAAAGAAAGCAGAGAGAGAAAGTTGGGAGTTCTCTTGGGTGGTTCCATTCCAGTTTCCATTTGACTTTTGCTTATGTTATGGATCGATATGCCAGAGAGAATAGGTGAGAAAGTTGGAGAGCAGGCTTAAACTTTTGCTCTCTTTACACATGTGATGTGCCTTGTAGCAAAAAAAAGGGCCTTCTCCATCTCCTCGCCCCGGTCTTGTTGTGATTTTACATTTAATAATTGTGCATTCAGAAAACGTGGCGAATCAAAAAAGAAGACGGAGAATCAAAGTATTACCAAATCCCTATAATGTTGATTAAATTAATATATTTAATTACATATGTGTTACGGTGCATAAAGTAAAGCTCACGGTGATTGACATTGTTAGGCAGAAAAACTGTAAAAGCATATGGTAGTCCCCCGTTTGATGTATATGTATCTGTTTTCGTTTACTTTTTTTGACCAGTTCAAAATATATTGCGATCTGTAATATAAGGAAAATGTGCATTTTGTTTCAAATTGTATGTTCAGGTGACAATATATGTAGATACAAAATCTATTTTAAAACTATAAATTTTTTAATAATATTGGTTTTCAAACAATTATATTGCAGAACGCAATTTTCCCCAATTCATCTATTTTCCGTAATTTTATAAGTTTATCGTCTCCTTCTGTCTTTTTTTACCTGACTGTGTGTTTTTGCAACGTCATGGCCAAAGATGTTGTTAGTGTTTTCAAGGACATTCACACTATTTGCAGTATTTTCTCACACACACACTGTCTCTTTCTTTCTCATACTTTCACTCTTCAACCATTTTCTTCTCTCATTCTCGCTCTCTCTTTGTGTTGCTCTTGCTCTCTATATCACACACATAGCTCGGCGAATGTCTAAATTATGCACATAAAAAAACGAGAAAAAAGAGAGAAGCGGCATAAGGATATTATTATCCCAGTTTTAAATTGTTTAGCAAATAAGCAGGACAAACGAGCTTGCATTTTTAATTCCGCATGACATAATTGGAACTTCTCTGCATATACAAGGAACAAAGTAAGAGATATGGATATGCGGGTATTTTTATAAATTTATGTACTATAGGCAATCACAAAAGTTTGCCACCACCATATGAGAAGAATATAAAAAAAATATAAGCCAAATTTAAAATTTGTCTCTTACACTCTATGTCACACATCTTATCCCGACAATTTAATGTTTTAATGATTAAAAAAAAAAAATTAAACCCAATTTTACTGTTTTTTCGACAGATGGTAGCGGTATGATATATTAGTCCGATTATTACATAATAAAGCAAAAAGGTTTAAGAGTTTAGCTTCAATAACTTCGATCGTTCCAATGGCAGCTATATGATATAGTAGTCCGATCCGAGCCGTTTAAGAACTTGACCCGCCTATGGCAGTAAAAAGCTTATATTCCGAGTCTCGGGTCAGTATCTTTTAAACTGAGAGCGTAAGAGGCATAGAAACAAACAGACAGGCAGACGGACATGGCTATATCGCTTTGGCTTCTTATGCTAATCAAGAATATATTTATATGATCTTTATGGGGTCGGAAACGTTTCTTTTTTTTTCGTTACTAAGATCTGACCAATTTTATGTATAATACTCTTGGCAATGGCTTTAAAAACTTGTCAGCCTTTCAGTATTGATAGGATAAACATTACGGAGATAAAGCAGGAATCTTAAGAAAGTGCATGATGTAAATAAAAAACCCATTCAGTAGTATTTTATCGACAAGTAGGAAAGAACACAAATTACATAGTTTTGTACAAAAAAAATCAGGATTTCATGAATTTGCGCTTTACAGTCGTGTCTGTCTTTTGTTTAATATTTTGCCAGATTATGAATAGACTCGCTCGCGTGTGGCAGAGCTTACTGGGATGCATAAAATATTTTTAGCCGCTGTGGCATAATATTTGTCAATCTCTAAATCTATAACATTTTTCTGAAACTTAATTTTGTTTGGTTGATTTGAGTCGAAATATTCGTGAAATGCATAATTAATATTTGGCGAGGAGTTTTACACATTTGAGTCATCAACTGCATCATTTTGCACCTCATAAATTTCAATGATCATGCTTTTGACGGTTTCTAAAACATGTTTTTTTTTCATAGGACAAAAACCCTAACTCCTTAAGTGGAGGGTTTGAAAATATTCCAACCAAATGAACAAAAGTTGGCTGAAATCTTACTTCTAAAGAATTTAAGGTTTTCTTTGTTACATGTTCCATAACATTGAAGTCGAATATTTCAACTTTTTAATTTTACAGGACAATTTGTCGAAACAATCTTTAAAAGATTTAACAGTTGCGTTGCCGAATTTTATATTTTTTCGGGTTGAGCGGTCTAACCTAAACGTCCGCACCCAATCCGAAATTGGATTTTCCAATCCGTACTCATAAAAACCCAGCCAGTGCCCACTTCTACTTGTGTGGGTAAATTTGTGTTTTGCCGATAATTGAAAACTGCAAACGGTAGCTGGAGCTTATGCTCCTCTTCTCTTCTTAATGACAATTGACCTACAGCTCGCCTGCCATTTAATTGTGTAATGAAATACGCCAAGTCATATATGTAGGTACAAATCTAAACACACACACGCATAAACAACTTACCAATTAAGATGATAGATTGACTGCTAAAGCTTTTATAAAGTGTGCTCTAGGCCACGTTCCCGTTTGATCTCACAAGTCCTTGATGGTTGTTTTTTTGCTAGTACAATTGTGGCGCTAATAATGAAGCATATACAATATTTGAAAAATAATTCGGTTCCTTTTACCCAGGAGAAAAAAAAATTTAAGCAAGTTGCCAAACCAACTGGGATATATGTACCCTGTTTCCGACACATAATTTACAACCTTTTTGTTATATTGTGTTGATTTCCATGTTTTTTTCTTTCTTGCAACGAACACGTACCAATTGAATGCCATCTATCTCACTCCAGGCGACCCCCCTTTTTGCTTTTCCTTACCATATTTTACCATATGGATGCAGGGTATAAATATCACTTTATTTAAGTCAATTGCATAGTTTTTAATCTAACGGAACCATCTTAGGAACCGAAATTAAATATACATTTTTTTCATGTTTTCTTTTTCAGGTAATTATTATTGAAAAGCAAAGGTGTAAAAAATTGAAGTAAATGGAACGATAGATATGGAAGAATTGGTTTGTAGTCAATATTAGTAAATTGAACTTAATCGTTTTTTATTATTTTCGTATATTTATTTTTAGTTTTTATTTTTTTCCCGTTTGTTTTTAGAATTCCAAAATCATCATCACTGGTAGATTCATTTGTCATCGAAGCCAAGTAAGTTTTTATTTGTTTTGTTTTGTTATATTTTTGCAAAAAGGATTTATTTATTTTGGTCAGAACTGTGCATCGCATAATTGTAAACATATATATAAACATATGAAATACAAAGTATATACACAATTTCCATATGTAGTATATCCACATAGTCTTCACCATCACAATAAAAGAAGTTTTTGGTTGTTTAATTATAAATAAATTTTAGAAAATTCATAAAACAAAATATGTGTGTATCTAAAGCATAACACTAAAGTTCGTACGAAAAGTACAGTTTTGTTAGTGTACATATATAAAATAGATGATTCTCGCTTATACAAGCGTTTAACCTGCCTGTTCATTATAACCTGGGTGTAATATAAAAGGGTATATTAAAGTCGCCAAAATGTACATATAAAACAGGCAAAACGAAACGGTTCCGAACCCATAAAGTAGATATATTCCTGATCAGCATCAACAGCCGAGTCGATATAGCAATGTTTGTGTGTCCGACTGTTGCGTGGCAAGAATCCTGCCTTTTATCCATCCCTTCATCTTAGCTTCTTTCTTTTTTCCCTCATTTACAAACTTATCCCCTTCTTCTATAAATCGTTCGATAGAAGTTTGCTAGATTTATTTATTTGTCCAGCGAATGCGAATGTGTAAATTGTCTATGCTTGTGCAAATGAGTACAAACATTTATTTAATATATTAAAACATAAAAATTTGTGTCAACGACCATTAACAAGAAACAAATTTAACATATGTGAAACAGGAAGTTATAAGAAGTACGCAAGTTTGACACCACATTGTTTTTAGAAGAAAAAAACAATTTTAACAACACCTGATTCACGTTTACGCTGTAAGAAAAACAAATTGTAATAGTTAAAATAGTCAAATGGGAGACACCATACTTACAACATAATATTCGAGTGGAGCACGGCAAAGTGGACATACTCTCGCTCGACACTCACTATAGACTTTTATAATGCACCGTCTACAAAATGAATGTCCGCAAGGCGTGCTCACTTTATGGCGCTGCAGACATAGGCACACAGCGCAAAATTCACTACTTTCATTCATTTTTCGGAAGAACAAGTTTAATTTTACTATTTCACTTGACACATTTCTTAATTGTGTAAAGAGAGATAAGATGCTAAGCCACCTATCTCAATTCCCAAATTATAGAGAAACATATTTTCCTTGCCAAACTTTCCGCAGACTACATATTGTAGTCATGTAAATCCGCATCGTTGAAAATGTTATAAATAGCAATTAGCTATAAGGATACCTATTGATTAAACTTTTTTCTAATGTTGCGTAAGTTGCGTGGATTGGATTTTACACATTTTTTTTTTTGCGGGTTACTGTGGCAATTGTCACATTGTTTGACATTTGCTACATACGTGTATAAAAATAGTTTTTTATGTATTTCTCATCCTCCCCTTCCCTCGACGGTTGCTAAAAGATTATCATGTGTCGACAAAATAGAGCAAATATTGATTGCTAGTTATTCAGTAAATGAATGCGCGCTTACATACATACTCATTTCTCTTTCTCTTTTTTGTCATCCGCAGTGGCTGGCTGGGCAGTGCCAAAGGATGGCTAGGAAATGCCTCCATTCCGTCTATGCCAGCAATGCCGGCCATGCCATCGATGCCCTCAATGCCAGCAATGCCATCGATTCCATCGATACCTGGTCTACGCAAAACTGGAGGCGCTGAAGGTGCCGCTGAGGGAGCCGAGGGAATCGGCGCAGCTGAAGGCCTAGCCGCCGGTGTCGGAGGTGGAGCTGTGAGTGGTGGCGAGGATGACGACAAATCGAGGTATATTAGGTATGGGTGCCGGCTTAAGAATGACGGAATTTTTTATACAACAAATGATCGAAGTAATAACTTATCATTATGAACGAGTGACGCGTTTGGTATTTATATTTAATTTTCATTTATTTTGTTTTGTTTAAACTTTAAACAAAATCTGAGCAGACTTCTTTACTTAAAAAATGAAGTTGCCTTTTTGCTAAGTTTTGTTTTTCAAGTTCGGAGCAACTAATGTTTTTTTTATTTTGCTTTACTAGCACTAGGATTGTTGATATTATCGTAAAATATAAAAATTTGCAAGTTTGGCTCAAACATTTTTTGCAACTAGTTAAAAAATGTATTTAAAAAGAAAGTCAGAAAAAATCCTTAAAAACTTAAAAGCCCTTTTTGTATTAAAGATCAATTTTGTGGATTGATTTAAATCGGTATACTCAGAAATATCAGCAATCTACTGAGCACAGTAAATATTTACGTAACCTAACCAGCGTAACTGACAATTTTAATATACAATTTTTATCTATATACTCACACACTTATTTTCTATCTATATATACTAATTGTTACCTAAAATTTTGGACTTTATTTATTTAAAAAAACTTTACAAAAGACTCTTGTTTCTAATTCAAGTTACACATTTGATTACTAATACGTAATACTACTGTAACCTTCCTTTTTTGTTGTACAAGCTCTTTGAACGTTTTTGTATGTTTCAATTGAAATGATAATGTTTTCAAAAATTGGCATAGCAAATGAAACACAAAATTTTGTCCAATTGCATATATAAAAAATAATTTACCATCAATATTTTAAATTGCACAGTAGTAAGACATTCAATGTTTTTGGTTAGAACGTGTCTTTCTTAACTGACTAACAAACCCTTAGTCGGAAAAAAATATCTGCCTTAATATACATATACCATATAACTTGGCATTGGTATCATTTATCTCGAAGCTAATCACATTTAGCTTTGCATCGCCATTCTTGTCCTTTGTCCGTTGCAAATCGTAGGATTGTAGTGCTTTAAATCTAGTACTTTGACCGACATTCATAAAAATCATTTGATTTAAAAAGACAATTAATATTTGGCACAGAAAAATCGCACACTCCCGCTTTAGCCAAAAACATTTGTTGTGCAAACGAGGGTAAATAAGGTAAGTATTGTAAAGGGACAAAATTTTAAGTTAAACCTGTCAAAATAAAGAGAAAAACAGAGCCCATTTCAATACATATCATGAAAATCATTTGTCATTCCACAACTATTCATTGATACAATTTTGAGCACAGATAATTTCAATTCTTGCTTTTTTTTATTGCTATCGTTTAAAATTTGTTCGTTCGAAACGCGTAATAAAAATCATTAACTGCCCCCAAGTATCAGAGATTCCATCATTATTGAGCGGCCCATCAAAAAACCAAAACCGAATGAAAAAATATGTATATCGAAGTCAAAGGATTAAAGATATCTGGAATAAAAGTCGAATGACTGATTCAGTAGCTACAAGCAAAACAAAACCTTTAAATAAAACTCTATTCTAATTGTTGGTAGTTGTTTATGATTTTTCATTTCGCAATGTTGTATAGCTTTATTTTCATTTTTCTCATGGGTTTCTCTTCTTTGTTCTGTGTGTAGCAGCCTTTGACCAACTGACAAATCATTTTCCCTACCCTGTGTGCTCCTTTGTGTCCATTTATCTCTCTTTTTCTAAAGATGTTTCTTGTTCCTAATGTCAAAAGTGACACAACGTAGTCTCACTGCATGCTCTCTGATCTGATATCCATACTTTTTCCTGACCCCTGAACATTATTCTTCTTTTCTTTCTATATGTTATCGTGCTAATTTATTTGATTTCACTTTCTCGTATTTAATATTTGTCATTCATTCCACACATACCAATGCATAACACTTATAAAATGCAGCCGTAATATAGTACATAAACACTTTTTGAAACTGTACAAAAAACGTTGTAAATATGAACAATCTTTTTCACTAGTTACATCCAACCGTATACTAGCGACTAACACTTCACATATCGAGTGGCATAGCAAACTATGTAGTAGTAATGCATCTTATCTTTTAGTTCTTCAGGATTTTCATAGATATAAAAATAAATTGTTAACAGCTCGAGTTTTTAAATTAAATATTTAACAATTTTAACAAGTAGCATGATACTCCTCGTTTTCTGAGGAAGATTTGGATATATTGCATTGGGCTGTGGGTCAAAACACTGTATGATATAGCCACCAACACATTTTTTTATTAATTTTTGTATAAACATTTTAAAATTAGCATGGAAAACAGAAAATAAAATAATGCGCCATAAAAATTAAAAACTTACAATCCATTTTTTCCCTCTTTTTGCTTTCTCTTTACATATTTTTAAAATTTTTTTGTTTGTTTGCACTATGGATGCCAAAATCAACAACAAAAATGTCCTAATTACAGTGCCACAGAGGGCGCTGATTCGCATCCAGCATCGGGCGGCGGAACGCCAACTGGCGATGAGGGACAAATTGGACAGGGTAAGGGCGATGAAGTGAAGAGTACGTGTCTTAATTCAAGCCAATAACGTGAATGAAAAAGATTGCCAAATTGCTTTCAACGACAATTGCAAAAAAAGCGGTGACAGGTTACTTACCCAAACAAAATAAAAATCATTTGATAATAAGCCTGTTTGACTTATTCTTAAGCGAGTGCAAATCTTACTTTTGACAGCTATGTATGTACATATATAAAAAAAAACTACTTCGAATTTTCAGTTACGACAAAAGTAACACAACAGGCCAAACACTTTGGGTCATTCTTGTCATCGGCTATCAGTAAAGCTGGCAGTAAAATCAAGGAAACAGTGAAAGACAATGTAAGTAAAAACTCTTAATAATGGCCACGTTTCAATTTCTATATATTTCAACTCTTATTTTTCTTTGCAACTCCTAAAGACCATACTGGAGTCATTCAATAAAGAGCAGGAGGCATTTATTAAAGGTCAAGGTGGTGCTGGCAATGGTGCAGCCCCATGGATGGGTCACGCCAATGAATCTAAAATTAAGGAAGAAATTTTGGGATTATCACAGGATCGGCGCAATTTTGTGCGTGCACCGCCAGCTGGCGTGGACTTTGAGTTCAGTTATGATACTGCCTACCCAACAGCTATAGCTATTATGGCAGAGGACAAGGCTCTCGAAACAATGCGTTTTGAGTTAGTACCCAAAATGTAAGTAATAAAAAAAATAAACGAATTTTAATAGGATTACTGAGATATCATTTATAGAATTACTGAGGAGAACTTTTGGCGAAATTATTTCTATCGCGTCTCACTGATCATTCAGGCTGCCGAGTTGGGCACTCTAGGAGCTGATGGAGTGGGTCAGGCCTCTAGCGGTGAAGATGGTAAGTTTTATGTGGCAAGGAGTGGCTTTACCGACAAATGAAGTCCACCCACTTTCTCTTTGAAAACGGTTCTCTCGGTTATCGAAGCAAATTAAATGAATCTCGTCCACACGAAACACATACTCGTTACTCGCGCTGTCTATCTCTCTCCCGGCTTTACCTTATCTCGCTATCTTGCTATCAACCTACCTATCTCTCTCTTATCCTATTTTTAAGTCAAAGTTTTTGTTTTAATTTCTTTTAAACACACGCTCCAATTTTTGTTTGTTTTAATTTTCATCTTTTTGCTCCTCCTCTTTCTCTTTCTGTGTCTCGCTCTCGGTTAGCGTCTTTTCTACACCGCAAAGAAGTATGCTCAACTCGTTTTTGTTTATGCATATTTTGTTCCAATTTCCATTCGTAAAACAAATACTTATAGGTTAACATTTTTCAACTATTCTCACCTCAGTCTCGCGTCTTCCCTAATCGACTCAGCGTTGCCTATTTTTCAACAATTTTCTCTAATCGGCTTCCTCTATAATTTTATTATTTTGTTTATGTTGTTTTGTTAAATAATTACCTTTACTTTTACTTTATTTTCTTCTTAATTTTTGTTTTTTGTTTCGTTCTAAAAATTACATAAAAAATGAATAACTAAACAATACTCAACTGAAACTCAGAAACACAAAGTCAAAATTCCAACTGTCCAGCCAAGAATATAAAATTACCAATTATCGCATCTCCGATTGATATTTTTGAGAAGACCACTTTTACCGCTGCTGCTGTAGTCCCAGAATCAGAATGTACAGCAGCAGTAGTAGGTACAAATGATGCTGCTTTTGCCGACCAGGTCAAAATGCAAGATAAATCAAAAGATCTCAGTGCAAAAATGTCAGAGTCCGAATTTGTTTCGGATGAATTTCAGTCCACCAATGAATCCGATTTGGCTGAAATTAAAGATGGTATGCGTAAACTGGGCATAGACAGTATGACCCAGCCTCAGGTGCCGGTTTCTATGGCCAACGCCGCATCCAATGATGGTAAGAGTGCAAATTTTCACACGTTTTTATTTTTAAAATTTCTGAATATTTTATTTAAAACTTGTTTTTATTATTTTCATGTTTGTGTCTTTTTTTCTTTAGTTACTGATAGAAAAAATTACTAATACCCTCAAATCACATTAAAAAAAGGAAATTTTCCGGTCTATTGCTTGATAGCTTTGGCTTTTTACCTATCGGGACAGTTAGTTCTTGAGGTAATTTTAGCAGGTTATACTTCGTTTTCCAAAAATTTTTTCCAAATATGAGCCCATTGGAACCGTTACAATTTTTTGAGGTCTAGAAATAATATAAGTCATAAAGTGAAAAAGTATTCGATCCTCTTTTATAAAATAGTTTAAATCTCAAATGTTCGGAAAATTAAATTTTTATATAAATCAAAAATAAAAAAATTATAAATGGTATGTAAATTTACTTTTTATATGTGATTTTTGGGTTGTGGTCAAGTTTTTCCATTTTGTACAAACATTTCCACGCATTTCTTACTAACCCAAAAGAAATATATTTTGGGCTTGTTCATTTATACAAACCCACATTGCATACAACCTTCATGCACATTTGTATACATTTACATCCATAAATATTGATTGATTTTCCATACTGCTTTCATTTTTGCGGTGCATTTATTAAACTGAAAAAATAGACTAGATTTAGATCGGGCTTGATCTAGAGCAGAATCAAAATCACTTTTTATATCAGAATGCACTTATCAGCACAAATAACAAATATAAATTCTCTTTGACATGTGTGTCCCTTGTCTATAAATTAGCAACATAACAATTGCTGCCAGTTTCGGTCCATCTGATAGATAATATTAATCGGGTGTTCTTTAATTTTTTCACAATCAACTAATAACAATGAAAATTATTTAAATAAAAATCAAACAATGTAAATGTGTGTACAAATTTAAGTGTAAAACCAAACAATTCTCTTTTTCTCCTCTGCTCTCTGTTTCTTTCTTTCCTTTCTTTTTTTGTAAATTATATTACTTTTTTACTTATCATGAAATGAATATACCTACAGCTCTGGCATTTAATTATTAACTTTCTAACACTTATACCAATATTAATTGATGAATAAAACCAATAAATGATAATAGAAACCGATAAGATAACTAAAAAAAACAGTATAACAAACTATTATTACATTAAAATACAAAGATCTGCAAACTTTAGGATGAAGCTGAACTCTAGTCTAATGTTTCGTACCCTTTTAACAAAAAAAATAAACAAGTAAACCAAGCAAACGAACAAAACAAAAATAAAAAATTTGAAATTAAAACATATATCTACTATAAATTCTTGAAAAAGTTGAGTATGACCAAAATAATGAAATAATCCCCAAGAAACCTCTTCATTTACTAATTGCATACATATATACTTATATATTGATAATCCTATATTTTCGATTAATAATGACTTCCACACAGTTCTAATTAGATATTTTTTAAACAATTTGTCAATTAATCCTTTATTTTTAATTTAGTTTGATTTCCGAACAATTCCCCTTCAAAACAAACAGCCTAAATTCCATTCAATCGCGAAACGCACACTTTGAACTTTTTTCCCAATCTTACACTCAATTCAAATTTAGTCAACGGTCAACTAAAGTATTTGCTGTTAACAAAATCATTTCTGTTTTTCATGTATGTATTTCTTTTTTGGTTTATTTTCGAAACATCTTGCAGAAGATTGAATGGACAAAAAACGCTAAAGAAAGTCTAAATTCATAATGCAACAACCAAAGCAAACCGAAAACCAAAACAAAGACCCACAAGAAGAAGAAAACAAAAAAATTATGAAATGCATATAAAAAAAAACATATATATATATATATATATATATATATATATATATATAAAACAAACATATATATATATAACAACAAAGTATTCACGCATTATTTATATATAAACCGATGACAAAAACAAAAAAGAACAAAAGCCCCTCAAAAATGTTACTGAAACTAAATTTTGTGTGGTAAGTTAGAAATTGTTGATTGAACAAACAACAAAAAAAAAAAAACAAAAACTAAAATTTATGAAATTTTCTTTTAAACAATTTGCAAAACTTTCAGTTCAGTTTCGTTTTTGATTTTCAATTGCATATGAATATCAATCTATTGAATAGATGCAAAATAATACAACCAAGTTTGGAATCATTTTTGGATCTCTGTTGATTGTTGTCGCTGTTTTTCTCGCTGCCCCTCTTTATCTAACTTTGTATCCCAATATGGATATTGATGTTGTCTGTGTGTGTGTCTGTGTCTGTTGATAAATTATTTTCCTTTTTTTTTACCGTTAAACTTGAAGTTTTATTTTGCATTTTTTAATTTTTACTATATCATGCCCCGATATCTTCCAACTAGTTGTCATTTCTCGATTTTGTCCATTATCACTATTTTTGAGAGAGCTAAGCTTACTTGAGCGATCCGATATTCAACAGCACCAAAACCAAAATAAGAAACAAAAGTTTCCATTGAACCAACACTGGATACAGATTCTTTAAGACGAATTATCTATGGCTGAGCTAATGAATAATTATGTTTGCTTTTATTAGTTTTCTTCAAATATTTAAATCTGAATCTATATGAGAAATGTGCTATAAGTGTTGCAACCAACTCGCCACACAAAATCGAAAAATGCAAAAACCCCGGCTTTTTAAAAAAGGCATCAGCATTTCGTGGTCCCATAATAGAAAAACTTGTTAGTCCCTGTCCATTTCTATGAGTCTTTCGTCTATCTCTGCCTCTCGGATTGACCCTGACATCTTTTTTAATTTTAGAATAATTTTTTAACATTGTTCTACTATTGCGCTAGCTTTTTTCAACTTGACTTGCTTTTTTGTATGAGTATACGTAGTATATAATTAATGCTTGAATTTGTGTTACTTAGAAAAAATGCTGTAAATACACATAATTATTTATTTCCCCTTCATATAATATTACATGTTATTACGTATAAAGACATCCATACCTGTATATGTATATCGAATACAATTACATCTTTTGGTTGTGGACTTTTCAAGCAAGTCTATAAACACTTTATTAATTAATTGAGGTTTTAAATTAAGGCATTGAAATTGGTTATTTATTGAACAATCGATTGCATTCATTTTGCGTATAACGACTGAAATAAAATTGTTCCTACTTTTTGTAGACGAATACTTTACAGTTGCTGTGCGCATACCCAAACGTATTACAGTGTGCGAAACTCTATGTCTTAATTATGTGCCAAGAGATTAGACCGAGCAAAAGGTAAAATTGAGTCCCATAGACTTGCTTGGGAAGGTCACTTAAACCACAAACTATAAGGGCAGATTTAATTAAAAATATTTTGTAGCAGTTATAATTGCTTGCTATGAGACACTTTCGACAATAATAAATAAAAATAACGATATGTATGGCCATAACTATAACTATGTATACACTTTAAATATCTATGCATATATACGAATATACTAAATATAGTTACATGTAAGCCACACATTTACTAATTTTTTTTAACTTATCGAAACAAAATTATCCACAGAAGAACAATGGGAAAAGGATTTGGAAGCTGAACTAAAAGACTATGAAGTGGTCGACGAAGGTGGAACTGGCAATGGCCGCAGAAAACTGGATGGTAAAGATGATGCGAATGCTGATGAGGATGAACCGACAATATCAAATTTGCGCACACGTTCGACTAACAACGATTGGGAGGAATATGCCGATTTAATTGAGGATACCGATGATTTAAAGTAATTAAGAGCTTATATCGTAGTTTTTTCTAAGTTGGCCTCTAAGTTTTTATAACAATCTATAATTTATTCTTTCTTTTTCATTCCTTTCCAATCTCTATGTTTACCCCCATTTAATTATTAATGTATCAAAAATTATTTTTAAAACTATGTAAACCAAAATTAAAACCTTTAACACCAACAGAACTTTAAAGTGCCTAAAGCGCACCATGTTGGGCTATCCATGAGAAAAATTGGCCTATCAAAGAATTTGTTAAAGGGGCGTTATATTCAGTTACATTAAAACATGATATAAGACACTAAAACAAAAACTGAATCCTTACATATATTTTATACCAAACGATATGCAGAAACCGGAAGAATGTCGTTAACCTTGTCCTTTTCTAGTTTGTTATTGTGTGTAGTCGGAATTACATACCAATTGTTCAGCACACGAAATAATTATATATATATATATTTATTTGGCTGTCAGTAAACTATCCAAAATTCAAATTAAACGAAGAATATATTGAGAATAAAACCACATAGCTTCAAAGGGATACGTTTTGTTATTTATATATATACAGATAAATTAATGCATTTGAATTTAATGTGTAAAAATTATTATAACAATATAGATATATATATATATATATATATATATATATATATACATACATATATGTATATCATTGTGTAATCAAATGGTACATACACAATATATATACATATATACATATATATATATATATATATATATATATATACATATATGTATACCATTGTGTAATCAAAAGAAAAAAAGTAAAATTAATAAACTAAAACAAACTAAAGTTGGTAATTTTTATTTGTAAACACAAAAAACATGATTTCATTGTTAATGTTAAAAAAAAAGTTAGCCAGGAAAATAACAAATATTATTTGGCCAGTGCTTAATATTAATGCTAAATTAATAAAAAATAATACATTTTTGTTTAGCCAACAGCAGTCTTAATTTCTCCTCAATTGCAACTTCCTTAAACAAAAATGCCAAAATGAGAAAACTATGACACAATATTGGTTAAAATGCAATTAAATAAACACAAAACAACAAAATGCAATTATAAACAATAAGCAGTTCAAATAACAAAGAAAACAAAAATCTTTAAGGTTAAAAATATATATATATGTATACAAGATATATATATTTCACTAGACAAATTTTTATGCATTACAAACAAAAATTCTATATTATCCATGTTTTTGCTCTAAATGTCTAACTAATTGTTAAATGAGAAAAGCGAATAAAAACGTTCAAGAAAGGTCAAACTTTATTTTCTGCAGTTGAGAACGAAATAAACGCTATAAATGCGAAAAGCAAGGATTATAAATTATTCTACTTATAAATGTAAACATTAAACTGTATATTGAACATACAAAAGAAAATATTTTAGATTCCGATTTGCTTTGTGCGTTTTTAAACCAGTTGGCAACGTAAATAAAACTGACTTAACTATACGTTGAGAAAACACATAATAATTAAATATAATGTTGAAACTTATGTATTTTACAGCAAACCGAAGATATCAAAACAAAAGCCCACAAACTCCTTATACACAAGCATGACACATTTTATTATGACAAACACACAAAATTCGTTGACACATGCAAATTCCATGATGAGTCTAATATAATAATATATGTATATGTATATGTACTAATTAGTATATCACTTAAAAATCTATGAATATTTTCGTTGTTTAATTAATTAAAACAGCAAAAACGAAATAAATCTAACAGACACATGCCGAAAATTTAGAAATTCCACATACAAAGAAACTTCAAATAGAAATATCCACAAATTAATAAAAAACGGAAAAAAAAACTGTTCATTTGTGTAAAGTTTAGTAACAAAGAAAACATATATATGTATATTATATATGAAACACAATTTAATGAAAAAATAACATCAACTAAAGTAATAAAGGAAAAGTGTATAACTATTAAAACTAAAGAAAACAAACCAAATGCTTTCAGTTAAACCAACTTTTTATTTTTATTTAATTTTCGCCGTCTTTTTCGTAACCGATAAGCACACAAAAATACTAAAAAGTATAGAAAGAAAAAATGAAGAGAAAGAAAAAGTGCTTAGCGTTATTATGCAAACGCTTAAGAGGTTAAATCAAATCTTTAGCAATAGATTTCTCTTAAAATCTGTTTTATTGATATATGTGTACACCATATTTACCGTTGCCATAGAAACTGTTAGGAAATTCAAAAAGTCAGCTTTAAAGAGGAGAAGTCAGTAACTTAAAGTTCTCTTATAATTTCCAGAGGATTCTATGAATATACGAAAATTTAAATTTTACCCAATTGCCTATTCGAATGAAATTTTCAAAAATTTCGTTTAAATTTTTAAAGTTTTGATGTGCAGTGCCAATCACCAAAATCATAAAAAAAGTATCTTATCTGGCATAGAGACATTACCATTTATGTATATGTTAAAGGTACAGTGCTTATCATATTTATAACCCACTTTTAAACGAAAAAACACATTGGCCCAAATGAAATGTTTAACATGTCTCATTGAAGCCACTAACTTTAACAAGATGTCCTTTTCGAGATTTTGCCATTCATTTAGAATTTGCATTTTAAGGTCTCCAACTGTCTTAAATTGACGATTATTAGCATACACCCATTTTGCAAAAATACCACAGACATTTTTGATCCTTTTTCAAATCATGCCAATAAAATGAAACTCAGCAGGACCATCCTGGTTAAACTTTTTCTCATCAGAAAACATGACCGATTAGGGTAAAAACTGTATAACTATACTGTAAGCCAAAAGAGGATGATTCGTTTTCTTGATCCATATTCTTCAGGATTGTCCAAAAAATGTTTAATTACACGTCGACTTCTTTTCAAGTTTCGTGAAATACTCGAAATAGACTCTCCTGACTCGAAAAGTGAAAAAAATGGCACATTTCAAATTCAGATTGTTTTCCAAAGGACATTTCTTAAAAATGAACTAATTTACTAAATTACAATGTCTTGTATTCAAAAGTCTGTTCCGCAAAAGACATTGTTAAAATTGGTTCAAAGTTTAAAGCTGCTGGGTGGGTTATAAATATGATAAGCACTTTATTTCAATATTTAAAATCACCCCTCGGCAAAGCTTCAATAGATAAGCTTTCTCAACGTGGCAACATAATAAAAAGATCCAATTTGTACTAATCAGTAGAACTTTGAGAATTGTTGTGGAAAGACAACAAAAATCGAAAAAGCAAATAGTAACTATGCTTAGCGTTCGTCGTGCTAAAAAGGAGCACATTTGCCATGTGAAAGATATGATCCAGGAACTGGCAAGTTTTGAGAGAATGAGCGACGGTCCAAAGCTTAGTGAATCTGGTAATAATGATAATTTTGTCAATAGACTAAAATTCATACTACATATATGTATACTTTGTTAGATCTTATACGAGATGCAGGACTAGATGGTGGACCCGAGTATTGTGAAATTTATGTACTAGAAAAGGAGGAGTAAGTTACACAATTTTATAAGAAAAATTAGATGTTTGCAATCAGAAATACATTTCTGTGTTCAAGTAGCCTATGCATCGGTTATGCCATCTGCTTTAAATCATACTCGACTTGGAACGGGCGATGTTTATTCCTTGAAGATATATACGTAAGACCAGAACATCGGCAACAAGGCGCAGGAAAGCATCTTTTTCTTGCAGTTGCAGCTCGAGCTAAGGAATTACAGTGCCACCGTCTGGATTTTCATGTGCTAGAGTGGAATCCGGCAAGAAAGTTTTATGAAAATTTGGGAGCTGAAAATTTGACTGTCAAAGAAGCATGGCATTTCTATCGTTTGGAGGGTGACCGGTTAACCAATCTCGCAAATAAATATATATCTTTATAAAGTCTTTTTTACAAGTTTTATTTTTATTTTATTATTATAAATAATAAGTGCTAGAATAAGTTGTGCTATCGATGCTTATTGATCCCCGCTTACGCTGGCTATAACATGTATTTGCAAACTTTTGGTGGAATTATATACTTGTCCTGGCGGAAATGGATGCACTTTGGAATGGGCATCGGCTTTAGTCTTGCCACCGGCTGTATATTTTGATAATCGTATGCTAGGCATGGGTAGAAATCCAGTGCTTAAAGGCATAACATCAAGGGAAATCGAATGACAATCCACATCCTTCATGGAAACGACTCCTGGAAAAGCAAAATTTAAAATATTACTATACAAATTTATTATTGCTTTTACAACCTATTATCTATATTCAATTTAAACTATTCGGTTGTGACGATCACAAAGTAACTTACCCATATCTGGAATTATAGTTAAATATGCATAAATTGTGTGCAGGAAAAGCGGATTTTAAATTTTTAATTGAAAAAAAAAAGTGATAAACTACTGACCTGCAGAGCGTCCACAAACTGCCCAAAGATTTTGATCGTTGAGCACTTCATACATAAGATCCACGTAGGGATTCTCATGTATTTTGGTAATCTTAAGATTCATATTGCAAACAGTGCGCAGGCGACACAGTTCATTGGGCTCCAATTGGGCTTCTAGCTTGAAGAGCGTCATATAGTCTACCAGATCAAAAGCACAGCCGTAGTTACGCCAAACATTTGGCTGCTCTAAGGGAGCATATTGAATCACAAAATGGACTTTAACAATGGGCAAATCGTCTTCGTTTTTAAGGGGTTCCACCTGGATCTCATAGAGATAGGTAACCATCAGAGTTTTATAAATTTCCTGAAAAGCAGCAAACATATACATTATCCGTTAGTCCTTATATGTCTGCTTCTATTCGAAACTTACAATAGGCTGCTGATTTTGCGGATTCAGATCCACCAATTTCACTCCGGGCACATCACACTTCACCATGGCTTGTTGCAACAACAAATGGGCTTCTAGTCCTTTCATAATCACTTGGAGAAACTTTTGGGTACCGCAGGTATGCAAACGACAAGTAGCCTCCATAGCAGGTTGAAATTCTATTGGTATCAGTAACTCATTTCGCGACCATGGACAGCTGAGGGCAATGTGATGCTCATGATGTTTTGTCGTCTTCCGACCAGGCATGTCTGTCAGCACTTCCAATGGAATGCTGCGCTTCTCGAATGACTTGAACTGTTGCAACGGCACTTGAAGGATATTTTCAAACACTGCATCATCGCAAATAGTGCTCATCTCCTTCTCGGATTTCGGTTTCTGTCGTATCCGCAAATTTTTAGAGCAACGCAGTGTAATCTTGGCATCTGCAGGAAAAATAAAACTGCCACCAGAAACATGCAGGAAAATGGGTTGAACTAAGCCTAGAATTAAAGTCTTAAAGTCCAGCGAGGCACTTGCCGGCTTTGTGCTGACCTCGAAGCTAATCGTAGAAATGGTTAACTGTTCAGATAAAAACTCTAGTCTGGACATACAGAGGGAAAGCTGAAATCAAAAAAATTTAGAAATGATTGACTTGATGGTAGTCGTGTTGAAGTTTCTCACCTGTTTAAATTGCCAGCTACCCACTCGCATTGCTTTTGCTTTAAGCTCAATTAAATTTACTCCTGGCTGTATGGCTGTATTCTCTGCTTGCACAAAATTGCTAAAATCGGCGTGCACACTAGGCGAAAGTTTGCGCTTGGTGCTGCTGGTTCGCCTTACAGACTGCTTCGTCTTGTGCGAGTCACAGCTTACAGCAGACATATGCAGTTTGTTGTCTTGTTTGTATACTAGCTGTAGCGATACCTTTAATTGCGATGTGGATGGCTCTTTGGCATTTAGTGTCGATAAGCTGGGCACGGCAACATCCTCAAGCGCTGGTAGAGTCACTAACTCATAGCAAAGCTTAATGATTTCGGCAACAATTTCTCTAGGATAGAAGCTCTCCATTTTCAACTGTACTACCACATAGTCATCCTGAATAATAGGCTTTGAAGTAATCACTTTAATGTCCAGTACACGAAAGTGATCTTCAAGCACACAAAAGTTGGCATTTTCCATGGATGGCTGGGCCGAGAGAGTAGTCTTAAGATTTTTTAAAGATTTAAGAAACTCATCAAAATAAAAGGTGCGTACTAGAGTCTCAAGTTCCACACAGCAGGAAATAGAACTACAAGTTTTTGTATATGCCAATGTGTCGCCCATCTTACGATAGCAATTGGCTAGCTCGAGGAGTGTTTGTGAACTAAGCATATGCCAATTCTCCGACTTGAGCTCGCGCAATAGATCTGTAAAAAATCCCACCGCCTTAAGGGGTTCATTCATATGAATACAATAAAACTTGCCCAAATCCAAACCCACCAATCTGGCGGAACGTAATCGAGCCACATGTTTGTACGTGCTAATAGCTAGCTCGGCCAACTCCAAATAAAGCTTTTCGAATGCCTGATTCGAGCCCAGAGCCTCTTTTAATTGTTGCGTTGCTGATTTCTTTAGCTTGCGATTAGGGGAACGTTCCCGTATCTGGGGATTCGCTAGGAGAAAGTGTTGTTGTTGCTCCAATGGTGAAGTATCGTCGCCAATTCCCGATGACAATTGCACAACTATATGCAGTTGCTCCGATGAGGGCGTAGAACCGGGTAGCAAGCCGCATAATTTGCCCAATTCATACAACTTGTCCTTGGCCAAATTCCAAATGGGAGCACAATGCTGAAAGCATTGCACTGTCACTTCATTCGGTTCCATTGCCTGTTCGCAAAGCTGCAGTACCTCCAAAGCGCACACAAATGACCAACAGGCCAGGGAACCCTCCTGACACTCCACTTTAATGTAGTCAACTTCCCGCAATGTGGAGAAAAGGAAACCTAATAGACGCTTGGCTATCTCGGGTATGTCATTACTAATAAAAAGTAAATGAGCCTGCCGCTCGAATAAATAATTCCGAAACTGCAAAAGTGAGCAGGGAACAGATGCATTACGTATCTTAGAACGCATCTCAAATTTATCCATCCTGGTCAGGCAGACGCCATGAAAAGCATCTAAAGGTTGACGAAAGCTATCCACTTGCTGCATTACATATTGAGAAAACATAGCATCCAGTTCATCGTATTGGATTAGCGCTTCAGTGTGTAGCTCTAGTTTTTCAAATATCAATGCCAAATCTTCTTGCATAAAGAAATAGTGACGAAAGTCCCACCCCTCAAGGTTGCGCTTCTCTCTTTTACTCCGTAACAGATCCTCATATTTCACTATATTTCTGTTGTAGCTAGTTAGCATTAAGAAGCGAATGCGTTGCACCAAACAGCGAAAGGATTCTGTTGACTTTTGCTCAAACTTTGCCGGATTTAGCACAGATATACACCGATCATCGTTTTTGCTGCCAAAATCGAGACGTATTTTATCCAATACTGTGGTGCGTGGCAATAGGTTTTTGGTCTTTCGCATATCTAGCGTTTCCACCAACAAGATCATCCAATCCAAAACTCCATAGCTGTTCAGGAGTTTCAGCCAGGCATCGATTTCGTCTTTTATTGTGGCCTTGTAGGTGTCGATATCCTTTGAGAAAAGGTTTAAGAGACAACATACCTAAATATTTACTGTTTTCGGACTTAAAACTTACATTACATTCAGTCACAAAAATATGTAGGATTGGATGTTCCAATATACTCCATTCACCCTTTTTATATTTTTCTAAGGCAATCACGTTAAATTGCTGCGCCTGTGCTTCCAGCCGTACTTGCTTGGTAGGGCGCTGCCAAATAAAAATTCGGGTTACAAATTAAAAAACAAAAACTCGAAAAACCCCCAAAACCCACTTGGAATGTGCGTCGCCATTCGCATTTGTCCAAAGGAATCGCATTCAAAATTTGCATCTCCAATGACCGAAAAAGTGGACATGAGCCGGCATCTAAGGGAACTTAATAATTTACAAACAAAATTAAGATAGACTAGTTACTTACATGTTATGGTGGGTTTAATCTGCATCTTTTACAAAAAACAGCAACATCAACTTAAAGAAAACACAACACAGCAGCGCAAGCAACTACAAAAAAAACAGAAGGTAGCGCAAATATTTATGGAACTTGCGAGTCTACGTCATCAATTGCCTCTGCACTGCTTTTTGAATGTAACACGAGTGCGTTGCTGACGTCAGATTTTCAATAACAACCCTGGACTACCTTTCATCTCCGGGATGTGCTGTGAAGCAACGTTGCCACATAGTCACCAAAAAGTCAACCATAAATATCAACACAAGACTAACATAACAATTAAAAGAATAAATAAATGCAATTGTGACAATTGAAAAACGAAATCAGTAACTTGGCAAAATGGAGATGGCTAGAAGTATATTTGGCCGCGACCATGACGGGTACGTGGGCCGAGAGGAGCATACGGTAATTAAGCGTCAATTGGAAATGGAGCAAATTGCTTATCAAGTCAATAAAATTAATGCATTGCTTTCATATTTGCTTAGCGAAAACTGAAAAATCTGTCGTCCACCTCCGAAAACGCGGATCCTGATTCGGAGCAATTACCACCAATGATGGAAGAATTAAGTGTTGCAGATGGGCTTAGGCCTAATGCGGGAGGGCCGTTTTCAGCGCTAACACCCTCTATGTGGCCCCAAGAGATTCTAGCAAAATTAGCAGACGGTGAGGCGGAGCTGGGCCCCAACGATCAGCCAGAATATCGATTCGACGAATTTGGTTTTCGTGTTGAAGAGGAGGATGGCCCCGAACAGAGTTCAAATAAATTGCTTAGCATTCCTTTCATTGAGGACGAACAGCAGAAAATGCAGTGGATAGCCCATCTGGAGTTCTCCTACAATAGGGAAGCTACTGAATTGTCTTGGGAGAGTGTTGAGCAAATGCTGCCGAGAACGGAGAAGCTAAGGACTATGGTACGGAGGGGAATACCGCATACACTGAGGGCCCAAATGTGGCTACGCCTGTCCGGAGCCTTATTGAAGAAGCAAAAGAGTGAGACAAGCTATCAAGACATTGTTAAAGCTTCCAGCAACGACCAGTTAGTGACGTCAAAGCAAATCGAAAAGGATCTGTTACGCATTCTTCCTACCAATGCGTGTTTCAGCAATCCAAATGGGACTGGAATACCTCGGTTGCGGCGAATTCTTCGCGGCATCGCCTGGCTCTTTCCCGATATTGGCTATTGTCAGGGCACTGGGGTTATTGCAGCCTGCCTGCTACTTTTTATGGAGGAAGAAAATGCGTTTTGGATGATGGCCACTATAGTCGAGGACTTGCTACCAGCCTCTTATTACAGTTCCACCCTACTTGGTATTCAAGCGGATCAGCGCGTGATGCAGACTCTTATTGCCAATTACCTTTCCGCTATAGATGAGTCCTTGAAAAAACATGACATTGAGTTGTCTCTGATCACACTTCATTGGTTTCTCACACTCTTTGCCAATGTAGTACATATGAAGATTTTAGTACGTATTTGGGATTGGTTCTTTTATGAGGGATCAATCGTCCTATTCCAGCTAACGCTAGGTATGCTCAAAGTCAAGGAACAGGAACTGAAGTATTTGGAAAACTCTGCACAGATCTTCAACTCTTTATCGGATATTCCCGGCGAAGTGACAGATGTGGACGTGCTTTTTCGTCAGGCTTTGGAGGTGGGAGGTTCCCTCAGTCAGACCGTCATCGATACACATCGCCGCCGCCATTTGGCTTATTTAATGGCTGACCAAGGTCATCAGATAGGTAATCCCGAGGATGTAGCTAATCTGCCCAAACAACAGTTGGTTCGACGCCAGGTGCGCAAAAGCAAATCTATATTGGAGGCTTTCCTTTTCCGCAGTCACGGAGATTCAGTGGATGCCTCGCAAGAGCTTAAGAACAAAAACATACGTCAGACTGAGATTCTGGTGGACTTGCGGGAGGCAATTTTAAAGGTGGGGCGTCATTTTATTACAATTGAGCCAAAACTTGCCGGGCACATTCATTTGACTGCCAATTATGGAAGCGAGTCTCATGCACGTGATCATGAAAATTTCATAAATGTGGCCAGAACGCGAAAACGTCGTGCCAAGGCTCTGCACGATTTTGAGCGTCACGATGACGACGAGCTGGGATTTCGACGTAATGATGTTATAACCATAATCAGCCAAAAGGATGAGCATTGCTGGGTTGGTGAACTAAATGGCCTGCGTGGTTGGTTTCCTGCTAAGTTTGTAGAACTCCTTGATGAACGCAGCAAATTGTATACATCGGCTGGCGATGATGCTATCTCAGAGACAGTCACCGATCTTGTTCGTGGTACTTTGGCGCCAGCTATAAAAGCCTTTCTCGAACATGGCATGCAAAGACCATCATTTCTTGGTGGTCCCATTCATCCTTGGCTGTTTATCGAGGAGGCCGCAACTAGAGAAGTTGAAAAGGATTTTGAATCGGTATATAGTCGCCTAGTGTTGTGCAAGACATATCGCCTGGACGAAGATGGAAAAGTTTTAACCCCAGAAGAGCTGCTCTACCGTTGTGTGCAGGCCATCAATCAGACCCACGACGATGCTCATGCCCAAATGGATGTTAAATTGCGTTCTCTCATATGTCTAGGGCTCAATGAGCAAGTGTTACATCTATGGCTGGAGGTTCTGTGCGCCAACCAAGAAGTTGTTCAAAAGTGGTATCACACCTGGAGTTTTATTGATTCACCTGGCTGGGTGCAGATAAAATGTGAACTGCGGATCCTATCACAATTCGCTTTTAACTTGAATCCCGATTGGGAACTGCCTCCTAAACGGGGCAAGGAATCGCAGCCACTAAAGGATGGAGTTCGCGATATGCTAGTTAAGCATCATTTGTTTTCTTGGGACCTATGATGAGAGTGAGCAAAGCATTCCACTATCTCGATTTGTTTCATATAAATAATTTTGTCAAAAACCGAAATTATGAACAAAAATCCAATGCACAAAATAGTATTTCAATATGCAGAGCAGCTCGCTTCTTCTCCCTCAATCTGTTTTTCCAAGTGCAATCTTCCTCAGTGTAACAACTGCTTTTTAAGTTATATACCCATGTATGGTTCTTTGCTTAGTCGGTTTAGCAACTGCTACTAAACTATGCCTGTATTCGACAACCTAAATTACAATTGTAATGTACCTTTTCCAAATTGAAATCAAATTTATCTTATAAATCAAATATTTATTATAAAATATATATATTCTTATTATACACATATTTGTACGTCCTAAATGAATTTAATTATTGTTTAAATATATATATATATGCAAAAGTTGTAAATATTCTTTGCCGAATTCAATTGCAAACTAAGCCCAAATAGTCGTCCATCAACGTGCCAATAGCGAACTGTAAAAAAACAAGAAATTATCTTAAAATATTTAAATTCGTTAGCCATACTTACAATGCCGGTTGCATCCACTCGTGTGCCCACAATCTTAAGTCGTATTTTGTCTTCGCCAGAAATGACAACGTCTTCATCTTTGGATTTGTAACATGGAGGATTGCCATTCGGGCAAAATTGCATGTCGGCGGGGATAGACTGAAAGCATAAAATAAAGTAAAAGAAAGGCTTTATTTCCTCTTTGCCGATTTGTTCACTTACATGATGCGAAATAAAGCATGACAACGGGCCAATTTCGGCAAACATTCCGACCTTATTAATTTGTTTGACGACTGCATCCAACACCTCTCCCTTAAATGGACGAAACACAATCGCCTTGTACTTTACAGGATAGACTACAAACCCCTGCCCTGGTTGTATAACACCTGACCCAATTTGATCTATAGTTGTGACAGCTATAACAAAACCGTATTTTCCCGTACAAGTACCTTCCACTTCGGAGTAAAGTTTCTGCTTAACAGTCTCCAGCAATTGCGGCCCAAAATATCGTGGATGTAGTAGTATCTCGTGTTCAAGGGATATCTGAAAAGGGCAACTGTAGTTAAGGGATAAACGACGCAACGAAAGCCAACACTTACATGGTAAAACATAGTTTTTGATGTTATTATTTAAGCCCACGCAAAAGGATTGCTATTTGTACAAAACGAAACCGCTTGATTTTAGTGTTAGAGATGAGTCAATCCACAATTCACAACACTAGGAAGCGCCAATCGAAACGGGCATTTCTCGATAACATTAAAATTGCCGCGAGGATTGCTCACAGCCGCTTCTGATTTTGATTTTATTCTTTTAGGAATTTAATAATTATCTTACCCATTGACTGATCAAAGATGCTCCGCTTTAATCTAATTGTGGCTGTGTGCGAGAACTCTGGCATTGGGATCAAGGGCGACCTGCCTTGGCGAATCAAGTAAGTCTTACTACCACTAATCCATGTTTAACTTATTAATTCTGTCCTTATTATTAAAGGTCGGAGTTAAAGTATTTTAGTAACACTACGAAACGACGGCTTGACTTGAGCAAACGCAATGTTGTCATAATGGGCAGAAAAACCTACTTTGGAGTGCCTTCAAGCAAGCGTCCCTTACCTGATCGTTTGAATGTTATTCTAAGCACCACACTCAAGGCAAATGAGTTGCCAAACGAGGTCCTGCTCTTCCCAAATTTGGATGCGGCAATGCAACAACTAGAGAAACAATCAGATCAGATTGAAAACATTTGGATCGTCGGCGGCAGTAATGTTTATAAAGAAGCTATGGCTTCTCCACGCTGTCATCGCTTGTATTTAACCAAAATTTATGCGAAATTTGATTGCGACACCTTCTTCCCCAGCATACCCGAAAGTTTCAGTGAAGTGTCGCCTGATAAGGAAACC
This sequence comes from Drosophila nebulosa, assembly GCA_024703675.1. Classification (NCBI taxonomy): domain Eukaryota; kingdom Metazoa; phylum Arthropoda; class Insecta; order Diptera; family Drosophilidae; genus Drosophila; species Drosophila nebulosa. The sequence goes on along the minus strand of JANFPS010000007.1, from coordinate 84,700 downwards.
CCTCTGGGCGTGCAAGAGGAGAATGGCATTAAGTATGAATACAAGGTGTTGGAAAGGCAACAAGAACAATAATAATAAACAGCAATTTATTTTCCACGCACATCGTCTGCTGTTATAGTTTGTCCCTCCAGTCCTTTGGCCGCTAACATTAATTCGTATAGTTGCACTACTTGGTCATCCTTTAGCATTTCCACCGCCTGTTCATTAAGATGTTCACCAATCTCTCCTTTTGGGCGCCCACGCAATCCTAGTTGTTGTGTAATGGTCGAAGCATATCGCTGAAAGCAATAAATTTACATCCATAGATTAGTTTTATCTAGAAGATATTTGGTCACCTATAAAACTCACAGCCCATTCTGTCATAAAAAGTTGCGCTTCCATTGGATTACATTTGAGATGTCGACGGAATTCGTCTCTCACATAGTTATCACCTAGAGCACGAAGTTCCGTTGGCAATCCTGGTTAATTACATGCATTTAGATGTGGAGATTCGGTAATTAAAGGCAGTTGGAGTTAAGTCTTACTTACCTCGGTGCAGCCGGAGGATGGTTTTGTAGAGTAAACGTACTCTCTGTGGATGTGTCATTTGATTCATATGCATATTTTGTGAAATTTGAAATTACATATATGTAGTTAAATTAGAGATGACATTGATAGCGTGCAAAAACCTATCGGAAGCATATGCTCTGCATATACTCTGTTTTGGGAAAAAGCTACGTATGAATAAGCAGGCTTATCCAAATAGACCAGCTATATTAAGGATAAACATGAGGACTAGTAATATAATGTTAATGAGGATGATGGAAGTTCACCCATTCTAATGAATCTATCCTGATCGCTATAATGTACTAATGCATGAAAAATAAAATATTTCTTTAATTTGTTGTCGAATTTCGAATATTTACATACATATTTACTTCAAGTGTTTTAGCTCATTCCAAAACACTAAAACATTGGACTTAAAAGAGATAGAACGAATGCCATGAAATGAAACATAATTTATTTATCTAAAAGATAACCGTTTAACGAAAAGTCATCCATTTTTCACAATCAGTATTTATTTCATAGCATGTCTGTAACATACTTACATACATCTATTTTATTTATAATCACATGTGCATTTGCTACGCTGAATCGATCTAACATGAATGCTTTTTGGGCAAATTTGCAGAGTACAATCGTATATGTGTGTGCGCTAGTTTATAGGAAATTAGATACACTTTGGTTAACTATTGCACGTACTACTCCCTGCGTTATCTCTCTTCTTTGAATACTACTTTATATGCCTAATTTCATGAACCAATCACCAAATGGAAGGTGGATGTAACGGAGGGGTACACTGTCTTGGTTGTTGTTCTGCAAAACTATTCGTCAGCTATGTAGCTTTGTTATTGAGCTGGCGGTTCCTGTGGCGGCTGTTGTCGTTGTTCCCCTGGTTCTTCTCGTTGTTGATTAGGCAACAAGGGTTGACCCTCACCGCCCCATAAAAACCCACCAGGACGATCCTCGGGTGGTGCTTGGTAATTCTGATCGATGTGCTCATTAAAAAGACGTTTGCTGGGAAAACAGATTAACAAGTATTAATTAGCATATAGTGGTAAATACTTTTGCGTTGTTTTACTCACAGAAAATAAGGTGTTTTGATGAGCCTATAACCGTTGGAGAGCTGTGGATATACATCCTCCAGCACATAGTATATATGGCCCACTCCCATGCCAATAATATCTACCCAAACCGTATTTCCCAAAATCATTGAACAGCAAAGAAGAACCCAGGGCAAATACGGTGCTTGAAAATTGAGGACTCCGAAAAAGTTCATAGGCACAAGGGGATTGCGCCTGGACCATACATACACCAACATCAGAGTAAACGCCTGGCCGAGAAACAGCAGATTTACAAAAACCCCAAAAAATGTCATCAGCACGCCTCCAAAAATGAACATCATCACAAAATCAGAACTTCGTCCACGAAAAGATCCGTCTTCGAGCATTCGACAATAGCGGTATGTAAAGACCATGTTGAAAAAGAAACTAATCCCTATGGTGCCAAAATACAGGAATGTGGTTGCCAGCCTCCATATTTGGAACTTGCGCACAATCAACGTTGGATTGAAGTACAACTGGAGCGGCGAGACTAAATCCAAGTGCTAGGAATAGATTTCATATTCTCGGTAAGTGGACAGCGACACGTCATCTCCACTGTTTTTTAAATGTCCTCTCTGATTAGTACTTACCACCGCCAAAGTGGTCAGCACACAGACCGTCGTGTAGGCTCTGGTGACCACAGGAATCTCCAAGTAAAACTGTCTCAGGGCATTCATTGGTGTTAGTATATAACATTTCACAATGTTTATAGTATGCAAAGTATACAATGCCGCCTTTGTTTTTGCCACCCTCTCAATATGAAATTAGGGCTGCAAAAAATGTAACATCGATGGTATCATCAATGATATCGATGTTTTTCATCGATGTTTTTCTTAGCTCTGTTTTGGTCTCGTGTCTAGTGCTGCAAAACTCTCTAATATTGTGAGCCGCTTCAAACCTTAAGAGTTTCGAACTCCGACAAAAGGAGCCCAATTTCCCAATTTAAAGATGAGTCGCCTCCCTTAAAAATGAGTCGCTTTCCTTAGTAATGAGTCGCCTAGCGACAACCCTCTCATTTCCTTCTATTGCACACTTGTCGATAGCTACTCACAAAATTCGATTAATTACGATTGTTACCAACTATTTTCGACTAATTATTGGCGGTGTAGATTTTAGTAGCAATACTTTCGTTTTTCTTTTTGATTTGGTTCCTTTTTCTTTGCACAACAAAGGGAAAAAATGTTTAGAAATGACAAGACTATTTTTGTAGAATAAAAAAAAAAGTTTTGTGCAGCTTTCGTTTTACACAAAAACTAAGTATTTTAATTTTGATTTAACAACCGTTACGATTATTTCAATGACTCAATTTCTATTTTGAGTCGAACTAATATGCCCTCGTAAAGAAAACCGATTTTGAATCAGTAAGCATGATACATCGTTGTTGTTGTTATTGTTGTTTTGACTGCGGTTGCTTGGCTTGTTTTAAGTTGACCCACTTTTTACCGTAGCAATACGTGAGCTAACACAGTGGTTCCGAATAAATGTGAAAAGCGTTGTTTGTGTGCTTTCAACTTTGCCAAGCTCTCGAACCACTGTAGAACCATAAACTGAATTGCCAACAGGTTATGGCAACGACGGCGACGGCAATTGAGTGAACAGAGTAGTAAAAAGGGCCATGACAGTGACACTTTGAAGTTTGAGGTTAAATCTTCAATGTAATTCGGTTAGCAGCTTGTGTATTACTTTGTGACTCTTGAACGATGTTGCTTAAAAGGTAATGCAACAAATACAAGTTTTACTGAAAAAAATGTATTCAAAATGTGTACTGGATATGGATGAAATTTTTTTTAGTTTTTTAATTTTTCTTACATGCATACACACGCCATTTCTACAGTCACATACGGTCCTATTTGAAAAGTGAAATTTCAAGTAAGAACAATCCACAACAAGTATAAGACACGCAACTTGAGGATAGGTTCCAGCAAAATTAAGGTCACTTGTTGCTGCTGACCAGATGCCTGTTTGCGTCCCACCTGCCCCCTCTGACAATCTACCTCATAGATCACGCGCCGTTCGATTCTGTTGTTGCGGTTGATGTTACTGTTTTTGCTGGCTTACAGTATAATGCAGTCGCGTCGCGTCTCTTGTGGCTTGAACCATTCTTAACCAGTTTTTGGCTAAGCATGTCCAAACGCACAATTCAAGATTAAAATGCAACCACGAACTTGACAAAGAGGTAAAGGAAAATAAATTATAGGTCACATTTTTGTAGTTTAAGTTTTTAGACGAACTTTCGCTTATGATGAAATAATTTTATTACATATTTAAATACTTGTACATATGGGTGAATAGAGAACAGGTTGCGTATCAAAAACTAAATCTTAACCGAGATCGATTTTTTCTAAAAAATCTAATAAGTTAATTATATAGTGAAAAGGTAAAATGTCTGACGGCGTTCTGACCAAAGTTGTACCAACATTTTTGCATTGATGTAGTATTGACACTTAAGAATAGGAGCTCATACTAGTTTTTTCTATTCAACTTTTTTTGTACAATGTGAGTTTAAAAATAATCGTATTTAATCGTTTATTTCATAAGATATTCTGTTTTCGTTGTGCACTGTTTGTTTTTGCAGTTAATTAAAGTTGGCATAAACAAAAATTAAACCAGACCACGATTAATTATTAATAATTGAATACAATGCAATTACGGACCAGAATTATTATTATGTTTAGAATCTTGGCCAGGTAGTCAGCCAGGCGTAAAGAAGGCTATAGAAATATTACGAAATCAAAACTTTACTTAAAGTTAATTAAAAGACCAAAATCTAACAAATAAACAATGTGCATAAATTAAAAATTTGTAAATATTACATCAGATTTATCATCAGCCAAGAGTTTGCACCTTCTACTCCTTCCGCCGACTTCCTGAACACAGTTTCCGTTCTTCTTTTCCACGTTTGATGTGTGGATATGCATTATGTGTACACCAATCAAAAATATAATTTCTCAAACTAACAAAAACAAATGCATATCGAATAAAAAAAAACCTTCGAAAATAGATAAGCGAATTTGTGTGTAAGTATACATGCCCACACCTACATATGTATGTATATACATATGTACATATGTATGTTAAATACAGCTATTAAACACAAATGGTAGCAAGTACGGCAGTACGCATTTACTCGTTTGTAAATATGCACGATCACATACATATAAAGGCAATATAGAAATGGAGAGCAACTTTCACCCAAGGTCATTGTGTCTTTAACTGCGCCAATCGCAGCCACAAATACCAACTACTAACAAATATTTGTGCACCATGTTGTTGGCTGCTGGCAGCAAAGTCCGATTTTGCAGAAAACACAACGAGCGTACTTGGCGGTCTGAGAAGTAAGCTTCGGAGAAGTCTGTTACTGACAGGGAAAGAAAATTCGACCCAATCTTTAATATTACATCTTTCTATATAATATGGATACAAATGTATCCAAACAAATGTTTATTGTTAAACCTCAACGATTGTTAGCACATTTGTCTATATAAGTAACAAATACATGCACGTGAAGTTGCCTTAAAGTCTGATAAAAAATCCAATTCTTGAAAAATGCATATTAGAAAACATGCCATCGGAGAACCCTAAGCAATGTGGACAATCGTGTATTCGTGTCCATTGCCAAACAGCCAATAAAATTAACATCATGATCGGCAATCTTAATTTAGTTATCAGTTTCTAACAGTATCCAAAACTTGATAATATGCACATTATTTTTAGCCTTACACAAGATATATCTATTTACATACATATAACCATATGTAGGCCATACTTTGTCGTCCAGCAAATCAGAAAGAAAGAATAATATTGTAGATGTAATTAAAATTAAATTTGGAAATAAATTGTTTTGACTTTTACTATATCTATTTAGAACAATCACCAGAACAAAGGGAAAAAAATTGCCCATTATGTTGCAGTAATCTTAAAGGCCAAAAGATACACCCATTATACATTTACGAAACGAGTTATACATAGTAAATATGTACATACAAATGATGAACATGGAGATGAAAACTGAACGAAGCCAATGAGCTGAGCTACATAGAAGAAACGCGGATGCAAGCAGCAGCGGACTTCAACAATCGGTCTCTACTTCAGACTTTTGCGGTGAAAGAGCAAAACTTGTATCTGTATCTCCATATCGTTCAAACCCGCTGTCGATGCCTTCTGTCTTCTTTCTTCTTTCTTTCTTTTGTGGTTCTCCAAACGAGTCTTGAAAAGTGGGTCAGTGGGACAGTATGCATGGCATTTTGTCTTTGTATTTGTACGCAGCTCGTTCGTTGTAAGTTTGCTGTGGTTCTTTTTTCTCTACGCTTCGCTTCTCTACAATTGTCTTCTATCTTTTCGGGTCTTTCTTCCGAGCATCGGCATTTGCTTTATTTGTGGTCAATATAATGATTCTACTCGACTCGTTTTTAGCCGTGTTCGCCATTGTACATGTTTACGCAGCTCTACTCCATTTTGCTTGGCCCACGACGTGCCTAATGCCATGCGCCGGACAGAACTACGTTGTATGACAGAAATGTGTAAGATTATACATACATCGGACCTACTTACAGATGTATGTACATACACACATACATATGTGCATTCGCGTGCGACGCATAACCACTAAAAATAAAAAAATCAAGTAAAAACCAAATCAATAAGTTTTTGAAAAAATCGCTAGTCAAAACTGTCATTGATTTTTTTGACTTGTTTCTAACGAACCTCCTTTAGATTTGATGACAATTATCCTTTTAAGAAACAATCCATCCATTTGTAAATAAAATGAAAAACCAATATTTTTTGTACTTACTTTTCTTATTGCAATAATGACATGAGAAATGAAACAACAAGCCTAGATTTAGTTTCTTTTCAATTTTTTGTTTGCACATTTGACAATTTATTTGTTTACCGTTTCTTTATTAAAATTTAATTCTAATTTTTGTCCTTGTAATCTATTTCAAATAAATATTTACAAACGAAATGGTTTTATTAAATAATCGTTCTTTACAGAAAATAAATAAAATTGCACAAAAACTTATTATAAATTTAAAATACTAGAAGTAATTACAAATTAATGTTATATTTTTCTTGATTCCTTTGATGGAATAAATTGAGGGTTACATAACTGAATAGGCTGAGGGTTACATAACTAAAATCTTAAATAAAGTGTAAAATTAGCATAACACTTTAGCAACAAATTTTTTCCTTTTATAAAAATAAATTAACAACATTATTTTTTATTAAAAAATATCTCTTGAGTACTTTGCTAAAAAATAATCGTTTATCTTTAATTTTTTATTCAATTTGAAATATGTATTTTGCCAAGCCCGCTTTTAAATTTTACCCGATGTAAATGTTTTAAGTTTAAACATATGTTGATGTATATGTTGTTATTGTAGCTGTTTGTACATTTTAATGATATATTAATTTGAAATTTTATTGCTTTACACTTATAGTTTTAAATAAGATGAGGTACATGATCTAAAAATCCAATAATCTGTTATCTCTTCACTATTTTACTTGCTTTTAGCAGTGCCAAGGCCCCTATGATGATTTACTCAAAACGAAACAACAGTTGCAGAAAGACAATTGGACGCTTCGTTGTTCTTACATTGCTTGTGGTCTCTTTATATGTTTGCCGTTTGCACCAAATTGATTTGTCCAACAAATCTATTTTGTGCAAATTTGTTTTCCTTCATTAATTTGTATTGATGCTCTTTGTCATGTGAGGTTTGCCAGTGGAGGTAGTAAGTTGATTTTTACCAAGTACTTTATCTAGTTTTTTTTTGGTTTACTATTTAAAATTTTGTTTTTTGGCTACTTTGGCTATTTAAATTTTTATTAAAAAATATCAGCTTACCAGAAACTTAAAAATCCCCTTCTAAGAAGAAGTTAAACAATGAAACACTCATGAGTTAAAGAGCAGTGTTTCACATCAATCGGACTCGAATAATCGATTATGACCCAATATCAATTTTCAATATCAGATTTTATTATTTAAGATAAACTTCATTCTATTATCGACTAATCAGTAAAGAGATCAAAAGCAACCAACAACAACGAAAATGTAAAAAGTGTTTGTGTATAAGATTGCTTCACATTTTTTAAAAAAAAAAAGAAATATAGATAAAGCAATCTCACACACAGAACACAGGGGAAAACGCCTTTCAAGTAGTAGCTTAGAATAGACGCCTTCCCTGCAAGAGAGCAGCAGAAGCAGGAACGTAAGCCTTAACACTCAGAGTGCGTAGTGGGTTTGCCGTTCACTGCTCTCTACCCCAACTCATGTTAATTTTTGGTTGCTAGCTTCGTTATTGGCCAGCGAATAAAAGAATTGATCAAATTTTAAATCAAGTCTCAGTCACGCCCAATTCTCTTATGTATCTGTTGATGTTTGAGTAAATGCGCCTTCTGCCGAAAAGCTTTGGCACAGACTTCGCAACGGAAGGGCTTCTCGCCCGTATGAGTACGCAAATGGACTTTAATGTTCGACTTATTTAGGAAGCCCCGGTTGCAGATGCTGCAACGATGCACAGGCTTCTCCTTGCCGAGAAGTCCGCTCAAGTCGCTGGCACTAAAACTACCTTGCACGCTGGATGGGGGGGAAAGGGTACTGAGTTGGGAAGCGGTGGAAGAATTTGTCGTCGATGGTCCATTGATATTCTCTCCTGGTGTAGAATGATGTGAATGTTGCTGGTTGTTTTTCTTTTGAGCTCTGGATCTTTTTGCTTTTGGAATACCATTACCAGAATTTGTTGATGCTGATATTGATGACGATGTTGTGGTAGTATGTGGATAGTTGCCTAGCATATCGGGGGAGCACAAACCATTATCCTTAAGCGAATTTGTTGGCATACTCAATGCATTTGCGGAGGGTAGCTGATATGTGGACTGTTGCTGATTTTGATTAGGGTTGGCTTGCGACTGAGTTAGATAGCGCGGATTAATCATTAAAGTATTATCCGTAGTGCTTACCACCGAACCAGGTGGACTGCAACTACTACTAAGCTGTGGTTGTTGTTGCTCGGTGCAGTATGAGGTAGAGCTGCTGGGCGCTGCTTCGCTTTTAATGCAGTTTGCGGCTGTGCTGCTGCTGGTGTTGGTGCTGGCTGGTGGCGGTCCATGTTGAAGACGATTTTGCAAAAGCGGCATATAACCATGACTGAGAAGGCTTTGCAGAGTGGAACTGCTGGCAGCATGCATGGGCAGCGGTGAATGCGGCAAAATAAATTCACTTAACGTATCCTGTTGATGGTGAGAGGACACCAATACTTTGGCTTCAGGTTGTATGCAATTACCATCGATCCAGGCATCAAGATCCATCCAGCTATCACGGGTATCAGTGCCTTCTTCCTTATCAATTTGGTTGGGAACTGTAGTATCGGCTATTGCTGATCCTATAATGGCTGCTATATCGTCAATGGAGTTCATATCAACATATTCCGTTAGATCTTTATAGATGCGTACGCCACTTCCGTGTAGTGAGTCCGCTACTTGGTCGATGGGTGTGAGAGTGGAGCTGCTACCATTGCCTGCACTTCCACCCCCGGTCATCACACAACTATCCGCTGAGTAAAGCTTAGAATCTAACTGACTATCGGCGAATAGTTTGACATCACCCAGACATGCATTTGCACAGCTATCGCCACCTGTGGCGTTCAGCACACTCTCCGGAAGGCAGGTGGAAGAGGAGACTATGTTATGCTCATTAGATGAGCCATTGCAGGAGGCGGACGGCGTTGTAGAGGTGGGATTACTGTTATTGTTGTTCTGATAGGCACTCTGGATATAATTGTTATTACTCTCGTCAGGCAGGCGTTGGGCGATGGCGTGATAGTGATGCCCGGATATCCCATTGATTGACAAATGCCCCGTGTAGCCTGTAAATGGTGGTAATGGCTTTAAATCGGACAAAGCATTAAGCGATGAGCTGTTCATTAACAAATTATCTAGAACATCTAAGGAATTCTTCTGATCTGCATCACTTGGTAGCGAATCCAAATCGTGCTCCAACAGGAGCTTATGTCCATCAAGCAAATACTGATCCTGAGTGCTGCTGGTTTGTGTAGGTCCCCAGCAGGGGCTCATCAGTAGGCTTTCGACTTCCGATTCACTTGGGCCGTTCATACTGCAAAACTTCATTGTCCAGTTGACCCAGAGTATTGGCAAAGGCTATTTCTCTATAATCGAGTTGTAGGTGAAATTGGTAATTAAAGTTGTGCTGCAATTAAAATAGGCGGGATTAAGGAATATTTTAGTTAATGGTTACATCAGAGGCATACTTTATTTAATTCTAAATGCAGCATGAGCCCAAAACAATTAGTAGGGTACTCGCATATTACTTATTACTACTTAAGAGTAGTTCCATAAAACAGTCCACTAACTAATACATCATAAATAGTGCCTCCTAACTTAACTTTACCTGTGCTAAACTCGTTTATGTCTTGTGCGATATATGTAGATACACAACCGATTTTGTTTGAAGAGGTTTCATTGAATTAGTAAAGACATTGGACAAACCGAAAAAACCTAAAAAGGAAAAACTAAAATCTATACCAGAAATGGCCAATAATAATTTACAAATGGTATTTGGGTCAATCCATTAATAATCAAGTTAAATTAGCATATAAATTGTTGGAAGAAGAAAACAAGAATGAGAGAACTGAGAAGTGGGAAGCCGACAATGAAAGTCCACAGGTGTAGAAAGAGACGACGAATTAAGAGGCAATGAAAAAGAAAATACATACATACATATGTACATTTGTGTGTACATTCATATGCCCGCATATACGTTAAATAAATGTTAACACACACACACGCCACCGTATACATATATGCATGGATGTATATAAGTATTCTTTCCACTAGACGGCAAGAAAACGAAAATCAACGGTAAAGCAAAAGCACAAAAACAGTTAAGTTTGTGAGGCTTGGTCAGAAAGTAAGAGAAGAAAAGAGGAGAGGGTAAGTATAAACTCATACATACATAGGCACTCACATACATATATACATGTATGTACATATGTACATACGTATACACAAAATCAAAGCCAGTTGGAGTTTCGCTTTCAACAGGTTGTCTAGGCCTACATAGCTCCAAGCTCAGCTTTGCGGAAAGCAGCGCAAAGCATGCGCAGCTAAGCATGGCAGGCAGAACCAGCCAAACTACCGTTACACGAACAACTGCGGCTGCGAAGCTGACAGCGCAACTGACGGGTAGACCTGCTGACATACTTCCCAGTTTCATCTTAAAATTTTGTAGTCTGACTCTGACAATGACTGTCGCGTTAATGGGAGGAAGAGGGGGAAGATCTCTCCCTTTCTCGCTCTCTCTCTCTCTCTAAAATAATTGAAAATTGGCATTAAATATTTTATAGCAAATATTTAAGCAGACAATAAAATCGATATTTGTACGTTCATATACATACCTATGTATGTATGTATGTACTGAGGAGTACTTTTCTGAAAAATATAAAAATACATATATGTACATAGATACATTTTTTCATTTTGCTCACTGGATTACGATTTTGACTGTTTTTGTTGTTTAAGTGGCGACCGTCAGACTTTAAACATTGAAGTTTTATTTAAAACTTTTTTTTGTTGCTTTAATGAGCCGAGCATTGTAACGGTTGTCCGTTGCCTCTCTTTTGCATTTGAATGGTCGGCTTCCCTCTGCCTCTTCCCATCCCACGTTTAATACGGTCACGCAAAAGGCGGGGGCGCGCCACGTAGCGATTCTCCTGTAATTTTAGCATCTAAATATATTTTTTTCAGATTATGGTCAGGATTGGCAGCTGCCAGTGACCCGCTGTGGACATTATAATTACTTCTCGTACCGTATTGGTGTGGAAATTTAACAGTTACTTTCAAAACAATTGGTGCAAATTTTTGACGGACGAGTGAATCTGTGGACTCAATATACTATTTTCAGATTGGCTGCCATTATAGCATTACAGCTGTAACTAACTGACGAAAAAGCAGCAGTTACCAAATAAATTGGAAGTACATGCATACATTTGTTTGTATTTTTGTTCTTTTCTTCTAATTTTTAATACTAGCCCAGTTGAAAAACATCTTTAGATATCTAAACATACAACTAAAATTGCGTCTTTAAATTAACTCTAAATTGCTAATTCTTGATCTCTAACCCTAAACATTAACAATAAGCCTAAGAACAGCTGGCTTAAAGTCGAGTTCTAAAACGGGCAAAAAAAGTACCGAAAAGTTAATGGTATCGGAAATTAAGCTTAACCTTTGGCGGCGTTCAACTTCCGTTTAAGTGATTGACCACGATGCAACCGTCAAAAGGCCAATAAAAACATTTCCATCTACAAGAAAGCACAAAAACCCAACATAAAACACTTTTTTGAAATTGTTAGATATTCTTGAAATGAAAAGCAAAATCGGTTCGACATTGGCGAAAAGGAGAATAAGCGGCAAAAAATGATTTCATTGCAAAACTTTAAACCGCAATGATTTCCACTTGAACGAAGATCGGTAAAACCTCACGTACAGCTTCCACCAAGGCCTTCAAAAAAAAAAAAAAAAAATTTGGCCAAGACCGAGAAGACGAAAAAAATGTATGTATGCATTGTAAGTTTGATCTCCCAACAGCCTCGGTAACGTGTGGCTTGCATTGAGGTCGCCGTCAACCATTGAAGGTTTCGCCTGTGCCCCTTCTCAACCTTACCAAAAGACGCAACAAATTACAATTGACGAGAACAGTAAGCCAAGTGCCAACTGCCGTAGCAATGGGAAAACGTAATTCCCCCGCTTTTTAACGTATCTCTTCCTTACTCTTAACGTTTTAATGGATACATATTTTTTTCTTTCGCAGTTCCTCACTTCGCTGTACATGTGGCAAGATATAAAATTTCAATAATAAACCACCAAATTACATACTATATGTGGAACTCGGGAATATGGGTATGATAGTTTTTATTTTCAAAAATACAATAATGTGTTTAGACGTTGGGTGTATTTGTCGTGCTGATAAAATTGTATGTTGGTGTTGCGATTAGAGGTTTTTTTAAAATTGTGCATAGCAGGCGTATGTTAAGACTTCACTTTGGGCAGCTTGTTAACCGTGATTCCTAATTGTTTCTTGTATTTTTACATTTCTTGCCATTGGTTATGAATGAATATCTGACCAAACACTTGACTTAGATATTTAGACTCACAGACTCCTTCTCAACACAGCTCCACTCCCTTTTTTGCTAGCCAGTGCATGAACATGTGTTTAACAAGCGAGATGACAAGTTAACGATAAACTTAAGTGCATGGAAGAGATGGAGATGGAGCACGCGGCTGAGGAAGGAGGCTTGGCGCTATTTTTATGAGTGAAGCTATAGTATGTAGTACAAGTAGAGAGATGGAGATGGACCCACCACACCTTGTGCTTGTGCTTGTGCCTAGCGGACCAACAACAACTATGCAAATTTTTACGATGCTTAACTTTTTTTAGTTGTTTTTTTGGGCTATGTTAGTTTGTTGTTATTTCAATGGCTTAACTTTTGGTGTGTCTCTTTTGCTGTGTGTTTGCGTTTCGAGACTATATTTTTTGTATTCATTGTGGTCATCTGGTCTGGCAAGTCCCAAACCAAAACAGAAAAAAAAACATTGCTCAGGTCAGCGAACTCGAAATGTTTCTGTTTCTGTGCATAATTTTTACTTACTATGAATACCCTACTAGCGCAATTTTAAGTGTATATTTAAATGGCCAAATAAAATTCGGAGTTTTCAAGTATATATACATATACGTATGTATGCATTTATCAAAATAGATTCATGAACAACATTAACAGTCATGTCAATCAGTTAGATCTCAGTAAGATGCCGAATGGAAGTACATTAACATTTCTTTTCCACGAGGAATATTATTTTTCTCCTAATGTTTTTGGCAAACCGCGTTTTTATAAATGCCTCGTAGCTATACCCAAAATTTTTTAAAAAATGTTTAGTTATGTTTTTAGTTTGTGCAGGGTATGCCTAATTCGTTATCACGACTTGGTCATACTTTTATTATATTTTGATGTGCAAAATGAACAGATTCAAGCAAGAAGAAATTGTTGTTAACATAAAAATTAATTTATGGTAAATTATTAGAATCATTTTGGCTTGTTTATTCAAAGGAAACAATTATTGTTATAGGGATATTGAGAATGCAAGTTTCCAAAACTGGTTATGGCTTATAGAATTTGTGTATAAGTTTATAAATAATTATACTAAGTATAGAAAACTATCAGCTGTATTAAAAGCATAATTATTAATACTGTAATCGCTTATATGAAATATTGCTATTGTATTTGCATGAAGAAGAACCGATATCTACTGTACTTAACAAAAAAAAGGTAACGCAAAGTGCATTCGGAAGTTAAATTTTGGTTTACAGCTAACAATTAATGAGACAAAGTTTAATGGGTCTCCCGCTCCGTCTCTCTCCTGCGATCTCTTTCTCTGTCATACTCTGTTGCTAAGCCGGTGGAAGATCTAAAAATAAATCATAAAAACCGTTTGTTTGTCTGACAAAAATGGTCTAATATACAACAACAACAGCAGCAACGGGATGGCAATGGCAACCTCCAAAAAAAAAAAAAAAAAAAAGTCTAGCAACAATAACAACAGTAGCGGCAGTTTGTACCGTTAGATGACGCAAAATTACGCTTACTCATTCAGCAAGCGGCAAGGCAACAGTTTTCCCAAAAATAAAACAGAAAGGCAGACGATTGTGGCTTTCTGTGTAGACTGTCGTCTGTCTATCTGAAGGTTTAAATGAGCGCATCAAATTCGCCTAAAAGCATTAAGGTTGCATCTTGGCCCAGAAAAGATTATTTTCAAATTAAACTTTTCATGTTCAGCTTACTGTTTAAAAAACTGTATGCGTAAATGTATTGGAAATGAACTTTTAGTCGGTATAAAATGTATGTATGTATTTATTACATTAAATCGAAACAGTCCACAAACTCACCTACTATGTCTCCTTAAGTAAAGTAACTGGCTAAAGTTTCCTACCTTCCTTGCTTTAAACTTGGGAAGTCTTAGGAATATATGTAAAAATCTCAAACAGTAAAGTACAACTTCATATTTCACAGATCTACTTACACACTTCTCTTTTTTCCCTAGCCTCCGCTGTTTTCAACGCCCACACTCGGTCTACGCAAAACGCCTATTTGTATTTCATAACAGGTGAGTAATAATATCGGAAACGCGATGATGATTTCGGTCAATGACTTTTGTCTGATTTGTTTATAAAAATTCAAACATGAGAACATTCTTCTACATGAGCGAGGCCGTTGACTTAAGAATTTGTTAATATTTTTTGTTGTTAATTTACGTATACGAACGTATTCGTTCTAGTATTGATTACTTACTGTTATGAAATGCCGTCCCTATTCAAAACTTGAGAGATTGATTTCGTGTATATTTTTATTTTGTCCGTTGTTATAATCCTTGGTGAAATTGGTTCGATAATCCAGATGAAAAAAGTATCCTTTAAAATATTTTAGATTTATACAAAACTTTTCCAAAATGTTTTGGTTAGGGTATGGTTTAATGTGTTAGTTGGACAGGCAAAAAGGCAAAGATAAAGAAAACTAATTACAAAAATACAAAAAATATTTTTGTATACTCACAAAAACAATGGGATCAGGGCATAAATGGTAAAACAAAAATAATAATAGTAGTTTGGGGAGTATTGCAAGTTTCTTAAACGTCTGATGCAAATAATATATATTGTATTTTATATATACAATGGGCGACGTTTTAATTGGATTTAGGGTTTGTATTTCTTTTTATATGACAATATTTACAACAGCGGTGTAATTATATGTTGTTAATTTCAATTGAATTTTTTAACTTTTTTTGTATTTCCTTTGTTGTTGCCGCTGGGACTTTTTAATCGCACTTTAATATGTATTTGTGTGACACTCTTTCTTCGTCACTATTTTCAAACTATATTATTTTACTTTAAATGTATTAAAGCATTTCCGCAACATTTTGTCAACCATTTTCACAATTTTTGCCATGCATTTTCGATCTGATTAGATTCATTTGGCTTAAAAGTAGAATTTGTTACTATAATGTTTTGAATTTTTGTCTACACCGTTAGCGACAACGCGAAATTTTCTTTTCCTCTTTATGAGTACGAATGTATTTATGTATGTATGTATATATAAACAACGCCACGGAGTCGGAGGAGAATTGCACTAATCCGAATACATTGACGGTAGAAAGCCAACTGTGCGCAGGCGCAACACGAAAAGAAATTTTCGAGCCAAAAGAAGTTGAAGCCGAATGTTGTTGTACCTCGGCAGGTAAAAGAAGTCAGAAATCACGCGCACACAGACAGATAGAGAGAAAAAGAGATAGAATGAGATAGGCTTACGAGCCAACCCAACATGTTTGATGTCATGAGCGGAGGCTTCCAGGGGTAGACATAAGCAACACTGCCTTTGATTTCCTAAATTTAAAGTAATCGTTCAAAAATGCTATGTGTAGTAAATTCGGTTACAACTAATACCTAATCATACGATGTATAATAATTTAGTAAAAGGAGTTTACAAAATATAGCTGTAAATTAGTTTGGCAACGTTTATGTTGGCTTGGTGGGCAACATGTTTGAGCAGGTGTCCTCTGCGAAACGCCAAGTCGAGGTCAGACCAAGAGAGTCTAAGTCGGGTTCAAAGTCAGGGTTAAAATTCGTATAGCGTGTCTGTGGAAAAGCAGTTCAAAATTTTACTTCCATATCAGACAAAAAAGATTTTTAGATAACCAAAATATATGTAAATTTAATATATATGTATATACATATATATATATATATGTTTATTGTATTCCCTATTTAATTTAAAACCAAGTTCTAGCTCGAACTTGTTTGAAGCTCTCTCTATCGATCTTTCTTTTGACTCTTTCATCACTCACTAATTCTCGCTCGCTGGTTGCCTCTTTCACTCATACAGACAGCATGACCTACTTATCAACTACAAAAAATTCACATTTTTTCCTGTTATTTTGTGTCTTTGCCATTTTGTTTGTTGTTTTTATTTTTATGTTGTTGCATTTCCTCTTCGCGTTTGCGCATGTTGTTGTTGGCTGGTTGGTTTTTTGCTCTTTCCAGCGCTCTTTAGCTTTTGCATTTAACGGTATCACTTTGAAAATGAAAGCTTGCGCTTGACTCGCAGGTTGTGTGAGGTTTTTTTTGTTGGTCTCACGACTTTTGTTGTTGTCTGGCATTAGCATAAACATCATCCTCGACCTAATCATTATGATGGTGTTGACCAAGATGCAACTGCGTCACTAATCTGTATTGGGTTGTTCTTGCCTTTGTCGTATAGATACACACATATGTATATGTACGGGAGTTTGATTAGGTGGATATAGTGTTTTTGGTTTATAATTTAGTGCTCATTTTTTTGATGGAATTGGATTTTATTTTTAATCATTAATTTAAGCATACCCCGCGAAAGTAAGAACCTAACTTTCGGCGAAGTCAGTTTAGTTGCCACGGAATTGAAATTCAATGAAATATTAAAATTTGGCGTGGCAACTTTAAAGAGATGAATGGAAAGTCAGTCGTGCATACATGTCTGTTACCGACAATAAAAGTTTGTTGCCTAAGTCTTTTCTTTTCAGAATCAATCAAACTTGGTGGAGATGCAGATAGGAATTATGTATATATTGGTAATATATGTATTTACAATAAAATCACGGTTTTTTCTTATTATTTAATATTGTGTAAACGCCAAAGGTAACGACTCCCACAGAGCAACACCTAATTCGAATTGTAACCCTTATGTCTTACCGCCCAACCGACATATCAGACCTTGGAAGACAGTCTCTTGCTTACTTTGGGGCATGGACACAACTCAGTTTTGGGTTTGGGATTCAGCTTCAGCGTAAAAGCCAAGCTAATAGCAAAATTACAGTTAAACAAATTCTATGCACGTCAAATGTCAATCTTTCTCAAACACAGTGAAACACAGAAACCAGCGCAGCACAACAAAACGAATGTCGAAAAAATCAATCTTGGGTATTAAAAAGGCCCCAACCTGGACGACCTGGTACCGGGAATGGAGAAGAACTCGGCAAAAGTCTTTTGAAAAACTAATTGAACTTGGACAGCGTGACACTTGGGATGAGGTTCAAGTTTCGAGAATAAGTCGGGCCCATCAGTCAAAAAGCTCTCAGCTATTTGTTCCTAACAAATAAAACAAGTAAAAGAAGTAATCAAATCAAGGCAAGGAGCCCCCTTGAAGAGGTCATTAGGGCAACGGTAAACCAAAGAAAATCAAATAAAAATTGTTCACTATATAAATATTGACATCGAAGGGGGCCAAGACCCTACACCAAAAACAAGATTTGTGCATTTGTCATATTTTGGGCTATACATACAAACGGAAAAAAATAAGCCAAAAAATACACCCTAAGATAAGATGCCACTGAATTGCTACCAACTGAAGTCTGACCGCAACAAATTGTAAATTAAGGTGCAAACAATTCAGAAGTCAAAATATACAAAGATTTGTTTTGCCTTTTGTGTATGCTTACCTTTCTATTTGGCAAACTGCAAGTATGAGAAATTGAAGGCAACAACTTGCCGATAACTGCACAACGGTGTCGCGAGGCGTGTCAAAGGTAGCGCTGGTATGGTTCTACCTGTTTTTGTCCAAAGAAAAATTGAACTGTCTTCAATTGACACAACAATTTGCCTCTATATAACTGCAGGTAGCGGCTTGTTACCATACTTTAAACAATAAAATTAATGTGAAAAAATCTTAAAAATAAATAAAGTACAATTTCTGCAGTTTAGTTATAGAGCAAGCCTAGACTTTTGGCAGTTTTACTTGAAACGGTTCATACATATTTTGTGTTGACTGATAATAGTGTTAATGCAAGATGTAATATGAACTAGCAACAAATTTTTTCAATCGATTTCACAAAACTGTTTGAAAATAAGCGATGAAGAATTTATTAATTATTTTATTATTAATGTCGGTTCTTAGTGAGGGTTTGTTGGTTGGTTCCAATAGCAATATAAAAGTCATGCATTATATTCATGTATGTTTATGTTATAGGCGTACATTAGAGCAACAAAAGCCACATGTGGCCGAAATGCAATTTGCATTTGCACCTCAAACACATTTTGCATTGCCTGCGTGTTGTCTTTGCCTCTGTATCTGTATGTGGGACTTTAGGCACAGCTGCGTTTGCTTTTTGTCTATGATAGATCCGGTTTTCGGTGACCTACTTCCGGTTGCTGTTGCCTAGTTTTGTGCATGTTGCATTTATCTTGACCTTTGCGGCGCCTCCGCACACCCACACCTATATTCTAAATCCCATATTGTTTTTCTCTCTAACCAGGGCCATGGGCAAGGGGGGAGTTTTGGGTGTTCAAACCTCCACTCCGTCATAATTCAAAAATCTTCGTTTTACTTTCATACAAAAATTGTACACAAATAAATTATGGCGCCCTACATCGATATTCGGAATCTACGAAGAGTATGACTGAATGACGTAACTATGAGTCAAACCGACCCCGGGTTGGATCCTGCACACGCCCTTGTCTCTAACTACAGTGGATTTTCGAATTTCAAATTTAATTTTCTCGACCCCCAATTTTACCTGGCCATTAATTTAGCGCACTTTTCCAAAATGTTTAATATTGATGACACACCTAGGAACTCTTTGAAGAAGTTTTCAGTTTAAAATTTGATTGTATGTGATTTTTAGGTGTGCTAAATTAGTGGCCAGGCAAAATTGAGGGGGTTCTTGAAGTTAAACGCATCTAAGAAAAACACGCCAAAAGCTGATGTTTTTAAACCTACGGCATGTCTTATCAACAAAACGAAGACACAACGCAAAAAGAATGTCTAAAAAAAGTTTTTTAGGAGTCCAGAAAATTATATTTGAAATGCGAAAAAACAACGTGTGCTAAATTAGTGCCCACTACTGTGTATGACTTAGACGCCTACATATTGCACTATATTCTAAATTTTTTTTGAAGTCAATTGTTTTCCTTTGTTTCTCTTTGAGGCAATTCGTTAAGCATTTTTATTGCCGCAACATTTTCTTTCTTCTTTTATTTTTTTTTCTAAAGAGAAGAGGTTGGAGAAGCCTTTGTTTCGGAGCTAAAGTTAAAACTGCAATCTAATGAAATCTTGCACATTTTGAATTCAAATATTATGATTAGTATATTTCGTATATTTGCAATAAGATACTAACCATCAGTCACTGTTTTTTGCTTTGTACATCTCTTATTATATTCCATTGGAGTCGCTTGTCAAGTGAAAATATCAAACCTTTTTGAACTGCTGCTCACCTTTACACTCACCAGAGAGAAATTAACGCCTCTCAGAAAATAACAAAAAAAAAAGAATACTCAGAAAAAAAAGTATCACACAAAATTAACCCAATTATGGCCAGGCGCAGCATAATCACAGCGGACGGGGATGATGGGTTTGTCCGCATGGCTGGACGTTGGAATCGAGTAGGATGCTGACTTAAATTGGGTCACGTGCTTGAATCTGACAATTTTATGATACGAATGCCAGCGGCTGAGTGCCTCTTCCTCTTTTCGTTTTCTACCTGATTCCTTGCCCTTGCTCTACACGCTTGCTAAAGGTTTTCTTTGAAGATTCGCACCCAACAAGTGCAATGTTTCTTTGCGAGTTGCACCCATAAATTAAATGCATAAACAAGTTTCACATAGCGTTGCTGGGATAAAATGAAAGGCTGGGCAGGGCTAAGGGGAGATTGAAAATGCAACTTGTTCTTTTGGAAGTCCGGGGGGTGTTTGTTAGTGGTTGGGATGCAGCTTATTTCGCATACAATTCGGCTTTGGGCTACATAATTAATTCCGCCAAGCGGCGGCCCAAGATTTTTTGTGGCTGCGGCAAACGTTGGAATTGGAGGAAAGGTAGAAGAAAGAGGCAGTACGTGATATGGGCCAACAGGTTTTTGGTTTCCCAGCGCACTTGCCACCGTCGCACCCAAACACAAAAAAAATTCATATGCATCGTCTTCGCGTTCATTGTCGTTTTTTTCTGTTCCGTTGGCTTCAAGTGGAGACCGGGTCAGCGATTCCACTTGATTTGATTTTGGTATTCAATGCACCGTTATTCAAAATATTCGATAAACGTTTTGAGCAAAGACTACATATGTGTGTGTCTGTTGTTGCGTGTGCGTATATGTTTGTATACATACAAGAACAAACCCATATTGTGGGTTATTGTTTTTGAGTTGCAATTACATTTACAGTGACTCAGATGACACGAACGTAAAAAATTTTATTCTTTTTTTTATATTATTAAAACCTAGCACACTGCTCAACCATTTTTTATTAGCAAATTAATTTTAATTTGGCTCATAGCGATATTGCACCCAATAACCAGGTGAGTCTTTTTCTTTAATATTCTTTTTGCTTTTTTAATAAATATCTGTATACAATTGTTCATATGTATGTATGTATAACTAAGAAGTAGCAAGAGAGTGGAAAAAGCAGACGGCGACCGCATTCGCAAAGAAAATGGAAACAGAAATGGAAAATTGTGCGGGCAAGTTGAAAGCTAACGCGGAGACTAGAGCAGGCCAAGTGTGGAAACTAGTTAAAGTTGGTATAATAATTGTTATTGTTGTTGTTAGTGGTTTATTGCTGAGGTATGGTAATGAGCAAGCAGGTACCCGATCCCCTTCGCCAGACCAAAGTGTAATTATCTTTAGCAAGCAAGATTATGTTTATGAGAGTAAAAGTGGTCGCATTTTAACTTGACTGTATGTGTTAAGAATGCTTTAAGTATACATGTAATGTATGTATATGTTGATATATCAGTATGTGTATAAGTGTATATGTTTTTATGTAGGTCAAGTCTATTATACGGCTTTTGGTAAGCCAGACAAACGTCCATGAAAAAGTCGAAAACTGCATGTTTTGGTCGGAATTAAGTACAAAAACTTAAATATTCTGCATGCACGTAAAAAGATTTAGGTAGAGTCTAAGGAGAAGTAAACTCAAAAACATATATTTCTTTAAATCATTTTATTTAATAACTGACACTTTTCGATAAAACTTCAACTTACTTACATAACTACGTACGCACATACTTACACTTCAAGAAGTAAAATAAAATTAATGTCTGATGTGTGTCCTTCCCTTTATCTTTTGTCCTGACTCAGAGTTGTTCGGATAAACTCAGCTATTTAAAGTAGGTTGATTCTTCTTATCTGAACTTTATCAGATCGAAATACTAAATTATCTACTTCCCAAATGAGCAATAAAAATAAATTCCTAAGCGTTGCTATTTTCGATTATCTTTAACCAAAGCCACCTAAGCGCATCCTTAGCTTTTACTTCATTAACCAACATTAGAATATTTTATAACGCCATGCAAAGACTGCTTCCCACATAAAAGATAAAATATTGACTACGCCCGCAATTATACTTGAACCTACCATTTAAAGAAAACGCTCAGAAGGATAGACAGGTACTCACATGGAGAACCACAAACACAATTACCTCATAATAAAAGAGTAAGACAGAAAGAGAAAAAAGTTAAGCGAGAAACAGACACAAATAGAGACAGAAATGCCAACTCGTCGACAGTCAAAACAAATTGCTTTGAAGCTGAAGTTGTACCTCGTCTCCTCTAATTGCCACTTCCTTGTACAATTTGGTCAAGTTTAGTGGATGTTGGTATATGGTACATAGATGCAGCTTCAGGTCCGGCTATGCCAAGTTGGTAATGTAGTTAGTTAGACCTAACTGCCACTCCTTGCTGCGTCTCTCTCTTTCTCTCTCTCCATTTATTTCTTGCTTGTTCATGAATAAATATGTATGTACACATACATGAAATCATAAATAACTACCAGTGGCGCACTTAAAGAGATTTCATTCGTGTATTTTTAAACAATTAAACCCGTTTCAATTTACTGAAAATTATAGAAGATTCATCTTATTTCAACTTTATTTCGTTGATCTTGTTGAATTGGCAATGAAGCAAACCCTCAAAAGATAGAAATCCACCACCACTGTATTAGTATGTATAGGTATATACATAAACACGTCTATAGTATGTATACGTATATTTAGCCAATTATGGTGTCCTCCTTATTTGCGCTGTCTCGCTGTTTTTCTATCTCCGTCGTGTCATATTTGTCTGCCATTGGTGTTCGTTGCTTCAGTCTTTCGTTCGTACCGTCTGCTAAGTAGGTCACTTGCGATTTCATGACCGACTTTTGCGTTTCTTTCTATTTCTTTCTTTCTTTCCTTTATTTTCTCTGCCTTTTTGTGATTTGCACTCTATCTGTTGCCTTAAAACTAAACAAAAAATTGTTTTTTCTTTATATTTCATCGAAATGTGTTTTCTATGTCTAAGTAAATACTCTAATAGTCATTACTTTATCACCCGTTTTCCTTCTAGTCACGCTTCAATTGAGCTGCCGTAAAAGAAAGAAGTGGTTAGATTTAATAAAAGTAAAAATACAAAGACATGAAACCAATTAGTTGCCCCCCTGAGCCATGTCCAATAACATGGTTATTATTGGTACTGCAAGAAGCTAACAATTTATTATGCGTGATCTACCGTACGATCGATTGAAATACATTTAATTTTCAATCAAATCACAATCCTAACACTGTTTTTCCCCGCTGTCCCACCTTTTTTTTTTGTCACAAAACTAAGTCTGAAATAAGACTTTGTTAAATTGATGGATTAATTTTATGTTTAACTGTCATTCTGCATTGTAAGCATTGCTTTAAGCTAAGATGGTCATGTATTCGCCTTCGCTGCATTTGAATCTTGAGAATTTAAAGTGTCTGTTTATTTTATTTTATTTTATTCGCTTTGTTCAGTATTTGAAAAAAAAGAAAAATGTACGAGACAGAATCTGTGACGACGGCGGATGATTGTTGCGGCTTCTGCTGGTGTAAGCGGCAATCATCATTTGGCTTCAGGTGCTGAACATCAACATGGCAATCAAAAGCGATTAACAAGATCAACCCCCGACTTTACACCTGGCCCACTTTGTCTCGACTCGACTCGCCTTTGACAGATGTGTGTCAACTGTAGTCAAAGAATTTTACAAGTTGTTAAGTGTTTTGATTAAAAAAAAGAAAATAAATTTAAAAAAAGCGACTAGGAACAAGCTTGGACTTTAACATAAAACGTGTGCAACGAGTTTTAGCAACTCCGGTTTAAAATCCGGGTATGCAGGAGCCACCCGTCGACAACTACAAAGCAAAGACATGTACATAAAATCTAGTGCAACATTCAACAATTTGTGTCATTTGCAATACTCGCGCACTCTTCTTTGTTTTTGGCAACCCATTTTCCATTTTCTTGCCACCTATGACTCAATTAGGATTTAAAACTTAATATGTTTATTAATTATAGTATAAAGATGAAACAAGATATCCAAATGTCCTCCATGTATGAAACACTGAGATTAAAGCATTATCAATCGCTTAAAAATCTTAAACCTTTAGCTTAAGTTCGGAATCAGCATAGGAAACGACGAGACGACTTACTTCACTTTTTATTTTTATGGCTAATACGCCCAAAAAAGTTTCTGGAACAGAACCAAAAGTTTAACAAGCATGACAAGTTGGTTGAAAATTTGACATATATGTACATATTCCTGTATATATGCTTGAGTTGAAAACCATACAATTGCGGCTGCAGACGTCTTTTAGCGACACGGGTGAAAAATCACAGCAAGAATAAAAGAGGAAACAAATTTGGGAATTCTTCTCATTACGATATCTGATGAACTAGATTTTCGATCAAAAACTAAAGGGGTACAAAAAATTTCATAATGGTCGAAGTCCGTTAGATGCGCTTAAGAATTTTCCCTTAGGCCTAAATGAGGCATAATATGTTTGAATTTTAACTTATGCATTTAGATTGTTACTTGCTACCGAAAATATTCGATTGGCGATGCCTTATGTACTTTTTAAAATAACATTTAGCTTCTGTTTAGCGAAAATAATAACAAGGAAATAAACGAAGAAACGAAATGAAGTGCAACCAGTACAACAACTTTAATTTGATTGTTCAACTTCCATTTTCATTTATTTAACCAAAATACGCCAATTTAATTTTTGTCATAGCCTTTTATTTGCTGCACGTAAAATATCCATATATTAAAACAGAGGCATTCTAAATCAATGTAACAATTAATTGACAATAGACTGTTAGATCTATAACTGCTTGATTTCGCAAAGCTATCATAAAAAACACTTACTACTTAAAAGTTAAGTGTATGTATGTGTAAATGACCGAGTTAAAATAAATTAAGTTTTTTAGCCTTAAATAAAACAATTGTTTTGTATCCTAGGCGATTGCCACCAGACCAATAGAATTCCATTGCGTTATTGTATTTTTGCAAATAATGGGGACGTTTGGGAGGACGAAGTCGTAGTAGATATATCCAAATCTCAAACGCTGGTCAAATTATATAAATTTTCCTTGAAAACGCCATAGCTCGGGTGTGCTTCCTCATTTTACTAGTTTCTCATTGTTCTTTATTAAGCTATTTTATGTGCATATATACATACATACATAAACTCAAACATAGTTTAACTGTTGAATACTAAAAGTATGAAGGAGTTTAAGATGATCACATGATCAAGGCAGGAATTTTTTAAAGGTTGTTGTAGTTGAATATAACTTTTGCATAATTTCATTGGTAAAAGGATGGCAAACAGAATAAAGTTTTATGGCTTTCTTAGATAGAAACATTATGTGGGAGAAAGAGAGATATAACATGCCATCTTAAGTAACATTTTAGGGCACCGCGACAAAAGACAATATTTAACGCTGCATCCGTTCGCAAATGGCTACCTGGCAGTCGTAAATTATGCGGCAGCGTTTTTGCATGTGACGGATACAGCCAACTGTCAAACAGAGAGACAGCCAGACACAAAGTTAGAAGAAACTGCTGACCTAATTTTGAAAAGTGTTTAACCCCTGCAGCGTGTCAAATGGTTGCTTTCTGTTTCCGAAAATGATGCTAAAACCTCCTTTACTCACCCCAACTGTTTCATGGAGACGACCTTCGACTGATTTGTATAGTTTTTATGCAATAAAAAACCACTATCCCATTGTATAGGACACACGACTAACACATGTTTAAGACTGGCGTGGAATCTTTAATTTAGCTGTTTCCGAAATTGTCAGGTATGTCTGTTACCAAATAATATAAAATAATTTTTTAAAAAGTAGTTTAGGAGTCAACAAAATTAAATTTTAAATCCGAAAGAAAAGTGTGCTATATTATGTGCAACGCACAGATGGAAGCATCTCTGACCATATAAAAAATATGGCCACGACACAATACGATGAGACGAGTTCATATTGCCTTGTACGCCCGTCCGTCTACAGTGCTATAGTGCTGAAATTTTGCATAAAATCTTCTATATACTGCAAGCATTGTATATTTCGGATTCAGTCGGATCGATCCACTATATTATATAGCTCCCAAGGAAACAATCTGTCGAAAATTGAGTTGGGGATCAATAGCTCTGTTGTTTTCCATGGGATATGTTGAAAAAATTCCATATCTTAGTTTTTTTATATCCAAACGTCCATGCCAAATTTCATCAAGATCGGATTACTATATCATATATGTACCTCCCATAGGAACGAACGATCGGTCGAAAATTCAGTTTTAGAGCAATAAATTTTTCCTTTTTCAAGCGACTATAAAAATTAATATTTGTTGGTTTTATATATTTATTAATTTAATCAAGATCGGTCGACTATACCATATAGGCAGGCCCGAGGAGAGGGGGGAGGGGGAAACGGGGGAATCCCCCCAGGCCCGGTATTTTCCGAGAGGCCCGGTGAGAAAATTGTCGGAATGAAATTTTTTGTAGAATATTTCTTTTCAATAAAATAATCTTCAACGATTTTGGCAATGTGATAAATGACGAGTTTTACGCACCAGTGTTATGATTGATACTAAGTATTTATTATAATTGTCAATTGTTTTTGCCTCATTGATTTAAACTCGAAAGAAATATATCCACTTACTCAAGTTATTAAAAAATACGATGAATTGACTGTATGAAGAATAACTGAACAATGTATTGTTAAAAAAAAAACCCCTTTTAACATTACGTACCTCAACACTTGGATTGCCTGTTTTTGATTCTATAACTCATAGTAAAATTTCATAATTTCATTGCATATAGGAATGATCGACCCGAATACTAATGTTGTATACAAGGGCATACAAACTTCGGCTTGGCCGAAATCAGCACGGCCTTCTGGTTTTAAATATATTCTGTTTATACATTCTCCAAAAATTGCTTGACATATTCAGGTTAAAGAGATGCCACCAAAGCCCACTTTTGATCTCATTTTCTTTGCAACGTTGGTTGATCTTTAACCAACGACTACAATCTGATTCACTTTCATGCAGTGTCGAACATTCTCCGATTATTGAAGCTTAGCAGACAACAAAAAAAAAGAAAATACAACAACTTAGTGAGCAAGATTTGCTTATTTAACAGCAAGAACTCGGAATATTTATTTTGCGCACACACATACATACAACGAATCTTTAACGACGCCACTGACCCAGTTTTGTATCCAGGCACAAGCTTTTAAAGCTTCAACTGCTAATAAGAACGACCAATGCTGGCTCCGCCATTATTAATACACACACACAACATTAATGTGCGTGCTGCAGAGAAAGATACTCACTAATTAACCCAAGCCCAAAAAAGAATCAAGCTCGAAAACCTCATTGGCAAACTGTAGTTGCGGGAATGGGATACATTTGTAGGTAACAGAGAGAGGGTATATGGGGGGACTAAAAAGTAACACCCATGTAAATTATGCTTAGAAAACCCCCAAAAAGAGCTTTGAAAAGTTGGTCAACAACAAAACATGACATCATGTTAAGTATTTGGCGCTTTCTTCTGTAATGGCATTTTATATGCTTAATTACTTTAATCTTGAGTCACTTTTTTAGAGCATCTACGGTTAAATATTTTTAAATTAAACATTTACTAGTAAATAATTTAGTGAAATATTTTATAAAATATCAAAGAACCTTGATACCTTGGCACATGCATTTGCAAACCATTCTTGACAATTCATTTTTTTTTTCTTTATTTTCTCCTTTTACTTTTTTGCCTATAGATTTACACCAACCATGTCTGGTTATACTAAACTTAACAAATGTACATTGTTTTTATAAGTATCTTAGCAGTTCTTGTAAGTTACAGACTCTGCTATGTTATGACGCTTTTTCAGCTTGTAACTTGTAAGAGTGAGATAGAAAATTCTACGGGTATTTTGATCTTTTCTGTTAGAGATCATAATTTTCATGAAGGGTGAATATGTTTTATTATATTCGACTTGTTTATTGCACCCACGCACAAGATTTATCATTTTCCTTTTCTCTTTCCGAGCATTAACAATTTTAAGTTGCCCTACACAATAAGATGGGTCGAAATTTTTCTTAATATCCCAAATAGAATGGTTGTTTGTTTGTATTAAAATATTCATAAAGTTAAGTGACAAGTTTTTAATCTTTATTTCAAACATGAATTCCTTTTCTAGAACTACATATTTAGGTGTATTTGTATGTATTATTATTTAATATCCTGATATACAACAAATGTATCATATTTCTCTTATTTGTGGTAAATTCTAATTTTTCGTTGTATTCTTTGATAATCAAAGAAAACCGAACTAGCACCAGAAACGACAAATTCAAATTCATTAAAAGTAAATCTGCTAGCCAAATTTTATTCGAGATATTTAAATATATAATTATTTTTTTATATGTACGAAAAGGAAACGGGTTATCTACTAAATGATAAGTAGCTAAAATATTAAAAAAATCTTTATGGATTAACAAATTTTTAATTTTGATAATAATGAAGTCTCAAGCAGCATTTTTTTTTTTGAAAATCATTGAATGAAATATCAAGCACAAATTCTCTACACATATCATTAATAAATTTACTGTATGGTGTCCTACTTCAGTTTTTGCTAACTCCTTACTAACCCCTTTCCCTGTCAATAAACTTTTCTATTGATAACGACCTGATTGGTTTTTTGTGTCTATAGTGTTGTAGTACATACTCTACAAAGCTTCCACTTTATTCGTACATAAATATTAAACAGATATGTATGTATGTATGTATCTATACATATATCTACACACATTCCTATGTTCCACAAGTAAAAGTGTTTGTTGACCAAGTGAGCAGCGGTTAAACGCGTTGTTTGATTATTGCTGTCTCCTACACTGTGAATGGCTCTCTTAAATTCATGTACATTTTAAGAGAGCCAAAAAATAACCATTTATTAAACTACTTGTAAATGGTTTTAAAAAACATTTTTAAGATCTTTAAACACTGTTTACATAACATACATAGTCACATACATATATAATATGTAAGTACATTATTGTAAACATCTCCCCATACTTTATTTCAAAAATATAAATCCACATGTATAAATGTATGTACATATCTACATTTGTTCCACACTTTTCCATGGAGCAGTAACGGGCAACATGCTCTCTCACATTGGGGCCACTCTGAGAGAGGCTAAACAACAGCTGCCGCTGCTCCCGCTCTGCTTGCGTTGTCTGCTGTGTCGTCGCGTGGTTTGGAATTCATAAATTTATTTTTTTTTTTGATTTAGTTAGTTTGTTGTTAAAGTATAGTAAAGACGCGTGTGCACACAAAATAAAATCGCTTGGGCTGTGCAAATTTGGAAACCTTTTAACACCAAAAGTAAAAAGACAACAATGGAACGCATCTTGCGAGGAATCATGCGTTATCGGAATACAACAAGAGAGCAAATGGTCAAAGAATTTCAGAAAGTGCGAGATAATCCTGAAGTAAGTATTAAGTGATGTAATATTTTTGAGAATGTTAAGGTTATCACTATGACTTTATACATTTGTGGACGATATGATTTTCCGTTAAATGCTGAAAGTGACTTTTCTCTCACTTTTTTATGGGCAAATCTCAACTTAGATACTCTTGTTATGTCAATATACATACATATGTACATATATTCTTGCATTCTTCATTTTGATATTTCAGCTTGTATTGTACATACAGCAGCAAATGAAGAAAAACAAAAATTTGATCCAACAAATATGCAAGGGTATAGAAACTTCGTCAAGGCTGCAATAGTTTTTTTTTTTTGTACTTTACACGTCGAGAACGTCATATAGCAGCAACTCTTACGGCGGGCGCGCTTACAAGCCTGCTCTCTTATATGTACATATGCATGTACATACGTTCTATTATGATCTTTTTTGTTGTACAGTAGTAATCATTAATAAACAAAAATTTTTTTTTTTTGGTGTATAATAAATATAAGTATAATACAATCTTGCACTTAGTGCATGATTTTAGATAAAATGAATTAAGTTTCATAAGCTTATAGTTAATCCAATTTCCAAAAACAAATGTCACTGTTAATTCAATGGTTTTAATCCATTGAACCCTAAGAGTATAGTCGTTGACAACCAAAAGGCATTTTGGTTCTCTGCCTACTATATAGTATATATTTAATATGTGTATGTATATATTCAATATGTGTATGTTATCTATTTTGTTTTATCATTAGCCCAAGGCCGTGTTCTTTACGTGCATGGACAGTCGAATGATTCCCACTCGATATACAGATACTCATGTGGGTGATATGTTTGTGGGTAAGTTATTAAATGATTTATCAATATTTTGGATATTTAATATTTTTTTTTTTTAGTTCGTAATGCTGGTAACCTCATACCACACGCACAACATTTCCAGGATGAATATTTCAGCTGTGAGCCAGCGGCTTTGGAGTTGGGCTGTGTGGTAAACGATATACGACATATAATTGTTTGTGGTCACAGTGATTGCAAGGCTATGAATTTGCTTTATCAACTTAGGGATCCGGAGTTTGCATCCAAAGTAAGTGTTTCCATCGCTCTGGGTATATGTCAAAATTTTATTTTTTTATTTCATTTCTTATTAGCTCAACCGCCGACTTTCCCCTTTGCGGTCATGGCTTTGCACTCATGCCAGTACAAGTTTGGAAAAATTTCAAAAATGGCGGGATGCTGGGATGATGGATCCCCTATTGTTTTCCTCAGAAACGCCGCTACGTCGGTTTGTGGCCTATATTGACACAGATAAGAAATTTTCAATTGAGGATAAACTGTCACAGATCAACACGCTCCAACAAATGTCTAACATAGCCTCATATGGATTTCTAAAGGCACGATTAGAATCCCATGATCTTCATATACATGCCTTATGGTTCGACATCTATACTGGAGATATTTATTACTTTAGTCGTGGGGCGAAATCTTTTGTAGCCGTGGATGAGAGTAGTGTGGAGCGTTTGTCTCAGGAAGTGAGACGATTTTACTCATAAAAGAAACAAATAGGGTACTTCAAAGCATACCCACGAATTATTCAACTGTGATATGACACAAGGCCTTATAATGCACGTGGGAAATGAGATATATAAACAAATTTGTATGTTTATTTAATTATTGGAGAATATTTTGTCCTTCTAAAAATTCAATATATGAATGCATTAAAAACCTATGACTGACACCATTCCAAAATACGTTGTTTGCTTAATTTTTATTCTTTGTTGCACTGTTCGGAATCATATTAAAATTTAACTTCCATGTTTTCACATGTAGATATAGGTTTCTCCTGTACATTATACATTTATATTTATTTATTTAACCTACCGTACCCATGCCTTCATTTAAATTATGTAAATTTGTTATTACACGTTTAGATTTAAACGTTGCAATAATGTTAATATGAATTATGATGTTTAAAAAAACATCAATAAGATGGGTTGATGGTATTTGTTTGTACCGCGTCATCCAAGCTTTTAGTTCACTAAGCCTGCCGGTAGAAATCGCGATCATTTCTACACATTATCACGCGTTGTTGCCCAAACAATGTTTCAGAAACACTTTCAACACCGGTGCCAAAAAAAAAAAAAAAAAATTAACAGTCTTTAAGATTAAGTTTTAATTGACAAATATTATTTACTCACTTAATGCTGTCTTCTTCAACAATATAGTTGGCAAATATAATGAAACGCATTCTTCTATTGCAGGACTTAGATTTTTTGTACATTCTCCAGTTTAATGGCCTGGCTAACAGCTTTGAAGCTAATGTTGGCATTAATCTAGAAATTAGCGTTAGTTTTGTCGAAGTCACAATCTCCTTTGCCACTATTTACCTGTGTGGCTCCTTATTTAAAGCAGCAGATTTGGCGGTAACATCAATGTTATCGATGTTTTTTCAAAAGGTGAAACACCGATGTTTCTCCCAGCTCTAAATTGGTCTCGAGTCTAGTGTTGCAAAACTCTCTAACATTGTGAGCCACTTCGAACTCCGACAAAAGGAGCCCAGCGCACCAATTCAATTCAAGCGCCTGCCAACCAAGTTCGAGTTGCACCCATTTTTATGGGTCGGCGCTCTTAAAAATGAGTCGCCTCTCTTAAAAACTAAAAATCTGTCAGGAGATCGTTCACTTGCTTTCAGTGTGACCAAGGCAAAAAATACACTCAAAATAGTGGGACAATACTTGAAAACGAAATACGTTATAAAACAATGAATGCTTTGTCAACCCAAGAAACAAGGTATTTATAACACTAAGACGAACTTTTGATTTTAACTAAACTTATCAACATTTAAAATTTTTCGCAAACCTGTTTTTTCTTATTCGTAAAAGAGTCTAATAGTCAGACTTTTTTAACATAAGCAATAGAATAATAATTTTCAATATTTTAAACTGGCTTTTGTCCCAACAAAAAACTTAGTTCGGGCTTCAACCCTTCTTCACTTTCTCAGCCTGCAAATAAAAATATAACTCTTTCTAAATTATTTATATCAGCAACCGCCTTTCATTGTCATACTTAGTTTTACTACATTAAAAAACATTCATATGTATGTATGTTACGTAGTGTGTGTCGGATTTTATAAATAGGATAGCTTCTCGTTTTATTGGAGATTGCCGTCACAAAACACAAAACAAAACAAAAAAATAGAAATCGTAATATTTTTTGGTTTTGTTTTGTGATTTCCTTCCATTGCTGTTAATGTTGGCCTTATCATATGTGAGTATTTTGCTTATTGTTATAGCTCATTAGTGTTATTTTGTGTTTAAATTTAATTCAAAAAGATTTTCATACATATATGTACATACATATGTATGTATATGTATATACGAAGCAGAAGTGAAGCTGATAAGCCAGAGTCAGCTCAAATCAAACTGAGAAATTGTGGTTAATGTAGGATTTGACCTTTAACTATGTGGCATGAGGCGAATTCGGGTTTATCTTTTGCCGCAGCAACTCTTCCGGGCTCAAATATGGCTACTGCTGCTATTGCGGCTGCTGATAAGCTAAGTCGGAGATTAACACCCTCACATCTTTATCTCGTTGCTTCGTTCCCTTGTGTTCTCGTTTCCTCCGTTCCCTTGTGTTCTCAAGTAGTCCGGCGCCTGCTTAAAGTTTCCTTTAGTCATGCAGGTTATTTACCCCCTTATCTCTGACTTTTTACATTGTTTTTACTCTCCATATCTCTTTTTTTCCATCTTTCCCATTGGTTGTGGAGTGTTTTTGTAAAGGCTTGTGACGTCACATAAACTTATCGCATTTTTTGTTTAAGCCTTATCGTTTGGTATTGTCTTGCCAGATTTCATTAAATTTTGCAGACACTTTGGCGGGCTGCCTCTCTCGCGTTTGTATTTTTTTATTCTTTTCAATATAACATATTTTTGGTTCAAGTTAAAGTAAATTATCAAAAAATTATTATTATGTTATTTGTTTGGTAAAAAAAACTTGGATGGCAGAATTAAGAAAAATAACTTTTTTTAATAGAAATATAATACCTTTATTATTATACTTATATATTACTACACAGAATTCGATCTTAATTTTTTCGTTTATATAAAAACAGCTGTTCATGATGAAATGTGACTAATTTTAGGAGTCCGTTTTATTTATATGTATAACTTAATGTCTATAATTTTTGGTAGTATTCTAAACTACTTTCACAATTATTTGCATGCTGTAGTCGGCATTACCAATATGAAACGTTACCGAAAATATAGTGTCACAAATGTATGTATGTATATGGTGCCTACTCCGATAAGGACTGCCCCGCGATTAGCGGGTGATGCAACTTAATCAAATCGGATTTTGTTCTGGGCGTGCTCTGGTCTAATAGCCATATCTTCAACGGGGCGTCCAATCAGAGGAGCCTTCCAAACTACGGCAACGAGTTCGACCGTATGCCCGATAATAAATACGAGCGTTACTTATTGTTGCTGCTGTACATGTTGTTATTGTTGTGGCGTTTTTGAAAAGGTGATATGAAATGTGCTCTGATAAGTTTTAATCAAGAATATTTTACTCGCATTGCTTTGGTGGGTCTCTGGCCCGGCCTGTGTCTCATGAGTAGCATTTGAAAAGTTGTAGTAGTAGGTCGGAGCTCGGATCAGATGCGGGTGCGTCCCAGTAATATGTCTATGTGTAGGTCGTACAGGAGCGATATGATAATCACACGGAGCCAAAGAATATTTTTAACGTGAAACAAAAAAGTTGCGCCGGCGCAAGGAAAATCCTTTAAAAGTGTGTTTAACCACAAAAGCGGCGGGTCTTGGTGAGCGCCTACAAATACAACCCCCTCCTTAGCCTACAAAAAAAAGAGTTGAGCTCTGCGGGCACACCCGTGTACTATACTGTTTTCCGTTCGCATAAACAAGGTTACCGCCTACAAAAAATCGGGCGAAACCAAAAATTATAAAATGTAACGCTTGCTTAGAGGCCAAGCGTGTGAGCGTGTGTGATTTTGAATACCAGATGCCGTGTTCTTGGTCTTTGGTTTGGTGACTGTTCAGTGTTCATCATCGATGTAAGCCACATGTGAACCAACGCCCCCTATAATGAGGGAAACGGATTTTCAATTCCGTCATAATCTCGATTGGATACTGCAGCTGAGCACCGGATTAGGTAAATAAAGTTTTCCTATATACATATATACGTATACATGTTCATACAATATGATGGCAATTTGTGGACTTTAAATTTTGTTCTGCGTAACGTACATATGTAAGCCCCAATAGAATATTATTAAAACATATTCTATTGGGACTTATCTATTTGAAAACTAAACTTAACAAAGAAGCAATAGAATATAGCATGAAACCAGCATGACGAGCGACGAACCCGTCGGCTCTCAAATGTTGCACACGGTTGCTGTCACAAGCCAAGTGCCATATACCATTTCCATATAAATTTATTTATATACATATATATATATATATATATATATATACTTACATACTTATGCATGTATGTAATATAGGAAATTTACTCGTACTTTTAAGCTGTCGCAGACCACCAGAGCCCATGTAGAAAAAGTTATATATGTACAACATTTGCATATACACATAGTGTATTCATATATATGTATGTACATAACTATGTACATATACTTTCAAGACTGGATCCCAGCGATCGTTGTTGTGGCGACGACGACTGCCTTATCAGTTTGCCCTCACAAAACAACAGTACATTATAGAAGCACATTATAGAAGTTGGAAAAGAAATACTTACTTATCGATGCGTCGAGTCAAAAGAATTTCAAAACAAAAGAAATTAATGCAATGAGGACCACAATACATACATGAATTTAATATGAACAATGTTCGTTTGTATCTACATATATGTATGTTGTTTTTATGTTGTTCTCACATAGAAAAATACATATGTAGGCATAGGGGCAGTTCTGCAATATGAAGATTGCACTATGAGGTAGTAGTTATGAAACCTTTAAACCGATATTTAATTTTTACAAGAACTAATAAAGTAAACAAGTCGCCTTACCCACTCGGATATATTATGTATTAGACCTTATATTACTCAGCGTTATATTATCTCTTTCTCTCTCTCGTCTGCGACGAACGAACACAAACCAATTTCATGCCATCCTACTCAATCACCCGGCAGCTGACCGCTTGACATTGCCTTTAAAAAGTTCGTGCGTATAACTTGGCTATTTTTCATCAGTTTTTAATGAAATTTGGTAAGCTTATACGACTCGGCTGTTGATGCTGATCAAGAATATATATACTCTATAGGGGCGGAAACGGTTCTTTCTGCCTGTTACATACATTTTTGTCATTTTAAAATACCCTTTTCCCGTATGGTTACTGGGTATAAATACCTTAAATAGGCATCTCTGTCTGTTTCAGTTCTTGCTTTCGAAATAAACAATTCGCACCCAGTATATTCGATGTAAATAAATTAGTACTAGTACATATGTACATATGTGTACGGAAAATGCAAGATTATTTACTAGTAATTTTTTTAAGAAAATTGAATTTTCATGTTTTTTGTGGTGTGTTCGCGTTCGGCAAATAATACAAACTAGAACATTTGGACGACGCGTCGCGACGTCCTTAAACTTCATACCAATAAACATAGGTTGAACACGTGCAGTGATCGCATTTCATCTCTGCGTAAATATTTCGACAAACATGGACATAAAAGTCGTTTGCTTAAGACCAATGATGAGAAACTGCGACAACAAACACCGCAAGACGTTTAAATTGTAGTATAAAAGGAATTTTGTAAAATCCCGAAAGACAAATAAAGAGCGAAAGACAAACAAATCAACAATCAGAAAAGACACACAAGATGCATATACATATTAGTAAATATATGTAAGTGCATGCATGCTCATAAGCATTTGTCTTATTTCCTAATTGCTCTAGGCCAGAACTCAGCGCGGAGTGCGCCAATATCTACGAGCAACAGCACTTACTACTCTGCTTCATTTAAGCCTTATTATGTATACTTGCATGTACGCACATCCGTACTTAAGTTCAACCCACGTAATTTGGGTTTGAGCGCGTGTCTATAGTCCACGAAGTACCTGTTGATGTGGTGTTATTCTACCTGTTCCTAATGTGTTTGCCAGGATATACTCCGACACCGACCCCGAACCCTAGCCCCAGACGCAGACTAGACACAGCCATGGATTTGCAAGTTTAATTGCCTGTCCTTACTTTTTTCACTGTGAAATAGCAGTCGTCCCATTATTGTTGTTTTTGCTGCCGGTGCATCAAAATAAATGAGTTTGAGGGGTTTATTCATAAAACCTTGTCCCGATTACGGAAATACCAAATTGGTGAGTCATTTATAAACATTTTCTGAATGAACCGCGCAGGATTCCCCTTGTATCGTTTTAACTGATTTTTAATTTGGAAACTTTCAAAGATGCATATGCTCAAAAAAACTGGAAATCAGGTATTAAAATTAACGATTGTAAAACAAATTTCCTTGGAAAGTGTTTACATTTATATAATTGACCTTCAACAAAATAAGAACCGAAATTGTTTTTGGAGTGCATATTCAAAAACAGTAAAATGATAACAAATTGCGAATTTTTGATTTCATTAACCATTTTTTTTTGTTCTATCACCCTATGTTAAGCATATAAAATATTAAAAAAAAGGTCTATTCGCAAAGCAAAATACTTTGTCTTAACAACCGTTAGATACAAAATTGCGTAGTCCTTTAAAAAAAATGTATCAAAAAATAGGAACGAGTTTTTAAAGTTGTAAAACCCAGTGAATAATAACAAATATTTTTCTTCCACATTGTCAATGTAAGCAAATTTATTAGAGTGTTGTTTTTACGTTGTTTGTTTGGTTTAGGCTTAAGGATATTGTGCGCTTACTTCTAGGTTTTAGAAATTCAAGTTGGTCATGTCAGCGCGTGTTGTCATTTTACGGCAATTTCCGTCATAACAAATTAAACGTTTACCTGGTGAGGGATGGAAATACGCTCTACCTGAACCGCCGGTAAATGTTGAGGTTGCCTGATTAGTATGGTTTTGATTATGGCTTTCTGACAGTTTTCCAAATGTATAAAGCCTATTTAAATAGGTTCAAGTGCTGGTTTCGTTTACTTTTACTGTGGGAAAAACTACTTATGAATATTCATAAACGTGCTGACAATATGTGTAAGAAGAATATTGCATAAAGGTGATTGTTGATGTTTAGATTTAAATATATTTATTCAGATTAATTTGTTAAATGCGGTTTTTTGAATCAACAGTAATTTAAGACAAAACAATAATTAAAATTGCTTTTCTAGTTATAAAATATAATAATGCATTTTAAGACTTGGTAAATTTTGTAACATGCAAGGACACACCGAAATCTGTTATATACCAGAATTGGTAACCAGCTATCACAACAATAAAATGATGTGTTAAAGACACAAAATTGTTCGTAGAGTTATTTAATGGATCAGGATAAGGAGGAATAGATGAAACTACTTAAAAACCGCTTAGACCGCCGGCCACTTAAGTCAATTTTTAATTGAACTTACTACCACATAACTGTGCTGATAATTGCTTCTTCAAACAAGCCAAACGATTGGTATCGAGAAATTATTTAAAGTACGTTATAGAGATTTCGGTGGTATTGAATTACTAGAATAATAGGCTGGGCATTTGTACTCAAAATATTAAAAGTCCATAAATATATCAGTATGAGCATTGGATGATATGTGAGACACTTGTTAGACCTAGCAGTTTGGGGAAAACCATAAATATGTCAAGAGTTAAAGTGTGAGCCCAGTCGAGTCGGGTTGGGTCTCGTGGGATATATAAATATGTACAATGTTTATATGTACATATATACGTGTACATTGTACACGCATTAACGTATGAAATGCTTGTGGCCATATAAAACTACTATAATTATTTGGTTTTTTTTTTGCCATAAACCTAAGGCATACGATATTTTCAAGATGCCCACGTTTCTCATAGAATTCAGTTCTCTCTGCGGTTCATTGACCATCGCAATTGAAGTGTGAAACACAGCACTTACTGAGCAGCCTGTGCATTTGTATGTATTTATCCTTTTAGAACTGGGACATCGGTTCAGAGAATGTAATAAATCACATCATTACCATGCATTCATGGCTCATTGGCGATTTATGGTGATGGTCCAGAGAATTTGTTTGTTCACACTCATTCCCTTCAAAACTAACCACAAAAAATTGCTAACATTTTGTAAAAACAACTTGCTTTGCGTTTTTATTAGATTTTAAATTTTGACATACATTTGTATATAGGCAACATACTTTTATCTAGGTTCGTTAAACTTATTTGCATTTGTACTCAAAAACTTATCAAAACTAACTAAGCAGAACAGCGGCTGCCTAGGCAAGAAAGCCAAGTCAAGTCTATTGTGGGAACTCAGCCGTAGACCAAGTATAGAGAAAACGCATCACGCTTCTTAAAATAAAAAATAAGAAAAAACTTTTACAAGACCAATTGAATTTTACATTTATCTTAGTGCTTTTGAAGGTTTACTTGAAAACGAAACAATGCGAAGGATTTAACAGAGCATTTGCTTATAGAACTTTGAAAAATGTTTAAACTTTGGAAATTGGAGAAAATAAAGAAAAATTAGTCCTAAATTAAGCCTTTGATTCGTAGCATTTACAAGTTTTCAGAATTATCCATTTATTTAGGTTCTTCTTAACCATGAGGTTAGAGCATGCTTGTGACGTCCATTCAAGTGTTTTTTGCTCAGCTTAGCATTTAAATAAATTTCAAGGTTAAAGTTCCATATAAATCACAGACACATGTAACCTCCGAACCCGAGTATTGAAAAATTTAATAATATTTTGTCGACGCATACATATAATACACACATGTGCGTACAAACATAAATACATATGTACATATGTATATAAATTTGTTTTGAATAAAAAAAATTTGTTAATGAGGCCGAACATTAAGAAATATATAGAGAGTAAACGTCGAAAGGTCTCCCCAATTCCAGTTCATCTGCGAGACTGGCCTTATCAATTTTCATTTTTTTTTACTTTTTAAAATATAATGTTTTTTTTATAAAATGCCCACAAAGGTTAAATGCGAGCCGTCTACTTATATTCTCAATTTATAAGGATGTATGTAGGTATAGTAAAATACGAATTTACATCAGCGATGTTCAAAAGAGAGACCCACTTGAGAGAGTGTTTGCCTTCTTTTCCAATTGACCATAGATCGTAAAATTATTCTTAAAATGTCCAAACAGATCGTTGGAGCCGTCTACTCAAAAAACAATAAAATTCTCATAAAATCTATTTCGAATATCCCATTTTACGACTTTGTTTTTTGGTCTCCATGTCCTGGTTCAAATATAATAATTGTAATCAGATGAATAGTTAATGGTACGACCTCAAGTGCATTTGTTACAAAAAATTTTTTTGTTATTTAGTTTAATATAGTTTTTGGCTCGACGTCTAGGGAATTTGCGAAAGGAGTCGCCAGTTTCAGTGAAAACCTTTCTAAAGTAAATTATTTTTGTTCTCACAACTTTAATGTAGTCACTTAGAGCAGGTCATAATACAGTAAACACTCCCATTAGAAAACACCCTTAAGACCCACAAAATTGTTCGCTAATTGGAGTAAGCACTTTGAAACCACTGAAAAAATAGATTTTTTCATATTTTTAACAGAAAATCCTTTTTTTTTAACTAAATATTTTCATTGTTGTTACATATTTTTAAATGGGACAATAATCATCCTTTATCAAACCATTAGTTTGAATTCGCTTGTTTTTTTTTGAGACTTGAAATCACACGTATGTATGCATTTCTATTAAAATCTTGAATCGTAAAAAATCAGAGTACTAATTGATTTATTTTTACTGAAAAACTGCGTTTTTTTGGCCAAAAAAAAATTATTTTCAATCAAGTATTAGTGTTCCCCTTTGGGAATCCTTTATTAGTGGGCTCGCTGAAAGGATGTTATTTTTTTTTAAAAGTCAAACAAAATTGTTTTGCCGAAAAATTTGTTTGTCCACAAGAAATGTTTGCTTATTGGAGCCGTTCGCAAGAAAAGGTTTTACTGTAATTTGTTTCAGAAATTTAATATGCGTTTCTTATGAATTTTCATGATCCCATCTAAAAGGGCATGAACATATTTGGAAAGCTGCTCCTACTCCTTTGTTGTACGCATGTTATTTCAAAAATTTGTTTGAACAAATTCCATTTACCAATTTTTAATTTATATCCATGGATAATTGTGAAACCTGATCTCGTTATCTAAGTGATGTACCAACTAAAATTTTACAAACTAAGAACTTCTCATCGGTAAAAATTAGGGTGCTTTAAAAATAATTCAGCTTTTTTTATAGTTGGTGATTATCTATGCCGTAATCAAAAACGGGAATCAATTTTTAGTCTTCCCTTTTTTTCCCCTTAAAACTTTTCGTACTCTGAACTGAACATATCTTTAAATACATATACATATAATACATATGTACAAATATACATACATATAGGTAAACGTGCTTTTGTATTGATATAGGTTTATACAAAAATATTGTAGTACTAATATTAATATGTACAAAAAATTGTCTATATTTATGGGGTTTCGTAATGAATAACTGCTAAGAAGTTTTGAAGCTTCAACTTTTCTTACTTGTTGATCATTTATCCCCGTTGTGTGACAACACCAATCCCAAGACATGGCCTTTGTGCCTTCGGTCTGCCCCTCCCTTCTTATGCTAGCTAGGCAGTGTTAAATCAGTGCTGGAATAAGAAAGAATGGCGCCTTTACAACGTATTTACAAGCTATTATGGGCAGTTACGATTTGAGACGATGACGAACTTTATTTATTTATTTTGTCGTAAAAAGGTGCATCAAAACCTTAAGAATTTGTAATATATCAACACTACATTGATAAACGTGTAGCTTCGCCCTCAATTCGACCCTGTTTTATATTGGGAGGCGTAGCTAAAAACTGTCGTCTGCTTTGTTTTGCCGTTGGTGTAGAATTTGAGTAAGCGAGAGGGCAAATGACTTATAGTCAAGCAAAAATATGTGTGTGCGATAAGGTCCACAAGGCAAGCGCGCAAAGCCAAACCAAAGTGGTCGGCGCAGTCAAGTTTCTGAGCAGGAAGAGAGGCAGAAACCAAAAAGAGAGAGAGAAAGAGACAAAGAGAACCAGGGCGAGCTCAGACTAGCATTAGAAGCTCTCTTAGCACATATAACGGCATGTAAAGCACAATGAATTGAGAGGACAAAGATGAGAGATGCTGAATGGATTTAGCTTTTGTTCTCCTTATTCGTATTTGAACTTCTAAAAAAAAACAATTTTTATTAATTTTTTCGTTGCGTTTTGAAATGAAGCTCATGTTGCTGGGTTGAGCTGGGTTCAGTTTGTGTGAAAATCGCGTCGGACACGGACACATTTGTTTGTTTTGGTCTCAGTGCGCTTGCGATTACGGAATAAAATCTCGAAAAAAATATGACCAAGACGGGTAAACCAAATAAGGACCGGACTGTGGGAGTGTCGACGTCTAGCAACTTATTGACCAATGCAGCAAAAATGAAAATAACAAAGGCTCTGGCCAATGCTAAAACGCAACAACAGGCAAAGAAAGGACGTTCAACAATAACAGTAACAACGGCTCCTGCAACAACAATATATGCATCGTTGCCTCTAGCAGGATCAAACGTCGAAAGCAGCGATGATCAGAAAGAGACGGCAATAGAGGTAGGAGGTGTAGGTGCCGAGTCCAAAACCGAAACCAAGACCGAGGCTGAGGCTGCGACGCTGACGTCGCAGTCACCGCTTGCCACAACGAATTTATCGTCATTTGAGTCCGCGCATTTGCAGGCTCACACTTCAGTTGTCAGCGAAGCACCAAAGCAAACGGTTACCACGATCGCGCCAGTGTCACCAAATGAATCGACAGTAATAACCACGGCAGCAATCTCATCTGCTACAGCAATTGTAAGCGCATCTACATCACTAAACGCGACCGCGGCAGCAGTAAGTGTGAATGTGATAAATGATAATCAACTACAAGGAGAACAACAACCACAAGTAAGCGAGAACGCTAGTGAAAGTGTTGATAACAAAATCAAAGTGATCAACTATGCTCATCAGCAACTGCCACAGGAACAACAGATCTATGAACACCAATTTCCCGATCAGCAAATGCTAAGCAAGCAACAACATCATACCAGTTGGTTGACGGCATACGATTTGACAAGCAATTCTTCAACGCCTGCAGACAAAACTGAGTTCTACGCCTTGCCCCCGCAGCACTATCTGGCCCACTTGCCCTATCATACCCATCCGCACGGCCACCCCCATCATTACGATCCTCACCAAAATCTTAATAGCGTCGGCAGCACAGATTCAATGCGTAACAATTTCACTTTATATAGTGTGTACGGAAGCGGTGGAGGCACCCCTGACCATTTGCAGCAACATGTTGTTGCACTCAATGCCGCTGCAACAGCCGCCGCGGCTGCAACAGCGGCCTCATCATCCTTAACCCACGGCACATCAAACATTGATGAGGTTATCCAGGATACTCTAAAAGATGAATGTTTTGATGATGCCCAAAGTACTAGCTTTCATATGCTGACACCCGTCTCCGACCTGCAGAATCTCAAGGACCCAAATTCAGCTATATACGCTCTCACCCACGAGCAACTTTTGCAGCAGCATCACCAGCAACAGCAACTGCACCTTCAACACCATCAGCCGCATCAACTTCAAATTAACAATAATAACAATAACAATTCCACTAGTTCGGTTGGTGGCGATTCACCCTCACCCACACATGCTCTATCAACCCTGCAAAGTTTCACCCAATTAAGTAGTGCAGGACATCAGCGAGATAGTTATGGCAGCATTTCCCCGGAGCACAGCAGTTATTTTACGACACCGCTGAGTCCTGTTTTGCAAACCAGGTGAGTTAGCGCCTTTACCTTTTAAATAAAATATGAGCTCATTATCACGACGCCACCAAATATACATCTTACTACAAGTAAAAATAAGAGCCGCACGTGACTTTTGATGAAAAAAGTTTCGACGTTTAAAAGCGACGCTCCATCAGCACAACTAAATGTCATGATCACCTATCGTCGGTTACTCTACGGATTCTGATTCATGTATTTATGGTTTTTGCTTTGTTTTTAAAATTATTTTATTCTCGACTTTGATTTGCATTACCTTTTCTTTTTTTGCTTATAATAACTAAATCAGAGTCATCAAAAATCGTAGACTCTGCTCTTCACAGTTTTCATCCTGTACTAGTGGATTCAGCCATAGTTATGGGTTGGTTTGTTTATATGACATACTCAGGTGGTTTTTGCTTTACACG
This sequence comes from Drosophila nebulosa, assembly GCA_024703675.1. NCBI lineage: Eukaryota > Metazoa > Arthropoda > Insecta > Diptera > Drosophilidae > Drosophila > Drosophila nebulosa. The sequence goes on along the minus strand of JANFPS010000007.1, from coordinate 40,862 downwards.
TATTTGTGCTTGTGTGTATTTGCCTATGTACGCATGGCATTTTCTCTGTGGAATGCAGAAATCTGTTCCACCTTGGTTGGAGCGAGAATGTTTTCTTTCTATATTTTTCAAACAATCAATACAGATGTGTCGTACACTACTATGTACAACTAAAATGGAATTTAAAAAAGAAATACGTTGAGTAAGCAACGAGCCTAAAACAAATTAAACATTATTTTTATGTTTTCCCAATCACTCGGATCAGATCAGAACTCAATAAAATTGTCTTTTAATTTTAAAAGTCGTGGATGTTCTGTTTTTTTTTGACCACTTACTAAAAGCTCAGCAAAATTATTCTTTCGTACATCTGTACATAATTGCAGCACTCGAATTTCATAAACAAATTATGAGTACTACGAGGGGGAACCTAATAGTTTGTTTGTCAATACAATATCGCAATACTTCTCATTCTGCTAAATAATAAAATTAGCCAATAAATTGTTATGAAACATTTCATAGACGACAACCTTTTCAAATACTTTTAATACACACTTCGTACATTTTGGGGAATTCGTGAAAAGCCTGAGTCATAAATGTTTTGTCTTGATAAAGTTTTCATCGCTTCATAAACTCCATGCTGGCTGCATGCAACACGTGTCCCTGCATCCATAGTGCCACGTGCCAACCTTAAATAAAAAAAAGGTTAAAAGGGGCGTGACCCGCATTCAACTTCCTACAAAATAAAATAGTCAACTTCGAAAAAAATTAGGTTTGAAAATATTTATATCATAAAGGTGCAATTCCTGCGCATTTTTCTAGGCTGTTTTGGGTATTTAATTGCAACTTGACTACACATACATACATACATACATATGTATGTGTACCTACTACTCGTCTAGGGAATGACTGCATTACATATGGTGTAATTTAAAGCTACTCAGTGACATAGAAAACGTAAACGAAACTGAACATAAATCGAAAAGCAAACAGCTTGAAAGGCATCAACTTTTCAGGGTAGCCGCTGCTGACTAAGCAGGTGAGACGGTTTGGATTCGGGTGGGTGACACTTTTCTCTCTCCCGCCCTCACTGAACCCGCACAATTCTTTTTCACCTAAGCCCCATCTCCCGTCTCCAGCTAAACCGTCAGTTTTGCTAGGCATTTTGGAAGAGTTTTTAGTGTTGTTTTAATTGAAAACGTGTTTTGCGTATAAAGGCATGAAAACAAAAAAACAAAACAAACAAAAAACAAAAAAAAAAATAAACCTAACTGTTTCAAGTTCAACAAATTTATTTTGGAAAAAGAAAAATATAATGTGAAAGAATATAGAGAATTGTAAATGGAGACGCTTAGCTTTTTGGAATTGACGGAAATGTTGAAGAGAAGTGATATGCATCTACATTTTTTGATGTATGTGACTTTTTGGTCAGGTTCATGTGCAGACACCAGAAGAAGATATCAGACAGCTTGAAGCTCACATAGTCGCACTATTGTACCCATAAGAACATAAGAAGCACAAGAAGTAAAAAAACGAAATACTCACCTGCAACAAACAACAACTCGAGCGCCGATAAAATAATATCATGTATTCTTACTTCCTATATACAAGCTATAGCATCTGCCAAGATTTGTCATGGTCTATAACTGTTGTTGTTGATATCAGTGAGCGTGCGCAAAGCACTGAAAATTGTTTATTTTAAATATAATAAAAATTTAAATAATTACTATGGATTTTCAGCATATGTATACATACTTATGTGTGTGTGTATAAACGAATTAATTAAAATGTGTACACATATTCATTTTTGCACCCAAAAGATCTCATTTATCTCATTTTCTCTAGTTTAAAACTTTGTATCTTATGTACTCTGACTTTTTTTTTGGATATAGAACTTGGTTGTTATTTTACGCAGATTTCTTACTGCCGGCAGCGACGCAAGTGACACTGCAACAGCGCAATGACAAAACTGAAAAACTGCATTGGCAGTTAAACCCGACACAATTCATTATGCAAACGCGCGCGCCCCGTTTCGGTTGTTGTTTGTTTCTCGTCTTCCTCGTCTTTAAAACTAGTGTGCTCAAACAAATTAAATTGAATCTTAAAAGAAAAACAAAAATTGCCTGTTTTCCTTGATGGATCCTACAAATTTTTTAATTTGACTTTAATCAAGTGGAACAAGGGGTTGTAAAAGGCAATAGATAATTCTCATATTATTGTTTTTGCATTTGTCGTTAATGCAAATTTAAGGACTTCTTTGTGGCCGCTTTCCAAAATTATAATCATAACAAATATATAAAAAATTATATATGCAGATCATTGTTTCTAGATGTGTGAGTGTGTGTATGTGTAAGTGAGTGGCGCAGGCTATAAAGGCATAAACTTTTTGTTTTGTGCTAGCTTTGCAAAAAAATTTTGTTTTATTTCGTTTGCCGCCCCATTATTGACTTGCTCATGCATAGGAAGTCAAGAGCTTTATGTGGATAGTCCAAATGTTGCAAATAGCTCTGGCTACCGGCACGCAGGAAACGATCATCTGGGACGAACTCAAAAAAGCGAAGAGACTTTACAAAAATTTTAGTATTTTAAACAAACAAAGAAATCACTTTGTGAATACGCTTGAAGAGAAAATATAAAAATATGACTGTTGTCTGAGTTCATAATATCTTTACAAAACATAGAAATGTACGCATGTCTGCTTTAAAGCAGTTAGTCTATCAGTTTTTGAGACATATAAATATGTACATATATGGATGCTTTTTTTAAATTATTTAGTCAATTGAGTTCTTCTGTGGTTAAGGTCGTTTACGCACCTATCATACAAATCTAATTTAAACTATTTTGTTTTAAGACCTTACTTGGTTAATAAATTTTCAAGCACTAACTGGTTGCAAAAATAAGTTTTCATATTTTATTTTTACATATTGCCATTATTTTGAGATAAAGTAAAAGACTTCGGAAAGAGGTTTACTAAATAATTAGTTAAAGAACTTCAATGGATTCTTAAATTTTGCAATTCTCCAATATTAATCCATTTTTTCTTGTGTAATCGGCCAATATTTCTCCAAATACACCTACTCATTTTCAAATTTCTTATCTGGTACCCCAGGAGTTATCTTGGCATTTAAAATTGCCTGAAAACTTTAAACCAACAAAATAAAAACATACAAATTGTTTAATCGTTAAATTGAACAATAAAAAATTGAGAAGCTTATAATGTTTTTCTCCAATTATAATAATATGTATTTGAAAAACTATTGCTATAGGTAAAAGCATCTTTATTTATTTATTTTCTGTACTTGAATCGTTATCTAATTTTGCCTTTTTACAGCTCTGTCTATACAGGGTCTCTGCTTACCTCAGCCGCCAATGGAATGCAGTATGGTATGCCCTTGCCCTCTCCCACCCACAACCACGTACATCTCCATCATCAACCTCATCAACATCATCACAATTCCACGAGCAGCAGTCCTGGCCCTGGTTCTGGTCCACTGGGAGCACTTCACGCCAGCTCCTCTCCCAACCACAGTCATGTCCATCTCCAACAGCAAACTCAACAGGACCAGCCACAAAATTCCACAAGTAGTAGTCCGGGGCCTGGTTCCGGTCCACTGGGTGGAGTAAGTGGAAGCGGTGGTGGAGGTGCTCTGCCTGCCTACGCTTCACTGGCAAATTACCGCGGACATGTAAGTCGTAGGATTGAATATTTCGATCCTGTACGATCCCTAAAAAGTTGACACTTAAATATTCATTTTAGAACGACGCCTGGCCCAATCATTACGAACCAATTGGTTATGCATCCTCCAATACATCTGGCCAGACCCAGTCGTCGCATCTGGGAGCCGGAGTTATACGCAATGGACGGGCCATAAGTGCGGCAAATACCGCAGCCGTTATAGCAAACGATGTAGGAACACCCAGTGGCGTCGGAGTAGATCCGTCACGTTACCTAACTGCCTCGGCATCGCTAACTGCATGTAAGTATTTCTTCATTCCTTCAGTTTATATTTACCCGCCGCATTTGTCTGACGCTTGGCTACAACGAAAAGTAGTTTTAGGGTTTAGATAAAATTTCACACCTACAGTTATTTGCCAAGTTTAAATAAACTGAAAACGGGACTTAAACTGGAAGCGCAGCCAAATGATTGCATATGTGGGCATTCGTTAAAAATGCGCATGATATTTAAATATCAAACATATTTTGAAAACAGAAATACTGTTACCTACATATGTACATATGCACATAATTGTTCTAGTTCTTCTTTTGAGATTTGTTTCTTTCACTCTTCTTTTAATTCATTTTAAACGAAATGATTTACGAATGTAAAACATTCTTCTCCTAGAGATCCTGCTCCTCCAAATTTTAAACCTGCAATAGATTTAATTTATTTATCTATTAAAGAAAAATTTGGTTATAAACTTGTTTTGCTTTTAGCAAGTTTACTTTGAGAAATTACGGATTGTACCAATTATTATGTTTGCCATATTATAGTCTGTTTACGCAGAAAACACTTTCTTTTTAAAAAGGTATAATAAATTCAATTAATTTTCTATAACCAAAATAACTGCATTTCTAATAAATTGTAATGATATAAAACAAAACACGAAAAAATAATAAATCGAATATATATTGATATTTTCGTGTACAGAAAAACCAAAGTTTTATCACACATACACACACACATACAACACAATATAGGTATATGTATGTATATGAATCTTATTATAACTTGAAAATTTTTAAACAAAACCAATGATGAAAAAAACAAATTTCTTCGATTTTTCCATATACCTTTCCGAAATATTTGAAGCATTTTTTGATGCCGATTTGTTCACTGAGGGGCGAGAATGTGTTAATTGTGGTGCGATTTCAACCCCATTATGGCGACGCGATAACACAGGACACTATTTATGCAATGCCTGCGGCTTGTATATGAAAATGAACGGCATGAATCGACCCTTAATTAAACAACCTAGAAGATTGGTAAATGTCAATAAAACAAACAAATCAACAACAATTATTACTAACAAATTAGCTTTTGTGTGGAACAAAATTTTTGAAACAAGCTGAAAAACTTTGTCTTTGTATGGGTTAAACTTATAGAAATCCGCCTCCGACTCCGCCAGCCAGCCAGACTACAGTTGTGTGCAACGTTCTCGCTTCTTTCTTTGAACAAATTCTCCTCTTTGCAAACTATGTATGTCAAATGCAATGTATAGACAACAAATTAATTGAATTTATTATATTACCAATTAGTTTTATTCGGAAAACAATGAGAAATTGAAAAACAAAACCAAAAACGTTGAACTGAATTCACAAATCCTTTCTTCTTCATTACAACAATTACAATTACAGTGGCCGCTGAATCAGGCGGGGATTTCTATAAGAACTACTCATTTAATGTGAGTAAGGCCTCCACAAATGCGAACAGCACCAGCACAACGTCAGCGCCAGCGGCGGCGGCGGCGGCAACGACAACAAGTACCACAACGCTCGACGAGCAAGTTAGTCGCGCCAATTCGAGACGCTTGGTAGGTCGTCCATTAATTATCGATACGCAAAAACCAACCAATGATTTTTCCTTTTCCCTCCCAAACTTTCCTCGCAAACACTAACACACACATTTACACATCCATAATGGAAGACTAAATAACATTTAACTAATAAGTAATATTATTATAACAATTTTTTAGTACTGCCAAATATAAAGCTAAAGAAAATTTGGTAAATTTTTTCGAAAACTTTTCCAGTATTTATTTGATTTTAAATCGAAATAAAATTATTTCCCGAAGCAAATTCTCGTTAAATCTATTTTTATTTATTTGAAGCTTAACTAGTCAATTTAAGTTACTAACCATTTTCTAAACATGTTTTTTTATCTGAAAGTTGTACGCAAATGTTGTTCCACATATTAAAACAAAAGCTACTCAAGTTACAAAAAAAACTCACAGTCGTAAATAAATGTCGCACTTTTCTTTCGCCGTTTAGAACGCATCCAGACGGGCAGGGCTCTCTTGTTCCAACTGTTTGACAACCTACACATCTCTATGGCGGCGTAATCCCAGCGGTGAGCCTGTATGCAATGCCTGCGGTCTCTACTTCAAATTACACAATGTTGCACGGCCGTTAACTATGAAAAAGGATACCATTCAGGTGAAGCAAAAAATATTAATTTGATTAAATATTTGCAAAGTTAACATTTAATCTTTATTACATTCCCCTCACAGAAACGAAAACGAAAACCCAAGGGTACCAAGAGTGAGAAATCAAAAAAAAAAACTATCTTATCGCCTAGCAGCATGGAGACATCTAATAATAATAATCCATCCTGCCACAGTGCTGGTCTTCCTTTAGAAAGCCAAATAATGGGCGAAGTTCATGATGGTGAGTGTGGAATTTAAGCTTGTCATTAAATAACAGCATGGCCTAATTTGTGTTGTCTGCTTTTTTTGTTAGAAATGAAATCAATTGCATATATGCCATACACACCGCAACACCAACAGCAACCACAACAACAAAATCTTGAACACGGACAACATTCATCAGCGGCTAGCTCACCGCATAGCATGGCATCTTCATCATTTTCGCCCTCAGCAGCATCGCAGCATCAACAGCAGCAGCCACTTTGCTCTGGCCTAGACATGTCACCAACGTCGTCATACCAAATGTCGCCCATAAATATGCAACAACAGCAACAAGCAGCATGCAGCATACAACAGCATTCGCCCGGCACGCCGACACCGGTTTCAAATAGCATTTATCAGACGCCGTCGCCCACTCACTTGCAAAATAACAATAATACATTATTCAATAACAATAATAACAACGAAAATAGTACTAAATTCCTACAGAAATACCTGCAGGCTCAACCTTTGACCAACAACAACATTGCAGCCGCCACAGCGGTAGCAGCAGCAGCTATCAGCAGCACAATAAAATCCGAGCCTTCGGTTGCCACATTTTCAACAGCAGCAACGGCACCCACAACACTGACATCGGCGACGACACTCAGTCACAACCACAACTCTAATAACAATCCCAACAACTCCAGCAGCAATATTATCAGCTTGCAAAATCCCTATCATCAACTCGGAATGGGTCAGACAGCAATGCCCTTGTGTAAGTCAGGACGTGTCGTCTCCCCACCCTACTATTTGCCTGAAGATGAGCAGGATCAGCAGCAACAAATAAAACTGGAACAGCAGCAACATGTTGAGGAACTCCTGCTCAATCGTTCTATCTCCTTAGATGGGCAGTACGAATTGGCGGCCTATCAGCACCAACAAAACCAGCAACAGCAGCAACAATTAGCCGTTGCCAGCTATGCAATGCATGCGGCTGCCCAACAGCAACGGCATGAATATGAACGTAAATTTGGTGCTGACCGTGAGACCGTTGTTAAAATGGAGTGACTCGTCTATCTGATTATGCTTTTGATTTTCTTCCTATAACCTTCACCAAAGATTCTCTTGTTCCAACTAAACATCTCACAGTTCCAAAGAATTTATAGCTTATATCCAAGTAGTTATTCTTCAAGAACGAAATATCATGCATATTACATTTAATTTGTATATAAAATTTAAGCGAAGCAATGAATTGACATTTCCAATTACTCGAATTTTTATAGTTATTTAAAGTTTTAGACTTATTTTAAGTTTATTAGCAAAATGAAGCAATTTTCCCAAGGGCCCATTAATTTGTAATCAACTTTGTACATCTTTTGAGATTTTTCCCATCAAACTACAGTTAGACTTTAAATTAAAAAATAATATTTAAAAAGAAGAACGCAACCAAAAAAAAAAAAAAAAACAATCTCATGCAATTTATACTAAAATTTGTTTTATGTTTCTCTAGATTAAGATTTATTTTCTTTTCAAACACATAATACACTTTTGGAATAATAATTGTTACTTTCTTTTAAACCAAATGTATCGCAATGTAATGGAAAAAACATCCGTGTACACAGATCAAGTTTACTTCAAATTTTTGCCACGCCCCCTCCCGCCCCTGCATGGAAAAGATAAAATTATAAACAACTTTTAATTTCGTTCAAACAAGAATGCTAAGATTGGTGTCTAATCAATTATTAAACGACCAAATGTGATACATCGCTGGTAAAGCCGGGGGAATACCGTGGTGGCAAGAGATTTTGCTGCGGCTGTGCCCTTGACTTGCCCAGCATTGGATAATGAGTGCCTCCTATCACTTTAGGCGATTGTCCTGCCTTTCCGATTTCATACGGACGTCTTATGCGTAGTGCTTCAGCGGCATCTCCCGGCCATGCACGCTCCGGTCCCATGCGTTGACTTAGACGAGGATAACGTCTTTTATCCACAGCCAAACTTATGGTCCCGGGAACACGAGATGTCGAGTTTAGGCCTACATTGTACTGACGCTGCATGGCCAGAGAAGCTCGAATGGTTTTGCGTTTCTGCCAATAAATAATAAGTCAGTTAACTTTCAGAAAGAATTGCACGCGGTCACAATAAACAACTGCTTACTTCGATAGTACCACGCCATTTATCAGCAGCATGTCGGGCTATATCCAAACGCTTTTGCTTTTTTACTTGGTGCTTTTTATAGATTACCTCAATTATAATCAGTCCCACTCCACCTGCTATACCTACACCGACTAGAATAAAGACACCAGCCATATTCTTCAGTCCTAAAGTGTTCGGTGTTTTTTCAAACAGTTCACAATTCTGTTGAACATGGCCATGAAATATCCACTGTTTGTCTAGCTTTTCCATAAAGCCACCTGCAAATCAATGCATGAACTTACATAATTGACTATGCATATTAAATGTTCTCACTTTCATGGAATTCCAGAATAGCCAAAGTCACAGCGTCAGTCCAGGGTGATCCTTTTTGAAGTCCAATGCCATATCCACTACGTCCAAAAAGTTCGCCCGCTGTGACAAGCTCACAATCTTTAGAGGCTTCATACTCCAGTCGAGACGAGTCCCAGATAAACGCCATTAGCTTGCTAAGAGCAATCAATTAAAAATAATTAAATAGCTATTTTAATCATATTCTACAAAGATAGAAACGACAGGTAGAACGGTTTACAAAAAGATATAGTGGATAAGGTACAGAAGGGAATCTACAAGAAGAAAATAGCAAAGAAATAGGACAGTCACAAAAAATTTGATATTTGTTTGATGTTGTTTAAGTTGTTGGAGAAAGGATAGATTTTAGAAGTGCCAAGCATGCGACTATATATTTTTTTTATTTTTCCAGCTACAAAATAGACGAAGTTTCTGAATTATATTGTAGTTCATCAACTTGGCCATTTTACCCCTTCTTTACATCCTGAATGGCTTGTTCAGCCGTTGCATAATTATTTGCTTCCATGGTTCGATACATATTAGAAAGCTCAACTTGTCGCCGGAAATACATATCCACCGAAGAGCCCTTGACTGTTGCACACGTTAAATTTTCCATTGTATTTCTTAGGCGCGCATCATTGATACCACTCAGTTTTGTTTTAGGCCTTTCCAGCACGAGGAATGCAGCTAAATTAGCAGTATACGAAGCTACGATTATCATGGCAAATCCAGCCCAAACCATTCCGAGTACACGGGCGGAAAAGCTACGAGGCGTTCCCTCACCAATCCCAGAGTTTAAAAGCACACCCCACGCAAACCAAACGGCTGAACTAAGGTTCAATGCCTTTTCCTCATTACTCTCGGTATGCGAGAGCTTAAAGCGTCCAAACGGTGAAAATCTAAAGGTAGAAATCCGAAATTAAAGTTTAATTTTTTGTTCGTAATAAAAAGTTGCTTTTGTGGTTAAGTTAACAGTAATTAAATTAAAGCTTTAGATGAGTAAATTCGCTGCATTTGAACCGTCCAACGCAACGATTATAACATTTATAACAACTTTGTAGTTTGTATTAAAGGAAAGGGTTTTGTATAATTGTTTTACTCACCTGTCCAATAAGTAGAGAACGAGCGCCACAACATGTACCGACACCATTACCAAGATCCATAGCGTGTTACTAAATGGCTGCAAAAAAGACACAAGAGTACTCGATCGTGACGGTTTCTTCTCGAGTATTGTAATGCCTTGGTATTTAAATGGCTTCGAGAATTCTATATACTCGGCACGCTCCGGATTAATGGTTAGTGGTGCGACGATCATGCTAAAAAATAGCAAAGATTAATTGTATTAACCCCTTTTAAAGCTTTATTATTATGTGCTTACTCCGCCCGTTCATTGACCAATTGACCTATCAGACCTGTCCATTCTTTACGCAAGGTGTTTCCCGTGTTGTTCCGTAAAATGTAATGACCGAATTGGCCGTCCGGAGACAGAGCTAAATCATAGGTGAAGTTAATACGTCTTGCAAGTTCAATAAGTAAGTCAATGCAGTAGCCACTACAACAAAATTCGTTGGCTATAGATTACAAAAATAAAAGACAAAACGTGAAATTAAGAAGCCCCTTGCTTGCGGTTTTTTTAATTTACCAGCTGTATCCGTAGAATTAAATAATGGGCAAGGTCGCTCGTTTGGCTCGCAATGAAACTCGTCATCTCCCATGCGTCGCACATAGACGAAAGGTTTCTCTTCAATAGTCAATAGCTTAAGATGTGTTGGTATCATAATGCCCTCTGGTTTGCGTTTTTGTTTGCCCGCCCAAAATATCTCGCTGTCATTGATTTTCATTCGCATTTTAGCTCGCATCTAATTGGATAAGGTTTAATCCTTACTAGTTGCTTAAACATTTTTTTCGCGCTACTTACATTATCATAACTAAATTTGCCCACTACGTGTTGCTTTTGGTTTTCGCGAATATTAATCACATCGTAACCCGCATAGATTCGATCTCCATTGTCATCAAAGGCCACTTGGCCTGTCTCACCCGTAATATTTCGTGTCTTTAAGTATTGAAAAAGACGCTTGCCTGTGATTTGGTAAGCCTTTGTTATGTTAATAGAAATAAACACGAAAAACGAAATGCATACCTGATTCCCAATTGACGGCCGAATCACCGCAATCCTTTGGGGCTTCGGCAATGGTCTCATTGGATATCATTTCCTTAATAGCCGATGCAAGCACGTAAACGCTATCCTATTAAAACATTTATTATTTTGCATAATTTTTTAAAGAGAAAGAGTAGCGCCTTTCATATAGGCGTAACCACTGACCCTTATATGTGCCTTGTCGCTGTGTGCATGCTCGAGCTGTAACCCCAGTACACCGTCTGGTGTGTTATTGGCGAACAAAGCTTGTTCAGTAACAATCCAAACGTGCCCTTCTTGTGTCATGTTATAATCTCGAGCATCGCGGAAAATTACTTGGGCGTCCTCGGTGCTACGGACATGTTGTAGGTGCAGAAACAAAAGATTGTCAATATTTCAAAGGTTTTAACTGAATCAAATTTTTAATTACCTGGCATACATTAAATAGACACGGGATTGTGCTGTTTTCATGTAATTTAAATGTTCAGTAAAACTTGTTAGCTTTGGCTCAAATTCTACAATCATTTCTACTGTGGCCCGAACATCCACATCATCGTAGTAGGATTGCGAAGTTGTTTGAAAACGACCTAAGATGGCTCTTCCATCTGTATCAGAACTGTGTATTATAATTACCTGTTTATTATCACATACATAAAAAAAACAAATTTGGAAGTCAGTAAACCACTTTTTCTTAACCTTACAGGACGGAGGCGCTCGTACTTTTGTATAGCTAAAGTGGCTTAACATCTCCAGCCACACGTCAGCCTGATGATAGTATGGCGGTACTGTTCTCAGAAACGAGACATGAATATTCTTGTCGGAGAAAGCCGCATCCCGGGATGATATGCCGATAACGGGAATTGAATAGAAACCGCTTGTATAGCTTACAGCCGCAGGTGACAAGTCCCCAGACGTTTGCTCATGTGAAACGACGACGGCATACACCTGGGATAACGCATTGCATTAAAAAAGCTTTAACATCAAGTAAACTAATAATAGTTTCTTTTATCGCTTTACTTGAGAGTTGACCAAAAAGCAAAGGGATACAAAAAATCACACTATTAATATGCATGTTTTTTGCTTACTCGTTTTTCAATGAGCTTATTGCAAACATTGAATACTGTTTTGATGGGGTTCTTATCCATTCGAATTGTTTTTTCATAGTAGGTGACCTTGCGTGGCACATATTGCTGATCAAAATTAAGATGCTGAAAATAAATAACAAGCAAATCAGCTAACACTAATTTTTATTAAGTAGGCTTAAATGCGTAATTACCGCTATCGTGGTGCGAAAATGTTCTTCGCTGTCTGAATTTGTCAATACACCGCCAATATTGTATGTACCCTCGTGCTCTAAAGCTGTGTGCCTTTGCGCTCTAACAACGCCGAACTCACAGAAAAGCCAGGCCATAAATATGAAAATTAAATGGCAATTGGCAATGCCATTTTGTCGTTTCAAAAGCATTTTCTATAAAAAAAAAAGATTCACAGATGTATCATTATGTAGAGCCAATAAAACAAAAAGTGTACATGCTTTTATTTATATATGCTCTTAAGGTACTGAAATATGATGCTGTCTATAAAAAATTAATTTATACATAGGCTATGCACTTAAGCCAGTTCCATGTACATCTGTTTTTTTTTTTTTTTGGCTATATATGTACATATGTAATAGTTTACACCTTGAAAGCTGGGTTCATGGTAGTAGTTTTGATTGACTTTTTGTTTTCTTTTTTGATAAAAGATACATACACATATACATCATACACGTACACACACACATAAAACAAGTACACAGACTGGATAGAAAAATATAATACACTTGTGGAAAAAAGGTTTTAACGCGTATTTGAAATTTATTATAGCTGAAGGTATTGCTTTTCTGAAATACTACATTAATTTCCAATGAACAGTTTGAAATAAATTATAGAAATTTGTTTGCTGTGGGTGTTGGCTGACGCACTGTTATTGTAAGTCTTTATATTATTTATTTTTCCGTAGGAACAGCAGCAGTGACAACGTTGCAACTAAGGAAGTGGTACTGAATGTGGAATTAAAACCAAAGCACAGCAAATTTAGTTGGTGAGCTTTCAGGATATATTTGATAAGAAAGTTTTGGAACATGAGAAAATCTGCGCATGTCCAATGTAATTTTTTGCTTTTTCCGTTTAACGCTCTGTCAGCTGATTTTGATAATGCTTAAAACAGAACTCTTTCTATTTTGAAATGTGTGTAATGTAAACAACGTCCTGTTGCATAAAATTTCCTGCCCGCTCTTTATTTTGCTCATGGATTTTTTTTGGCATAAACTTTCGTTCAATGGCTTCCAGGTCCAAACTGTGCATGCACGTTAGAAAAATAAAAACCATTTAGATTTATTTTTGTTGTCTATCTAACCATGACTCTAGCAAGATTCCTTCAAAATTATATATATCGATTAGTTTGCATACTTTTAGGCATTGTTTTATAACTAATTAGAATCTATAGTCAACTGTCAACAATATTATCGCTTACAAAAAAATTAATTAATTATTTAACATTTCATTGGAATCTTAATAGCCTAATTGAACCTTTAACACCTTTTTTTTTTATATTGTGTTAGATTTCTTGCCTCCGGTACAAAGAACAAACATACAGTAATCTTATGCCGTCTCCCTTATTTACCCGGCTGCATAACTTTTGTTTCAGTAATAAAAAAATAGTCTGCTTATATTTTATCTAATCTGTATGCATTTTAGTGTGCCGATAAAATTTAATACTGAATATTAGTTGGCCAAATTTTACTGCGACATTTTACCTACTGCAAGAAAAAAGACATTTTTTTCAGAAATTTAAATTTGAAAAAACGCTGGGCATTAAATTAAAATAAATCTGCTGTTGCGCACACTTTGTACAAGTCGGCATACAAAATTGGGTGTTTTTAGATTTGTCAGTCTTAAAGATCTATGTGTTCTTACAAAAGGAACTGGTCTAAACTCAGCAGTTGATGCTTATCAAGAATAAAAATATTTGATGGTGCCGAAAACGCTTTTTTTTGTATGTTACATGCATATCGGCAAATTTGCTACACTCTTTCAAACTACTCTTTTTGAAGCCCTTAAATGAAAATGCACAAAGAAAAACTTTTTTTCTTTTTTGTTTTTATAAGCTCAGTTTATATATTTTTAATGTAAAATAACAACAATACAAAAGCTTCAAGAAAAGTATCTACCTTATACAAAAAAAACGGACTTTTGCAATACCCAAGTTTTTGTACTTTTGCAAGTTTTTGTGTTAATCTTTGTTTAAGTCTGCATATCTAAATAAAATTATTAAACCGAACTTTGTTGAATTTTTTATTGTATTATAAAATTAAGTTAAAAATGATTTAAGAGACTGTGTGTATATTTAAAAAATGAAGTTGAGGAGATCGCGTTAAAGCGTTTTAATGCTTAAAACACTTAAACTTGGAGTAAGTGTTTTAAAACGCCATATTTTCGTTATCCTCAAAACAATTTACTTGGTTGTTTTAACCAATATTGTCAGTAAAACAAAAATAAAAACCATTTAAACACTCTACTTTTTTAATGTAAATAAAACTAAATAGTTACAAGCTTTACATACATTATTATTAAAAAACAATACTATTGCAAAGTGTTTTATTTGCACTTCTTATGTTTCCTTTACTTTTTTTATAATTTTTAGAAATTTCCAAGTGATAGAATTGTTTTTTTCCTTCAGCACAATCGCCACTCTTATCCACCATTTTTAAATAACACATACTTTTCTATTGTGTGTTTGGCTTGTTATTGGTATATTTGTAACAGTTAAATGTTATTATTGTGTGTGTGTATTTTCAGACACGAAGAATGTACCGTTTCTTAGATTTGGATTTATTATTGGGCCGAGGCATAGGCCAAAGCAGTGTTGCCAAAGCCACACAAGCATTTGCATTAATCGTACGGGGCAGCGATATAGCATTGGGAAGCCATACGTTGATGTGATTGGCTGTGCGACACGCACGTAATGTGTATGTGTCCTAGGTAGATTTGATAAACGTGTATATAAGTTGTCAATGACACAGCGGCCATCTTGAATGTGTTCTGTTTGTGTGTGTGGTATAATAAGTGCATTTCGCTTGGTAACTTATTGCTGGAAGCTGTTGTAAAAACCATAAAATTACTAATAATTAAAAAATAATTAGCTTTTTAATTTTTTTAACAAAAGTTTTGTTTATGCAATATTATGTACAATCTCATTTTGAAAACTTATTGTTTTAATAGATATTTTTTTGGTTCAGTGGCAATCTAAAAAATAATAAAAAGTCTGTGCATAGATAAAGCCTACAACTACAATTTTTACTACGAATTTTGCAAACGCATTAATTTGTATGTTTAGTAAAAAGGCACTGAACCAATAAAATATATAGCACAAAAAGTAAAATAAATCTTTGTTGCATGCATGCACAAAACATTTGGTAGCAAAGTAAAACAACCGCTTGTGAACTTTTTATAAGTTTTTCCACCTCGACCAAAGAACCCGTTTTACATGTTGATTAAGCATCTACGACTTTATGTTGCAAAAAAACACAAAAATTATATAAACGGCAAGCATTCTTGTAAATACTAAAATACTTACAAATACACAAAATACTGCCAAAAACAATAAAAACTGCCAAATACAAAAATACCAACAAATCCAACAATACTGCAAAATAAAAAAAAATACTGCAAAATACTAATATACTGCCAAATAAAGCAAATACTAACAAATACCTTAACCTCCTACAAGTTGAAAAAAACTGCAAAATACCAAAAATTCTTGCAAACACTACAAATTTATTCTCTTTTCTACACCGCCCTCTATCGTTAAGACTTACGCCATCTGGCGGTCAATATAACTTTGCTTATGCAGCATAAATATAACACGGTTAAATATGTAAAACATACACCGCCCTCTATCGTTAAGATTTACGCCATCTGGCGGTCAATATAACTTTGCTTATGCAGCATAAATATAACACAGTTAAATATGTTAAGCATACTTTTGGGCTTCAGCAAAATATTCTTCTAAAGTTTGCAATATACGTTCAACTAAATTTGTCATTTATTTGTATTTTAACTAAAAAAATTATATCTGGAATAAATAAAATTATAGCCACAGTGTTATACTTCACTTCTGCAACTTTAATGTTTGGAGTAGCTTGAATACATTTAGCTATTGGAATATGTTCATGGTTACGCCCCTTATAAATACTAAAATACTTACAAATACACAAAATACTGCCAAAAAGAATAAAAACTGCCAAATACAAAAATACTAACAAATCCAACAATACTGCAAAATAAAAAAAATACTGCAAAATACTAATATACTGCCAAATAAGTCAAATACTAACAAAGTAAAGACATCTAATAATAATAATCCATCCTGCAACAGTGCTGGTCTTCCTTTAGAAAGCCAAATAATGGGCGAAGTTCATGATGGTGAGTGTGGAATTTAAGCTTGTCATTAAATAACAGCATGGCCTAATTTGTGTTGTCTGCTTTTTTTGTTAGAAATGAAATCAATTGCATATATGCCATACACACCGCAACACCAACAGCAACCACAACAACAAAATCTTGAACACGGACAACATTCATCAGCGGCTAGCTCACCGCATAGCATGGCATCTTCATCATTTTCGCCCTCAGCAGCATCGCAGCATCAACAGCAGCAGCCACTTTGCTCTGGCCTAGACATGTCACCAACGTCGTCATACCAAATGTCGCCCATAAATATGCAACAACAGCAACAAGCAGCATGCAGCATACAACAGCATTCGCCCGGCACGCCGACACCGGTTTCAAATAGCATTTATCAGACGCCGTCGCCCACTCACTTGCAAAATAACAATAATACATTATTCAATAACAATAATAACAACGAAAATAGTACTAAATTCCTACAGAAATACCTGCAGGCTCAACCTTTGACCAACAACAACATTGCAGCCGCCACAGCGGTAGCAGCAGCAGCTATCAGCAGCACAATAAAATCCGAGCCTTCGGTTGCCACATTTTCAACAGCAGCAACGGCACCCACAACACTGACATCGGCGACGACACTCAGTCACAACCACAACTCTAATAACAATCCCAACAACTCCAGCAGCAATATTATCAGCTTGCAAAATCCCTATCATCAACTCGGAATGGGTCAGACAGCAATGCCCTTGTGTAAGTCAGGACGTGTCGTCTCCCCACCCTACTATTTGCCTGAAGATGAGCAGGATCAGCAGCAACAAATAAAACTGGAACAGCAGCAACATGTTGAGGAACTCCTGCTCAATCGTTCTATCTCCTTAGATGGGCAGTACGAATTGGCGGCCTATCAGCACCAACAAAACCAGCAACAGCAGCAACAATTAGCCGTTGCCAGCTATGCAATGCATGCGGCTGCCCAACAGCAACGGCATGAATATGAACGTAAATTTGGTGCTGACCGTGAGACCGTTGTTAAAATGGAGTGACTCGTCTATCTGATTATGCTTTTGATTTTCTTCCTATAACCTTCACCAAAGATTCTCTTGTTCCAACTAAACATCTCACAGTTCCAAAGAATTTATAGCTTATATCCAAGTAGTTATTCTTCAAGAACGAAATATCATGCATATTACATTTAATTTGTATATAAAATTTAAGCGAAGCAATGAATTGACATTTCCAATTACTCGAATTTTTATAGTTATTTAAAGTTTTAGACTTATTTTAAGTTTATTAGCAAAATGAAGCAATTTTCCCAAGGGCCCATTAATTTGTAATCAACTTTGTACATCTTTTGAGATTTTTCCCATCAAACTACAGTTAGACTTTAAATTAAAAAATAATATTTAAAAAGAAGAACGCAACCAAAAAAAAAAAAAAAAACAATCTCATGCAATTTATACTAAAATTTGTTTTATGTTTCTCTAGATTAAGATTTATTTTCTTTTCAAACACATAATACACTTTTGGAATAATAATTGTTACTTTCTTTTAAACCAAATGTATCGCAATGTAATGGAAAAAACATCCGTGTACACAGATCAAGTTTACTTCAAATTTTTGCCACGCCCCCTCCCGCCCCTGCATGGAAAAGATAAAATTATAAACAACTTTTAATTTCGTTCAAACAAGAATGCTAAGATTGGTGTCTAATCAATTATTAAACGACCAAATGTGATACATCGCTGGTAAAGCCGGGGGAATACCGTGGTGGCAAGAGATTTTGCTGCGGCTGTGCCCTTGACTTGCCCAGCATTGGATAATGAGTGCCTCCTATCACTTTAGGCGATTGTCCTGCCTTTCCGATTTCATACGGACGTCTTATGCGTAGTGCTTCAGCGGCATCTCCCGGCCATGCACGCTCCGGTCCCATGCGTTGACTTAGACGAGGATAACGTCTTTTATCCACAGCCAAACTTATGGTCCCGGGAACACGAGATGTCGAGTTTAGGCCTACATTGTACTGACGCTGCATGGCCAGAGAAGCTCGAATGGTTTTGCGTTTCTGCCAATAAATAATAAGTCAGTTAACTTTCAGAAAGAATTGCACGCGGTCACAATAAACAACTGCTTACTTCGATAGTACCACGCCATTTATCAGCAGCATGTCGGGCTATATCCAAACGCTTTTGCTTTTTTACTTGGTGCTTTTTATAGATTACCTCAATTATAATCAGTCCCACTCCACCTGCTATACCTACACCGACTAGAATAAAGACACCAGCCATATTCTTCAGTCCTAAAGTGTTCGGTGTTTTTTCAAACAGTTCACAATTCTGTTGAACATGGCCATGAAATATCCACTGTTTGTCTAGCTTTTCCATAAAGCCACCTGCAAATCAATGCATGAACTTACATAATTGACTATGCATATTAAATGTTCTCACTTTCATGGAATTCCAGAATAGCCAAAGTCACAGCGTCAGTCCAGGGTGATCCTTTTTGAAGTCCAATGCCATATCCACTACGTCCAAAAAGTTCGCCCGCTGTGACAAGCTCACAATCTTTAGAGGCTTCATACTCCAGTCGAGACGAGTCCCAGATAAACGCCATTAGCTTGCTAAGAGCAATCAATTAAAAATAATTAAATAGCTATTTTAATCATATTCTACAAAGATAGAAACGACAGGTAGAACGGTTTACAAAAAGATATAGTGGATAAGGTACAGAAGGGAATCTACAAGAAGAAAATAGCAAAGAAATAGGACAGTCACAAAAAATTTGATATTTGTTTGATGTTGTTTAAGTTGTTGGAGAAAGGATAGATTTTAGAAGTGCCAAGCATGCGACTATATATTTTTTTTATTTTTCCAGCTACAAAATAGACGAAGTTTCTGAATTATATTGTAGTTCATCAACTTGGCCATTTTACCCCTTCTTTACATCCTGAATGGCTTGTTCAGCCGTTGCATAATTATTTGCTTCCATGGTTCGATACATATTAGAAAGCTCAACTTGTCGCCGGAAATACATATCCACCGAAGAGCCCTTGACTGTTGCACACGTTAAATTTTCCATTGTATTTCTTAGGCGCGCATCATTGATACCACTCAGTTTTGTTTTAGGCCTTTCCAGCACGAGGAATGCAGCTAAATTAGCAGTATACGAAGCTACGATTATCATGGCAAATCCAGCCCAAACCATTCCGAGTACACGGGCGGAAAAGCTACGAGGCGTTCCCTCACCAATCCCAGAGTTTAAAAGCACACCCCACGCAAACCAAACGGCTGAACTAAGGTTCAATGCCTTTTCCTCATTACTCTCGGTATGCGAGAGCTTAAAGCGTCCAAACGGTGAAAATCTAAAGGTAGAAATCCGAAATTAAAGTTTAATTTTTTGTTCGTAATAAAAAGTTGCTTTTGTGGTTAAGTTAACAGTAATTAAATTAAAGCTTTAGATGAGTAAATTCGCTGCATTTGAACCGTCCAACGCAACGATTATAACATTTATAACAACTTTGTAGTTTGTATTAAAGGAAAGGGTTTTGTATAATTGTTTTACTCACCTGTCCAATAAGTAGAGAACGAGCGCCACAACATGTACCGACACCATTACCAAGATCCATAGCGTGTTACTAAATGGCTGCAAAAAAGACACAAGAGTACTCGATCGTGACGGTTTCTTCTCGAGTATTGTAATGCCTTGGTATTTAAATGGCTTCGAGAATTCTATATACTCGGCACGCTCCGGATTAATGGTTAGTGGTGCGACGATCATGCTAAAAAATAGCAAAGATTAATTGTATTAACCCCTTTTAAAGCTTTATTATTATGTGCTTACTCCGCCCGTTCATTGACCAATTGACCTATCAGACCTGTCCATTCTTTACGCAAGGTGTTTCCCGTGTTGTTCCGTAAAATGTAATGACCGAATTGGCCGTCCGGAGACAGAGCTAAATCATAGGTGAAGTTAATACGTCTTGCAAGTTCAATAAGTAAGTCAATGCAGTAGCCACTACAACAAAATTCGTTGGCTATAGATTACAAAAATAAAAGACAAAACGTGAAATTAAGAAGCCCCTTGCTTGCGGTTTTTTTAATTTACCAGCTGTATCCGTAGAATTAAATAATGGGCAAGGTCGCTCGTTTGGCTCGCAATGAAACTCGTCATCTCCCATGCGTCGCACATAGACGAAAGGTTTCTCTTCAATAGTCAATAGCTTAAGATGTGTTGGTATCATAATGCCCTCTGGTTTGCGTTTTTGTTTGCCCGCCCAAAATATCTCGCTGTCATTGATTTTCATTCGCATTTTAGCTCGCATCTAATTGGATAAGGTTTAATCCTTACTAGTTGCTTAAACATTTTTTTCGCGCTACTTACATTATCATAACTAAATTTGCCCACTACGTGTTGCTTTTGGTTTTCGCGAATATTAATCACATCGTAACCCGCATAGATTCGATCTCCATTGTCATCAAAGGCCACTTGGCCTGTCTCACCCGTAATATTTCGTGTCTTTAAGTATTGAAAAAGACGCTTGCCTGTGATTTGGTAAGCCTTTGTTATGTTAATAGAAATAAACACGAAAAACGAAATGCATACCTGATTCCCAATTGACGGCCGAATCACCGCAATCCTTTGGGGCTTCGGCAATGGTCTCATTGGATATCATTTCCTTAATAGCCGATGCAAGCACGTAAACGCTATCCTATTAAAACATTTATTATTTTGCATAATTTTTTAAAGAGAAAGAGTAGCGCCTTTCATATAGGCGTAACCACTGACCCTTATATGTGCCTTGTCGCTGTGTGCATGCTCGAGCTGTAACCCCAGTACACCGTCTGGTGTGTTATTGGCGAACAAAGCTTGTTCAGTAACAATCCAAACGTGCCCTTCTTGTGTCATGTTATAATCTCGAGCATCGCGGAAAATTACTTGGGCGTCCTCGGTGCTACGGACATGTTGTAGGTGCAGAAACAAAAGATTGTCAATATTTCAAAGGTTTTAACTGAATCAAATTTTTAATTACCTGGCATACATTAAATAGACACGGGATTGTGCTGTTTTCATGTAATTTAAATGTTCAGTAAAACTTGTTAGCTTTGGCTCAAATTCTACAATCATTTCTACTGTGGCCCGAACATCCACATCATCGTAGTAGGATTGCGAAGTTGTTTGAAAACGACCTAAGATGGCTCTTCCATCTGTATCAGAACTGTGTATTATAATTACCTGTTTATTATCACATACATAAAAAAAACAAATTTGGAAGTCAGTAAACCACTTTTTCTTAACCTTACAGGACGGAGGCGCTCGTACTTTTGTATAGCTAAAGTGGCTTAACATCTCCAGCCACACGTCAGCCTGATGATAGTATGGCGGTACTGTTCTCAGAAACGAGACATGAATATTCTTGTCGGAGAAAGCCGCATCCCGGGATGATATGCCGATAACGGGAATTGAATAGAAACCGCTTGTATAGCTTACAGCCGCAGGTGACAAGTCCCCAGACGTTTGCTCATGTGAAACGACGACGGCATACACCTGGGATAACGCATTGCATTAAAAAAGCTTTAACATCAAGTAAACTAATAATAGTTTCTTTTATCGCTTTACTTGAGAGTTGACCAAAAAGCAAAGGGATACAAAAAATCACACTATTAATATGCATGTTTTTTGCTTACTCGTTTTTCAATGAGCTTATTGCAAACATTGAATACTGTTTTGATGGGGTTCTTATCCATTCGAATTGTTTTTTCATAGTAGGTGACCTTGCGTGGCACATATTGCTGATCAAAATTAAGATGCTGAAAATAAATAACAAGCAAATCAGCTAACACTAATTTTTATTAAGTAGGCTTAAATGCGTAATTACCGCTATCGTGGTGCGAAAATGTTCTTCGCTGTCTGAATTTGTCAATACACCGCCAATATTGTATGTACCCTCGTGCTCTAAAGCTGTGTGCCTTTGCGCTCTAACAACGCCGAACTCACAGAAAAGCCAGGCCATAAATATGAAAATTAAATGGCAATTGGCAATGCCATTTTGTCGTTTCAAAAGCATTTTCTATAAAAAAAAAAGATTCACAGATGTATCATTATGTAGAGCCAATAAAACAAAAAGTGTACATGCTTTTATTTATATATGCTCTTAAGGTACTGAAATATGATGCTGTCTATAAAAAATTAATTTATACATAGGCTATGCACTTAAGCCAGTTCCATGTACATCTGTTTTTTTTTTTTTTTGGCTATATATGTACATATGTAATAGTTTACACCTTGAAAGCTGGGTTCATGGTAGTAGTTTTGATTGACTTTTTGTTTTCTTTTTTGATAAAAGATACATACACATATACATCATACACGTACACACACACATAAAACAAGTACACAGACTGGATAGAAAAATATAATACACTTGTGGAAAAAAGGTTTTAACGCGTATTTGAAATTTATTATAGCTGAAGGTATTGCTTTTCTGAAATACTACATTAATTTCCAATGAACAGTTTGAAATAAATTATAGAAATTTGTTTGCTGTGGGTGTTGGCTGACGCACTGTTATTGTAAGTCTTTATATTATTTATTTTTCCGTAGGAACAGCAGCAGTGACAACGTTGCAACTAAGGAAGTGGTACTGAATGTGGAATTAAAACCAAAGCACAGCAAATTTAGTTGGTGAGCTTTCAGGATATATTTGATAAGAAAGTTTTGGAACATGAGAAAATCTGCGCATGTCCAATGTAATTTTTTGCTTTTTCCGTTTAACGCTCTGTCAGCTGATTTTGATAATGCTTAAAACAGAACTCTTTCTATTTTGAAATGTGTGTAATGTAAACAACGTCCTGTTGCATAAAATTTCCTGCCCGCTCTTTATTTTGCTCATGGATTTTTTTTGGCATAAACTTTCGTTCAATGGCTTCCAGGTCCAAACTGTGCATGCACGTTAGAAAAATAAAAACCATTTAGATTTATTTTTGTTGTCTATCTAACCATGACTCTAGCAAGATTCCTTCAAAATTATATATATCGATTAGTTTGCATACTTTTAGGCATTGTTTTATAACTAATTAGAATCTATAGTCAACTGTCAACAATATTATCGCTTACAAAAAAATTAATTAATTATTTAACATTTCATTGGAATCTTAATAGCCTAATTGAACCTTTAACACCTTTTTTTTTTATATTGTGTTAGATTTCTTGCCTCCGGTACAAAGAACAAACATACAGTAATCTTATGCCGTCTCCCTTATTTACCCGGCTGCATAACTTTTGTTTCAGTAATAAAAAAATAGTCTGCTTATATTTTATCTAATCTGTATGCATTTTAGTGTGCCGATAAAATTTAATACTGAATATTAGTTGGCCAAATTTTACTGCGACATTTTACCTACTGCAAGAAAAAAGACATTTTTTTCAGAAATTTAAATTTGAAAAAACGCTGGGCATTAAATTAAAATAAATCTGCTGTTGCGCACACTTTGTACAAGTCGGCATACAAAATTGGGTGTTTTTAGATTTGTCAGTCTTAAAGATCTATGTGTTCTTACAAAAGGAACTGGTCTAAACTCAGCAGTTGATGCTTATCAAGAATAAAAATATTTGATGGTGCCGAAAACGCTTTTTTTTGTATGTTACATGCATATCGGCAAATTTGCTACACTCTTTCAAACTACTCTTTTTGAAGCCCTTAAATGAAAATGCACAAAGAAAAACTTTTTTTCTTTTTTGTTTTTATAAGCTCAGTTTATATATTTTTAATGTAAAATAACAACAATACAAAAGCTTCAAGAAAAGTATCTACCTTATACAAAAAAAACGGACTTTTGCAATACCCAAGTTTTTGTACTTTTGCAAGTTTTTGTGTTAATCTTTGTTTAAGTCTGCATATCTAAATAAAATTATTAAACCGAACTTTGTTGAATTTTTTATTGTATTATAAAATTAAGTTAAAAATGATTTAAGAGACTGTGTGTATATTTAAAAAATGAAGTTGAGGAGATCGCGTTAAAGCGTTTTAATGCTTAAAACACTTAAACTTGGAGTAAGTGTTTTAAAACGCCATATTTTCGTTATCCTCAAAACAATTTACTTGGTTGTTTTAACCAATATTGTCAGTAAAACAAAAATAAAAACCATTTAAACACTCTACTTTTTTAATGTAAATAAAACTAAATAGTTACAAGCTTTACATACATTATTATTAAAAAACAATACTATTGCAAAGTGTTTTATTTGCACTTCTTATGTTTCCTTTACTTTTTTTATAATTTTTAGAAATTCCCAAGTGATAGAATTGTTTTTTTCCTTCAGCACAATCGCCACTCTTATCCACCATTTTTAAATAACACATACTTTTCTATTGTGTGTTTGGCTTGTTATTGGTATATTTGTAACAGTTAAATGTTATTATTGTGTGTGTGTATTTTCAGACACGAAGAATGTACCGTTTCTTAGATTTGGATTTATTATTGGGCCGAGGCATAGGCCAAAGCAGTGTTGCCAAGGCCACACAAGCATTTGCATTAATCGTACGGGGCAGCGATATAGCATTGGGAAGCCATACGTTGATGTGATTGGCTGTGCGACACGCACGTAATGTGTATGTGTCCTAGGTAGATTTGATAAACGTGTATATAAGTTGTCAATGACACAGCGGCCATCTTGAATGTGTTCTGTTTGTGTGTGTGGTATAATAAGTGCATTTCGCTTGGTAACTTATTGCTGGAAGCTGTTGTAAAAACCATAAAATTACTAATAATTAAAAAATAATTAGCTTTTTAATTTTTTTAACAAAAGTTTTGTTTATGCAATATTATGTACAATCTCATTTTGAAAACTTATTGTTTTAATAGATATTTTTTTGGTTCAGTGGCAATCTAAAAAATAATAAAAAGTCTGTGCATAGATAAAGCCTACAACTACAATTTTTACTATGAATTTTGCAAACGCATTAATTTGTATGTTTAGTAAAAAGGCACTGAACCAATAAAATATATAGCACAAAAAGTAAAATAAATCTTTGTTGCATGCATGCACAAAACATTTGGTAGCAAAGTAAAACAACCGCTTGTGAACTTTTTATAAGTTTTTCCACCTCGACCAAAGAACCCGTTTTACATGTTGATTAAGCATTTACGACTTTATGTTGCAAAAAAACACAAAAATTATATTAACGGCAAGCATTCTTGTAAATACTAAAATACTTACAAATACACAAAATACTGCCAAAAACAATAAAAACTGCCAAATACAAAAATACTAACAAATCCAACAATACTGCAAAATAAAAAAAATACTGCAAAATACTAATATACTGCCAAATAAAGCAAATACTAACAAATACCTTAACCTCCTACAAGTTGAAAAAAACTGCAAAATACCAAAAATTCTTGCAAACACTACAAATTTATTCTCTTTTCTACACCGCCCTCTATCGTTAAGACTTACGCCATCTGGCGGTCAATATAACTTTGCTTATGCAGCATAAATATAACACGGTTAAATATGTAAAACATACACCGCCCTCTATCGTTAAGATTTACGCCATCTGGCGGTCAATATAACTTTGCTTATGCAGCATAAATATAACACAGTTAAATATGTTAAGCATACTTTTGGGCTTCAGCAAAATATTCTTCTAAAGTTTGCAATATACGTTCAACTAAATTTGTCATTTATTTGTATTTTAACTAAAAAAATTATATCTGGAATAAATAAAATTATAGCCACAGTGTTATACTTCACTTCTGCAACTTTAATGTTTGGAGTAGCTTGAATACATTTAGCTATTGGAATATGTTCATGGTTACGCCCCTTATAAATACTAAAATACTTACAAATACACAAAATACTGCCAAAAAGAATAAAAACTGCCAAATACAAAAATACTAACAAATCCAACAATACTGCAAAATAAAAAAAATACTGCAAAATACTAATATACTGCCAAATAAGTCAAATACTAACAAAGTAAAGACATCTAATAATAATAATCCATCCTGCAACAGTGCTGGTCTTCCTTTAGAAAGCCAAATAATGGGCGAAGTTCATGATGGTGAGTGTGGAATTTAAGCTTGTCATTAAATAACAGCATGGCCTAATTTGTGTTGTCTGCTTTTTTTGTTAGAAATGAAATCAATTGCATATATGCCATACACACCGCAACACCAACAGCAACCACAACAACAAAATCTTGAACACGGACAACATTCATCAGCGGCTAGCTCACCGCATAGCATGGCATCTTCATCATTTTCGCCCTCAGCAGCATCGCAGCATCAACAGCAGCAGCCACTTTGCTCTGGCCTAGACATGTCACCAACGTCGTCATACCAAATGTCGCCCATAAATATGCAACAACAGCAACAAGCAGCATGCAGCATACAACAGCATTCGCCCGGCACGCCGACACCGGTTTCAAATAGCATTTATCAGACGCCGTCGCCCACTCACTTGCAAAATAACAATAATACATTATTCAATAACAATAATAACAACGAAAATAGTACTAAATTCCTACAGAAATACCTGCAGGCTCAACCTTTGACCAACAACAACATTGCAGCCGCCACAGCGGTAGCAGCAGCAGCTATCAGCAGCACAATAAAATCCGAGCCTTCGGTTGCCACATTTTCAACAGCAGCAACGGCACCCACAACACTGACATCGGCGACGACACTCAGTCACAACCACAACTCTAATAACAATCCCAACAACTCCAGCAGCAATATTATCAGCTTGCAAAATCCCTATCATCAACTCGGAATGGGTCAGACAGCAATGCCCTTGTGTAAGTCAGGACGTGTCGTCTCCCCACCCTACTATTTGCCTGAAGATGAGCAGGATCAGCAGCAACAAATAAAACTGGAACAGCAGCAACATGTTGAGGAACTCCTGCTCAATCGTTCTATCTCCTTAGATGGGCAGTACGAATTGGCGGCCTATCAGCACCAACAAAACCAGCAACAGCAGCAACAATTAGCCGTTGCCAGCTATGCAATGCATGCGGCTGCCCAACAGCAACGGCATGAATATGAACGTAAATTTGGTGCTGACCGTGAGACCGTTGTTAAAATGGAGTGACTCGTCTATCTGATTATGCTTTTGATTTTCTTCCTATAACCTTCACCAAAGATTCTCTTGTTCCAACTAAACATCTCACAGTTCCAAAGAATTTATAGCTTATATCCAAGTAGTTATTCTTCAAGAACGAAATATCATGCATATTACATTTAATTTGTATATAAAATTTAAGCGAAGCAATGAATTGACATTTCCAATTACTCGAATTTTTATAGTTATTTAAAGTTTTAGACTTATTTTAAGTTTATTAGCAAAATGAAGCAATTTTCCCAAGGGCCCATTAATTTGTAATCAACTTTGTACATCTTTTGAGATTTTTCCCATCAAACTACAGTTAGACTTTAAATTAAAAAATAATATTTAAAAAGAAGAACGCAACCAAAAAAAAAAAAAAAACAATCTCATGCAATTTATACTAAAATTTGTTTTATGTTTCTCTAGATTAAGATTTATTTTCTTTTCAAACACATAATACACTTTTGGAATAATAATTGTTACTTTCTTTTAAACCAAATGTATCGCAATGTAATGGAAAAAACATCCGTGTACACAGATCAAGTTTACTTCAAATTTTTGCCACGCCCCCTCCCGCCCCTGCATGGAAAAGATAAAATTATAAACAACTTTTAATTTCGTTCAAACAAGAATGCTAAGATTGGTGTCTAATCAATTATTAAACGACCAAATGTGATACATCGCTGGTAAAGCCGGGGGAATACCGTGGTGGCAAGAGATTTTGCTGCGGCTGTGCCCTTGACTTGCCCAGCATTGGATAATGAGTGCCTCCTATCACTTTAGGCGATTGTCCTGCCTTTCCGATTTCATACGGACGTCTTATGCGTAGTGCTTCAGCGGCATCTCCCGGCCATGCACGCTCCGGTCCCATGCGTTGACTTAGACGAGGATAACGTCTTTTATCCACAGCCAAACTTATGGTCCCGGGAACACGAGATGTCGAGTTTAGGCCTACATTGTACTGACGCTGCATGGCCAGAGAAGCTCGAATGGTTTTGCGTTTCTGCCAATAAATAATAAGTCAGTTAACTTTCAGAAAGAATTGCACGCGGTCACAATAAACAACTGCTTACTTCGATAGTACCACGCCATTTATCAGCAGCATGTCGGGCTATATCCAAACGCTTTTGCTTTTTTACTTGGTGCTTTTTATAGATTACCTCAATTATAATCAGTCCCACTCCACCTGCTATACCTACACCGACTAGAATAAAGACACCAGCCATATTCTTCAGTCCTAAAGTGTTCGGTGTTTTTTCAAACAGTTCACAATTCTGTTGAACATGGCCATGAAATATCCACTGTTTGTCTAGCTTTTCCATAAAGCCACCTGCAAATCAATGCATGAACTTACATAATTGACTATGCATATTAAATGTTCTCACTTTCATGGAATTCCAGAATAGCCAAAGTCACAGCGTCAGTCCAGGGTGATCCTTTTTGAAGTCCAATGCCATATCCACTACGTCCAAAAAGTTCGCCCGCTGTGACAAGCTCACAATCTTTAGAGGCTTCATACTCCAGTCGAGACGAGTCCCAGATAAACGCCATTAGCTTGCTAAGAGCAATCAATTAAAAATAATTAAATAGCTATTTTAATCATATTCTACAAAGATAGAAACGACAGGTAGAACGGTTTACAAAAAGATATAGTGGATAAGGTACAGAAGGGAATCTACAAGAAGAAAATAGCAAAGAAATAGGACAGTCACAAAAAATTTGATATTTGTTTGATGTTGTTTAAGTTGTTGGAGAAAGGATAGATTTTAGAAGTGCCAAGCATGCGACTATATATTTTTTTTATTTTTCCAGCTACAAAATAGACGAAGTTTCTGAATTATATTGTAGTTCATCAACTTGGCCATTTTACCCCTTCTTTACATCCTGAATGGCTTGTTCAGCCGTTGCATAATTATTTGCTTCCATGGTTCGATACATATTAGAAAGCTCAACTTGTCGCCGGAAATACATATCCACCGAAGAGCCCTTGACTGTTGCACACGTTAAATTTTCCATTGTATTTCTTAGGCGCGCATCATTGATACCACTCAGTTTTGTTTTAGGCCTTTCCAGCACGAGGAATGCAGCTAAATTAGCAGTATACGAAGCTACGATTATCATGGCAAATCCAGCCCAAACCATTCCGAGTACACGGGCGGAAAAGCTACGAGGCGTTCCCTCACCAATCCCAGAGTTTAAAAGCACACCCCACGCAAACCAAACGGCTGAACTAAGGTTCAATGCCTTTTCCTCATTACTCTCGGTATGCGAGAGCTTAAAGCGTCCAAACGGTGAAAATCTAAAGGTAGAAATCCGAAATTAAAGTTTAATTTTTTGTTCGTAATAAAAAGTTGCTTTTGTGGTTAAGTTAACAGTAATTAAATTAAAGCTTTAGATGAGTAAATTCGCTGCATTTGAACCGTCCAACGCAACGATTATAACATTTATAACAACTTTGTAGTTTGTATTAAAGGAAAGGGTTTTGTATAATTGTTTTACTCACCTGTCCAATAAGTAGAGAACGAGCGCCACAACATGTACCGACACCATTACCAAGATCCATAGCGTGTTACTAAATGGCTGCAAAAAAGACACAAGAGTACTCGATCGTGACGGTTTCTTCTCGAGTATTGTAATGCCTTGGTATTTAAATGGCTTCGAGAATTCTATATACTCGGCACGCTCCGGATTAATGGTTAGTGGTGCGACGATCATGCTAAAAAATAGCAAAGATTAATTGTATTAACCCCTTTTAAAGCTTTATTATTATGTGCTTACTCCGCCCGTTCATTGACCAATTGACCTATCAGACCTGTCCATTCTTTACGCAAGGTGTTTCCCGTGTTGTTCCGTAAAATGTAATGACCGAATTGGCCGTCCGGAGACAGAGCTAAATCATAGGTGAAGTTAATACGTCTTGCAAGTTCAATAAGTAAGTCAATGCAGTAGCCACTACAACAAAATTCGTTGGCTATAGATTACAAAAATAAAAGACAAAACGTGAAATTAAGAAGCCCCTTGCTTGCGGTTTTTTTAATTTACCAGCTGTATCCGTAGAATTAAATAATGGGCAAGGTCGCTCGTTTGGCTCGCAATGAAACTCGTCATCTCCCATGCGTCGCACATAGACGAAAGGTTTCTCTTCAATAGTCAATAGCTTAAGATGTGTTGGTATCATAATGCCCTCTGGTTTGCGTTTTTGTTTGCCCGCCCAAAATATCTCGCTGTCATTGATTTTCATTCGCATTTTAGCTCGCATCTAATTGGATAAGGTTTAATCCTTACTAGTTGCTTAAACATTTTTTTCGCGCTACTTACATTATCATAACTAAATTTGCCCACTACGTGTTGCTTTTGGTTTTCGCGAATATTAATCACATCGTAACCCGCATAGATTCGATCTCCATTGTCATCAAAGGCCACTTGGCCTGTCTCACCCGTAATATTTCGTGTCTTTAAGTATTGAAAAAGACGCTTGCCTGTGATTTGGTAAGCCTTTGTTATGTTAATAGAAATAAACACGAAAAACGAAATGCATACCTGATTCCCAATTGACGGCCGAATCACCGCAATCCTTTGGGGCTTCGGCAATGGTCTCATTGGATATCATTTCCTTAATAGCCGATGCAAGCACGTAAACGCTATCCTATTAAAACATTTATTATTTTGCATAATTTTTTAAAGAGAAAGAGTAGCGCCTTTCATATAGGCGTAACCACTGACCCTTATATGTGCCTTGTCGCTGTGTGCATGCTCGAGCTGTAACCCCAGTACACCGTCTGGTGTGTTATTGGCGAACAAAGCTTGTTCAGTAACAATCCAAACGTGCCCTTCTTGTGTCATGTTATAATCTCGAGCATCGCGGAAAATTACTTGGGCGTCCTCGGTGCTACGGACATGTTGTAGGTGCAGAAACAAAAGATTGTCAATATTTCAAAGGTTTTAACTGAATCAAATTTTTAATTACCTGGCATACATTAAATAGACACGGGATTGTGCTGTTTTCATGTAATTTAAATGTTCAGTAAAACTTGTTAGCTTTGGCTCAAATTCTACAATCATTTCTACTGTGGCCCGAACATCCACATCATCGTAGTAGGATTGCGAAGTTGTTTGAAAACGACCTAAGATGGCTCTTCCATCTGTATCAGAACTGTGTATTATAATTACCTGTTTATTATCACATACATAAAAAAAACAAATTTGGAAGTCAGTAAACCACTTTTTCTTAACCTTACAGGACGGAGGCGCTCGTACTTTTGTATAGCTAAAGTGGCTTAACATCTCCAGCCACACGTCAGCCTGATGATAGTATGGCGGTACTGTTCTCAGAAACGAGACATGAATATTCTTGTCGGAGAAAGCCGCATCCCGGGATGATATGCCGATAACGGGAATTGAATAGAAACCGCTTGTATAGCTTACAGCCGCAGGTGACAAGTCCCCAGACGTTTGCTCATGTGAAACGACGACGGCATACACCTGGGATAACGCATTGCATTAAAAAAGCTTTAACATCAAGTAAACTAATAATAGTTTCTTTTATCGCTTTACTTGAGAGTTGACCAAAAAGCAAAGGGATACAAAAAATCACACTATTAATATGCATGTTTTTTGCTTACTCGTTTTTCAATGAGCTTATTGCAAACATTGAATACTGTTTTGATGGGGTTCTTATCCATTCGAATTGTTTTTTCATAGTAGGTGACCTTGCGTGGCACATATTGCTGATCAAAATTAAGATGCTGAAAATAAATAACAAGCAAATCAGCTAACACTAATTTTTATTAAGTAGGCTTAAATGCGTAATTACCGCTATCGTGGTGCGAAAATGTTCTTCGCTGTCTGAATTTGTCAATACACCGCCAATATTGTATGTACCCTCGTGCTCTAAAGCTGTGTGCCTTTGCGCTCTAACAACGCCGAACTCACAGAAAAGCCAGGCCATAAATATGAAAATTAAATGGCAATTGGCAATGCCATTTTGTCGTTTCAAAAGCATTTTCTATAAAAAAAAAAGATTCACAGATGTATCATTATGTAGAGCCAATAAAACAAAAAGTGTACATGCTTTTATTTATATATGCTCTTA
Organism: Drosophila nebulosa; assembly: GCA_024703675.1. Classification (NCBI taxonomy): domain Eukaryota; kingdom Metazoa; phylum Arthropoda; class Insecta; order Diptera; family Drosophilidae; genus Drosophila; species Drosophila nebulosa. The sequence continues at coordinate 8,275 of JANFPS010000007.1, read as the reverse complement.
AGGTACTGAAATATGATGCTGTCTATAAAAAATTAATTTATACATAGGCTATGCACTTAAGCCAGTTCCATGTACATCTGTTTTTTTTTTTTTTTGGCTATATATGTACATATGTAATAGTTTACACCTTGAAAGCTGGGTTCATGGTAGTAGTTTTGATTGACTTTTTGTTTTCTTTTTTGATAAAAGATACATACACATATACATCATACACGTACACACACACATAAAACAAGTACACAGACTGGATAGAAAAATATAATACACTTGTGGAAAAAAGGTTTTAACGCGTATTTGAAATTTATTATAGCTGAAGGTATTGCTTTTCTGAAATACTACATTAATTTCCAATGAACAGTTTGAAATAAATTATAGAAATTTGTTTGCTGTGGGTGTTGGCTGACGCACTGTTATTGTAAGTCTTTATATTATTTATTTTTCCGTAGGAACAGCAGCAGTGACAACGTTGCAACTAAGGAAGTGGTACTGAATGTGGAATTAAAACCAAAGCACAGCAAATTTAGTTGGTGAGCTTTCAGGATATATTTGATAAGAAAGTTTTGGAACATGAGAAAATCTGCGCATGTCCAATGTAATTTTTTGCTTTTTCCGTTTAACGCTCTGTCAGCTGATTTTGATAATGCTTAAAACAGAACTCTTTCTATTTTGAAATGTGTGTAATGTAAACAACGTCCTGTTGCATAAAATTTCCTGCCCGCTCTTTATTTTGCTCATGGATTTTTTTTGGCATAAACTTTCGTTCAATGGCTTCCAGGTCCAAACTGTGCATGCACGTTAGAAAAATAAAAACCATTTAGATTTATTTTTGTTGTCTATCTAACCATGACTCTAGCAAGATTCCTTCAAAATTATATATATCGATTAGTTTGCATACTTTTAGGCATTGTTTTATAACTAATTAGAATCTATAGTCAACTGTCAACAATATTATCGCTTACAAAAAAATTAATTAATTATTTAACATTTCATTGGAATCTTAATAGCCTAATTGAACCTTTAACACCTTTTTTTTTTATATTGTGTTAGATTTCTTGCCTCCGGTACAAAGAACAAACATACAGTAATCTTATGCCGTCTCCCTTATTTACCCGGCTGCATAACTTTTGTTTCAGTAATAAAAAAATAGTCTGCTTATATTTTATCTAATCTGTATGCATTTTAGTGTGCCGATAAAATTTAATACTGAATATTAGTTGGCCAAATTTTACTGCGACATTTTACCTACTGCAAGAAAAAAGACATTTTTTTCAGAAATTTAAATTTGAAAAAACGCTGGGCATTAAATTAAAATAAATCTGCTGTTGCGCACACTTTGTACAAGTCGGCATACAAAATTGGGTGTTTTTAGATTTGTCAGTCTTAAAGATCTATGTGTTCTTACAAAAGGAACTGGTCTAAACTCAGCAGTTGATGCTTATCAAGAATAAAAATATTTGATGGTGCCGAAAACGCTTTTTTTTGTTTTTTACATGCATATCGGCAAATTTGCTACACTCTTTCAAACTACTCTTTTTGAAGCCCTTAAATGAAAATGCACAAAGAAAAACTTTTTTTCTTTTTTGTTTTTATAAGCTCAGTTTATATATTTTTAATGTAAAATAACAACAATACAAAAGCTTCAAGAAAAGTATCTACCTTATACAAAAAAAAAACGGACTTTTGCAATACCCAAGTTTTTGTACTTTTGCAAGTTTTTGTGTTAATCTTTGTTTAAGTCTGCATATCTAAATAAAATTATTAAACCGAACTTTGTTGAATTTTTTATTGTATTATAAAATTAAGTTAAAAATGATTTAAGAGACTGTGTGTATATTTAAAAAATGAAGTTGAGGAGATCGCGTTAAAGCGTTTTAATGCTTAAAACACTTAAACTTGGAGTAAGTGTTTTAAAACGCCATATTTTCGTTATCCTCAAAACAATTTACTTGGTTGTTTTAACCAATATTGTCAGTAAAACAAAAATAAAAACCATTTAAACACTCCACTTTTTTAATGTAAATAAAACTAAATAGTTACAAGCTTTACATACATTATTATTAAAAAACAATACTATTGCAAAGTGTTTTATTTGCACTTCTTATGTTTCCTTTACTTTTTTTATAATTTTTAGAAATTCCCAAGTGATAGAATTGTTTTTTTCCTTCAGCACAATCGCCACTCTTATCCACCATTTTTAAATAACACATACTTTTCTATTGTGTGTTTGGCTTGTTATTGGTATATTTGTAACAGTTAAATGTTATTATTGTGTGTGTGTATTTTCAGACACGAAGAATGTACCGTTTCTTAGATTTGGATTTATTATTGGGCCGAGGCATAGGCCAAAGCAGTGTTGCCAAGGCCACACAAGCATTTGCATTGGTCGTACGGGGCAGCGGTATAGCATTGGGAAGCCATACGTTGATGTGATTGGCTGTGCGACACGCACGTAATGTGTATGTGTCCTAGGTAGATTTGATAAACGTGTATATAAGTTGTCAATGACACAGCGGCCATCTTGAATGTGTTCTGTTTGTGTGTGTGGTATAATAAGTGCATTTCGCTTGGTAACTTATTGCTGGAAGCTGTTGTAAAAACCATAAAATTACTAATAATTAAAAAATAATTAGCTTTTTAATTTTTTTAACAAAAGTTTTGTTTATGCAATATTATGTACAATCTCATTTTGAAAACTTATTGTTTTAATAGATATTTTTTTGGTTGAGTGGCAATCCAAAAAATAATAAAAAGTCTGTGCATAGATAAAGCCTACAACTACAATTTTTACTATGAATTTTGCAAACGCATTAATTTGTATGTTTAGTAAAAAGGCACTGAACCAATAAAATATATAGCACAAAAAGTAAAATTAATCTTTGTTGCATGCATGCACAAAACATTTGGTAGCAAAGTAAAACAACCGCTTGTGAACTTTTTATAAGTTTTTCCACCTCGACCAAAGAACCCGTTTTACATGTTGATTAAGCATTTACGACTTTATGTTGCAAAAAAACACAAAAATTATATTAACGGCAAGCATTCTTGTAAATACTAAAATACTTACAAATACACAAAATACTGCCAAAAACAATAAAAACTGCCAAATACAAAAATACTAACAAATCCAACAATACTGCAAAATAAAAAAAATACTGCAAAATACTAATATACTGCCAAATAAAGCAAATACTAACAAATACCTTAACCTCCTACAAGTTGAAAAAAACTGCAAAATACCAAAAATTCTTGCAAACACTACAAATTTATTCTCTTTTCTACACCGCCCTCTATCGTTAAGACTTACGCCATCTGGCGGTCAATATAACTTTGCTTATGCAGCATAAATATAACACGGTTAAATATGTAAAACATACACCGCCCTCTATCGTTAAGATTTACGCCATCTGGCGGTCAATATAACTTTGCTTATGCAGCATAAATATAACACAGTTAAATATGTTAAGCATACTTTTGGGCTTCAGCAAAATATTCTTCTAAAGTTTGCAATATACGTTCAACTAAATTTGTCATTTATTTGTATTTTAACTAAAAAAATTATATCTGGAATAAATAAAATTATAGCCACAGTGTTATACTTCACTTCTGCAACTTTAATGTTTGGAGTAGCTTGAATACATTTAGCTATTGGAATATGTTCATGGTTACGCCCCTTATAAATACTAAAATACTTACAAATACACAAAATACTGCCAAAAAGAATAAAAACTGCCAAATACAAAAATACTAACAAATCCAACAATACTGCAAAATAAAAAAAATACTGCAAAATACTAATATACTGCCAAATAAGTCAAATACTAACAAAGTAAAGACATCTAATAATAATAATCCATCCTGCAACAGTGCTGGTCTTCCTTTAGAAAGCCAAATAATGGGCGAAGTTCATGATGGTGAGTGTGGAATTTAAGCTTGTCATTAAATAACAGCATGGCCTAATTTGTGTTGTCTGCTTTTTTTGTTAGAAATGAAATCAATTGCATATATGCCATACACACCGCAACACCAACAGCAACCACAACAACAAAATCTTGAACACGGACAACATTCATCAGCGGCTAGCTCACCGCATAGCATGGCATCTTCATCATTTTCGCCCTCAGCAGCATCGCAGCATCAACAGCAGCAGCCACTTTGCTCTGGCCTAGACATGTCACCAACGTCGTCATACCAAATGTCGCCCATAAATATGCAACAACAGCAACAAGCAGCATGCAGCATACAACAGCATTCGCCCGGCACGCCGACACCGGTTTCAAATAGCATTTATCAGACGCCGTCGCCCACTCACTTGCAAAATAACAATAATACATTATTCAATAACAATAATAACAACGAAAATAGTACTAAATTCCTACAGAAATACCTGCAGGCTCAACCTTTGACCAACAACAACATTGCAGCCGCCACAGCGGTAGCAGCAGCAGCTATCAGCAGCACAATAAAATCCGAGCCTTCGGTTGCCACATTTTCAACAGCAGCAACGGCACCCACAACACTGACATCGGCGACGACACTCAGTCACAACCACAACTCTAATAACAATCCCAACAACTCCAGCAGCAATATTATCAGCTTGCAAAATCCCTATCATCAACTCGGAATGGGTCAGACAGCAATGCCCTTGTGTAAGTCAGGACGTGTCGTCTCCCCACCCTACTATTTGCCTGAAGATGAGCAGGATCAGCAGCAACAAATAAAACTGGAACAGCAGCAACATGTTGAGGAACTCCTGCTCAATCGTTCTATCTCCTTAGATGGGCAGTACGAATTGGCGGCCTATCAGCACCAACAAAACCAGCAACAGCAGCAACAATTAGCCGTTGCCAGCTATGCAATGCATGCGGCTGCCCAACAGCAACGGCATGAATATGAACGTAAATTTGGTGCTGACCGTGAGACCGTTGTTAAAATGGAGTGACTCGTCTATCTGATTATGCTTTTGATTTTCTTCCTATAACCTTCACCAAAGATTCTCTTGTTCCAACTAAACATCTCACAGTTCCAAAGAATTTATAGCTTATATCCAAGTAGTTATTCTTCAAGAACGAAATATCATGCATATTACATTTAATTTGTATATAAAATTTAAGCGAAGCAATGAATTGACATTTCCAATTACTCGAATTTTTATAGTTATTTAAAGTTTTAGACTTATTTTAAGTTTATTAGCAAAATGAAGCAATTTTCCCAAGGGCCCATTAATTTGTAATCAACTTTGTACATCTTTTGAGATTTTTCCCATCAAACTACAGTTAGACTTTAAATTAAAAAATAATATTTAAAAAGAAGAACGCAACCAAAAAAAAAAAAAAAAACAATCTCATGCAATTTATACTAAAATTTGTTTTATGTTTCTCTAGATTAAGATTTATTTTCTTTTCAAACACATAATACACTTTTGGAATAATAATTGTTACTTTCTTTTAAACCAAATGTATCGCAATGTAATGGAAAAAACATCCGTGTACACAGATCAAGTTTACTTCAAATTTTTGCCACGCCCCCTCCCGCCCCTGCATGGAAAAGATAAAATTATAAACAACTTTTAATTTCGTTCAAACAAGAATGCTAAGATTGGTGTCTAATCAATTATTAAACGACCAAATGTGATACATCGCTGGTAAAGCCGGGGGAATACCGTGGTGGCAAGAGATTTTGCTGCGGCTGTGCCCTTGACTTGCCCAGCATTGGATAATGAGTGCCTCCTATCACTTTAGGCGATTGTCCTGCCTTTCCGATTTCATACGGACGTCTTATGCGTAGTGCTTCAGCGGCATCTCCCGGCCATGCACGCTCCGGTCCCATGCGTTGACTTAGACGAGGATAACGTCTTTTATCCACAGCCAAACTTATGGTCCCGGGAACACGAGATGTCGAGTTTAGGCCTACATTGTACTGACGCTGCATGGCCAGAGAAGCTCGAATGGTTTTGCGTTTCTGCCAATAAATAATAAGTCAGTTAACTTTCAGAAAGAATTGCACGCGGTCACAATAAACAACTGCTTACTTCGATAGTACCACGCCATTTATCAGCAGCATGTCGGGCTATATCCAAACGCTTTTGCTTTTTTACTTGGTGCTTTTTATAGATTACCTCAATTATAATCAGTCCCACTCCACCTGCTATACCTACACCGACTAGAATAAAGACACCAGCCATATTCTTCAGTCCTAAAGTGTTCGGTGTTTTTTCAAACAGTTCACAATTCTGTTGAACATGGCCATGAAATATCCACTGTTTGTCTAGCTTTTCCATAAAGCCACCTGCAAATCAATGCATGAACTTACATAATTGACTATGCATATTAAATGTTCTCACTTTCATGGAATTCCAGAATAGCCAAAGTCACAGCGTCAGTCCAGGGTGATCCTTTTTGAAGTCCAATGCCATATCCACTACGTCCAAAAAGTTCGCCCGCTGTGACAAGCTCACAATCTTTAGAGGCTTCATACTCCAGTCGAGACGAGTCCCAGATAAACGCCATTAGCTTGCTAAGAGCAATCAATTAAAAATAATTAAATAGCTATTTTAATCATATTCTACAAAGATAGAAACGACAGGTAGAACGGTTTACAAAAAGATATAGTGGATAAGGTACAGAAGGGAATCTACAAGAAGAAAATAGCAAAGAAATAGGACAGTCACAAAAAATTTGATATTTGTTTGATGTTGTTTAAGTTGTTGGAGAAAGGATAGATTTTAGAAGTGCCAAGCATGCGACTATATATTTTTTTTATTTTTCCAGCTACAAAATAGACGAAGTTTCTGAATTATATTGTAGTTCATCAACTTGGCCATTTTACCCCTTCTTTACATCCTGAATGGCTTGTTCAGCCGTTGCATAATTATTTGCTTCCATGGTTCGATACATATTAGAAAGCTCAACTTGTCGCCGGAAATACATATCCACCGAAGAGCCCTTGACTGTTGCACACGTTAAATTTTCCATTGTATTTCTTAGGCGCGCATCATTGATACCACTCAGTTTTGTTTTAGGCCTTTCCAGCACGAGGAATGCAGCTAAATTAGCAGTATACGAAGCTACGATTATCATGGCAAATCCAGCCCAAACCATTCCGAGTACACGGGCGGAAAAGCTACGAGGCGTTCCCTCACCAATCCCAGAGTTTAAAAGCACACCCCACGCAAACCAAACGGCTGAACTAAGGTTCAATGCCTTTTCCTCATTACTCTCGGTATGCGAGAGCTTAAAGCGTCCAAACGGTGAAAATCTAAAGGTAGAAATCCGAAATTAAAGTTTAATTTTTTGTTCGTAATAAAAAGTTGCTTTTGTGGTTAAGTTAACAGTAATTAAATTAAAGCTTTAGATGAGTAAATTCGCTGCATTTGAACCGTCCAACGCAACGATTATAACATTTATAACAACTTTGTAGTTTGTATTAAAGGAAAGGGTTTTGTATAATTGTTTTACTCACCTGTCCAATAAGTAGAGAACGAGCGCCACAACATGTACCGACACCATTACCAAGATCCATAGCGTGTTACTAAATGGCTGCAAAAAAGACACAAGAGTACTCGATCGTGACGGTTTCTTCTCGAGTATTGTAATGCCTTGGTATTTAAATGGCTTCGAGAATTCTATATACTCGGCACGCTCCGGATTAATGGTTAGTGGTGCGACGATCATGCTAAAAAATAGCAAAGATTAATTGTATTAACCCCTTTTAAAGCTTTATTATTATGTGCTTACTCCGCCCGTTCATTGACCAATTGACCTATCAGACCTGTCCATTCTTTACGCAAGGTGTTTCCCGTGTTGTTCCGTAAAATGTAATGACCGAATTGGCCGTCCGGAGACAGAGCTAAATCATAGGTGAAGTTAATACGTCTTGCAAGTTCAATAAGTAAGTCAATGCAGTAGCCACTACAACAAAATTCGTTGGCTATAGATTACAAAAATAAAAGACAAAACGTGAAATTAAGAAGCCCCTTGCTTGCGGTTTTTTTAATTTACCAGCTGTATCCGTAGAATTAAATAATGGGCAAGGTCGCTCGTTTGGCTCGCAATGAAACTCGTCATCTCCCATGCGTCGCACATAGACGAAAGGTTTCTCTTCAATAGTCAATAGCTTAAGATGTGTTGGTATCATAATGCCCTCTGGTTTGCGTTTTTGTTTGCCCGCCCAAAATATCTCGCTGTCATTGATTTTCATTCGCATTTTAGCTCGCATCTAATTGGATAAGGTTTAATCCTTACTAGTTGCTTAAACATTTTTTTCGCGCTACTTACAT